>CM065805.1:1257000-2514000 GCA_033398695.1 Orobanche coerulescens
ACACCTTCAAGACGTCGGTCAAGAACTCGACTCAAACAACGAATCGATACGATCCAACCATGGAATAATAAAGGAAATGATATAATACATCTAAATATTCATCAATACATCATAATCCTAAGTTAAATCGGATTAAACGGATGAAAACAACCAAAACACCCAATTTCCCCAAAACTAGATTTCTAGAAAATCTGACCTGATTCGGTAGATCGTAGGATGTTATAGGACGGATGATTGATGATATAACCTCAAGAACTCCATGGATATGTTGTTAAACAACATGGCTTCTGTTGTTACCCAAAATATTATCCGGAGATAGTATTGCTGGAACGATCGAGTAACAAACAAAATGCGAGAACACTTCCGTGGGAAAATAGATAACACAAGATTTGCCGGGGTTGTTAGTCCCGGGCTTGAATGCTCTCGCGAGATGTTATTAATAAATATACTGTCGTGTACAAATATTAATGTTAGAATCTAATACAATGAGTGTAAAAGCTTCTAGTTATCTAGGCTTTAGAGCGCGTAGATTGCCGGAAGAACCAGATGGATGAATCTGTGAGTTCTTGCTTGGAATTTATGATGAATGTGTGTGAATATCACTATGAATATGTTAGTGCTTGCCAAAAGAGCCTTTTGTTCTCTCTTTGGTGTGTATTTTGCACTTAATTCGTGGTAGGATCCCCCTTTTCGGCTGCAACAGTGAGTCCTCTATTTATAGGGGACAAGGTAGTTGGGATCCCTCAGGCGATCGCGGGCGATCGCCGTTTTCTATATTAAAATAAACGGCCGATCGTCCCGTCACGTGGGCCTGTTCCCTTGAGGTCCGAGGTTGCAGTTGGAGGCCAGCTGGGTGAACGATGGGAAGCGACGCGCGTCGCGAGTCATTGTCGAGGAGGGTCCACTTCGTACCTTTCGGCGGCCTTGTCGGTAGGTGTGGTAGGTGACAGTGGTCAATGATCCTTTTTGTTGGTATCCTATGAAGATCCGCGGGTGGGCCATCGTCCAAGATTCGGTCTTCGACGACTTTGACGGACGCTGGATCCCCACGTGGCATGAGACGATCGCCTCTGATCCGTTAGACAAAGACGATCGCCAGGTATCAAAAGACGATCGCTGGTTACCAAAAGACGATCGCTATATCATGCCGGACTTTAGGTGTTCGTCCGGAGTTTGGCTTCTATGGTTGACTTTTCAGGGAGGTCGTCGATCGCCTATCGCGGCGAATTAATCGTCGCACAACAATTGCCCCCCAGCTCGCCTTGATGTTGAAAACACGGGGTGAGGTGGCACCGTTGGCGATCGCCGATGTTTAGACGACCAGCCGATCTGAATTCAAATATGGACGACCTTCCTTCGCGTCGGGAGCAGCGGGAAAAGAAGGCGGGCCTTTCCTGGCGGCCAGGACACGCGTCGTCTGCCGTTGGGGAATCCGACGGTTTGTCGGACACATCGGTGGCGTGCCCTCGAAAAGACGCGTATGCGGGATTCGAGGGCCGCATTTAATGCGTCCCACGTGACGGTTCGATTCGATCCCGAGGTTTCTCCTATTTGCACTTAGGCCCTCGTCCCCATCTATAAAAAGGGGAGGGCTTCTTCTCCTTCACTTTTTACGCGCCCTTAGCATCCATAGCCGAATTTCTGCAGAAATTTCTGGAGCCTTTGTGTGCCGATCTCCTTCTTTTTCCTCGGTAAGAAAAAATTTAACCTTCTCCTTACCTTTACTTTCTAACATGTCGGGAGGATCGAAAACCTTCGAGACCGGAAGCTCCTCTGCCGCCGCGTTGCTGAGCAGGAGGGTTCCGTTAGAGTGGATATGAGACGGCGGCTGAAGCTATTCGGCGGGATTGCACCGAAGAACTCGAAAAACTTTTCAACGAGGCCGAGGTGGCGAGGCGGCGGCGACGGAGGAGCGGGGGCTTGCCGGTGGATGAAGACGATTTGGTGCGGGAGGCACAGGAAAGAGAGAGCGATTCGGCCCGCCTATGTGGCTTTTGCTCGAGATGATGGAATCGATCTGGACCTTGCCGGAGTCGATTTCGAGGCCTACTCGCCGCTCACCCTTACAAACACGTGAATCGGACGGTCTTTCGGGCCGCCGTCCGTCTCGATGGACTCTCGGCGGATCCGAGATACGGCGACCAAGAATGACTCGAGCGGCTGGAGGGCCAAATACCACATCCTCCGACGTTTCCCTTCACGTGCCTTTGGAGAATGAGCGCGCCGACCAACCGCCCGGGATATGGTCGCCGTCAACGAGATGATTATGGAGGCGGGTGCGATTCCGTTGCCACTCGCCGTCTCCTATTCTTGATCGCACAGAATTTGGCGCCTCTTCAATCGAATGCATGGTGCAGATCATCTCGCGTTGACCTTGTTCGGCGGTCACCGGTTATTTCGCTCACCTTAGCCTTTGAGATGAATTATCTGTTTAAAGCCCGGCTCAGAAAGGGACGATCGGCGGTTATCATATCAGGCCGAATCGGGAGAGTGGTTCTTGGCGTGCGAATAAGACCAGGCGACACAGCAAAATGGTGTTGGTCGGCGGGGCATGGCGATCGGCGTTGAGTGAAGGGCCGAATGAAGAGTTGGAGATTCCCACTATTTTAGGAGAGGAATCCGAGTAAGGATTTAAACTCTCCCTTTGATTGAGCTTGTCTTGGGTGATCTAATTTCGTTTTCTTTTTGCGGGACCTCTCGTACAATGACGGCTGACCTCCCATTTGATTTCTTGATCGTTTGGGAGCGTATTCGTGCGTTGCCGAACTCCTTTATTGACGTTCGATCGCTTGGTACTGAAGCTCATCGGTTGGGGGCTCGTTTGTTTTGCTACCCTCGTCACTTGAAAGTTCCAGGTATGAGGTTAAATGGTGTTTCCTTTCTTTGACGATCGTCTCCAAGATGTTGTTTTATTTTATCTAACTTGTTTGCACCTTTTCTTTGACAGAGGCTTATTTTCCCCGAATTGCTGAACCTCCGCCAGAGATAACTATGTCGGACATGGGAGTTCTCGGTCGCCTTAAGTTGGGCAAGCAGACTGGTCGCGTTCCAGCGACGACGTCTCATCCTGCCCCGGTGAAGGGACCCGCTGAGGCGCCGGTCGCCAAGCCGGTGGTCGAGGGAGAGGAACAGCTCAAACGCCGCAAGAGGCGGAGGTCGGAGTCCCCGTCGATCTCTGAGGCGGACGTATCGATTCTTGAGCCTCCGGTCGCTGCGGCTCCTATCTCCGCCATCCCGATGATGGAGCGTTCCGGCGCCAAACCCACGGTCACCGGACCCCGGTCATCTGGCAGCTCGGCGAAGAAGATGGCGATCGCCGATGCGGAGACACCCCGGGGCAAGCCTTTTTCGGACGCGACCAGTGAGTCAACAGGTAAGAGTGGGTTAAAAGTTTTTCCGAGTTAGGCATTAGAGCATGGTATGGGCTAACTCCTTGATTTCCTTGGTTTGCGACTGCAGGTTCGCCTCGCCGACCGGACGTCGCCCCATGGTCTTGGATTTCTGTCGAGCAAGGCTCCACAAGGTTACATCGAAGTCCACCTTATGTTCGCGGCGATCACTTCCTGCCCAAGGCTTGGGCGGCCGACCTTGACGCGATCGCTCGTCGGCGATCCGGAGATGCCATGCGGCGGCCGTTGCCACGGCTCTTGAGCTGCGGCGATGGCCGTCCAAGTGCTCGGGATTTTGAGGCGACCCTCCATGCTCATCTCCATCGCGAGCTCGAGACCGCCGGAGCGAAATATCGAAGATGCCAACCGGATCCGGTCGATGGAGAAAGAGTATGAGGAGACCGCCAAGCGGGCTAAGCGGGGCGTGGATCGATTGAAGCGAGGCCGAGTCGCTCCAGGAAGGCTGCCGATCGATCGATAATAAGGAGAAGGAGACTCGTCGAAGCTCGAGGCTTCGCGGAGGAGGCGGCCAGGCTGAAAGGCTGCGGTGGATCGGCTCGATGGTGAGTGGAGCGCGAAGAGAGAGCTGGAGAAGGCCGGGCGAGAATGTTGCCAAGGCGGCGGCGGCGGAGGTCGAGAAGACGGCGCGGTCACGAAAGGGCGGTGAGCGATCGAGTCGATCCTACCTAAACGTCGGGCACGTCGGCGAGTTCGCTTACTATTTGGCCTATCTTGTGTTGTCCGAGTTGCTAAAAAGGCAGGGGTCGAGACCGGTCCTCTGATGGAAAGCTTCAGATCCTATGTCTCCAAGCATCCTCTGCATCCAGAATTCTCTCTGCCGATCCTTGATTTGGTCGACCTCGGGATTGACTTGAGTTGGTATACCGGCAAACTCATTCATCCCGAGGCCGATGCCCAAGCCGATCCGCGACCCGAGGGCGAAGACCAGCAGGCGGGGCTTTGAGAGGCTTTTTGTTTTTCCTCTGTAACTTGTACTTTTTTGTTGTAATGCCTTCAGGCCTTGAGATGTATGAAGCTTGTGTTTATGAATAAAATACTCCTTTTCTCATTTTGCGTAATGCATTATATGCGATCGCCTTTGACTGTTTGCGTGTAATTTTTACGAGTATGCGTATATTTGCTTCGACTTTACGTTCGTCCGGCCGATTGTCTGAGTGTTGAAAGTATTGACGTGTTTTGAATTGGATTTCTTACTTGTAATTTTCGTGTCGGACGGCCTCGATCGCCCTGCATGTTTTTTAGCGAAGCCGATCGGGTATGGTTCCTCTTTGTTCGATCGTATCTGAGATTAGCTCGACCTATCCTTGCCCCCTTGTCTTTGTTCACTTATAGTAAGTAAGGAAACAAAGACTAGTCTATCTGGCGAGCTATCTTCATTTTGCCGATTCTGAAGAGTCATGTGTGGTTGGGGTGTCCGATGGACCGATCTCCCCAATCGTGTCTTCGTGTGCGCGGGATATTTAGTATCCTGCGACTCACTATTTGTGAGGGTCCTCCGTTGGGCTACGCCTGCCTTGTGTTAAAACGAAAGGCGGGCGATCTCGGTCTGGAGGAGTCCTTGCGCGGAGTGTTGTCGGCTTATTCGACATCACGTCCGCGGCTTGTCAGCTCTGCTTCCACCTCGGCCTGCCATGAAGATGGCGATCCTCGGCGGTGTGCGTTGAGGCGGGGGTAGCACGCGTCGCATTGTTCGGGTTCACCATGTTAGACGATGTACCTTGAGAACGTGCGATCGCGCCTGCGATTATTTTGGAGGGTCCTTGGCTACGTCGGCCTCGTATTTAAACGAAGGGCGGACGATCTCAGCCCCAAAGGAACCTTGCATGGGCGAAGCTGTCGGTTCCATCGACCTCCAGGACCATGGCTGCATTAATTTTACCTAGGATCGTCGTGATCAGCGATCGTCGGTGATATGCGATGTCTGGTGGGGCGATCGCCATAACAGATGGGGTAACAAAAAATCTCATTATATTCTTCGTACATCATTGAAATCGAATACAAATTTATCACTGATAGTATTTTCTCAGATGCACGGCGTTCCAGGGGTATTGGTCGAGATCTGTCGGGGATGTTCGATTCGTAGGCTCCTTTAGTTAACCATCTGGATACTCGAAAGGTCCTTCGATTTGGACCAAAGACGCCTGTATGGGTTTGGATTTTCTTGAGGACGAGATCGCCCACTTGAAATCTTCTCTCTCTGACCTTTGAATTGAAGAACTTCTCGGCTCTCCTTTTGTGGATTGTGTTCTTCATTTCTGAGGTCAGCCGTCTTTCTTCAAGCATGTCCAGGTCGATTCGCCGGGCTACATCGTTGTCGGTCGTCATCTCCTGTGCGGTTCGATGGCTGAGGACGGCGATCTCGAAGGAATCACCGCCATTCGAAGGTAAGGGCGACGGGGTTTCGCGGTTGAATTGCGGGTCGTCGTTCGGTAGGACCATAAAGCGTCCGGGAGCTCGCCGCCCATCTTCCTTGCACGGATTCGAGTCGTGCTTTGATCGTGTGTTTGAGGATCTTATTCATTGCCTCTACACCGTTCGTCCGAGGGTGATAGGCGCGAGAATAACCTTTTGACTCCCCACTTTTCACGAGAATTGCATGACTTCTAAGCCGTCAAGCTGTTTCCGTTGTCGGAGATGATGGCACAGGCAAACCGAATCGGCATATTATGTTTTTCCATATAAACTTGATCACTTGTTCTTGGCGATCTTGTTGAGCGGTTCGGCCTCGGCCCATTTGGTGAAATAATCGACCCCACGATGGCGAACTTGACCCCACAGAGCCGTCGGCAAGGGACCTATAAGGTCGATGCCCCATTGCGCAAACGGCCAAGGGCTATACATGGAGGTGAGTACATTCGGGTGATAGTTTTATGTTGGGGCCCATTATCCGACATCTATGACAAGATCGGCATAAGCGATCGCATCTTTCGAAGTGATGGCGGAAAAATCCTTGTGCAGTCGTCTTATGGAGGAGGGCTCGCCCGCCGCGTGGTTCCCACAAATCCGTCATGGATTTCGGCTAAAGCGAGCCGACCTTCCTCGGTGTAATACACTTGAGGAGGAAGGTGAAAGCTCGCTTGTAAAGCCGATCGTCGATAGGGTATACACGGTCGCACGAAGGCTGGAGTTGGCGAGCTTTAACACGGTCGTCGAGGGGCCGTTCCGTCTTTAAGTATTTGATGAGCGAGTCATCCAATTCTCTTGGCGATGGCGACCGTGGTAACCAAGTTCTGTCGATCGCGGCCTTGCGACTTTGTGATTTGGATGTTGGAGAAGTGGTGCCCCATCCGATGATGCTAGTTTGGAAAGTGCATCGGCACGGGAGTTGTGCTCTCTCGGGACTTGCTCGATTAGTACTTCTTCAAATTTTGTGCACATTTCGGCGACCGGCTCTTGGTATTTGACCATCCATTGCGCGTGCCTCATATTCCCCCTTGACTTGGTTCACGACCAAAGGGAGTCCATGTAGATATGGAGCGTCGAACATCTAGGGCGAGGCTAGATCAAGCCCGCCTACGAGCTTCGTATTCGGCTTCATTGTTGGTCGCACGAAAACCGAAACGCATACGGCATTTGTGAAACTCGACGTCTGGGCTAATGAGGACAATCCCATTTTGCTCTCGCATTGGTATTGAGCCATCCACGTATAATTTCGAGGCGGGTTGGCGGGCACAGGTGGGCTGTGAGGGAACGTTAATTCCACCACGAAGTCCGCGAGCTTGGCCTTTGATCGCCGTGCGAGCGTAAGTGATACCGTATTGTGCGATCTCCGGCGACCACTTGAGGAGTCGCCGTTGGTGTCCGGTCGGTGCGGGACTTGTCTTAGGGGTAGAGTGGTTAGGACCTCCACCGTGATCGAAGAAGTAGGCTCTCGGTTTCGTACACTCATGACAAGGGCATAGGCGATCTTCTCCAATGGTGTGTAACGTGTCTCGGCGTCGTGGAGCGCTGGCTAACATAGTAGATCGGCAAGTGGGCTTGCCCCTCTGCTCGCACTGAGCGGCACTCGGTGCGACCTCCGAGGCCGCTAAGTAAAGGAATAATTTTTCACTGAGGATCGGCTTTGCCGAGGATCTCGGGGTTGGATAGATATTCCTTTATTTTGGCGAACGCTATCTCGGCTTTCTTTCGTCCATGCGAACTTCTTGTTCTTGATGGTCGCGAAGAAAGGCTTGCTTTTATCGCGAGCCGTGATATGAAGCGGTTGAGGGCGGCTAGACACTGTGAGGCGTTGCACTGTTTGATGTTCCTCGGTTCACGCATGTCAAGGATCGCTCGTATCTTGGCGGGTTCGCCTCGATCCCCCTTTGGCTCACTATGTGCCCCAAGAACTTCCGAGCCCACCCGAAGTTGCATTTCTTGGGGTTGACTTCATGTTAAACTTCTCAAGGATGGCGAACGTCTCGGCAAGATCGTTGAGGTGATCTTCCTTCTTGAGGCTTTTGACCACGATATCGTCAATGTAGACCTCCATGGTCTTGCCGATCGATCGGCGAACATCCCGTTGACTAATCGGTAGGTCGCCCTGCGTTTTCAAGCCGAACGGCATTCTGACCCAAAAGTATATGTCTTTTACTGTGTGGAAAGATGTGTGTTTTATGTCTTCCTCTGCCATTGGGATTTGATGATATCCGGCGAAGGCATCCATAAACGACATCATTTCGCAACCTGCCGTGCTATCGACCAGATGATCGATATGAGGCATTGGGAAGTGATCTTTTGGACATGCCGCGTTGAGGTCGGTGAAGTCTATGCATAATCTCCAGGAGCCAGTCGGCTTTTTGACGAGCACCGCGTTGGCGACCCACTGTGGTTCGTCAGTTGCTACTCCGATCAGTCTGTTGCCGAGTAACTTCTGGACTTCTATGTCGAGCGCTGCGTATTTCTCGGGACCGAACTTCCTACGCTTCTGGTGAACAGGTTTCATTGTCCGGTCGATCTTCAGATAATGGCAGGCGTGTTCGGGACTTATGCCAACCATATCTTGATGCGACCAGGCAAAGACACCGATGTTCTTACGTAGCAAGTTGATCAGATCTCCCTTTAATTCGCGGTCGATGCTCGCGCCGATCTGTACCTCCCGTTCTGGATGATCCGGATCCATCGTAATGCTTTCTAACTCTTCGACAGGAACGGTCGCCTCTCGTTTGGTACGATCTCCGGACTCGTTCCTTGGATCGATGTCGAGACTTGGCTCGAAACCGATCCTTGGCTCGATGTCGTCCGTCGATCGATGAGAGATGGCGTCCCCTGAGTCGGGTTGGTACGAAGTCTCAGGCTCGTCGATCTCCATGGGTTGATCGTCGGTCGCTTCAATGTTACATACAGTACGGGAAGTATTGAAAGAATTAACAACATAGGAGTAACTTAAACATCTCTTTGCCATTAGTTGATCTCCTTTTACGATGCACCGTCCCATCGGCGGTGGGAATTTGATACGATAAAAAGAAAGGCAGGCGACCGCCTCAAAGGTTTCTAAAAAGGCGACCTAAGAACCCATTATAGATCTTTGGGCCTATCTATGATTACAAAGCTTAGGTTCCTAGTAATCCTAACCTTGGGATCATAAAAGCATACTAGCTCGACGGAGAGCTTGATCCTCCGTAGGCTTGGGTGTGTTGTCGCCGAACCCTTGAAGTACGGTGTCGAAAGGCTTGATGAATTTGATCGGGTTGCCGAGTTGGTCTAGGCGGATTTGAATATGATGTTGCAAAAACTCCCATTGTCGACCAACACGCGATCGGCCGTCTTCCCAAGGATGCAAGCGGAGATCACTAGTGCATCCTCCTTGGGACATTGCACTCCTTCCTGTCCTTGTTGGAAAAGGTGATGAGCGCGTCTCTAGAGATGGTCGGTTCGGGGTACAACGACGTGGACCCGGCGAATGCCCTCGGCTCGGCTTTTCGTTTCTGTTCGACATGGTGGAAACCGGGAGAGACCCCGAGGTTTCCACCTCCCGCTTGGAGCATGTTGACCGGCCGCGAGTTGATCGGTGGGACCGAATCATCGAGTATTCCGGCTCATGCTCAATTGCGGCCGGATTGGGAGGAGTTCTCTCGTGTTGCCGACGCTCGCGCCCTCGGTCCTTTAGTCCTTGGTTAGGCTTGGTGACCAAGTTGTCGGTTGCCTTCCTCAAACAATCGCGAGTTGCACGAGGAGATCGCGGCATGGCTAGTGTTGTGGCCGGACTCTTATGATAGGCACAGAATTTGCTACGGTCTAGGTGACCGTGGTCCCTTATTGGCTTTGGCTTGGAAAGCCACTCGCGACCCTTGATCGCGTTGAAGATGTGGGCCGGAGATAAGTTGAGGTTGTGAAGAAGGTGGATCTCTACATCCTCGAAGGCTTTGAACTCGCCAGGCGGCTTGGCGATCGCCTTTCCGGGCTTGGCGACCGCCTTCTTACGGACATGGGAGGATGCTTTTCCTTCTTCGGATGGTCCCTCTTCTAAGCGGAGTGAGAGCATCCTCTGTCGGCCAGGAACCCGGCGGCCTTGTTGCGGAAAATCGAATAGGTCGGGGGATATCTTTTGTGAGATGCTGAACATGGGCGGCGTCCGTGGAATCCGCTCATAATCGAGTTGAGAGCGATCTCGTCGACGGGCTCACCGGTGAGGACTATCTCGTCTACCCGGTCGATGTAATCCCCATCCGATTCGTCCTTCCCTGCCTGATTTTCATCATGCGGTGAGGACCTTACGGGCGAGCGACTTTGGCGGCGAAGTATGACTGAAGTCGTTCGCTAGCTTCTCAAAGCAATTGATTGAGCGAGATGGTAGTGAGGTGTACCATCCGTGGCGAGTCGCCCGAGTTAACGGGAACATACGACATCTCGTCGCATCAAGCTCCGCACCCGGTCATGTAGATCGGAATTTGCTTAAGTGGGTTTCGGATCCGATTTCCCCTCGTATAAAGGTGTTTGTGGGGGATTGATAGTTGGTTGGGTAGGCGAGCTCGATCCCGAGTCGTGAGTGGTTCGCTTGAACCAATGATCGATCTCTGGCGCTGCCCCATTTTCCATGAGCGCCTTCATCTCGTCGATTTGGCGTTGTATGGCGGCTATCGCCGTCGCTTTGGCCCTCGCCGATTGACTCTCGGAGCGTGAACCAAGGCGATCGTGTGCGATCCCGGCCCCGTGGTGAGCAGCGATCTCCTGCCGAGAGGTTCCCTTCTTGGGCGGCAGGGGCTCGTGGCCGTCTGTCTCTTGGGAGTCGGATACGCGAACTCTGGTAAAGGATTCGAGATATCGATGTCTCATTTGGGCCGGAGTGCCAGTCTCCATGAGGATCGCTCCTAGGCGGCGAAGACGGAATCGTCCGTCTTACGAGAGCCTTCTCCGGCTCTCGGGGCTTTACGCCGATTTCTCAACATAGATCCCCTTGAGCTTAGTTTGCTTGCCGGCGGTTGGCCGACGGGGTGATGGTGGGCGCCTCGTGGGCCCTCTGCCGTTCCTCGAGGATGGCTATAGCCTCCTCAACTGTTCGATGTCTGGGCGATCGAGTGAGAGGCTAGAACCGTCCTCGGGGCGGGAGTGAGCTAAGCGTCGCCACGGTCGCCTTCCGCCGTGGTGGGATTCGGTCCTCGCCGGAATAAGATTCCGTGAGATCTCAGGGTGGCCCTCTTGGAGGTTGTTGCTGATGTCATTTTCTGATGGTTTTTCTATTGAAGAACAGTGAGTGTTTCTTCAAGTATATGTCCGGAGAACAGTGAGTGTTCTTCGAGACGGTAGGAATAAAAACGAAGGTTTTGATGCCCTTCTTCTAGCGCCAATTGTTGTTACCCAAAATATTATCCGGAGATAGTATTGCTGGAACGATCGAGTAACAAACAAAATGCGAGAACACTTCCGTGGGAAAATAGATAACACAAGATTTGCCGGGGTTGTTAGTCCCGGGCTTGAATGCTCTCGCGAGATGTTATTAATAAATATACTGTCGTGTACAAATATTAATGTTAGAATCTAATACAATGAGTGTAAAAGCTTCTAGTTATCTAGGCTTTAGAGCGCGTAGATTGCCGGAAGAACCAGATGGATGAATCTGTGAGTTCTTGCTTGGAATTTATGATGAATGTGTGTGAATATCACTATGAATATGTTAGTGCTTGCCAAAAGAGCCTTTTGTTCTCTCTTTGGTGTGTATTTTGCACTTAATTCGTGGTAGGATCCCCCTTTCGGTGCAACGGTGAGTCCTCTATTTATAGGGGACAAGGTAGTTGGGATCCTCGAGCGATCGCGGGCGATCGCCGTTTCTATATTAAAATAAGCGGCCGATCGTCCGTCACGTGGGCTGTTCCCTTGAGGTCCGAGGTTGCGATTGGAGGCGGTGGGTGAACGATGGGAAGCCGACGCTGCGTCGATCATTTGTCAGGAGGGTCCACCGTACCTTTCGGCGGCCTTGTCGGTAGGTGTGGTAGGTGACAGTGGTCGATGATCCTTTTTGTTGGTATCTATGAAGATCGCGGGTGGGCCATCGTCCAAGATTCGGTCTTGACGACTTTGACGGACGCTGGATCCCCACGTGGCATGAGGCGATCGCCTCGATCCGTTAGACAAAGACGATCGCTGGTATCAAAAGGCGATCATTTGGTTACCAAAAGACGATCGCTATATCATCTTAGGACTTTAGGTGTTCGTCAGGAGTTTGGCTTCTATGGTTGACTTTTCGGGAGGTCGCTGATCGCCTATCGCGGAATTAATCGTCGCCTGTGACTTCAAGCTTAGAACACGCCAGTGCGGAAGAGGAGAAGAAGAAGGTGAAAAATGGCAAGAAAAAGCGTCTGCGGGGCCTTTTATAGGGTTGAGCGCCTGCCGGACACGGCCGTGCCGATCGGCGCGGTCGGTCTGGTGGCATACTGCCGACAGGACTCGGCCGTGTCTGCCCGGACACGGTCGCGGCGCGTAGGGTCTTAGATAGCGACCCGTCCAAGCGGCGACTTCGGCACGCGACTCGGCCGTGTCTGGAACACGGTCGGGCGTGTCGGCGATCGGTTCGGCATTTCGGACGAAATGCAGCACGGGCCGTGTCGGGCGACAGTCGAGTCTGAGGCGAAACTTTCGGCATTTCCGGACGAGTGCAGCACGGGCCGTGTCGGACGACACGCAGTCGAGTTCGGCCGTGATCGGCCAATAACGGCGGGTGAGCTAAAGCGACCATAACTCTCGTCAGGACTCGATTGACTCACCGTTTGAACCATTGGAAAGCTAACTCGATGCTCTATAATATTGCAAAGATTTAGAATTTTGGAGTTACCAAAAATTAATGGTGACTTTACAAAGTCGAACTCCCACGTGAAAAAGTCGATTAAGGACACGGAACTCAATAAAGCGACAGAAGCGAACTCGGATGACAAAAAGTGCGAATTAATCATTCTCGAAATGACGAAAGGTCATGAGCGAGTCGTCAAAACGGACTTCCGAAAAAAATTAAAATTGAAATTCGAAGTGCGGATATTACACGCTCGGCGGTGGTCGGCGAGTGGCTGTAAGGCGGCGTGGGCGCGGCGGTGGCTAACGGCGAGGCAGCGGCGGCAGGCGACGGAGCGGCGGCGGGCGTGGGGTGGCGAGCGGCGGTGCTCGGCCGATTTTTTTTTTTCGTTCGAGCTACGTGCGATAACGTGTTTGAGGAGAAAAGTAAAGACGATGTCAATTGTATTGATAACAATGAATAGATGGGCCTTTATATAGGCATTACAAAGAGAGTCTTTCCATACATAGGATTCCTAGTTAAGGTAAGACATCTAACAGGATCCAACTACTTATGGAAGAGTCTAGAACCTACCATAACTCTTATTCCCCTACAATTAGTATTAGGTAAGACACCAATACGGGAAGGATTTCCCGGAACAATTCCCACAATTTTTATCTACACAGCTAGCCTCAAATAATATTAAGAATAATAATAATAACTCATAATAATAATAATAAATAAATTCAAATATGAAAATAAGAAATTAGAATAGATGAAGAAATTGTGTCTAATTGGTTGAGGGTCAGATAGACATGGCATTTTGACCCAATCCGGTGGGGAACCCGGTCGACCCGTCCCGACCGGGGTCGGGGATTCCCCGCCAAACCGGGTACCGGAGCCGGGGATACCCGCTTACGTGAAACCGAGGCCGGGATGCCTATCCCCGACTCACCCCGGATCCGGTATATATATAATTAAAATTTTAATTTTTTAAATATATTTATTAAATATATAAACTTAAGTTATGTGAGCTTTTATTGTGGATTTTTATGAACTTATGTAATTTTTTAGAGTTACTTAATTACTATTTTTATGTGTTTTGACTGAAAAGAAATCAGAAAAATAGCTGAAAGTAGCTATAAAAACAGCAGCAAACCGGAGGGACCGGGTAAGGATCGGGGTATGACCGGGGGTTGACCGGTGTTTGACTAGGGGACGGGATATTAATCCCCGTACCCGGTCGGGGCCGAGGCCGGGGGAAAGAATCAAAAAGCGGGGCCGGGGCCGGGAGTTGTGAACCCCGCCCCATCCCCGTCCCGTTGCCATCCCTAGGGTCGGGGCTTCAGACGTGGATGTCGGAGATGGGAGGGTCGCGCATAGAGAGAAGAAAGGTGAAAAAATCCATCAGAATTTCATGTGATGAAGTACGATTTTTAGAAGATCTTTTTCTTTGTATTTTTAAATGAAAATCCTAAAATCCATGAGATTTTATTAAAAATCTATGGAGTTTTGAATACCTCAAGATTTTTAAGAACTTTTAAAAATCCGGATTGAATACTTCAAAATTTTTAAAGACTTTTCAAAATCCGAATTGAATATCTCCCGACTTTTAAAATCCTAAAATATCCAACAAAATTTTAGTCCAATACACCCTCTTAAAATAGCTTATGAATAATTTAACAGAAATAATAATGGACTCGCAAAGACATTAACTGATTGAGTTTTTGTACTTATAAATTTTAAGTCAAATACATTAACTAATAAATTTATACTTATTAATTTATATATTAATTTTACCCTCTAATATTTCACTTTATTATTGTGCTACTAGAAAGCAACATCAGAAATTCTTATAATAATTAAAAAAACAGAAGGCGATGAAATATCAATGGGACATTAATTTCATAAAAATAAAATGTAACCGAGCCATTTTTTAAAAAGTCTTCAAAACTATTTTGTAGGTTGTGTTTAGCAAAACTAGCTGATAAACTAGCTGGTAGTTGATAAGTTAGCTGGTAAGATAGTTGATTATGTAGTTAATTATGTAGCTGATAAGGTAGCTGATTTTAATGTAAATATTTAGAAAAATAGCTCATAAGCTAGCTGATTTCTTTTATAAAATGACATCACTTTTATTTTTCTATTATTTTTTAAACTTTCTCATTATATTATACGATAATTTTTATAAAATAAAATAAAACATATTTTTGTCTATTAGTATTTTAATATATACTATCTCTAAATTACACATATGTATTATTCACAATTCACTATCACTTTGAAAAGTCATTGATAATTTGTTTTTGATGGTTTAAATTGCCGTTGAATAGGACTTGTGTATATGATAATAGTTAGTTTTGTTACGAACAAGTTCACAAGAACAATAAGTATCGAAAAGATTCCGTAAAATATAAAAGATAAATCGAACAAAAATTTTAATGAACTTCCATGTGGTATAAAAAAGAACAAACTAAGCTAGATCATCACTTCCCTATATCAAAGCTGTAATGTCGTCACGAACTTTATTCGAGAAAATATATTCTTATTTAGGTCACGATATATATGGAGTATATAAAGATGAGAAGCTAGCTTCTTTTTTTCATAAGCTTGAAAAATTAGCTTATCAATCAGTTAGCTTATAAGCTAACTGATAAGGTAACTGATTTGAGAAGATAGTCGTTTACGAAACGAGCTTTTTTTTAGTCAATGGTCAAATAAGCTCCTGAAACTTATAAGTCAGCTGATAAGCTAGTGCTAAACACAGACATAGTATGAGTAATCAAATACTCCTTCTTTATTTAAATAGACGTCACTTTAGCTTTGTGCACGAGAGTAACAGAAATATATATATATATATATATATATATATATATAACATATATCATTTTTTTAAATTCGGGTTGCCTCTCGAGGGTGGGCTGCCCCAGGCCGCCGCCAGGGCCTCCTCCCCCTGGTGCCAGCCCTGCTCATGTATCTTACGTGTCTCGAATAGCTTACTGTAATATACTTTAAGTGATTCTGACGTAATTTAAGTGAATCGAATAGGTGACTCAGATGTAATTTAGGTGATTAAATATAATTTAGGTGATTATGATGTAGTTGACTCAAATATTATTTAGGTGATTCGAAAACGACCCGAATATAGTTTAGCTAACTCATATGTAAATTAGGTGATTTCAATAAGTTGACTCGAATGCGTATTCCGTTATTTGAATAGATGACTCGAATGTATTACTCGAATAGGGACATCTTCAAATAAAGATTAAATTGGTAATTTATTTAAAGAAATGATTGAACTTTAAATAAAAATATCTCGTATTTAAAGAAATTATTAAACTTTAAATAAAAAAGAATATCTTATATTTAAAAAAGTAATGGATAATAGTTTTTCCTAATAATGTATTGATGATTGAGGTTGTGAAAGAGCGTAAAGGTTCGATTCGATTCGGCATATTCCGCTTGAAATAATTCGATTCAATGTTCCATTCGGTGATCAACGAGTCGAGTTGAATATTTAGTTTTGTTATTCGGCGAATCGAGCCGAATAGCTCGAACATGTTCGGCTCGGCCATCTTTTTTTTTGGCCAATTATATATATATATATATATATATATATATATATATATATATATATATGTGTGTGTGTGTGTGTGTGTGTGTGTGTGTGAGTGAGAGAGAGAGAGAGAAAGTTGAATATTGCCGATTTTGTCTAATACGAGCCGAACATGTTCGAACTGTTCGAAAAAGTTCGAACTTAATCGAATCGAATGTCAATGCTAAAAAACCCCTTCGAACTCGAGCCAAATAACCAAAATAAAAGCTCGACTCTTTCGATCCGAATCAAGCCCTAAGCTCGAACCCTTCGAGCCGAACTCGAACCCTGTTGTGTCAAGATTTAACACCTTCCGACCGGCGATCGCCTCCGAGGCCGAGCGACCGACTTACTGTCGAGCGGCCAAGGCAGGTCTGCCGAGCAGCGACCCGGCGACCGAGCCTCAACCCAGCGGACCAGCTAAATCGGCCAAAGGAAGGTCCCAGGACAAAGTCCCGGTACCGAGCGATCGACCTCAGATACGATCATCACTCGGCACTCGGCGACCGACTCCTGGCGATCAACTAGCGGACGATCCTCTCTCGGCATCTGCCGATCGACCCTTGGTGACCGACCTCTCTGGGCATCTGCCGATCGACCCTTGGTGACCGACCATTGCCGACCTTGAGGATGGCCGATGGCCATCCATCGGCCGGCCAGCGAGCGGCAGACGGACCCACGTGCGAGATCCACAAAAGGCGCCCGACAAACTGTCACCTACCTCACACCCGCCATGGCCTGCACTGCGAAAGGAGTTGGCGGACAAGACATGTGACTACACTGTCACCTACCCTGACAAAGTCCGCCGAAAGTGACAAAGTGGGACCTCCTGTGGCAAGTGCTTCGGACGCGTCTTTGGATCCTCATTGACCGCACGCACGGTGCCACCACCGTAGCTTTGGACTTTTGGCGGCAGCCCACGTGCCCTTTGGGACGATCGCCCGTTACATTAAATGCCGAAGCGTCGCCCGATTAGGGACAGGCCCCTCGGCCTATATAAAGTGGACAGCCTGCACTTGGACACTTCTTCAGCAATATTGCGATTCAAGCACACTATACAGAAGCAACAATACTTGCACTTGGCAAACATCCAACTCTTGGCAACAGCTTTCTTTCGGTCTTACTTCTCCCGGCCTTTTCTCCTCGAGCAGATTATCGGCGGGACGAAGAACACCAAGCTTCGCTCAAGAGCCGGATTAACAGAGTCTTTGTACACTCCTTGTATTTAGATTTCTCTCATTAATACTTGTATCCACGAATATTTGTATTAATAACATCTCGCGAGAGCATTCAAGCCCGGGCCTAACAAACCCGGCAAATCTTGTTTTATTTATCTTCTCTCGGAAGTGCTCCCGCATTTGTTTGTTGTCCGTCTTCCAGCAGTATTAATCTTCGGATAAATATTTTGGGCAACAACAATTGGCGCTAGAGGAAGGGGATCAACCCTCGATTTTTACACCTACCGTCCCGAAGAACACTCACTGTTCTCGGGGCAGATACTTGAAGTGACACTTACTGCACTTCAAAGAAATCCTTCAGAAATCATGTCTTAGCCTCGCGTCAAGAAAGCCGATCACCCGGCCAAACCCCTGTTCCGTCGATCAGAGCCACGGCCCGATGGTGGAAGGTAGCCGCTGATCGAGACGCTCGATCCGTCCACGGACGGCGGCCCAACCTCTCGCTCGATCGGTTCGAACCAAGGAACAGTCGAAAGGGCTGGCCGTCCTACGGGAGCGACGGAGTGCTCTCGACGCGCCTCCGGCTACCGCCCCGGTCTCTCGCCGGAGATCAAGCGAAGCTCAAGGCACTTCTTGCCGAGCGATCGCCAGGAGGCTCCGTCCGCAGAAGAGGCGCTCGCCGGCCAGGCACCTGTCTTCGATCGCGTGGCGGTGACCCGACACAGTTCTGGGCAATCCGGCCCGGCTACGAGGCAGACGGAGTTTGAGTCCGTCACCGGGAGCTCGGCTGCCGACTCCCGAAGGCGGCCTAGCCATCCGCTCCCCTCGCCGAATTGCCGAGGTCGGCGCGTGAGCCCGGAGATCGGTACACGATCGCCTCGGCTCCTGCTCCCAAAGCCGATCGGCAAGCGGCCAAGCCACGGCGATGGGCGCAATGCAACGTCAACTCGGCGACATGAAGGCGCTCCTGGAATCAGGCGGCGCCAAGAAGACGATCGCGAGGGCAGCGAGCCGCTCGCGATCGACATCGAGCTCGCCCCGTGCGGCCTGAGATCGCTCCCCCGCAAGCACCCGTGTACGTGGGGCGATCGGACCCCCAAGTGCACCTGAGGAAGTTTAACATCTACATGACTGGGTGTGGGGCATCGGACGCGACCAGATGCCGAATGTTCCCTCTGACGCTGGACGACCTCGCCCACCGGTGGTACACTTCATTGCCACCTCGGTCCATTGGCTCCTTTAACGAGCTGGCGCACGGCTTCACTGAGTACTTCGCCACCAGGGTCGTCCGGCCCGAAGGTCCCCTTCGCATGATGCAAATCAAGCAGGGAGAAGAAGAGTCCGACTCGGACTACATCGACCGGGTAGACGTAATCATCCTCAACTGCGAGCCCGTAGCGATGAGACCGCCCTCACGCGGTCTAGGAGGTTTTCGGGGTTTTTCGCCTATGTTCGGGCATCTTACGAAGACCCAACCTCGACCTACGCAGCCTTAGGGCAAGAGCCGCAGATTTTACGGCGGCAAAGGTTTCTTCTTAGCTTTGTGGCGGCGCGATCGGCACCGGACGACGATCTCCCGCCCGATCGCCAATATCGACCTACGAATAAGCGATCGGCGGCCCGGCGATCGCGATCTTCCGATCGCCGATCATCACGCTACATCATCCATGATTCGGAGGACACGATCGCCATCTACGATCCGGATATAAACATGACGGACTAAGGCATAAGATCGCCTCCACCGCACATCATAAAGCCATGGTCACGGCAATCGATGGAACCCATTTCGGCCATGCAAGGTCCCTTTCGGCCAAGATCGCCGCCCTTCGTTTAAATACGAGGCCGGCGTAGTCTGAGGGCTCTCCAACATTAATCAGTGGACACGATCGCTCGCCCTCAAAGGTTCATCATCTGACATGGTGAACCCGGACAATGCGACGTGCCACAACCCCGTCTCAACGTACACCGTCGAGGTCGGCCATCTCCATGGTGGCCGAGGTGGAAGCAGAGCTAACAAGCCGCGGGCGTGGAGTTGATTCATCCGACGCCCAGCAAGGACTCCTCTAGGCCGAGACCGCACGCCTTTCGTTTAAAAACAAGGCGAGGCGCGGCTATGAGAGGACCCTCATAATAAAGTGAGTCACGAGACACTCATTGTCTTCGCGCACCAAGACACGGTCATGGGGTCGGTCCATCGATCTCCGCGACTGTGCACGATTCCTCAAACAAAGCGAAACCACCAAGTTTCCATGGGGGATCGGCCAATGTTGTTTTTGCAGGTACAAGACCGAAAGATAGCTAAGCCAATCGACTATGTTAGCCCAAGTCCGAGTCCTAAGTCGGCTCAGATCGCCCGTCCTCATCCGACGCGATCACGGCCAGAACCACCTCGCCCCATGTCTTCAACATAGGAGCAAGGCGGGGGCAATTGTTGTGTCAAGATTTAACACCTTCCGGCCGTGATCGCCTCGAGGCCGAGCGGCCGACTTCTTGTCGGCGGCTGTGCCAAGCGGCGACCCGGCGACCGAGCCTCAACCCAGCGGACCAGCCAAATCGGCCAAAGGAAGGTCCCAGGACAAAGTCCCGGTACCGAGCGATCGACCTCAGATACGATCATCACTCGGCACTCGGCGACCGACTCCTGGCGATCAACTAGCGGACGATCCTCTCTCGGCATCTGCCGATCGACCCTTGGTGACCGACCTCTCTGGGCATCTGCCGATCGACCCTTGGTGACCGACCATTGCCGACCTTCAGGGACTGGCCGATGGCCATCCAGTCGGCCGAAGCCGAGCAGGCAGGACAGCACCCACGTGCAGATCCACAAAAGGCGCTGACAAACCTGTCACCTACCTCACCTACCAGCATGGCCCAGACCTGCGAAAGGAGTTGGCGGACAAGACATGTGACTACCGCCTGTCACCTACCCTGACAAAGTCCGCCGAAAGTGACAAAGTGGGACCTCCTGTGACAGTGCTTCCGGACGCGTGCTGGATCCTCATTGGACCGCACGGCTGGCCACCAGCTGTAGCTTTGGACTTTTGGCAGGCAGCCCACGTGCCCTTTAGGACGATCGCCCCGTTACATTAAATGCCGAAAGGCGATCGCCCATTAGGGGACAGGGCCCCTCAGCCCCTATATAAAGTGGACAGCCTGCACTTGGACACTTCTTCAGCAATATTGCGATTCAAGCACACTATACAGAAGCAACAATACTTGCACTTGGCAAACATCCAACTCTTGGCAACAGCTTTCTTTCGGTCTTACTTCTCCCGGCCTTTTCTCCTCGAGCAGATTATCGGCGGGACGAAGAACACCAAGCTTCGCTCAAGAGCCGGATTAACAGAGTCTTTGTACACTCATTGTATTTAGATTTCTCTCATTAATACTTGTATCCACGAATATTTGTATTAATAACATCTCGCGAGAGCATTCAAGCCCGGGCCTAACAAACCCGGCAAATCTTGTTTTATTTATCTTCTCTCGGAAGTGCTCCCGCATTTGTTTGTTGTCCGTCTTCCAGCAGTATTAATCTTCGGATAAATATTTTGGGCAACAACAAACCCTGCAATATTCGGTACGGCTCGACTCGTTCAGAGTCCCAGTGATGATAACCAATTTTAGGCATCTTCGTCGATAAGGCAGTTTTTGGCCCTGACATGGAAACGGTCAACATCCTTTAACAGTTCCGTGTTCAAACATTTTTGATCTGATTTGTAATTTGAATTCTCTTACCTTAATTTGGATTTGATAAATTTAAATCTGAATTAAAAAATAATTTTAACATTTATATGAATATTCAAAATTCGTATAAATAATATATACGTTTATTAAATATATGTTATTATATAATACAATATCTATTCATTGTATATGCAATAAACTTTTATTATATGTGGTATATTTGTTATCTTTATTTGTAGTTTTTCTTTTTTTTTTTGTACTTATATAGTTACATAGTTCAATTGAAAAGGTACTAAAAATAAATTTGAATTTCAAATTTCGGATAGAACCGAATTCAAATCACATCTAAAATTTGATTGAAAATCAAACTTTATTTTGGATATTCGCTAATATTTTCGAATTCGATTCAAATATAGAAAACATTCAACTCGATTCTATTCGTTTCAAATATAGCAAATATCCAATTCGATTCGATTCGATTCGTTTACAATTTTAGTCCACCTGAAGAGGGTAATTCAATTAAAGTACAACATTTTAATTTTAGTCATTTCAATTAAGATATAGTTTATTTTAAACTATATATTCTCATTCATTTTTTTTTATTTTAGTCAATAGATTAGTATTCTAATATATATATATATATAAGGATAAATTTTAATTAGATATTAATACTTTATTTTGAATTTAAAGTACCCTGAACGATATCATGTTTTAAAATTCCAACTTCAAATAGAACAGAATGTATACTACATTAAACTTTTAATTAAATATGTAATGACTAATTACAATTTCCATATATACTTCTAATAAGTTATTTTTGAAGCCTTTATAATATGATTTTAGTCAAGTAAATTAGAATAGTGGTCCACATTTGCACGAGCGTAATTTTGTTCATCCGTTTAAATAGAAGTGAATTTATCCTCCGTACTTAAAGGATAATTTTGAGATATAACAATCAAAATCCTAAATTATATTATGTTATTGTATTTATCGAGATTCTTAATTTGCGTAATGTTGATAAATAATTTTTTTTATAAATAATTTATTTTATACGTAAAAAATCAATTTTTTACTCAAAATAAAATATTCTCAAAATTTACGGGATTAAACCACGATTATACTCAAGTCAAAGCTTTCGAGAAGAATATAAAAAAAAAAAAAAAAAAAAAAAAAAAAAACTTTTAAGTTATGTCTAGAATCTGTTCTGTTTGTATGAGGATGAATAAAGTTACACTCTATTTAAACATATATAATGTGATTTTATAGTTTTTAAATAAAATCACACTGCATGAGTCCCTTTTTTTTTAAATTCTCATAATAATTTAATGAAATACACCTTTTTGTCATGGTTTAGTTTGTAACATTCTGCCTCAATTTTTTCTCGTAATTAATTGACCAAGTCTCGCGTGAGACCAAGCTCCCTAAAATTATTTTTTAAAAAAATAACATAAAAGATACCAAAATATATAAAATTTTAAAAAAGAAAAAATATAATAAATCTGAACCCTAAAAGATTGAAAATTAATCTAAATTATTTAGAAATCACTAAAGATAATTCTAAAATTAAAAAGAAAATAAAGAATATCATTTCCACCACAAATGTATTTTTTAACTGTTGATTATATCAGTTGATGTGTACTATTAAAATAATTTTCCGGTATTTTACAAACTTGGGTTTGTTTTGGAAAAACCGATTCCCTTTTTTATTCTTGTTTGGTACATGTAAGCGATGACTTAACGTACACTTTGAAAATGGTTTGGATTTCGATATTTTGGCCTTGTACTTTAAAATGGGATTTTATGACGGTATTTGGAAATTATTTTTGAAAATTCTTTGAGTAATTTGAAAAAAATGATACTGTCATTAACCTTTTTATATATTTGAAATAATTATGAAAATAATTATCAACCTTATGGATTCCGGCGTGGGATGACCTCAGTTGCAATGGCCATATTTACTTTTGTTGGGATTGCTTCAAATAGGGTCGCCTCAGGGATTACTTTTATGGATGAATTACTTAGGAAGGAGGGAGTGGTCACCTAGTACCCTAGGTGCCACGTCACCTCTATCCAATAAAAACCCTCCAACTCAAAACTATCCAATTTTATCCTAACACTACCCTAAGTGGAGGGAGTGATCACCTAGTACTCGATTTTTTTTTTTCATACATAAAATCACATACAATATTTAAAATAAAAACATACCATTTCATTAAAAAAAAACATTACATAATACTTAAAAAAAACTACAACTTAAAAATTGAAACTACATAAGTTGAAGTTAAAACAAGTTAAAATAAAAATTCAAAGAAAAAAGAACAAATAAATAAAAAATATAGAAAAAGAAAAACAAAACAAAACTAAAGTCCAAAGGACTAAATAATTTTGTTTATCTTATTTTCTAATAATATATTTTAAAATAATATATAAAATATGAGAAATTTTTAATTTTAAAATATGAAAAACAAAAACAATAAAAAGTAAACAAAGAATATAAAAGGAAAAAGAAAAAAAAAAGTGGAGGGGGAGCTCGGCTTCACATACCGATTTTTATACCCGAATTTGGTACCCTAGGTGGTTGCGGCGGTGTTACCGCTCGGGTAAAGGTACCCGAATCCCTTACCCGAGACCACTCCCTCCTCCCTTACACCGCGAGGATCACCCGACTGGGGTGTGGACTCCGGATCAGGATGGCTATCAACAGAAATCTCCTTATTGTACCAAGATGGCTTAGTTCCTCATAGGAACTTTCGAGCTTGTATCTTCTTAGGGGAGTGGCAACGGCACCCGGGTAGGGAGCGGCTAGGTGGTACCCGGGCGGTGAACACCGCCGCCACCCACCCGGGTAGAGCGCGGCTAGTTGGTGGCCGGGTTAGTTCACCGCGTGAAGGTAGAGAGGAAGGTGAGAGGGATGTGACCGTTGGGGCATTCCAACGGCTATTTTTTGACCGTTTGAAACTTTATTTTTTTATTTTTTTTTCTTTTTCATTTCCTATATATACATACCTTTTATTTTTACATATCTCACTCTTAAACATATATATCTTCTTCATCTTTATATATCTTCTTCATCTTAACACTTTTATTTTACAAATTTTATAGTTTTATCATGGATCCTCGTAAATCCAAAGCCGGTTCTTCATCATCGAGGGGACGTGCACGCGGCGGTGCACGCGGCGGTGGACGAATTCGTCCCCGTGTTCAATCACAACCGGCTCCGTACGTTCCGGCAATGACTCAACAACCACAATATTATACACCGGCAATGACTTCTCCGCCATACTATCAACAACCACAATATTATCAACCACCTATGAATCAACCACCTATGAATCCTGCTCATTACGGTCCCGAATTCAACCCGTTCGAGTACCGTGACGCTCCACCGCGGCGTGAATCAAGTGTCGAACGACAAGTACCGCTATATGGCGCGGATGATGAAGATGATGACATTGCTATTCCCAAAACGCAACTCCCAATCGGTATTGTATTTAAAAATTTTTATTTGTTACGTTATACTTTTATTTGTTAGAATATTGTATTTAAAAATTTTTATTTGTTACGTTATACTTTTATTTGTTAGAATATTGTATTTAAAAATTTTTATTTCTTATCATTTGTTAGAAAATGAAGAAGTTGAAGAAGTTCAAGAAGTTGAAGAAGCTCAAGAAGTTCAAGTGCAAAGAAGAAGAATGCCGAATAGATCGGAAAGGAAAGCTTGGACGTCGGTCGAAGAGGTGGCGTTGGCAAAAGCTTGGGTTCAAATCTCGACATGTAAGGTAGTCGGAAATGAACAAAGTAAAGAAGGTTTTTGGAGAAGAATTCTTGAGCATTTCAAGGCAAACATTGTAGACACTCCTCGTACGACTCACGGCTTGAACACAAAGTGGAGAAGTTTGAACGCCGAAATGGGTGTCTTTAATGGGTTGTGGATCCAACAAGTAATTTTTCTAATTATATACTTTTTATATTTTTTTAGTTGATCTTTTGTAGTTTTTACATTGTCAATTTTTATTAGTCACATATTAATTTTTACTTTTATAATTGTAGAATCGTCTTCGCGAGAGTGGTTGTGCCGATATTGACGTTATGACAAATGCATTGGCCGATTACCAAACAAGCATCGAACGACGTTTGGTCATATCGACGCATGGCATGTTGTTAAGAACGAAGCAAAATGGTTGGAACAAGCGGATATAACGCAAGGATCTTCGTCTCATTCCGACAAACGAAGAAAGTCGGCGGAATCCGGATACTACGAGACCGCAAGTAATGATGACTTTGTGATTCCGGATCTCAATGACGACACGATGCCTCGCATTCAAAAAAGAAAGGGCAAAAAGGTCGAAACCGATACGTCGTCAAAGGGTAGTGTTCATATGAGCTTCGAAGATTATACATCATCGAAAAAAGAAATATTGGTGAAGAGGGCGGAGATTAAAAATAAAAAGGTTGAGGTGACCGAAAAGATGATGGAGGCAAAAATCCGTGCCATTGAACAAAAGTCGAGGTTGAGGGCGTTGAAAGCATTTCAAGCACCGCACGATCACATAACCGATCCGGATATATTAGAGACGGTTCTTGCCGAAAAACGTGACCTTGCGGAGAAATACGGATGGCGTTGCAATTTTTAAAAATGTTTTTTAGTATGTTGTTTTTAAGTATTATTTCTTTTTTTAGGATCTAATTTTTTTTTTTAGTATTATGTAATTTTTTTTAAGTGTTTTGTAATTTCCTATTAAGTAAAAATAAAATATTATGTGTTTTTATTAAATTTTTTGATATAATTTTAAATATAAAAAGGTAAAAAAAAAAAAAATTAAAAGTGGTGAGGGTAGATGAGGCACCATTGCCACTAAAAAATGGTGAGTGGGGGTAGAGTGGGGGTAGATTGGGGGTTGGATGAGTTGGAAGAATGTTATTGGTGGGGAGTGCGGGTAGATGAAGGTAGATGGGTGACCATTGCCACCACCCTTAGCTGTAGTAGATTGATGTCCCACCGGATACACATGAAATAAATGATAAGCAAATAGTATAAAGAATTCGAAAAGAAACATCAAGAAAAAGATCACAACATAACACATAAGTCAACTAAATAAAAAAATTGTCCGCATGGGCAGCTCAACTGGTTCCTGGGTGGCAGATTGCTACAAGGACGCAGGTTCGAGTCCTGGCAGCCGCAGTGTGGGAGTTTTATCCCTCTAATGTGGGGGATAGCAGCTCCTTGTGGGCACCAGGCACTGTTCCTCCCACCTAGTGGGCCGTTGAGTCACCATGATTTAATTCCTCCACCAATCCCTTTCGGACCGGGGGGTGGGGGCCCTGGGGGCGAGGGATTTCGCCTTTTGCTACGACTAAATGAAAAAACTAAAAATAATTCATTAATATATGTATATATATATATATGTGTGTGCGCGTGTGTGTGCATATATAGATTAATTAATTAATAAGTCAATAGTACAATAAAAATAAAAATAAAAAGAACACAAAATGAAACATAAACCAAATCAATGAGAAAACTACAAAACTCAATTCTAGTATAGAATAAATAGATAAATAAACAAATTGAGAGATGGATAGTAGATAGATAGATCTAGAGAGATTAGTTCATTAATAACTCAATTATAGAAAGAATTCGAAAATATAAAAAGATCACGATATCACACATAAGTTAATTCAATGAGGAAGCTAAAAAAAATCAATTTTAGCATATTATACAAATACTAAATAGAAAAGAAATAAAACTGAAAACTCTCACAAAATAGGACCAAAAAGGAAAATAAAAAATAAAAAATTCATATTTACCGCCAATCACGATTAATAAATCAATGTATTACAAATATAATATTTGTAGCAATTAAATTATTGAATGAAAACATACACAATACACTAAGATCAAGAATTTTGGTAAATTACTAAAATGCTAACAGAATATGAAAAGAATCGTTATTATTGGACATTCAAAATTAAACATCCATGTAAATTGCCTACATTAGCTTTAAATATATGTTCATTTCATTTTGTTTTACAAAATTTGAAAAGTGGCAAAAGAAAAATAGAAAATCACAAGTAGGCAAAAGTCACGAGATTGCACAAAAAAAAAAAACATATTTATAATCTATACAGATTAATGAAACAATATAAATATATTAAAAGTTTTTTTAATTTAAACAAATACTAAAAACTCGTGGATTTTATAAAAAAAAAAAATTATTTCCCAATGCTTAATAAGAGTAAGGTATGGCTAAAATCAGTTCAAGACCGAGTGAAACATTACTAGTTCGCCCTTCAATATCATTAAATTTAGTCAATATCATATTTTGTAAGTTTATTCTATTTCCACACTACCGTAGTGGGTTTTTAGTGGAAATCCATTCTCTATGTGTTATGTGGTGAATTGTATGGATTGCGGGTCGGTTTTTGGGTGCTTTCAGATATAAATTTCGTCTTAATGATAGTTTTACTGACCGTTTCATCATGTCTCAAAGACAAGTAATTCATATGAACTTACATTCTTAAATGTGAAAAGTAATGCATATGTGTGTGAGAGTATATACGTTCACACTAAGAGGGTCCGACAGAGCCTCAGAGGTCTGCAACTGGTCGGGTCCACGAACATTAGGGTTAACCACTTCGAGAGAGTCCGACGGGACCTTGGAGGAATTCGCAGCTGGTCGGGTTTACAGTTAATCACGAGCGATTTTTACTAATACGACATGTTTTAGATAATGCATTCTAGAATCCTTATTTTGCCTTTTTTTGATAAATATTGATGCATGTACTTTAATGTGTAAGATGTGTGGTTCATTTGTATTACTTGCACTAGCTATTCCATATCTAACCCTATTTGAGGAGAAATACGTCTCATGTATTTCATGTTTAGAGCGATAAGATGAACGGACGCCGAGACAGTACGACGATGACGGCCGAGCATAATACTGTGCTATATTGTGTGTTTCTTTGGAATTATGTCCTTTGTTTTCGTGCTGAACACTTGTTAGTTGGTTTCGCCAAGGCTTATGACTCGGTAAGGTGGGACTTTCTTCTCGATGTTCTTCAGGCTTTTGGTTTTGGCCCGGGATGGTGCTCATGGATTCATGGCATTTTCAGTTCGAATATGGCCTCGATTCTGGTGAATGGGAGTCCTATTGTTGAGTTTCCTATTTGTTGTGGTCTTAAACAAGGTGATCCTTTAGCCCCACTTCTTTTTATTTTAGTCATGGAATCCCTTCATCTTTCTGTTGATAAAGCTGTGAAGGACGGAGTTTTTAATGGCCTACGCCTTAACGATTCTATGACTCTTTCACATCTTTTTTATGCGGATGACGCAATTTTTCTTGGAGAATGGTCCGACGACAACTTGGTTGCTATCATCAGAATGCTCCGTTGCTTTCAATTAGCTTCGGGGCTAAAAATAAATGTGCAAAAGAGTCAAATTCTAGGAGTTGGTGTTCCTCATGATATTGTGCTTCAAGGTGCTTCGACCATAGGGTGTATTGTCTTACATACTCCTTTCAATTATTTGGGAGTCACGGTTGGTAACCGTATGTCGCAACATTCTGCTTTCCGTAATATCATCGATAAAGTTTATGCGCGTCTTTCCAAATGGAAAGTTAAAACTTTATCTGTTGGAGGGCGTTTGACTCTTCTTAAATCCGTTCTTGGCGCCGTTCCTCTTTACTATATGTCCATTTACAAGGTCCCTAAATGGGTGCTTCATATGTTAGAGATGATCCGTAACAGGTTCTTTAATGGTGCTGATTCTGCTGAAAAAAGGATTACTTGGGTAGCCTGGGACAAAGTTTTGGCTGCAAAAAAACATGGGGGTTTGGGCGTTGGTAGTTACTATGCTTTGAATCGTGCCCTTCTTCTTAAATGGTTATGGAGATTTGTTTCACAAGATGGTTCTTTATGGGCTCAAATTATCAGTGCGTTCTACGGCCCTTTGATCGAGGATCATGACTACAAACGGTCATCGTGTTGGAGTTCTATTCTTCGGGAGGTGCGTAATTTGGTCGTGAAAGGTTTTAATTTCCTTTCTCATGCTAAGATTCGAGTGGGGAATGGTCTAGGCACCCGATTCTGGCGAGATACATAGCTTGGAGATTCAACTTTCTGCTCTCGGTTCCCTCGTATTTTTGCCTTAGAGACGGATAAAGAAAGTTCTGTTGCCTCTAAATGGGGAGATCCGTCTTATGATTTTTCTTTTCGAAGACCGGTGCGGGATGGTGTGGAGCGGCATCAATGGTCCGAGCTTCTTTCTTTACTAGGTTCGGTTACCCTTTCTTCTGCTCATGACAGGTGGATTAGTGACCTTAATGGAGATGGTTTGTTTAGAGTCAAAGATGTTCGTTACTCCATTGATGAGCTACTGCTTTCGTCTTCGAATGAGGGTACTAGATGGGTGAGATGTGTTCCGGTTAAGATAAATGTTTTTGCTTGGCGTGCCCGGCGTGATCGTCTCCCTACTAGAGACAATCTTGCCAAAAGAGGTGTTTTTATTGATACTAATCTTTGCCCGGTTTGTTGTGTCTACCCCGAAGATATTCAACATTTGTTTTTCGGTTGTGGGCTTGCTAAAGATGTTTTTCAGAATATTTGTCGGCTGTGGAATCTTGATTGGGTCAACGTTTCATCTTTCGTCGAGTGGAATATCTGGTTCGGAGCTATTCGTTTGTCGAGCAAGCTCAAATCTTTGCTGGAGGGAGTCTTGATTACTTCTTGGTGGTTCATTTGGTCGTTTCAGAATCGTTCTATTTTTGAAGAATCCCCTCCAAAGCCTTCGGTGTTGTTTGATGATATCATTACTTTATCGTTTAATTGGTGTGTTAACCGTAGTTCTAGAGTTTTTCCTTGGGACCTTTGGTTAAAAAACCCTTACTTGATCTATTTGTAATGTTTTTCTAGCACCTTGCTAGTTTTAATGAAGTTGCCGTTAAAAAAAAAACTCTCACTATATTAAGAGTTTTTTATTTCTTTTGTGGTTTGTTGGATTTATTTTCTTAGGATATTACGTACTTTGTTGGAATATTTATCGGATGACCCGCTTGGTTGATCATTGTTTTCGTATTTACTAATTATTGATTTTACAACCTCGAAGTATGATTATATTTGAGTTTAGATTTGTGGGTCCCAAGTGGGATTCGCGGTGCCATGATATACTATGAATATATCAACACATCATATTATCTATAATATATAACAAATAGACTATATTTGTATAATCATAACGTGAATTAATATGAAAAATATGTGATAAAAATATAATTCATAGTATCACATATAATACAGGGAAATGAGGTATACATGTAACACCCCCAAAATATTCAGGGTATATTACAGCTCTGTAAGCCCCTCCGTGGGACCCACAAGGCTATACATACATGTAACCATGAACCTTGAACGACAAGGTCTAGACATAATCAAACAGAAGACAATAACCAATTGACGTCCAAAGTAATAATTAAATTTGACAGGATACAAGTCAGTGGGAATCAGACCGAGGACAATAAAAGCGGAACATTAAGAAGAACATCCCGTAGTACTCGAGTACCAAAAATCAATAAAGTATAATATCACGAACAAAAGACATAAATAATACAGAGAAGAACATGACACAACGTCACTCTTGCCCATCATCATCATACCGATCCGGTGCCCGCTCGTCTCCTCGTCTGGAACCTGAAATACATTAAACATATTTTTCCCGAATGGGTTAGCCATGGAATAGCTAGTGCAAGTATATCGAATATGAAACACAATAATTCTTGAACGATAAAGTAAACATAACCTCATTTCATAAAACTCAAGGCTAGTATTCCGAAATAACTAAATCTCATATCATTTCAATCATATACGTGATTAACTATGGATCGTAGCAGAAACACCGACCCCTCAAAGGACCCATCGATCCGTACCGGACTGGTTAATCCAAAAATATTCAATAGATCGCACCAGAAGCAACGAACCCTCAAAAGACCCGTCGATCCATCTCGAAGTGAACATATAATCATACACATCACATACACTTTACTTTCAACGTTAAGGAAATACAATCATAAATATATACTTGCCTTTGAGATCCATCTAAGCGTTATTCAAGCACACAATTCCAACCACTCGAAGGTATAGCAAAACAATTACGAAGACAACACCCCAAACTTTGAGAAATAACAAAACGGCCCAAAACCTCAAAAAATCACGATTCAAGATCGAACAACCATACCAAAACTCACATTCTGAATAAATATAATTAGCAAACTTATAGGAACAACGAAACCACAGTTCCGGGCAAGATTCACAAGAATCGACTTAAAACACGATAAAGTCACAATATTATGCGGATTCGTTAAAAACAACGTCAAATATCGTTCGAATGACAAAAACTGTAGAACAAAATAGTTTCAAACTATAAAAACGATTACAAGCGACTCGTCAAAAATGTAAAAGCACCAAAAAATAAAAGTTACCAAAAGTAGAAAAATAGAAAATACGAATATTACAATACAAGCATAAAATGTGATTTGCAATAGATAATCCTAACAATAGGGTGATAGTTGCGCAAGTCTATAATACAGAGTAAGGTTGGAAGCACGTTCAAATAGATTTTTTCTACGAGGTTGAACATAATAAGGAATTATAATATCGTGGTTTTCTTGAACAATGTCTTGCCAACAACACTAAATTTATGAATCTCCGGTACCATATTGGAGTTTGATGGATATTATGTGGGTTGTGATTGCAACATGATACAATATTGATACATATTACCGATCATAATAACCTTTATTTACACACTTGCTATTTAGGTCCATTGCAATTTTATTTCAGCAACGTCAACATATCGCGATTGTATTTGTTAATGATGATTATTTTTTCAAGTTTTTCCTAAACTCATACCCTGGTCATGGTGAACTAATGTAATGAAGATAGTATTTATATTTATTAATATTTCTTTTATTTTTTGTATTTGCTAATAGTTTTTAAATTATATTTTTTCTTTTTTATTTCTAATAATTTATTTAAAAATAATAGATAAAAATATAAAACTATTAATTTTAATAATAACAAAGTAAAAATAAAAGACTTTTTTTTGGGTGAGTTAAGACTTTTAATTTAACTATACTAAAACAAAATGAAAATCTATACTTAATATTAAAAGAGAATCACAAAAAATCTAAGGAAACATGTATAATCTCCACGTTAATCCTTTTTTTAAAAATAAAAAAATAAACGGGTTGATTTGGGAGGGGGTAGAGGGTTATTCCATTATATATTATCTACCAATTAAAAACTTTCTCTCATTTTATTCTTTTTATTTTTAACCTAATAGTTTAAACAATTATAACTTTTTTGTATTAATTTTATTTTTGAAAATTTTTATTAAATTAATTCTTACTTCGTGCTCTTTAATTTGACATCCATACAGTATATATACAAAGTAATTTAAATATAATTATGATATATTTGGATGTTTAAAATATTTTCATTTAAAAATATAAGAATATTGAAGAAAAATATATTTTTAGTTTATTTTCATAGCTTGATACTTTAACAATTATTTGGATTTTTGGAATTATTTTGTTCTAATTATAAAATAGTAAAGTATATTACATTAATACCAAATCGTATAAAAAAATTATATTAGTAAGAATATGAGTTGCATACTTTTAATGAAAGTTGATAATAATAAACATAATTTAATTTCTTATTTAGACAATTAGATATAAGACTCATATTGTCCTGGATTATGGTTTTCCTATCATGAGCCCTTAAATCACATAATAAGAGTTTATAAATAAAAATAAATCAAATAATGTATATGTGTGTATATATTGATTCATGTGTATTTTATAATAATTTTATAATATTATAGAAATTCAACCATATATTATTAAATTAATTAAATATTTAACATTTTACGTCGTGCATCCACGAGAGAACATCTATGAACAAAAAAGAATGAAAATAAAAAGACTGAATAAAATACAAAAGGCAGCAAAGGAAAAGAAAAGAAAAAGGAGGGGGGGTGGGGGGTCTAAAAGTTCTCTATATATCCAGGCTTCTTCACGCTGGCATATTATTGGCCACAGTACTTACTTCAACTATTTACTTCTTTTTGCAGAGAGCTTTGCCGAAACGATGTCGTATTTGCTGCCGCACCTTCAGTCAGGTTGGGCCGTCGATCAGGCGATTCTCGCCGAGGAGGAACGTCTCGTCATCATCCGTTTCGGCCACGATTGGGACGAAACCTGCATGCAGGTGAATCTTCTTGTCTTTTTGCGATGATTTATCCAAATCAGTTCCCTGTTTTGTTCTGTATTTATAGTTTTCCAGTGAATATTGTCGTTACCTGTAATTACTCGTACCGCTGGTGTTCTTTCTGTCTATTTATATTTATGTTTTTAGTGTTTTTGCCGACTTAGGGTTCATGATTCTGGTAGAACCGTGTTGCTTTCTTTAGTAGATTTGATTTGATGTGGTCAGACTGAATTTGTAAAAAACTATGATATCATTGATTTTTTGTGAGTGAGGATTCCCCTGGGAGTATTGGTAATTTGTATTGGGAGTATCTTTAGTAGATCTAACCTTGATTTGATTTTCCATGTTATTTTTGGAAGTTTTTTGGATAGTTGAAGCATTGCATATGACAAACTTCAGAACTGTTTTTCGGAAATAAACAACGTTTGAGTCTTTTCAGTCTACCTTCATATACTATTCTGTCGTTGAAGTCCATGTTGATTTGAGATTGTCATATGAATCTTCAATTACGGTTCACTAATCCTTTCGTATCTATCACTAATCTTAGCCTGTGATTTATTTGACTTGTTCGTGGTTTTAATCAGTTGAGGTTACAAGCATCAAGCATCAGATATGTCACCTTTTAGATGATTAAACTTCTTAACAAAGGTACGTTCTCCTTTGGTTCTCACCATCTCTTTAAACTTACTATCATTGAAAGTTGTTTCGCTTGAATTTTTCTTATCATCCGGAACAAGTGGGTAGTTTTTCAGCAAAGAAATTCCTTCTTTTTCTGCGTAGGGCAAAGCTTCAGTAGGTCCAACTCCATAAGTGTCATTTTCCTCTATTTCTCTCTCAAGGCCTCTATAGGAATGAATATAGCCAATCTCATAAATCTTGAGGGGAACATTCGATTTCACTTGGGTTTGTGATTGATGGATTCTCTTTAGCGTAGTTGAAGCTTGTAGTATGAGCAAGAGCATAAGCCCATCAACGCTTCCTTGATCCCTGTGAGATCACAGGTGCAGAAGCGATTACATTGTTTTTCTTTGTCCAGTCCACCAATACCCTGTTCTGTAATAAATAAAAATTTACAAATTAATTCAAAAAATAAGCCAAGTCTTCTTCTTAGCTAGTATTATGATTAAAAACAAAAGGTTCACCACTCTTATATATATAGTTACCTTGTAATTCCGAAATTTAATTTTGAAGTTGTGTCTGTTTGGAGGGCAGTTTAAGAGTAAACTCCCTAATGCTTTGGCAGCTCTGGTAAGAGTTTTCTTCATTTCCTTGTTATATTCATCCAAGTAAGTGATCTCACTCACACACACTTGTATCATCGCCAACATCATCAGTAACATTACTGTAAATGAGGAAAAGGAAAACAAGACAACTTTTTATCATAAACTTGAGAGAGAGATTCCTTCAAAGTGCGCAAATCAAATAAAAAATAAGAGAGATTTTACCATAACATCCTTCTTAATTATTTTAGCAATTTGTGAAGTTGCTTTGTTTATAAAGGTATCGTGCTCATCATCATTAAAGTACACTTGATACGGGTAAACACTACTTTGAACACTGGCATTGTTATAGTTCCGCTAGCTATGGTAGTAGCTTCCAAAACACCTGCTAAACACACTTCATATTAGATATAGAAGAAACATTCTCCGATTAAAAATATTCAATGTATATTAGTTGAACTTAATTATAGAAAACTAAATCAATGAATTGACAAAAAAATAGTAACTAACTAACTTTGGAGGGAGGGGCAGGTGTTATATTTAGAAGAAGATTTCTGCAGATCTTTGGAAAAATAAAAAACAGACCTAAGTGAAAAAACAAAGAAAGGGGTGATTTTTTACCCAAGAAACAAAATGGAGCAAGCAAGAAATTACAAGTAATATCAAAGTTTGTACTGGAGGAAGAATTTGCAAGTATTACAAGAATTATGATTACAAGGTAACTATATATATATATATATATATATATATATATATATAAGAGTGGTGAACTTTTTGTTTTTAATCATAATACTAACTAAGAAGAAGACGTCTTATTTTTTGAATGAATCGGCAAATTTTTATTTATTACAAAACAGAGTATTGGTGGACTAGACAAAGAAGAACAATGTAATCGCTTCTGCACCTGTAATCTCACAGGGATCAACGAAGTGTTGCTGGGCTTATGCTCTTGCTCATACTACAAGCTTCAACTACGCTAAAGTGAATCCATCAATCACAGACCCAAGTGAAATCGAATGTTCCCCTCAATATTTATCAGATTGGCTATATTCATCTTGAGAGAGAAATAGAGGAAAATGACGCATATGGAGTTAGACCTACTGAAGCTTTACCCTACGTAGAAAAAGAAGGAATTTCTTTGCTGAAAACTACCCACTTGTTCCCGAGGATAAGAAAAATTCAATCGAAACAACTTTCAATGATAATAAGTTCAAAGAGATGGTGAGAACCAAAGGAGAACGTATCTTTGTTAAGAAGTTTAATCATCTAAAAAGTGACATGAAATGTCCATTTAGTATAGAGTTAAGCAACGACTTTGCTATGCATAAAGTGCCGTGTTTTATCTTTTGATCATCTTTATGAAGGCCCGTAGCTGAATGTATTGACTAACTGAATCTTCGAATATTTACATACTTCTATATGTCAATGAAGTTTGGTGGGTGATGAAGACAGGAAAAGCTAGTGGTCTTCTAATCTGATTTCATTTACTCTATGTCTCTATCTACTTGTATGCTAGGTTTTCTGCAACTTATTTGTGGCAAGCTTTATAAGATTATATATTTGGTGGTCGATATCCTAAAATAGTAAAGCACGTGTTATAGGAAGGACATTCTTTTTCGCTGCCAATTTCTTTTATTACAGTTTACATGTTGATTTCAATGTTTTGTTAATAACTATATTGTTGCTATTATGCATGCTGAAAAGAACGCGAACTTTGTCATCTGGGGTTTTTGTGCATCGTTTAGCAAAATATAACACGGTCTGGTTGTGATTTTGTTTTATACACTATCAAACATTCTACAAGTTAATGCTTCTGTGTCATCTTAGAACTCCCGTGTATAACAACACCATGTTCGTTCGCTATCTTGTGGTGATTTTTATATTACATGCCAAATTTTTGCTTAGATCTTTCCCTAAGATGAGAATCCCATTATTGTTTTGTTTGTTTCTGATGTTCTCTTGACATCCTTTGATATTTTTGGTTTGTTGGCTCGACAAATTTTCCTGCCAACCAACTTCTGTTATTTTGGTCTTTTCAATTTTCAGATGGATGAGGTGCTGGCTTCAGTTGCGGAAACGATAAAGAACTTTGGCGTCATATACCTTGTGGACATCACGGAGGTGCCTGATTTCAACACCATGTATGAGCTGTACGACCCTTCGACTGTCATGTTTTTTTTCAGGAACAAGCACATCATGATCGATCTCGGCACTGGAAACAACAACAAAATTAACTGGGCCATGAAGGATAAGCAGGAGTTTATCGACATTGTCGAGACTGTCTATCGTGGGGCTAGAAAGGGACGCGGTCTTGTTATTGCTCCCAAAGATTACTCCACAAAGTATCGATATTGAATATTTTGCTATTCTGCGTCGACAGTCGACTCTGGAATTTGACTACCTGTGTGGGTTTTGGATGAAATGGTGTAGCCTTACATGGCCAGTGACACTGATGATTGAGTTGATCTGCCAAATGATATGGTTAGCTTATGATCTATAAATATGTCATCACTCGCTATAAGGCATGGAGACGTGACATGACACGACACGACACGGATACAAGATTAACTTAATATTAAGAATAAATTAAAATCTCTACTCGGCCAAATTATATTTTGGTCTCTCTACTATGGAAAGTTATTAAATCAGTTGTTCGTACAAATTTCGACACGAATTTGGCTCCTCGTCTGGCAAACAGGTCCTGGAATCTACTTTTCGTTGTCTCCATTAAAATGGGTGGTCTGTTAAGTAGCGGTTAAATTTGTGTTAAAAATAGTATGTGAGCCTGTTTGATAGGAAAAATAAAAAATCTTTAGAAAAATCTTTAAATTTTCAAAAAATATAAGAAAAAACTGAAAACTTCAAAAAAAAAAAAAATCTAGAAAAGAACTTGAAAATAAAAAAAACTAGTCTATTTTAATTTTTTCATGATTGTTTTATTTAAGAAATTAAATAAATCAGATTTCTCTTATATTTTAAAAGCATATCTACAAAATTTTTAATTTTTCAAATTCTTTATCTATTTTTTTGAATTTTTCAGATTTTTTTTAAATTTTTTTAACATTTCAAAATTTTCTAAATAATATTTTTTTCATGTACTTTTCAGATATCTTATATTTTCCAAGTTTTGTTAAAATTTGAAAAATCTAACTTAACAGCTTTCTAAGATAAAAACGGACGTGAAACAATATGAACGTCTGGCTCTGGCTCAATGCGTTTGATGTAGGAGTAACGGGTTGTGGAACCACGGGCCTATTTGATACACCCCTAGTCCCTATTATAAGTCTTTTTTCACGAGGTTGAAAGAGTTCAGATTTTAAGTCTCTTTGTCTAGTTTTCTACAATTGTTCAAGAATATTTACAAAAATATCCTTCACTTTATCTCCAAAGAAAAAAAATATGATGGTTTATATTCTAATACATACAATCATTTTTTCTCTCTATTCATAAATATTTTATCTATATATTTATATAAACGGGCAAAGTAGGAAAATATTATTTTTAAAACACCTCTTTATATTTTTAACTAACTCATCTTGGTCTTGATGAATTGATAAAGGACTTATAATAGGGACCAGAGGGAGTAGACAATAATATTTTTTCATAGTAAAAGAATCAAAAAAGTTATTTTTCCTAAATAGATTTATACTCAAAACCAAATTATATAAACTAAGAGGGTGTTTGACTGAGCTTATAAACTCCTTAAAACAGCTTATAAGCTGTTTAGAAGCTTATAAACTGTTGTAAAGTGTTTGCAAAATAAGTTCTTAAACAACTTATAAGCTGTAAAAATAAGCTCCCCAAAAAATAAGTTGCTCAACCCCAACTTATTTTTTCATAAACTTATAAGCAACAACCAATTTTAATTCCAATATATATTTCTAATTTCATTTTTCTTCGATTTTCTCTCTCTAACTTCGATTTTTTCTCTCTAACTAAATTCTTTCTCAAACTTATAAGTTCAATCATTCAAACACTTTAACAACTTATAAGCTCTTGAGACATTGCATCTGATAAGCTATTGAATGAGCTTATAAGCTGTGGGAGCTTATAAACTCTTTAACTGTAAATATGACCAAATAGAAAAGTAAATTCACAAGTTTATTCCACTAGATCATAATCATACATATGAAGAAAAAACCTGCACAATTTTTTCTAAAAGAATAATCCTTATGGATAAAAATATCATCACAAAAGCGGAAAAATTAGGTATTTACCCATAAAAATAAAAATCAATCGCAAAGGAATTATTCTTCTAGAAAAAAAGATTTTTTATTTCATTAGGTCTCTCAATTAATTTAATTGAAAATTATATTTCTAATTTATCATGTCTATCAAAATAAAACGATTATTTTAATAAATCCATCAATTAGTTTTGCTGACTAGAATTAAAAGATTAATTGGTCACTTAAAAATAAAATAGAATCGTTAATTTAAAATTTAAAAACCATGTTTAATGGTAAAGTATGGAGGCCAGTTGAAGGTACAACCAAAGCAGTGGTGGTTGGGTCGTGGATTATAATGATCTATGCCCTTTAATTAAGTATAAAGGTGAAAATGATGCCTAATGGAAAAAAAAAAGATGTAATTATTAAGTTAAAACATATAATGATGTGTAATGGTAATAAAACACTTCTCGGCTATCAATTGGGCGACAACGGCGATCGGTGGCGTCTCGGCCATAGAAAAAATAATCAACAGCGATTGGTCGATGACATCCGATGGTGGTTGGCAACAATAGTATAGTAGACTATGGGCCTGTTTGCTTGGACAGATTCCACTTTATTAGGGCTGATATCTAGGCTTATCAATCAGATTAAGGTGTTTGGTTGGTTGGTATTCGGCCCGAAAATTATTAGGGGCCCGCTCATAATTTTCCAGGCTTGCGTAATACTAATCGGTCGCCCCCCCCTCGGATAACTTATCTGTGCGATTAAGGTGTTTTAATTTGGACAGCAAATGACTAAAATATCCCTCATGTAACTCGTTCCAAAAATGAAAACCCTAGCCATTACGCACATCTTTTCCGCCGCTCTCTTCTCTGGTGCGACAAACTTCTCTTCTCTGGTCCGAAAAAACACGATCTCTTCTCTAGTCATATGACATGTTTAGTTATTAAAGTCAAAATATAAAAGCTGTGTGTGAGAGTTTTGAGGTTTAATTGACAATCACAAATAGAATAAAAATATTAAGTTAAAAAAATGTGTCACGGTAAAAAAAATAAATTTACCGACAGTCGGTGTTGACGTCTGATTTGGTCAACGTCACGTATGCTGATCTGGACGAATGGATCGAAGCCACGTAGAAAATAATAAAACAAAAAGGAAGGTGTTTGATCACTAAATTTTATTAATGCCCTTTTTGATAGAGTAGAGTCGGGCCGAAAACATTTTGGCCGGTCCGTTTTGCTGGTGCTTGTTAATTACAAGTCTTATCCTTTTCTCTTTTCTCTTTTTTTCTCTCTCTTTCTCTCTCTATATCCTTTTTTCCTCTCTTTTTCCAAAAGTCCCTTGATTGTACATTCCCCTGTCATATATATAGGCAATGTCAGTCATTCGTGAGATGACAGCAGGAAGATTCAGGTGAATATGTTGATGACATTTGTCACAGTGTGGTGACTTCTTTGACATGTGTCACCTTCTTAAGTTTGCTTTGGGAAGGGACATGACAACCCTCTTTATTGTCATGTCTGCCTGTTCTTCGGGCTTTTGGCGATACTTATCTGTTGTGACCGACAACGGGGTCGGCCCTCGAGCTTCCCGCTACTCTGGTCGGTCTTATTCATGATTATGGTTTGGAGCGTATTCATATAGGGTCTGCTCGGTCCTTCTAGTCCGGATTCCGGGTCGGCTCTAATGTCTCTGCCCGGTCCGGTTTTCTGTGAGTCCGAGAGACAATCGGGTCTATGACCGGTTCGGCTCCATGATCTGCTCGGCTGGTCGGCTGCCTGGAGCGCTTAAGTGGATGCCAAGGTGGATCGACTACCAACAAGGGCCCCCGAGTCCAGGGCCGTGCCGGGTTGGCCGGTGCTGGAATCGTTTCAGATTGAGGTCGATTCGGTTTGGGGGTGGATAAGATCTCTTGAAGGGACGTATCTTTGAGAGTCGTGTCGATTTGACTTCGGGATCTTCAAGAGTCATAGCGGGGGGGACGCGTGGCGGGACGTAATTTGTCGTGGTGTCTCACGCGTCTTTGATCTTCGTGATGATTATGAGTCGCCGCTTCACGTGCTTTCGTATTTAATGCCCTCGTTTCATCCTATAAATATAGAGAGCCTTCTTCCCTATTGCTTCTTTCGCCATTTTTACGTGTTGTTGCAGAGAAAGATTTTTTCCGGCAATATTTCTTCTTCTCCGATTTCGCAGACTTTCCCGGTAAGCTTGTTTTTCCTCCTTTTTTTCCTATTTTATGATGTCGGAGCGGAGGGATACGGCGGAGGAGTTGACTGTGTCTCCGGACCGCACGGGAGCGACGAGGGTGGCGGCGAGGTCGCAAGATCGCCGGATTCGGGAGATGCAGATTCTGGAGACGTGGAGGTGGTGACGCCGTTGACGGCGGTTGGCGAGACTTGGGCTTGGGCTCGGCCTCAGCCGTCTCCTTTTGTTGAGGCGGAATGGGATTCGGCCTCGATACGCAGCACGGTCACCGATGGGCAGTTGGAGGCTTGGCGGGGGCGATTTAAGATACCCGCGGTGGTGCGGATGTTTGTTCCGGATCCAGAGGAGAGACCTCACACCCCTCCTGTCGGCTGTACGGCGGTGATTTACCGCTCCCTGTTGTCCGGGCTGAGGTTTCCTCTTCCGTTGGTACTCTCCCGGTGGTTAAGGCAGTGGGGCCTTTGTATTGCCCAAATTCATCCGAATTCTTGGGCTCGGATGGTGGGTAGAGATGTTAAACGGGCCAGCCCTAGCGGTTTCGGGCTAGCCCTAGCGGGCTTCGGGTTAAACGGTCCGGGTCAAAAAAGCCCGGATTTAAACGGGCTCCGAAATATCGGCCCTAACCCTAACCCTAGCGGGCTTCGGGCTAAACGGGCTAAACGGGCTAAATATTTAAAAGTTTATTTTTTTATTTTTTATAAGCTATAAACAATAAAAGTAATAATATATATTATATATACATAATAAATATATAGTAACAAATATACTATAATAAATATATACTAACAAAAAATACAGCTATATATATATGTATAATATATATTTTATATAATATATTAATATATATTATATTAATACATAATATTAATATATATTATATATAGTATTAGTACAAGTTAAAATTAATAATATATTATATATATGTAGTATTAATATGGTGTCTTCCACTCTTACTGCAATTGATGGATAGAAGGACAAAGCTGCTGGGAGGTTTAAATATATATTATATAGGCTTGCTTGCATTCTAGAAACGGTTGTGTTAGGGACTGGGAGTGCAGGTTAGAGCCTAGAGGTGACGGTAACATTCTTGTTTTAGCCCGATGAAGTTTTTGTCAAAGTGGAAGTACGGTGTCGATCTCGTAATAAGGACAAGATTCTCGTGCCCACTTCCACAAATTGATCTTGTCAGAAATATATATATATATATATATTACGGCGTGGCCACCGCTTGACCACCAGACGGCCGGTTGGCCGCGGGCTAACCGGTCGGGCAAATAGGCCGGATTTAAACGGTGCAAAATTCCACTACAACGGTTTGCGGGTTAAGCGGAATTTAGCCGCCCGGCCCGTTTAACATCCCTAATGGTGGGTCTTTTGATTCTTTTCAGTCAACATGGATGGACCGAGCCCAGTTTTGAAGAGATTAACAGTCTCTTCCTATGGAGGTCGGTCGGCCGATCTGGTTCTGGCTGGTTTTACTTGACGGCCCGACATGCGATGTATAAAGAATTGGTGGATGTGCCGGAGACCATACATAGTTGGAAAGAACAGTGGTTCTATGTAGGGGGGCCGTGGATGAGCTCGGTTGATGAGTGGGAACCTGGCGTAACAGACGCCGAGCTTTGGGTCCCAGAACACTTCATTGCTAAAATGAGTAAGTGTCGTGTTCTTTATCGCTGTTCCTTTTTTGTCTAATGCTCATAATTTATTGTTTGTGCAGAACGTATCCCGGCTTCAGAGACCTCCTCCTTGTTCGACGACCGGGTTGAACAGCTCTTGGACCTTCCTGTTGATCGGAGGAAGTCATATCTTCTGGTTACTGAGGATAATCTTTGGGCCGCGGGACTTCGATCAACTAACCCGAGCAGAATGTATTTGTCAGGTAGCTCCTCTTTCTTTCTATCTTTTTTTTTTTTTTAACATATCTTTCTTATCCAGTCCATAGGGGCAGGAGTTCGTCGGGACGGAAAGAGACGCCTGCGCAGCGGGTGGCGAGGCTGGCTGCCGAGGCCGCCGAGCGTAGGGAGCGCGCGGGCAAGCGGAAGAGAGTAGAGGCCGGGCCTGAGGATAGCGTGACCAGGGCCGAGGGTTCCCCCATTCCTGAGATTGCTGTGCCCGCCCCGAGTCCCGTACGGACGGGCCGTGCGAAGGGTAAGGAGCCCGCGATTGATTTGGAGGGCCACTATCTCCCTGTGAATAAGGATCGGGAAGAACCTTGTGCCCAGATGAAGGGGCGGCGACCGCGCTGGTTCCTTGACTACATCCGGGCAGCCACCCCAACCGCCGAGATGCTCGACCGGGTCCCTCCAGCGGTGGTTGAGTCCAGCCATGTCCCTATATTGGGTTGGACGCCGAAAATGGAGATGGTGACCAACAACATGGGTCCGGATGAGCAGATCCAATTTGGAAATGCTATTTTGGGACGGGCGTTGTGCACCTATGTGAAGGCCGCTGGGGAGCTGACGGCCTTGGTTGAGAAACACAAAAAGGCAGAGGCCGATCTCAAGGCCTTACAGGAGGAGCACCACCTCTGCCCTTCGCTTATCAAGTCTCTGGAAGAGAAGATGACCTCTCTAAAGGGTGAGATGGAGCTTCTGGAGAGCCGGGCCTTTGAGGCCAATATCTGGAAAGGGAAGGCCGACGAGATGGCCACGGCGGTCGAGAAAGCGCAAAAACGGTGCCTGGACATCAGGGCCGAGCACGAGGCCTATTTGCACAGTACTAAGGCCCAACTTTAGCAATTGACCGAGCGGGTCCAGACTTGTGAAGCTGCGGGTTATGCCAGGGGCCTTGCCGACGGGGCGGCTACTTTCCAGAAGACACCCGAGTACGAGGAGTTGATCAACCTTAACTATGTCTCCACCTGCTATGAGATATTGGATCTCATGAAGGAAGGGAAGACCGTTGAGGAGGTCCAATATAAAGTCTCAGGCGGCCGACCTGAAGATTGAAACTCTTGGAGATGATGAGCCGAAGGTCGCCGAAGTTGTCGAAGATTCGGTGGTGATTCCGTATGGCGAAGGTGAAGGACAGTCTTCTTAGGCGGCCGGTCAGAAGGACAGGGCCGAGTAGATTTTTGTTTTATTCCATGTATGGCCTGCGTGCCGTTTTTCCTTGACTTCCTTTGTAGTCTGATATGGAACGGCTTATTTTGAATGAATGAAATATTTTTATGGCCTTTGTTGCTTTCTTTCTGTGTTTGGGCCCGGTTGGTCTGGCCGCTGTCTTTTCTGTTCGTCCTTTGTTGATTGTGCCGGATGGGCTGGTCTTATGAGGCGCCGAGGCGAACTCGGTCTTATAGTGCCGGATGGGCCGGTCTTATGAGGTGCCGAGGCGAGCTCGGACTTATAGTGCCGGATGGGCCGGTCTTATGAGGTGCCGAGGCGAGCTCGGACTTATAGTGCCGGATGGGCCGGTCTTATGAGGCGCCGAGGCGAACTCGGTCTTATAGTGCCGGATGGGCCGGTCTTATGAGGTGCCGAGGCGAGCTTGGACTTATAGTGCCGGATGGGCCGGTCTTATGAGGTGCTGAGGCGAGCTCGGACTTATAGTGCCGGATGGGCCAGTCTTATGAGGCGCCGAGGCGAGCTCGGTCTTATAGTGCCGGATGGGCCGGTCTTATGAGGTGCCGAGGCGAGCTTGGACTTATAGTGCCGGATGGGCCGGTCTTATGAGGTGCCGAGACGAGCTCAGACTTATAGTGCCGGATGGGCCGGTCTTATGAGGCGCCGAGGCGAACTCGGTCTTATAGTGCCGGATGGGCCGGTCTTATGAGGTGCCGAGGCGAGCTTGGACTTATAGTGCCGGATGGACCGGTCTTATGAGGTGCCGAGGCGAGCTCGGACTTATAGTGTCGGATGGGCCGGTCTTATGAGGCGCCGAGGCAAACTCGGTCTTATAGTGCCGGATGGGCCGGTCTTAGGAGGTGCCGAGGCGAGCTCGGACTTATAGTGCCGGAGGAGCCGGTCATTCGAGGTGCCGAGGCGAACTCGGTCTTATAGTGCCGGAGGAGCCGGTCATTCGAGGTGCCTAGGCGAACTCGGTCTTATAGTGCCGGAGGAGCCGGTCATTCGAGGTGCCGAGGCGAACTCGGTCTTATAGTGCCGGAGGAGCCGGTCATTCGAGGTGCCGAGGCGGACTCGGTCTTATAGTGCCGGAGGAGCCGGTCATTCGAGGTGCCGAGGCGAACTCGGTCTTATAGTGCCGGAGGAGCCGGTCATTCGAGGTGCCGAGGCGAACTCGGTCTTATAGTGCCGGAGGAGCCGGTCATTCGAGGTGCCGAGGCGAACTCGGTCTTATAGTGCCGGAGGAGCCGGTCATTCGAGGTGCCGAGGCGAACTCGGTCTTATAGTGCCGGAGGAGCAAGTCATTCGAGGTGCCGAGGCGGACTCGGTCTTATAGTGCCGGAGGAGCCGGTCATTCGAGGTGCCGAGGCGAACTCGGTCTTATAGTGTATTTGATTTAGAGATGAAATAGAGTTGAATTTTATTGATTATACCTTCATAAGGACATGGCATTCAACGAATGAATTAATCCTTGGTCATTCATATATTCTAGCTAGCAAACTCCGTTCTGATGGGCTTTGTTACTTTCGTACGGCCCTTGTTACTTGGATTCAGGAGGTCCCGGGTCGGGCCCCAACGCTCGTTTAATAATGAGGTCTTCGACCTGGAAGCTTTGATGATGAACCTCGGGCGCTTTGTAGAAGATGTTCCGCCTTTCTGCTTGGTTTTGTTTTTGGGCGACGAGGTCCAGGTTCTTAGGGTCACATTGACCTTGTTTTTCGAAATGAATTCTCCGGTGGGCGTGTTCCAATCTCGACCGGGGTCATCGCCTCAGTGCCGGAGGCTACGAAGATATTTCTCAAGTGGTGGGCCGATGCATTGCCAAGTCTTCAGGGAGTTCTTCAGGTCGTGACCCTTTGCGCTTTTCGAGGCGGGCCTTGAGGTACTGTTTCATAACTGCATTAATCGCCTCAACCTGTCCGTTGGATTGTGGATCTTGCGACATGGATAAGTCGCTTTGTATATGGAGGTCGTCGCAGAACGCCTGAGATTCTTCCTCGTCATTGTGGTTATATCAGATATGACGGACTAAGGGGTCCTGAGTGATTTTCATATAAGACTGTTTACTTTTTGTTCGGTCGTTCGCGCTAATGGTTCGGCCCCGACCCGCTTTTTGCAAAATAACCAATCGCGACGAGTGCGTACTGTTATCCCAACTTCGTCTTCTAGATGGGGGGACCCGAACCGGGCCGAGGGATTTGACCAATCCGGGCTTCCTGGGTTCGTATCAGCCCCTACCCGAGAATCACTCTAAAGATAGTGAGGTTTAGCAAAATAAAGGGAGATGGCTACTTCCAGATCGGCCCGGAGGGCCTCCTGTTCCGCTTTATAGTTGGCGGCTAGAAAACTTAAGCGAACGGTCGAGTAGAACAAACGCTGGCCGGGGCCGGCGAGGGCCATCCCTGCACTTGTGTTCAGGGGGCTAGTATGAGTACATAGGCCAGCTCTACCAGGGCGCATCCAAGCTCGGCGTCAGACAGGCCGGATGTCAGACCGCGTTTTCCGATCAAGCGAAGGCGGTGCAGATTGCAGCGAGATTTTCCTTGGGTCGGCAGTTGCAGGATTGTTGGTAACTCGGTCGGTCGAGCCCCTCTTTCCTTATAGAGATTATTCCTTTGCTTATTTCAGTTTTACCAACATGTTCCATTTTCTGCCCTTCCTTCGTCATATCGAATTCCGTATTTCACCGTTGGCACCGCTGTTTGGGCGTTTATGCGAAAAACTCCTTAGGCTCCAATGATTCCACCTGATCTTAGCCTAAGCTTTGTCCGATAATGGTTTGAGTTCTCTCGCCTGCCTCCCAACAGATTATTCTTTTCGGATTACCAGGGTCTTTGCGAGGATCTATCGGGAATTCCGAAGAAGTTTTCAGATATTATGGTGTATGTTGATTGCAACTTTAATTTGAAGGATATGATGATTCTTCGAGAAATTTTCTAGAGCTTTGGGCTGCGCTCGATATCCTTCGAGTTATGACCTTTAAAAGGTCAGCCGAGTCGAGCAGGAACTCATGGTCACAATGGCTCCTGTGCTTTCAACTCCTACTTACGATGATTCCTATGCTTTCGACTCGTGGTTACGATGATTCCTATGCTTTCATCTCACCACTCCTTGGTGGGGTGGTTATTCCCGGATGAACGCAAGGTATGCCAAAGTGCCCCGCCAACTGGAACGGATTTTCCTTCTTTGTGGCGGGCTGATTACATTTAGAATTTGTAGTCATAGCTTGAGCGACTCACTCAAGCTCCTGAAGGTTCCAGCCCTCCTTCTAGCGCCAATCTGTTGACGTCTGATTTGGTCAACGTCACATGTGCTGATCTGGACGAATGGATCGAAGCCACGTAGAAAATAATAAAACAAAAAGGAAGGTGTTTGATAACTAGATTTTATTAATGACCTTTTTGATAGAGTAAAGCCGGGCCGAAAACATTTTGGCCGGTCCGTTTTGCTGGTGCTTGTTAATTACAAGTCTTATCCTTTTCTCTTTTCTCTCTCTTTCTCTCTCTTTCTCTCTCTATATCCTTTTTTCCTCTCTTTTTCCAAAAGTCCCTTGATTGTACATTCCCCTGGCATATATATAGGCAATGTCAGCCATTCGTGAGATGACAGCAGGAAGATTCAGGTGAATATGCTGATGACATTTGTCACAGTGTGGTGACTTCTTTGACATGTGTCACCTTCTTAAGTTTGCTTTGGGAAGGGACATGACAGCCCTCTTTTATTGTCCTGTCTGCCTGTTCTTCGGGCTTTTGGCGATACTTATCTGTTGTGACCGACAACGGGGTCGGCCCTCGAGCTTCCCGCTACTCTGGTCGGTCTTATTCATGATTATGGTTTGGAGCGTATTCATATAGGGTCTGCTCGGTCCTTCTAGTCCGGATTCCGGGTCGGCTCTAATGTCTCTGCCCGGTCCGGTTTTCTGTGAGTCCGAGAGACAATCGGGTCTATGACCGGTTCGGCTCCAGGATCTACGGTGGTCAGTGCGCGTCTTAAGTGGATCTGCGAGGTGGATCATTCTGCGGCGATCGGTTGGGAGAAGACGATGGCCAGTAGTACTGACCGATAAACGTTGTAGTCAGGATAAGAAAAAAAAAATCGACCGTCGAGGGAGGTTGGTGGCCCGCAACGATTGATTGATAATGTCGTGTTTTAATGTTTGCAGGATTTAATTAGGTATATTGAAATGTTGTAAATAATTAGCTTCGAGTGATTGGTGAAAGCTTATTACTACTAGGTAGATGTTTCGTATTAGTGGAGTTCGAATCGCGTATCCATTATTTTAGTTAATTGTAATTTATATGTCATCTGAAATATACAAAACTGACATATAAATAATCGAGACACCTAAATACAACATACGTCGGATGGAGCAATAAAAATTAGATTAGCGGTCATTGAATATGATACATATGTTAATGTCAAAAATCAAGTAGTGAAAGTATATAGATATTCATTATCCATCTTTTTATCTCTTACTAGTATAACACCCGTGTAATTATACGGAAACACAAAAAAGAACTCTTATGTGAAAATATAATATGCAAATCGTCCATTATAAATTTCATAATACTTCTTTATAAACTACACTATTTGTTCTGTTTATTACACCATTCCCATCGCAACAAAAAATTTCTAGTATTTCCTGATCTTCACTCTTGATATGGCTACATAAAGCTAACTATGACCGAAAACGAATATTGGAAGATACGTACCGACATGAGAGAGCGTTTGACCTTGACTCTTAATTATAGTCATGGCAATGCTCATAATAAGTGGGAAATGACGTATTTGAAATTTAAATGGTAATCTGATATCTAACAAGCTTAATATCAATTGTGGAATAAATACTTTACTCTCAAAATTATTCTCCGAATATTTTGGTTTAATAAATATGGTTATGGGTTTGGATAATTATTAATGATGTGGCACTGCATAATCCTGATGATTGATTCATATTTTGAATTAGCATCATTGAAACTCTAACTTACGATTTCAAGATGTGATTTGAAATTCTAGAACACTTGATGCTATTAAAAAAAAATCCATTGGATATACTTGATTTTGACTTTTAGAGGTCGCATAAATTTTGCATATACTATCAGAACTAAGATATATCCGCTTGTCTTTTGAAATTATAGACATCATGTAATCGTTTACTATCTCCACAGCGTCGTTTGTTGGCGCAGGATTGGTCTTTCTTCAAAAAATTAATTTATGGAAAGTTACTTATAAGTGAATGATAGTGCCTTCAGCAATGGCTGCAATATGATATTCGGCATTATGGATTAGTAAATATCAAAAATATCAATCAATGTTTCTCTATCGACTTCTTCACCCAGCTCACCATCTACAGTTTTGGGGATTCATTCGGATAAGTTCTTAATTTCTTATAGATGGTGCGATGACACTACACCATAAGTGTTCATATGCAACACTTACTATTGCTGCATTATGCCCCATTTCGTGTTGCCTTAGGCCGGAAATTAACATATCAAACACTTTGTAAGTGTTGCATCTGTTCGCGTGGCATTTGACATCTAATCCAATACTTTTCCTTTCCAATGCAACAAAGGGAAAGTATTGCATTATGTACATAGTGCAACACAAAACAAAATATATGCAACAGTAAATAGTGTTGGCTTAGAGGAGAATACAGTTTAGAACTATGGGGACCACGGCCAGTGACACATCAGCAGTGGGCCCTTTGGCCACGTCAGCAGTGGGCCCCCTTCATCCACGTTAGCGGTGGGCCCTTTTGCCATGTCAACGGTGGGCCCTTTTTGCCACATCAGCAGTGGGTCCCACTTCATCCACGTCAAAAGTGGATCCCACCACACATAATGCAACACTATTCTTATATCCAACAGTAACATGGTTGTTATGCAACACTAATTTAAAAACACGCAACACTAATTTGAGAATATGCAACAATAAGTGAAAGATAAATGCAATATTTTAAATAAAAATTTCGCAATAACCATTTCGTACGTACATCATCCCATACAAATAAAATACCATCAAATATTCACACCCTGTCATTCAGTACCAAATACCAACATCCCAACAAACAGTCGACGTGAAATACCAACTCCAACTACCATCCAACAAATCTTATACTAGCAATTCAACACACAATACCAAATTACCAAGTCTAATTCAAGAGTACCAAGTGACCAAAGTTCTAAATACTAGACATAATTAAATATCTCGATTTCTACGTAGAAGCGCCACCTTGTGTCCTTGTTTACTTGACAAAGTTGGACAAAAGTCTCCGACGTCCAGTTTTAGATCGGGATTAGCATCTCCCAATCTTTTCAAGATCCATGTGATATTCTCTTGCACTTTCTTTTTTACCTTGGCTTCTAATTCAATTTCCAAGTCACGCTTTATTTTTGTGGTCAAGTCCCGCACATAGGGGTCTGAAGGACTAGGAGCATGAGCTTGTTCTCTGGACCTTTTACATCCCCTTCCCACCAGCCAATTGTTGCCATGTTCCTTGTCCTTAGTGACCATCGCATCTACCTCGGCTTGTAGTCCAGAATTAAACATCTTCTGAATATTGGTATATAAGAAAATTAAATATATCAATATTTGGAATGAAATATGGAGTCGGGTTTATTTTTAATCACTAATAATACTTACAATTTTTGTTGCCACGGCTTTACTATTTGCCTTGTACTTCCGCCCCACTTTTCACTTGCGCATTTCAATATAGACATTAGCATCACATGTCGGGTTTTGCTGTGGGTCACTTTTCTGTAAAGTACGGTGATAAAACAGAAGAAAAAACAGTCAATATTAAGGCAGTGAATTCATCCTCAATAGATGTGGAAATTAAATTCAAGTATTGTTTACTTTCTAACGAAAGTCAAAATTCCTTTTATGAATCCGTAACAGATCATATATTTTTGGAAGTAAGAAATCAAACTGAAAAACTCGCACATATATTCTTATATTATATTATCGTTTTCATTTAATTTTGAAATGCTAAAAGAATAATAATAAGTAAATATCAAATTTCTCGTTTACAACTAGCCTAATTTATTTGAGTTCAAGAAAGTCAGAGGGATTACCAGTTTGTTCCTAACTTGCGGTAGACTTTTTGGTCCCATGGTGTGTATATCAGTGATCGAAGTTCGACGCTCCGAATTCGCCTTTGCCAGTTTCTAAAAAAAGATCACAATGCCCTGTTAATTTGCCGAAACATTTACAAAATATTGACCATAAACAATTCGTGGATGAAGTATTTATAGCATCTTAAAATGCTTATGTTAAGCAAGAAAATGACAAAGAAAATCCACATGAAAGAGGGATAGAGTTGCGCAATTTAAAATCAGATAACACTATAGTACCTGGATTTCTTCATCTCCTCAAGAGCATTTTAAAATCCTCAAGTGGAATGTCATCGGGCCTTTGTTCAATCATTTTCTCAAAAGTTTTTACGTTGGAAAAATACTTTCCCTTCACACGACACTTGTACCCCCTCCAAGCATCACCAAGTGTAATGTACAGCCATTTCCGACCTTCATCTAGAATAATATACCTAGCCTACAATATATGCAGTTAATATAAAATAAGTAACTGATTAATTAAGTGCACAAATATAAAAAGCGATATACGCTATTTTTTAGGTAATATTTGAAATATACCCCAGTGTATCCCCACATCTGCTTCTTTAACTCTTCAAGTAAGAGACACATTATCTATTACCTAATTATAGTGACTAACTAATATAAACTAATTAATTAATGGAATACATAACATTTTCACGAGATTTTAGGTTTAAGTTTTTAATATATAGTGCACACTATTATATTAAATTTCTCTTTGTTTGGAATTTATATTTTTTAGTTAATGAAAATGTAAAATATTTCTATAAATATAATCATTTTCTATTTACTCATAATTCATTATCCTTAATTCGTAAAAATTAATAAAATTGGTAGGATTTATTTGAGGTATAATTATAATGTAATTAATGCAATGATAATTAGTAGGGGTGGGCAAAAAAAATCAAAATCCCGATCCCGTCCCGGTCCCGTCCCAAAATTACCCGGGATGGGACGGGATCTAAAATTAAAAACACTAGGCCCGTCCCATCCCGTCCCATTAGAGTAACTACGGGACGGGACACGGGACAAAAAATCTGAGACCGGTAAGGCCCGTCCCGTCCCGCTAAGTTTTTAACCCTTTTTAAAATCATATATTTTTATTATTTGTAACTATTTTTTAATTAATTTTTAATAATAAACTATTTTTATTTTTTATTATCTATATATTATAATTATACACAAACTTAATCAACCGATATAAAGTTAGTAACTGATATTTTTTAAAAAAATGGATATCGGAGACCGACTTGGGATACCACAGCACTTGCTAAACCTTTCTAATATAATCATCGCATTTCGGACTATTTCTTTGATGATGCTTGGCACTTCACATATGCTTTTATTGATCACTGTTCTGACATTATTCTTGACATTGTTCAGGTGCTTATTCTTTCGGAGGGTCTCAACTCTAGTCTGGTTGCTCTCATTCACAAAATGAAAGGCGCCTCCTCGATTGATATTTTAAATAATTTAATTTAGGCTATTAAATTAATTTGTTGGATATTTTTCTCGAATTTAAATGTATAAAATTGTAGATCTTTTTACTTTTTTTGTAATGTATATTTTGAACTTTTTTATACGGGACTAAACCCGTCCCGTCCCGTTCCGTCCCGTCCCAACCAGGATAAGGTCTGCGCGGGATGAAATTTTAAAATCACCAATCCCGTCCCGTCCCGCTTGTTATAACACGGGACGGGACGTGGGATGACCCCAGGCCCGTCCCATCCCGTCCCATGTCCACCCCTAATAATTAGGTCAGTAATTGATTATGTGTCAGCTGAAGCATGAGAGCCTGACACATAAACACACGAAATACCAACAAAAGACATGTGGCACCCGAAATATGAGAAGCTGCCACTTAAGCTCAACATATTCTGCATTAGTATATAAGAGAGATTATTATATATATCGTGTCCATGAAGATTTTGGAACTAAGAGTGCAAAAAACCCGATTAAACCGAAAAACCGCACCGTACCGTAAAAATCGTACCGAAAAAAACCGATAAACCGCTTAAACCGACATACATGGTTTTTATTTTTTATAAAACTGAAACTTCGGTAATGGTACGATATTTGACTTAAATACCGGGACAAAAAACCCTACCGTACCGTTATTTATATTAAATATTTTTATGATAACATATCATATATATATAGTAGTTACAAACTCATATGAATATAGAAGTATAACAAATTTATTGAAGTTCGAGACACTTGTTGGTCTTTTTTTTTTTATCCTCCAAAATAGTTGGATGAAAACGTGAACATTAAATTAGTTACTATCTTAAGGTTGGTGTAATTTTTTTGGTTTAGCTATTAATTTGGATCAGCTATTTGTGGTAACTTGTTGAATTAATTTATTCGAGTATTTTTGTATTAATGCTGTCAAGTATCAATAGAAAAACCGAAAAAATACCGTACCGATATAAATCAAACCGAAATACCAAACTACCAAATCGAAAAAACCGTATGTATATAATATTAAATCATAATAAACCGAATATATTTAGTATGGTATCGGTTTTACCCTAAAAGCGTACCATACCGTACCATGCACACCCTATTTGGAACAGCATCGTTCTGAGAACATTCAAAACTAATGAGCCCATTAAATCCAGAGCGTCTTTAATGTGCCCACTCGGTAATGGGCCCACCCCCGTAAACTCGGACCCTATTCAATGGGCTTGTCAAAACCTTTATGAAGAGGAATTTCCACAACATTCTCTACTACCCAAATCTTCCCCCGTCTCATCACTGCTGAACCCTAACATCATTGTCACGCTAGATCCCCTCTCTACTTTCCCCGTCCAGTTCGTATTCCTACGGTTATGGCATCGACAAGTGAACCCACAGCATTAAAGAGAGAGGAGGAAGAAGAGGATGACTCGAAGCCATCCGCTGAAGATGAGGACACCGGAGCTCAGGTAGCTCCGATCATCAAACTCCAAGAAGTCGCCGTGTCAACCGGCGAGGAAAACGAAGACGTTCTCCTTGATTTGTGAGTGTTTGGTTTCAACCTTCGATTTAATTTCAAAATTAGATTAGATTTCTCTTGTTGTTTTTTCTGTGGGGCCTGAGAGTGGTTTTTTTGGTTTTGAATGTATAACGATGTGCAGGATCATGGTCGAGATTTTTTCCGATCTATGCATTGTATATTCATCATTGTACCTTAGTTTAAATAATAATTTAAGTACGTGAAATTGAATCGATCTAATATATGGAGGCTGGTTACACACGAAGTGTCCGTGTTAATCTGGTGATTCGTGTTTTACAGCGGTAGTTTTGGTTGGTGAAGCTAAATACGTCTACCCTATATTCGCTTGCTAATATATGTGCTTTTGATTCACTTATTTCTGAGAAGGTGATTTCTGTTAAAGATAATGAATGAACTGATAGAAGATAATATATATCGTTTTGATTTTCGTTCTGCCCGAATGGTGTAGTGATTATGGTACTTGAGAATTTTTGTGTAATTATTATTATTATTATTGTCATTTTTAATATTGTTATGGATTTTCTCCTTCTTATTGGTAGGAAAGCGAAATTGTATAGATTTGACAAGGAAGGTAACCAATGGAAGGAGAGGGGTGTTGGGACTGTCAAGCTACTGAAGCACAAGGAAAGTGGCAAAGTTAGGCTTCTCATGAGGCAGAACAAGACTCTTAAGATCTGTGCCAACCATTTTGGTAAGGAAATCATTTTCCTATTTGCTAGTTGATATGTATTAGTTAGTTGTATTATATGCAACCGTGTGTGCGCGTGCGCGTGCGTGCGTATGAGTCTTGATGCTTTTATTGCTGTGAGACTGTATTTTTTGTGATGTCTTGTTAGAAGATTTATGACATTTTAAAATTAATTTTTTTTTCTGGCAATTGAGATTTACTTTGTGAATCCAGTGATGGCCAAGATGACGTTGCAAGAGCATCAGGGGAATGATAAGTCTTGCGTGTGGCATGCTGTTGATTTTGCAGATGGATTGCTGAAGGAGGAGACTTTCTGTATTCGGTTTTCCTCCCTAGAGAGTGAGTTAATTATATTTTATAACTCACATTTTGTTTCCATTATGTCGTTTTTACTTTGTAGTCAATTTTACGCAGCTGGTTTACATCATTAGAAAATTGAAATGTTTTTACTTTGTAGTCAATCTTACACAGCTGGTTTATATCATTAGAAATTTGAAATGAATATACATATAATAATGGAGTTCAATTTATTCTGGTTAAGTAACTATAGCACTAATTTCATGTTGGGATGGCAGTTGTTTTTTCTAATATTTTAACAGGGCATGTTCCTGAAGGAAATTCAAATCAGTGATTTGCTTTGTAAATTTCAGCGGCAGACTTTCTTCGGGCTTTCATGTTACTGCTTTCAGTGTCATTTCATTTTTTTTTTCAAATTTAAAATAAAAGAATTATTGTAGCAGGAATCTCATCTTTCTCTGTGCTGTTATGACATGTTTCCAATAAGAATGTTATGTTTCATCAGACTGACTAGGGAGATAATTTCGTCTTTAAAAAAAAAAAACTGGATCATTTTTATCAGATCATAACAACGTTTTCTGCTTCCGGTAAGGTCCCTACATCACATCTTCAAATTTTTTCCCCTTTTTATTCTAGATTGCAGAACTTTCAAGGATAAGATTGAAGAAATAACCGAATCTCAATCAGAGGACAGCGGAGAGAGCGAAGAAGTCGCTGCTGCTGCTGGTCTTATTGATAGGTTGAGCGTTGAGGGAGATGACAAGGAAGTAAAACCAGAGTCCAAAGATGCACCTTCTTGTTCAGGAGATAAAAAAGAGGATGACAACGAGAAACTGGAGAAACCCGACTTGAAGGAGTAAGGATTTTGGTAGTCTTGTCTGTCTTTTTGTTTGACAAGAGTTGTTGCACGGGTTAATTCAGTTAATTAGCCCAGTGGCGCATATTATATTTATAAATTTATGTGTCTTCTTGATCTGGTTTGATTACTGGTTCTCGGTGGGTCGGTCTGAAAAAGAGTGTGGTTCCCTTTGATATTTGTTGTTTTCCTTTTATTTATCTGTCTGTCCAGCGTGTAATTTTAAACCGGGTGCATTACCCCAGAAAATATGTGTTAACTTGATGATGATGGTCTTTGTTTCATTGTCGGTGTTTGGTGAGGCGAGCTTTTAAGGTTATCTTTTGTTGCTACGTCTTGAAGCATTAGCTAGTGAGGTGATTACTTCACGAGCCTTCTGCTGATTCTGAAAGAAAAGATACGGAACGAAACTCCTATTGGTTATATTTAATTTTGTGTTTACTTTTGAGTCATGAATATAGATATATATGCTGTCTATTTCTTTCCGACAGCCATGGGCATGATATCGGCTACTACATAGTCGTGAACCTTTAGACAGAAGCTGCAAATTTCTAGAATCGAATGAAATTGAATATGGCTGGTTGGTGTATTCTGAAATGTTGCAAAGAAACGGTTGATCAACAGTAATAGACCCGCAATATTCAATTTCGTTTGATTCCGACGATTTGTCATGTCTTTGTCCTAAACCTGTAGCCTGTAGCAGCCGTTAGATATCACGCCTATGGCTGTTTGGCCCTATAACTAGTGAGACGCTAGCGGCAAGTATTACAATATCGTATGTACTAGATCATGCAAAGGTGTTTCATATATTTTTTTTCCTAGTGAACTATTATTGTAATTTTACAGTAAAATCTTTATAAATTAATAATGTTGGGACCGGGATATTTTATTAATTTAGCGAGATATTATATCGATAAATTAATAAACTATTAATTTAAAGAGTTGGCTCATATTCGTGAGCAACTCTCAAATATTGCGGATACCGTTCAAAATTCGGTTGATGATAAAGTTGATAATGATTCAGTACCTTTGGAATCGGTCACTCGGAAAGAAGCATTGCAAGCGGCAACAACTCTTCATAATTTTTTGTTGCGATACGAGAATACAGTGCCTCAACTCTTAAATGCAATTGAGAGATTTAAAGATGAATTCAATATAGATTTGAAGTTCACAAAAAAACAAGTGACTATAGATTCATTTTTTACTAGAGAATTCTAGAATTTTGGAATATTTTAGTAATTATTAATTTATAATTTTGCTGGGACTAATATATTTACATTGGGATTTCAAAAAAATTATTATTTTATTATTTTATCGATTGGGGTTTAATTTCGTACTGGTCTCAAGTTGGAACCGGACAAATTATTCATTTTATCGAGGTTATTAATTTATCGAGTATTAAATTATAGAGGTTCTACTGTATAATGAAAAACTTTAAGTTTGAGAATTATTATATATAAATTTAAATTAGATATTAAGATTTTATTCTAATACTTTTCTATTGACTCATGGTATGAAGGTACACTTCAAGGATGATGGAAGGAGTACTAAGGGGTCATTTGTTAAATCTGAACAGTTAATTCTGGACGAATGGAATTTCAGGATGATCTGAGATTTAGGTATTTGAACGAATGAGGTTGTTTGTTAATAATTTTTCTAAATTATCTGGATGATTAATAATCCACAATTTTGCCATAAAGTATATTTTAGCTGAAAGATATTAAATGACAAGTTATGCTCTTTCAAACATATGGATCGTCCAAAAGATCCAGAATTAGGAGAATGGATCGTCCAAAAGATTTTTTCTATCGTCCAGCCCATATAAAAGCTTATCAAATGATCTTAAGGGTACCCTATTCTGGATGAGCCCATAAAACCTCTGATCCAGGGGTTATCAAACGAGCCCCAAGTAAAAGTTGTGGTATTTGGCTAACTAAGTAGACCTGACTATTCGTTCGTGTCGTGTATTTTCGTGTTTCGTGTACCAAAAGTCCAAACTTATATACTACACTAAATGAATTCGTGTCATGTCGTGTCGTGTACCGCGCAAATTCGTGTCGTTTCGTGTCGTGTTTTCGTGTCAAGCACATAATATAAAATAAATATTAAAATAGTAGAAAAAATAATAATTTTACTCGTATAATATTATTTTTATAGGTTTTAGTAGACGAAATGAAGCGAATGGCAACGAAAACACGAATATTTATACGAAATATATGAAAGTTCACATTATATTTTCAAATTTTAAAGTTTAGTATAAACAGAATTCATAAAATATATATTTTTATTAAATTAAATATAAAATATTATATATATTTATTTATTTATTTCGTGTACCTCGTGTCGCGTCGTGTACCCAAAGGGTAAACACAAACCCGACACTAAATCTCGGTCGTGTACTTTCGTGTTCGTGTATTCAAAATGCAAACACAAACACTAAATTTTCGTGTCGTTTTCGTGTTGTGTTTTTGTGTTGTGCGGTAAATTACCGGCTCTACTAACTAGTGATGGAAGGTAGTTTTTAACTTTTTAAGTAATGCTTAGCTTTGGTGTAGAGTTTGACAGAAGTTATTAAATTTTTTTGTTTACAAATATTATTTATTTGTTTTATTATTTAAAAGAAGTTGGTTTGTATCGAACATGCATATCAAATACTGTCTTGGCAGCTATTTCTAGTGCTTTTTAACAGCTATTCAACGGCTACTGCGATGGTTAATAGCTATAGCCAAAGTTAGTTCTGCTGAATAGGTCCGAAAACTTGTTTTGAACTTGGTTCGATAATTATCAAATCACTTAAGTGCGATTGGTGTTGTGACTTGGATAAATGTTCGTTCGAGCTTAGCTAGATCACTAATCTAACAATCTTAAAATAGAAAGCCGAATCTCAGTAATATGCAATTATCGTAAATTAATTCTCTCAAAAATTTTAAAATAAAATAGAGGAGTTGGTTGTAAGCAAATTATTAAAATTTGCGGTTCCTGGTTGGTTATATGCATCTGTCGTTCATCAAATAAATGTGACATACTTATGTGAAATGCAGCACAAAAATTGATAATAAAGACTCAAACTGCACTTATGACTTTTGTTGAAAACTATACATTATAATCATTTTTTTTTGACAGATACATTATAATCATTACTTGTTATAGTTTTCAACCTTTTGGGACACTAATACTTAGTTCTTCGAATTTTAGTGAAGGAAAGAAAAGAAAGGGAATGAAAGTTCAGCGAGAAAAGAAGAGAAAGGAAAGTGAAAGGAAATTGTATTTTGTGTTCTCGAGTTGGAAGGAAATGAAAGGAAAATTAACATTTGTTCTTTTCACTCCAAATCCTTCCAAATCGGAAGGAAAGTTAGGAGGAAAAATTTTCCTTCTATTTCTTTCCGTTTCTTTTCATTAAAAAACTCAGGAACACCAAATATTTTTTTTCTTCTTATTTCCATCAATTTCCCTTCTTTTCTCTCGTTAAGTTAAACTCCGGAACTAAGCGTAACTCTAACGAAAGAAAAGAAGAGAAATTGATGGAAATAAGAAGAAAGAAAAAACTATTTGGTGTTCTATTTGGTGTTCCTGAGTTTTTTAATGAAAAGAAACGGAAAGAAATGGAAGGAAAACTTTCTCCCCTGACTTTCCCTCCGATTTTGAAGGATTTGGAGAGAAAAGAACAAAATGGTTAATTTTCCTTTCACTTCCTTCCAACTCGAGAACACAAAATATACAATTTTCTTTCACTTTCATTTCTTTTCTTTTCTCTCATAACTTTCTTTCCCTTTCTTTTCTACACGCGGTCGGAGCCATGGCTCCTCCCACTGCTTGGGAGCTTACGGTTGAATGATTTATGTTGTTATGATGGTATAACTCAACGTCTTTTGCACTTGAGCCGAAATGCAGCGGAATTAGAATTAACTATCATCAATTGACCTATTTGCAACCTCTTCCCCAATTATGTTCTTCTCCGCAAAGGGTTAATCAACAATGATGCGCAAAATGCTCCTCGATTTGGGTCGCCATTGTTGGTATCATTTTGAACATTGTGTTTTTAAAAGATCAAGTTTCTTAAAAGACATATTTGCCATTAAATGTTCGGAATTAGTGTTGCTCCGGTCGGAAACGTTGCAAACTTTAACATATCGAGGAATTAAAGTTGGTATCGATAAAAATGTACAATTAAAGATGCAAAAACGAATATTTTTTGTATAAATTAATACTCTGATAAAATCTTAACTATAATATACAACTTTTTTATGTCCCAATTTAGCATTAGAAGGTAAATTTTCAATCAGATAAACTAGATTTACATGTCCTGATGTCATTAATTTATGAAGCATGTGAGAATGACAAAAAATGGTAAATCTCATGAGGGAGGGAGGGGGAAAGGAAATATTTTTTTTTTCTTATTTCCATCCATTTCCCTTCTTTTCTCTCGTTAAGTTAAACTCCGGAACTAAGCGTAACTTTAACGAAAAAAAAGAAGGGAAATTGATGGAAATAAAAAGAAAGAAAAAACTATTTGGTGTTCCTGAGTTTTTTAATGAAAAGAAACAGAAAGAAATGGAAGGAAAACTTTTCCTCTTAACTTTCCTTCCGATTTGAAAGGATTTGGAGAGAAAAGAACAAAATAGTTAATTTTCCTTTCACTTCTTTCCAACTCGAGAACACAAAATATACAATTTTCTTTCACTTTCCTTTCTCTTCTTTTCTCTCCTAACTTTCTTTCCCTTTCTTTTCTTTCCTTTACTAAAACTCGGGAACTAAGCGTAAATCCAAAAGCTTTCTACACGCGGTCGGAGATACGGTTGAATGATTTATGTTGTTATGATGGTATAACTCGACCTCTTTTGCACTTGAGCCGAAATGCAGCGGAATTAGAATTAACTATCATCAATTGACCTATTTGCAACCTCTTCCCCAGTTATGTTCTTCTCCGCAAAGGGTTAATCCACAATGATGCGCAAAATGCTCCTCGATTTGGGGCGCCATTGTTGGTATCATTTTGAACATTGTGTTTTTAAAAGATCAAGTTTCTTAAAAGACATATTTGCCATTAAATGTTCGGAATTAGTGTTGCTCCGGTCGGGAACATTGCAAACTTTAACATATCGAGGAATTAAAGTTGGTATCGGTAAAAATGTACAAATTAAAGATGCAAACTCGAATGATTTTTGTATAAATTAATACTCTGATAAAATTTTAACTATAATATACAAACTCCTTTATGTCCCAATTTAGCATTCGAAGGTAAATTTTCAATCAGATAAACTAGATTTACATGTTCTAATGTCATTAATTTATGAAGCATGTGAGAATGACAAAAAATGGTAAATCTCGGGGAAGGGTTGGTGGTCTAGTGGTAGGACGCCTACTCCCAAGACACTCCTTTGGGAGAGGTCTTGAGTTCTAACCCCTCCAATGAGGTGAAAGGGGAAGTTTTCCTCTTTATGATCCTCTAGCTCCCCGGCGCTAGCTCGAGCGACCGCAAATCAATGTTTAATCTTGCGTCAAGCGGTAGTGTGGGAGTATTTTCTTGCTGGGAACTCGGAGGTGCTGACCAGTCAGTGGCTGTTCTCCCGAGAACTGTGCTGGGAACTTGAGGCGTTGTTAATCAGTTAAGGGCTTCTCCTTGTGCGCAGAATTGTACAGAAAAAGCATTGGGAACCCTGAAATTGTTCGAGCGACTCGCAATTTACTTATCTCAATGGGTTTATTGAGGGACTAGGATTAGTCCGCTAAGCTGGGATCACCTACTTCTAAAAAAAATGGTAAATCTCATGTGAGAGGAACATTAGAGAGAGAGAGAGTGAGAGAGAGAGAGAGAGTAAACTAACGTTGTCCCTTCATTTTTGGTTTTTCCAAATGAAAATTTTAGTCAAAGACATGAGAGAGAGAGAGAGAGAGAGAGACGATAACATAGCTTTCTCTTTCCTTTTTTCTTTTCCTTTGATTTTCATCAGATTTTTTTTTTTTTCCGACAAGAAAAATGGTGGTCATGGTGGCAATGGTGGTATGTACGGTGGTATACTAGTGACATTAACCCCCATTGTACCACCACTTTTCTTGTTACAAGCATTGATGGCATCAGAAAATTAACAAGAAACAAGCAAAAAATATATACATATTCAGAAATAAAAAAATTTGCATGATAAATTACAAAAATGTGTCCTAATGTTTATCACGATGGAAATCCAACGGTTGTGGCCGTCGATCGGGACAAACACAGCACATCCGCCGTTAAATGGGCGATCGAACATTTGCTCGTAAACAACACAACTCTCATCATGGTTCATGTCAGGATTAGAAACTTGCATACCCGTAGGTACCCTTTCTTTTTTCTCCATGTTTTTCTATTGTTTCATTGATCTATATACATACATATATTAGTCCTTAAAATGGGAACGTGAGTCCAATAGTATGTTGTAATGCATTCGTTTTTTCGAATTCACTGCACACATTTAGTACGAATTCACTGTGCACCGGGAGATAAATTTGCATGTGTTAAGTGCAGGGGCGGAGGGAGGGGGGGTCCAAGGACCCCCCGGCAGATGGAAATTCCCTTATAAAATAGGGGAAGTTATATATATAGTTGTCCGATCTTCGTAATTTTTATAGCTCCGGACCCTCTGAGTCTGCTTCCGCCACTGGTGAAGTGAATATGTAGTAAATATGTACGGACTTACATTTCCATTTTAAGGACTGGTTCTTATTTGAACAAATCAATATATATAAAGTAGATTAACATGGGCGTCGCAACGACATCAATGCAGAGGGTTCGAATGGTGGCACTCCGGAGGGAAATGGCGAGTCCATGGAGGATGTTTTCGCACATTTCCGTGCTTATTGTGCGCGTAAGAGGGTAATTAATTAAAGTTCCTATTTCTTTCTTTTTCTTGGTTTCTTGGAGTTCTGATTTTTATATTTTGATTTGATCGTATTTCATTTCGCCTATTATGTGTGTGTGTGTTTCAAAGATTATGCATTCATACATCTTTGAAGTGAAATTATGAGGTCCAACGAGCCAAATTGAAAGAGTTTAGAAGAACATAACAAAGTAACATTTTGCGCGCACACTAAAAATGTGATTTTTTTAAGCTAAAAATCGAGAATCACTTATTTATCCTTTGGAACTCTTTGGCTTTTGAAAATTCTTGCAGATAGTAATGCAAGTTGTTATCTTAGAAGGTATAGATGTGAACAGCACACTTTTGGACTACATCAACAGCCACCACATTACCAACATAGTACTTGGTGCCTCATCAAGAAGTCCAATTTCAAGGTACTCGAAACAACTTCTAATATGGATAATTGCAAAACTACCCCTCGGGTTTGGGTTATTTGCAAAAATAGAAAAACAGTGAACTTTGAAAATTATAAAAACACCCTTGAATTTCCCATCTCAAAAAAGTAGTCCACGTTTCCTTTTTTTTTTGGTCCCATAATTTAGTCCATTTTCCTTTTAGAAGGGTATACTTTGTCTTAAATACATAGCGGATGTCTGGTGGTGCACGTGCACCAACAGATTTTTTTCAGAATAAGACCACCTTCCCTGTTAATATTTAGTATTATTTTTTCCGTTATTTTATTTTGGCAATAGTTGAATTATCGAGGAGTTTAATTATTTTTTATTCTCGAAGTTTAATAGGTAAAGTCATATATACTTATTAAATATATTTTTTGATTTGACGCAATCTGTTTTGATCAAGGCGATATTAATTAAAGTGTTTAAAATTCTTTATTCAACCTTGAAGTATTTCACAAACACTTGCTTCTTTTGAAGAATATTTATGTAGTATGATGAAAAAATTAAGATGCACCCTTAATACAAAACTAGCTGAAGGGTTTCAGTTAATCAAATATTAGAAATTACTTTTGAAATAAATGTTGATTTTGCCCGTAGCAACTGCAAGTGTTGAACGAGTCTTCTCAGCTATGAAGTATGTGAAGAGTGAGTTATGTAGTAAGACGGGTGATCAATGGTTAAATAATCGTCTTGTAACATTTATAGAAAAATATGTACTTAAAACTATTAGTAATGATGTTATTTTATCACATTTTCAGGAAATGAATAGTAAATGTAGGCGATTTTATTTGTAAATGTACGGATCCTTTGTTTTTTTTGTTTTTTTTCCACACACGCACACGAGGGGGATCGTCCCCTGTCCTGAGTACCCCCAAGAGGCTCGACCTCACCCCAATCTAGAGGTAAGTTTTCCAGCATGACATGTTCGCCTCATTGTCCCCCGCTTTGTTATTACAGACTTTCTTTATGTATTATTTGTTATCTTTAATGTAATTTTAATATATATTTGATCGTTCGACATTGTTTTTCGTGGGACGATCGATGCACCAGTGGTTTTTCGGTCCTGGATCCGCCTATGCTTAAATACCCTTTAATAAGGGAATAATGTAGGTGCATATTTTATATTTCCAAGTTATTTTCTTAATCTGTCTGCAAATGTAAGACAAATTAAATGTGTGGGATGTAAATGTAAAATGTAAGACGAGAAGTTGGTACAAAATGTAAGATGGATGAAACCTCAAGGGTGTTTTTTTTATAATTTTATGTTCGAACCTTGCTGGATTTTCCTTGTAATTTAGTCGAATATCAAGGGTACTTTTTTTGTAATTGTCCCTCAATAATAGGATGTCATAAAAGTTGCATTTTGCTCAATGCAGGAAATTTTGGACACATGATGTGCCAACCATGATAAACAAAGCCGCACCCGATTTTTGCAACGTGTATGTCGTTTCGAGAGGCAAGACGCAATCTGTACGACCAGCAGCAACAAGACAAGCAGCCAGTAGTTCGATTCCCCCTAGGTTGCCGTCTCCAAATAGGGCCCCTGGAGTATCTGTCAAGTTCAATCATGCTGAGCCAGAAGATTCATGCAGTCACAGGTACAATGGCCTTTCTTAAACTACCAAAACTACACCTAGTCTTATAGCATTTCTTAACATAAAAATAAGGGATAATAATTACAAAAACTACCCATGAGTTTCGTGGTATTTACAAAGAGAAGCCCAACTAACTTTGAAAATTACAAAAAACCACCGTTGACATTTGATTCCTCTTACATTTCGCCTATACCACGGAATCTGCTGATATCATCCAACATATTACAATTACACCCCTCTCACTGTCAGAATATTACAAATAGCCAACTTTTTATCTTGATAGTTGTAAATTTTCAAAAATTTAAGGGGTGTAATTGTAAAATTTAAGACAAAGGCTCTTTGTAATGGTTAGAAACATTTATGAATTTATTTATTGCAAGAATGTTTGATGAAGTCAGAATTCTCCATTAGCTCCACCAATTCTCTTTATTTACTTATAAATGCATTTGAATGTTCTTGAACAGGGCACTTGCTGCAAGAGAGCATTCGAAAATAGCTAGTTCCGGGACGAACGCATCCGCGGTCGATGGATCAGTGGACAATCATCACGAGGCTTTCAGTAGAGGGTCGAAAAGTTCGTCTAGTGATGGCCATGAGACTCCCAATTGGTGGTCGAAAACTTCATCGTACGATTCAACTGAGGTTTCAAGTAGAGGAGGCTCGAGATATTCATCGAGTTTCATCTCCGCTGACAATGAGTCTGGAGATCACGAGACGAATTCGTCACTTTTCGTAAGTCGGGAGTTCCATCTCAAAACCAATTGACAATAAGAGTAGTCCGGGATATTTATATATTGATGGAGCCCAACATTTTTTAGGGTGGTTTTTGTAATTATTATCCACATTTCTAATGCATGCTTGATAATCTTTCTTTATGCCAATGAACTTAACCAGCAGAAGCAGGATGAAATATACAGATCAGAGCAGGCCCGGCTTGCTGAAGAGGCGGCACTCGCACAAATAGAGGTGGAGAGAGCTAAATGCCGGGCCGCCATTGAAGCAGCTGAGAAAGCACAGAGACTTGCCGAAAAGGAAACGCAGAGAAGAAAGCATGCGGAGATGAAAGCGAGGCAAGAGGCGAAAGAAAAAAACCGGGCTCTCGATTTCTTGTCGAACAACGATATCCGTTACAGAAAATACACTATCGAGGAGATCGAAAGAGCCACAAACAAATTCTCGAGGTCCATGAAGATTGGTGAAGGCGGTTACGGGCCTGTATATAAAGGGAAACTTGATCACACTCGAGTAGCTATTAAAGTCCTCAGGCCTGATGCTGCACAAGGGAGAAAACAATTCCAACAAGAGGTAGTTTTCTATGGTTTCAAATATCAACTTATGGTTATGATAACAGGAATATGTGTTTACAAAACTAACGCGGTTGCAAATTCTGAATCTCAATGCTCATTTCATTTGTCGCGGGCCTAGAGTTCGCTGTTCGGCGAAGTTCACGGCCCGGGACTGGCCTTCCCGCATCGCATGCCAAGTGAAAATCTCCCCAGACTTAATTGGGTCGGTTTGCCTTACTCGGCCAGACCGAAGCATCCAGGCAGAACAACGCAACTGTCGTTAATGTCACCCCTTTACCCCTCAAGTAGGTAGGCTAACCAGAAGGCATGTTAATGTCGTTAATGCACGGTCGACACGGTCACGAAATTACTGGTCATGACATTAAACTCAAAATTTCAAATATCAAGCCAACAACTTTCTTACACTTATTGTACATCCATCCTTATCACTCATTTCCTTATATTGTTTGTCACATCTATTGTTGTTAGTAGGTCGGTCCGACTCGGGTATCACCATACCCGGGCTGACTCGACATAATGTCGGGTCGGGTACAGGCCCGACCCGTTAAGGAATTCGGTAGCAGGTTAGCACCGAGACCTGCTTGTTAAGAAATCTGGAGGTTAGTCTATATACGTACTGTCAACTTTTGTTTCTATCTACTTGTGGGAATGAGCATACATATTTTTGCAGGTTGAAGTCCTAAGTATCATGAGACATCCAAACATGGTCCTCCTAATGGGCGCATGCCCCGAATATGGATGCTTAGTATACGAATACATGAACAACGGTAGCCTCGAAGACCGTCTATTCCGGAAAGGAAACACCCCTCCAATCCCATGGGCCATCCGTTTCAAGATCGCGGCCGATATAGCCACGGGCCTCCTCTTTCTCCACCAGGCGAAGCCCGAACCACTCGTGCACCGGGACCTAAAGCCCGCCAACATCCTATTAGACCGTCACTACACGTGCAAAATAAGCGACGTTGGGTTGGCCCGTTTAGTCCCACCCTCCGTTGCCGATAGTGTCACGCAGTACCACATGACGTCGGCAGCAGGCACATTTTGTTACATAGACCCAGAATATCAGCAAACGGGTAAGTTAGGTACTAAATCGGATATTTATTCGTTAGGGGTCATGTTGCTGCAAATTATTACGGCTAGGCCACCGATGGGCCTAACCCATCAAGTCGAGCGGGCTATAGAAAAAGACACGTTTGCGGATCTCCTTGATCCGACGGCTCCTGATTGGCCGGTCGATGAGGCTCTTGGTTATGCAAAATTGGCGCTTAAATGTGCCGAGTTAAGAAAGAAAGACCGTCCGGATCTTGCGAAAGTTATACTTCCGGAGCTTAGTAGACTAAAAGAACTCGGAATGGAAGCATTAAGCCACAAGAATCCGTCTCGTTGATTATGTCCTATGGACTCTCAAATGAATATTATGTGCACAAGAAATTCCATTGTTCTTGATAGTTTTTTTTTTTTAAAAAAAAACAACGGGACACATGTTTGTCATAGTGATGAGACTTAATATTTTCGTGTGGATTTTAAATTTTGTTCTATAATAATGCATATACCAACTTGTTCTTGGATGTGGTATGATATTAAGTGAGACGGTTTGTTAGTATGAACATGATACTAATGGTTATTTTGTTATTGTTGTTGTTAGAGTTTATTAACTGATACACACATACAAGTTATCAAGACTGATCATCCATACTGTTTGTCTACATTTTTTTTTTAATGTATCTACTCCTTGAATCGTTCTGCGCTTAAGTCATGCTTAAATATATTCTGATATTCATATTGCTCGACCAAAAAATACTACAATATTCAGATAGTTATATGAATACTACTATACTCATTTGGCCGAGTGTGAATAAAACACTACTCATGTTATATGAGTACATTAATACTCATTTGGCCAATTACATAGGTACTCGTGTCCTCATTTTACCAAGTACATAAATACGGGAATATTCATTTATCCAAGTAGATGAACACTGGACTTGAGTACTTAAATTCTTAAACACTGTTCAAATAAGAAAGTATTGGCTTTTGGGGTGCGGGATTTAAGGAGAGTTGAAAAGTAGTGTAAAGTAGTGATATGAATATATATTAGGGGTGAGCTCGGTTCGGTTTGGTATGGTTTCTAGCTAAAATCGATACCGAACTGCATCTTATCGGCATCTAGCATTTGAGTACCGAAATTATTCGGTTTTAAATCGGCTCGGTGTGATCGGTTTCGGTGTCGGCTCGGTAACGGTTCGGTGTCAATGGGCTAATTAAATGGGCCACTTAAGTTGGGCTTGCAAATTGAGCCCAAATTGAAATCAACTGCTAAATTGTAAGTTCAAATAGAAGGATTTATACATAATTAATCCACTTCAAAGCTTGAATAAAAATAAAATCTACTTCAATAACATGATAATAACTAAGGATTCAAAAAGTCCAATATCAGATTAAACAAAAGTCTTGAATTTCCTCATCAGCACAGGTCCATCAATTCATAACAACCTGCACAAAGAAAAAACAAAGTCTGCAGAATAGTCATTTGTTTTATCGGTTCGGTTCGGTTTTTAAAGTCGGGATCCATATCTAAAACCAAAACCGAACCGCATAATTCGGTTTTCAAAATTTTAAGAACCGTACCATACCAATATCTTATTGGTTCGGTTTTTCGGTTTCGGTTTTTTCGGTATTTTTGGTATTATCGGTTTTTGTCGGTTTTTCTGCTCACCCCTAATATATATTATTTGTGTGAGTAATAAAGGTACTCTAAAGGAAATGACTTAAGTTTCGTGGGATGTTCGAAAAAGGAATACGACTCAAGTTTCGTGGGATGGAGGGAGTCTATCTAGAACCCCCGTAAGCGTTGACGGCCGTCGTCACCTCAGCACATATCCGATCGCTATACGTCTACCACTTGTCCTCTGCCGTCCGAGACAACAAGTCAGCCCGCCATCGCGTTGAGGAAAATTTCACCGTGACCCTAAAATATAATTGAAACATCAGACGGAATGGTTTTCACGGATACAATATTCATAAAAGATAAGTGTTTTGAAATCATCCATATCAATTTGTTCTCAATTGTGTTACAATGTCAGGCACATGACTAGCTATGTGTTGTCTAGCTATGTGTTCATACACACTTTTTGGTTCATTTCTTGTTGACTCATACGAACCTACAGAGTCGTGTAAATAGGACATTCTTATTAAATTCTTCCCAAGTGCTTCTTTTTTACACGGAGGTAAAAAAAAATATGCAACACCATATATATATATATAAGAAAATTTATCAAAATGTATCACCTCTTTTGTTTTATATCACAGATAACATGAATCAGAATCAAACTATTTTGATGTGTGTTCAGTACCCCAATATTTTCTACGTTCTAAAATAACTAAATAAATATTGGGCTCGTAAATATAGAAAAACAATTAAGTGGCATAATTATAAGTTTTAGGTATATCACGAACAATAATAACAAAAATACAATGTGAATCAATAATTAAATAATAAGTCGCTTGATGTTGGGGGTCAGCGTTATATACTCCATGTATTACACTTCAAATTAGTGTTGCTAACATAAAGACAATAACATATTCTAATATGTCGACTTACCCAAAGCCAGTTAATCGTTTTTCTTTTACTTTTTTCTTTTCTTTTTTATTATCGAGGTTAGAACTTTACCTGACTAGTTAGGGATAACGATCAGAATATGTACCCCGATATATTCGGAATAATTACAGTAGTAAATCCTTTTGTATAAATTTACAAGGCTAATTTAAGAAAATGCGGAGATAATATTAAAGCGTTATTAATGAAGAGAAATTCAAACCCGTCTGACAATTCCAATAAGTCCAATATTACAACACATCTCCAAAACATCAATAACATAAGCGTACTCGAGTACTGGAAAATAGCCATAAAACCAAAATAACATAATCCACATCACTGAGCCACTTCATCGTCATGTCGGTACTGTGGCTGCTTCCCCGCTCCTCGGCTACCTGAACATCAAAACAAATGTCCACTTCGGAATTAGCAAAACAATGCTTGTACAAGTATCATAATACATAAATCATCAATGCATCATAAAACATACAAAACGGACTTCCGTCATCGGAATCCAACGATGCGAATCCTCACGATTCCATCAACACAATACAGGGTAATCCAACGATCCAGCGCCCTCGGTATAGATCCCCATGATGATCCCGTCGGACCAACGCATGGTGGAAAACCCGTCCAACGATCCAGCGCCCTCAGCATAGATCCCCATGATGATCCCGTCGGACCAACACATGGTGGACATTCGATCCAGCGCCCTCAGCATAGATCCTCATGACCCCCCTCGGATCATTTACAATATAAACCATGCAATCATGCATACATATATGCATTTCAATATGTTCATCAATATGAACAATTAATAACGAATACCACGATAAATCAAAGAAATTAATCTCATACTCGACAACATGAACAAAACCATATGCATGATCAAAGTTCCAATATAAACCAAACTCAACATATGATACTTGCCTCGAAAATGGCAAGAATGAAATACTCCAACAAATGTCACGCGTCCGTATGCCACCGCCCCTCGATCGACCCCTATGCAAGGCTCGGACCTTGTTCAAAAAGAGATACAAGGAACTTAACATACTACTCGATACTAACGTACGATCACCGAATACTTATATTAGAATCGTAAAGTAGTGACGTAAGGCCGGTTCATGGTTAGTACAATAGATGAGAGCTGAACCGGAAATGATAATACACTTCATGAGAGTTGAACGATCATTTCGGAGGTGAAGTACCGATGTTTAAGAGTTCAAGGGTTTACAAAATATTGAAGATTTCGGGTTTAATTATGAGATTCAATTCCAAATTCTCATATGTTCGGCTATTATGATTTTACCATCAATGTTACTCAAGATGACAAGCATGCCCAAGTATTACGCAAGGAAAACGATACTACGGTGATCCGGGTTGAGTTCAAAGACATGGCCGATTTATCATCCTCAAGAACATGAAGAATATTGTCAAAACAAATTCCTCTAACATACATGAATTTCATCAGTGGAACATCGAAGGAATTCATAGAATCTAACTGAAATCATGCTCATTATTCCAACGAATTAAGGATACTACATGCTAAGGTTTTCATCCACCGAGGCTAAATCAATACTCTAAGTAATGGAAGAAAAACAAGGTATAATCGGGTTCTAATCTCCAAAATATGGTGCTGGACTCAAAAGATCTTTAACTAGTCCAATGATTTCCGAAACAAGCTCAAAGCATAGCTAAGAACATAAATTCTAGCTTGGTGAGTCGTAACATACCTTAAACGGAAGGATAAGTTGGAATAACTTGATGAACTTTATGCACAAAAGCTAGAACACCGATCCTCAAAGCCCCTTCGTCTTCAATGATGTGTTAGGGAGCTGATATGAAGGTTGAAAATGGAGAGGGTAACTCTCAAAGTCGTGGAATTATGTTATGGGTTGAAGTGGAAGTCTGACAATGAAGGAGGGTGATGTCCTATATATAGAAAATGGTTATTAGCGCGCGCTACTCCTTGTGGTTAGCGTGCACTAACGGGCTATCAGCCTACTGTCTCTGACGTGTCTCGGTATAGCGTACGATAAACAGCCTTACGTGCACTAAAATCAACGATTAGCGTACGTTAACCACTACTTATAGCCTGCGCTATCGACTAAACGAAAGTTCACTGACCTCACTGTACTAGACTTAGCGTGCGCTAGCCTCGTAAGACTTGCGTGCGCTAAACACCGTTGACTCGACTTTCCCAGAAAGCCGTCCAGGTTCATCCCGACATAATCCCAACGAAATCCGCAGCCTGATCTCACCTACCAACCTGTCTCAATCATGCTAACTACGTTGTTGTATCGAGATTTATTCACCTCGACAGGCGATCGACCACAAGGCCGAGCGACCGAGTCCACTATCAGTCAAGCTATGGCAAACTCGCCTAATCGAAGATACCAGACCCCCATCAAGTACCTAGCGATCGACTCCCAAGGCGATCGCCCTTTGGCATCCGACGATCGACTCAAGTGCCCGGCTAAGGAAAACCGACCTACGCCCCGGACAGAGACGATCGTCCATCAAAGTCTACGAAGACTGGATCTCAAGACAGCATCCATGTGCAGATCCGAGACAAGATCCGCATTTCGCGGATCATTGACCCTGTGATTGTCTCGACTAAGACGGCTTTACCTACCGACAAGCCCGCCGAAAGGCACGAGGTGGGACCGTCCGTGACAGCGACTCAGACGCGTGCAGGCTTCTCATTGGACCGCGCGACTGACTGCCAGCAACTCCTGCATACTTTAAGGAGACAAGCTCATATGCTAAAAGACGATCGCCCGCTTATTATAATACAGCAAAGGCGATCGCCCGACAGATCCAAGTTCTATAAATAGAGAACCTCCTCCTACTGGAAAAAGGTTCCGGATTCAGTTCACGAATTCCGGATTCAGTTCACGAAATCTCCATTAAGTTCAGAGAAAATACATACAAACATACATAATCTCAGGCTCCCGGCTTCCTCACCGGAATCTACCTTAGGACTTCTCTCTCAGCACCTCTCAACCAGAAGACGGTCGGCAGAGGCCAAAAGTCTCCACAGGTCAGATTCATAAGCCCCAGAGCTTCAACCAACAGAGTATACATGCCGTGAAAGACGATCGATCTTTCACCGCCGTCACAGCTCATCAACGTTGTTACAAGAACTCACAGAGCATCACATCTGGTTCTTCCGGCAATCTACACGCTCACGAGCTTAGATAACTAGAATCGTTACACTCATTGTAATAGTATTCTAACATTAATACTTGTATCCCCAAATATTGGTATTAATAATATCTCACGAGAGCATTCAATCCCGGGACTAACAACCCCGGCAATTCTTGTGTTATTTATCCTTTCCCACGGAAGTGTTCTCGCATTTGTTTGCTATCCATCCATTCCAGCAATATCTATCTCCGGATAATATTTTGGGTAGCAACAATTGGTGCTAGAAGAAGGGGGGCAAGTCTAACCCTCAAAATTTCATTCCTACCGTCCCGAAGAACACTCACTGTTCTCGGGGCATATACTTGAAGTGACATTCACTGCGCTTCAAAGAAAACCTTCAGAATCATGACATCCGCCGGTACATCGAAGAGAGCCACTCTCCGAACCGCCGGACACCATATCCCGGCTCAATCCGAATCCCAGCCGACGACCGGGGGAAGCCGCGGCAATGCGAGACTCTCGATCTCGCGCCTGAGAGATGGCCTCAACCTCTCACTAGACCAGTTCCAAACCGAGGAACAGATCGAGGAGGCTATGGCCATCCTAGAGGAGCGACAGAGAGCATGCGCGTCGCCCGCAATAACTCCCTCGATCATCCGCCGCATGGAAAAATGGAAATTCAACGGGCTACTGGGCAAGCGATCGCCAGAAAGCCCCAATTCGCGGGAAAGGGCTCTCGCACGACCAGACAGATCCATATTCAATCGCTTGGGGCGCGACCCATCCTGGCGACCGGGGCATTATGTTTCCAACCAAGAAAAGACGGAATCCGAATCCGTCACCAGGAGTTCGGCCTACCCAACTTACGGTGACGCAGTCGGCCTGTCGACTCCGGCCCGATCGCTGAGATCGGATGCTCGATCGCCTCGGCTCCGCTCCGAGCGCCGAGCCGCCGAGCACGGCGATGGCCGCTATACAACGCCCGGCTCGACGAGATGAAAGCACTCTTAGACACCGGGGCAAGCGCCAGCAGAAAGATCACCGGGCCGACCGAGCCACTCGCGGTCCACATCGAGCTTGCCCCCGTGCAACCAACGATCGCTCCTCCCAAAACACCACTGTATAAAGGGAGATCGGACCCCGAAACCCACCTGAGTAAGTTCCGAATCTACATGACTGGGTGTGGGGCATCTGATGCAACCAAGTGCCGGATCTTCCCGTTAACATTGGGCGAGCTGGCCCATAGGTGGTACACCTCACTACCACCACGATCGATCATCTCATTTGAGAAACTGGCGAATGACTTCACATCATACTTCGCCACCAAGGTCGCCAGACCAGAAGGCCCCCACCGCGTGATGAAAATCAGGCAGGGGAAAGACGAAACCGACGCAGATTACATCGACCGAGTAGACGAAATCATCCTCACCGGAGAACCCGTCAGTGACGAGCTCGCTCTCTATTCGGTCCTGGGGGAATTCTACGGTCATTCACCCATGTTTAGACATCTCACCAAGGATATTCCCCCAACCTACGCGATCTTCCGCGCTAAGGCTGCCGACTTTCTGGCCAGGCAAAGGATACTCACCTTCCACCAAGGCGAAGAAGCGCCACCTCCTGCTCGAAAGAAGGCGATCGCTAAATCAAAGAAGGCGATCGCTAAGCCACCCGGAGATCTCAAGGCCTTCGAGGACATAGAAGCCCATCTCCTCCATATGTTCAACCGAACTCCGGCCCACATTTTCTATGCCATCAAGGGGCACGAACCGCTAAACAAGCCAAAGGCAATAAGGGACCACGGTCGCCTGGACAACAATCAATATTGTGCCTACCATAAGAGTCCCGGCCACAGCACCAACCAATGCCGCGACCTCCTCAAACAGCTCTGGAGATTGTTAGAGGAGGGCAAGTTGGACAGCTTATTGGCTTAGCCGAAGCCCCTACCAATCTCTATACACGATCGTCCGAGTCGAACACAAATTGGGAAGCTCATACGAGCCGACCCCTAGATCAACCTCGGCGACCGTCTCTACATGCTTCAATCAAGAGAAGGGGACCTCGGAAGTCTCCCCGATCGCCCTCCTTATTTAAGAAACTGGAGAACTCACTCGCCATCTACAGTTCACCATCTAACATGATGGAGTAAGGCACGAGATCGCCTCCCCCGCACAACGTACACCGTCGAAGGTCGGCATCTACATGACGATCCAAGGTAGAAGAGTGCAGCCATGGTCCTGGTGGTCGATGGAACCGACTGCTTAGGCCATGCAAGGTCCCTTTGGGCCAAGATCGCCCGCCCTTCGTTTAAATATGAGGCCGGCGTAGTCTGAGGGCCCTCCAAAATTAATCAGTGGACACGATCACTCTCCCTCAAAGGTTCATCATTTAACGTGGTGAACCCGGACAATGCGACGCGTCACTACCCCCGTCTCAACATACACCGTCGAGGGTCGCCATCGTCATGGCGACCCGAGGTGGAAGCAGAGCTAACAAGCCGCGGGCGTGGAGTTGAATCATCCGACGCTGCCCCGCGCAAGGACTCCTATAGACCAAGACCGCACGCCCTTCGTTTAAATACGAGGCGGCGCGGCTATGAGAGGACCGTCACAATAAAATGAGTCACGAGACAGACAATGTCGTTCGCGCAAAAGACATGGTCATGGAGTCGGTCCATCGAACTCCGCGATCGTGCACGGTTCCTCAAGACGGACGACCGTCCTCGAGGATTCGACAAAATTACAGACCGCTCACTCAACGAATTATTTTCATCCCCTTACTTTCACTAAGTGAATAAAAACAAGGGGGAAGAGTGCGGACTATCTAAACGACGATCGTCCCTATTCAACACATACGGAGATCGCCATTTTTCAGATGTTGTGCAGTGATCGAATTTTTTGTAAAAGTTATCTTTATGAGTTTATCAAGTCATTTGGAACTACCCTCGCAACGATCTCTCCTCACACATTTGTACAAAGTCAAACAAAGACTCAAAAATAACAATCATTCAAGTGATAAGTCAGATAATCAAACATTCATTTCATTGCTTGAAGAAACAGAATACATGGTCGCCCGAAGACCAAAATGCTACAAAGAGAAAACTACAAAACTACAAGACAAAAAGCTAAAACAAGCAAGCAAGAGTGAAGAGCCTCAGGCCCCCGCCTGGCCTTCGCCTTCAGCCGTCGGCTCGACCTGCAATCCTTCCCCTGTTTCCGGAACAGCCTCCCTGTCCTCCGGATCGTTAGGATGAATGAGGTTCGCCGGAGTCGGATACCAGCTCAGATCCACGCCAAGCTCCGAGAGATCCAAGATCGGCAAGGAGAAAGCAGGATGGAGAGGATGCTCCAACACATACGCCTTGAAGTTCTCAGTAAGAGGCCCGACCTCCAAACCTCCATTCTTAGCTGCTCGGATCGAGTCGGCGAACGCCATATAATAGGCGAACTCACTGACAAACTCCAAGTTTGGAAAGGGATCAGCCTTGGTCGCCTCTACCTCTCTTTTCATCTCCGCCATCGCCTGTTGCGACCCTTGGAGCTCGGCCTCCCTCGCAACTACCTTCTCCCTCGACTCCGCCAGCTCGCTAGTCAACCGAGCGATCGTCACCTCCTGACGAGCGGCCTCCTCCTCAGCAACCTTCTGCGCCCGGATGGCATTCAGCATCTTGTCCCGAAATCGGTCAACCGCCAAACGAGACAACTCGGTTTCCTTCCTCGCCAGCTCAAGCTCTTGGCTCGCCCGCTTGGCTGCCTCCAAAGAGTCCTTCTCCATTGCCACGATCTTATCGGAAAACTCGGCGTTCTCTTTCCGAGCCGCCTCGAGATCCGCCTGCAGGCGAATAGTGGAAGGTCGCCCCTCAAACTCTGCGCGGCACAGCCATGGTCGCCGTCTGGAGAGAAAGGGCGAGAACAGCCTGCATCGTACTCCCCGATCGCTGACGAGCGATCGCATCTAGATCGGTCGTCCAGGCCTTCGGTAGAGCAGGAGCGGCCTTGCTGACGTATTGCGGGATGTCACAGGACTGGCGAGGAGATCGGCTGGCTAAGAAATCCAACACCATCGGCGGGCAAGATGGATCTGTGCGACGGATCCTACATCAATACAACAAAGTTAACACAACTCCTACGCAAATGCAAGTTTCAACCCAAAAATGCAATCTACCTCTCAGCCCTCTCGGGGTCGCGACCGAAGTACGGTTTCCCTCGAGGAGTCTCGGCGTCAGCGATCCCCATCTCTCGCAGAAAAGCCGCAGAGGGCGGCTCATTCTCCGGAGAAAGAACGGTGATCGGAGGCGCGGCGATCGGCACCTCATTGGCAGGGGCAGAAACCGGGATTTCTCCCGACCTCTGCCGTTTGCGATTCGTCCGAAGCCCCTCCTCACGAACTTCCTCCTCAGCCACGCTCGGCTCTACGCGAGGCTCCACCTCCGGGATGATAGGTAACGCCACAGGGGGAGCCCGAGATGATTTCATCTGGCGGAGACGACCAAGAACTCCAGGGTTCGACATAGCTATCTCCGGTGGGGGCTCCAAGAAACGAGGAAAGCGAACCTCTGCAATAAAAACAATCAAACCGCAGTTAGTCATATTCCTCCAAAAGGACGATCGCCTAACGAATGGAGATCGCAGAAGTTCATACCTGAGACCGAGAGATGTCTAGGAAAATAGAATAGGCGAGCGGACAACCGACGACTCTCCTTATTGATCCGGTTAGTGTCCAATTCGTCGTCCGGCAAACTTCGTATCCGCTCCCAGACGACCAGGAAATCGAAAGGCAGCTCCTCGATCGACGGAATATCAAAACCTGCAAAAGCGAAATCAAATTAGATCAGTTCAGAACATATCCAAACAAAGGGAGAGTCTGAACCCTTATCAGGATTTCTCTCCCGAAAGCCAGTGGGAATATTCAGCTCGCCAGTGGGGTTGTCGCTCGCTGAGGCTTTCCAGGCACCGGCGACCCAGAACCACTTCGTCAGATCGCCCCGCATCTTGTTCGGGATTCCAAGGATAACCCGACCAGATCGGCCCTGAATATAATAACCTCCGACCGACCCTTTTTGAGTCGTCAGTTTGAACAAGTGGTTCATCTCCGACGGCGAAGGGAGGCGATACAGTCGGTGATCGCCGAACAAGGTCAGAGTGGAGATAATTTGGAGCCAAGCATTTGGCGTTAGCTGGAGCGGCGCCAAATTTCAAGCATCCAACAAATAGGAGACAGAGTGCGGCATAGGAAATCGCAACCCCGCCTCCATGATCGCTTCGTTCACAGCGACCATCCCCTCCGGAGGCTGATCGGCTCTCTCATTCTCGACCGGCACAAAGAGATCCACATCTGAAGGGACATGGAACCTCGTCCTCCAGACGGCCAGATCCTTCCTGGTCACCGAACTCCTGATTTGGCCAAGAGACCACAGAGATCGCTGAGCAGCCCGATATAGCGATCGCTTGGGAGATTGATATGGATGAACGATCGAATACTCCCGGAAGTCAAAACTTAGAGACGGGCCGGCCAACCTCTCCATTATATCAGCAAATGCCACATATGCCTGGACAAAGATATTATGTCGCTCCCAGTAGGCCCTGACCGCAAGATCTCTCTCCGTCTGCGAGCGCCTATGTTTGACGGCCGCCCCCTTTGCCACGTCGGCCTCGTTGAACAGCGCCTCGACCTCCGCAGGGTCAATTCCGGCCCGAATAGCCTCAACGACCATATCCATATGAAACTCAGCGGAGGATCCTCCCCGGACATCAGAAGTCCCGGCGGCGGAGGAAGTGCCCACTCCGGATGAAGAAGATGTTCCAGCCATTTGTGAAGAAAAGAGGAGATAAGAAGTGTTCGTCTTACCCGAGATTGAATCGATCGACGATCGGCAGCAAAGTCTCCAGAAAAATCCACAGCGAAATCCTTCTTTCTCCAGTATGTGCGCGTAATGAAGAACACTGCCACCCTGCCCTTTTTTATAGGAGGAGGCAGGGACTTAAGAGCAATTAAGGAGTATCTCGGGGGCCGAAACTCAACCGTCGCATTTATTGACCCCCTTGAAACCCGCGTACGCGTCTTTTCGAGGACGCGTCAGTCGAGGAGTCATAAATGACCGTCGGTCTCCCCCAATAGGAACCCGACACGTGTCCCAGAGACCTTTTCGCGTCCGCGGCTGTTTCCCGCTCTTTTCAGCGACCTACCAGATCGTCTAAACTCAGAATCTATCAGCTCAAAGACGATCGCCTGTTCAGTAAAACGCAGAGTCGCTCGTCGAAGTTCAGTGATCGCCAGCAGAACCACCTCACCCCACGCTTCCAACATAGGAGCGAGCTGGGGGGCAATTGTTGTATCGAGATTTATTCACCTCGACAGGCGATCGACCACAAGGCCGAGCGACCGAGTCCACTATCAGTCAAGCTATGGCAAACTCGCCTAATCGAAGATACCAGACCCCCATCAAGTACCTAGCGATCGACTCCCAAGGCGATCGCCCTTTGGCATCCGACGATCGACTCAAGTGCCCGGCTAAGGAAAACCGACCTACGCCCCGGACAGAGACGATCGTCCATCAAAGTCTACGAAGACTGGATCTCAAGACAGCATCCATGTGCAGATCCGAGACAAGATCCGCATTTCGCGGATCATTGACCACCAACAGCTGTCTCTGACTAAGACGGCTTTACCTACCGACAAGCCCGCCGAAAGGCACGAGGTGGGACCGTCCGTGACAGCGACTCAGACGCGTGCAGGCTTCTCATTGGACCGCGCGACTGACTGCCAGCAACTCCTGCATACTTTAAGGAGACAAGCTCATATGCTAAAAGACGATCGCCCGCTTATTATAATACAGCAAAGGCGATCGCCCGACAGATCCAAGTTCTATAAATAGAGAACTTCCTCCTACTGGAAAAAGGTTCCGGATTCAGTTCACGAATTCCGAATTCAGTTCACGAAATCTCCATTAAGTTCAGAGAAAATACATACAAACATACATAATCTCAGGCTCCCGGCTTCCTCACTGGAATCTACCTTAGGACTTCTCTCTCAGCACCTCTCAACCAGAAGACGGTCGGCAGAGGCCAAAAGTCTCCACAGGTCAGATTCATAAGCCCCGGAGCTTCAACCAACAGCGTATACACGCCGTGAAAGACGATCGATCTTTCACCGCCGTCACAGCTCATCAACATTGTTACAAGAACTCACAGAGCATCACATCTGGTTCTTCCGGCAATCTACACGCTCACGAGCTTAGATAACTAGAATCGTTACACTCATTGTAATAGTATTCTAACATTAATACTTGTATCCCCGAATATTGGTATTAATAATATCTCGCGAGAGCATTCAAGCCCGGGACTAACAACCCCGGCAATTCTTGTGTTATTTATCCTTTCCCACGGAAGTGTTCTCGCATTTGTTTGCTATCCATCCATTCCAGCAATATCTATCTCCGGATAATATTTTGGGTAGCAACATACGTGTAGCGCGCGCTAAAACTCATACGTAGCGTGCGCTAGTTAACTCAATTAGCGCGCGCTAATGCTAAGATATTAGCGTGCGCTACAAGTGCACAAAAATGCCAGTATGAACAACATGCATGAAATCATACGCTCAACAACACCGGATCATGAAATACGGAGAATAATACTCAGATCAAAATGCAACAAATACAATATCATAAGGTTCAAATACACATCAGAAATCTCGGGTATTACATCCTCTCTCCCTAAAAAGAAGTTTCGTCCCGAAACTTAAGATGAAAACAACTCTGGATATCTAGCCTTCATACTGTCCTCCATTTCCCAAGTGGCCTCCTCGACTCCATGTCGTGACCATTGCACTTTAACCAAGGATATTGGTTTATTCCTCAATTGTTTGATCCTACTCTCAAGTATTCTGATTGGTCTCTCTTCGAAGGTGCCGTCATTAGCTATCTCGATTTCGCCAAAATCAATGATATGACTGGGATCTGGTATATATTTCCGTAACTGGGATACGTGAAATACATTATGAACGTGACTCAGTGATGGTGGTAAAGCGAACCTGTATGTTAATTCCCCAACTCTTTCAAGGATCTCGAATGGCCCGATATATCTCGGACTAAGTTTTCCTTTCCTCCCAAAATGGAGAATTCCCCGGGTAGGAGAAACCTTCAATAGTACATGATCCCCAGTCTCAAACTCCAACGGACGACGACGCACGTCTGCATAAGACTTCTGTCGACTCTGGGCAGTCAACAGTCATTCCCGAATTAGAGCCACCTTTTCTTGAGTCTGAACTATCAATTCTGGTTCTGTCCCAATCAAATCAGAAGAATCATCCCAACACAAGGGCGATCTACATCTTCTTCCGTACAACGCTTCAAACGGTGCCATCTTAATGGAAGCATGCCAACTATTGTTGTAGGTAAATTCAATCAAGGGCAAATGAACCCCCCAGTCGGTTGACCAATCTAAAGCACAAGCTCTAAGCATGTCTTCTACCGTCTTAATAGTCCTTTCGGACTGACCGTCCGTCTGAGGATGATAAGCCGTGCTAAATTTCAGCTCGGATCCTAAAGCCCTGTGAACTGCCTTCCAAAAGTACGGCACGAAACGACCATCTCGATCCGAAATAATGGTCTTCGGTGTACCATGCAATCGAACTATCTCTGAAATAAACACTCGTGCCAATTTCTAGGGTCCCCAAGTGTCTTTAATACCCAGGAAATGAGCCGAATTGGTTAATCGATCAACTATAACCCAAATCATGTTCATTCATGTCTTGGTCCTTGGCATACTAGTGAGAAAGTCCATTGATATATCCTCCCACTTCCACTCAGGGATCGAAAGTGGCTTCAACATTCCGGAAGGTCGCTGATGTTCAATCTTAACCTGCTGACAAGTCAAACACTTCGAAACGTATTCTGCTACTTCCTTCTTCATATTTCCCCACCAGAAATTTTGTTTTAGATCCTTATACATCTTACTGCTGCCCGGGTGAATATAATAGGGCGCGCTATGAGCTTCCTTCAGAATTGTCTGTCTCAAAACATCATCGTCGGGAACGCAAAGTCGAATCTGAAATATCAGAACTCCATCATCTTGTATCACGAATCCTGGGGCCTTTCCTTTCTTTACTTCGTCACATAACCGAAGAATCAGAGAATCGTTCAACTGCTTGGATTTGATTTCCTCGACTAGTGACGAGGTTAGTTCCATCACATATAGTTGCCCTTGGATTTCTGGTGACCATACTTCAATCCCTTTGCGGATCAGTTCTCGTTGAATGCTGGTTTGGGACGTAAGTGTTTCCAACACTCGAAGAGAAATAGGTTTACGGCTAACTGCATCAGCTACTACGTTTGCTTTACCCGGATGATAGAGGATTTCCAAGTCGTAATCCTTGATCAATTCCAACCACCTTCTCTGCCTCATGTTTAATTCCTTCTGACTAAAAATGTACTTGAGGCTCTTATGATCTTTAAAGATCTGACAATGAGTGCCGTATAAATAATGTCGCCAAATTTTCAAAGCAAAGACTACAGCTGCTAACTCCAGATCATGAGTCGGGTAATTAATTTCGTACGGTTTCAACTGTCGAGAGGCATAGGCAATCACCTTACCCTTCTGCATCAACACACATCCCAGACCCTGATTCGAAGCGTCATTATATACTATGAATCCCTCGGTTCCATCTGGTAACGCTAGTATAGGTGCTATCGTCAGTCTTCTCTTAAGCTCATCAAAACTCGCCTGGCATTTCTCATTCCACACGAATTTCTGAGTCTTCTGCAACAGCTGAGTGAGCGGACGAGCAATTTTGGAAAATCCCTCTACAAAACGGCGATAATATCCAGCAAGTCCTAAGAAACTTCGAACTTCTTTCACGTTGCTAGGAGACTCCCATTCCAAAATTGCTTCGACTTTCTTCGGGTCCACCTGAACTCCGTCCGCTGATACCACATGCCCAAGTAAGGTTACTTCCCTAAGCCAGAACTCGCATTTAGAAAGTTTCGCATAAAGATGTTCATTCCTCAAGGTGCTCAAAACAATACGCAAATGCTCAGCATGCTCCTCTGTGTCTTTCTAATAGATCAAGATGTCACCGATGAAGACTACCACAAATTTATCTAGGTATTCTAGGAATACCCGATTCATCAATTGCATAAATAGCGCAGGAGCATTGGTAAGTCCGAATGGCATTACCACAAATTCATAGTGCCCGTACCGGGATCTGAAAGCAGATTTCGGTATATCCGATTCCTTAATCCTCAATTGATGGTATCCTGATCGCAAGTCAATCTTCGAGAATACCCTTGCCCCTTGCAGTTGATCAAACAGGTCGTCAATTCGAGGTATAGGATACTTGTTCTTGATCGTTACCTTGTTTAGCTCCCTGTAATCAATACATAATCGAAGGGATCTATCTTTCTTCCTGACAAAGAGAACGGGTGCTCCCCAAGGAGAGACGCTTGTTTGAATGTAACCCTTCTGCAATAATTCCTCAAGCTGCTTCTTTAGTTCATACATTTCGGTTGGCGCCATACGGTATGGTGCTCTAGAAATAGGTGCAGCTCCAGGCTCTAATTCGATATTGAACTCTACTTCTCTCTGCGGAGGTAACCCAGGTAGTTCGTCAGGGAACACATCTGAGAATTCGTTCACAACTGGAATAGATGAGAGCTCTACTCCTTCTTCTTTCTTCATGGCATAGCACCAAAATCCGTGACAACCCTGCTTTAGCAATTTAACTGCTTTCATAACTTTAATCAATTTTCCCGAGCTTCCCGGTCTCTATCCTTTGAATAAATGTTCAGACCCGTCATCGGCGATGATAGAAATGACTCTCTTTCGGTAATTCAAAATAGCTCCATAACGGTTGAGCCAATCGTCTCCGAGAATTAAATCGTCACCATGGATGTCGACTACAATAAGATTTGATGGCCAATTTCTCCCTCCTATAGTCACCGAAAAATCTCTAGTTTCTAGGGTTCCCACAATTTTCTCTCTGCTCGGTAATCCCACAACATAAGGTTCACAATTATACAAGCACGAGATTTTCAAACGATTAACACAGTTCAAAGATATGAAAGAATACGTAGCTCCTGAATCGAATAAGACACTAACTGGTTGCAAAAGGATCTGAATCGTACCTGATGCAACAGCCGTGTTCTGATCGTCTGACTTCTTCATCTCGTAAATACGCGGAGGAACGGACCCAGCGCTGGATGCCTCTCTTTTCCCAACATTCGGCTGCTGGAAACCACTCTGCTGCGTCTGGTTTACACTAGTATCCTTTGGAACCAGTGCAGGAGTGCAAGTATCAAAAGATCGAGTCGTATTTCCACAAAATGTTGCGCGATGTCCTTCCTGTCCACACTCGAAACAGGTCACAGCAGGTGCGAAACAATCACGTCGAACATGCCCCGATTTGCCACAGTTATAACATTTCTTGCGTGCGTCTGAAACGGTCGGTGCTGCCCGGAACTTCCTTCCACCTCGAGAAGGATGCGAAGGCCTCCTGGATGAATGAAATGAGGACTGGCCCTTGCGGGGCCCACTACTCTTGTTCTCCGTGAAGTTGCCAGACACTTTCTACTTCTTTGCTTCCGTTGACTTTTCTACTGCCGCCTCTTTCATATCGTAGGCCAGTGTTTTGTCCTGATACTGTCGCAAGGTGGTACACTCAAATCCGGACATATATTGCTGAATTTCCAGCTTCATCCGCATGTCAAAATGGAAAATCCTTTCTGCCTCGGTCCTGACCAAGTGGCGTACATAAGTCAGCTGGTGATTAAAAGTCTTAATCACGTCTGTCACAGATGCCTCTAGATTTTGTGGTGAGAAAAACTCCTGGATTCGGGCCTCTCTAACTGGGCGAGGACAATATTGCGCTTCCATCATTAATTTGAATTCCGTCCAGTCAGCATTATGATTCTCAGGTCGAATGGCCTCCCACCAGTCGAAAAGCCTCCCCAGTCAGGAGATACTGGGCTATCGGAACCTTTCGGTCGTTAGGGCAGTTAATCCCTGCAAAGATATTTTCTAACTCCTTCAGCCAGTGATCCCAAGTAATTGTCTCAGCAGAACCGTCAAATTTTGGAGGGTGCAATTTGACCACCTCAGTAAGCCATTTGTCTCCCCGATTATCCTCGTTGTGCTGTTGTCCCATCGCCGTCTGCATGCGATCAACAACCTGAGCAAACTGGTTTATCTGAGCAACCACCTGTTGAAGCACTCCCGGTATTTTAGGATCTGCGTTATTATTTGCTGATCCCTGCTGTCCTCCCGAATGGGAATCGGTTCGACTAGCCGAAAATTCTGGGGTAGACGCCGAATCCTCCTGTCTCGCATTACCACGTCCGCGTCCACGACCACGTCCACGACCTCCCCTCAACATACTGTAAACACAAATACTCAATATCCAGGGCAAAATTTCTAAAAAAAAAGTTCGTCAATATTCACAAAACAGGAATTAAATAAAACGGTAGTATTTGAGATTTGGAGACTTACAACCACGGTCCACACGACGATGCTGGCTCAGCAGTGATGTTATAAACGACCCTTAAATCAAATGACGTAAACAGACCCAACTAACCCGACTGCCAAGATATCCATGAATCTTAGCACCGATACCATATTCTGTAACACCCCGATATATTCGGAATAATTACAGCGCCGTAAATCCTTTGTATAAGAATTTACAAGGCTAATTTAAGAAAATGCGCAGATAATATTAAAGCGTTATTAATGAAGAGAAATTCAAACCCGTCTGACAATTCCAATAAGTCCAATATTACAACACATCTCCAAAACATCAATAACATAAGCGTACTCGAGTACTGGAAAATAACCATAAAACCAAAATAACATAATCCACATCACTGAGCCACTTCATCGTCATGTCGATCTTGTGTTGCTTCCCCTCTCGGCTACCTGAACATCAAAACAAATGTCCACCCCCGAAGGGGTTAGCAAAACAATGCTAGTACAAGTATCATAATACATAAATCATCAATGCATCATAAAACATACAAAACGGACTTCCGTCATCGGAATCCAACGATGCGAATCTTCACGATTCCATCAACACAATACAGGGTAATCCAACGATCCAGCGCCCTCGGTATAGATCCCCATGATGATCCCGTCGGATCAACGCATGATGGAAAACCCGTCCAACGATCCAGCGCCCTCAGCATAGATCCCCATGATGATCCCGTCAGACCAACACATAGTGGACATTTGATCCAGTGCCCTCAGCATAGATCCTCATGACCCCCTCGGATCATTTACAATATAAACCATGCAATCATGCATACATATATGCATTTCAATATGTTCATCAATACGAACAATTAATAACGAATACCACGATAAATCAAAGAAATTAATCTCATACTCGACAACATGAACAAAACCATATGCATGATCAAAGTTCCAATATAAACTAAACTCAACACATGATACTTGCCTCGAAAATGGCAAGAATGAAATACTCCAACAAATGTCACGCGTCCGTATGCCACCGCCCCTCGATCGACCCCTATGCAAGGCTCAGACCTTGTTCAAAAAGAGATACAAGGAACTTAACATACTACTCGATACTAACGTACGATCACCGAATACTTATATTAGAATCGTAAAGTAGTGACGTAAGGCCGGTTCATGGTTAGTACACTAGATGGGAGCTGAACCGGAAATGATAATACACTTCATGAGAGTTGAACGATCATTTCGGAGGTGAAGTACCGATGTTTAAGAGTTCAAGGGTTTACAAAATATTGAAGATTTCGGGTTTAATTATGGGATTCAATTCCAAATTCTCATATGTTCGGCTATTATGATTTTACCATCAATGTTACTCAAGATGACAAGCATGCCCAAGTATTACGCAAGGAAAACGATACTACGGTGATCCGGGTTGAGTTCAAAGACATGGCCGATTTATCATCCTCAAGAACATGAAGAATATTGTCAAAACAAATTCCTCTAACATACATGAATTTCATCAGTGGAACATCGAAGGAATTCATAGAATCTAACTGAAATCATGCTCATTATTCCAATGAATTAAGGATACTACATGGTAAGGTTTTCATCCACCGAGGCTAAATCAATACTCTAAGTAATGGAAGAAAAACAAGGTATAATCGGGTTCTAATCTCCAAAATATGGTGCTGGACTCAATAGATCTTTAACTAGTCAAATGATTTCCGAAACAAGCTCAAAGCATAGCTAAGAACATAAATTCTAGCTTGGTGAATCGTAACATACCTTAAACGGAAGGATAAGTTGGAATAACTTGATGAACTTTATGCACAAAAGCTAGAACACCGATCCTCAAAGCCCCTTCTTCTTCAATGATGTGTTAGGGAGCTGATATGAAGGTTGAAAATGGAGAGGGTAACTCTCAAAGTCGCGGAATTATGTTATGGGTTGAAGTGGAAGTCTGAGGGTGCTATCCTATATATAGAAAATGATTATTAGCGCGCGCTACTCCTTGTGGTTAGCGTGCGCTAATGGGCTATCAGCTTACTGTCTCTGAAGTGTCTCGGTATAGCGTACGATAAACAACCTTACGTGCACTAAAATCAACGATTAGCGTACGTTAACCACTACTTATAGCGTGCGCTATCGACTGAACGAAAGTTCACTGACCTCACTGTACTAGACTTAGCATGCGCTAGCCTCGTAAAACTTGCGTGCGCTAAACATCGTTGACTCGACTTTCCCAGAAAGCCGTCCAGGTTCATCCCGACATAATCCCAACAAAATTCGCGGCCATATCTCACCTACCAACCTGTCTCAATCATGATGACTACGTGTAGCGCGCGCTATCCTGGTTTACGTAGCGCGCGCTAGTTAACTCAATTAGCGCGCGCTAATGCTAAGATATTAGCGTGCGCTACAAGTGCACAAAAATGCCAGTATGAACAACATGCATGAAATCATACTCTCAACAACACCGGATAATGAAATACGGAGAATAATACTCAGATCAAAATGCAAGAAATACAATATCATAAGGTTCAAATACACATCAGAAATCTCGAGTATTACAACCCCAAAGTACTGCTACCAGTTAGAGATGTGTAACTGGCTCTCAGGTTCTTAAATATTCTCAACTAAATCCAACTGTAGGGTCCCACCGAGATCTGGCTTCCCACATTGCCGCTTGAAACCCTCAATATTTAGTTGTTCCACCAGCGTACCCCGGAGGGCTAGGGTCTCTTCTTTAATCATAGATTAAAGTGTCATAAACCCTTGAAAATTCTTGTCCTAAGAGGGACTCGAACCCAGGTCTCTCACTTGAAGTGGGAGACCCGTGGCCAATGGACCAAGGTCACTGTTTAGTTAATCGTTTTTCTAATGTGTGCAAGAAGAGGTTATACCACAGTAATTCGGATTGACAAACAAAATATAATATACAAGAATATATTCTGTACAAGTAAAGATAAATATGTAGTAAATAACAATTACTAATTCAAAAACCAAATCAAACCAAACATACCCAGTATATCCCGCTCAGAGCAGGGTCTGGAGAGGGAAAAATGTACACAGACCATGCCCCTACTTTTTAAAGTAGGGGGATGTTTCCGTGAAGACCCCCGACTCAGTGCACGACAAAATAGTGAATGTTATATACAGAGAGATACATATGATTTGGAAAAGCTCACAACAATACATGAACCCATGTCTTTGCCCACATGGGACTTACATGAGAGGATTTTGATTACTCAAGTCTTGATGCACTCTACTCTTACCAGAAAATAGGTCGACTCCAGGCAAGACTCCCTGTCAAAACTAGATCACAAGCAAAAGACAATAGAAAAATAAAATATAAATGCAATGCTCGATGTCAAAAATTAACCGAGAAAACCCAATCTTGAGACTCTACTACTGAGCCACTCCCTAAAAGAGAATCCACAACTCTGATCTGGCGTCTCCAAGAACTCCTATCTACGGTCCAAGAACAATTACTAATTCAATGAATAGTAATGCAAAATAAGGTCAAACGAAGTTGAACAATCACTATTAAGGGATTCCAACCTTCAAATGTTCTGAAAAATTATATCATGAGAACATGTTGTATATAATATTTTTTCTTGAATCTGTCGTTTAAGAGTGTTCCTAGAAATTCTTCTAAATGATAATCCCATCAAAGTTTATTCATATACTTAAAATTTTTAATTTCACATAGCATTTTATTAACTAATCTTTGATGATTTTAAATGAAAGACATGCTTACACCAAATGTTTGTGAAAAATAACCGAATAGATTAGATTGGCCAACCCCACGTTGTTGGTCGTGGTTATCCTTAGTTGCATAGTGTCGCGTCATCTATTGATGAGTTAGGTGTTCCCATTCCACTTCCAACCTTCCATATGACGTCATGACTTTGATCTCGTTATTGCAGCAAATTTGGCAATGCAACTTGAGAAATTCTTGTATCTTCAATCACCTTTTTCTCATAAAATTGACACACCACCCGCGATTTTGATCCTCTATCTCCACCACCTTATTGAGTAGGTTCTCGTGGTATTATTGAATTTTGAACTCCTATATATGTTTTCTCCATTCTTTTACTATTATAATATTTGGACGTTTGCACTATTCACACTCTTTTTATTGACCATCTTTTATAATTTATACGTAGAAAAAATATAGTTATGTGAGATCTTGTTATATTCGTCTAGATATATACTTCAAAATATTCATTTTGGGCATTTCCTCCCTACCTCCACCCTCAACTCATCCACTTGCCACGTTAATATTTTTTTTATCCTTTGATAATAAAAATAAATAATTATGAATTTATATATACAACCAATAAGAAACTATAACTATAACTTTAATTACAAACTAATTGAAACCTTCTAAACTTAATCAATCAAAGATTTGGCGGATTGAGAATTAGAGAGAAGAAATGAGAGATTGGAGTGAGGAAAAATAATGGATATTCACATGTATCTTTTTTTTCTGGTTGAGGGAGAGACGAGAAACTCCTCCACCTGTATCAGAGGCCTCTTGACCAGACGGGTGTTAAATCGAGGATGTCTGTTAATGGCGGCCTGAGAGGGCCGTGAGGCGAACCAAAGAACAAACCTTGCAATATTTCAGCAAAGTATTGTCACCACACGGATTCGAACCCGCGATGTTGGAGTGTATCCACCCCAATCACCTTACAATTTACCATGAGTCTATGCCCCTGGGGACTATCTTGAATGCATTTGAATGATCTTTTTGTTTTGGTGTGGGTGGTGAGGGGGAGGTGGGGATTCAACAGTATGACTATTTGGCCCGACCCAGCCCATGATCGGCCCGTTAAAAAATAGTTCTCAAGGCATTTTTTTAAGATCTATGTATTGTTATATGTCATTTATTTTAAATATATCTTATTTAGGATATTTTATATTTACAATATATTAGAAAATATACAAAATCGGCCGGCTGGATCAATCCTCGGTCGTGCTGGACTGCTTATGGGTTGGGGCATGGATTCTGCTAGTCTGGGCCTATTCATGGGTTCAGCTAGGCTTAGTTTTGAGAAATTCTAACTCAAAGCTGTTTCACCATAACATTGTGTTGCTATAAGTTCTGGGCTAGGCTAAACCAGGCTAGCCCACTAAAGACAAAATCACAGATCGGGACAGGGTAGGTTGGGCCAGCCTGACCCATTGGCCATCTCTATTATCGGCCATTAGGTGACAACATAGCACCAGAAACAAAATTCAAAATTTTCTACTCCGTAAAAAAGTTGTCCGCGAATAGCTGGTGACTGTACTGCTGGTGAGTTTAAAAAGGAGATAAAATCATGTGGCCTATATTTTTTGCCACAACCTTTCGGTGGTTATGGTTGAACCATTAATCCCGCATTGGCAAAATATTGTCATCAATATATAAAGATCCTGGATCACTCCTCTCATTGCCAATATGGTATCGGAGCAGGCTCTCTACACGCACGAGCCCAATGGTCCATGATGTTCTAACTCCGCGCCACCCGAATTAAAAAGTACACACTGTAAGTCTTGATTCTGGCTATGCGTGAGGGGGCGTGTTGAGGCATTAATCCCATATCGGGTAATTACAACCCTTGCATTTAATATATAAAGATCCTGGGCTACTCCTCTTATAGCCAATTGGTTTTGAGATGGGACCCCAGACTTTAACAAACAGTTATGGAAGTAGAGATGCAAAAGAATTTTTGAGGTTGGAATTGTCACCTCACCGAATAAGGCAGCCTTTATTCGTTTACAAGCTCAAGCGAATTATGATGCTTGTACGAAGTGTGCTACGAATACTATTCATGTCCGCCATGAAATTCTTGTTGGTTGGAATCTGCCGGATGATTCGTGGGTGAAGGTGAATTCTGACATTGCGAGCAAAGGGAATCCTGGTTTATCCTCAGCTGGTGCTTGATTAGGGATTCGAAAGTGATTATTAATCTGATAACAACTGAGGATATTGATCATCATTGCTACTTTTGGTTCATTCATAAGTGCAAGGAGTTGATAGCGAAAGATTGGTTGGTTCATGTTGTGCATGTCTACCGTGAGGGAAATCGAGTGATGAACTGCCTTCGCAGGACACGGTCCCATCATCACGAGTGATACGATCCCTACATGACAACCCGTAGTAATCCATATCACAGTTCAATATTAGGTTCAGGATCTTTTCCAACAAGGATGTGTTGGCAAACTTTCGATCCTCTACGAAACTTGTTCGAAGCAAATCGAAAGGTGCGAGGTTTCAACAACGCCACAAAAACTGGTAATAGATTTTTGGTAAATAAATCGAAACACTCACAGACGTGTATCAACAACGCCACGAAGTCGGGATCACTTTGATAAGTTAATTGAAATGCAAAGGTATGTATGTTTGGAATCCTCAACAAACAAAACACACAAAATATACACAAAGGGTAACTTTTTTTTCCTCAATTCAAGTCCCGGGTATTCCACAACGCCACGAAGTCGGGATCAATTTGATAAGTTAATTGAAATACAAAATATATATATTTGGAATTCTCAACAAACAAAACACACAAAATATATACAAAGGGTAACTTTCTTATCCTCAATTCAAGTCCCCCATTACAAAGGAATGGATGGCTATTTATATCCATAATAGCCTTAATTCTACAATAACACTCTCTCACATGGAGCCACGTTCCATGAGACAAGGTACCACAGGTCTTGCGGGACCTAAGAATATGGCCATAAGGAATTCGGCGAGAGCGGAAAGGGAGAAAGCCAGATATAATCAGAGGGAGTTGAAAGAGTCCCCGGAATTAGACTACAGACGATAAGAGAACGAAATAGTGCTCTGGTTGTAAGGTCAGGGTCCGGGGAAGTGAGAATTTTTTTCCAAGGCGGTTGCCCCTAGCTAACGAGCTAACAAAGATGTATTGAACCTGGGACTTCTGAAGCGGATCTACAAAGTGTTGTTGGTCGTAGAAGGGACTTGTCGACTATAATCGCCTTTCCCGATCCCCAATAGGTCAACGTCAACGCGTGGAGGAAGAGTAACCGTCGTTCGACCCTATCCTATTCGATTAGGAAACTGATGATTCTAGAGTAAGTGACATCCATATCAAATCCTCCATAAGTAATGCTCAACAAGCTTCAATATAAGGTCAAATATAGCCTGTCACCTATAATCCGTGCAGGTGTGTCCGCACCCAGACGAGAAAGAAATGATTTCTCGGAGCAGCCATAGCCCTATATTATTACAACAAGACCTCTGACGAAAAAAGGAAATCGAGGCATCGAAAGGCAGGCGGCCCCTGACGACTAATTTGCAGTTTTTGTTCGTTATCTATCTCACTCCCCTGCTAGCTTTTAAAGCTTATGTTCGCTGCCGAGTGCCACCCATTCCGAACCCCTTGTACTACGCCAACCCTTGAGTCAATTCTACCTTCTGACCTGGCACTCCCTTGGTTGGGGGTTATGCCGCCCTCCCTTTCGATCGATACACAGTTGAGGAGGCCGATCACGAACGCTACAGGTGTGAGAGCGATCCTGGTTAGGGAAGGCTAATCAAAGCATGACAAATAATTTCAAAAGATAGTAATTGTGGCCGCGGATTTCAAGGGAGCTTGTCTACTCATGTCTTCTAGAAACTCTGCTGAATCCTAACACCAACTTGTAGGACAACGAGACAAAAACCGGTAATAGATTTTTGGTAAATAAATTGAAACACTCAAAGACGTGTATCTAACAACGCCACGAAATGCTCACTTCGATAAGTTAATTGAAATACAAAGGTATATATGTTTGGAATCAGCAACAAACAAAACACATGAAACATACACAAAAGTAGCTTTTCTTATCCTCGATTCAAGTACCCCATTACAAAGGAATGGAAGGCTATTTATAGCCATAATTCTATACCTAACACTCTCTCATATGGAGACACATTCCATGAGACAAGGTGCCACAAATGTCAAGTCAAAAATGAAGAAAAGCAAAAGGAATCAAAGCATGACAAATAACTTCAAAGGATAGAAATTCTGGCCGCGGATTTCAAGGGAGCTTGTCTGCTCGTGTCTTCCAGAAACTCTACTGAATCTTGACACCAACTTGTAGGACATTCCAAAAAAATCGATAATAGATTTTTGGTAAATAAATCAAAACACTCACACACGTGTATTCAACAACGCTACGAAGTCGGGCTCACTTCGATAAGTTGATTGAAATCTATTTCAAAGGTATGTATGTTTGGAATCCTCAACAAACAAAACAAACAAAATATATACAAAGGGTAACTTTCTTATCCTCAATTCAAGTCCCCATGTTACAAAGGAATCACTACTACAAAACAGACATTTAACATCGGTTTTGGAACCGATGTTAAATGTCGCGATGTTAAAATTAACATAGGTTTTTAATAACCGATGTTAAACTTCAATTTTAACATCGGTTGTTATAACAACCGATGTTAATTTTAATATCGCGGTATTTAACATCGGTTCTGGGACAACCAATGTTAAATTTCGCGATTTTAAAATTTTATCGGATCATGGCTAACCCAAATTAGCCCAACCCCAACCACGACACTCGCCCCAACCACCCGCACTTTTGACCCCACATGACCCACCAACCTACAACAAATACCATTAAATTTCGTTGTTGCTGGGTTTCGAACTCACTACCTCTTGCTTGTGGAAGTGTGATATTACCACTCCGCCAGATGAACTTCTTGTATATTTTTTGCTATGTGATATATTTATATACTATATACATTTATAAATTTATATAAATATAGATAATTTAATATAAAATAATTCAATTTTTATTTATTTATAAAAAATAATATTCCACTTTTTTTTTCAAAACTTTAAATAAAAACATCCGATTTTTATTTTCTATTTTCGAACTTTAAATAAAAACAACCGATTTTTATTTTTTATTTTCGAACTAATATTTATTTTTTATTTCCGAACTTTAAATAAAAACTTCTAATTTTTACCATTTATTTTTGAACAATAAATATAAATATCGAATTTTTAATATTAATATTCCGGATTTTTTTAAAAAAATAAAGTTTCGATTTTTTTAAAAAAAGTTCCAGATTTTTTAAAAATTAACATCGTTTTTTTCTAAAAACCGATGTTAAATTAAAAATTAACATTGTTTAACATCGGTTTTTTTAAAAACCGATGTTAATTTGTAATTTAACATTAGTTTTAGTATAACCGATGTTAATTTTTTTTAAAAATCTGAAACTTTTTTTAAAAAAATGGAAACTTTATTTAAAAATTAACATCGGTTTTTCTAAAAACCGATGTTAAATTAAAAATTAACATCGGTTTTTCTAAACCGATGTGAAATGGAGTGATGTTAATTTGTTTTAAAATTTTCAATTATGCCACCGCGTCTTTTTTAACATCGGTTTTTATAAAACCGATGTTAAACGAGCGATGTTGAATGTCTTTTTTGTAGTAGTGAATGGAAGGCTATTTATAGCCATAATTCTACAACTAAGACTTTCTCATGTGGAGACACATTCCATGAGACCATGTATCACAAATGTCAAGTCAAAAATGATGAAAAACAAAAGGAATCAAAGCATGACAAATAATTTCAAAAGATGGAAATTCTCGTCGCGGATTTCAAGGGAGCTTGTCTACTCGTGTCTTCCAGAAACTCTGTTGAATCTTGACACCAACTTGCAAGACAGCGAGACAAAAACCGGTAATAGATTTTTGGTAAATAAATCAAAACACTCACAGACGTGTATTCAACAACGTCACGAAATTGTGGTCACTTCGATAAGTTGATTGAAATCTATTTCAAAGGTATGTATGTTTGGAATCCTCAACAAACAAAATACACGAAACATACACAAAGGGTAGCTTTTCTCATACTCAATTCAAGTACCCCATTACAAAGTAATGGAAGGCTATTTATATAATATCCGTACCTTTCCATTTTTAGCAGTTTCTATTTTTGGTGTATGTCTAATTTTATTGACTCACTTGTAACCGTTTTGACATTTTGAAGCTATTTTATTCTTGGAGTTTTTCCATTTGGACGAGTTTTGGTGATGTTTTCACGTAATTTCATTTTATGACATGTTTTGCCGTATGAACGTTCGATTCTCGTAAAACTCATTCGTTTTCATTGTTTCATAGTTTGCGCAAGTTTGTATGGTTGAGTTTGTCATGTTGAGACTTTCGATTTGTAAATTCGACGTCGTATCGTGATTTTCGGGCACTTGGGCCATATTTGTAATTTCCTATAAGTTTAGGGAATTTCATCTTCTTTGTCGTATTTCGGATTCCCCGGTAGTCAGAATTATATTTTCTTTCAGCGCTTAGTTCTGTCGTCTTGTATATTTCGTGTTTATGTTTCTGGATTCTGGCCTTGTCGTGCGTTTCGAGTTTCGTACCTTGGCAGCCAGTCTTGCATCGACCGAAAGCAAGATTAACTGCTGCGTAATAGCGCAGGCTATTTCTTATCTCATTGCGTGCGTTATCGGTGTGTAGTTAGCGTACGCTAACTCGTTGTTATTAGCGTGCGCTATCGAGTAGTATTTAGCGCGCGCTAAGCATGTCTAGCGCACGCTAGCGACGTCGGGCAGCAGCTTCTAGACTGTTTGCAATCCCCGTTAGCGCGCGCTACCTTTTGATAGTTAGCGTGCGCTAACTATGCATTTTAAATAGGACAGCGGACAGGTCAGAACAACACTCTTTTTCATTCTTTCTCTCATTTTCTTCTTCGGACGACGCAGAGGGCGATTCCCTTAAACTTCTATCCGAGAATTATTCGTATTCCACCACTGTAGAGTCGAGCTAACATATCATCATCAGCGTAATCATCATTCATCGTCCGAATCCGAGGTATTTCTTCAGGAACCCTAAACTTGTCCAATTTGGGGTTTTTTTCGGGTTTTGTTGGATTAATTCTGAATTGTCCATATATGTTGTATATTTCCTCATCGATTGTTGTTATCGGATGAATCCCAATCCATTTCACCTAGTTAAATTTGTGAATTATCTATTCGGGGAGGTTTTGCGTAAACCCTCGCCCGTAACGATTGATCGTTCATTGTCATGGTTTGTAATCGGGGTTATGGGTGTATTCCATTCGATTATTGTTGTCCGTTGGGACTGAGTTATGTTGATCCTTCGTTTAGGAACCGTCGTTTTCCACCTGGACCATCCGTAGTCGTATTTCAATTCCGATTTTTCAAAGATGTCTCAAAGGCAAGTACTTTACATTTGTTTACGCGTTTTAGTATTTGAATTATGGCTATTCGTGGTTGTGTGGATGTATATGTGTATGTTCACCTAGGGATGGTCCGACGGGGCCTCTAGGGATACGTTGTCGTGAGTTTCGTATCACGAACAATGGTTAACCACCCAGGGATGTCCGACGGGGCTCTGTGGGGTACGGTGGCCGTGAGTCTCGTACCAGGGTTAACTTTGAATTGTTTTGTTGGAGAAAATGTGTTTTGTGCATGTGCACCGTAAATATTCCGGAATATAAATTATTTCTAAAATGATTTTGACGTATATTTTCATCTAATTAGAATGGTAGTTCAAATGGATTGTACTTGCACTAGCAGTTGTCGCTAACCCCTTAAATGGGGGAAATACTTTTTGTATTTCAGGTTCAGGTCTTGGAGACAAGCGAGCACACGAGCCGTATGAGAATGATGGGCAAGCATGATACTGTTCAGTAGTCATTTGTTGGTGTTCTGTTCTGTCATTTATTATGGATGTCTTGTTTTGGGATTTCTGTATTATGAAATTGGTTTAAGTACTCAAGTACTTCCTTTTTGAATTTGTTAATGTTGTGTTCCCGTTTTGGAAAATGGATTCGATGTCAGATTTTATTTGTCGGATTGTAGTCTTTTATCGAATTGTCGTTTTGTTGATGATTGTATGTCGCTGTCGAATGTCGTGTTGGTACGTTAGTCTGGTGGATTCCACAGCGTGGGGTCCACGGCGCTGTAATATGCCCTGATCGTCTTGGGGGTGTAACAAAATATGGTATCGAAGCTTAGGTTTATGGATACCTAGGCTGTCGGTTATTTGGGTCTAGTCGAGTGTCGTTTTTGAACAGCATCGCTGCCATGCCATCATCTTAATACGCCGGTGCTCGTAAGTTTTCCTAACTTGACTCGTTACGTTGTTCTGTTCTATTCGTTTCTCGGTATCTTGTTGCGTTTTACGTTTGAATTGTACTCACCGCTACTTCTTCAGAATTCCTGCTGGTAGAGGACGCGGGCGCGGTCGCGGAAGCGGTAGGGGACGTGGGGCGGCCATGTCCGATAACTCAGGAACTGATTCGGCGATGCCTTCCTTGTCGAACAGTGTTCCACCTAGTTCCGGAGGTCAGCAGGATCAGTATGCTAGCTCCGGTAATGCACATGAGAATGTTGGAGTGGCGAACATTTTACAGCAAGTAGCGAACCAGATGACTCTACTGACCCAGGCCGTTTTGGTCGGCCAGGCTAATGCTAACCCGGTTCCGCCTACTGGATCCGGTAATGATAAGTTACTTCAGGACATGATTCGTATGCGTCCTCCGCAGTTTGATGGTACTTCCGACCCTTCCGGTTGGGAGAGTTGGTTATTTGAGATGGAGAAGGTATTTGAGGCTGTTAACTGCTCTGAGGAGAGGGATGTACACATCGCTCAGTACTTCCTCGCCAAAGAGGCGGAAACATGGTGGCAAGCGGTGAAACCGCGTGACCGCACAACCACATGGGCAGAGTTTCGAGAGCTGATGGAAGACGAGTTTTGTCCGTGGCCAGTGAAGGAGGGGAGGATCCGAGCCTTCTTTGAGGCTAAGCCCCAGGATGTTCCTATTTCTCAAGCTATCAAGGACTACAACCAACAACTTCATTATGTGAGAAACCAAGTCCGATATGAGCTTGATAAGATCCGCCACTTTGATATGCGGGTGAAACCGAGGGTGCGCCACTACATGTCTGGTCTGGGGTGCACGACTTTGAAGGAGTATCAGAATAACGCGATGGCTTATGAGATGTCATTCTCTGCGACAGAGACGGCAGCCGAGGGAAAGAAGCAGAAGACCTCCGGCCAGTTTTCGGGAGGCAAGTCTGGAGGGTATCAAAAGACTCAGTCTGGTTCGCGAGTCTTCGGGAGTTAGTCCCCGTCGTTTGGATGAGGAAACGGTTCTAAGTCTGCTCCTACTGCTTCAGTGCGTGGTCCTAATTGCTTTAACTGTGGTCGCCCTGAACACATTATGAGTGAGTGTGACAGGCCCCCGATTCAGTGTCATTCCTGCGGTCGGATGGGGCATCGTGCCAAGTTTTGTATAGATGCTGCTTGGGCACCAGTTACTCAGATATCAGCCCCAGTGGCAGGAGAACCGAGCGTGAATCGGACACCGGGAGTTTCACAGCCACAACTGAGTTTTGGTAGAGGTCGAGGACGTAGACAGCCTCCTAGAGGGGGGGCTTGTAGTGCGAGGTCTGTTCCGCCCCGTGTGTACGAGATGAGATGAGCTGGGGATCCCGACGCGACGGTAGCTACAGGTACCGTCCACATTCTTGATCATCCTGTTTCTGTGTTATTCGATTCTGGTGCTACACATTCTTTCATATCTCTGGATTGTGTGCATCGTCTGCATGTTGATTGCCTAGTTGCATGTGAACCATTTGTTGTTAAACTGCCTAGTGGGGATAGCATCGTGGGGGATCGTGAGATTAGAGATTTTCCCATAAGTATCGCGGAGAGGGTTTGGCCTTCTAATCTGATTGCGGTAGATATTAGAGATGAAGATTTGAATCTGGGTGAGGATTGGTTGGACCGTCATGGGGCAATCATGAATTATAGAACCAGAACCGTTTCGATGTTAGCCTCTGACGGAACCGAGCACTCTTTTGTGGGGCGGAAGCGGAGTAGTAAGAGATTCTTGATCAGTGCTTTGAAAGCGGTGAGACTTCTTCGAGGAGGTTGTACGGGGTATTGGTGTTACGTTTTGAGATCGGGAGAAGGGGGAGTCGAGCTCTCGTCTATTCCAGTAGTATGTGAGTATCCTGATGTCCTTCCGGATGAGTTGCCGGGCTTGCCGCCAGACCGATAGGTTGACTTTACTGTGGATTTAGAGCCGGGTGCGGCACCGATTTCTAAGACGCCATACCGCATGGCGCCTGCCGAGATGCTTGAATTGAAGAAACAGTTGGGAGAGTTACTAGACATGGGGTATATTCGACCGAGCGCTTCGCCTTGGGGCGCACCGGTCCTGTTTGTGAAGAAGAAGGATGGATCACTTCGTTTGTGTATCGACTACCGAGAGTTGAACAAAGTGACTATCAAAAACAAGTATCCACTCCTGAGGATAGACGATTTGTTCGACCAGTTGCAAGGGGCGACCGTGTTTCGAAAATTGATTTGTGATCGGGGTATTATCAGCTCCGAGTGAAGGATACCGATATTCCGAAGACGGCATTTCGGACGAGATACGGTCACTACGAGTTTGTGGTTATGCCTTTTGGGCTAACCAACGCCCCAGCCGTGTTCATGCAGCTTATGAACAATGTCTTTATCGAGTACCTCGATAAGTGTGTAGTTGTTTTTATCGATGACATCCTGATTTACTCGAGGAACGAGGAGGATCATGCCCGTCATTTGCATATCGTGTTAGATATTTTGAGAACTCGCATCTTTTTGCGAAGTTCTCAAAGTGTGAGTTTTGGTTGCGGGAGGTTATGTTTCTCGGTCACGTAATCTCGGCCGAGGGTGTTCGTGTGGGCCCACATAAGATAGAGGCAGTGTTGGATTGGGCGCCGCCCAAGAACGTGAAAGAGGTCCGTAGTTTTCGGGGTTTGGTCGGATATTACCGTAGATTTGTCGAGGGGTTCTCTAAGCTCGCTCGACCGCTGACTCAGTTGTTATAGAAGTCAGAGAAGTTTGTGTGGACCGATGAGAGGCAGAATAGTTTTGAGGAGTTGAAGAAGCGGTTGGCGACCGCTCCTGTTTTGGCTTTACCGAGTGGTAATGAGGGTTTCTCAGTCTTTAGTGATGCTTCGGGCCAAGGGCTCGGATGTGTACTCATGCAGCACGGGAGGACGATTGCCTATGCTTCCCGTCAGTTGAAACCGTACGAGTTGAATTACCCTACGCACGATCTTGAGTTGGCCGCAGTTGTATTTGCGTTGAAAATCCGGCGTCATTACTTGTATGGCTCGTCGTGTCAGATTTTCACCGATCACAAGAGCCTGATGTACATTTTCACGCAGAAAGAGCTTAACATGAGACAACGGAGATGGTTGGAGTTGATTAAGGATTACGACCTCGAGATTCTCTATCATCCGGACAAGGCAAATGTGGTGGCAGATGCCTTGAGCCGGAAATCAGTATCGCTTCGGACGCTTGAGTTACTTACGGCCCAGTCGGGACTTCAGCGAGAGTTTATGAGGTTGAGCATTGATATTGTGCTACCAGAGAGTTCCGGGCAGTTGCGTACACTTGAGATTTCGTCGTCTTTAGTCGACAACATTAAGTCGGGACAGTTAGAGGACCCGATGTTTATTCGGATTTGAGAGAATGTAGGGAAGGGGAAAGCCCCGGGATTCGTGATACATGAGGATGGTGTGTTGAGATTCCAAGGTCGGATTTGTGTTCCGAACGACTTGGAATTGAGGCAGAGTATTATGCGAGAGGCTCACGCGCCACCTTACTCTGTCCATCCGGGCTCGAGTAAAATGTATAAAAATTTGAGAAATAATTTCTGGTGGAATGACATGAAGAATGAGGTAGTCGAGTTTGTGGCTAAGTGTTTGACTTGTCAACAAGTCAAAATCGAGCATCAGCGGCCAGTCGGATTGTTGAAACCACTTCCCATCCCGGAATGGAAGTGGGAAGATATCTCCATGGATTTTGTCACCAACTTGCCGAGGACGAAGACCGGAATGAATATGGTGTGGGTGATCGTGGACCGACTGACTAAGTCGGCGCATTTTCTGGGCATCAAGGATACTTGGGGTCTAGAAAAATTAGCTCGTGTTTTTATCGCACAGATAGTGAGGCTTCATGGTACGCCGAGGAGTATTATTTCAGATATAGACGGCCGGTTTGTATCGCACTTCTGGCAGGTGGTACATAACATTTTCGTTTGAGTACATCTTTCCACCCTCAGACCGACGGACAGTCCGAGCGTACCATTCAGACGTTCGAGGATATGTTGCGCGCGTGTGCGTTAGACTAGAGTAGTGATTGGGAGGAGCATCTGGCCTTGATTGAGTTTACTTATAATAATACTTGGCACGCGACGATTAAGATGGAACCATATGAGGCACTTTATGGCCGACGTTGCCGATCACCGATATGTTGGAGATGAGGGAGAAAGTGGAATTGATTAGAAAGAGAATGTTGGCAGATCAGAGTCGACAAAAGTCTTATGCGGATGTTAGGCGTCGATCTTTGAAGTTTGAGGTGGGAGATCATGTTCTGTTAAGAGTGTCTCCGTCGAAGGGAGTTTTTCGTTTTGGGAAAAAGGGGAAGCTCAGCCCGAGGTACATTGGACCTTTCGAGATATTAGAGAGAGTTGGCGAGTTAGCGTACCGTTTGGCATTACCTCCGTCGTTGATTCATGTACATAGTGTTTTTCACGTCTCCCAGTTGAGGAAGTACGTTCCGGACCCGTCCCACATTATTGATTTCGGAGACGTGGAGATCGAGAAGGATGTTACGTTTGAAGAGAGGCCCGTCAGGATTTTGGAGCGTCGAGACAAGCAGTTATGGCACAAAACCATTCCTTTGGTTAAGGTGCAATGGTCGAGGCATGGAGTAGAAGAAGCGACGTGGGAGTTAGAGGAGGATATGCGTTCGAGGCAACCCGAGCTTTTTGATTCTTAAGTTTCGGGACAAAACTTAATTTTAGAGGGGGAGAATGTAATATCCGTACCTTTCCATTTTTAGCAGTTTCCATTTTTGGTGTATGTCTATTTTTATTGAGTCTCTTGTAACCTTTTCGACATTTTGAAGCTATTTTATTCTTGGAGTTTTTCCATTTGGACGAGTTCTGATGATGTTTTCACATAATTTCATTTTATGACATGTTTTGCTGTATGAACGTTCGATTCTCGTAAAACTCATTCGTTTTTGTTGTTTCTTAGTTTGCGCAAGTTCGTATGGTTGAGTTTGTCGTGTTGAGACTTTCGGTTTGTAAATCCGACGTCGTATCGTGATTTTCGGGCACTTGGGCTATTTTTGTAATTTCCTATAAGTTTAGGTAATTTCATCTTCTTTGTCGTATTTCGGATTCCCCGGTAGTCGGAATTATATTTTCTTTCAGCGCTTAGTTCTGTCGTCTTGTATATTTCGTGTTTATGTTTTTGGATGCTGGCCTTGTCGTGCGTTTCGAGTTTCGTACCTTCGGCAGCAGCGTACTGATCTGAGCAGTACTGAACTGCTGCGTGAGTAGCGCACGCTATTCCTTATCTCATTGCGTGCGTTATCGGGTGCAGTTAGCGTACGCTAACTCGTTGTTATTAGCGTGCGCTATCGAGTAGTATTTAGCGCGCGCTAAGCATGTCTAGCGCACGTTAGCGACGTCGGGCAGCAGCTTTTGGACTGTTTGCAATCCCCGTTAGCGCGCGCTACCTTTTGATAGTGAGCGTGCGCTAACTATGCATTTTAAATAGGACAGCGGGCAGGTCAGAACATCACTCTTTTTCATTCTTTCTCTCGTTTTCTTCTTCGGGCGACGCAGAGGGCGATTCCCTTCAACTTCTATCCGAGAATTATTCGTATTCCACCACTGTAGAGTCGAGCTAACATATCATCATCAGCGTAATCATTATTCATCGTCCGAATCCGAGGTATTTCTTCAGGAACCCTAAACTTGTCCAATTTGGGGGGTTTTCGGGTTTTGTTGGATTAATTCCGAATTGTCCATATATGTTGTATATTTCCTCATCGATTGTTATTATCGGATGAATCCCAATCCATTTCACCTAGTTAAATTTGTGAATTATCGATTCGGGGAGGTTTTGCGTAAACCATCGCCCGTAACGATGATCGTTCATTGTCATGGTTTGTAATCGGGGTTATGGGTGTATTCCATTCGATTATTGTTGTCCGTTGGGACTGAGTTATGTTGATCCTTCGTTTAGGAACCGTCGTTTTCCACCCGGACCGTTCATAGTCGTATTTCAATTCCGATTCTTCAAAGATGTCTCAAAGGCAAGTACTTTACATTTGTTTACGCGTTCTAGTATTTGAATTATGGCTATTCGTGGTTGTATGGATGTATATGTGTATGTTCACCTAGGGATAGTCCGACGGGGCCTCTATGGATACGTTGCCGTGAGTTTCGTATCACGAACTATGGTTAACCACCCAGGGATGTCCGACGGGGCTCTGTGGGGTACGGTGGCCGTGAGTCTCGTACCAGGGTTAACTTTGAATTGTTTTGTTGGAGAAAAAGTGTTTTGTGCGTGTGCACCGTAAATATTCCGGAATATAAATGATTTCTAAAATGATTTTGGCGCATATTTTCATCTGGTTAGAATGGTAGTTCAAATGGATTGTACTTGCACTAGCAGTTGTCGCTAACCCCTTAAATGGGAGAAATACTTTTTGTATCTCAGGTTCAGGTCTTGGAGACAAGCGAGCACACGAGCCGTATGAGAATGATGGGCAAGCATGATACTGTTCAGTAGTCATTTGTTGGTGTTCTGTTCTGTCATTTATTATGGATGTCTTGTTTTGGGATTTCTGTATTATGAAAATGGTTTAAGTACTCGAGTACTTCCTTTTTGAATTTGTTAATGTTGTGTTCTCGTTTTGGGAAATGGATTCGATGTCAGATTTTATTTGTCGGATTGTAGTCTTTTATCGAATTGTCGTTTTGTTGATGATTGTATGTCGCTGTCGAATGTCGTGTTGGTACGTTAGCCTGGTGGATTCCACAGCGTGGGGTCCACGGCGTTGTAATATGCCCTGATCATCTTGGGGGTGTTACAATTTATAGCCATAATCCTACACATACCACTCTCTTACATGGAGACACATTTCATGAGACAAGGTACCACAAATGTCTAGTCAAAAATGAAGAAAAACAAAAGGAATCAAAGCATGACAAATAATTTCAAAAGATAGAAATACTGGCTGCGGATTTCAAGGGAGCTTGTCTGCTCATGCTTCTAGAAACTTTGCTGAATCTTGACATCACATTGTAGGATATTTTGTCTTAGCTTCACGTGTCTACTTGAATCGCCTCAATTCGACTCCGTACGAGTGAGTTATGATCAAAATACATAAGAGGCACAAATTTGTCTCACACTCGGAATCGGTCTTCTTTGCTCACCTTAGTCCTATTTCGACTCGATATATTTTAGCCATTAAATTAGGCATTATTACAACTCAAAATAAATATATTACATGACTCGATATAAAAATTAAAATATTACATAACAACACTTTGAATTATTGATATTGACACATCCAATGCTCGATGACTCTATTTATTACACAAGACTAAAGTTTAAATTATTGTTCGGTAAAATTGATGATGCAATATAGCTTCAAGTTTTCGCCTTCCGCTACGCTTGTTATGAACTTATTTTTCTCAGCAATCAATAAGTTCAACGCGACTTTAAGTCTCTTCGCCTTTGACCTCGTTATTGGTCCTTCCATGACATGTAGTTTGTTACATGATATGATGTCGGACTGGTTCACATCATCTCCCCGTTCTTCGGAAGGATTCAACCTCGAATCAGAAAATTCAAAATGACTTAAGTCAGTAACATTAAAGGTACTCGAAACATTATACTCACCTTGGAGATCGACTTTGTAGGCATTATCGTTGATTCGTTCCATAATTTGGAACGGTCCATCTCCACGTGGCATGAGCTTTGATTTACGGTGTTCTAGAAATCTTGTTCAAATGAATCCAAAACCAATCTCTAGGCTCAAAAATATGTTCTTTCCTTCCTCGATTTTTAAGTCACATGTTATGTTCATTTTGTTTTTGGATTTGTTCGCGAACTTTCTCGTGAAGTTTTTTTATTGACTCCATCCTCTTTTTCCCATCCAAACTCTTTTGTTCATATGTAGGTAAATCAATTAAATCTAAAGGAGTTAAGGAATTAGAATCGTACACTATTTCAAAAGGTGAATGTGTAGTGGTAGAGCGTACAGTCCTATTGTACGCGAACTCAATAAAAGATAAAGACGCTTCCTAATTTTTTACATTCTTGTTGATAATTGTCCATAACAATTGTCCGAGTGTTCGATTCGTGACTTCTGTTTGGCCATCAGTTTGGGGATGACACCTCGTTGAATATAAGAGTTTTGTTCCCAACTTTGCCCATAACACTTTCCGAGAAATGGCTTAAAAATTTGGTATCACAGTCGGATGCAATCGTCTTTGGCATTCCGTGTAAACGGATAATTTATCTAAAGAAGAAATTAGCAATGTTGACGGCATCGTCGGTTTTTTGACAAGATATAAAGTGTGCCATCTTGCTAAATCTGTCAACAACAACAAAAATAGAATCATGCCCGGAATTTAATTGAGGTAGTCCTACGACAAAATCCATCAAAATATGCCATGGATCGGTAGGGACCGAAAGTGCATGTATAATCCGTGAGGCATGACTCGTGATTTTGACCTGCGACAAGTAGTAAATGAGTTAATGATTTTATGAATGTCATTGCGTATTTTTGGCCTGAAATAATGCTCTTGTTAAATATCACATGTTTTAGTAACTCAAAATGACCTATTAGGCCACCATTGTGTGCTTCCCTAACCTTGTCGAGCAAAAAGGTATACAAAGCTTATTGTCCCTAAATAAATACCCGTCATCTTGGTAAAACTTGTCGATCCCTTTTTATTTACTTGCAACGTAGATTCCGCTAAAATCTTTGTCATTTTCATATAACCCTTTTATTAGCTCAAATCCCAAAAGTTTAAAAGAAAGTGTGTTAATCAAAACATACCGTCGGGATAGAGCATCGACGACGATATTTTTGTTTCACTTTCTTATACTTGATGATGTAAGGAAATGGTTAGATTTCTTCCAACCATTTGGCGTGTCATTTGCTTAACTTACTTTGCCCCTTTAGATGGCGTAGGGACTCATGATCGGTGTGGATCACAAATTCTCGGGCCACGTGTAATGTTGCCAGGTCTGAAGTTCTCTTACCAAAGTGTATAACTCCTTGTCGTATGTGGCATAATTCAACGAAGGTCCTCCAAGTTTTTCACTAAAATAGGTGATCGGTCTTTGCACTAACACAGCTTCTATTCCTATTCCTGATGCATCACACTCAATTTCAAACGTGTTAGAAAAATCAGGTAATGCTAAAACGGGCATGGTATACAACCTTTCTTTTAGAGTTTGGAAAGCATTTTCTTGTTTTTCTCCCCAAATAAATTTAACATTTTTCTTAACAAGCTCATTTAGGGGAGCTGCAATTGTGCTGAAATCTTTTACAAAACATCGATAATATCCGGCAAGTCCATGAAAACTCTGGACATCGATTGCATTTGAAGGAGTAGGCATAACCAAGAAAAATGACTTCTTTTAAGCAAAAAGAGCATTTCTTGAGACTAGCATGCTGTTGTGCTTCACGCAAAGTTCGCAAAACTAGTCTCAAATGTTCAATATGTTTGATCATATTTTTACTATAAATTAGAATGTCATCAAAGTAGACAACCACAAACCTCCCAATAAATGCACGTAAGATATGATTCATTAAGCGCATGAAAGTGCTCGACGCATTTGTTAGGGCGAAAGGCATAACCAACCATCCATATAATCCGTATTTGGTTTTAAAAGCAGTTTTCCATTCATCACCTTCTTTCATACGGATTTGGTGGTATCCTTTCATAAGATCGATTTTGCTAAATAAAATTGCCCCGTGCAATTCATCTAATATGTCGTCTAACCCGAGGATAGGGTGTCTATACTTTACCGTTATGTTGTTGACTGCCCGGCACTCGGTGCACATTTTCCACGTACCATCTTTCTTTGGTACTACAATTACCGGGAGCGCATACGGGTTCAGAATATCCTTGATATAACCGGTTTCCAAGAGTTCCTCTACTTGTTGTTTTATCTCTTTCGTCTCATCCAGATCATTTTGATAAGCTGGTCGATTCGGAATAACCGCACCGAGTACGAAATCAATTTGGTGTTAAATCCCACATAGTGGTGGTAGCCCGATCGGTAGCTCGTCAGGAAAAATATCTAAAAATTCTTGCAATAAAGATCGAATAGGACTCAAAAATTCCCGGTCTGCGGAACTAGTTATAGGACAACATTTCCGATATAGTATTAAAAACATAGGAAAAAATTTTCTAACTTCATTTTTTCAACTCCTTCGCCACAATAAACATTATATTTTTTTCGGGCCTTCTTCCTTTTCCTTTTCCTTTTCACATTCTTTTTTATTATTTTCACTATTTTTTAATTTTTCTTTTTTCTCGACTCCATTCTTTTTATTTTCGACTTCTTTCTCAAGTCGTTTTTGGTCCTCCAAGATTTGTGAGGGTAGCATTGGTGATAGGGTGATTTCCTTTCCCTGTTTTTAGAATGTGTACCTGTTCCTTCTCCTGTTTAGAAAAACATGCAAATCGTAGTGCCAATGCCTTCCCAAAAGTATGTGACATGTGTGCGTAGGAACAACATCGCACAAAATCTCGTCTTGGTATCTCCCAAGGGTTCTTAACAGGAGGGCGTGTCGAGTTACCTTCACCTCCCCACAATCATTCAACCAATGTAGTCGGTATGGTTTGGGATGTTTTCGTGTTGGTATTTCCAACTCTTCGACCAACATTGCGCTAGCCACATTTGCACAACTCCTATTATCGATTATCACACTACAATTTTTGTTTTGAACAAAAACTCTCGTATGAAACAAATTTTCACACTGTTCTAACCCGTCTTCCTCCATGACTTGGGCGTTCATTATTCTCCATATTACAAGAGTGGGTGCGCTCTCTACAACATCGGTATCATATTCCTCCTCATTTTCTTTTTCATCTTCTGTCTCCACCTCCTCATCCTTTATGATCATTGTTCGCTTGTTGATGCATTCTGCAGCGATATGGCCAAAACCTTGACATTGATAGCATTGAGTGTCTCGAATTCGGGTCACAGTAGTTCCTACCGAAGTAGGCCGTACTTCTGGTCTTGTTTTACTACTTCTCCCTCCAACTTCAAATTTGCCCTTCGGAATATTTTGTTCGATGTGATTGAAAACCGGTTTATTTTTAAAAAGGCTTTTCGTCGGAGCCTTCCAAGGTGTAGTGGGTCCCGTAGAAGTGGTGCCAAGATTTTCTCTCCGTGGGTTTTTCTCAATTTTTACGGCCCCGTACACCATGTCTTCAAACTTGACATAGTGTTGTCTGTCAACTTTCTTTGCAAGATCGTATCTCATACCATGCAAAAATCTTGCCACAGTAGCTTCTCTGGATTTCGTCACGTTTGCTCGATTTATGAGAATCTCTATCTCGCTCCTGTAATCTTACACACTTCTCGTGCCGTGTTTCAAAGATTGCAAACGAGAAAACAATTCCTTATCGTAGTAGTTGGGCACAATCATTTTCTAATTACAACTTTTAACTCTCTTCATCCTCTCACCGGGTTATCCCCACTACTACATCTCTCCGTGACATGTTGATCCAACCAAATACTAGCATATTCTGAAAACTCGGTTATTGCTAACCTCATTTTCTTTTCTTCCGAGTATGTTTGGCAGTCAAACGCCGTTTCAATTTTTCTTTCTCAATCAGATAAGTGTCCGGGTCTCTCCGTCCTTCGAATGTTGGGATTTTTATTTTTATATTTCCCATCCCTCGATCTCGATCGTCCCCTCGCCCATACCTCTCCTCCTTACTTTTGTCCCTTCATCCGCCTCCTCTACCTCAATAGTCCCCAAACCTCCGCCTCGGAGTTTCCTCATTGGATTGGTTACAGGACTCATCGTCACCTTCAAACTGAACCGGACTTCGTTGTATTGTTCGTTTCCCATCGACTTTCTTGCCTTTTACGATTGTGGCAACAGTTTCTTCAGGCTTGTATAGTATAACATTCAAATCTGCTAGCATTTCTCGGATACTTTGTAACATATCCATCTGTTTGTTAATTTTCGAATCTCACATTTTTTTCTTTTCTCTTTCTTTTTTTTCCCCTTTTTTTGGCTCTTTTTTTTCCTCTTTTTTTTGGCTTTTTTTTGTTCCTTTCTTTATTTTTACTCCCTTTTTTTTGACACACACACACAAATTAATCCTCACAAGATTCTCACGTGTACCGCTCGATCACTCAGCTTTAGTGTATCACTCTTATAGTCCTTTTTTAACGGTTATTGTCTTTTATCACTCGACTGTATATAAATATCCCACAACTCACAAGGTGATTATATAGACGAGTATCGTGACAAGTTTTAATTATACAGGGACGGTAATCCGCACTCCAGCTTTATATTTATTTTGATATTTCACAGTGGTGGTAGAACCGACCTTTGTGATATATATATATATATATATTCACTGTGGTGGCAGAGCCGAACTTTGCGATAAATAGGTATATATATATATGTATATATATATATATATATAGGTATATGTTTTTTTTATATGTTTTCATTTTTTGTATATATCTTTTTATACCCTTCTTTTTGTATACTGTTTTTGTACACTTTCTGTTTTTCTGTATACATTTTTTCTGATGACAAGGATGGCTTTAGCCTATCACAAGTCTCTTTTTTAAATTAGTGAAGAAGACAAGAATATGGAAAAAACTGAAGAAAATGCAATGAGAAAATAGAAATAGACGATAGAACCTTATATGGAGAAACCTAAGCGATGTGATACCAAATGTTACGACTCCTACATGACATGCCATAGTAATTCATATCGCAATTCGATATTAGGTTCAGGATATTTTCCAATAAGGATGTGTTGGCAAACTTTCGATCCTCTACGAAACTTGTTCGAAGCAAACCGAATGGTGCGAGGTTTCAACAACGCCACAAAAACCGGTAATATATTTTTGGTAAATAAATCAAAACACTCACATACATGTATTCAACAATGCCACAAAGTCGAGATCAATTGGATAAGTTTATTGAAATACAAAAGTATGTATGTTAGGAATCCACAACAAACAAACACACGAAATATACACAAATGGTAACATTCTTATCCTCAATTCAAGTCCCCATTACAAAGGACTGGAAGGCTATTTATAGCCATAATTCAACACCTAATACTCTCTCATATTGAGACACATTCCATGAGACAAGGTACCACAAATATCAAGTCAATATGAAAAAAAACAAATGAAATCAAAGCATGACAAATAATTTCAAAAGATAGAAATTCTGGCTGCGGATTTCAAGTGAGCTTGTCTGCTTGGGTATTCCAGAAATATTGGAATATCCTATTCCATATAATCATAACTTGATTTTGATGATGAGTTAATGATGAGCTCATAATAAGTTGATGATGTTATCGATCAAAACAACAACAACAATAGAATGAACCAAAACAACAAAGAAGTTGAATACGCTCGAATCAGACGTAAAAGCAAACAAGTGATGATTAACGAAGCTAACGTATGCTATGTCTATTATATAACGTACATAATGGAGTATCACCTTAAGGCAGGCGAGCACAGACAACATGACTTAGCGTACACTGCACATGGAGAATAACGTATGCTAAAACATGGAAGCTAACGTACGTAATGCAAAAGGACTTAACGTACGTAATGTAGTTTGAATACGAATTCAAACAAGGAACCATTGAAGATAACGTCATGGAGTATGTCAGCATGCAACGGATATTTTGACTGAAGATAACGTACGTAATACGTATAATGATAACTTACGTAAAGAAGACCACAGAAGCTACTGGACTGATTTACATAGAGCATAATGTACGTAACGAAGAAACCTTAACGTACGTAATAGGATGCATGTAACGTACATAATACATGATGCATAGGCTAACGGCTAGTTGAGGCTTTATGCCTATAAGTACCAAGGCATATGGTATTATTCATAACAACAACTCCAAGCAAAGTCTATACACTTCATATATTGTTATATTCATCTTTGTTGTTGTAATTGTGCTTAATTGGTAAGTGTTTGAGTGTTCATACATAAAAACATACACGAGAGGAAAGATATGGATTGTAGATTGATTCGGTGTTATTAGGATCGTTGATATGGCATTATTAGAATCATATCTAAATCTAAGAGAGATTTGTCTAGTACCAATAGAAAGCTAGATAGGTTGCTTCCTTGTCCGATAGAAAAGGAAAACGGTTTATCTTGGACCGACATAAAAACAAGATTGTAATGGTTTATCTCAGACCGATAGAAGACGAGATTGTAATGGTTTACCTCGGACCGATAGAAGACAAGGCGAAAAAGGTTGATCTTGAGCCTATAGAAAAAGATACGGACAGAGGACATAGGCACGTTTGGCCGAACCTCTATAAATCTTGTGTCGTTTACTTTTCGCAAGTTAATCACGCTTCCGCAACGCAAAAGAGTTTGAAAACTCTTCTCCGCAATATTATCCACCATTCTAAGTGGGGTGCCAATTTTTCAACAATTGGTATCATAGTGGTTTCTATTGAAAGCGGCTTAACATCAGAGGAGAAGAAGATCCTATGGCGTTTCAATTTGCCCCGGTCGAAGGTATTGCCTTTAACCGACCTCCATTCTTTGATGGATTGAATTTTATGACGTGGAAAAAGAAAATGTCGATATTCATCCGAGTGTATGATATCGAGCTATGGAAAGTCATATGTCTTGGTCCGAAAATTCCCACGAATTCAAGCGGTACTCTCAAAAACATTGAAGAGTATAAAAATGAAGATTGGAAGAACGACCATTATAATTGCAAAGCAACGCAATTATTATATTATGATTTAAATCCGTAAGAACATAACTGGATATCCTCGTGCAAAAGTGCCAAAGAAATTTGTAAAATGCTTGAGGTGACTCATGATGGAACGAACCAAGTCAAGGAGGTGAAGATAAATATGCTTCCCCACGACTACAAGCTACTTATGATGAAAAGTGAAGAGTCCATCACAAACATGCTCAATCGATTTTCGATTATTACTAATGGACTGGCTTGTTTCGGCAAACCGTGGAAAAGTAGAGAAAAAGTAAAGAAAATCCTAAGATTACTACTTGTTGAATGGGACGGGATGGTTGAGGCGATTATGGAATCAAAATATTTAAACAATCTTGATTTTAGCGCCCTCGTCGGTTCACTAATAAAATACGAGATAGTTTTTAAATCTCGAAATGCCAAACCAAAACCGAAGGAAAGATCGATAGCTCTGAAAGCTAAGATGTCACGAAAAGAAGTTATCCCAGTGGACGAAGATGATGAAGAATTGGCATATTATGCCAAAAATATAAATAATTACCAAAACTTATTAAACCAGCGAAGAAAAGACATCAAATCGAGCGAGTCAAAGAAATTCGACAATAATTGTCGAAACTATGGTAAACAGGCCAGTTTGCAAAAAATTGTCGAGGCACGACTTCCAAGAAGGAAGTTCTCGTAGCAACATGGAGTGACGAAGAGGATGACGATGAATATACTCAAAATAACCTCGCATTCATGGCAAGAAGTTCATACGACGAAAGCGACATCGAAAGTCAAGTAATTAGTTCCTCTCAAGGCAAATTATTTGAAGCATTCGAACTATTGCATACCGATTTTCAAAATGTTTTAATTGATAATAAATGCCTAAAAGCGAAAAATAAATTATTGGAAATCGAAATTTCCAAAATAAATGAAAAAGAGAAATTTATTGAAACCGATCATTCTAAATGCATTGAAAATGAAAATAAATTAAAGCATGATCTTTTGAAAGTTCAAAACGAACTTAAGGTGTTAACGAACAAATTTTCTTGCGGAAATAACAAATTTGAACGAATACTTTCCGTTCAAAAAATTTAATTAAATAAACAGGGGTTAGGATTCAAACCGAATAATAAAACCGAATCCTTAAATTTTAAAATACCCCAATGTGAGAAATGTTTAAAACTTGGACATCATATTTCGATTTTCAAAGCCCAAAACGGACGAAAAAAATTAAAAAAATTTGGATTCCAAAAGGAACCATTATACCGAATATCGTCTATATTTCAAAAGAGAAACCAACTCTCGGTTGGATCCACAAAAATCAAAATTAATATATTTCCATAAATTGGTATTTTGATAATTTATATTTTTTAACAATTGATATTTAACTCCGGGGGAGTTACTATTTTTAAAAAAATTGGGAAATCTATTTTTCAAGGGGAGTTTTACCCGTTAACTGTCATATTTAATGTATCAATTTTTTTTATTATGCACTTTTTGATTATGACAAAAAGAGGGAGAGAAAGTCGAGAAAAATGATAGGAGAAGGAGAATACGAGTCATGGAAAAATGACGAGAAAAATAAACAATATCTCGATCATGAAAGGGGGAGAAAAGACGAATGAGAAGAAAATCGAGAAAACGGAGAGTTGAAAAGAAAAATGAGAAGGAGTTGAAAAGAAGAAAAGAAAAGATGGGGAGATGAAAACTAACGACACGGACAAAGCCGAAAACTTTGATCTGTAATTCTTTTAATTTTGCAGGTATGAAATCCCATCGAAGATTGTTGTTTTGTCATCATCAAAAAGGGGGAGATTGTTGGAATATCTTATTCCATATAATCATAAATTGGTTTTGATGATGAGTTAATGATGATCTCATGATAAGTTGATGATATTATCGATCAAAGAAAACAACAATAGAACGAACCAAAACAACAAAGAAGTCGAAGACGCTCGAATCGGACGTAAAAGCAAACAAGTGATGATTAACGAAGCTAACGTACCCTATGTCTATTATATAACATACGTAATGGAGTATCACCTTAAGGCAGGCGAGCGCAGACAACATGACTTAGCGTACACTGCACATGGAGAATAACGTACGCTAAAACATGGAAGCTAACGTACGTAATGCAAAAGGACTTAACGTACGTAATGTAGTTTGAATACGAATTCAAAAAAGGAACCATTGAAGATGACGTCATGGAGTAGGTCAGCATGCAACGGTATTTTGACTGAAGATAACGTACTTAATATGTATAATGATAACTTACGTAAAGAAGACCACAGAAACTACTGGACTGATTTACATAGAGCATAACGTACGCAACGAAGAAATGTTAATGTAATCAGACCCAATTAACCAACAAGCCTAGGTATCCATAAACCTAGTGCTCTGATACCATTTTCTGTAATACCCCCAAGATATTTAGGGTATATTACAACTCCGTAGACCCCTATGTGGGACCCACCAGGCTAAATAATTAACACCGCTCGTCTAAACATCTCGATTAGTGAGAAAACATACATCACCAAGACGAAATTTAAATAAAATTCCCATAACAACCGGTAAACCAGACATCACCGAAATCACTAATAAAATTCAGGATACAATCCATCTTCCAAATTCAAATGCCTAAGTACTCGCGAGTACTATCTATCAGTTTACAAGTTTTAAAACAAACGTTTAAATTGAGCAACTAAAATAAAGGACTCATTTGCACACGTCAACAACCCTGGCCAGCATCCTCGTATTACTTCAGTGCCCGCTCGACCGGCTGAACGCAACCTGAAATTCATAACATCAATTTCCCCGAAATGGGTCCCCAAAGGGGTTAGCAATTACGTTAGTACAAGTAATCAAGGCAAATCATTCGCTTACACATTTCATAGTACATGCATCAAATCGTTTCAAAATCAAAACAAGACATGTCTTTTCCTGAAAAACAAACAATCAATAATCACAGTTAAAAACTTGCCTAGGATCGGGGCGAAACCACTGATCCCATCCGAGGCCTATAAGGACCCTCCCTGTCTGGCCATAATTATAAATCACGCACATGACTCGCCTAGGACCGAGGCGAAACCACTGGTCCCATCCAAGGCCTCTATGGACCCTCCCGGACTGGCTATCCAAACAAGCTTGTGAATCAGGAGTGAAGTCACAGATTCCTCCGAGGCCCCATCGGACCCTCCCAGAGTGAGCAAAACACACATATATTATACATTACCATTTCATGTTAAGCATAATGGTTTCACAAGAATACTTGCCTTGAGTAATTAATGATGAAACAAACGGAACAAAGAATCAACCACGATCGCTGGGAAACGACAATCCGGAACCTAACGATTCGAAGAATACAATCACAACCATTTCTACATGAGTACGAAAATGGAATAGACCCGAAAACCCTACGATTCATGTAAATTCATACAAAAACAACGAGGGCAGATTGCAACTGAACCCTCTAGATTTCACAAATACCACGAAATTTACCATGAACTTGTAGAGAAAACATGAATACCACTAAGATTAATCACATACATTATGGATTAATCAACAATACGGAACGAATCGGACATTAAATCGAAACCCCCCAAATTCCTCAAAAACAGGGTTCTAAGAGATTACCTCGGATCGAAGATGACGAACACAAGTAGATGTTGGTAATGTGCACCAAGAACTCAAGGAAGATGATAGTTAGGATGATTGGAAGAAGAAAAGCCTCTCTCTCACGTGCCCTCATCGGAAGGGGAAGAAAAGGAAAGAAATGATGTTGAAAACACGAATGTCCCTTTAAATACATCAGAGAGGCTCGACCATCACGTACGACCAAGTGTTCGTGCGTTTGGTCGTGCGCTAGGCCACTGCTCGACTTATGTCATCACGCATGAGCACCGCGCATGAGCAACTACTCGTGTGTCCTGCTCGTGCGTCCCTGGGAGATACTACCGAGCATTGGTTGCGCACGAGCATCATGCACGACCAAATGCTCGTGTGTTTGGTCATGCGCTAGGCCACTGCCCAGCTTCTGAACAACACGCACGAGCACCGCGTACGAGCAGCCACTCGTGTGTCCTGCTCGTGGGTCCGTAGAGTCAACTACCGAGCATGGTTGCGCACGAGCGCCACACACGATCAAATGCTCGTGTGGCCTGCTCGTGTGCTAGAATCAAAGGCTAACATCGAGCCCGACATGACTCCGAAAGCACCCAAAACATAACTAACTCGAAGGGGAACGACAACAAGAGTTCACAACATCCTCAAAGAGACAAAATGACAACGGAATACAATATATGTCATGCTACACATGCATACACACGATCTGCACGACTTAAACAACAACAAGTCATACCCGACGAACACCACAACATGGTACATCATACTGTACACAACATAGGGAAAATCCCAAATAATTATCAATGAAACAAAATAACCGGCACCACCGACAAATAATTCAAAGTAACCAGAAACGGAAATCTTGGGTATTACATTCGTCATGTAACCGAATCATCAAAGGGCCATCTAATTGCTTATATGTGATTTCACCAGTCAATGATGAAGTTAATTCCATCACACATAATTCCCCTTGAACTCTTTGTAACCACACTTAAGTTTCCCCACGAATCAACTTTTGTTGAATTTTAGACTGGGTCGTGAGTGACTCCAGCATTCAAATATCAACAGTTTTGCGGCTTAGTACGTCAACTACCATATTTGCCTTGTCTGGGTGATACAGAATTTCTAAATCATAGTCTTTAATTAATTCCAACTATCTCCTATGTCGCATGTTTAACTCACTCTGACTGAAAATGTATTTAAGACTCTTATAATATGTGAAGATCTGGCAATGAGTCCCGTACAAGTAGTGTCGCCATATCTTCAGTGTAAAAACAACAGCTGCTAATTCCAAATCATATTTGGGTAATTGACTTCATATGGTTTCAACTACCGTGAGGCATAGGCGATTACTTTGTCATTCTGCATTAGCACACAACCTAGACCCTGATTTGAAGCATCACCGTAAATTATGAACCCTTCAGTTCCCTGTGGTAGTGATAAGATTGGAATTTTCGTCAATCTCTTCTTGAGTTCATCAAAACTGACTTGACACTTCTTATTCTATTCAAACCTTTGGGTTTTCTTCAATAATTGAGTAAGTGGGTGGGTGATTTTAGAAAACCCTTCCACGAACCGACGATAGTACCCAGCAAGTCCCAAGAAACTTCTGACCTCTTTCACATTCTTAGGAGACTCCCACTGTGTGATTGCCTCGACTTTCTATGGATCTACCCGGACTCCTTCTATTGATACTACATATCCAAGGAACATTACTTCCTTCAACCAGAATTCGCATTTAGAAAGATTGGTATACAATTGTTCGTTCCTCAAGAGGTTTAACACAATCCGTAGGTGATCCGCATGCTCGTTTGGACTTTTAGAATAGACCAAAATATCATCTATAAAGACAACTACGAATTTATCCAAGTACTCTATGAATACTCGGTTCATCAACTGCATAAACACGGCAGGCGTATTGGTGAGACCGAACGGTAGTACCATAAATTCATAGTGCCTGTAGCGAGTCCTAAATGCTGACATTGGAACGTCGGATTCTTTAATCCTCAACTTATGGTATCCCAATCTCAAATCGATCTTCGAGAATACTGTTGCTCCTTGCAATTGGCCGAACAAGATCATCAATTCGAGGCAACGAATTCTTATTCTTGATCGTCACTTTAGCTCTCGATAGTCAACGCACGACTGAAGTGATCTATCAAACAATTGACTAGATATAACTTTTGTCCATTAGTTCTTCAAGTTGCTTCTTCAACTCATACATCTCAGTGGGTGCCATACGATACGGCGCCTTGGAAATAGGTGTGGCTCTCGACTCTACTAGCTCGATGGTAAACTCTACATCTCGTTGTGGAGGTAATCCAGGTAATTCATCAGCGAATACATCGGAAATTAGTTTATAATAGGAATAGATTAAAGGCTACTATTTCTTCTTCTTTCTTCATTGCATATCATCAATACCTGGCACAACCCTTTTTCAGCAGTTGATAGCCTTCATTGCTTTAATCATTTTTCTTGAGCTCCCTGGCCTCCATCTTTCAAATAGATATTCAGATCCGTACTCAGGTATCATTGAGATGTTTCTCTTCAGATAGTTCATAATGGCTCCGTAACGGTTAAGTCAATCATCTTCAAGAATCAGACCACCTCCTTAAATTTCTACCACGATCAGATTTGAAGGCCAATCTTTGCCTCCGATTGATATAGAAAAATTTCTATCTTCTAGATTCCCCATAATTCTTTCCCCACTTGGTAAACCCATAATATAAGGCTAACATTCATGAAAACAAGACAGTGATATAAACGAATGTTTAGCTCCGATATCAAACAAAACACTATCTGACTGCGAAGGGATCTGAATCGTACCTGATGCGACTGCTGTATTCTGATCGTTTATCCTCCTCGTTTTATAAAGGCACAGAGGAACGGACCCAGCACTCGATGCTTTCTTTGTAATACCCGGTTGTAATTCAGTCATTATCATTCAGTATTTGTCACTCCGTATTTTTTCACTCATTAATAATCATTCACCATTGATATTCAATCATTGTATTCACCATTCAGAGAAATTTGTATCGTGTATCAGTTATTATTCGTCTTTCTACATGGTTGGAGGATCGAGCCGTGGTTATCATTGTTGTCATCTTAATAGTGGGTTGTGTGTGAGGAGTAGCGCATGCTACGTACTCTCTTTAGCGCACGCTAATTGAGTACGGGTAGCGCACGCTACCTCTCAGCATTAGCGCACGCTAGCATGGTTCAGGCAGACAGTCCAGAAGGTACTGGACTGCAGTTGAGTTGTAGTAGCGCACGCTACGAATGGTAAGTAGCGCGTGCTGCGCGCTAGTGAGTTCGGATAGCGCACGCTATGCTAGCAGTGTAGCGCGCGCTAAGGTCGATCAGGCAGAGTCCCGTGGGTACTGGACTGATTTAGAATAATTCATAGCGCACGCTATGAGTAGATATTAGCGTACGGTAATGGTGTAGTAGCGAACGCTGAATTATGGGTGTAGCGCGCGCTATCGCGAGTAGGTCAGAGGACAGAGGGTTCTGGACTTCAGTTACTGGGCATCAGAAATTCTGTTAGCGCACGCTAACATTTTGGATTAACGTACGCTATCGGGAAGGCGTTAGCGCACTCTACCAATTTCGTAGCGTACGTTAACGAGGCAGTCAGAGCTCACTGGACTGTCCGGTTAATCCGCTAGCGCACGCTAAATATGAGTTCATAGCATGCGCTAACCTGGGAACCGTATAAATTGGACAGTCCAGTCCAGATTCGTCATTTTTCATTTCACTTCACTCCTTCAACGATTCCGGGCGATTTGGAAGCATATCTTCGAGCTGCACTCACCTATCATCATATTCAAGTTTCTAAGTTGGATTAATCATCGTTTCATCCTCTCCGATTTATCAAATCAAGGTAAATAACTTCTTGGATCTAGAATTTTGGATTTTTGGGGTTTTCCTTCCGATCTTTTCGTGTAAGCTCGCTATTATTTGGAATATGTTAGATATGGATTATCTAACTTGGATACATGTATTCCTACGGATTTATTGATGTGTTTTTCGGATTTGATGAATATTTGGAGAATTAATCAAGAACACTTTAGAGTTGACTTTGATATTTGGGGGTTTTCGATTAGATGTTGTCGTTAACTCAATTTGTGGATTCCTATTGGATTATTGATATCATCTGAGGTGTTTTGTTGGATTTAACTACTCATTTTGGAGTTTGGTTCCAATATAGTTGGGGTTGATTATAATCAAAGGATGAATGTTTGCTAAGTGTTTGTCTTAATGCCCCCAATGAGTTTGGATATTGTTGTATCGACTCTTGTAGTGGGTTGTGATCATGTTTAAATCGTTTATTAAGCGGATTATTGGTAATTGTGTTATTCAAGGTTGTTCGAGCGACCGACATCTCTTTTTAGGACGTTGTTCGAGGAAGGACTTTCTTCACCGGTATTGAGTAAGTTAATTCTTACTCGGTTAAAAGGATATTCATTCCTTTCGTTGTTGTTCATTCATAATCATAACTCATTCATAATGTATTAACCGTATTGAGACTTGTAATTGTCGAATAATCACTTCATTCACGAGAAACGACGGTTCCAATCATTTCATTGAGCTATCATTCACTTCACTATTATTTCACCGGTGAGTCATTCTTGACTTGGTCGGATTGTTATTCATTAATATTCTTCATGGTCATTCTTGTTCATATGACCTTCTGGGTTCATATTGCGTGGCCGGGTGGAGATGTGTGGAATTTTTAGTCGGGCACATGATGGTCATGTGTTTGGGTTCCCCGACACAATGGACTGTGCACACGGTAACGTACCTCCGTGAGACTAATTAGGTACAAGGATGGGTGTGTCCGGACACTCATCTTGTGTACTTGCACATACCATTACGGGCGTACTATGATGCTCCTTTTCAGCTTAATTTCATAATTAAAATATATCATGATGGTGTTTATTCAACTCTTGAGGATTATTGTTCTGTGTAACTGACCCCGTTGGGGGATGTTGTTTTCAGGTCATGGCAAGGCTAAAGCACGAGAAGAGAACGTTGACGGCGAGGAGTCCCAGTGATACTAGTATGAGGCCCCAGTCCTTTCAGTCATTCATGTTGTCTTCATTTTATTTTCCGCTGCAGATTTCCGTTTGGATATTCATTTTCATTCAGTGTTGTATATTTTATCTTCATATAAAATATACATGTATTCTATATTATCTAGGGTGTATTGTACTCGAAACTCCTCATCGGGGTAATGGATGATATAATGTAGTTCGCTACTACGATTATATTATTTAAGTCATTAATTTTCATTCGCCTGGTGGGTCTCAGTCGGGGTCCACGGCACTATAATAGTCCCCTAGTTTGGGGTGCTACAGAGTTGGTATCGGAGCGTGGTTTTGAATACTACCTTCCGAGTTATGTCTCATTGAAATCATCGTTCATCAGATTAGTATCATTGGACTTTCGCATCACGTGTGACCTGTGCAAGAGCCGAGTCCCTCAGACCAAAAAACAGTAAGATTTCTGACGCCATGGTATAATTTCTGGCAATAAGAATCACTCATTCATCATTCAACAGTCAACAGTCCTCAATCATCATTTTCATTTTTTATCATGTTGATCATGTTAACTCATTAATCACTCAGTTCATTTCATTGTTCAGTTGTTGATCTTGAGGATCATATCATTAATCTTGTTAACTTGTTCAAGATAATCATTTCAAGAATTTCATCAGATAATCATGTCACCTCAGTTGATCAATCATATAATCATTGTGCTAGAGCGCGTATGCTCGTTTTCATCATTTCATGGCGTAATCATAATGCGATATTCATGCGAGATCTATAATTATCTTGTGACTCTCCTACTTTAGTATGGAGAGAGCAGGCAGAGGACGCGGGGGAAGAGGCCGCGGTGCGGGCCGAAACCCGAGAGCTCGTGTGAATACACGCGTAAACGTGAGGAATAATGCTAATTCATCGAGCAGCGACGCTGCCACTCATTCACCCGGAAACGATCATTCACTGTTAGGGAGTCGAACCCGGGACACAACTCATTCAGAAGGTGTTCGGGTTGACCCACTCGCGTTTATGCAGGGCATGATGGACTAGATGACTCAGATGGCATGCCTCATTGAGACAATGTAGAACTCAACCGCGCAGAATCAGCAGGCTCCTTGATGTGAATCAAGAAGCAGTCAGTCAGTCAGAAGAAGAACTATACATTCCTGTGGGACCAATAACAAGATCACGAGCAAATGCGATAAAGAATTCATTAACAATGCTCGTGCAAATTTACTTCAATCAGACTGATGACTATAAATATAATAAAATCTTTATTTGTGTTATTGAAGCCGTCACATGTTAGATCAAAAGTGTTGATGTCATCATTCCAAGCAATAAGCCTAACTGAAGCAACTTTCGTAATTCAGATGTATCTCCTACATACAGTGTCCAATTAAGCTCATATTTATACCATCGGAAATCTAAGAGAAAGTCCTAAATTTTTATGTTCATCATGACATCAAATCAGATATCTTCAGTGGTGAAAATGCGATACAATTGAAAGCAGGCGTTGGAAATTTCAGATACAATACACCTTCGTATTTTTGTCACAACTTTCGCGTCTGATGTCCGATTGAGACGATTCTGGTGGATTTGGAAATATAAGAGGCAGTACTACAATCATCTAGAATACATAAAGACCAAAATCCGAAGTTTAGGATCTGTTATGCCACTAAAACGACAACATCATATTTTTCTTTAACTTTGATTTCTTATTTTCAAAACATAAGTCTTGGTCCTTGATTTTTGTCCCCTAAAAATGTATTGACTCCTTAACTTATGGGTTGATTAGTCAATGATCAGATTTTAGGAATTTTGAATGTTGAATTTATAATTTCCTAGTCTTTATTTTATATTTTTATATTGTAATAGTTGTAGGAATTTTGGCTATAAATAACCCTCATTTTCATTTGTAAAGACACCTTGAAATTTATCAAAATTGTGAGTGTTTGTGTTAACAAACTTTCTTCTTATTTTGTTGAGTGTGTCTCCAAAATATAAATCGTGATTTCAATTCACTTATCGAGGTATTAGAAATCTCGTGGCGTGTTTGAATCGCACCTTCCGGTTTGCTACGGCGCGTCACGTAGAGGGCTTGAAGTAAAACAATCATTTGCTTAATATTGGAACGATCTTGGGAACTAAAATCATACTAGCGATAGCGGTTACCACGGCACGTCATGTGGGGGTCGCATCAGTTGGCTTCAGAGTGCGGTTTTTTCCATTACTAAGTGGTATCTATTTTCCTTCATTTTCATAATCTTCTTATCTTACCATCCTATCATTTCTTTCTATATTCTAAACCCTCCGTCTTCTTAATATATATATATATATATATATATATATATATATATATATATATATATATATATAAAGTTATAAAAAGAAAGGTATACAAAAAAAAAGGTATAAAAAAAAAGTATACAAAAAAAGGTATACAAAAAAAAGGTATAAAAAAAGTATACAAAAAAAAAAAGTATACAAAAAAAAAGAGTACAAAAAAAATACTTATATATAAATATACCTATTTATCACAAAGGTCGGTTCTACCACCACAGTGAATATATATACATATACATATCTATCACGAAGGTCGGTTCTACCACCACAGTGAATATATATATACATATACATATCTATCACGAAGGTCGGGTCTACCACCACAGTGAATATATATATATATACATGTCTATCACGAAAGTTGGTTCTACCACCACAGTGAAATATAAAATAAATATAAAGCTGGAGTGCGGATTACCGCCCCTGTAAAATTAAATACTTGTCACAATACTAGTCTATAATTACCTTGTGAGTTGTGGGACATTTATATAAAGCCGAGTGATAAAAGACAAGAACCGTGCAAAAAAAAACTATAAGAGTGATACACGAGCATTGAGTGATCGAGCGATATACGTGAGGATCTTGTGAGGATTAATTTATGTGTGTGTAAAAAAAAGAGCAAAAAAAAAGGAAAAAAAATAAAAAAAAAGGCAAAAAAAAAGGCCAAAAAAAAAGAGAAAAAAAAAATGTCGAAATCCGATATTGAAAAAAATGAAGGAAACGAAGCCCTTCAGAACATACAAGAAATGCTCACTCAATTAATTAGAAGGCAAGATCGACAAGAAGAAGTGATCAAAAATTTACAAAAAAATAAAGAGGACGAGCATCACCTTCGAAGAAGGAATCCGAGTCCCATCTCATATAGAGAGTACGAGGATGAAACATTCTCCGAGGATGAAACTTACCAAAATCGAGGAGGAAGTGGTCGAGGAGGTCAGAGAGAACAAGGTAGACGGTATGAAAGGGAAAGACGAAACGAGGAAGACCGAAGTATGAGAAATATAAAAATGAAAATCCCAGCCTTCGAAGGGCGGAGCGATCCCGACACATACCTTGACTGGGAGAGGAAGTTGGAAACTATATTTGACTGCCACAACTATGCTAGTACTAAGAAAATGAGGTTAGCAATAACCGAATTTTCCGAATATGCCAGCATTTGGTGGGACCAACTTGTGACGGATAGAAGGAGGAATGGAGAGAGGCCAATTAATAGTTGGGAGGAATTAAAGATTGTAATGCGTAGAAGATTTGTTCCTAACTATTATCATAAGGAACTATTTTCTCGCCTTCAATCCTTAAAACAAGGTCCAAGGAGCATCGAAGATTTTCGAAAGGAAATGGAGATGTTAATGATCCGTGCCGATGTGAGGGAGTCGAGGGAGGCCACAATGGCGAGATTTCTACATGGCATGAGGGCGGAGATCTCTAAAGAAGTTGATAAACAACATTATGTTGAGTTCGAGGACATGGTATATGCAGCGATCAAAATTGAGAGGAACTTGCGAAGGGGAGGCAACATTACTTACTCCACGGGGTACACAACTCCTTGGAAGCCTCAAACAGGAAATCGAGATGTATCCAAGGGTAGTTTTGATAAAAGCACCATGAAGGGGAAGTTTGAGGTGGGGAGTGCTAGTCGAACAAAACCCGAAATCAAATCTACGTCCGTAGAAAATACAAACACGAGAAACAGGGACATCAAGTGTTTTCGATGCCACGGGCGAGGACAGATTGCATCCCAATGCACTAATAAATGAGCAATGATAATTAGGGAGGACGGAGAATATGAAACAGAAGATGAAGATGAGGAAGAAGGGAAAGAAGAAAGTGATGAAGGGGAGCTAGAATTCGCACCCGCACTTGTCATTAGGAGGGTGTTGAATGTGAAGGCAAAGGAGGAAGAGAGCAACGATAACAAACAACGGGAAAATATTTTTCACACTAGATGTTTTGTGAAAAATAAAAATTGTAGTGTGATCATTGATAACGGAAGTTGCACCAATGTGACTAGTGCGATGTTAGTCGAGGGGTTAGAATTACCAACAAGGCAACATCCTAAGCCTTATAGACTTCATTGGCTAAACGATTGCGGAGAGGTTCGGTTGAATAAACAGGTACTCATAACCATCACAATTGGAAAATACCATGATGATATCCTATGTGACGTTGTACCAATTCACGCTTGCCATATTTTGTTGGGGAGACCATGGCATTACGATCGAGATGCCCAACTTAGCGGGAAGAAGAATCGTTACTCATTTGAGAAAGATGGGAGGAAAATCACATTAGTTCCTATGGTGAAAATACAAGTCCATGAAGATCAAATTCGACTCCAAAAAGAAGTTGAAGAAAAAGAAAAAGAAAAGGAAAAAGAAAAGGAAAACCAAAAAGAAAAAGAAAAAGGAAAAGAAAAAGAGAAATCAAAAGAAAAACAAAGAGAAAAAGAAAAAGAAAAGAAAGAAAAAGAAAAAAATGAAAAATAAAAAAAATGTTTATTTATAAGTGCAAAGGAAGTCGTTAAAGAAGTTGAGGAGGGGCAACCCGCATACTTACTTCTTACCAAACGAATTTGCACTCTTGACGATGCTAAAAACCGGAATGTTCCGAGTACTATAAAAATTCTATTGCAGGACTTCAATGATATTTTTCCGGATGAGCTACCACCCGGTTTGCCACCAAAAAGAGGGATCGAGCACCAAATCGACTTTATTCCAGGAGCCGTCATTCCAAATCGACCGGCATACCGAAATAATCCTGAAGAAACTGAGGAGATTCAGCGGCAAGTCGAGGAGTTATTAAGTATTGGGTATATCCGAGAAAGTTTGAGTCCTTGTGCCGTTCCGATAATTGTCGTACCAAAGAAAGACGGGACTTGGAGAATGTGCACCGACTGCCGAGCGGTAAACAATATCACTGTAAAGTATCGACATCCAATTCCAAGGTTAGATGACATGTTAGACGAATTACATGGTTCGCGTGTGTTTAGCAAAATTGATTTAATGAAAGGTTATCGCCAAATTCGCATGAAAGAAGGGGATGAATGGAAAACGGCCTTTAAAACTAAATACTGATTATATGAATGGTTGGTAATGCCTTTTGGTCTTACAAATGCACCGAGCACTTTTATGCGGCTAATGAATCATGTTTTTCGTGCTTATATTGGAAAATTTGTTGTCGTATACTTTGATGATATTCTCATTTATAGCGAGAGTACAGACGAACACGTTGAACATTTAAGATTGGTTTTACTTACCTTGAGAAAGGAACAATTATATGCTAGTCTTAAGAAATGTACTTTTTGCATGAGTGAGGTTATATTCCTTGGGTATGTGTTAGTATTGACGGCATAAAAGTTGATGAAGAGAAGATAAGGGCCATACGAGAATGGCCTAGACCGACTAATGCAACTGAGGTAAGAAGCTTTCACGGTTTAGTAGGTCTTTATCGACGCTTTGTTAAAGATTTTAGCATGATTGCAGCCCCGTTAAATGAACTTGTAAAGAAATATGCTAAATTTCATTGGGGTGATGATCAAGAAAATGCCTTTAACACATTAAATGATAAATTATGCACCACACCTATTTTAGTATTACCAGATTTTTCTAACACTTTTGAAGTTGAGTGTGATGCTTGAGGAGTAGGAATTGGAGCGGTATTAATGCAGGGAAAGAGGCCGATTGCTTACTTTAGCGAGAAACATGGAGGAGCGATGTTGAACTATCCTACATATGATAAAGAATTGTATGCTTTGGTTAGAGCTTTACGTATGTGGCAACACTACTTATGGCCTAAGGAGTTCGTGATTCACACGGATCATGAATCATTGAAGCATATCAAGGGACAAAATAAGTTGAGTAAAAGACATTCCAAATGGTTAGAGGAGATCGAATCATTTCCTTACATCATCAAGTATAAACAAGGTAGGAGAACGTCGTTGCCGATGCATTGTCGAGAAGGTATGTATTACTTAATACGCTTTCTTGTAAATTGTTGGGATTTGAGCTCTTGAAAGGATCTTACGTGGGAGATAAAGATTTTGGCGAAACATATATTGCTTGCGAAACAAAAAGTGTGGATAAATTTTATCGGGCTGATGGATTTTTATTCCGTGAAAATAAACTTTGCATTCCTTTTTGTTCGACACGGGAGTTGTTAGTAAGGGAAGCACATAGTGGGGGATTAATGGGGCATTTCGGAATTGCCAAAACTTTTGAAATATTACATGAGCACTTCTTTTGGCCTAAAATGAAACATGATGTTTATAAAATTGTCAATTCATGCATTATTTACTGAAGGGCAAAATCACGAGTTTTACCACATGGTTTGTACATGCCACTTCCAGTTCCTAACGAGCCTTGGGTTGATCTTTCTATGGACTTTATGTTGGGGTTACCAAAGGTAAAATCTGGGTGTGATTCGATATTTGTCGTTGTTGATAGATTTAGCAAAATGGCACATTTCATTGCATGTCACAAAACTGATGATGCCACTTATATTGCGAATTTATTTTTCAAAGAAATTGTCCGTTTACATGGAATGCCAAAATGTATAGTGTCCGATCGGGATACTAAATTTCTTAGCCATTTTTGGAAAGTTTTGTGGGCGAAACTGGGAACGAAATTGCTTTATTCGACAACTTGTCATCCCCAAACTGATGGCCAAACCGAGGTCATTAACCGAACACTTGGTCAATTGTTACGAACTGTTGTTAACAAGAACTTGAAAAATTGGGAAACATCTTTACCATTCATTGAATTTGCTTACAACAGAACCGTTCATTCTACCACTACATTTTCTCCCTTTGAAATTGTATATGGTTTTAATCTGATAACTCCTTTAAACTTGTTACCTATTCCTATAGATGACATGGGCAGCATCGATGGCAAGAAAAAGGCTGAAATGATCAAACAACTGCATGCAAAGGTTCGAGAACAAATTAAAAAATGCAACGAACATAATGTCCGAATAAAGAATAAGGGACGGAAGCAAGTATTATTTGAACCAGGTGACTAGGTTTGGATTCACTTGATGAAAGATAGGTTTCCCGCACAAAGGAAGTGGAAGTTGATGCCGAGGGGAGACGGACCATTTCAAATTTTAGAACGCGTCAATGATAATGCCTACAAAGTGGATTTACCTGGTAAATATAATGTTTCTGCTACCTTCAATGTTGCTGACTTAAGCCCTTTTGAATTTTCAGATTCGAGGACGAATCCTTTTGAGGACGGAGGGAATGATGTGAATCAAGAAGCAGTCAGTCAGAAGAAGAACTATACATTCCTGTGGGACCAATAACAAGATCACAAGCAAATGCGATAAAGAATTCATTAACAATGCTCGTGCAAAATCACTTCAATCAGACCGATGACCATAAATATAATAACATCTTTATTTGTGTTATTGAAGCCGTCACATGTTAGATCAAAAGTGTTGATGTCATCATTCCAAGCAATAAGCCTAACTGAAGCAGCTTTCGTAATTCAGATGTATCTCCTACATACAGTGTCCAATTAAGCTCATATTTATACCATCGGAAATCTAGGAGAAATTCCTAAATTTTTATGTTCATCATGACATCAAAATCAGATATCTTCAGTGGTGAAAATGCGATACAATTGAAAGCAGGCGTTGGAAATTTTAGATACGATACACCTTCGTATTTTTGTCACAACTTTTGCGTCCGATGTTCGATTGAGACGATTCTAGTGGATTTGGAAATCTAAGAGGCAGTACTACAATCATCTAGAAGACATAGACCAAAACCTGAAGTTTAGGATCTGTTATGCCACTAAAACGACAACAGCATATTTTTCTTTAACTTTGATTTCTTATTTTCAAAACATAAGTCTTGGTACTTGATTTTTGTCCCCTAAAAATGTATTGACTCCTTAACTTATGGGTTGATTAGTCATTGATCAGATTTTAGGAGTTTTGAATGTTGAATTTATAATTTCCTAGTCTTTATTTTATATTTTTATATTGTAATAGTTGTAGGAATTTTGGCTATAAATAGCTCTCATTTTCATTTGTAAAGACACCTTGAAATTTATCAAAATTGTGAGTGTTTGTGTTAACAAACTTTCTTCTTATTTTGTTGAGTGTGTCTCCAAAATATAAATCGTGATTTCAATCCACTTATCGAGGTGTTAGAAACCTCGTGGCGTGTTTGAATCACACCTTCCGGTTTGCTACGGCGCGTCACGTAGAGGGCTTGAAGTAAAACAATCATTTGCTTAATATTGGAACGATCTTGGGAACTAAAATCATACTAGCGATAGAGGTTACCACGGCATGTCGTGTGGGGGTCGCATCACTCCTCCTCCGCCACCTCAGGGGCAGGAGAGGGGTGTGAGCAGTATCATTGGCGACATCTCTCGCCAGAGACCACCTACTTTTGAGGGCTCATCAGAGCCGGAGGATATTGTTCACTGGCTTGAGCATTTCGAGAAGTTGTTTGCTATGGTGGAGTGTCCCGAAGGGCACAAAGTTTCAGTTGCAGCTTACTATCTGGGTAAGAGCGCTCATTCATGGTGGTTATCGTTGAAGCCCACCGACGGATCATGTACTTGGGATCAATTCAAGACTCTCATGATGGAGAGGTATTATCCGACCCCACTCAGAGAGACCAAGTTATCAAAATTACTTACTCTCGACCCCTCGGCAGAAGATGATGTTCTCGCCATCGCCGATAAATTTCAGGAGCTACTTCCTTTCACCTCATCTATTATTCACTCAGAGATGGACAAGATCAAGTATTTCAGCAAGAGGTTGAAACCTCTTATGCGGATGCAGTTGCTTAATCACAATTGTACCACTCTGGCCGAGTTCATCGAGAAAGCTCTTACTTATGATCTTACTGCTAAGGATATTGCTAAGCAGCAACCTTCATCTGCTAGCAAGAAGTCTAAGAATCGCAATCAGTCTGAAGACAGTCAGGCAACTTTCAAGAAGCCTCTTGCGGGCTCTACTTTTTCTGAGCAACCTCCTATGGCCCCTAGACCTGCGGAATCTCAGTCCCGAGCGGCCACTTCGGCCATCACCTATTTCAACTGTGAAGAACACGGTCATTTCAGCACCAAGTGTCCGAGGCAGACTATCACATGCCATAACTGTGGGATTGCTGGGCATAAGGCCTGTTTTTGCCGAGGGGACTCCAAACCTACTCCAGCGTCATCTCAGGCCCCGAGACAGTCAGCGGTTCAGAATCAGGCCACTCAGTCCGTGTCGTTCAAGACGACGGGAGCAAATAAAGGCGGAGCCAAAAGCTATCAGACGGGAGCGTCCGGTTCGGGGGCCGGCAAGCCCCGAATTTATGAGATGAAGAAGATCGACGATCCAGAGGCCCGGATGATCTCAGGTACACTCGATATTCTATCTCAACCTATGTGTACCCTATTTGATACTGGTGCATCGCATTCATTCATTTCCGAGTCATGTTTGAGTAGACTACGTCTGGGTAGTGCTACTAGTTGTGAGCCTTATGTCATTGGTCTACCTGATGGTAGAAGAATTATCGGAAATCGTGAGATTAAGGATTGTCCGATTCAGCTTCATGTCCGTGATTAGTTAGCAGACCTAATCATGGTAGATTTACCAAGAGACGACGTCATCTTGGGTATTGATTGGATGGATCGTCACGAGCGCCATCATTAGTGTCTGTAAGCGTATGGTCACTATCATTTCAGATGATGGAGTCGAATGTGTATTTCAGGGAGGTAATCCCAGTTGTTCCGGGAGAGTCATTAACTTGACGAAAGCGGTAAAATTACTCAGTCAGGGTTGTGTTGCTTATTGGTGCTATATGACCAAAATCGAGAAATCATCAATAATGTTGGAGGATATTCCGGTAGTGAGAGAATATGTCGATGTATTTCCAGACGAGTTACCTAGTTTGCCTCCACAAAGAGATGTGGAATTCATGATTGAGTTGGAGCCTGGTACGTCTCCAATATCGAAGGCACCGTATCGGATGGCCCCGACTGAAATGCAGGAACTGAAGAATCAATTGGGGGATTTGACCAAGAAAGGTTATATCCGACCGAGGGCGTCCCCGTGGGGAGCACCAGTGTTATTTGTCAAGAAGAAGGACAATTCATTTCATTTGTGTATTGACTATCAAGAGGTGAACAGGGTGACGATCAAGAATAAATATCCTCTACCCCGTATTGATGATCTTTTGAATCAATTTCAGGGAGCTTCAATATTTTCCAAGATCGACTTAAGATCTGGATATCATCGGTTGTGAATTCGAGAGTCGGATATCGCAAGGACGGCGTTCCGAACACGCTATGGTCATTATGAGTTTGTGGTAATGCCGTTGGGTTAACTAATGCACCTGCGGTATTCATGGAGTTAATGAATCAGTTTTTCATTGACTATTTGGATCAGTTCGTGGTTGTCTTCACTGATGACATTTTGATTTATTCCCGTGACCGTGAGGAGCACGAATTTCACCTTCATCAGGTTCTCGACGTGTTGAGACGAGAGCAACTTTATGGAAAATTTTCCAAATGTGAGTTCTGGATGTCCGAGGTGATGTTTCTCGGACATGTAATTTCATCAGACGAGTTCGTGTTGACCCTAAGAAGACGGAGGCGATTCGAGATTGGCAACCTCCGAAGAATGTTAAGGAAATCCGAAGTTTTCTCGGATTAGCTGGTTATTATCGGCGATCTGTGAAAGGATTTTCTAAAATCGCTCAACCCATGATGAACCTTTTGCAGAAGGATAAGAATTACACGTGGTCCGACGCGTGTCAATGGAGTTTTGAGGAACTCAAAAGCCGATTAATTTCAGCACCTATCCTTTCCTTACCACGAGGGATGGAAGGATTTGTGGTTTATAGTGACGCGTCCGGACACGGTCTTGGATGTGTATTAATGCAGAACGGGAAAGTTATTGCTTATGCTTCACGGCAATTGAGACCTTACGAGATTAATTCTCCGACCCACGACCTGGAGCTAGCAGCCGTGGTATTCGCATTGAAGATTTGGCGTCATTACCTTTATGGCGTCACCTGTCAGATTTTCACCGATCATAAGAGTTTGAAGTATATATTTACTCAGAAGGAGTTAAATATGCGACAGAGACGGTGGTTAGAACTAATCAAAGATTATGATATTGAGATACTATACCACCCAGGCAAGGCGAACGTTGTCGCCGATGCCTTGAGTCGTTGGTCCGTTCAGGAGCAAATGCTTGCTCATTTGACTGTTCATAAGGAACTTCAAAAGGAACTCCTAAGATCCAAGGTCGAGGTTTGGTTACAACGAGTACAAGGGCAACTTTGTACGTTAGAGATTTCATCGCCACTTGAGGAGGCGATCAGAGTGAATCAAGGTTCGGACCCATCTTTGTTGCGCATTCGAGATGATGTGACTCAGGGGAAAGCCCATGGATTTGTGGTCCACGAGGATGGACTTTTGCGATTTAAGAACCGGTTATGTGTTCGGGCGAGTGACGAGTTGAAAAACTCGATTTTGAAAGAAGCTCATGCTACCCCATATTCCATTCATCCGGGATCTAGCAAGATGTACAAAGACTTGAAACAAAATTAATGGTGGAGTAATATGAAGCGAGAAGTCGCGGAATTTGTTTCAAGATGTTTAACCTGTCAGAAAGTCAAGATAGAACATCAGCGACCATCGGGTATGTTGAGACCGCTCCCTATTCCAGAGTGGAAGTGGGAAGATATTTGGATGGACTTCATCATGAGTTTGCCGACGAGTCGTCGTGGCATGAATACAATTTGGGTAACTGTGGACCGCTTAACTAAATCAGCTCATTTCCTTGAGACTAAGGATACGTAGGGTCCCGAGAGACTTGGCCAGTTGTTCATCAAAGAGATAGTGAGATTGCACGGTACTCCTAAGAGTATTGTTTCTGATCGTGACGGGCGATTCGTGTCATATTTTTGGAAATCCGTTCATTGTGCTATGGGAACTCAGCTTAATCTCAGCACAACTTTTCATCCTCAGTCCGACGGATAATCAGAGAGGACTATTCAAACGTTGGAGGACATGTTGAGGGCATGTGTTCTCGATTGGAAGGACGATTGGGAAGCCCAACTACCGTTGATCGAGTTCACATACAATAATAGTTGGCATGCTTCGATTCAGATGGCACCTTACGAGGCCTTGTACGGTCGTTGTTGTCGATCTCTTTTGTGTTGGGATGACTTATCAGAATCAATCGGCACCGAGCGTGATATGCTTATAGCCGCCCGTGAGAAGGTAGCTTTGATCAGGAGTCATTTGTTGACCGCTCAGAGTCGACAGAAATCATATGCAGATAACCGTCGTCGGCCATTAGTGTTCGAGGCGGGTGACCACGTTTTGGTCAAGGTGTCCCCGAGTCGAGGTATCTTCCGTTTCGGGAAACGTGGGAAGTGGAGTCCAATATTCATTGGACCGTTTGAGATTTTGGATCGAGTAGGTAATCTGGCTTATCGATTGGCCTTACCTCCGGCGTTGAGCCGAATTCATAATGTGTTTCACGTCTTTCAGTTGCAGAAGTATGTTGCCGACCCGAGTCACATACTTCAGTTTGACGAAATCGAGATCGCGGATGATCATTCGTATGAGGAGCGTCCTATATGAGTTTTAGAGCGGCGAATCAAACAGCTGAGGAACAAGACGATTTCTTTGGTTAAGATCCAGTGGTCTAGACACGGAGTCGAAGAGGCTACTTGGGAAACCGAGGATAGTATGCGGGAGAGTTATCCCGAGTTGTTTGGCCTTAGTTTCGGGGACGAAACTCTTTTAAGGGGGGTGTATGTAATACCCGGTTGTAATTCAGTCATTATCATTCAGTAATTGTCACTCTGTATTTTTTCACTCATTAATAATCATTCATCATTCATATTCAATCATTGTATTCACTGTTCAGAGCAATTTGTATCGTATATCAGTTATTTTTCGTCTTTCTACCTGGTTGGAGGATCGAGCCGTGGTTATCATCGTTGTCATCTTAATAGTGGGCTGTGTGTGAGGAGTAGCGCACGCTACGTACTCTCTTTAGCGCACGCTAATTGAGTACGGGTAGCGCACGCTACCTCTCAGCATTAGTGCACGCTAGCGTGGTTCAGGCAGACAGTCCAGAAGGCACTGGACTGTAGTTGAGTTGTAGTAGCGCACGCTACGAATGGTAAGTAGCGCGCGCTAGTGAGTTCGGATAGCACACGCTATGCTAGCAGTGTAGCGCGCGCTAAGGTCGATCAGGCAGAGTCCAGTGGGTACTGGACTGATTTGGAATAATTCATAGCGCACTCTATGAGTAGATATTAGCGTACGCTAATGGTGTAGTAGCGCACGTTGAATTATGGGTGTAGCGCGCGCTATCGCGAGCAGGTCAGAGGACAGAGGGTTCTGGACTTCAGTTACTGGGCATCAGATATTCTGTTAGCGCACGGTAACATTTCGGATTAACACACGCTATCGGGAAGGCGTTAGCGCACGCTACCAAGTTCGTAACGTACGTTAACGAGGCAGTCCGATCTCATTGGACTGTCCGGTTAACCCGCTAGAGCGCGCTAAGTATGAGGTCATAGCGTGCGCTAACCTGGGAACCGTATAAATTGGACAGTCCAGTCCAAATTCGTCATTTTTCATTTCACTTCACTCCTTCGACGATTCCGGGCGATTTCGGGCGATTTGGAAGCATATCTTCGAGCTGCACTCACCTATCATCATCTTCAAGTTTCTAAGTTGGATTAATCATCATTTCATCCTCTCCGATTCATCAAATCAAGGTAAATAACTTATTGGATCTAGAATTTCGGATTTTTGAGGTTTTCCTTCCGATCTCTTCGTGTAAGCTTGCTATTATGTTGGAATATGTTAGATATGGATTATCTACCTTGGATACATGTATTCCTATGGATTTATTGATGTGTTTTTCGGATTTGATGAATATTTGGAGAATTATTCAAGAATACTTTAAAGTTGACTTTAATATTTGGGGGTTTCCGATTAGATGTTGTCGTTAACTCGATTTGTGTATTCCTATTGGATTATTGATATCATCGGAGGTGTTTTGTTGGATTGAACTACTCATTTTGGAGTTTGGTTCCGATATAGTTGGGGTTGATTATAATCAAAGGATGAATGTTTGCTAAGTGTTTGTCTTAATGCCCCAATGAGTTTGGATATTGTTGTATCGACTCTTGTAGTGGGTTGTGATCATGTTTGAATCATTTATTAAGCTGATTATTGGTAATTGTGTTATTCAAGGTTGTTCGAGCGACCGACATCTCTTTTTAGGACGTTGTTCGAGGAAGGACTTTCTTCACCGGTATTGAGTAAGTTAATTCTTACTCGGTTAAAAGGATATTCATTCCTTTCGTTGTTGTTCATTCATAATCATAACTCATTCATAATGTATTAACCGTATTGAGACTTGTAATTGTCGAATAATCACTTCATTCACGAGGAACGACGGTTCTAATCATTTCATTGAGCTATCATTCACTTCACTATTATTTCACCCGTGAGTCATTCTTGATTTGGTCGGATTCTGCGTCCGCGTCCACGATCGTGACCACGTCCACGACCTCATCTCAACATAGTGTAAGCATACATACTCAATATACGAGGAACAATACCGTTCTAAAGTTTAATTGTCGTAAATATGCATGACATTAAAGGATAATAATAAATCTTAGCTCCAATACCATATTCTGTAACACCTCGAGATTTACTAGGATACGAATTTAAAACAACATTAAATAAAACATTAAAACTGGAGTTTATTACAAACCGAGTTCTTCGACAGAAAAGATAATACCGAAAGGAATTCATTAATACAGTACCAACCAAAACAATACAAGCAAACCATGTACTCGATACTTATTAAAATGCGATACAATCGAAAGGACTTTCCAGACCGTCAACATCACATGCTCCCTCGTCAGCACGCTGCTCCTGTGGTTTTTTTCCAGCTCTCCTGGATCCTGAACATAAAACACATGTCCACCCCCAAAATGGGTTAGCATAACGAAGCTAGTATAAGTACGATAATTTATAAAACAATAGATTACTCGACAACTCGTGAAGAATAACACAATATCAACAACAACAACAAGCCCCTCATACGAGAGGACTAATAATGCATTACAGAACATGCCAATCACAACATACATATGGTAATCCGATGATCCAGTGTTCAATGCATAGATCCTAAGATGATTCCGTTGGACCAACACGAGGTGGAAAACCCGTCCAATGATCCAGCGTACGCTAGCATAGATCCAAGATGATCCTGTCGGACCAACACAAGGTGGACAAATGACAACGACACATATGCACGACAACATGAATAATATTAACACGGAAAACATAATTAAAATACTTGCCTTAGAATGACGACAAGGATTAAATACTTCGACGAACGTCAATATACTCAAAGGTCATTCCTTCGCTCAATTTGCAAGAGTCGAACCTTATACATAAATAAATAACGAAGAGTTCAACTTGCATATACACAATCTAACATACGAGCATCTAATATACGGTCGGTTCCTAGTTCGACTGCCCTACGAACACTTAGTTGGACTTTCAATATGCATCATGTGAATTAAATGCCAATAACGGGGAATAACTCGATGACATCTACGAAATTCAAATATATTTATGTCGTAAAGAATTCAATACTCCAATCGATGATTATCAACTTATGCATGTACGGTGCAGCTACTCATCGCCCTATATCAAAACATGATTGTGATGAACATATTCCAGAACATCATACAAAGTAACATATTCACTCGGTTGTTCTTAGTTTAATTCAAAGCTTAACTAAAAATTATAATCCTTCTTCGATGATCAAACCTCCTACAAGAGTGCTAATAGTTCAACATACCCATAATCATCACCTTCATCTTCTAACAATGATCGATATAGGAAGGATACTCAATCAATGATTTTCTTCAAAAGACAAAGATCACATTCTTGGTGAAGGCTTCTACAATTATTATAATCATTCACCTATTATGACTATTTCGACTTCAAGTCATCCAATCTCTACTTATTCGAAACCATCCATAAGAGGACATGCAAATTACTGAAAACTTCATCCCAATACTCATTGTAATCATAGGCCAATATATCATCATATTCAACACGGAAATTCTAAGCTTAATCATCATAATCTTCCAAACTCATGATATCTAGTTGAAACATGATTAACAATTCCTTATAACATCATCAACATGTCCAGAACAATCTTCTTGAAACGAAATATGGGTTGAGATGATTGTAACATACCTTACACGAAGAATAACAATGAAAACGATTGGTAGAACTCGACACCGTAGGCTTGAATACCAATCTGAGATGTCTATGATCTTCAAAACCAGGTAGAGAGACTACTATAAGGAGGTATATTCGTGGGAGTAACTCTTAAGGTTGCATAGATCGGACCAAGAGGAAATGAAGGAGTGTAAGAAGTGAAATGGGTGATGTCCTATTTATAGGAAATAACATATACCGCACGCTATCCTTCCCTTTAGCGTACACTAACGAACTGTATAGCTCACTGCCTCGTTCTGTCCTCAGTCTTGTGTACGCTACCATGACATTTACGTACACTATGTGCTGTTGCAGCGTACGTTAACACACAACATTGCGTAGGCTAACTACCTCAAGTAGCTTACTGCATCGTTCTGTCCTCCGATTTAGCGCACGTTACCTACGCCACTTAGCATGCGCTAAACATCATTGACTTAACTTTTCCAAAAGCCGTCCACGTTCACGCAGGGGGGTCCGACAACATCTTCATCCAGATCCACACGCCGTCCACATTTTATCGGATGTTTACTACCTCTTGCGTACGCTAAATATCCCGCTTAGTATACGCTAGCTCTGGTTATTAGCGTACGCTATATACATCATAGCGCACGCTAATATCATACAGGCACATGCATGAATTAACAACTCTACACAATAAGATCATGAATACTGGATTACATATATGGGATATCATATTATTATTGGGATTCGGTTATTAAAATCAAGTTACGCAGTGTAAAATAAACCGGTCAAACCGGATAAAAATCGAACCCCTAAAACAGATCGATCAAGCATCGTATAAATGAATATAAATTGAAGAAGATAAAATTTAGAAGTCATACCCTCGTAGACCTTCGATAATATATTCTTGAAAGAAAAATTCTCGAGCCGAGCTTTGATCGCTTCCGGTCACCGACACGAACACAAATCCAATCCGTTCAAACTTGATGAATGATCAAACACCGAATATGTCGAGTGTCTCTACGTTATCACGCGTCGGATATTAATCGGAAAAATAATATATCAATTCGTTATTGAAGAACACGGCTGGGAATTGATATATTATTTTGCTTCTCTTCACTTCTTCTTTTTCTTTCTCTCTAAGATGAACAAGAAATTCAAGAAAAAATTTTCTCCTTCTTCTCTAATACTCACGTCAGCAACTCAATGTGTGTGTGTGTGTGTTTTTCAACTATGTCCTTGATGTGAAAGACTTACTCATTGTATAAATCAAAGTGTAATCAAATGATGAGATACCATATCTCATCCATTTGTCATCAACCTATATAATAAGCCTAACACACCCCAAAAAACACATGAACTTGCTATGAGCATGAGAGGCGCGTCCTACATAGATGTTGGTGAGAAAATGAGCGGAGCCACTCGGTTCGTGTACCGGACGTTCGCGTGTCTAGTCCGTTAAGTACATTTCGTTTTATCTCAAATATATTTATACGTAATTAATTAATCCAATTAATTAAGTTTATCACATATAAATTATAATTATAGTTCTCCAATAAATAATTATTTATGAATTAAATTTAGAGGGGTGCATTCAATCTGGATTTTAAAAGATTTTTTTTTAGATTTTAAAAATCTATGTGTATTCAATTTGGATTTCAAAAAATCCATTAAAATCTGGTGGTATTCAATAAGGATTTTTTTTTTAAAATTTGGGTGTATTCAATCGAGATTTTAAATTATCCTTAAAAATCTAGGAGTATTCAATTAAAATTTAAATTATTCTTTAAAATCTGGTGGTATTCAAATACTCATGGATTTTTTCGGATTTTATAAAATGATGGATTTTAGTGGATTTGCTAGTGTTTTTTTGTACTTTTTGAAATCCGGCTAAAATATAGGCAAAATAGCTCTACTAGGGACTAAAGTTTGTCATTTTTATCACTTAAGGGACTAAAGTTTTAAGTGTTTCAAACAAGGGACTAAAGTTTAATCCGTTTCACCCTTTAGGGACTCCGTTAGTTTGGTTCCGTTAAGTTTTAACGGATTAATGACGTGACAGTTAAGTGCCACGTGTCAGCATTTTATTGGTCGGTAATAATAAAAAATTTCAGATTTTTGTATTAATAATAAAATAATAACAAAAAATATAAAAGTCTAAAAAATATAAAAAATAAAAAAATATATATTTTTTAGAAAAATTGAAACTTTATTTTTTTTTTAAAAATCTGGAATATTAGTATTAAAAATCTAATGCTTTTATTTAAAGTTAAAAATAAAAATTAAATACAATAAAAGATTTCATATTTTTGTAATAATAATACAAATATAAAAGTCTAAAAAAATATAAAAAATAGAAAAATCTGGATTTTTTTTAAAAAATGAAACTTTATTTTTTTTCTCAATTTTTTAAAAATGGAATATTAGTACTTAAAATCGAATGTTTTTATTTAAAATTTGAAAATAAAAATAAAAACTAAAAATTTTGGATCTAATTTATAAACTTTGTTTTTAAATTGAGATATTATTTTCATAAATAAATAGAAAATGGATCTAATTTTTCATAATATTAATAAATAAATATTATTTTACAAAAAATCTAAAAATCTAAAAAAACAAACTAAAGGTTAATTATAAATCAGATCCAAATATTTTTAATTTTTATTTTTAACTTTAATTAAAAGCATTAGATTTTTAATATTAATATTCGATTTTTTTAAAAAAATAAAGTTTCAATTTTTCTAAAAATACTGATTTTTTTATTTTTATTTCTCAGACGTTTACATTTTTTTATTATTTTATTATTATTAAAATTTTGAAATTTTTATTATTATTTTATTATTACTGACCAATAAAATGCTGACATGTGGCACTTAACGGCCACATCATCAATCCGTTAAAACTTAACGGAATCAAACTAACGGAGTCCCTAACGGGTGAAACGGATTAAACTTTAGTCCCTTGTTTGAAACACTTAAAACTTTAGTCCCTTAAGTGATAAAAATGGCAAACTTCAGTCCCTAGTAGAGCTATTTTGCCTAATGACAAATACTCATGGATTTTTTCGGATTTTATAAAATGATGGATTTTAGTGGATTTGCTAGTGTTTTTTTGTACTTTTTGAAATCCGGCTAAAATATATGAGATTTTGAATCATTTGTCAAAAACTCTACTTAAGGGAGAGTCAAATATGTTCGACTATAGAATTTTACGTCAATTCTGCGAGAACCCGAATAGAATTAAAATCACTTACAATCTTAATCCGTTAAAATCCTTTAAAATTTGAATTGAATACACCTTAAATGAACTGGCAAGTCATTGGCACTGTTTAGTTGGGCCCGGCAACGATCCCCTTCATAGTCAAGTCCTTGACCAGACAAGCTCTCCGAACTAAATCGGGTCGGCATGCCTGACTCGGCCAGACCGATGCATCCGGGCAAACAACGCCTTAACGCTAATGTCGCCCCCTTTACCCCTCTTGTGGTAAGCTAACCAGAAGGCACGCCTCATTTGGACGGTCAACACAGACACGACATATCAGCTCGTGACATCCTCTCCCACTCAAATCACAGCACGCCCTCGTGATGGGGAAGAATGTTTCTTTCCGCACACTCTATTGCCGCACACACATAAAACGATCGTGGCTATTCACATACGGCACCATCCCCTGATGGACAGGCTCTTCACTCGCGCGCCTCGCGCTAGCTTGCAGTGAGCCGCGCACATACCGCATCACCAATCGACATCAACCTTCACCCTACGCGCTTCCTGGCGTTAGTACCTCGGTTGAACGACATTCCCTCAGCCGCTGCATTTTCCCGCATGTCGAGGTCACTACAGTGGCCCACCATTATCCACGCTCTTATATCCCGATCATTTTTTTCGACCCCGCGCAGGTGGAGCTACCAATAGTGCGCAATACAAGTGTATCCACATTCCGGACCGTCTGATCTCACAAGCCTAGGACCACCTCTCATTCCGGCATAGAATCAGTTCATGTTCTTCGCCTAGAAGCCTTGTCAGGGGCCGCACTTTTGACCGTGCCCTCTTTGCACCGGTATTCACTCCATGTCCTCATCGGTTTCAACAGAACTTGACCACACCCGAACCATACCGTATTGAGAGAGGTTTTGGCCTAAATCGGTTCTCAATCCCTAATCGACCAAACCGTTTAGGGTGCAGGCTAAGAAAAGGGAGTATATAACTTACTCGAAACCCTAGTCTCCACCAGCAACAGCAGATCGGCGGAGTGCCCGCGGCGGAGAATAATCATGGTGCACGTCGCGTTTTACCGCAACTGTAAGCTGCCGTAGATTCTTCTTTCAGCTATCAATACCATATGCATAAGTTCTGTGATTTTTTATGCCTGCAAATCCGTGTGTATACGTCGTCATTTCTTTATTGTATGCTTATTGCTTCTCAAACTGCTGATGAATATCTGTAGCGGTTAAATTAATTCTTTTATTTTCCTCCTGATTTCGGATTTTATTTTAGTTTATGTGAATTAGAAGTGTTTCTTTTTGTTTCTCGTTGTATATGTTTTTTTTTTTTTCGTTTTCATAGTTATATGAAGCGATCTTTCTGCTTGCTACGTCGAAAGTATCATGTTCGGTTTTTCTCTACTATCTGGATTTTGTTATAAGTCGTCTTATCAATGTCCAAAAGAAACGGTTCTGGGAAGTCACGGTATCAATATTTGCTGCTCTTACAGAAAAGTGCTTCATCTCCCTGTTTTTTATTTGTTGTCGCCTTTTTCATTATTCTCATATGCGTGTTCGTAAATGCTAATTGTTCGTATGCTACCTATGAAAATGAAGAGGCTTTTAGTATTTGAAGATTCTATCTAGTGATGATTACTGTTACTGTATACTTGTATTGTTACTAATTAAGATCAGTGTTGTCTGCACCCTTGATCCACCAAAGCATGAGATAAAGCCCATACGGTTTCAATTGATTGGATTTATTCATATAACAAATCAATTCTCATATAATGCAGGAAAAAAAATAGCATCATACACGAGCTTATGCTAAAGTGTTGTTACCCTGGTCTGGATACAGATGGGAAGACTTTTAAGAAGCCCCGTCGTCCCTATGAGAAGGAACGACTTGATTCTGAGCTAAGGCTTGTTGGAGAATATAGTCCGAGGTGCAAGAGGGAGGTTTGGAGGGTTCAGTATGCCCTGAGCCGCATTAGGAACAATGCAAGAGAGCTCTTGACTTTTGATGAGAAGGATCCTTGTCGTATTTTCGAGGGTGAAGCACTTATGAGGAGGATGCACATATACAGACTGCTGGATGAAAAGCAGAACAAGCTTGATCATGTCTTGGCCGTCAATGTGGAAATTCCTTGAGCGCCACCTCCAAACTCTTGTGTTGAAGGCGGGTTTGGCTAAGTCCATTCACCATGGAGTGCTCATCAGGCAAAGGCATATCAGGTATTAATGATGGATTGATGATTGATGGCTCTTCTTTCTCATTCTGCATCTCATCTAACATGCATGCATTCATAAATGACATGCTTTGATTTGATGATGTAGCATGTGCTTCTGTTATTCCGTCATATCATTTTGGCTGTACTGCTTGTACCTTACTCGTTGCAATATTATTGTTTTGTTTTAAGGTGGATGAAAAATAATACACCTGGTTATGAGTTCATATGTATGCGTTTTGTTATGTAACAACAAATCTCATCATGGTTCATGTCAGGCTTAGAAACTTGCATAACTGTAGGTACCCTTTCTTGTCCCCCATTTTTTTTATTGTTTCATTAATCTCTCTCTATATATATAGTCTATATCAAATGAGAATTACTCCTTAAAATGGGAACGTGAGTTCAGTGCATATTTAGTATGAATTCACTGCACATATAGTATATTGTAATAATGCATATTCATTTTTTCAGATTCACTGCACAAATTTAGTACGGATTCACTGTGGATAAATATGCACGTGGGCAGCGAATCCATATTAAATATAACTGATTCACGTTCCCATTTTAAGAATTGGTTCTCATTGAAACAAATCAATATATATAAAATAGATTAACATGATTGTCGCAACGACATTATTACAGAGGGTTCGGATGGTGGCACTCCTTAGGGAAATGGCGAGTCCATGGAGGTTTTTTTTGAACATTTTCGTGCTTATTGTGCGTGTAAGAGGGTAATTAATTGAAGTTCTTATTTCTTTTTTTTTCTTGGTTTCTTGGAGTTTTGATTTTCTGTTTTGATTTGGTCATATTTCATTTCTCCTATTATGTATGTGTTTTTCAAAGATGATGCATTTATACATCTTTGAAATGAAATTACGAGGTCCAACGAGCCAAATTAAAAGAGTTTAGAAGTACATAACAAACTAATATTTTGCGCCCACAACAAATTGATTTTTTTTTCAAGCTAAAAATCGAGAATCGCTTATCATTATTTGGAACTCTTTGGCTTTTAAAAAATCTTGCAGATACTAATGCAAGTTGTTATCCTAGAAAGCATAGATGTGAACAGCACACTTTTGGACTACATCAACAGCCACCACATTACCAACATAGTACTTGGTGCCTCATCAAGAAGTCCAATTTCAAGGTATTCAGAACCAACTTATCTGTATAATTGCAAAAACTACCCCTGGGGTTTGGGTTATTTGCAAAAACTAGACAAACAGTGCACTTCGAACTTTATAAAAACACCCTTGAAGTTTGATCTTGACTTACATTTTGCCCCAAGGAGTATTTAGCTAATGGAATTTGCTGACATCATCAAATATTTTACAATCTTACCTTCAGCTATTCAAAATAATACAAACAGCCTAACTTTTTCTCTCCGTCTCAAAAAATAATCAACTCATCCTTTTTTTGCTCTCATAATTTAGTTCAGTTTCCTTTTAAAATGGTATATTTTGACTAAAATACCCTTTAATAAGGGCATAATGTTGGGGCATATTTCATTTTTTCAAGATATTTTCTTATTCTGTCTGCAAAAGTAAAAGTTAGACTAGGAGGGAGTATATAGAAAGAGTGAGGGATGTAAATGTAAAATATAAGATGAGAAGTTGGTGCAAAATGTAACATGGATGAAACCTCAAGGGTGTTTTTTGTTATTTTATGTCCGGAGCTTGCTGGATTTTCCTTGTAAGTTAGTCAAATATCAAATGTACTTTTTTGTAATTGTCCCTCAATAATAGGATGTAATAAAGTTGCATATTGCTCAATGCAAGAAATTTTGGATACATGATGTGCCAACCATTGATAACCAAACCTCCACCCGGTTTTTGCAACGTGTTTGTCGTTTCGAGAGGCAAGACACAATCTGTACGAGCAGCAACAACAAGACAAGCAGCCAGTAGTTTGATTCCTCCTAGGTTGCCATTTCCAAATAGGTCCCCTGGAGTATCTGTCAAGTTCAATCATGCTGAGCCAGAAGAGTCGTGCAATCACATGTGCACTAGCCATTCTTAAACTACCAAAACTACCCCTAGTTTTATAGCATTTCTTAACATAAAGATGATGGATAATAATTACAGAAACTACCCACGAGGTTCGTGGTATTTACAAAAACTACTGCTGACATTTGATTCCTCTTACATCTGCCCAGACCATTAGTTGACCCGACAGGATCTTCTGATATCATCCAACATATTGTTACACTATTCACTGTCGGAATATTACAAATAGCCTACTTCTTGTCTTGATAGTTGTAAATTTAAAAAAAAATTAAATGGGTGTAATTAAAAAATTTAAAACAAAGGCTATTTGGAATGTTTAGAAACATTTGTGGACTTATCTATTGCAAAAATGTTTGATGACTTTAGCATTTTCAGTTAGCTCCACCAATTCTCTTTAATAACTTATAAATGCATTTGAATGTTCTTGAACAGCGCACTGTTGCAAGAGCATTCAAAACCAGCTAGTTCCGGGACGAACAAGTCCGAGGTAAGTCCGATAGTCCGATCGATGGATCAATGGACCATCACCACGAGGCTTTCAGTAGAGGTTCGAAAAGTTTGTCTACTGATGGCCATGAGACTCCCAATTGGTGGTCAAAAACTTCATCGTACGATTTGATTGAGGTTTTCAGTAGACGAGGCCTGAGATATTCATCCGCGGACAATTAGTCTGGAGATCACGAGCGAATTCATCACTTTACGTAAGTATCGAGTAATACAAGTATTTTTTTCCCAATCCGTCAATCCCATAACTGTTGTTTCTTGCATTACGTCATTCACGTCTAGCTCACCCAATCACGTCCTACCCGCCTGAGAGGGAAATGCCTGGGTCTTTCTAAACCTGGAGGACAGAAGAGGTTCTTAAAAACCGGCTTATGATTTCAACCAATCCCTCTATGGTGATTCAAAGCCGACCTTAAGTTGTTTTGCTGATAAACTTGAAAGGATGATTCATATCGTAGTGCCACGAAGGGGAGAATCCTAGTTAATAGAAATAGATGGGTCATTCTAGCGACCAAGGACGGACTGGGTATCCATCCACATACAATCAAGCATAAGCGGCTCAATGAAATAGCTCGTATAGCATCCCTTTTGGCAGCAAGTGAAATAGCTTTAACATCTTCCTATTCACTGGTTCTGACTCTATTTATGATTATGAGTGAACAACTTTAGGCTATGCATTAGAGAGAGTTTTTATGCATGATGCCTAAGGGAGTGTTTGAAAGGGTTCTACTTTAGGTGTAGTAATTGTAACGGAAATAAAAAGTAGCTGAGGATCAGAAGTTAGCGATGATTTCAAATAAAAACCAAAATTCAGATTAGTTGAAACACTGCTTTGTAGTAAATAACGAGTACTAATTTAATGAATAGTAAGGCAAAAATAAAGTTCACCCGTAGGAGAAGTCGAACAATCACTAGTAAGAGATATACAACCTTCAAAAGTTCTAAAAAAATATAGGGTTATGGTACAAATACACCACTATCGTAGTAGAGAGAAGTGCAAAAACACCCTCATCGTAACGTTCGGGGCTGTTAGCTTAGCCCTCCCTAACGTTGCATAACTAGTGCAAAAAAGCCCTTTCATTTGATGGATGAACTCACAGTGTTAACGAAATCATTAGTATTTTTTTTCTTATCTGCTACTTTGACACACAATTCATCAAACATGTAGAGGGCAAGGTGCTTATTGATCTCTTTTTCTTCCATGTCCACTGTCTTGCCACCACTAGATACAATTCCCTTTGCTTTCACAATTAATTGGCTAATACGAATCGGAAAACATTTAAGATTGTGAGCACAGATAAACAAAACCAAAGTATCAAGCAAGTAAAACAAACAAAAACAAGATGAGATAACCCCAAACAAATATCATTCTCGGCATCATCCATAACAATGTTGAGCTTGCAACACTGAATTCGGTGAGAAATGGCAGCAAAGACTTGCGTAGCCTGCATTTGGGAGAATAGAATTCAAGAAGCATGAAGTCTTTTGCGCCAGCGAATGCTCTGCTCCGTCTCTCGTTGCATTTTGTTCGAACATCTGGCTCTCTCAATTGTTGAATCGGATATGTAAACCGGTGACAAATTTAAAGGTGGCAGCGCTTAAATTGTTGAAGAAATTGAAGAGCCAGTATTGAGAGTGAAGGGAGAGGTTAATATTGAATTCGTGACCATTTTACGCAAAGAAATAGGATGTTTGGGGGTGTGAATTCATAGGAGAGAGATTAGAAAATGATTTTGAAATTTGGACAAGAAAGACAAATTAAATTACAGAGTCGAGAAACTTGTGAGGAGTGAAGAGGTGAGGGGTTTTCTGGAGCGGTGTGGCAGATGCTTTCCGGGATGGCTGACGGTGGCAGGGGAAGAAGAGAAAAAAACTGAAAAATAACAATTTTGTTAACAGTGTTAGTGAAGCCGTCAACCACGAGGGCTTTTTTTGCACTACTTATGCAACGCTAGGGGGCTAACAGCCCCGAACGTTACGACGAGGGTGTTTTTGTACTTCTCTCTCCTACGATAGGGGTGTATTTGCACCATAACCCAAAAATATATCATGAAAACATGTATGTATTGTTTTTCTTGAATCAGACTTTTAAGAGTATTCCTAGAAATCCTTTTAAATGAGAGTTCCACCAAAGTTTATTCATATAGTTCAAATCTTTGCTTTCACATAGCAAATTCTTTAATTAATCTTTGATGGATGTAAATCAAACATGCCTCCACCGCGTGTTTGTGAAAAATAACCGAATAGATGAGGTTGGCCAACCCCACGTTGTTGGTCGTGGTTATCTTTAGTTATATAGTGTTGCTCCGTCAGTTGGTGCTCCCATTCCAACCTTCCATATGAACGTCATGGTTCTGTTTTCATTGTTGCAGCATATGGGGCAATGCAACGTGAAAAATTCTTGTATCATTGGTTGCCTTCTCATAAAATTGACATACCCACGATTTTGATCCTCTAGATCCATCACCTTCTTGAGTAGGTTCTTGGACATGGATTGTGCTAGACTAGGCCTATTCATGGACTGAGCTAAGATTGTTTTAGAGAGATTCAAACTGAAACCGTTTCACCATATTATTGGGTTGCGCTAGTTCTCGGCTGGGTCAAACCAAGCAGGCCCACTAAGAACAAAATCGCGGACTGGTACTCGGCAGGCTGGAGCCTGGCTCACTGTCCACCTCCATTACTGGACATTCTGCGATAGAACGTCCCAAAACAAAATTCAAATTTCGACACTCCATAAAAGAATGTTTGTGGATGGCCAGTGACTGCATTGCCGATCAATTTAAAAAAGAACCCAAAATTTTTTTCTGCGGCCGATCAATGATTGTGCTACCTATTAGTTAAAAAAGACTTCTCGGTTCTGATCTACAGCTGTTATGCCGACGAGTGATGAGGACATAATGACAACTATTTTCTAATTTATATTAAGAGGAATTTAGTTAATTTGTTAAATAGGAAAAATAAAAAGTAAAAATGACTAGATAATGCCATTTAAATTTTTTAAAATGACTAGATAATGCCATTTAATATATAATGACAACTATTTTCTAATTAATTGTCATTTAAAACTTTTTAAAATTTAACAAAATAATGCCATTTAAATTTTTTTTTTCCTCTTCTAATTCTACTTTTGTATCTAATAACTCATTAGTAAAAATTGTTTTTTCACGTTTTATTAATTTTAATATGTCGTTAATTGGAGGTAAGTTTGGAAAAATAATTTTTTTTAGTTTGTGAGGCTAAAATGACATGTGGTCTGCAAAGAAATTTCTTTTGGAGGAACTGTAGTCGCTTGCCACCTTCACCACAATCCTTCCCACCACCTGCAACTTGCAGCCCCTTCGGGCTCCGCACCGCAGCTCCCATCCTCGATTCAGCATCCGTTGCCACCTCCTTACCGCGCGCACTCTCGTGCTATACAAGATTCGCTGCGACGCACCACCGCACAAACAACCGCTGCCCCACGCCTCCTTTCTCGTGCACCATATCACACATTTTGAGGTTTCTTCTCATTTTGGTGGTTTTCTTTAGGGATCATGGCTCCTAAAGTGACTATGCAAAGGGAGGAGGAGAAGGCTGGAGACGGAGAGGAAATGACTCGGGGATTAGATGTATTCGAGCCTAGTTATGTTGCTGGAAACTATCAGTTTGTGTGGAATATTTCTAGAAAAGATTCCTCAAAATATCAAAAAATATTTTGAGGTTATATTGGGACCGAGATTGACTTGTTCGTTTGAGGGCCGAAAATGCCATTTTGCTGAGTGGTTTATTATGTATAAGTGGGGACAGAAGATTGAATATAGGGGTGGAAATCTATTCATCATTTTTAAATTGGCCATTGAGAAGGAGTATATGATTGATATTTTGATTTTTAAACCCAACTTGTATATGGTAAGAGGTTTTAGTGGAGGAGGATGGTGGAGCGTATGAGATTTTAGTGATATAACGAAGATGTCATCTCCCAAGTCCTCATGACTATTGTAGAAGTAATTACAAAAGAACAAATTCAGCCTCCAAACGCTATGTGATTGTGTCATAGGTTTGTAGGAGGGGATGAGAAAATGAGTGGTACCGACGTGTTTTTTAAAATATCATGCGTTATTTTCCCGGTAAACGTGCGATTTAATGAAATGTTGTACCTAATTTCTCCAACATTCTCGAGTTTCTCAAAACCAGCTGTATGTTTGGGAGACTTCCATGAATTTTTTATTATTAACTTGGATAATTTGCTCCAACCACTCATGGAATTCTCCCAAACATACAACTGGTTTTGAGAAACTCGAGAATGTTGGAGCAATTAGGTACAACATTTCATTAAATCACACGCTTTCCGGGAAAATAACACATGATGTTTTCAAAAACGCGTCGGTACCACTCATTTTCTCGTCCCCTCATACAAACCTATGACACAATCACATAGCGTTTGGAAGCTGAATTTGTTCGGAATACTTTTGTAATTACTTTATAATAGAGTCCTTGAGAAATGACATCTTCGTTATATCACTAAAATCTCATAAGTTCCACCATTCTCCTCCACTAAAAACTCATACCATATACAAGTTGGGTTTAAAAAACAGAGGATCAATCATATTCTCTTTCTCATTGACCAATTTAGAAATGATGAATAGATTTCCACCTCTGTAGTCAATCTTCGGTTTACACTTATACATAAAAAACCACTCAGCAAAATGGCATTTTCGGCCCTCAAACGAACAAGTCACTCTCATTCCCAATATAATCTCAAAATATTTTTTTGACGTTACCGGAATTTTTTCTAAAAATATTCCATACAAACTGATCGTTTCCAACAACATAACTAGGATCGAATACATCTAATTCCTGAGTTATTTCCTCTTCGGCCTTCTTCTCCTTCCGCTTTACGGAGCCAGTTTAGTAGTCATGATATTTAAACAAAGGCATCAAAATGAAAAGAAACCTCAAATCAATTGTAACTAGGGTGGGTCCGTACGGTATACCGAAAATTTTACACCATACCCTATCAAAAATTTTGGTATGAGAAAATTGATACCGTTGTCGTGCCGAAACTTTCAGTATACCGAAAATTCCGGTATGTTAATTCTACATACCTTTATTATACCGTTGGTTTGATATATCGTACTGGCAGTCGGTATACCGAAATGTACGGTATATACCGATTTTTTTAATAAATCTATATATCGAAATTACATCAAATAAATATGAATAGTATCCTAAAAATCAAACTATACAGTCCCAAGCGCAACAACAATTAAACTCTAAAGTCCCAAACGCGACAACAATCAAACTCTAAAGTCCCAAACGCGACACTAGTCGAACTCTAAAATTCCAGCACAACAATAATCAAACTCCCAAGTCTCAAATAAATTACTACAATCCACAAATTTTCATGTGGTTGTTTTTCTTCATAACTTCAAATTCTGTGATAGTACTATCACAGTTTAGCAAATGTTTCAAACATCACCTCTATTAATCAAAGGTTATTTTCTCGGAAGGTGTGCTATTTAACTGTTGTATGTTTGGGGGACTTCCATCAATTTTTGATTATTTGAGTGCATTATGGGTTCGTACAATATTGGATATATTTGGAATCCAATTGAAGATGTGCTCCATTTTATTACCAACGAAGATGTAGCCTGCAAAACTCTTGCATTGTTGAAATATCCTAGCAGACATAAATTTTTATAATTGTTGGAGAGGAAAAACAATTGAAAAAAAAGTCGGATAAAAAGGAAACAGGAAATGAAGTGAATTTAATTCGAGAAAGGAAATTTGAAGCGAAGGATATGAAGATTGTGGAGGAGGTCAGGGATAGGGAGCTTGGTGAGTAAGTGAAAAAGACAGAGGACCCAAGAAAAAAAGGGGATATGAAGGCAACAACTTGGGAGTTGTATTTATTTGTGGAAGAGATGAAGAATGGAATTTAAAGTTAAGGTATTTTTTTCTGGTTATTTGCGTGTTGACTTTTTTTTTTTGCACGTTGACTATTGTTTTGGCATGTTGTAGACATCATGATTTTTTTTCCTTTGCTTGCAACTTTTGTATATCCATTACAAGATAGCATGTTGTAATTGGTATTTTCTTATTGTATTTCAGATCAATATATTAATTTTTCAGTCAATTTTGTATTTGAAATTTCTAAGAAATCTTAGAAATCAAGGAAAATCTATATTTAAAAGAATTTACTGTAATGGTAGTTCTTGTTGTTTAGTTTGATTATATTTTAATTCCAATTAATGTATTAAAATTTGTATTGGTATAAACAACTGTGGAAGAGAGATTCTTGTGGAGAAAGTGATTGATAAAATTTGTAATTCTCAATGCTCTTTGCAGGTGGTTCGCTCTGTTTGTTCGAGAGGAAGGATGGTGCTTCTCATTGCTCTTCTTTGTAAAGTGGGGGTTAGCTGGTAGTTTTTGTTTGTTAGTTTATGGTATTTTAATTCCAATGGATATATACTATATCTTCTCCTATATTTTTTGAAGTAGTCAGACTATGTTTAATTCCACTGCACTTTCTTCTCACTTCATGCACAAGCTGACCAACACCTTTATGTCCATATGAACGGCCTGAACCCACTCCAAATATGCCACTTTGACCGATTACTAGAGCACGAGCAAAGAAAGGCAAGAAAGTACTTTATGGGCTGATTTAAGAAACTCGGGCTGAAGATCGTCGTGGATCTCTGCTTACGTGGCTGGGATAACACTTCCACATAGCGGGAAACAAGTCGCACAAGAATTGCCAAAATTTCCACTCCGAGCGGGCTGTATCCCGACCTAGCCCTAGTGTAGATCCGCCCTTGGTGGTATGAATAATGCTTTATTTTTCGATAACAATTAATATACCAGTAAATTGCGATAATTTGTTCCTATTTCTGATTTCCTAATCCTAGGGTTCACACAGTGGTATGAATGATACTTTCTTTTTTGCTAGTACTCTACTGGTGATGATTGGTTCCTATTTCCGCAACTATTTCATTTGATTTGTTGCACTTTTTTTCTAATTCTTTTTTTAAACTTTTTTGAAGGATACACTTGCTGGTGGAAGCGCGCAACGAATGAGTCATCTCAATCATTTCTGGAAGGGTCTACCCTCCTTCAGAGGTAATAATCAAAGACACTTTCTAAAGATGGGTCGGTGATTGAAGATAGAGTTCCTGAAAGCGATGAATCATTGGACGACCACGACGCCGATTTTTGGATTAACATCGTCCGAAGACAGAGTTTCACTTACTTTTCTGCCCCCTTTCCCTTGTTTCCCCAAGGTTCTGCGTGATCAGGTAAACCTTATCAAACAAATTTAGCTTCGGGAGAATGAAGTGAAATTGCACCCATCGAATACAAATTTAGCTATTGTGAGATCGAATATCGATTTAGCTGATGTGAAGCGTTATCGCTGATTCCAAGGAGGGTTAACATAACCTCTTGCCTTCATATACCCCTGATGCCTTTGTAAAGCCCTTCCTTCCAGATGAATCGATGCTAAAGGTACCTTGGTGGCCTCACTAATTTGATCCAATTGAAAAAACTAGTCAACCTTGTACAGCCATGTCTTAATCATCAAATTGGCCACATCAAAAGCACATCATCAAAAATTTATAAAGATTATAAAATAGAAATACCAAACTTACAGCTCTATTTATGGCTGATGGTTGGGTCTTTTTCCCTTTCCCAGTTATAACGTGTAGGAACCTCGCGTCTGGAAAAATAACGATACCTGTCGTTATTTTTGAATAAGATTAACATTAAACCAATCCTATATACAATTATATTATCAAACTCACTTCCGATCTTTGCTAAAATCAACAGCATCATTGTTACAATGGTAACTGCATTATCGTCGGTCTGGCGGTGGAAGTCTATAGTAGTTTCATTGTTCAATAGCTCATTTCTGGATAAGATTAACATTAAACGAATCTTAATACTAAAAAAAAAATTAAAATGCAACTAACTTACGTTGCCATAAATATCTCAATACAAATTTTTAACAAACAGCTGGTTATACAAGATAGATTCCTGCAAACAAAAAGTTTAAGTGGTATATATGTTTATAAAAATACCTCTCGTCGAAGATCCATACAAATATTGGTATGACTATCACGTTCCTCTGACTTTATCTATCAAACAAAAACACACACATATATATATATATATATATATATATATTAAAATTGAGTTTTTCTAGGATTAGACATAAACTGGCTCAAGTGTTGTACTGCAAATGCAAGATCTCGGCGAGTGAGTTAGAAAATTGAGTTTTCCAACCAATCGGTTGGGTTGTAATATTGATATACAGAGCAATCTCATCCTCCAACTATCACCATAGCTATCACACGTTTCAGAACAAGGGTTCATCAAATCCTTCTCAAACGCGAGATACTTCATGAGTCAATACTCAAGAAGACTCTCGGACCAACGACAAGTTAGAGGTAAAGCTTAAAACTCGTCTAGAAGATTTCGGTGCTAAAATAGAATGCAACAACAATCAACAAAGTCTTAAGATCGCAGAGAATTCGAGAGCTATTTCAGAAATCAACGATTTGATGTCTGGGTTATCACTTCAGATGACTATGGCTGGCCAAATCACTAAGGCAATTAACGATTCAACCATTAACAACATGAGTTTTTCTAATATGGTAGAGGATGAGTCGGTAATTAGAAACAGAAAACAGGGGCCTAAATTACAAGAGTTGATTGGAAATACTAATCAATATTCTTCCAGATTAACTAAGATTGAATTTCCCCGTTTTGGAGGTGATGGTATTAAGACATGGTTGTGCAGGGTTGACTAGTTTTTTCAATTGGATCAAATTAGTGAGGCCACCAAGATACCTTTAGCATCGATTCATCTGGAAGGGTAAACACGAAATTTTAGAAAATGGAGGGGGTGAAAGTGACATTTTAGAAAGTTCAAAGTCAAAGGGATCAAAATGATATTTTACAAAGTAGAGGGGTGGAACGTGTCATTTTACAAAGTAGAGGGGTTAAAAGTGTCGGTTGAAACATCCACCGACACTTCAATTTAGTATATAGGTAATTGTTTACAATTAAAAATTATAATAATTAGACCAACAAAAATAAAAATCACATTTGAATACCCTGAACATTGTAAATCGCAAACTGCCTCTCACGTAAACTTGTCTCTAGGCCCATGTCGTAGATTAAATTGCAGAACACTATCAATATTTTAAACATGTCAATGTTTGAATCTTAGACCTATTGTATAAGATTTTTCCCCTCAAGTATTAGCGACCCATCAACATTGTATGTTCTAAAAGTTGCAAATTCCCTATATACTAATTTGAAGAGTCGGTGCACTTTGCTTGGCCTGAGTTTGGTCCCTGACTTTTGTGGTTTGGCATCTTCACTCCTCTTAGACACCCTTGGTCTTCTTAATTCGGTGACCCACTACACTGACCCACACTCCTCTTCCCCTCCCATATCCTCTCCAGAATGTCATCGCCGCAAGTCCTCTCCTCCGTTGTCCTGACCTCCGATCAGCAATAAGCTCGAAGAACTTTTCCCTATAATCGTTTTGGGCAAAGATTTACAAACAGGTATGTATATATATTTATAGAGAACAAACCGGAGGAACAAACATGTATGAGTATCAGGGGCGGAGCTATGTGAGGGCCTGGGAGGGGCATGGCCTCCCTGATTTTTGCTATACAAACATGAAACGAGTTAGGGTTTTTGCTCTTCTCTCTTCTCTTTCTCTGCAGACCCCTCTCTCCTCTTCTGTTACCGGTAAGATCACCATCTTCTGCTATCGGTGAGCACCTATTCTGTTACCGATGAGCACCTCACGTCACATCACTACCGCCGGCAACCATGTACTACCTCCATCCCCTTCACAGGCCACTACGGGAAATTCCTCCTTTTTCTGAAACCAGGGCGTCATTATTGTCGGAGACCAAGGCGGCGAGATCGGGGAAGGGATAGGAGTCGGCGGGGTGTGTGGTGATGCTCTGGGAAGTCGTCGGCGAGATCAGTGAAGCGATCAGGACGAAGAGTATTTAGAAACAAGATTTCATATGTATTGCTCCTTTGTGACCTAGATATTGCATGCGAGATCGTTGCCCCTTTGTCTGAGTCCTTTAATGCTCTGATATCGAATTTGCAGGTTTGCAAATACCAATTTGGGGATTTTGAATTTAAAGGTTTGTAACCTAGATATCGAATTTGCTTTTTATTAGAGATTGTTTGAAAATTTTAGGGTTTGTAACATTTAAATTTGCAGCTCTTATTGTCGCCATTAGAGGTTGTTTGAAACGGCCGATTGTTTTGTGAAGTAAATCTGTAAATTGAAGAACAAAGAATGTTGTTCCAGATTATTTTTTTATCCAGTTATAGGGCTTTGTTATCATTTATTGGGTTATTCCTATCAGCTTGATGCTATTGGGGGTTTAAATTGACAATGGAGCAAGGATATCTTGCAAGTTTTCTTTCAAAAAGTTTGATTATTTTTCCTCAGAAAAAAAAAATGGGTAACTTTAACAATCTAATTGGTGAGTTTTTTTTTTTTTTTTTTTGTGTGTGTTACAAGAGATCAAGAACATATTTCGAGTTCTATTTCAAAAAGTTTGATCTTCACATAATGAATAGCATAGTGAATTTATTCTTTTGGTTTTTGTTGAATGTATTAAGCTTTGAATTGGAAATGAAGTTGTCTAATATGGATTATTCTTTTGGTTTTTGACCAGGTAAGAGATGATTGAACAAAGGTGTCTGATATGGATTATTATATAGTACTAAGTGGTTCAATAATGAAGCTGTTAAGGTAAAAATTATTTCAAAATTTTATCTACTCATTGGCATTCATCGAAACTTGGATCATTTGTTAAAAAACTAATCAGTAAGTTTGCTACCTTAAAGAGCATCTTTGGTGTTGTGCAGCCATGCCGTTCGATTGGGGTTATGCATCGATAGTTAAAGCCTGAAATTTCTTTTTGGTTGACGATAAGGTAAAGATCTCTCCTGTCCTTCTGAATTACGTTCTTTGAGTTTGAGGACTGACTTTTAATAAGAAGAAATGGAAGAAAAATGCTAAAATATATAAAGACTGGAAGTGGGTTGCTAAATTACACAAAGAAATGCTATTTCCTTCTTTTGAAATATATCCAGGCATCAAATTATCAAAGAAGTTATAAAAAAGATCGAGGATGGTAAAATTAACTTTGGCTGGGTGAAATAAAGAATAAATATTTGTTTTGGTTCCTGTGTTATATCACGGTTTTTGGATATGGTGTAAAGTTTACTATTTTTGTCCCTAAATCATTGTTTCTTTAGTCTTTTACGTCCACATGTCGTCTAAGTTAACAACAGGTTCATTAAATTTTATGAATTGTAAGTTAGACGGTACAGGGATGAAAAGGCTATTCAAGGACTCAAAAAGCAAACTTCTGAACCATATCCAAATAAGTGATACAATACAGGGGCGGAAACTGTAATTTTTACTGTTACATAAATGATTCGTTTTAGAGACAATCATGACATAATTGGAGAAATGGAAGGAAAAAAATAAATGAGGGCAAATTTTTGAAGGTACAAACATTTTTCAATATATCCAATGTTTCCAAACTGCATATTGGCATTAAATTTGTTCATTTATGATCGATAGAGATCCAAACATCTTCCCATTTTTGTGTAGCATTACTTTCGCTTCTTATTATTATAGCATTGTACGTTCATGTTTTTTTTTTTCTTATTTAGGCATCGTAGTTTCAGAATTTTACGCAATTATCTCATGTATATTGTCACATGAAGAATCATCCGGCAATAGCTCAGGTATAATAACATCATAACACATTGGACTCTATTTTTGTAATTTAAAAGCTATTAAATATTACATTTTTATGAAGAGGGAAATAAGTAATAAATATTTAGTTAGGAATCAGATAAAGGGCATACAGGCATTTCATTTGGGACGGGGACCAAAACTTTTGTAAATACGTCAAATAAGGACCAAAATTGCAATGTGGTTCTTATAAGGACCAAAATTACAAAAATTGTCCTTGTGGTTTTTATTTTTAAGTGTTTAGTCCAAAATTGAAACCTTTAGTTTTGGTCCATGTGGACTAAACACGCTAAAAATCAGAAAGCACGAAGGTGGTGACCATGAAAAGGTGAGTACTTTATAACATTGTCCCTTTATATACGAGTTACGCAAGAAAAAGCAAGTGACTTTCATTTCAAGTTCCTTTTCTAAATGCAAATATTTCCCACATCCATAGAATCTCCTACCTGGGTACCCCAGGATCAAACCATCTAAAAAAATTGCATTTTCTTCTCTGCAAATATTTCCCACATCCATAGAATCTCCTACCTGGGTTTTCATGTGTCCAAGCCGTGACCAATGAAGAATCAGCCCCACTGTAACAACAGACCAATCTTGTTCTGCGTTTCAATGAAGACCCAATGACTGATGAAGATGAATATTCCCCTTCCATTTTCGTTTTCTGCAAAACACGATTTGAGCATAAAACAATTCAGCAAAACACGATTTGAGCAAAACACGATTTTGAATTGGAAACGGAGAGATGAGGATGAGATGAACGAGATGATGATGAAAGAACGAAGAAGATGAATGAAGGAAGAAGAAATTGGGGGTTTAAAACCCTAAAAATATAACGTTGGAGATGAGCATTACACTGCTCTTCCAATTTCTTTTTTCATTTTTTAGTTTTTTTTAATCATTCATGCCTACATGGATTTTTCACTTAATTTATAATCAATATTAACCTACGTGACATCCAACCCACTTAAGTGAGGAGCCACGTAAGTTTTGACCAGGTCAAAATAGCCCACTTGCAAAAGGGGGTAAAGTTAGGGGGCTGAATTGTTTTTTTTATAGGGGGCCAAAGTCGCAACTTCTTAAAAGTTAGGGGGCCAAAAGTGCTTTTAAGCCTATTTTTTTTTTTGAAGATTTTTAAGCCTATTCTTTAGGGATCATGGCTCCTAAAGTGACTATGCAAAGGGAGGAGGAGAAGGCTGGAGACGGAGCGGAAATGACTCGGGGATTAGATGTATTCGATCTTAGTTATATTGCTGGAAACTATCAGTTTGTGTGGAATATTTCTAGAAAAGATTCCGATAACCTCAAAATATCAAAAAATATTTTGAGGTTATATTGGGACCGAGAGTGACTTGTTCGTTTGAGGGCCGAAAATGCCATTTTGCTGAGTGGTTTATTATGTATAAGTGGGGACAGAAGATTGAATATAGGGGTGGAAATCTATTCATCATTTTTAAATTGGCCATTGAGAAGGAGTATATGATTGATCTTTTGATTTTTAAACCCAACTTGTATATGGTAGGAGGTTTCAGTGGAGGAGAATGATGGAGCGTATGGGATTTTAGTGACTATTGTAGAAGTAATTACAAAAGAACAAATTCAGCCTCCAAACGCTATGTGATTGTGTCATAGGTTTGTATGAGGGGATGAGAAAATGAGTGGTACCGACGAGGTTTTTAAAACATCATGTGTTACTTTCCCAGAAAGCGTGCGATTTAATGAAATGTTGTACCTAATTGCTCCAACATTCTCGAGTTTCTCAAAACCAACTGTATGTTTGGGAGACTTCCATGAATTTTTATTATTAACTTGGATAATTTGCTCCAACCACTCATGGAATTCTCCCAAACATATGGCTGGTTTTGAGAAACTCGAGAATGTTGGAGCAATTAGGTACAACATTTCATTAAATCACACGCTTTCCGGGAAAATAACACATGATGTTTTCAAAAACGCGTCGGTACCACTCATTTTCTCGTCCCCTCATACAAACCTATGACACAATCACATAGCGTTTGGAGGCTGAATTTGTTCGGAATACTTTTGTAATTACTTTATAATAGAGTACTTGGGAAATGACATCTTCGTTATATCACTAAAATCCCATAAGTTCCACCATTCTCCTCCACTAAGAACTCATACCATATAAAAGTTGGGTTTAAAAAACAGAGGATCAATCATATTCTCTTTCTCAATGACCAATTTAAAAATGATGAATACATTTCCACCCATATAGTCAATCCTCGGTTCACACTTATACATAAAAAACCACTCAACAAAATGGCATTTTCGGCCCTCAAACGAACAAGTCACTCTCATTCCCAATATAATCTCAAAATATTTTTTGACTACCGGAATCTTTTTTAAAAATATTCCATACAAACTGATCGTTTCCAGCAACATAACTAGGATCGAATACATCTAATTCCCGAGTTATTTCCTCTTCGGCCTTCTTCTCCTTCCACTTTACGAAGCCAGTTTAGTAGTCATGATGCCTAAACAAAGGCACCAAAATGAAAAGAAACCTCAAATCAATTGTAACTAGGGTGGGTCGGTACGGTATACCGAAAATTTTACACCATACCATATCGAAAATTTTGGTATGATAAAATTGATACCGTTGTCGTGCCGAAACTTTCAGTATACCGAAAATTCCGGTATGTTAATTCTGCATACCTTTATTATACCGTTGGTTTGATATATCGTACTGGCAGTCGGTATACCGAAATGTACGGTATATACCGATTTTTTCAATAAATCTATATATCGAAATTACATCAAATAAATATGAATAGTATCCTAAAAATCAAACTATACAGTCCCAAGCGCAACAACAATCAAACTCTCCCAAACGCAACAACAATCAAACTCTAAAGTCCCAAACGCGACACCAGTCGAACTCTAAAATTCTAGCACAACAATAATCAAACTCCCAAGTCTCAAATAAATTACTACAATCCACAAATTTTCATGTGGTTGTTTTTCTTCATAACTTCAAATTCTGTGATAGTACTATCACAGTTTAGCAAATGTTTCAAACATCACCTCTATTAATCAAAGGTTATTTTCTCGGAAGGTGTGCGATTTAAGCTGCTGTATGTTTGGGGGACTTCCATGAATTTTTGATTATTTGAGTGCATTATGGGTTCGTACAATATTGGATATATTTGGAATCCAATTGAAGATGTGCTCCATTTTATTACCAACGAAGATGTAGCCTGCAAAACTCTTGCATTGTTGAAATATCCTAGCAGACATAAATTTTTATAATTGTTGGAGAGGAAAAACAATTGAAAAAAAAGTCGGATAAAAAGGAAACAGGAAATGAAGTGAATTTAATTCGAGAAAGGAAATTTGAAGCGAAGGATATGAAGATTGTGGAGGAGGTCAGGGATAGGGAGCTTGGTGAGTAAGTGAAAAAGACAGAGGACCCAAGAAAAAAAGGGGATATGAAGGCAACAACTTGGGAGTTGTATTTATTTGTGGAAGAGATGAAGAATGGAATTTAAAGTTGACCAACACCTTTATGTCCATATGAACGGCCTGAACCCACTCCAAATATGCCACTTTGACCGATTACTAGAACACGGGCCAAGAAAGGCAAGAAAGTACTTTATGGGCTGATTTAAGAAACTCGGGCTGAAGATCGTCGTGGATCTCTGCTTACGTGGCTGGGATAACACTTCCACATAGCGGGAAACAAGTCGCATAAGAATTGCCAAAATTTTCACTCCGAGCGGGCTGTATCCCGACCTAGCCCTAGTGTGGATCCGCCCTTGGTGGTATGGATAATGCTTTATTTTTCGATAACAATTAATATACCAGTAAATTGCGATAATTTGTTCCTATTTCTGATTTCCTAATCCTAGGGTTCACACGGTGGTATGAATGATAATTCGTTCCTATTTCCGCAACTATTTCAATTGATTTGTTGCACTTTTTTTTCTAATTCTTTTTTTAAACTTTTTTGAAGGATACACTTGCTGGTGGAAGCGCGCAACGAATGAGTCATCTCAATCATTTCTGGAAGGGTCTACCCTCCTTCAGAGGTAATAATCAAAGACACTTTCTAAAGATGGGTCGGTGATTGAAGATAGAGTTCCTGAAAGCGATGAATCATTGGACGACCACGACGCCGATTTTTGGATTAACATCGTCCGAAGACAGAGTTTCACTTACTTTTCTGCCCCCTTTCCCTTGTTTCCCCAAGGTTCTGCGTGATCAGGTAAACCTTATCAAACAAATTTAGCTTCGGGAGAATGAAGTGAAATTGCACCCATCGAATACAAATTTAGCTATTGTGAGATCGAATATCGATTTAGCTGATGTGAAGCGTTATCGCTGATTCCAAGGAGGGTTAACATAACCTCTTGCCTTCATATACCCCTGATGCCTTTGTAAAGCCCTTCCTTCCAGATGAATCGATGCTAAAGGTACCTTGGTGGCCTCACTAATTTGATCCAATTGAAAAAACTAGTCAACCTTGTACAGCCATGTCTTAATCATCAAATTGGCCACATCAAAAGCACATCATCAAAAATTTATAAAGATTATAAAATAGAAATACCAAACTTACAGCTCTATTTATGGCTGATGGTTGGGTCTTTTTCCCTTTCCCAGTTATAACGTGTAGGAACCTCGCGTCTGGAAAAATAACGATACCTGTCGTTATTTTTGAATAAGATTAACATTAAACCAATCCTATATACAATTATATTATCAAACTCACTTCCGATCTTTGCTAAAATCAACAGCATCATTGTTACAATGGTAACTGCATTATCGTCGGTCTAGCGGTGGAAGTCTATAGTAGTTTCATTGTTCAATAGCTCATTTCTGGATAAGATTAACATTAAACGAATCTTAATCATCATCATCAACAGCACCTTAATCCCAACTATGTTGGGGTCGGTGGCATGAAGATTAACATTAAACGAATCTTAATACTAAAAAAAAAAATTAAAATGCAACTAACTTACGTTGCCATAAATATCTCAATACAAATTTTTAACAAACAGCTGGTTATACAAGATAGATTCCTGCAAACAAAAAGTTTAAGTGGTATATATGTTTATAAAAATACCTCTCGTCGAAGATCCATACAAATATTGGTATGACTATCACGTTCCTCTGACTTTATCTATCAAACAAAAATATATATATATATATATATATATATATATATTAAAATTGAGTTTTTCTAGGATTAGACATAAACTGGCTCAAGTGTTGTACTGCAAATGCAAGATCTCGGCGAGTGAGTTAGAAAATTGAGTTTTCCAACCAATCAGTTGGGTTGTAATATTGATATACAGAGCAATCTCATCCTCCAACTATCACCATAGCTATCACACGTTTCAGAACAAGGGTTCATCAAATCCTTCTCAAACGCGAGATACTTCATGAGTCAATACTCAAGAAGACTCTCGGACCAACGACAAGTTAGAGGTAAAGCTTAAAACTCGTCTAGAAGATTTCGGTGCTAAAATAGAATGCAACAACAATCAACAAAGTCTTAAGATCGCAGAGAATTCGAGAGCTATTTCAGAAATCAACGATTTGATGTCTGGGTTATCACTTCAGATGACTATGGCTGGCCAAATCACTAAGGCAATTAACGATTCAACCATTAACAACATGAGTTTTTCTAATATGGTAGAGGATGAGTCGGTAATTAGAAACAGAAAACAGGGGCCTAAATTACAAGAGTTAATTGGAAATACTAATCAATATTCTTCCAGATTAACTAAGATTGAATTTCCCCGTTTTGGAGGTGATGATATTAAGACATGGTTGTGCAGGGTTGACTAGTTTTTTCAATTGGATCAAATTAGTGAGGCCACCAAGATACCTTTAGCATCGATTCATCTGGAAGGGTAAACACGAAATTTTAGAAAATGGAGGGGGTGAAAGTGACATTTTAGAAAGTTCAAAGTCAAAGGGATCAAAATGATATTTTACAAAGTAGAGGGGTGGAACGTGTCATTTTACAAAGTAGAGGGGTTAAAAGTGTCGGTTGAAACATCCACCGACACTTCAATTTAGTATATAGGTAATTGTTTACAATTAAAAATTATAATAATTAGACCAACAAAAATAAAAATCACATTTGAATACCCTGAACATTGTAAATCGCAAACTGCCTCTCACGTAAACTTGTCTCTAGGCCCATGTCGTAGATTAAATTGCAGAACACTATCAATATTTTAAACATGTCAATGTTTGAATCTTAGACCTATTGTATAAGATTTTTCCCCTCAAGTATTAGCGACCCATCAACATTGTATGTTCTAAAAGTTGCAAATTCCCTATATACTAATTTGAAGAGTCGGTGCACTTTGCTTGGCCTGAGTTTGGTCCCTGACTTTTGTGGTTTGGCATCTTCACTCCTCTTAGACACCCTTGGTCTTCTTAATTCGGTGACCCACTACACTGACCCACACTCCTCTTCCCCTCCCATATCCTCTCCAGAACGTCATCGCCGCAAGTCCTCTCCTCCGTTGTCCTGACCTCCGATCAGCAATAAGCTCGAAGAACTTTTCCCTATAATCGTTTTGGGCAAAGATTTACAAACAGGTATGTATATATATTTATAGAGAACAAACCGGAGGAACAAACATGTATGAGTATCAGGGGCGGAGCTATGTGAGGGCCTGGGAGGGGCATGGCCTCCCTGATTTTTGCTATACAAACATGAAACGAGTTAGGGTTTTTGCTCTTCTCTCTTCTCTTTCTCTGCAGACCCCTCTCTCCTCTTCTGTTACCGGTAAGATCACCATCTTCTGCTTTCGGTGAGCACCTATTCTGTTACCGATGAGCACCTCACGTCACATCACTACCGCCGGCAACCATGTACTACCTCCATCCCCTTCACAGGCCACTACGGGAAATTCCTCCTTTTTCTGAAACCAGGGCGTCATTATTGTCGGAGACCAAGGCGGCGAGATCGGGGAAGGGATAGGAGTCGGCGGGGTGTGTGGTGATGCTCTGGGAAGTCGTCGGCGAGATCAGTGAAGCGATCAGGACGAAGAGTATTTAGAAACAAGATTTCATATGTATTGCTCCTTTGTGACCTAGATATTGCATGCGAGATCGTTGCCCCTTTGTCTGAGTCCTTTAATGCTCTGATATCGAATTTGCAGGTTTGCAAATACCAATTTGGGGATTTTGAATTTAAAGGTTTGTAACCTAGATATCGAATTTGCTTTTTATTAGAGATTGTTTGAAAATTTTAGGGTTTGTAACATTTAAATTTGCAGCTCTTATTGTCGCCATTAGAGGTTGTTTGAAACGGCCGATTGTTTTGTGAAGTAAATCTGTAAATTGAAGAACAAAGAATGTTGTTCCAGATTATTTTTTTATCCAGTTATAGGGCTTTGTTATCATTTATTGGGTTATTCCTATCAGCTTGATGCTATTGGGGGTTTAAATTGACAATGGAGCAAGGATATCTTGCAAGTTTTCTTTCAAAAAGTTTGATTATTTTTCCTCAGAAAAAAAAAATGGGTAACTTTAACAATCTAATTGGTGAGTTTTTTTTTTTTTTTTTTTTTTTGTGTGTGTTATTATGTTTGATATCATTGGAGTTCAATTGCACAAGAGATCAAGAACATATTTCGAGTTCTATTTCAAAAAGTTTGATCTTCACATAATGAATAGCATAGTGAATTTATTCTTTTGGTTTTTGTTGAATGTATTAAGCTTTGAATTGGAAATGAAGTTGTCTAATATGGATTATTCTTTTGGTTTTTGACCAGGTAAGAGATGATTGAACAAAGGTGTCTGATATGGATTATTATATAGTACTAAGTGGTTCAATAATGAAGCTGTTAAGGTAAAAATTATTTCAAAATTTTATCTACTCATTGGCATTCATCGAAACTTGGATCATTTGTTAAAAAACTAATCAGTAAGTTTGCTACCTTAAAGAGCATCTTTGGTGTTGTGCAGCCATGCCGTTCGATTGGGGTTATGCATCGATAGTTAAAGCCTGAAATTTCTTTTTGGTTGACGATAAGGTAAAGATCTCTCCTGTCCTTCTGAATTACGTTCTTTGAGTTTGAGGACTGACTTTTAATAAGAAGAAATGGAAGAAAAATGCTAAAATATATAAAGACTGGAAGTGGGTTGCTAAATTACACAAAGAAATGCTATTTCCTTCTTTTGAAATATATCCAGGCATCAAATTATCAAAGAAGTTATAAAAAAGATCGAGGATGGTAAAATTAACTTTGGCTGGGTGAAATAAAGAATAAATATTTGTTTTGGTTCCTGTGTTATATCACGGTTTTTGGATATGGTGTAAAGTTTACTATTTTTGTCCCTAAATCATTGTTTCTTTAGTCTTTTACGTCCACATGTCGTCTAAGTTAACAACAGGTTCATTAAATTTTATGAATTGTAAGTTAGACGGTACAGGGATGAAAAGGCTATTCAAGGACTCAAAAGCAACCTTCTGAACCATATCCAAATAAGTGATACAATACAGGGGCGGAAACTGTAATTTTTACTGTTACATAAATGATTCGTTTTAGAGACAATCATGACATAATTGGAGAAATGGAAGGAAAAAAATAAATGAGGGCAAATTTTTGAAGGTACAAACATTTTTCAATATATCCAATGTTTCCAAACTGCATATTGGCATTAAATTTGTTCATTTATGATCGATAGAGATCCAAACATCTTCCCATTTTTGTGTAGCATTACTTTCGCTTCTTATTATTATAGCATTGTACGTTCATGTTTTTTTTTTCTTATTTAGGCATCGTAGTTTCAGAATTTTACGCAATTATCTCATGTATATTGTCACATGAAGAATCATCCGGCAATAGCTCAGGTATAATAACATCATAACACATTGGACTCTATTTTTGTAATTTAAAAGCTATTAAATATTACATTTTTATGAAGAGGGAAATAAGTAATAAATATTTAGTTAGGAATCAGATAAAGGGCATACGGGCATTTCATTTGGGACGGGGACCAAAACTTTTGTAAATACGTCAAATAAGGACCAAAATTGCAATGTGGTTCTTATAAGGACCAAAATTCCAAAAATTGTCCTTGTGGTTTTTATTTTTAAGTGTTTAGTCCAAAATTGAAACCTTTAGTTTTGGTCCATGTGGACTAAACACGCTAAAAATCAGAAAGCACGAAGTTGGTGACCATGAAAAGGTGAGTACTTTATAACATTGTCCCTTTATATACGAGCTACGCAAGAAAAAGCAAGTGACTTTCATTTCAAGTTCCTTTTCTAAATGCAAATATTTCCCACATCCATAGAATCTCCTACCTGGGTACCCCAGGATCAAACCATCTAAAAAAATTGCATTTTCTTCTCTGCAAATATTTCCCACATCCATAGAATCTCCTACCTGGGTTTTCATGTGTCCAAGCCGTGACCAATGAAGAATCAGCCCCACTGTAACAACAGACCAATCTTGTTCTGCGTTTCAATGAAGACCCAATGACTGATGAAGATGAATATTCCCCTTCCATTTTCGTTTTCTGCAAAACACGATTTGAGCATAAAACAATTCAGCAAAACACGATTTGAGCAAAACACGATTTTGAATTGGAAACGGAGAGATGAGGATGAGATGAACGAGATGATGATGAAAGAACGAAGAAGATGAATGAAGGAAGAAGAAATTGGGGGTTTTAAAACCCTAAAAATATAACCGTTGGAGATGAGCATTACACCTGCTCTTCCAATTTCTTTTTTCATTTTTTAGTTTTTTTTAATCATTCATGCCTACATGGATTTTTCACTTAATTTATAATCAATATTAACCTACGTGACATCCAACCCACTTAAGTGAGGAGCCACGTAAGTTTTGACCAGGTCAAAATAGCCCACTTGCAAAAGGGGGTAAAGTTAGGGGGCTGAATTGTTTTTTTTATAGGGGGCCAAAGTCGCAACTTCTTAAAAGTTAGGGGGCCAAAAGTGCTTTTAAGCCTATTTTTTTTTTTGAAGATTTTTAAGCCTATTCTTTAGGGATCATGGCTCCTAAAGTGACTATGCAAAGGGAGGAGGAGAAGGCTGGAGACGGAGCGGAAATGACTCGGGGATTAGATGTATTCGATCTTAGTTATATTGCTGGAAACTATCAGTTTGTGTGGAATATTTCTAGAAAAGATTAGATAACCTCAAAATATCAAAAAATATTTTGAGGTTATATTGGGACCGAGAGTGACTTGTTCGTTTGAGGGCCGAAAATGCCATTTTGCTGAGTGGTTTATTATGTATAAGTGGGGACAGAAGATTGAATATAGGGGTGGAAATCTATTCATCATTTTTAAATTGGCCATTGAGAAGGAGTATATGATTGATCTTTTGATTTTTAAACCCAACTTGTATATGGTAGGAGGTTTCAGTGGAGGAGAATGATGGAGCGTATGGGATTTTAGTGACTATTGTAGAAGTAATTACAAAAGAACAAATTCAGCCTCCAAACGCTATGTGATTGTGTCATAGGTTTGTATGAGGGGATGAGAAAATGAGTGGTACCGACGGGGTTTTTAAAACATCATGTGTTACTTTCCCAGAAAGCGTGCGATTTAATGAAATGTTGTACCTAATTGCTCCAACATTCTCGAGTTTCTCAAAACCAACTGTATGTTTGGGAGACTTCCATGAATTTTTATTATTAACTTGGATAATTTGCTCCAACCACTCATGGAATTCTCCCAAACATATGGCTGGTTTTGAGAAACTCGAGAATGTTGGAGCAATTAGGTACAACATTTCATTAAATCACACGCTTTCCGGGAAAATAACACATGATGTTTTCAAAAACGCGTCGGTACCACTCATTTTCTCGTCCCCTCATACAAACCTATGACACAATCACATAGCGTTTGGAGGCTGAATTTGTTCGGAATACTTTTGTAATTACTTTATAATAGAGTACTTGGGAAATGACATCTTCGTTATATCACTAAAATCCCATAAGTTCCACCATTCTCCTCCACTAAGAACTCATACCATATAAAAGTTGGGTTTAAAAAACAGAGGATCAATCATATTCTCTTTCTCAATGACCAATTTAAAAATGATGAATACATTTCCACCCATATAGTCAATCCTCGGTTCACACTTATACATAAAAACCACTCAAAGAAATGGCATTTTCGGCCCTCAAGCGAACAAGTCACTCTCATTCCCAATATAATCTCAAAATATTTTTTGACTACCGGAATCTTTTTTAAAAATATTCCATACAAACTGATCGTTTCCAGCAACATAACTAGGATCGAATACATCTAATTCCCGAGTTATTTCCTCTTCGGCCTTCTTCTCCTTCCACTTTACGAAGCCAGTTTAGTAGTCATGATGCCTAAACAAAGGCACCAAAATGAAAAGAAACCTCAAATCAATTGTAACTAGGGTGGGTCGGTACGGTATACCGAAAATTTTACACCATACCATATCGAAAATTTTGGTATGATAAAATTGATACCGTTGTCGTGCCGAACCTTTCAGTATACCGAAAATTCCGGTATGTTAATTCTGCATACCTTTATTATATCGTTGGTTTGATATATCGTACTGGCAGTCGGTATACCGAAATGTACGGTATATACCGATTTTTTCAATAAATCTATATATCGAAATTACATCAAATAAATATGAATAGTATCCTAAAAATCAAACTATACAGTCCCAAGCGCAACAACAATCAAACTCTCCCAAACGCAACAACAATCAAACTCTAAAGTCCCAAACGCGACACCAGTCGAACTCTAAAATTCTAGCACAACAATAATCAAACTCCCAAGTCTCAAATAAATTACTACAATCCACAAATTTTCATGTGGTTGTTTTTCTTCATAACTTCAAATTCTGTGATAGTACTATCACAGTTTAGCAAATGTTTCAAACATCACCTCTATTAATCAAAGGTTATTTTCTCGGAAGGTGTGCGATTTAACTGCTGTATGTTTGGGGGACTTCCATGAATTTTTGATTATTTGAGTGCATTATGGGTTCGTACAATATTGGATATATTTGGAATCCAATTGAAGATGTGCTCCATTTTATTACCAACGAAGATGTAGCCTGCAAAACTCTTGCATTGTTGAAATATCCTAGCAGACATAAATTTTTATAATTGTTGGAGAGGAAAAACAATTGAAAAAAAAGTCGGATAAAAAGGAAACAGGAAATGAAGTGAATTTAATTCGAGAAAGGAAATTTGAAGCGAAGGATATGAAGATTGTGGAGGAGGTCAGGGATAGGGAGCTTGGTGAGTAAGTGAAAAAGACAGAGGACCCAAGAAAAAAGGGGATATGAAGGCAACAACTTGGGAGTTGTATTTATTTGTGGAAGAGATGAAGAATGGAATTTAAAGTTGACCAACACCTTTATGTCCATATGAACGGCCTGAACCCACTCCAAATATGCCACTTTGACCGATTACTAGAACACGGGCCAAGAAAGGCAAGAAAGTACTTTATGGGCTGATTTAAGAAACTCGGGCTGAAGATCGTCGTGGATCTCTGCTTACGTGGCTGGGATAACACTTCCACATAGCGGGAAACAAGTCGCATAAGAATTGCCAAAATTTTCACTCCGAGCGGGCTGTATCCCGACCTAGCCCTAGTGTGGATCCGCCCTTGGTGGTATGAATAATGCTTTATTTTTCGATAACAATTAATATACCAGTAAATTGCGATAATTTGTTCCTATTTCTGATTTCCTAATCCTAGGGTTCACACGGTGGTATGAATGATAATTCGTTCCTATTTCCGCAACTATTTCAATTGATTTGTTGCACTTTTTTTTCTAATTCTTTTTTTAAACGTTTTTGAAGGGTACACTTGCTGGTGGAAGCGCAACGAATGAGTCATCTCGATCATTTCTGGAAGGGTCTACCCTCCTTAAGAGGTAATAATCAAAGACACTTTCTAAAGATGAGTCGGTGATTGAAGATAGAGTTCCTGAAAGCGATGAATCATTGGACGATCACGACGCCGACATATTTTTTGGATTAACATCGTCCGAAGACAGAGTTTCACTTACTTTTCTGCCCCCTTTCCCTTGGTTCCCCAAGGTTCTGCGTGATCATATAAACCTTATCAAACAGATTTAGCTTCGGGAGAATGAAGTGAAATTGCACCGATCGAATACAGATTTAGCTATTGTGAGATCGAATATAGATTTAGCTGTTGCGATCCCCAATTTTTGAAGTGTAACTGTGTTTTTTGTCTCCTTTATTGTTGTCCGATTAGGTTTTGTATTTTTGGTGTATAATGACATGTTCCATATTTTGAGAAGTTATACTACTGCAAATTGAATTTATATTCTCCAGTGTAAGTTGAGTTGGAGTTTGATTTTTTAATTTTAATTTTTATTTTTTCGAGCAAAAAGTTGCACCGCTAGAGCGCTCAACATCAGAATTTAATTGTGTATCTTTTGCAGTGCATTGTTGTGTCTGGTGATGGCCTTGATCATGGAAAGCCTTCTAATTGCCTATGCCGCCAATGTTTTAAAAAACGTGAGGCGAGTTTGAGGCGTTTTGGTTGGACGAGGCGAGGTGTAAGCCTCGAAGCGCATTGAAGCGTAAGCCTCAATTAAAAAAAATACCTATAAGTCTCACTAAAATATTATATTATCCATGGAATTTACTATAGAAGCCAAAAAACTCCATGAAAACAATAACAAACTCAAATCATCACATAAAATGTCATTACATCAACATAGAAATCCATGGTCATCACACAAACATAACAAAATCACCACATAAAATAAAGTCATCAATCAAGAAATAACAAAATCACTACATAAATAAGATAATAATATTTTTATTTTGCTAGTAAATATTATGATAACTAAAAAACAGGATGAACACAAAAAAATTGACAAATGGACTGAAACACAAATCACTACAAATCTAAAAAACATAGTCAAAACTGGTTTTGAGGCAAAAAAAAAACTAAAAAAAAAATGAAAAATCCATTTCAAAAAAGAAAAATAAAGATAAACTAATAAAAAAACCTAAATCCAAGTAATAAATAAAGATACCGTGAGTCGCCGCTTCGGAAATTTTGCAGATTATGTGCGCGGTCGGAAATTCGCCGCGTCCCTGAGTCGCTGAGGTCGCCGAGGCCCGAGTGTGTAACTAGGTAAGTGAGATTTTTCTTTTCGTCGATGAGGGTTAGGTTAGGTAAGTAAGATTTCCTTTTCGTCGCTGCTAAGTTGGTATTAAATAGGGTTAGTTTTTTAACAGTCCGTAAAAAAAGGTAGAAAAAGGACGGCGCCTCTTGCGCCTCAAACGCAACGCTTCGAAGCTTGCGTTTCTTCCGCGCCTTAATCGATTGGGGCGGTCGTCTCAGATTTCTGTTGAATTACAACGCCCCGAGGCTTTTCTGCCTCGCCTCGACGTAAGGCGCGCCTCGAGGCGTACGCCTCTTACGTTTTTTTTAAACATTGGGTTCAGCATGTTCTGCTATGCAGCTGCGATTTGCTGCATTGTCCTTAGTTATTGCTCTAGGGCTCGTCGGGCTCATCATGTCCCTGCTGCTGTGGCTGGTGAGGCTGGTGCGGCTCGTGAGGCTGGTGCGGTTGCTCCTGCGGCTGGTTTTCAATCCCCAACACGTATAGAGTCTTTCACTTCTTCGCATGCTTTTTCAGTGTGATTGTTGTAGTTCTCTAAACGTGTTGGGGATTGAAAACCAGCAGCATCCGCACCAGCCTCAACACCATTCTCACCAGCCGCATGAGCAGGTACAAGACTAGCCCGACGAGCCCTAGAGCGATAACTAAGACAATGCAGCAAATCGCATCTACATAGCAGAATATGGGGGCAGTAGCGAGAATGTGCGGAATCTCATGCCCGGCATAGACAATCAGAAGGCTTTCCATGATCAAGATCATCACCAGACACACAACAATGCACGGGAAAAGATACACAATTAAATTCTGATGTTGAGTGCATTAGCGGTGCAATTTTTTGCTAGAAAAAAAAATTAAAAAATCAAACTCCAGCTCAACTTATACCGAAGAATGTACATTCAATTCGCAGCAGTATAACTACTCAAAATATCGAATATGTCATTATACACCAAATATACAATCTAATCGGACAACAATAACAGAGACATAAAAAACACATAGTCACACTTCAAAAATTGGTGATCGCAACAGCTAAATCTATTATCACAGCAGCTAAATCTATATTCGATCTCACAATAGCTAAATCTGTATTCAAGCAATTTTGCTTCATTCTCCCTTTGGTTCCCCACATGAGAGAATGAAGGCTTCAATAATTTCCTTGAGTAACGATAAGTGGTCTAACAGCTGTCCCGTGCATGTTAGAACCGAACCCCTGATTGAAGTTCTATCTGTCAGTTTCACCAAGGAAATTGATTCCTGTTCAGACAACGACGAGGACCATTGGAGCTTTATGGGAATATTTATGTTCATGATGGTATAAACTATAAACAAATGCTTTATTTATGAACGAGGCGAGAAAGATGGCCCAGATATCATCCGTTTGGGTGGCTAAGCCTAACTGGGCTAGATGATTTTGTATCGATGGATTCACCATATATTTCCATTTGCATCGACCTTCGAGACAAGGGCACAGGAGAAACCATCATTGATGGGAGTTGTCAGTTGTTCAAGGCAATTGATACGCCCTAAAACATCATTATTTCGAACAATTCAGGATAGCAACTGTTCGTGGGAGACACTGTTCTGCTCTTGTGAAGTACTTGGCACTAACTTTTGGGGTTCTGTGCCGTGTCAAGGTTGCACTCTTCAAGGAACAAGTGGGAAGTGAGACCAACAAAGAGGAAGAACTTGAGGTCTACGGGAGTATTTGATCTTTCCGAAAGAAGTTGCATTATTAATCTTTTAGACATTGAGAAAGATGGTGATGACTGTGGATGGGTGACATGGGAGTCTCCTATCATCCTAGCTAGATCTGTGGTGTCATTGAACTTGGGAACTATGATGGTTCTTGGGAAATCATTCCTCGTCAAAATGGTTTGAGTGCCCGAGTGACCATTGATTGGAGGGAACCTTTTATGCTCAACGATCCTCAAAGATCATTCACGTTATCTTTGCCATCGAGGATGAACCATTTTAGTTACTTCTTCGTATGTGTCTTGTGTATTTCGTTCGACTTTTTATTCTCATTTTTAGCATGTTCTTGAATGCTGTTATTTTCCGGTATGGATCATCTGTACCACTTTTGTGTACCACAATGTGTACTACTATCATAGAATAGGGTGTGACCTGTAAAATTTGGGGTGGGTATGGTGAAAAATACATCAGTGTTACATACTTTGATACACAAAAATGACACTGATGATCTTTTCCGGTTATTTTATGCCTTTATTTAATGTGATATATGCCTTGTCTTTGTTTGATTTTATTGTGTTCAGCCTAACTCATTAGACATCATGGCACGTTCAATGGTGGAGGTTTTCTCTATACTTATCGATCGCCGAAACGATGAGAAATTATCTCCATGGCATGGTCAAACTTCCGTGGCTTTCATGGCTTGATTAATATCTTCAAAAGAGACAGATGATCCTTACGTGTTGCCCCATGGGTGCAATAGACTCCTTCATGTTGTCGGTGGACCTTGAAGATGCCGAAAACAATTTGTCGATCAAAGAATTTGCTTGCTCGAGCTACAATATGGACCAAGCGTCAGGACCTTGGCTCTATCGTCTGCTGTGTTCCGTTGTGAAAGGCGTGAATCATCGTGGTTTTGCTGCTGTACACTACGCGACAGTTTAAGGATAGGTTGAAAATTCATTTCTGGTAGTAGCTGAATTATGGGAGTGTTGTAGCTTCCCTACGGTGAGTACGGGTGTCGAACAAGTTACGAGAGGCTGTATCATAAGACACTACTTTTTGAGAGGTCTGAAGGAAATCCCTATGAAAAGCCATGTAAGGATTTTGATGTGGAACTCTCGAGATCTGTGGTTTCTGTGCCGTATGATTCCTTCTTGGAAATCGAAGTTGATTTGCGCTGCTCCGTATCGACTAGCTTTTATAGACGCGTGAAGGAGATGTCGGTGATCCATATTGGCAGCAAGTGCGTGGTCGTTCAAGGAGATCAAGTTGAGATCAGGGTTGGTGTGGAATGGTGCAGAGTCTGAGTATGAAGGATCCACTTGAGATTTCCTGTATGTGGTGTTTGATCTCATCATGTGTAGTTTGCCTGTTCCATCTTTTTTATTTCATTCTCTTTCTAGTTGAAGGTGTAATTTGAATACTATAAGAATGTATTTCATATATATTAAAATATTTTGAAATCTAATAAATTTATCAAGAGTATATTGTTTTCGAAAGATATACAATATTTTGAAAATCTTAAAAATATTTCGAGATATTTAGCAATTAATCAATAAACACAAAATGTAATTCTCTAGATAACCTGAAATGTAAATTTAAAAAATTTATAATTTATGAGACAAGAAGATAATATTCATTAAAAACAATGATCTTACTCTCTCGTCCACGATATAAAGTCCTATTTTGTCATTATTCAGTTAAATTTTAAAACTTTTCACCGTAAATTACGATTAATAAAGCCCTATTTTGTCATTTTTTAGTTAAATTTTAAAACTTTTCACCGTAAATTACGATTAATAAGCTTTTTCGAAAAAACAACTATGTTGGTGAACCCATGGCCTTTTGTTTATACTTATAGTTGAAAGTTGAACCGATTGACCCACTTTAAAAAAGACCACCGTACATTTCGTGTTAAATTTGATATAAAAAATTAAAAAAAATGTCTAAATTTTCAGAAGAATTCTTAGAAGATTAAATTAATTAGACAATAATTTTTCATTTCTTGTAGTTATTGTCAGGTATGATACCGTACCGTTCAATTTTGGTAGGACAACAGTATGGAATATCTGATACTGCCGGTATACCATTACCATATTGAAGTTCGGTATATTCCGAATTTTAAGTATATACCGTTGCTTGGGTATTATTTATATACCGGTATGTATTGATATTGCGGCATATACCAAAATACAGATATATATTGAAAATTTTGGCATTTTATATATACATATTTATTCATATTAATATATTTTCTATAATATAATATAAGCCTAAATATATTTAAATATATTATAACTTATTTAAAAAATAAAATAAAAATAAAATAGCTAATCTAATCTTGTGTCTTCGTAAAAGACATATAACTTAAAACCCTACACCACCCAAGCATCCGCCGCGTCCCCCAATCCAAATTCACCCGCGGGTGGCTCCCCCAGTCCGGCGCGCCGCCTCGCCCCGTCACGCATCTCACCGCCTTCCCCAGTCGTGCGCGCGCTGCGTCTCGGAGCCTCTCCTCAGTCCTCATGCAGTAGGAGGGTCCTTCGCAGTTGCGTTGTCACATCTCCACTCCCAGCTGCGCCTCTCCTTACGCAGTCACGCCTATCACCTCTCCGGCCCCCCTATCGTCTCCGCGCCCTGTCTCTCCTCGCCTCGTCGACTGCATCGCCGCTGCCCTGTCTCTCCTCACTCTCGTCGTTGATCTTTGCTCCATCCTCGACTCACATCGTGACGCCCGTCTTCTCTCCTCTCTCCATGTCACTATTTCTTGAGGTACGAGTGAAGACCGAGGATGCAATGTTTGCTGCAAATCTCTGAATTTATATCTATTTGTATATTGAAGAAAAACATTAATTTGAAAGCTTTATTTCTATTTCTGCAATCTCTGAATTTATGTTGCATTATTTGGTTTATCTATGTTTCAAATTTGTATATTGAAGAAAAAAGTAGGAAACTTAGGGGTTATTTATGTCTATTTCCAAATCTGTTCATTTCTTGCTTGCTGCTTTCCTTTTCGATTAATTGATATATGTTAATTATTCTAAGATTAATGATAAATGGTAATGCATAAAAGTAAAAATTGAGGAATGTATATGATTTTTATTCAAAGTTCTACTTGTTTGATAAAACTAAATGCTTTTGTGAAGTTACCTCTTTAGTTGTATAGTTGATTAATAGAGATGATGTTTGAAACATTTGCTAAACTGTGATAATACGTAATGTGATAGTTTCACGGCAGCCGTAATGGTTTTCAAGAGAGACATGAAAATCAATGAATTGAAAATGATGGTTTGAAGTTATGAATAAAAACAACCACATGAAAATTTGGGGATTGTAGTAATTTGTGGATTGTAGCATTTTATTTGTTGGATTTGAGACTTGAGAGTTTGATTGTTGTTGTGCTTGAATTTTAGAGTTTGATTGTTGTTGTGTTTGGTACCTTAGAGTTTGATTGTTGTTGTGTTTGAAACTTTAGAGTTTGATTTTTATTACGTGGAGTTTAATAGAAGTTGCATTTTTAAGATATTATTTATATTTATTTGATGTAATTTCGTATATAGGTTTATTGCAAAATCCGGTATATAGGTTTATTGAAAAAGTAGGTATGTGCCGTACATTTCAACATATTGGTATACAGTGATTCACGTGTAGCGTACGCTATATGTTCTTTCGCGTAATAGCGTACGCTATTCACATTATTACCTGCGCCACGGTTATTTAGCGTGCGCTATCCGAGCATTAGGTTAAAAAAATGCGCTACGTGGCGCTTCGGCCCTGTTGTGCGCGATAGCGCGCTCGTGCGAGTTTGAAAACACTGACTGTGAAAGCACGGTGCACCAACTGCTGGTACGATACCAAACCAACAGTGCAATAACAGAATGCAAATTAGTATACCGAAAGTTTCGGCACGGAAACGGTACTCATACCGAAATTTTTGGTATGGTATATGGTATATGGCGTAAAATTTTCGGTTTACCGTACCGATCCACCCTAGTTACTATTGATTTGAGGTTTCTTCTCATTTTAGTGCCTTTGTTTAGGGATCATGCTCCTAAAGTGGCTATGCAAAGGGAGAAGGCTGGAGACGGAGAGGAAATGACTCGGGGATTAGATGTATTCGATCCTAGTTATGTTGTTGGAAATTATCAGTTTGTGTGGAATTTCTAGAAAAGATTCCGATAACGTCAAAAAATATTTTAATGTTATATTGGGAATGAGCGTGACTTGTTCGTTTGAGGGCCGAAAATGCCATTTTGCTAAGTGCTTTTTTGTATAAGTGGAGACAGAAGATTGACTATAAAGGTGGAAATCTATTTATCATTTTTAAATTAGCCATTGAGAAGGACTAATGGTGGAGCGTATGAGATTTTTAAATTAGCCATTGAGAATGACTTCTATGATTGATCTGATTTTTAAATTCAACTTGTATAGGGTAGGAGTTTTTGGTGGAGGACAATGGTGGAGCGTATGAGATTTTAGTTATATAACGAAGATGTCATTTCTCAAGTACTAAGGACTCTATTATAGAAGTAATTGCAAAAGTATTCCGAACAAATTCAGCCGACAAACGCTATGTGATTGTGTCATAAGTTTGCATGAGGGGGACGAGAAAATGAGTGGTACCGACGGTTTTTTTAAAACTTCATGTGTTATTTTCTCAGAAAACGTGCGATTTAATGAAATGTTGTACCTAATTGCTACAACATTCTCGAGTTTCTCAAAACCAGTTGTATGTAATTTGCTCCAACCACTCATGGAAATCTCCCAAACATACAGCTGGTTTTGAGGGACTCGAGAATGTTGGAGCAATTAGGTACAATATTTCATTAAATCGCACGCTTTCAGGGGAAATAACATATTATGTTTTAAAAAACTCGTCGGTACCACTCATTTTCTCGTCCCCTCATACAAACCTATGACACAAGCACATAGCGTTTGTAGGCTGAATTTGTTCGGAATACTTTTGTAATTACTCATATAATAGACTCCTTAGGACTTGGGAAATGACATCTCCGTTATATCACTAAAATCCCATACGCTCCACCATTGTCCTCCACTAAAAACTCCTACCATACACAAGTTGGGTTTGAAAATCAGCAGATCAAATCATACTCCTTCTCAATTGCCAATTTAAAAATGATGAATAGATTTCCACCCCTATAGTCAATCTTCTACATAGAAAAACCACTCAGCAAAATGGCGTTTTCGACCCTCAAACGAACAAGTCACTCTCATTTCCAATATAACCTCAGATATTTTTTGACGCTATCGGAATCTTTTCTAGAAATATTCCACACAAATGGATCGTTTCCAGCAACATAACTAGGATCGAATACATCTAATCCCCGAGCCATTTCCTCTCTCCAGCCTTCTCCTCCTTCCCCCTTTCCATAGCCAATTTAGTAGCCATGATACCTAAACAAAGGCACCAAAATGAGAAGCAACCTCAAATCAATCGTAACTAAGGGTGGTCGGTACGATATACTAAAAATTTTACACCATACTGTATACCGTATCGAAAATTTTGGTATGAGAAAATTGATACCGTTGTCGTGCCGAAAATTTCGGTGTACCGAAAATTCCGGTATGTTAATTTTGCATACCTTTATTGTACCGTTGGTTCGATATATTGTACCCGACAATCGGTATACCGAAATGTATGGTATATACCGAATTTTTCAATAAACCTGTATACCGAAATTACATCAAATAAATATGAATAATACTCTAAAAATTAATCTCGAGCACAATAAAAATCAAACTCTACGATTCTAAGCGCAACAAAAATCAAACTCTAAAGTACGCAACACCAATCGAACTCTAAAATCCAAGCACGACAATAATCAAACTCCCAAGTCTCAAATACAACAAGTAAATTACTACAATCCACAAATTTTCATGTGGTTGTTTTTCTTCATTACTTCAAACTCCGTGAAACTATCGCATTATCATAGTTTAGCAAATGTTTCAGACATCACCTCTATTAATCATAGGTTATTTTCCCGGAAACCGTGCAATTTAACTGCTTTATGTTTGGGAGACTTCCATGAATTTTTAATTATTAACTGGGATTATTTGAGTGCATTATGGGTTTTGTACAATATTAGATATATTTGGAATCCAATTGAAGACGAAGATGTGCTCCATTTTATTGCCAACGGAGATGTAGCCTGCAAAACTCGTGTTGTTGAAATATCCCAGCAGACATAAATTTTTAGCATTGGATATTTGTGCCGTTTTATGCGGAAGCGAAAATAAATTGCGGAAAATAAATCACACAAGGATTTATAGAGGTTCGGCTATTAACGAAGCCTACGTCCTCTCTCGATGTATCTTTTTCCTTAGGATTAAGATCAAAACCTCTACGCCTCTCTTCAATCGGTCGAGGGATTACCGTTACAAGCTCGTCTTCTATCGGTCCGAGTAAAACCGTTTTTCCTTTTCTATTGGATAAGGAATCAACCACTCTAGCTTTCTATCGGTACTAGATAAACCTCACTAAGATAGCGATTGTGATTCTAACAATGTCGGATCCTTGATCCTAATAACACCGAATCAAATCGTATCTTTTCTTTTTCTCGCTCGTGTATAATGTTGAATGTATAAACACTCAAACTAACAATATAAGCTCAATATTACAACAATGTAAGTATATGATTCTCAGATGAATATCTTGTTTGCTTGAAGTTGTTCTCAAACAATACCATAGGAATGGTATTTATAGGCATTTCCCACAAACTAGCCGTTGCTGGCTGTTTTGACTTGCTAGCGTGCGCTAGCCTTCTTTTGTAGCGTGCGCTAGATCATTCCAGTTTCAACTTTTAAATGCTTCGTTTCTTCTTTAGCGTGCGTTATGTCTTCTGCCTTACGTACGTTATCTCACTTACTTAGCGTACGTTAACCATGAATGAGTAGCGTGCGTTAACGTAATATATCCGTTGCCTTTACTTGTCAAACTATCCGAAGATGTCAAAAATGATGGTATCATTTTTAAATTAGCCATTGAGAATGACTTCTATGATTGATCTGATTTTTAAATTCAACTTGTATAGGGTAGGAGTTTTTGGTGGAGGACAATGGTGGAGCGTATGAGATTTTAGTTATATAACGAAGATGTCATTTCTCAAGTACTAAGGACTCTATTATAGAAGTAATTGCAAAAGTATTCCGAACAAATTCAGCCGACAAACGCTATGTGATTGTGTCATAAGTTTGCATGAGGGGGACGAGAAAATGAGTGGTACCGACGGTTTTTTTAAAACTTCATGTGTTATTTTCTCAGAAAACGTGCGATTTAATGAAATGTTGTACCTAATTGCTACAACATTCTCGAGTTTCTCAAAACCAGCTGTATGTAATTTGCTCCAACCACTCATGGAAATCTCCCAAACATACAGCTGGTTTTGAGGGACTCGAGAATGTTGGAGCAATTAGGTACAATATTTCATTAAATCGCACGCTTTCAGGGGAAATAACATATTATGTTTTAAAAAACTCGTCGGTACCACTCATTTTCTCGTCCCCTCATACAAATCTATGACACAAGCACATAGCGTTTGTAGGCTGAATTTGTTCGGAATACTTTTGTAATTACTCATATAATAGACTCCTTAGGACTTGGGAAATGACATCTCCGTTATATCACTAAAATCCCATACGCTCCACCATATCTCCACTAAAAACTCCTACCATACACAAGTTGGGTTTGAAAATCAGCAGATCAATCATACTCCTTCTCAATTGCCAATTTAAAAATGATGAATAGATTTCCACCCCTATAGTCAATCTTCTACATAGAAAAACCACTCAGCAAAATGGCATTTTCGACCCTCAAACGAACAAGTCACTCTCATTTCCAATATAACCTCAGATATTTTTTGACGCTATCGGAATCTTTTCTAGAAATATTCCACACAAATGGATCGTTTCCAGCAACATAACTAGGATTGAATACATCTAATCCCCGAGCCATTTCCTCTCTCCAGCCTTCTCCTCCTTCCCCCTTTCCATAGCCAATTTAGTAGCCATGATACCTAAACAAAGGCACCAAAATGAGAAGCAACCTCAAATCAATCGTAACTAAGGGTGGTCGGTACGATATACTAAAAATTTTACACCATACTGTATACCGTATCGAAAATTTTGGTATGAGAAAATTGATACCGTTGTCGTGCCGAAAATTTCGGTGTACCGAAAATTCCGGTATGTTAATTTTGCATACCTTTATTGTGCAGTTGGTTCGATATATTGTACCCGACAATCGGTATACCGAAATGTATGGTATATATCGAATTTTTCAATAAACCTGTATACTGAAATTACATCAAATAAATATGAATAATACTCTAAAAATTAATCTCGAGCACAATAAAAATCAAACTCTACAGTCCTAAGCGCAACAAAAATCAAACTCTAAAGTACGCAACACCAATCGAACTCTAAAATCCAAGCACGACAATAATCAAACTCCCAAGTCTCAAATACAACAAGTAAATTACTACAATCCACAAATTTTCATGTGGTTGTTTTTCTTCATTACTTCAAACTCCGTGAAACTATCGCATTATCATAGTTTAGCAAATGTTTCAGACATCACCTCTATTAATCATAGGTTATTTTCCCGGAAACCGTGCAATTTAACTGCTTTATGTTTGGGAGACTTCCATGAATTTTTAATTATTAACTGGGATTATTTGAGTGCATTATGGGTTTTGTACAATATTAGATATATTTGGAATCCAATTGAAGACGAAGATGTGCTCCATTTTATTGCCAACGGAGATGTAGCCTGCAAAACTCGTGTTGTTGAAATATCCCAGCAGACATAAATTTTTAGCATTGGATATTTGCGCCGTTTTATGCGGAAGCGAAAATAAATTGCGGAAAATAAATCACACAAGGATTTATAGAGGTTCGGCTATTAACGAAGCCTACGTCCTCTCTCGATGTATCTTTTTCCTTAGGATTAAGATCAAAACCTCTACGCCTCTCTTCAATCGGTCGAGGGATTACCGTTACAAGTTCGTCTTCTATCGGTTCGAGTAAAACCGTTTTTCCTTTTCTATTGGATAAGGAATCAACCACTCTAGCTTTCTATCGGTACTAGATAAACCTCACTAAGATAGCGATTGTGATTCTAACAATGCCGGATCCTTGATCCTAATAACACCGAATCAAATCGTATCTTTTCTTTTTCTCGCTCGTGTATAATGTTGAATGTATAAACACTCAAACTAACAATATAAGCTCAATATTACAACAATGTAAGTATATGATTCTCAGATGAATATCTTGTTTGCTTGAAGTTGTTCTCAAACAATACCATAGGAATGGTATTTATAGGCATTTCCCACAAACTAGCCGTTGCTGGCTGTTTTGACTTGCTAGCGTGCGCTAGCCTTCTTTTGTAGCGTGCGCTAGATCATTCCAGTTTCAACTTTTAAATGCTTCGTTTCTTCTTTAGCGTGCGTTATGTCTTCTGCCTTACGTACGTTATCTCACTTACTTAGCGTACGTTAACCATGAATGAGTAGCGTGCGTTAACGTAATATATCCGTTGCCTTTACTTGTCAAACTATCCGAAGATGTCAAAAATGATGGTATCATTTTTAAATTAGCCATTGAGAATGACTTCTATGATTGATCTGATTTTTAAATTCAACTTGTATAGGGGAGGAGTTTTTGGTGGAGGACAATGGTGGAGCGTATGAGATTTTAGTTATATAACGAAGATGTCATTTCTCAAGTACTAAGGACTCTATTATAGAAGTAATTGCAAAAGTATTCCGAACAAATTCAGCCGACAAACGCTATGTGATTGTGTCATAAGTTTGCATGAGGGGGACGAGAAAATGAGTGGTACCGACGGTTTTTTTAAAACTTCATGTGTTATTTTCTCAGAAAACGTGCGATTTAATGAAATGTTGTACCTAATTGCTACAACATTCTCGAGTTTCTCAAAACCAGCTGTATGTAATTTGCTCCAACCACTCATGGAAATCTCCGGTTTTGAGGGACTCGAGAATGTTAGAGCAATTAGGTACAATATTTCATTAAATCGCACGCTTTCAGGGGAAATAACATATTATGTTTTAAAAAACTCGTCGGTACCACTCATTTTCTCGTCCCCTCATACAAACCTATGACACAAGCACATAGCGTTTGTAGGCTGAATTTGTTCGGAATACTTTTGTAATTACTTCTATAATAGACTCCTTAGGACTTGGGAAATGACATCTCCGTTATATCACTAAAATCCCATACGCTCCACCATTGTCCTCCACTAAAAACTCCTACCATACACAAGTTGGGTTTGAAAATCAGCAGATCAATCATACTCCTTCTCAATTGCCAATTTAAAAATGATGAATAGATTTCCACCCCTATTGTCAATCTTCTACATAGAAAAACCACTCAGCAAAATGGCATTTTCGACCCTCAAACGAACAAGTCACTCTCATTTCCAATATAACCTCAGATATTTTTTGACGCTATCGGAATCTTTTCTAGAAATATTCCACACAAATGGATCGTTTCCAGCAACATAACTAGGATTGAATACATCTAATCCCCGAGCCATTTCCTCTCTCCAGCCTTCTCCTCCTTCCCCCTTTCCATAGCCAATTTAGTAGCCATGATACCTAAACAAAGGCACCAAAATGAGAAGCAACCTCAAATCAATCGTAACTAAGGGTGGTCGGTACGATATACTAAAAATTTTACACCATACTGTATACCGTATCGAAAATTTTGGTATGAGAAAATTGATACCGTTGTCGTGCCGAAAATTTCGGTGTACCGAAAATTCCGGTATGTTAATTTTGCATACCTTTATTGTACCGTTGGTTCGATATATTGTACCCGACAATCGGTATACCGAAATGTATGGTATATATCGAATTTTTCAATAAACCTGTATACCGAAATTACATCAAATAAATATGAATAATACTCTAAAAATTAATCTCGAGCACAATAAAAATCAAACTCTACAGTCCTAAGCGCAACAAAAATCAAACTCTAAAGTACGCAACACCAATCGAACTCTAAAATCCAAGCACGACAATAATCAAACTCCCAAGTCTCAAATACAACAAGTAAATTACTACAATCCACAAATTTTCATGTGGTTGTTTTTCTTCATTACTTCAAACTCCGTGAAACTATCGCATTATCATAGTTTAGCAAATGTTTCAGACATCACCTCTATTAATCATAGGTTATTTTCCCGGAAACCGTGCAATTTAACTGCTTTATGTTTGGGAGACTTCCATGAATTTTTAATTATTAACTGGGATTATTTGAGTGCATTATGGGTTTTGTACAATATTGGATATATTTGGAATCCAATTGAAGACGAAGATGTGCTCCATTTTATTGCCAACGGAGATGTAGCCTGCAAAACTCGTGTTGTTGAAATATCCCAGCAGACATAAATTTTTAGCATTGTTGGAGCGAGTATGGTGATGGGTACCAAATCGGTTATTTGCGCCGTTTTATGCGGAAGCGAAAATAAATTGCGGAAAATAAATCACACAAGGATTTATAGAGGTTCGGCTATTAACGAAGCCTACGTCCTCTCTCGATGTATCTTTTTCCATAGGATTAAGATCAAAACCTCTACGCCTCTCTTCAATCGGTCGAGGGATTACCGTTACAAGCTCGTCTTCTATCGGTCCGAGTAAAACCGTTTTTCCTTTTCTATTGGATGAGGAATCAACCACTCTAGCTTTCTATCGGTACTAGATAAACCTCACTAAGATAGCGATTGTGATTCTAACAATGCCGGATCCTTGATCCTAATAACACCGAATCAAATCGTATCTTTTCTTTTTCTCGCTCGTGTATAATGTTGAATGTATAAACACTCAAACTAACAATATAAGCTCAATATTACAACAATGTAAGTATATGATTCTCAGATGAATATCTTGTTTGCTTGAAGTTGTCGTTCTCAAACAATACCATAGGAATGGTATTTATAGGCATTTCCCACAAACTAGCCGTTGCTGGCTGTTTTGACTTGCTAGCGTGCGCTAGCCTTCTTTTGTAGCGTGCGCTAGATCATTCCAGTTTCAGTCCAGTAGCTTCGTTTCTTCTTTAGCGTGCGTTATGCCTTCTGCCTTACGTACGTTATCTCACTTACTTAGCGTACGTTAACCATGAATGAGTAGCGTGCGTTAACGTAATATATCCGTTGCCTTTACTTGTCAAACTATCCGTTTGATGCTTGACTTTCCGCCGAATCTTTCCAACGTTCGGATTGACTAGATTCAAACAACTTAGCGTGCGCTATTCCTTCTTTGTAGCGTGCGCTAATGATGACTTCATTGCATACGTTATTCTGTGTTTGAATTCTTCCACAGCAGTAAGATGGCTCGATAGCGTGCGCTAATAATGATGTGTAGCGTGCGCTATATCATCAGCTGACTTCACTGCAGCTTACTCCTCGTTAGCGTGCGCTAACATATATGCCTTAGCGTGCGCTAATGCAGTCCAGATTGCAACTTTTTGCGTCTTCGTCTGCTTCGTTGTTTTGCTTCGGCTCGATGTTGTTTTGAAGTTTAGCAACTTTAATCATCAAAACATAAATTAAATAATGTGTGGAATAAATATTCCAACATATGGAAGAAGGAAAAACAATTGAAAAAAAAGGTCGGATAAAAAGGAAACAGGAAATGAAGTGAATTCAAGAGAGGAAATTTGAAGCCAAGGATATGAAGATTGTAGAGGAGATCACAGATAGGGAGCTTGGTGAGCAAGTGAAAAAGGCAGAGGACCCAAGAAAAAATGGGGATATGAAGGCAAAAACTTGGGAGTTGTATTTATTTGTGGAAGATATGAAGAATGGAATTCAAAGTTAAGGTTTTTTTTTTCCTGGTTATTTTGCGTGTTGACTATTTGTTTGCACGTTGACTATATTTTTGGCATGTTGTAGACATGATTTTTTTTCCTTTGCTTGCAACTTTTGTATATCCATTACAAGATAGCATGGTGTAATTGGTATTTTCTTATTGTATTTCAGATCAATATATTAATTTTCCAGTCAATTTTGAATTTGAAATCTCTAAGAAATCTTAGAATTCAAGGCAAATCTATATTTAAATTTTTTTACAGTAATGGTTGTTCTTGTTGTTTAGTTTTATTATATTTTAATTCCAGTTAATGTATTAAATTTGTATTGGTAAAGAAGATATATACTATATCTTCTCCTTTTTGTAGTCGGACTATGTTTAATTCCACTGCAATTTCTTCTCAATTCATGCACAAGCTTTTTGTCCATATGAACGGCGCGGCCTGAACCCACTCCAAATATGCCACTTAGACCGATTACTACAGTACGGGCCAAGAAAGGCAAGAAAGTACTTTATGGGCTGATTTAAGAAACTTGGGCTGAAGATCGTCGTGGATCTCTGCTTACGTGGCTGGGATAACACTTCCACGTAGCCGGAAACAACAAGTCATAAAAGAGTTGCCAAAATTTCCACTCCGAGCGGGCTGCAACCCGACCTAGCCTAGTGTAGATCCGCCCTTGGTGGTATGAATAATGATTTTTTTTTTTTTGATAATAATGAATATACTGGTTAATTGCGATAATTCATTCCTATTTCTGATTTCCTAATCCAAGGGTTCACACAGTGGTATGAATGATACTTTCTTTTTCGTTAGTAGTAGTACTCTAATGAATAGACTACTTAACTGCTGATAATTCGTTCCTGTTTCCGCAACTATTTCATTTGATTTGTTGCACTTTCTTTTCCAATTGTCTTTTTTAAACTGTTTTGCAGGGTACAGTTGCTGGTGGAAGCGCGCAACCAATGAGTTATCTCAATCATTTCTGGAAGGGTCTCCGCTCCTTAAGAGAGGCAATAATCAAAGACACGGTTTCTAAAGATAAGTCGGTGATTGAAGATAGAGTTTCTGAAAGCGATGAATCATTGGACGACCACGAGGCCGACATATTTCCTGGATTAACATCTACTGAAGACAGAGTTTCACTTACTTCTCTGCTCCCTTTCCCTTGGTTCCCCAAGGTGCTGCGTGATCAGATAAACCTTCTCAAACAGAGAGCTTCTGAAGAAAACCTTCTCAAACAGAGAGATTCTGAAGAAAACCTTCTCAAACAGAGAGCTTCTGAGGAAGCCAAAGAGGAGGAGAGAATGAACGCTTCAATAATTTCCTTGAGTAAGGATAAATGGTCTAACAGCTGTTGTGTGCATGTTAGAACCGAACCGCTGATTGAGGTTCTATGTGTCAGTCTAACCAAGGAAATTGATTCCCGTTCAAACAACAACGAGGAACCATTGGAGCTTTATGGGAATATTTATGTTCATGATGGTATAAACAAATGCTCTATTTATGAACGGGGCGAGGAAGATGACCCTGAGATCATCCCTTTGGGTGGTTCTACTTTAAGCCTAACTGGGCCGGATGGTTTTATTTCGATGGATTCACCAAATATTTCCATTTGCATCGACCTTCGAGACAAGGTCACAGGAAAAACCATCATTGATGGGAGTGCTCAGTTGTTCAAGACAATTGATACGCCCGAACAACATCACCATTTCGAACAATTCAGGATAGCAACTATTTGTAGTACACTCTGTTCTGCTCATGTGAAGTACTTGGCGCTAACTTTTGGGGTTCTCTGCCGTGTGAAGGTTGCACTCTTCAAGCAACAAGTGGGAAGTGAGACCAACAAAGAGGAAGAACTTAAGGTCTATGGGAGTATTTGTGCCGAATACAATCTCTGTCTTTCTGAAAGATGTTGCATTATTAATCTCTTAGAGATTGAGAAAGATGGTGATGACTGTGGATGGGTGACATGGGAGTCTCCTATCATCCTAGCTCGATCTGTGGTGGCTGTGCCGGCCTATACGCCTTTGAAAATTCATGTTGATTTAATGAATCATGCTGACAACCAGCCAGTTGTCCGCGGCAGCTGTGTCTTTGAACCTGAGAACTATTATGATTCTCGGGAAATCATTCCTGGTCAAAATGGTTCGAGTGCCCGAGTGACCATTGATTGGAGGGAACCTTTTATGATCAACGATCCTCAAAGATCATTCATGTTCTCTTTGCCAGAGAGGACGAAACATTTTAGTTACTTCTTGGTATGTGTATTGGGTATTTTGTTCGACTTTTCTTTCTCATTTTTAACATGGTCTTGAATGCTGTTATTTTCTGGTATGGATCTGTACCATTTTTCTTCCATTGTTTTCAATGGTGCCAAAGACTCCTTATTCTTTGGTTCTGGATTATAATGGAATAAAACAAAATGACTCACTAAACTGGCTGCACTTCTATTTCTCATGAAGTACTAGTCATTCCATGCAATTCTCGATGCAATTTTCATTTTGGATCATCCGGAAACAGCCTCTCTGTGTTAAGACAGGGGTAAGGCTGCGTACATCCGATCCCCCCTTACCCCGCTTTTTGCGGGAGCCGTTGAGGCATTGAGGTAATGTTGTTGTTGTTGTTGTTGTTGATCTTCTGTACCATTTTTGTACCACAATGCTTAATACTAGTGTAAAACTAGCATAAAATACTGTGCGACCTATAAAATTTGGAATGGGTACGGTGAAAAATACATTAGTGGTACATATTGTGATACACAAAAATGATACTGATGATCTTTTCCGGTTATTTTCTGCCTTTGTCTAATGTGATATGCATTGTCTTTGTTTGCTTTTGTTTTGTTCAGTCTGACTCCCTAGACATCTGGGCACGTTCCATGGTGGAGGTTTTCTCTATATTTATCGGTCGCCCAAATGATGAGAAGTTGAGTCTCCATGGCATGGTCAACTTCCGTGGCTCTCATGGCTTGATTAATATCTTCAAAAGAGACAGAGATGATCCTTACGTGTTGCCCCGTGGGTGCAATTTGTTACTTCTTGATGGCCCCAAAGATGCTCTTGTTCCAGCGGACTCTTTCTGGTTGTCAGTGGACCTTGAAGATGCTGAAAACAATGTGTCGATCAAAGGGTTTGCCTGCTCGAGCTACAGTATGAACCAAATGCCAAGACAATGGATCTATCGTCTGCTGTGTTCTGTTGTGAAAGGCGCGAATCATCGTGGTTTTGCTGCTGTACATTACTCGATCTTCTTGACTGCGTTTAAGGCTAGGTTGAAAGTTCATTTCTTCTTCAAAGGCGAACAGTTTTCTGGTAGTAGCAGCATTTATGGGAGTGTTGTGGCTTCCTACGGTGAGCACGGGTGTCGAACAAGTTACGAGAGGCTGTATCATAAGACACTACTTTTTGAGAGGTCTGAAGGAAATCCCTATGAAAAGCCATGTAAGGATTTTGATGTGGAACTCTCGAGATCTGTGGTTTCTGTGCCGTATGATTCCTTCTTGGAAATCGAAGTTGATTTGCGCTGCTCCGTATCGACTAGCTTTTATAGACGCGTGAAGGAGATGTCGGTGATCCATATTGGCAGCAAGAGCGTGGTCGTTCAAGGAGATCAAGTTGAGATCAGGATTGGTGTGGAATGGTGCAGAGTCTGAGTATGAAGGATCCACTTGAGATTTCCTGTATGTGTTGTTTGATCTCATCATGTGTAGTTTTATTTCATTCTCTTTTTCTAGGTGATGGTCTAATTTAGCAGCATTTAATAATGCCTTAAGACAATTTGAACATAATGATCATAATTTATTTAATTCATTGTAAATGGTGCAAATTAATTAAAAATAATTTGTAAATAATTAAAGTAATAATCCATTGAACAATTTCCCCTATATACTAATTTTGTGGAATCAGATTGTCATATTATATTCACCTACAGACAATTTTCTTCACATTAAAGATTGAATAAATGTTTTTTTTTTAAAATTATTCATTTCATAAATATTTTTTATGACAGTAATATTTTGTGATAAATTGTGACAGTAATATGCAAACCATGTAATACACAATTTTATTTTACATGGTTTGCATATTTCATGAATACTATAAGAATGTATTTCATATATATTAAAATATTTTCAAATCTAATAAATTTATTCAAGAATATAATGTTTTCGAAAAATATACAATATTTTGAAAAACTTAAAAAAATATTTCAAGATATCTAAAAATTAACCAATAAACACAAAATGTAATTCTCTAGATAATCTGAGAAATAAATTTGAAAAATTTATAATTTTTGAGATAAGAAGATAATATTCATTAAAAACAATGATCTTACTAATTATTAAAAATACGCCATTAATATGTTCACAAATTTTAAGATAAAATATAGTCTTAAAAGAAAAGATTTTGGGGTTTGAACAGAAAATTACAACCATCCAACGGACATAAAATTAAGTTTTAAAACAAGTTTTTTCAGGAAAAAAAAAATTATTATGCTGTGAGCCCATGGCCTTTTGTTTATACTTGTACATGAAAGTTGAACCGATTGACCCATCTTAAAATAGATCACCGTACATTTTCGTGTTAAATTTGATAAAAAAATTCAAAAAAATATCTAATTTTTCAAAAGAATTCTGAAAATATTAAATTTATTGGACAATAATTTTTCATTTCTTTAAGTTACTATTTTAGCCGGCTATCGGCCTGCTCTCCGGCGGGACCTTCACCAGCTCCAGGGAGACCTGTAGTGACAACCAATTTTTTTGTTCGACCGCCTGTGCTCTCCTGTGGGCATCAACCGCCGACAAACTTCCGACGATATGCTATTTTTATTTTATTTTTGTGGTCGTCGGTAGTAGTGATGGCAATGGGGCGGGTTGAGGCCGGGTATTGCTACCCATATCCGGACCCGCAGTTAAGAACTGGCCCCACACCCGTCAAATTTTTTCGGGTCCGCCTCAGACTCGCTCCGCTCGGTTCTGGATACCCAGTGTTACCCGCGGATTAATATATTTTTTTTCTTGGATTAATATTATATATATATAATATTACTAATTTTAATTTATTACTAATTTAATATATATCTATATGTAATATTACTAATTTAATTACTAATATATATTTAATTTATTAAGTATTAATATTATATATATGGATTGACTATGATGGAAACACCCTTAATGGTAAAATATAGAAACCAATTGCATTATTAAGTACTTTCATTGCATATTTGTTATTATTTGTTGCATCAAGCTGGTCGTTAGTATATGCAACAAATAATGCAATAAAAAAAATACATAAATACATATAATTCTACTCATCTACAGCCGTTAAATCACTAATATCAATGACCTACAAAAGTTTCTAGATTTCACAAGGTAATTAGTTTTCATATGATATATTTCCTATATATATATATATATATATATATATATATATATATAATATCGGGGCGGGTTCGGGGTGGGTACCCCATACCCCGGAACCGAACCGGAGCCGAATTTATTTTTCTCTACCCGCCTCAGACCCGGACCCGGACCTGAATTTTATTACCCGAATTGAACCCATTCGGGCCGCGGATACCCGGAACCGTGATTTTTTTTTGTCATCCCTACCCCCGTTAAATCCAACCCATTGGATATTCAAAGAAAAAAGAGCCCCCTTACTTAGTGATACAACCACGGTTGTGCTACCAAGAGAATTAGGAACGGTTGGAGCCGTCATGGACCCACTGGTCCTATCACACGTACACGTGCTAGGAAGTTGAGAGAACAAACGAGTGAAATATTGAGAACGAGTGACACTAGCACCACCTCACGAAATAAACCTAATGCACGTTCCACACTTGTTACCTTATTATCTGTTACTATCTCTTATGAAGACAACTCGGTTCCTACTCAAGAGGTTTACTGTATGGCCTCGATCAAATCCTCCCTTGAAGACCCTCACACTGAGGTTGCTTGGAGTGCACTGAATAAAGACCCTGAGCCTAGAAGAATTCACGTCCAAGGAAAAGAAGAAGACAAGCTCGTCCTTAAGCTGCCCGAATTGGAAGTGGAAATCATGTCTAAGTTTAGTGATTGTGCGACGGTGGATCTACTTGAGATTCAAGAAGGCCCGAAAGTTGTTCAAATCCTAAGCCCAGATATAGCTTTGCTTGAGGGAGCCCAGATATAGCTAAAAACAGAAAGCTTGAGGGCGGACCCGAGATATTGCCTAAATAATGGCATGGGGGCGTCTTTGTCGTATTTCCTGAAAATGAGAGTTAAATCATAAAACTCGAAAAGGAAAATACTCTATAAAAAGGATGAACAACCGGAGGCCTTCCAACATTACTTGACTTTCGACGTCGCTATCGTTGAATGAACTCCGGGCCATGAGAGCGAGATTATTTTGATTGACTAAATCATCGTCTTCGTCTTCATCGCTCCATGTTGCAACGAGGACCTCCTTCTTGGGTTTAGCTCGGCAATGCTTAGCAAAGTGGCCTGGTTTTCCACATAATCGACAAGAATTGACGAACTTCTTAGATTCGCCCGAGATGTCTTTCTTCCTCTGGTTTAATAAGGTTTGGAACTTAGTAATGTTTTTGGCATAATATGCCGCTTCTTCATCGCTTTCATCCACCGGAATTTCTTCTTTCTTGGACATTTTAGCCTTGATGGCTAATGATCTTTCATTCGGCTTCGGTTTGGCATTTCGGGATTTAAGCACTATCTCATAATTAATTAGCGATCCGACGAGAGCGCTAAAATCAAGATTATTGAGATCTTTCGATTCCATAATCGCCGTAACCGTGCCGTCTCATTCAACCGGTAGTGGTCTTAAAATTTTCTTGACTTTCTCGCTACTCGATAATAGTTTTCCAAATGAAGCTAGTCCATTGGTTATGACCGCAAAACGGTCGAGCATGTTGGTGATGGACTCGTCACCCTTCATCATGAATAACTCGTAATCATGTAGAATCATATTAATTTTCGTCTCCTTGACTTGAGTTGTCCATTCGTGTGTAATTTCGAGAATTTTCCATATCTCTTTAGCACTTTCACACGATGAGATTCGATTGACCTATTCCGGATTTAAGGCACAATATAAGAGTTGAGTTGCCTTACAATTTAGGTAGTCGTTCTTCCAATCTTCGTCATTATATTCTTCGAAACTCTTAAGAGATCCGTCGGATTTGATTAGAACTTTCGGGCCAAGACAAATGATCTTCCAAATATCAATATCATAAGCACGAATGAAGATCGACATCTTTTTCTTCCACGTCATATAATTTGAGCCATCAAAAAATGGTGGTCGGTTAAGAGCAAGGCCTTCGACTGGAGCAAATTGGACGCCATTTTGGATCTTCTCCTTGGATGTTAAGCCGTGTATTGGAGTACCGCTCCGATACCAATTGTCGGGTACGGGATCGGATATTTGCGCTGTTTGCGGAAGCGTAAATAAAAAGTGCGAAAACTAAAGTACGCAAGGATTTATAGAGGTTCGGCTATAAACGAGCCTACGTCCTCTCTCGGTATCTTTTTCTATAGTATACAGATCAAAACCTTTATACCTCTCTTCTATCGGTCGAGGGATAACCGTTACAATCACGTCTTCTATTGGTCCGTGATAAATCACTCGTACTTGTCTTTGAGTCGGTCCAAGTTAAACCGTTTTCCTTTTTGTAGGACAAGGAATCAACCTCTCTAGATTTCTATGGGTACTAGATAAACCTCACGAAGATACCGATTGCGATTCTAACAATGTCGGATCCTTGATCCTAATAACACCGAATCTAATCGTATCTTTTCTTTTACCACTCGTGTATCATTTTGTGTATAACACTCAATCACTCAATGTAAGCTCAAAATTACAACAACGATAATATCAATATGAATATCTGATCAAAGACTTGAATGTTTGAAGTTGTTGTTTGGATCAATACCATCTCCTTGGTATTTATAGGCTTCATCAACCAAACTAGCCGTTGGCTACTGATCCTTCATTACGTACATTATCGCATCTGTTTTACGTACGCTAGCTCGATTACGTACGTTAACCTTCATAGGTTACGTACGTTAGCCTCTTCGCAAATTAGATCAGTGAGCTTTGTCTTTTTGGTTACGTACGTTAGCATTCCCTCCATTACGTACGTTAAGGATTACGTCATTGCTGACGTCATATATCCGTTGCTGCTTTTCTGACTTTGACTCCTCCAACGTTCATCTCGTTTGAACTCATGTTACGTACGTTATACCCATAAGGTTACGTACGTTATCCTTGCAATTTTACGTATGGTAATCAGTCCTTGTTACGTACGTTAGGAATGTCCAGAACATCTTTTTGGGTCTTCGTTTTCTTCATTTCTTTGCTTCGTCTCTTCGTTGTTTTGTTTATCAACTTTAATCATCAAAACACTTTTAATTTATGTATGGAACAAAATGTTCCAACAGATGCAACCACGGTTGTGCTACCAAGAGAGTTAGGAATGGTTGGAGCCGTCATGGACCCCACTGGTCCTATCACACGTACACGTGCTAGGAAGTTGAGAGAACAAACGAGTGAAATATTGAGAACGAGTGACACTAGCACCACTTCACGAAATAAACTTACATTCCACACATGTTACCTTATTATCTGTTACTAGCTCTTATGAAGACAACTCGGTTCCTACTCAAGAGGTTTACTGTATGGCCTCGATCAAATCCTCCCTTGAAGACCCTCACACTGAGGCTGCTTGGAGTGCACTGAATAAAGACCCTGAGCCTAGAAGAATTCAAGTCCAAAAAAAAGAAGAAGACAAGCTCGTCCTTAAGCTGCCCGAATTGGAAGTGGAAATCATGTCTAAGTTTAGTGACTGTGCGACGGTGGATCTACTTGAGATTCAAGAAGGCCCGAAAGTTGTTCAAATTCTAAGCCCAGATATAGCTTTGCTTGAGGGCAGCCCAGATATAGCTAAAAACAGAAAGCTTGAGAGCGGACCCCAGATATTGTAATATCCGAAATTTCTACTACTGTGGTTTAATATTATTTTATCCGAGTTATGTTGTACAGCGTGGAATCTGTACAGTATGTATAAAATAAATGAAGGACTAAAACATCTGTATTGGTATAATACTTGGTCGACAATTGCAGTTGAGGATATTGTGTATCGTATGAGAATATTATTGGAAGGAGTATGTATTCAGTATGACGTATGTTCGTATTCTGTATGTTGAGACGTTGGACAAGAGTAGCTGAAAATGGCTAAGTGTAACATTATTAGCGTACGCTAATATACATGCCTAGCGCACGCTATCGTTCTGGTTTAGCGCACGCTAGAGGCAAAAGATAACGCACGCTAGTACAGACCAGATCAGAAGGAATCTACGTGTGGACCCGGTCACTTTCGGCGCATGTGCCGACAAGGTCTACGGATGTTTGTTGTGAAGGGTTAGCACACGCTAATGTACATTTATAGCATACGCTAATCAGATCGGACCAAAGGAATCTTAGCTTTGTCAGGTTACTTTCGGCATGTGGGGACACAGGGGTAGGTGCAGACTATAGCAAGTCAACTATGAGTAGCGCACGCTACGATGGAAGGTTTGCGTACGCTAAATACAGGCCTTTACGTACGCTATTGCATGGGCATTGCGTACGTAAATTATTTCATGTAGTAAGGCAGTAGCCTCTGGACTTCGATAGCGCACGCTAACAAAGAATGTTAGCGCACGCTAAACTGGTAACGTACGTTAAATGAAGAGGTTAGCGTACGTTAATAATGTACAGTGTATATATATGAGTAGTTGGCTGTCATTCCTCATTTCGTCCATTCTCTTCTTGCAACCGATAGATAGAACCTTGGGAGGACATTTAGAGTTCCTAAACACTGAGGAATGATCCTCTTTAACAAGATTAAATATGGAAATCATGGATTAAAGCTTTGTTCTTCAAATCATTGGCGATTCTTGGAAATGGATTCAACCTTGGGAATCAATCCATTCATTCAAAAAGGTAATCACTCTTCATCTTTGGATTTCGTTTTGGATTGAATGTTGATGTTCTTGAGTTGATGATTATTACATAAACAAGTTGATAAGCATGATTATGAGATGGATTACCGGAGTATGATGATATTAGTGTGATTCGTATGGTTTGAATCGTATTGATTCGTCTTCTTGAGATTAGTTGGTTAATTCTTCTCCTCAGTTTCAAATGTTGATGTTATTGTTGATAATTACTCTATGTAATGATAGATTATAGATGTGTTGTTACGTTCTTAATGTTTCATGATGTTGATATTGAGGAAGATGATATATGGATATAGGACTTGGATTATAAGTTGAATGATTGTTTGTATGTTAAAGGATATCGGACTTCGTTGTTTTGATAGCTTTGAACATGGTTCAGAATCACTTAGTGTTCTTGATAATCGCCATATGTTGATCGGTATCCGAAATACATACAACTGCATGTCATTAGCGCACGCTAAGCCTACTGCCTAGCGCACGCTAACGGAAGCAAATTAGCGCACGCTACGTTAAGTAATTAACGTGTGCTAAGTCATCAGGTAGGGTAGTATATTCTGTTTCGGTTATAAATTCGTGATCGTTTAAGTTGGTTTGATCAGACTTGTGGTTAATCGAGATATTGTTGAGCCATTGGGTTTGTGAATTGGTTTTATCGATTGTTAATTGTTGTCGAACTTGTTATCTATTGATTATTGTAATAGGTTGAGATTATTGATTGGTGATTAGAACCATGCTTTGCGGTCGTGTTCGAGAATGTTCGTGAATTGCATGGATCAGGGCCAAGGGACTTGTAGATGACGGCAATAGAATTGGTAACGGCTTCATCGGTATCGAGGTAAGTTATTACTTGCTCAGTTTATAATATTTAATGAATAGTTTCAGTTTCATTCGTTTATAATTCGTATAGCAATGTTTATAAATCGTAATCACAGGAGAATTGGGATTATAGGTTGTATTCGAGTTTTGGAAATTTAAATCATAATGTATATGATTTACAATTGTCGTTGGTATACTTGTTATCGAGGATACATCATGGTATTGACGAAAACGTGAATTATTTACCGTCCGTGATGTTTTGGATCAGTGAATATTCAGAATAATGGTTGGTGATGGTTTAGATATCGAGATTGCTCTCGAAAGACTCGGAGCAAGTATTTTAATCATTTCTGTCATTTGTGTCGATCATGTTGTGATACATTCGTGCATCTTTGTTGTCGTGCATTGTGTACTATTATCTTGTGCAGTCGTGCATTGTTGTCGTATGTCCACCATGCGTTGGTCCGACGGGATCATCATGGGAATCTATAGCTGTGTGCGCTGGATCGCTGGACAGGTAATGCCACCATGCGTTGGTCCGACGGGATCATCATGGGAATCTATAGCTGTGTGCGCTGGATCGTTGTATTACCATATGTTGTTGTTGTGCATATGTATATTATGGGCTTGCCATAAGTATACATTGTCGTTTTTGTTGTGATCATATTGACGTTGTCATATGAGTATGCATTTGTAGGTCTTGTGTTAGGACCATGTTCGTATGTTGTATTGATCTGATCTCGGATTAGACCGACGTGATGGTAATGGTATTTCGTATCTTGAGGTATGTTCCATATTTCCTTGATACTTGTCTTTGATGGACAATCGCTTATCGTATTGGAATTGTCGACGTTATCCGATGGATTGAATTGGCCAGAGTTGGTATAATTTCCGTATCGTGAGTTATGATAATGTTTTGAGAACTTTGGGTATTGTTGAGATACCGTACAGATATTTCGGTATTATCTTATTGTGTTGTTAAAGATACGAATCGTGGATTTTCGTAAAGTTACGACGGTAAGATCACATTGGTCGTATTCTTACTTAGTATTTCCATTGATATGTAATTATTGACGTGATGTGATGGTTATCATTGTTGGATATTATGACTGACCCCGTCGTGGGCTTTCTTTTTAGGTTCTTGGATTATCAAGCTTGTAGCGGTCGTGAAGAGATGAGCTTCCCGGAGGATACTGGCTAGGACATGTATTTGTGTATTGAGTTTCTGATCAGTTGTTGTATTCCGCTGCTAGAGTATTTTAATTGTTTATCTTTATCCGCTGCGTGAGTATTTTTAAATGGCCTTTTGGTATCTGGTAACTTAGGTTACTTTGGCAATCATTTTCTAAATTTGTTATGTCGGTGCGTGTAAGCGATAGCTTAACGTATGTTTTTAAACTGTTGAGTTTTGGCATTTCGGGCCTTGTGGTTTCAAATGAGATTTTTACGACGGTTTTGTTAAACGGGTTTTGTAAATTTTTCGAATGTTTTTAAAGGATGTACCGTCGTTAGCCTCTTGGGCGTTTGTTAACGTTTGCGAAAATATCCTTCAGCCTTGTGGGTTCCATCTCGGGGCCCACGGCACTGTAATATTCCCGGTCGGCTCTGGGGGTGTTACAGATATTGCTTAAATAATGGCATGAAGGCGTCTTTATCGTATTTCCTGAATAGTTAAATCATAAAACTCGAAAAGGAAAATACTCTATAAAAAGGATGAACAACCGGAGGCCGACTTGATGATTAAGGAAAATCCATCCTAGCTTGGAAATTAGACTTAGGCGTGAGGAAGCTTCAAAGAAGGTGTGGTGTTTTGTTTTGTCTTGGAAAAAGGACTTTAGCATGTGAGAGCTTCAAATGAACGTGATGATTGTGAAGACCAAGACCTTTCAAGACTTCTTTATTTTCTTTCTAGGATAGTTGATGTTATTTTATTTTATTTTAATCTTGTCACATGTGTGCCATCCTTCATTTTCTTATAAATATGGACACTCTTGATTTTATTTCCTTAGTTTAATATGTCAGAGATAATATAGTTTGTTATGTACTCTCCTATAAAATGAGACCTTTTGGTAATGAAAGAAAGATCACTTTTGAAATCAAAAAGATATTTCGGCCTTGTTCTTGAGTCACGAGCTGTTGCTTGAATTTTCTCGAGTATTATTCTTATAATTCTCACTTCTACATTCTTACAATTTTAGTTCATAAAATTGATAAGTCTTAGTCACAGAAACTTGAGTTCTTAGAATAATTCCGAATATTTCTTTAGAACAGGATTCTAAGGGCATTATAGTGATTAATTCTAAGGGTTTGAAGTGTGTTGCTACCCAAAATACTATCCGGAGATAGATATTGCTGGAATGGATGGGATAGCAAACAAATGCAAGAGCACTTCCGTGAGAAAGATAAATAACACAAGATTTGCCGGGGTTGTTAGTCCCGGGCTTGAATGCTCTCGCGAGATATTATTAATACCGATATTCGGGGATACAAGTACTAATGTAAGAATACAATTACAATGAGTGTAAAGTTCCTTGTTATCTTAGCTAGTGAGCGTGTAGATTGCCTAAGAACCAGATTTGATGCTCGTGAGTTCTTGTAACAAAGGTGATGAGCAGTCGCGGCGGTGAGAGATCGACCGCCTCTCACGAGTATTTAGCTGGATGTTTGGGCTTCGGGCTTATGAATCCCTTGGAATCTGTCTAGTGGAGACTTGCCGCTTCGCCGATCGTCTTCTGGACGAGAGATTTGGAGAGAGAAGTCCTGAGATGGATTCCGGTGAGATAGCCGGGAGCTTGATGATATGTGTGTTCTTCAGTATTCCCGTGGATGTATCGGAATGTGAGAGAATGTGAACTTTTGGTGGAATGTATTTCGGACGTAAGTCAAATGAATTCCGAACCGTATATTCAGTGAACTCGGAACCTTTTTCCAGTAGGAGGAGGTTCTCTATTTATAGGGCTTGGACCTGCCGGGCGATCGCCTTCTCTGCAATATAATAATCGGGCGATCGTCTTTTAGCACATGGGCCCGTCCCCTCAAAGTCTGCAGGAGTTGCTGGCAGTCAACTATGCGGTCCAATGGGGAGCTTACACGCGTCCTGAGTTGCTGTCACGGGTGGTCCCACTGACAACTTTCGGCGCGCATGCTGGTAGGTGAGGTAGGTGACAGGCTGTGGTCAAAGGTCTTGTCTGTCAGCAAAAGATCTTATCTGCTGGCGAAGATCTTGTCAGCGCCTTTGGTGGATCTGCACGTGGGTGCTTTTCTGAGATCCAGTCCTTGATGACTTTGACGGGCGATCGCCTCTGCTCGGGGCGCAGGTCGATTGCCCTTAGCTGGTTAGTAGAGTAGATCGCCAGCTGCCAAAGGGCGATCGCCTTGGGAGTCGATCGCTAGGTACTTGATGGTGGTCTGATATCTTCGACTTGGCGAGCTAGCCATAGTTTGACTGATGTTGACTTGGTCGCTCGGCCTTATAGTCGATCGCCTGTCGGGATGGATAAATCGTGACACAACAAAGTGCCCTCGTCATCTCCATATCCAGTCTCGCTGTACCGAAGTGCAGTCCAGTCTCGTTGTATCGAAGTGTAGTCCAAATATTGCTGTACCGACGTGCAATCGACTCTCGCTGAATCGAAGTGCAATCGATTCTCGCTGTATTGAAGTGCAATCGACTCTCTCTGTAATGAAGTGCTGTCCAAATATTGTTGTACCGACGTGCAATCGACTCTCGCTGAATCGAAGTGCAATCGATTCTCTCTGTATCGAAGTGCTGTCTGAATATTCTTTGTATGGAAGTCTTTGTATCGAAGTCTTTGTCAGAATATTGTTGTATTGAAGTCTTTGTATCGAAGTCTTCTTTGTCTCAAATCTTGACCATCGTTGTTATTTGTTGTTTGCTGTTCGTTTCTTTACTCCAGAAACCCTACTCCCGCTTCGTATAACCACGATTCACAACAGCCCTGTGTTGGTATTACTGTTTGGGTATCGTTTGGCATCACTTAGAATCCATAATGGACTATGAAATATCCTCAGGGGCATATACTGATGGTAAGTTGCAAGGTGATTGTGGTGGAAACACTCCAACATCGCGGGTTCGAATCCGTGTGGTGACAATACTTTGCTGAAATATTGCAAGGTTTGTTGTTGGGTTCATGTCTCGTTGGTCCACTCCCTTGAAGGGCTGCCATTAGTACACATCCCTTAATTTAATACTCGTCTGGTCAAGGAACCTCTAATACAGATGGGGGAGTTTCTCGTCTCTCCCTTAACATAATGGACGATGAAATTCTTTACTTGAGATTAGAGACCAAATAAATAAAAGGTCTTGGTTCCCATTAATGTCTTCCTTACTGTTAACGGAAAGCAGAAAGCATCAAGTGTTAGGAATTTTTTCACCTTTATAATTGGTACCGCAAAGGTTGATTGTCTCCAAGGAAAAGCACAACAAAGAGTTGTAAATGGATTTTGTCTACAGAAAAAGCACAATAAAAAGAAAGTTGGAAATTGTTGATGCCCTTCTCTTATCCGTAAGGAATTACTCCATCCGTCTCTTATGCTTAGTTCCCGAATTTTAGTAAAGAAAAGAAAAGAAAAAAAAGTTGGAAGAGAAAAGAAGAGAAAGGAAAGTAAAAGGAAATTGTGTTTTGTGTTCTCGAGTTGGAATGAAAGGAAAATTAACCATTTTATTCTTTTCTATCCAAATCCTTCCAAATCGGAAGGAAAGTTAGGAGGGAAAGTTTTCCTTCCATTTCTTTCCGTTTCTTTCATTAAAAAATGCAGGAACACCAAATATTTTTACTTTCTTCTTATTTCCATCTATTTTCCTTCTTTTCACTCGTCAAGTTAAACTCGGAAACTAAGTATTAAGTATAGGCACCTGGCCACCTGGGTGAGCGGTACTAATTTTAATAAAGAGTGTGTTGAGTGGAGAGAATGTATGACTTTATAGAAAGAAGTTGTGTGTTGAGTGTAGATAGAGTTTGACTTTATAGAAAGAAATGGTAACATGATTTTACTAAAAATGAAGTGTGTCTACTCTTTGGGGACACACGAAAATGGTAAAACGTGTCTATACTTAAGGGGCAGAGAGAGTATTAGATAAAAATAAGCTAGCTTAAAGGCCAATAAGCGGTTAAAACTTCATGTGAAACTAATACTTTGCATCCTAAACTCTCTATACATCATCACGTGGGATCCGGGCAGTCCGGGGGATCACGACTCACCATCCGTGGACGAACCTTGCGGAGGGACTCCACTTGGTTTCATCGAAACTTCATCATAGCTTATTTAAATAAATTTTGTTGGGTACGCGTAAACTAATTTATAAGTTAGTTTAAGTTAGTTTATAAGTAGGGGTGAGAATCGGGACATCCCGAGGTCCCGGTCCCGAGTCCCGAATGTCCCGGTCCCGAAATGGACCAATTTAGTGGTCCCGGTCCCGGTCCCGATCGGGACTTCGGGAGTCCCGATTCCCGAATTGGGATAAATTTAAGTCCCGGTCCCGGTCCCGATCCCGAGGATAATTTTTCAAAATGTCCCGAAATTTCCCGAAATTTCCCAAAATTTCCCGAAATTAAAATTTGCAATCGGGACTTCGGGGTCCCGATCGGGATTTCGGGACTCCCGAGTCCCGAAATTAACAAAGTTTAAGGTCCCGGTCCCGGTCCCGAAAAATTCGGGACTCGGGGTCCCGTTTCCCGTCGGGACTCGGGACGGGACCGGGACTCGGGATTTCCTGACGGGAAATTCTCAGCCCTATTTATAAGTTAGTTTGTTGAGATGCTGCTCAAAGTAGATCTCAATAAAATAGTTGATCACATGATTTTGGGAAAATAATGTCAACTTTTATCATTTATTTGGACCGAATGACAATATATAAAGTAGGCAGGGCTATAACTTCTAAAAAAATATTAAAAAAAATTCCAAGACTACTTAACTAAAAAAATGAATAACTGTTTGTTATGTCACAAAAATCAAGAATTTAGAAGGAAAAAAAAACATATTAATAATAATCCATTTATGTTAAAAACATTCAAGTAAAAAAAAAAAAAGGCAAGAAACATGTTTATGACTTTGTAACCATGTATACTTTTCCAGAGCAGGCCAAACAAAAATCACTAATTACCTTTTGACAATCTCAAACTTTGCATGAAATAGTTCTTCTATTATATAACATTCCTTAAAATTAGAGTTTTTATTATATAAATCATAATACTAATTGATTGAAAAAAATTAAAAATAAGTATGAGCAGATGGTTTAAAACGAACTGTGCCTTCGTCAAAAAAACAAATTAAAAAGTTACTATCTCTGTTCTCTATAATTGCAACATCTGGACTTTCACGCTTGCCAGTGCACAACTTTGACTATTAATATCTTCAATATTTTATTATTAAAAATTATAAAAAAGTTGATGTTTTGAAAGTATATTTCGAGATGAATCTAAAAAGATCTCGCATGACTAATCACAAAAGATGGTCAAAAGAGAATATGTGAACGGTCTAATAATCAACATGTTGCAATAATAAGAGAACGGAGAAAATATATATTTATCGGAATAGATCTTCAAGTGGGCCCAAAAGAGTAATTCTTATACAAAGTTAATCACAATCCAATTTTTTCTAAAGATTTATTTGTTTTTTAGTAAAAAAGAAAAAAGAAGTATAATTTGTTCCATGTCCAACACTAGAGCCTAGATTCTATATCCCAACTCCAAGTAAATCTCTATACCCCTCACACTACACACAATAACACATAAAGACCCCTCTACTTCACTTGCTAGAATTCTATTCACATTTTGCACAAACCAAAAAAATAAAAATAAAAATGAAACATTCAAAATTTCTTGCAAGAAAATGTACACTTTTCCTTTCCATCTTATTATCATCAATTCCAAAATCTCAAGGCCAAACAAACATTCCATCCGCAGGTTTGCTATGCATTAGCGAATGCGAAGCATGTCCCGTCATATGCTCATTGCAACCATCACTGCCGCCGGCACCACCGGCACCACCAACGCAACACCACTCGCCGCCACTACCATACTACTACGATTCTCCCGCATCACTATCGCCGCCGTCTCATCCACCATCTCCACCGCCGCCGCCGCCCCCCCCACCGCCGCCGCCGCCATCGAACATTTATTCAGGCGGCGGTGCGGCCACTCCTCCGCCGCCTCCGATGTATGTGTACAATCCAGGCACCACCGTGCCAGGTGACGCGGGGCTTGGAAATTTATCATATCCTTATTATTATTATTCCGCTTCAAACGCTTCTTTTCATGTAACTCCTGATCATAAGGGCTTATTCATTCTTTCGATGTTGTTTACGTTCGTTACGAGTTTTTTTTTTATGATTTTGTAATTAAGTGAAATTAATTCGTAGTATGTATTTAGTATGTGCAAGAATATATTGAGAAGGGGCGTATATGCAATTTGGTGAAAATAGTAGTATGATTTTGGGATTTTCTGTTTTTGATTTCTTTGTGTTTTTCATGGAAAAAAGCCATTTCCTGGTCCTACTCACACCTCATTACTAAGATTTGCATGAACAATTGCACAACAGCTGGGAGTATCAGAAATTATTTACAAGATAGTATAAATTTCATAATTTATTTTGCTTTGAGAAAACTCAAAATATTACATGTTGGACTGTCAGTGGACGAAAAAAGTTCGATTCGGTTCGTATTATTCGGATCGAAAAGGTTATGCTCACGGCTCAATTCGCACATGCAAACGCGAACTCAAACGTTAAAATTCATAGTTCGACAGACTGGACCGCACGATGTTTGATTTAGTCCGGTCCGCAACTATTAAAGGGTCTCTGGGCCATATTTCCCACATATAGTAATTGGTTGATAATTTTTAGGGATTTGTGTTTTAGAAATCTGCGAACTCGAACTATTTCGAACCGTTTGCACAAATTGGACCGGACCGAACGTACATACGAAAAAATACAGACCGAACTTCGAACGTACCATAGTTGGTATAGTTCGATCGGTTTATAGTCTTAATTACATGTAAATCCTTGCTATAAGGAGGAATTGTAAAATTATATTAATGATCAAAATAAAATGACAGTATTTTATATTGGTATACCAAGAAATGGCGGAAACAGGGGGACGACCCGCGACCAGGACCCGAGGCTGATCATCTCGCTGATTTATAGTTTGTATTTCAATCAATTTTATTTCTTATAACATTTTAAAATATGAATATATATTATATATATATATATATTCATATAACTTTATTCCAAGTGCATATATAACTTAATTTTATTCCAAATGTACCAATAATTGTTAACAAATAAATTAACAATTTATATGTTCACCAAAAAGTAAAGGTGTTAAAATACAATATCACAAAACCGCAGGGGGGGAAAATACGGTTTAGATGAAATTCCAAAACGCACCCCGGAGATAAAAGTATTACTAGATATTACCCCAAAGAGAAAATCTCATTTGACAAAAACCACAGAGATCTCTAGCAAAGATCGATTGGACATCGAGCTCTTCCAAATGACTGTAATGGCGTCGCCAGAAGCTCCGGCGAATTACGATGAGACGACGGCGATGTCAAATTTTCTCCCACTCGCCTCCGCTGCTCAGCAGCCATATGTCTCCGAACTTCTCTCATTCACTCTCGATCGCCTCCACAAGGTTTGGTGCACACTTGGATTGCGTAGTTACGCCTCTGAGTTTCGGAATTTGAATTATATTCTTTGCTTTTTTTTTTTCAAGGAACCGGAATTGTTGAGAGTTGATGCGGAGAGAATACGGCGGCAGATGCAGGAGGTGGCAGTGGGCAATTACCGTGCTTTCATCGCGGCGGCAGATGCCTTGCTTGAGATCCGAGAGGAGGTTTCTTCAATTGATAAACATCTCGAATCTCTGGTATTTTCCTTAGAATAATGAGTTGTGAATTAATATAAATTTCGGTGACTATTAAGCTGATATTGCGTTAGAGTGAGATTGGTGAATTATTTTGTCTAATTTGAGATTGAAGATACTGAAATACTGAATAGTAAATCACTTTAAGCTTCTTCAATAAGGATAATGATAGTGAGTAAAAACTGATATGAACATTGATTTGTAATTGACCTGAAGGTTCTTGGAGCTGTGCTATGAAGCTAAAGAATATTGGAGTTAGATTTTAGTAAGTTTGTGAGGTGAAATATATTTAGCCCTGTCATTACCTAGCAAACTATGAGCGGAAATCATTGCTAAATTATTTTTTTGGAGTATTACATGGACAGTTCTCCATAATCTGTTTCAAATTAAGTGAGAGTCGGTTGCCCTTTATATGTGAATTCAAGATTTAAGATAAAGGGGAAAGCTTTGAATAAGTACTTGTGGACATTTGATGCCTAAAGATAACTTTCATGTGCATGCTACATGTTGATGATTTGAGCCATTCTGAAAATGCTGAGAGGATAGTTTGTATCTTGTTTTTCTTCCTCTTCGTCTCAGGTAAAATAGGAATATGAAGTAAGAAGAAGTGATAGTTGCCTTTTTTTTGTGGGGGAGAAGGTTGTAACCTTGATAACTTTCTATTATTGACACTGATTTAAGCGGTAAATTGAGAACAAAATATTCTAGATAGTGTGTCAATTCACATGAATACTGGTGTAAATGTTCTGCTTTTTTTTTTTTTGCTTCTTGACTGCTCGTGTTCAGAAAAATGTGATAATTTTAAGCTCACGGAGATTCGTAAATGCTTGATCTCTTTTGCAGATAGCTGAAATTCCAAAGCTAACGTCTGGTTGCACTGAATTTGTTGATTCGGCAGAGCATATATTGGAGAAGAGGAAGATGAACCAAATATTACTGACGAATCATAGTACTTTGCTTGATTTGCTTGAAATTCCTCAGCTCATGGAGACGTATATCCCTAAGCGTATTTGTTGATATTCTTCTTGTTGCCTGCTAATATAATGTTGTTGATTCTCAAAAAATGATTAGATATTACATTGATACAGATGTGTGCGAAATGGAAATTATGATGAAGCTCTTGATTTAGAGGCATTTGTTGCAAAACTTACTACGATGCACCCAAAGTGAGTTCCTTCTGTTAGCAGCACAATTTGTTCACTACTCCCCTTGATCGAATCATTTTTGAAGCACAACTTTTTTTTTTCCCTTTCAAAATAGAATTCCCGTGATTCAGGCTCTAGCTGCAGAAGTTAGGCAGACCACACTGTCTCTTCTTAATCAGCTTCTCCAGAGACTTAAATCTAACACTCAGGTAATATATCGTATTTAAAATTAAGCATGTTACTCGGTCGAACGCAAAATATATCGATTTGTGGGCCCTTATGTAGATTGTAAACATTATTTCGTTTGCAGTTGCCAGAGTGCCTCCGCATCATTGGGTATTTACGCCGAATAGGAGTTTTCAATGAGTATGAAATGCGCCTACAGGTAGCATGATCAAGTTATTTTTATTATTATCTTTTTGGCTATTTTTAATCTTGATTTGCTTTTAGAGTTCATAGTCCCCTGATCTATAGATCTCATTGCATTTTTAAGATATATTGTTCTGAACAAGGGCCGTTTCCTGGTGGTCAGTTTTTAAGATGTCGTGAAGCCTGGCTTACTGGAATACTTGACGATTTAGACCAGAGGAATCCTTATGAATATTTGAAAGGGTTGATACAATGTCATAGGATGCATCTTTTTGATGTTGTTAACCAGTATCGAGCCATATTTGCTGATGACACATCAGGAAGTGAAGAAAATTATGATGGTGGCCTTCTCTTTGACTGGGCCATGCATCAGATCACCTTGCACCTGAAGACCCTCAAAATCATGCTTCCTAAGATAAGTGAAGGTGGATCTTTGTCAAATATTCTGGATCAATGCATGGTGAGAATTAGTCTTCTGCATTAAAATTTTCCTCTTGGATCTATAATCTATATCTTCCTGTCAGTAGATGATTTCTTTTTGTATTGATTGCTTTTTATATGACAATTTTGTGGGTTTATAATATAAAGCCAATTCTTTTACCTGCTTGTGGTTTACAGTATTGTGCTATGGGACTTGGTTGGGTTGGTTTGGATTTTCGAGGACTGCTTCCCCCTCTTTTTGAAGAGTAAACATACATTTCAGCATTTTTTTCTGCTCTTTGACTTACTTTGGAATTTGGATATCTCTCATGTGGATGTTTTTGTTTCTCAACAGTGCAGTCCTTAATCTGTTCTCGAAGAATATGAGAACAGCTGTTGAAAATTTTCAGGTATAATTTCCATTCAGTAATAGCTGACAGCTGACGTTGTCCTGCCTTTCTTTAAGATTCGTGATTTTGATTACTATGGTCTTTCTGTAACAAAAACTGTCCTTCTCGGTGAAGATTTATGACGGATGTTTCAATTATCCAGTTAGTGTTGGATTCTCATCGTTGGGTCGCGTTGCCAGCTGTTGGCTTCCCTGTCAGTAGTTTGAATGAAGGAAGTCGTGACGATGTTACGCCTCCTTCAAATCTCATGGAGCATCCACCTCTTGCCGTTTTTATCAACGGTAAAACCGATAGTTCATTCCACTTGTTTGGAATATCCAAACTATATTTTTCCTTAATATTTTCCTTTGGTATTAGTTAAGTGGCAATTATTTTAGGTTTTATTTAATTTTCCTCTCCGGTGGCACCAGGTGTATCTGCAGCAATGAACGAACTACGCCCGTGTGCTCCATTAAGTTTGAAAAATGTGGTTGCGCAGGAACTAGTTAAGGGTTTGCAGTCAGTTTCTGACTCTTTACTGAGATACAATACGACTAGGATGCTCAGGGAGAATGAGTCCGTACTTTTCATTAAACTGTGCCAGGCATTCGCCGAGGTAATGTTTCTATCAAGTTGTCCAGTTTTAGCTGCAAATGGAGCATCATTTCTCACGATAATTACAAATACTACCCTTGTTGTTTAGTGTAATTAAAAAATAATAACTTGATTTATAACATTATGTATACCCCCTTAAGTCATTACAATCTTCTCCCCCGTCTATAGATGCAATTTGTAAATAAAAACATATGTGAATGGTTTATTTGTAAATTTGAATTTTTCATTGTAATTGAATTAATCCTCTTGGTATTTGTAAAAAAATCAGTCATCATTAAAAATTACAAATAACCCTGACATTTATTTTCATCTTACGAGCATACACCCTTAAAGAGGTTCATAGGAAGATATTTGTAAGATAAATACAAACGTCAGGGGTCAACTGTAATTTTAAAAGAGAAGCTATTTTGTGTTCTTGGGTAATTAGACTGAACTCCAGTGTTGCATTTTTATCAACCTTTTTCTCATTATCCCGTCAAGTGACGATTTACGCCTTCTTTGTCCAATGCAGGTTGCTTTTCCATACTGCGCCACATGCTTTGGTCGGTGCTACCCAGGTGGATCTGCTCTGATCTCAGATGCCAAGAACTTATTCTCTGGAATTAGCCGACTGCTAGCATCCTCACGGTCAAGAGAACTACCAAAACCTGTTCATAATATCGAAACCAAAAATATACCGGACAACGGTAATTTGCCTACAGTTGAAAATAGTGTTACGAATGGTATTGAACGAACTGCAAGTGCTGGTCTAGAGAAAACAGAAGAGGATTATAACAATCAACAAAAGGATAAGGCAGATACTATAAATGAAGATGTTCATAAATCACAGGTAACATGAAGAGTGTTGCAACTTACACATATATTGGCTATTGTTCAGTTTATTGTAATTATAGCGCGGCATAACCAACCTTTTTTTTTCATTTTTTTTCCTAATTTAATACAATACTGAGTAGTTGGACTTGGCATACATGACGATATTAGTTTTGTACTTTGCTTATCCGACATTATTGATGAAACGAGGTGTCGAGTGAAACCTATTTTATAGGGAGAATTTGAGATATCTGATTGTAATAATATCTTGTCTTTTCAACATGACCCTTTTAAATGAATCATTTTCGGCAAAAATAATTGGAGAACTAGGGTTTGGAAGTCATTTGCAAGTACGAGGACTTGTGGTAATGACCAATGTTGCGGAAAATGTTGAGAACTTGTAGTCATTACCAAGGTTGCAGAGATTCTTGCGCCATAGAGCCTTCGGAGCAGTGCTGTGTATGTGTTTCGGAAGGTTTGGGGCTAGCTCTTCTAGGAAATGGACCCTCTTATTGACAAGTAGGCCATGTTTTTTTGGACTTATTTTTGATTTTCAGGTTCAGTCGCCAGTCAGTCCATTCGATTGATTGATTCGATTAGGCGTGCCCATCGCCGGGTTCGGGTCCGGGTCCGGGTCCGGGTCGGACCCACCGGGTCGCTGGGTCGGCCGGCCAGGACCCGGACTCCATCCGTACATATGAAATGTACGGGTTGGCGAGTCGGCCACGGGTGCGGGTGCGGGTCCGACCCGCCGGGTCACGGGTCCGACCCGTGTTTTTTTTTAGAAGTATATAATTTTTTTATATATTATCATTTTATCCACGAAAAATAATTATAAGTGAACAAGGAAATCATTTGAAAAAATGAGCTTGTATTTAATTTTAAGTTTTTACTTAAACTTAAATTGCCTACGTATCCTCGTGAGGAATTAAAGCTTCACATAGTTCTTTTACTTGAAAAGAGTTAAAAATAATGGGCTTGTATTTAATTTTAAGTTTTCACTTAAAATTAAATTGCCTACGTATCCTCGTGAGGAATCAAAGCCCTACGTAGAGTGCGCTTGAACGTTGCATATGTTTGATTTAACATAGCTTCATCGATTTCATGGTCCATTTCTTCGTCAATGTTTTGCAGTTGTTGACGATTCGGGATACGTCGAAATTCCTGGGGGTCAACTTCTTCTTCACCGGTAGTTGTTGTACTACCGTAATAGATATTTTCATGTATAGCATCATATTTAGGTTCTTGACTTTCATTTTCAAACCCGAGTGGAGTTTGGTTTTGGGGCTCCCGAATAATTATCCCATATGGTTTCTTCGATTTGCCCCAAAGACCCATTCGCTCGGGACATTTTGGATTTTTTGGGAGACGTAGCAATACCCTTTCCCTTGTCAGAACTCGACATAATGATTAAATGCGACAAAAAGAGAGATTAACTAGTATAGCAATTATCATTGAGAGATAGATTATATTGAATGGGTGAAAAAATGTGTTGGGTAGTGAAGTATTTATAGATAGGATTTTTTTTTAAAAAAAAACTGAACTACCGTTAGACCCGCCGGGTCACAGGTCCGACCCGCCGGGTTGGGTCTTTTTGGGCACCTCTATTCAGTTCAAGTCCATTCAGTTCGATTCAGTTCAGTTATTATTATTATTATTAATTATTATTATTATTAATCTGGATTATTATTGTTATTATTGTTGTTGATTACTATTATTATTATTAATAATATTCACTATTATTAGTAATATATTTATTGTTGTTGATTATTATTATAATTATTATTATTATTATTATTTATCATGATTATCATTGTTATTATTATTACTATTATATGTGACATTCGATACTTTTGTTACATTATATATTATTTTTTATTATTTATTATTATCTTATTATATTTATTATAACATTATTATTATTTTATCATTATTATGTACTCTTAATATATATTTCAGTTCAGTTCAGGTCCATTCAGTTCAATTCAATCGGTTCAAATTCATTCAATTCAATTTAGTTTAATTCAGTTCAGATTCATTCAGTCCAACCGAACACGGGCTTAAAATATTTATTATCGTGAAACTCAATGCCAACAACAACTACGACATACTATATTGAACAATAACAATACGAAATACGAAAAGTTGTTGCACTCCTTTTGCCACTCCCACTCCCCCTGATTGGGTTCTCAAGATAAATTTCCAAATCTCAAAGTCAATATGTTTTCATTAGGTTTTATAATTTTTACAAATTTATTTGTATTATTTTTCGAATAGTTTAAATTTCAGTTCGTAACATTTTTGGTCAATTTATTTTATTTGTTATGAAGGTAGTTATAATGTCTTTACGAAATCAAACCAAACTTTATGAAGGTAGTTATGTCTTTACCAAATCAAACGCGGGATCGGCTGTTATGGATATGACGTCTCCAATCAACTTTGTTGGGTCATATCATATGTTAAGTTCATATGCTGTATGTCCTTTCTAATAGTTTCCCCGCAACTCTTCTTCAACCACTCTTCTTTTGATCCTGTCTGCTGTCTATAGTTTCACATCTCCTCACTGAGTTTATAACTGTTTCTTTGCACATGGTCGTACCATCTTAGTCGATTTTTCCTCATTTTATCCCCAATAGAGCCAATACAATCAGTTAGTTAAACTAATTATCATGTATCAGCTAATACAGTCTGCTACCAACTATTCTTAATTGCCAAACATGGCGATGTTCTTGTTTTGATACATCAAAGAATAACTAATATTGCATTAAAACAGAACAAAATAAAATAAGATAATATGATGTATAAGGATGTTAATGTGTAATTTTTACAACTTCAGTTATGGATTTGGATAATTTGTCACAAATCTCTACCAATAGTTGAGAATTTGAATGTGTGCACAAATTTGATGATGTTGTTGTATATTTTTTTATAAATATATTATATGTTTACCTGAATGTTGCATATCTACTGTTATATTATGTTTTAATTAAACATTAATTCATTAACTAACCATATAAAAAACCAGAAAGTTATAAATTTAGTAAGTTCCTTTTATATTTGATAAGCTATTAATATTAAAAGTTAAATTAAAAATCAAATACCAATCTTATTACAAAATATTAAAATAGCCGTCAATTAGAATTGCAATTTTACAACAAAAAATGTTTAATCATTGAATATACAATTTTTGTGTCTTAATACCAAAATATTTTAATTACTAAAATTAAAATTAAAATTAAATATTTTAATTATAAAATGTCCAAAATTTTAATTACCAAAATTAAAATATCCAAAATATCTTAATATCAATCTTACTAAAATATTTTAATTACCAAAAGTTAGTATTATATATGCAAGTACATATGTGTGTCTTATTCCAAATGTATGGTAATTAAAATATATAAATTGATATGTTTAAGTTTTTAGTAATTATAATAAAGATTTTTACCCTGGAACGTGTTCCGTTTCAATTTAAATTATAAATATTATAAATTATAAATAAATTTGATTATGATGTGGCAATAGGGAATGATGTGTAATAATTGCGAAATAAAATAAGATAATCATATTAATATTTTAATAAATTTATTTTACCGAATGGAGATATTATAACTACATTTCTAAAATAAATTAAGCTGAAAAATGTTAGGTATTTAATCTAAACTATCCCATGAGTAAATTAAATATATTTGAAAATAATGTGAAAACTAATAAGAATATTGATTTGAAATTTGAAACTTTATTTTAAGAACTGTAATAAATTTGGACTAAATTAGAATTATTCGAGCTAACTTTATAAATTTAAAAAGTTGCGGCCCTTAATTTTGCAAGACCGTAAATATTTTGCCACCATTCGTAAATTAAAGTCCTGAATTTTTAATATATCAAGCTGTGTTTGTAAAATATCGTCTTTTTAATATTTTATATAATATATTTTAAAAATAATGTATAATTAAACGTTATTCTGAAAAATAAAATATCGACTAATATAAAACAGAAGAGTCTGTATATTGGGGGAATAAAATTATTTACGTCCTATAATTTTTTGTCTTTTTTAAAAAACGTCCCACAAAAATTATTATTTTTTTAATTAAGTCTCATTTTTTTGCTAAATGTATAAGTTATGTTCTAATTTATATTTTTGTTCACGGATTAAATATTTTGAAACTTTTAGATTTCATTTTAATACCATATTCAATAACTCTTTCTAGAATTTACATAATCTTTTTAGTTTTCAAATGATTTTTTGGGAAAAATGTCTTGCATTTTCAAATTATTTTTTTTTTTAATATTTATTTTAAATTTTTTATGTATTTCCTAATTTGTCTAATACTGTATTAAAGAGAAAAGAAATTGAAATCTTAAAAATTAGTCGATTTTTTTTTTTATTGAATTTTCAGTTTTTCTTTTCGACGATTGTTTCAAAAAAATCTTGTTTACTTTATCAGATTTTTATTTTAATATTTTTTATTTCAAAATGCCACTGCTCTTTTACGTCCCGTAGTTTTTTATATTTTCTAAAAACATCCCGAAAAAGTGCCACGTATATCCATCTCAACGTCGACTCCGAAAATCACCGAATTTTTCTTTCCGGCTCTTGTTTCCTACTCATAATTTATTAGGTTTTGTTTTTGAATTTTCTCTGTTTCTCATCGCTTTGCTTTGTTTTTCTTATTGACGTTTTTTTCCACACGGTATGTGTTTCCTTGTAGATGTGTTTGGATGTCAGTTATTTTTTTTTCTTGGCTGACGTTTCCGAAAATCGGACTTGGTTTCTTCTGCAGGATTCGGTTTGATTTTCGGAAATGTGGCCGCCTCTGTTAAAGGTTTGATTTATGATTTGCTGGCGGATTATTTTGTGCATGTCATCATATGTAGAGGTCTGTTTTTTGGGTCTTAGTTGTTCTTTTTTTTGGGGGGGGGGGGGGTTTGGGCTGTTGGATTTTTGCTGCTTCCTCTTTTTTTTGCCCCTCTGGGCTTTTTTTTTTTGTTTTACTTTATATATTGGTCTATAGTAGTTTTTTGTTTATTTTTTTAGAGATTGTCTGTTGTGCGTGTTTCATGAGCCAAGTGTGTTTGGGTCTCCTTTTAATCAGGTGGTTATGATTGTGATCGGTGGTTATTGATTGTAGCTTCTCATTGCCACCCTCCGCAATTGTCTCGATGTGGTATCCGTTATTGTGGATATCCTTGAAACTTAGTAAGTTCCTTTTAGACTTACTAGAATACAGGGCATTTTCAATGTCTAATTTAGTATCATTTGGTAAAATGATACAAGCTCTTCCGGAGCCTTCAATAATGTTTGATGCACCTGATATTGTGTTAACATTATCCTAAGCTAATGTCAATTCAAGAAAATATTTCTTCTTCTGAAGAATTGTGTGTGTAGTGGCACTATCAGCAAGACAAATATTACAAGATTCCATTTGATTTTCTTCTTCGATTGAAGGGATCGAAGGAGGGAATAAGAGGAAAAGAACTATCGTGTTGATAACGTGTTATAAACTAGAGAGATTGAGAGAATAGAGACGAGAATGAGAATTCTGTATCTTCAATATGAGGACTAAAAGCCTCTATTTATCAAGTAGGAGCTAGAGTTTTAGGGTAGATTTCTTGATCAAAACACTAAGAGATATATTTACAACAAAAGGTAAAATTTATGGGAGGCAAAAGAATGTTATTCCCCTACATTAATGGTAACTGCATATTGCAGATAAATATTTTTTTTATTGAGGGAGAGACGAGAAATTCCCCCACCTGTATCAGAGGTCCCTTGACCAGGCGAGTGTTAAATCGAAGGATGTGTACTAATGGCAGCCCTGCAAGGGAGAGGACCAACGCGACACGAACCCAACAACAAACCTTGCAATATTTCAGCAAAGTATTGTCGCCACATGAATTCGAACCCGCAATATTGGAGTATTTCAACCCCAATCACCTTGTAATTTATCATTGGACAGATTGCAGATAAATATACAAAATTACCATGGTGCAGGCAGCGGCCTTGAAAAGTAAAAGGGATAAACCCTAAATTTTTTCCACCGTTACAATTTCCTTATTTTCTTTATATATAAATAAATGGCACAACCCCCAATCTTCTTTTTCTCCAGTCCACACACACCAAAGTCAAAAGCAGTGTTCCTTTGTTTCTAATGGAACAGCACCCTACCATACAGTAGCACTCACATCAATTGTCATACTATATCTACTGTTGTTTGTCACTTGCTGTCGTCTATTGCCCGCAGAGACAGGGTTTCTTTCCTGATTTAGGGTTCCTCAAAAAATATTCTCGGAGACATCTGCTAAATTGGGTAAAATGGAGGTGACAGAAGAGAGTGAGCACACATGGTGTTTTTCTTGCATGAATAATTCCCACATGCTTGAAGCTATGGGTGCTCACCCTCTCTCTGTCACCCCGCCTCTCTCTCTCTCTCTCTCTCTCTCTCTCCTTGTGTGTAGCTCATTGTATTTTTGTTGATTTTTTATGATCTTTCTATATTATGGTACAGTTATTTTTCTCTAAACTATATTATTTTCATGATTTTATGCATAATTATTATAATCATAACCCTTTTTTTATTGCAGAATTTGGGGAATATTGGAAGTTGCAGTTGGTTGAAAAAGAAAATCAAATCTAGGGTTCCTGGAGAGGTTATTGGAAAGGATCTGTGCAAATCTCACAAAAATTTTATAGGTTTGGAATCTGTGTTACATCCCATGTGACGACTATCCTCGCTGTAACAACACCAACACTGAGTCTTTACGGTGCGTTTTGTTCTCACCCACGTGCACTCCGAGAAGCTTCTTATAAGGATGTTACCCATTCCATAACTATCCCGAAGGAAGCACCCATAGTTTTGGAGTTTGTACGAGGTGGATGCCAGAAAATAATATTCATCTTGTTGGTATGAGTTGTACTGGTCTCGGGATATAACTCTCGTTATGGTGCGCGGGATCGATTAAGTCATGTTTACCACCGCCTAGAAGCCTTGTCGGGGGGGCCCTCCTTGAATGTATCTTGATGTTGCACCGGCCATTATTCACCACCCTCGTCGGATCGTGCTTCATAACTTGTCATCTTTTTTCACCATAAGAGAATACTGATTTTTTTTTTGTGAAATATTTATCGGCGTAGAAGACGGATATCGGAATTCGTGAAAAAAAAATATGTCAACAGTCCGTTCTTTGCATTTGAAGATTGGCATTTTTACAATTTTATTAGGATGATTTTCCAACTCTAACGATCTCACTATTCCACCGTGTTCAATAGTCGTGCATCTCTCTTCACCGAGAGCAACATTATTTAGTACTGATCTTAATTTGGCAATAGAGTTATCCTTTTTTTCGGAAATAATTTAAGCTGTTTCTTCTGCGATTACGATAGAACTCGAGAATGGTCGGATGGTTCGACCGTCTTGTATAATTTTCAGTACACTTCATATAAAGTCACTCTTTAATCTTAATTCCCTCACTACACAAAGTATCAGCGAGCAGTATATAGCGAGGGAGAATTATAGAAATTCCGGACTTGTGCTTTCTTCATCAATCTTACAATGGTTTGATGAAGTTACTTCTCAAACTACTTCCTCCTGAACGCTGGGGAAGGCTCACTCAGGGGTCAGGGCGGAGGGAGGGTGGTCCAACGGGGTCCACGAATCCCTCCGACCGATGGAAATTCCCCTATGAAATAGGAGAAGTCATATATATGGTAGCCCGACTCTCGCAATCTCCATATGTCCGGACCCTCTAGAGTAAATGTTCTGCTTTCGCAACCGGGCTCGCTGATCATCGATGGATGGATCCTCGACGTGGATCTCCTTCCAGAGATAATCGAGCCGGAAGATAAAGACGGGAAGGAGACGACCAAAGATCATCAAGATAATAAGTTTCATTATATACTGAAGCATATCATATCTGACATTGCAAAGTATATACAAGTTCTGGTGTATATACAGAGCCAGTTTCATACATAAGTCACAAAGGCACCACCTTGAAAGAAGCCCCAAGGCTTCAACTTGATTTGATTGATCATTAATTTGATTTGATGTCGATTAGTTACCCCAATTTCTTAATCATTCAGTAATCTAGGGTTTTTATTTTATTTTTATCCTAGATTTTATGATTGCAAATTAGGGCAATAATTGTTTCCCAATTTTAGGTCCTACATCAATATTATCATGTTATGATTTTATTATGTTTGACGGGTAAGAGAAAATATTAGTCGAATCGGTTGTAACTTTGAAGCTTATTTTATTAAATTGTAGTTTTTGTGATTATTTATTTTGTTAAACGGACCGAACTTTGAACTTATTTTGTAGTTTTTATGGCGAATCGCGTGTCTAACGAATTGTCATTTTCATAATATTATTTGTTGTTAATATAGAAAATAAATTGAGTGGACTTCATTTTGATTTTTACAGGGATTACAAGGGTTTTGCATTAATCGGAACGTTCCCTATTTATACTCATCATCTATGAATAGGAAACATCTAAATACATGCATTCACTTTTTAGATACACAAATTCAAAGATACATGAATTTCTAGGTGCACGATTTATTTATAGATTAATGCATGACAAATAAATTAGACTCAATTTATTTTTCCAATATTGCCTCATTAAATTGAATTTGCTCTTGACTCTCAAAGCATCAGCAGTCCTTGCAAAAGATGGTCCTCTGAGTGAGGGATGTGAACAAATTTAAAAGTTCGATTCGATTCGAAAGATTCGGCTCAAAAAAGTTCGATTCGTGGCTCGATTCGGGGCACCAAACGCAGAGCCGAATCCTATAAAATAGGATTCGGCAAATCGGACCAAACGGTTCGGCTCGATTCGAGGGGCTTTGGCCTAAGACATAAACCCCTCCCATCTCAGGCCGAACCATTCGGCTTCGGCGAATCGGACTGAACTATATTCAAACTATACTGGACTTATGGAGTTATACTAGACTTTAACTCGAGCCGAATCGAACTATATTCGAACGGTTCGAAAATTCGAGTCGAATCGAATCGAACTATAAAAAAAAAATAGCCTTCGAGCCGAATCGAACCTCAAATTCTGAGGTTCGAAAGTTTCGAGCCGAATCGAACCTAAGGTTCGAATAAGTTCGAGCCGAGCCGAACCTGTGAAGATTCGGTACAATTCGGCTCGTTTACAGCTCTATGAGTGACGTAGTGATATACCGGCGAGTTGTTCATGGCTTGACAATACTCGATATTGATTTCACCTTCATTCACGAGTTCCCTTAATAACTAAAAACGAAGTCGGATGTGCTTCGTTCTTCCATGTATAACACAGTCTTTTGAGATAGAAATATAATTTTGTCGGACCATTCTGCTTGAATTTCAAACTCCCTAGAATACCTCGTATCCACAAAGATTGACATCCAGGTGAAAAAGTTGTGATGTGCTCCGTCTTAGTGGTGGAAAGAGACGCTATTGACTGATTTTTTGAACTTCAAGAGATTGATCCACTTCCTAGATTAAACACAGTCAGAAATATTTCGAGAATCGTCAATGCTTCCACCAAGATCACTCTCGGAATATCCAATGAGTATGATAGGAACTTGTGCTTCATAGAAAATGCCAAAATTAATTGTTCCTTTGACATATCTTAAGATGATTTTTGATGCCTCCCAATAATTAGAGTAAGGTTTCTCCATGAACCTACTCATCAAGCTCAAAGTGAACATGATATCGGATCTATTGACGGTCAAATACATCAAGTTTCCAACAAAACTTCGAAACATGGTGGTATTCACAAGTTTTCCTTCACCATTGTAGCTTAACTTCAATCCAGTAATAAAGGAAGTTGATATCGGGTTTGAGTTCTCCATGTTGAATTTCTTTAGGATTTCAACTGCATACATTTCTCGAGATGGTCAATCAATTAATCATTGATTAATATCTAATCCAATCAAGAAATTGAACACATTTAATTGCCCTTTATGTTAATTCAAATAAAATCCACTTAACCCTAGATTAGGAGTTTAGTTCCTTATGATTTTGGTAGATTAAAAACTATAAGAAAATTAACACACCTATCATGCTATGAAATTAAAGAAATAATAGTTGAATCATAAAAAAACGAAAAAGTAATTATTTTGAAGTAAATTGCACGCCTTGAAATTGACTCCAAAAGAATTCTCCAAAGAATATAGTACTAGGTTTTTAAACTGAAAAATATATGTTTTGGACTTCTAATGCCATATATTTATATACTAGAGAACAAATTGGAGGAGTCCAAAATAAACAAGAAAATAAAATTAATATCATACGCCCCAATCGACAAAGTTAGTGTCGACTCACTTTATTTGTTTTCTTCAGCTTTTTACCAAGTGAGCGTCGGCACACTTTTTCTTTAGGAAAGTGAGCGCCAGCTCACTTTCATCTTAGTCACATCGCTTACTTCAGGTGAGCGACAAGCCGGGCGCTAATTATGTCCTCTCGGCAGTGGCTCGGCAGCACAGTGAGCAACCGCTCACTTTTGTCCGGTACAAGTGAGCGCCGACTCACTTGTATTTTCAACGAATTTCTGTATTTTTTACTCCTCAGTCCGTTTGCCCCGTTTCTCGATCCTGTGATGCAAAATTACACAAAAACTAACCAAATGCGACTCAAAACAAACATAAAATAAGATAACGACACACAAGAGAAATCAAACAAGAAATAAGCGAACAGAAATCATACCCTTGAAGACATTTGGTTAAATGTTGATGTTGCTCATAGTTCCAAATTGTTGAAACTTTCTGAAATTCCCAAACACCCAAAATACCGTGCCTCTACGTATCACGTGCCGGAAAGATGACCGAAAAAATTGCAATGATCACTACAAGATCTCCGAGGCCGACGACTATATGTAGTGATTATAGGATATAATTATTCTTTTATTAGTTCTAATTCTCCAAGAAAATGAACATTTCTCTTTTTCTCTCTTTTATATTCCCCGCTTTTCCGGATCTGGATCCTCTGCGGTGCACAGCACCGTGCTGTGCACCGCTGTGCGTTGGATCCACCACGCACACACACACCCGTGCGGGTGTGTGTGATCAAGCATTTGTGCACACGCGACAAATCTTTATCTTGTCTTTGCAATGCAGAGGATCCAGGCCCCTCTTTTCCTCTCTTTCTTGCACGGTTGATCCCTTTAGCATGTTGTGAGAGGATGATGTTTATGAGATATACTACCTCCGTTCTCTTATAACTGTAACATCTAGACTTTCACGTTTGTCAATGCATAACTTTGATTATTAATATCTTCAATTCTTTACTTTTAAAAATTATAAGAAGTTGATATTTTGAAAGTATATTTCGAGATGAATCTAACAAGGTCCCACATGACTATATTTTTTCATATGTATAAATCTCAAAAGCTGGTCAAACGAGAGTATGTAAACAGTGTAATAGTCAACACGTTGCAATAATAAATGAACGGAGGAAGTATATAAAACAATTACCAACAATACAAGAAACATGCCATCTACATCAATTATCCACCAAAGTTTAATTAATGTCCCCACATTTCAATTATGTCTTATCAAAGACAAAAATAAAGTATCACTCCATGTGAAAAAATGAAGGGGGCATGCATAAGAAAATGCTGTGGTTGGTTTGTTAAACGTCTGACCTCATAACTAGAGATGTTAAGCGAAATTTGGCCTGCGATTTCAGGCGAGTCTGTGAGCAATTCGCGATTGGTAAAAACACCCGGATTTAAATGGGTTAGGAAATATCGGTCCTAACCCGGTTTTTTGGTGGGGTAAATGGGCCAGCCCGTCGGGCCCGAGCCCGTTTAACATCTCTACTCATAGCGGTCGTAATTCGCCCTGCCTTACGGCCGTAATCTAGATAGACCACATAGCGGCCATAATCCACCCATTATTACGGCCGCAATCTTCCTTCTCTACGACCGTAGTGTTCCTCCGGTTGCATCCATAACTTTGTTCCCTTGTGATCGTGCCATGCAAACCCTTCAGGTTGTGTCGTAGCTAATTCTCCCAGCCACACTCGATGTCTTTATACGAGTGTAATGGCGGGGCCTGAGCTTGTGTTCAATTCTATATTCCCTCCAATTCTTCTTTTCGCGGTTATTGACCATAAGTCCGTTTAAGACGTATTGTTTGGAATCGAATTTTATCGACACAACTATAATTGTTTCTTGGCGAGTTAATATACTAAGTGTTCTTATAATTGTGACGTTAGAACTTGTTATGCTGATTATCGGGACAGCAAGGACACTCTATCCTCTCGGCAATGGCTCGACCAGCACAGTGAGCAACCACTCACTTTTGTCCGGTACAATTGAGCACCGCCTCACTTGTCTTTTTCAATGAATTTCTGTATTTTGTTACTCCTCAGTCCGTTTGTCCCGTTTATCGATCCTGTGACGCAAAATGACACAAAAACTATCTAAATACGACTCAAAATAAACACAATAAGATAACAACACACAAGAAAAATCAAACAAAAAATAAGCAAACAGAAATCATACACTTGAAGACATTTGGTTAAATGTTGATGTTGATCAGACACTACTACAAAAAACAGCATTTAACAGCGGTTCTGGAACCCCTTTAGCAGCAGTTTTCGGAACCGCTGTTAAAGGTACCACCGTTAAATTTAACAGCGGTTCTTTTACAACCGCTGTTAAATTAATTTTTTTTTTTAAATTATTTTTTTAACAGCGGTTGTATAAGAACCGCTGTTAAAACTTTGAAATAAAAAAATCAATTGCCCATGATCCCGCCCCCTGCCTGCCCCAGCCCGCCCGCCCCGCCCGCAACCTGTAAATATACATTTTTTGTGCATTTTTGCTGCTCATGGGATTCGAACCTGTGACCTCCATAAGATGGAGGTGGGTATCAAACCACTAAGCTGAGGTCAATTTCTGTTATTTTTATTCTTTATTTGATATAAGTGTAGAACAAATCATATATATATATATGGTCGATTTACATATGACTACCTTTTTAGATGGTCTAATTACAGTTTGGTCCCTATTGTTTCAGATATTACAATGAAGGATAAACTTTGCATTGTCCAGAAACTATATTTACAACGAAGGACAAAAGTCAAATTTTCAGATGATGTCACTAGAGAGAGTACTGATATTCCAAATTTGCCCTTTTATTTTTCCTTTTCTTGTTTACTCATTTTTTCGCTCACGCGTGGGAATGATGACCTCGTTGTAATATATATAACACTTTGACTTCTGTAATAATTTTCAAGCTTTCTAGAAAAATATTTTTTCCAAAAAGAAAGTATTTTCTTGAAAAAATATTATTTTCGAAAAAAATTTATTTTCCGGGAAAAAATTATCTTTTGAAAAAATATTATTTTATGGAATTTTTATTTTTTCAAAAACTAAAAAAATTCTGGAGAAAAAATTAATTTTTGGCAAAATAATATTTTTTCGAAATAAAATTATTTTCTGAAAAAAAAATTATTTTCTGGAAAAAATATTATTTTTTAAAAAAAATAAAACAATTTTCTGGAAAAAAAATAAAAAAAAATATTTTTTCGAAAAAATTAAAAAATATTTTCTGGAGAAAAAGGTATTTTTGGCAAAATAATATTTTTTCGAAATTAAATAATTTTCTGGAAAAAATATTATTTTTCCGAAAAAATAAAATTATTTTCTGGAAAAAAAACAAAAAAAAATCGAAAAAATTAAAAAAATATTTTCTGGAGGAAAAAATATTTTTTGGAAAAATAATATTTTTGCGAAATAAAATTATTTTCTTGAAAAAATATGATTTTTTCGAACAAATAAAATTATTTTGTTGAAAAAAAAAATAAAATAAAATATTTTTGCGAAAAAAATATATTTTTTGGAAAAAATTATATTTCGAAAAAAAATTATTTTCTAAAAAAGAATATTTTTTAAAAGAAATGTATTAGCCAAGCACTTTAATAATTTATAAGTTATTTGTTTAATATGAAATGTATTTTAAAAGAAATATTTTATTCAAGTAAATAGAGGAGCATTTTCGTCTTTTTAATAGAAGTCAACACCAATTTAGGTTTTTGTTCTTCGTTGTAATTTATGAAACAATAGGGACTAAAGTGTAAAGAGGCCATCTAATAGGGTAGTTGGCTATATATATATATATATAGATTTTTTAATATTTTCATAATTATATTATATACATTAAACTTATAATGTATATTATATCAAATTTAATGAAACTGATAATTAAACTTTTATGGTTTATATTATTAATTAAGATATTATATTATTGTAGAATAATAATATAATTTAATAAAAATATATTACATATTAAAAATTATACTGTATTTATTGCATATAATCATGCTGAAAATTAAAATTTTATAATGTACATACAAAATAAATATGTTATATTATATACTATAATGTACATTCTTTTATTATATGTAATAAAATTATAATACATTATATAATGAAAATTATAGAGAAAATATAGAGAAAATTCTTATTCATTCAGTATTGTCGAAATATAGTCTTACAGGCATATATATACCCTAGGAAAGCTCTCGTTAACAATACACAATTAAATAAGAAGCACAAAAACTTTTAAAATTTTACAATTAGGTCCCGAAAAACAGAAAAATGCAAAATTGAGGGCCTAAACATCATTTTTTGGCCAAAAAACGACGTACCTCACCGCATGCGGTGACTCTTGCTCAGTGAGCCGATTCCGATAAGAAAAGGCTGAGTTCATCCCAAAAATCACAAACAAATATTTTTCAAATATTTCAAAAATGCCCCACTCTAAATATCAAATAGCAATCTCGTCCACTACATCAAATGTATACATATAATTATATAATGAATTTAATCATGCTGAAAATTAAACAGCAATCTCGTACAATGAATATTAATAAAAAACTGTTAAAAAAATGTTAATACACTTAACAAACGGTTCTAAAAAAACTGTTAAAAAAAAAAAATTAACAGCGGTTCTACAAATAACCGCTGTTAAATGTGCAGTTTAACAGCAGTTGTTTGTAACAACCGCTGTTAAGTGTGTGTGTTATTATTTTTGAACACTTAACAGCGGTTCTACAAATAACCGCTGTTAAATGTGCAGTTTAACAGCGGTTGTTTGTAACAACCGTTGTTAAGTGTTTTTAATCATGGTTATTTAATAACATTTAAATCATACATTTAACGGTTTTTATAACATTGTTAAATTAGGGATGGCAAAAAAACCACGGTTCGGTACGGGTTTTTACCGAATGGGTCCAATGGGTAACAAAATTCGGTCCGGTCCGGTGCAAGTGTAGAGAAAAATTATTTCGGGTCCGGTTCGGTTGCGGGTTATGGAGTACCCACCCCGAACCCGCCCCGATATATATATATATATATATATATATATATATATATATAATATTAATACTTAATAAATTAAATATATATTAGTAATTAAATTAGTAATATATTATATATATATATATTAAATTAGTAATAAATTTAAATTAGTAATATATTATATATATATAATATATATATAATATTAATACTTAATAAATTAAATATATATTAGTAATTAAATTAATAATATATTTTATATATATATTAAATTAGTAATAAATTTAAATTAGTAATATATTATATATATATAATATTAATTCGAGAAAAAAATTAATCATGGTACCGTTGGGTATCGAGAACCGAACAGGCGGAGTGCAGGCGGACCAAAAAAATTTGGCGGGTTTGGGGCGGAGTGCAGGGCGATTTTAACCATGGTCCGGTTCTGGGTAGGCAAGACCCGGCCCCGACCCGCCCCATTGCCATCCCTATGTTAAATTGCTATTTTAACAGCGATTTTTTTAAAGAACCGCTGTTAATTTATTACTAGGGATGGCAAAAAAAACCACGGGTTCGGGTACCCGCGGGTTTTTACCCGAATGGGTCCACCCGTAACAAAATTGGGTCCGGTCCGGTGCAGGCGGGTAGAGAAAAATAAGTTCGGGTCCGGTTCGGTTCCGGGTTATGGAGTACCCACCAACCCGCCCGATATATATATATATATATATATATATATATATATATATATATATATAATATTAATACTTAATAAATTAAATATATATTAGTAATTAAATTAGTAATATATTATATATATATATTAAATTAGTAATAAATTTAAATTAGTAATATATTATATATATATAATATATATATAATATTAATACTTAATAAATTAAATATATATTAGTAATTAAATTAATAATATATTTTATATATATTAAATTAGTAATAAATTTAAATTAGTAATATATTATATATATATAATATTAATTCGAGAAAAAAAAATTAATCCGCGGGTACCCGTTGGGTATCCAGAACCGAACGGGGCGGGTCTGGGGCGGACCCGAAAAAAATTTGGCGGGTCTGGGGCGGGTCTGGGGCCAGTTTTTAACCGCGGGTCCGGTTCTGGGTAGGCAAGACCCGGCCCCGACCCGCCCCATTGCCATCCCTATTTATTACAAATATTTACAGGTATGCCACCGCGTCATTTTAACAGCGATTTTTGAACAACCGCTGTTAAAATGGCGCTGTTAAATGCCACTTTTGTAGTAGTGAGAGTTCCAAATTGCTGAAGCTTTCTGAAATTCCCAAGCACCGAAAGTACCGTGCCTCTACGTACCACGCGCCGGAAAGATGATCGAAAAATTGCAATGATCCCTACAAGATCTCAAAGGCCAACGGCTATATGTAGTGATTATAGGATATATTTTTTCTTTTATTAGTTCTAATTCTCCAAGAGAAGAATTAAAGGCAAAAACTTATCTAAAAAATTGAAAGAGAATGAAAACATCAACATTTTAATTAATGTCTTATCAAACATTTTTTATTTTTTGCATCACTTAGGAAATTGCTGAACCTAACCCGTGCACGAGACTCCCAAAGATCATAGACTTCTTGTTCCCACTCAACAGGCCACGTGAAAAATTTCTATGAAATATTGCATATCAAGTTAATAAAACTAACTTTCCAATTGAATATAATTAGTTTACATAATGATTACAAATTACCTTAAAGAAGGTATAATCTTGGGCCTTTACGCTATTAGGAGTATCTTTCCGATTGAAGCTGTCGGATTGGGAACTCTTTTAAAACTCCTCGTGCACACCCTGGAAATCTGGGGATGAATCACTATCTCTCTGTAACCAAAACCAAATTAATCATTTAGATCATCACAATACTTAGTTATAGCATTTAATCAACATTTGTTTAAGCATTTTGATGACAGTAAATACAATTCCCCAATAAATTTAGTCCTAGAAATATATTTTATATGACCTCTAAGTATTGTCATCAACTGATTAAATAATTTGAACACTCGTTGTAACAAAAATAATTGATGATTAAACAGTAAATAAGTAACCCGGTTTTAGTATCTCTTTCAAGAGCAATCTTTCTACAGGAAACAACACTTGAGGCTGCCTCAGAAGCTATCACCTCCCGATCCTCATCTTCAGAAATGTGTGCACTAGTCTCCTCATCTGCCCTGTCTCGGAGTAGAACAATCGGCGGAGTCTCGGGTAGAGCAGACGAAGACCTAACAGGACCTTCTCGTGGGGAGTCCGTAGCTGGTGAAGAGTGTCCGGGAGCTGCTCGTGAGGAGCACGTGCTACTGCGGTGCCCGCCACCACCTCTCCTCATCGAGAACATCTGAGGAAAAAAAAGATGGTTGTAATTAAAATAAGCAACAATTCATAATAGTTAAGACATGATCCAATTATAGAAACTAAACCTTGCATTTTAAGGGTGTATTGATCATAGAAACAACAATTCATAGAAAAAAAAGATGGTTTGTATTTACCTTGCAAATAGGCCCCTGATGTGTCATGATCCCTCTTGAGAGTGTACTTTTGTAAGAAAAAAATAAGTGCCTTGGGGTTCTAGGAAGCTTGGCTTATTCCATTCCCCAAATCAAGGTATCATTCTCCTTTTGGTTTGACATAAATTTTAGTTATTCAAGAACATGGAGGGTTTTGAATCAATCCTGAGTATCTTTTCCGGTTTTGTTAATGTTGTTTAAAATTCAGTTTGATTTGATTTTACTCTTTAATGTTGTCTGATTGTGGGGATTTCTAAACATTTTGGTACTTTGTGTTGAATTCTGGCCAAAAAAAAAGAGAGAAAAGAATCTTATTGCCAAAGTGGGTTCTACCCTGTGTTACCGGTTTCTAAGGTTTCCGCATATTTAATGTTTGGTGCTGAAAGTAGTTGAACTTCTGCTGATTAATTTCTCTCTGAAATGATAATACAGCCTGGGAATTTACTGAGATATCATGGGCTACGGTTTGTGACTTCATCCTTGGAGAAGAAAGAACAAGCATTGAGAGCTGAAAAACAAAAGGCAATTGCTGAAGAGGAGCAAAACGAAGTTAAGTTAGAAGTTGAAGCTCAGGATATGAAAACCAACCAAACAGAGTCTAATGAAAAGAGTATAAGTGCATCTAGTGCATATAAAATTGCTGCTTCAGCTGCTTCCTATTTACATTCTCATACCAGAAATATTCTTCCATTTAAATCCTCCAGTTGGTAGGACCCCCAGATTTCCGAAAATTACAAATAGCCCCCTTGGGTTAAATTTAGTCTTACTTGAGGGAGGTTTGTATTGTTTCATAGATGGCAAGGGAGACGGAAATTTGCAAGAGTGAAGGCTTTCGATGAACAGGTCATTTGCAAAAGTGGAGACAGAAAAATGCTGTTACACATGAAATGTATATCACTAATTAGCACTAATAAATGTTAGTTACAGACTAGGTGAATCTTTGGAACCTTCGGTGTTACAAACAAAGCAAATGAGTAGAGTACAAGTTAAGCAAAAATCAACATGTACACAGCACACATTGCGACAATACATCAAATAACAATCTACATAAAATCATCAAGGCAACATCGTATAAATAAAGATCGAAAGAAGAGGAAGAATAAACCAAACTGTCCACAATCTAAATCAAATTTTCAAGTGCACTTCATATAACAATCTAAAACAGAATATTCATTAGCTTGAAAATCACAATATTGACATGATCGTAAAGACTATAACATATGATCAGAATCATCATCATCATTACTATCTTCCTCATCTGACGTTATTATATATCCATCATCTGATGCCTCATCCACATCATCAATATCAATAAGTCCACCTCGTGGATGCGATATTGATATCTCATCATCTAAAGTAGCTTGACTACCTCTAGTCCTCATGACCGCGGCATCCTCTTGAAACGGTTGATGTAATGACGAGGCGGATGGTTCACAAGCTACTTCAACTCTAGATCTAGGTGTGACCTTGCACAATCCCCACCAATCCTTCTTAGCTTGATTCATACTAGGATAGGAAGCATAATACACTTGAGTAGCTTGATTTGCTAACACAAAAGGTTCGTACTTCTTGTATTTACGGGTATGGTTTACTGAAACCAAATTGAAATCTGTATTCACCGAAGTCCCTAGAGGTGATAAGTCAAACCACTCACACTTGAATAACACAATTGTTTTAGTAGGTTCACCATTATACTCTACCACACATACCTCCATTAATCGCCCGCAAAAATCTTGGTCATCACTATTATAAACCTCGCCCTTTATGCAGACACCACTATTCATAGTATTTTTATCTGACCATGGTCAACCGCGTGGAACCTGTATCCATTAATTAAACACCCAGAATAAATTTGAACCCCGTACAATGGCCCTTCTGCAAGGTCCTTAATGCATTGGCTTGCATTACTTGAAGGATCATTAACCTATGACAATTATTAAGTATGTTAGTTATGTAACTTTCTACATATGAAATTAGTCTATAAATAATTTGATATGAGACCCCACACTTACATATGTTTTGAACCAACTTGTAAACTCCTTTTCAACTCTTGTCTGTAAGTCATTTTCCGTTATCTTCGGATTAGTTGCTCGAATTTGATCTTCAAACAATCTTCAAAAAACACACGAGTTATTATATATTTAATGAATGAATATATTCTTCATTAAATAAAATATCACGAGGGTACTCACGTCAAGTATGTCTCTGAAACCTCGGCATAATTGGATAAAATATATATATGTGCTGCATTATACTCTTTGGCATCAAAATATCGTGAAGGCATTTTGCCAAAAGGACGGCCATCCAATTTGAAAATTGAGAGCATATTCGGAACATCATTTTCATCGGCTCCCCCCTCATCATTTCGAAGCACACTTCTAATCTTTGTAGTCACCCAATCTTCAAAGTAGTATGAGCTAAATGTTGATGCCTCTTTCATTAAGTAGGCATTGGTGATGGATCCTTCAACTTTGGCTTTGTTCTTTACAAAATCTTTCAATGTCTTCATATACCTCTCAAATGGATACATCCATCGATATTATCTTGGACCAGCAATTCGGGCTTCACACCGGATGGATAACAAGATGCTCCATTGAATCAAAGAAGCTAGGCGGAAAGATACGCTCAAGTTTGCACAAAGTAACTGGAATTGTTTCATGAAGTCTACACATGTCCTCTATTTTTATTGTCCGAGATGTCAAGTCTTTAAAGAAGATACTCAACTCTGTAATTGCCTTCCAAACAGCTTGAGGAAGAAGTTCACGAAACGCAATAGGTAACAAGCGTTGCATGAACACATGGCAGTCATGACTTTTCATCCTTCTCATCTTTAGTTCTTTCTTATCCACGCATCTACTAATATTGGACATGTAGCCATCAGGAAATTTAAGACGAGATATCCATTCACATAGTACTCTCTTTTCATCTCTGTCAAGTGAGTAACAAGCTTTCGGATACTTTCCTGTTGTCTCATTTTTCTTCAATTCAGGTCTCATGCAGAGCAATTGCAACTCGTCTCTAGACTTGGTGGTATCCTTGGTCTTTCCCGGCACATTAAGCACAGTGTTGAACACATTGTCAAACACATTTTTTTCAATGTGCATGACATCCAAATTGTGACGAATCAGAAGTTCTTTCCAATATGGGAGATCCCAAAAGATGCTTCTTTTCTTCCACCCGCTCCTAGAATTCTTGGATATCTCTTTGTTTGTGTCATTGTAGTCCTCTGTCACTTTCACAAGACCCAGTGCCTCTATTTGATTCAATATCTCAGCGCCCGACCTTTTCTCAGGTGTAGGTACTTCACATATCATATTCTTTCTAAATGCTCGTCGGTTCCTCCTAAACATGTGATCCGGATCCAAGAATTTCCGACTACAATCAAACCATGTTTGTTTACCACTCTTAGGAAGAGTAAACGCTTCAGTCTCATCCATGCAATGAGGGCATGCCAATCTTCCAGCAGTACTCCATCCAGACAACATTGAATACGCTGGAAAATCACTAATAGTCCACAACAACAGTGCTCGCATTTGAAAATTTTGCTTCAATGAGATGTCAAATGTTGGAACACCCTCTTCCCACAAATTCACCAACTCCTTTATGAGCGGCTGAAGAAACACATCCAATTGCATCTTAGGATTGCGTGGCCCTGGTACTAAGATTGTTAGGAACATGAATTGTTCCTTCATACAGAGCCAAGGTGGTAAGTTATAGGGTGTGACTATAACTGGCCACGATGAATATTGTCGCCCTGATTGTGCAAAAGGTGCAAAACCATTAGTCGAAAGACCTAATCTCACATTTCTAGCCTCATGACAAAATCTGGATAAATAGTGTCAAGGTGCTTCCATCTTTGGAGAGTCTGCGGGATGACGCATAATTCCATCATTTGAACGAGAACATGAAGCATGCCACCTCATATCTCATCGCGGTAGCATTTGACATGTATAGCCTTTGCAATCGGGAATAAGAGGAAAGTAGTACATCTTCATGGCCGCCACTTTTTCCTCCTACGGCTTCTGAGGCACGACACATATCTTTGTAGCGTGATGTACCACAGAATATACAACTCTCACTGTCTTTGTAATGGTCCCGATAAAGCATGCAGTTGTTTGGACAACAATCAATCTTCTCTACAGGTAATCCCAACCCACGCAATAATTTCTTTGTACTATAGAAGTTATCGGGACATAGATTCCCTTTTGGATGACTGTCTTTCATGAACTCTGCAAACTGATTAAAACACTTTTCTGATAAGTGGTTCTCTGTTTTCAAACTCATGAAACGAGTCATATAAGACAATTGGGAGTAATTAGCACAACCAGGCCACAACTCTTTGTCTCCAGCATTCAACATGTCATATATTCGTTTTGCTTCAGGATTTGGTGGTTCTTCCACATTCTCAACATTAAATTGTGGCCCGACATGCTCCATGACCATAAATGCATTTAATGGATCCCAACTCGTTGGTATCCATATTCACATCTTCATCCATATCTTCACATCCCTCATCCATTTCAATTTCGCCGTGAAAAATCCAAGTTTTATACTCCCTAATGAACCCAAAATTCTCAATGTAATACTTAACTTTTTCTGTATCATGAAACTGTATATTATCACATTTTTTACATGGACATCTTATTTGGTCACCCGACATGCAGTGCGGCTGACTACTTGCATACTCGATAAAGTTGTTAAGTCCAGAGAGGAATGCAGGATTCCAAGAGCCATCAAGTTTCCGGCGATACATCCAGTCACGGTTGTCACCCATTCTAAAAATTGTAACAAAATAATCAAAAAAAAGATAACATATGAGTATAGCTATACATGTACATATACATAATATATGAGTTAATATAGAACTATAATACTCTTCTATGGAATATGTAATCTGGATACATGAAACTACTGGAGAAATCCGAGGTATAAGAGTAGGGGTGAGAAATGGTACCACATGGCTAATGAAATAGATCACCGGCGAAATGCGAGGTATACATGAAATTGTGAATCATGCCATGGATATGATGTGGTAATTCAGAAGAATATACAATTCATTTTCGAGTTTCTTGCTGTTGTGCTTAAGAAGAAATCCCTTACTGAATGTCAAACTTACTATATAAAAAGAAAATAAAAATAAGATACAACAAAAAATAATGCCAATCCTCTGTGTTATCCAAGTGAAACAAGGAAATATTATCTAGAACATATTTCCATTAAAAAAATCCCAACTAAAGCAATCTGCGGAACAGAATTCAAGAATCCGAAGCTATTGCATATATAATCACAAGTATACATCAAAAAAGATTACAATGAAAATAGAGAGAGACAGACTCACTTCTTGCTCCGAGTAGAATCTAGCTCCGAGTAGAATCTTGCTCAGATGGATGCCAACACGGAGTAAATTTCACAGACAGAAGTAGAAGGGCTGTACAAAGAGAAGGATAATTACAAAAACCACCCTTGAGGTTTTGGGTATTTAAAAAAAAAAATCAGAAGTTTCAAAATTACCCCCAAAAAAATTCAGGTCTGACGATTTCGTCTTATGAAGAACATTATGAAAACAAACCCTTACAGTCATAAAACTATTACAGTTACCACCCTTTAATTTACAGACTACAAAACTCAAGGTTTTTTTCGTAACTATGAAACTTCTCTAGGGGGGGTTTCGTGATTACACAAACCTCAAGGGTAGATTTTGTGATTATCCCAAACAAATTCATCAGATTTAGTCTAATCACAAATTTAAAAAAAAAATGGTTATCTTTAAGGATTATAGAGATCTCATAATATAAAACAGAGGCATATATCGTCAAGCAAAACAAACCTCCACTTATGGGAGTATTTGTAATTAAAGCAAAAAAGGATATTTATATTTAATATTATTCAGCTCGCTTCTCTAAATCCCAAGTAAAATGAAGGGTGTTGGAGAAACTAAATGATCCATTTGCTACTGTATTTTGCATCAAACAAGAAGAAACAACGAGAGCAGACTCACTATTAACCAAATCAATTAGCGAAAAAATTCAAGTATTAACAATATCCAACTCAGACAGGTGGCGACGGACAAACCACAACAGAAAAAGGATCAGCTAAAATGAGCTTATTGAATGGCGCAGGTAAATCCAAACCCCAATACATCAAAACTAAATCACCAAAAAAAAAATTATGCGCAGCTCTAACAACTGAAATTTCAATCGATCAGACTTAATGACTAAACCCACAAACAAATTTAAAAAAAAAAAGAGGCAAAATGTTCAATATAAATAAACAAGGAACCCAAAAGTGTCCGGAAAACAATCAAAAATGGAAAGGAAACGGAGATGTTACCTGAATTGGAAAATCGAAAGAGGATAGCATGATGATTGGGGGTGTGATCTAAGATCTGATCGTATCTCTGGTTTTTTAAACTCTCTATTTATGAACTCCGTGCCCCGGAGGAAGAAAGCGCAGATATCTCCGTCGGGGATTTTAGGTCGCCGGGGAGAGAGGCGTTTTGCAGAGGTGCGGGGAGAGAGGCGTTTTGCAGAGGTGAATTAGAACGATTTTAGGTCGAATCAGAATAGGCAGATGGCTGAGTATGTATTAAAATTTACCGACGCCAACGAGCCGTCGGTAATGGCCTTGTTAAATTTGACAGATAGCTTGGCGTCGGTAAAGGCGTTGTTAAATTTAACAAATACCGACGGCGGGAGTGGCGTCGTTAATTCATGTAAGTCACGTAATTGTGTAAAATAATCATGCCATTTAACGACGGCATAAGCGCCGTCGGTATATTTCCGACGCCGGTAGTCGTCGGTACTGGCGTCGGCAAATTTCGCAGGAAGATACCCGCGCTATGGCGTCGTTAAAGACGTCGGGGATCGTCCAAATTCACGGGTGTCGTTAACGGCGTCGTTAAATGCCAAAAATACCAACGCCTTTACTGGCGTCGGTAAATGGCGTCGGTAAATACTGTATTTTTTGTAGTGCCATGTGTATGAGAGAGAGAGAGAAGGGGGCATGCATAAGAAAATGATGTGGTTGATTCGTTTCGGCCGTGTATCTAGTCCGATAGATACACCTTGCTAAGGTTTAATAATAATACAATTAATTGCTTCAATTAATTAATTACATAAAATATAATTTCTCCATGAACAGATTAATTACCCAGTAGTTTATTTAATTCACTAGACCGATTTAATTTATCCAATAAATTAAATTAGACATCTAATGTCCAATATTCATTAAGAGATAATATCCATAATTTAATTTGTCATATATCATGTGTCGCGACTCCATAGGTTCGTCTCAGTCGGGAATAGGAAGAACTAAATAGTGTGAGTAACACTTAACGAGTCTCATGGCTCACACCGTAACCCAACTCAGAGTGAATGCTGACGATCATTCCAAAACCTTTAGTTATGGATACCGTATATGTATAAACCCTTCAATTATATATCGCGATCATATATTAGGGTCACGAAAATGTCAAACCTACTGTTACTTGATGCTATACATATGTTAGTGCAAACCGAGATCACCGAGCTCTCTTGTATCAAATACAACTAGCTCTAAATGCTTTGGCCAAAAACTTATGATCTCATTGGCCACTAACTGCATAAGACATTTACCTGCTCACTTACAGGAGAAAGAATCACATGTTGATATCCAGTAGAGACTGCTACTTGCCCATCAAGTTGCACTTCGAGTTTGACCTCACCAACCAGTGTATGGATCGGACTACTCTGTTGAGTAACTTAACATCACAAGCATATCTCCTACTGAACTCTCAAGTCAAAGGTCCACGTGTACCTATCACAATCTTTCAATCCAGTCATTGACTATCCCAGAGAGAAACCGTGTGACCAAATCGAGGTGAGTCGTGTCCGAGTATACTAATCTTATTGGCATATCTATAACGTATGCTCCCACTAACCCTTAGTGAAGACATACACTCTACATTTCAAAGTACATGTTATATAAGTCTTGTTGTAGAAATCTGTGTTACAAACTTGCTGGGCGGAAATTAAATTACAACTGGAAACTACAATTACAACTCGAAAACTGAAAATACAAGACTCGAGGCGGAATTAAAAATACAATTTTTTTAAATACAATGAAAAACGAAACTGAATCTGCACTAACCAGAAACAAATTAGAAATTCAAGAAGATAATCGAAACAACAAAAAACAATAAACGAAACTAGACTGTGGTAGAAGTCGCCCGAAGATGCCTTCTGCCCGCAAGACGAGAAACGCCCCGGTAGTGTTCACGGATTGGCGGTTCGTCCCCAAAGGTCAACGACTTTACGTCTCTACAGTAGCAACACCGCAAACTGGAGAGCTCCAGCGAACTGGAAGAGGTGAGGACAAAGCTCCGACTTATGATATGCAGAGAATGATGAAAATTGTATGTTTATACTGAGTTCGAAAATTGCATGTACTGATGCAGAGGGATGCATGCCTATTTATAGGTCATCTCACCTGCAGGGGGTTTTAAACACATCCTTTAAGGCTGTCATAATGCAGGCATTCATGCCTGCATTGAGCACAGGAGTTACACAATTCAAGGCAGTGGTTACTGCCCGTTTTGAATTTGAACAGGCAGCCTTAACACCTCCTCATAACATCTGGGAGGTTACTGCCCGTTTTTGGCTGAGTTTGAACAGTCCGGATGCACCTGGACTGTAATCAGCTCCTTAACCATTTGACGGATGTACCTGGACATCCTTATGTGCACGTACGAGCCCAACTACGTTGTTGAGCTTGTCCAAAAAATTCTGTAAGCTAGCCCAAGGCCTAGCTCACGGCCAAGCCCACGAACAGGCCCAAAGACCAATTGCCAAGATCCAAGTCCAAGGCCAAGGCACGCGGCACGCGGCACGCGGCCGAGGCCGAGGCGAGGCGGGCGGGCGGCGGCGGCAGCGCGCGCGTGTGCGCGCGTGTGGGCTTTAAGCCCATACACATGTGCCATTAATTATTACATGCATAAAGGTAACTCCTTATATACTAGAATAATGATGGTTCATTATTCAATGTGGGATTCCATCCCTTATTAATTCACAATTAAGTGACAAACTTTAATTCACTATTTCTCACTCACCGGGAATCGGTTTAGAGAAAGTGAATATACCACGATCATCTACTCGGAACGTAGATCGATCCTATGATATTTAATTTTATAAAATAAAATTAAAATCATTAACGATTCCAATAAGTCTTTCCTAAACTTAATGCCCAATTAAGTTTTATCGACTTGCGAACTAGTTAGACATTTGAGCCCTAAACACTTTCAGTACCTATCTCCTTATTTCATAAGGAGTGTAATGTTCGCTCCCAAATGCAAGGACTATTATTTTATATACCAAATCATGATGCAAACGATATACAATAATACAACAATAATACATGCCTTTTTCTAGTAACATTCATAATAACAATACAATGATCTCACTCTCTCATCCTCCAAGTGGCATTCAATGGCTATTCCTAACCGTTCGTCCACCCAGAAATGGGTCCGACAGAGTTTTTGGGGATCTATGTTAAAGGCGATGGATCATGGACGTGGTTTTCCACCTGGGACGGTTCAACGGCATTTGGGGGGTCAATACTAAAGAGCATCTTCGCGGTTACCTTTGGTGGTTGTGAATATTGGTGATGTTATTTTTGACATTGAATAATATTCCGCAATATTGATTGAAATGTTTTGAAAAGGTTCGTGAAATGTGGAAATGGAATTTGTAATGTACATATATATAATATTTTGTAATTGTGTACTTGCACATGCTATCGAGATCTAATCCTTTAAATGGGGAAAATGCGTTTCACGCATTTCAGGAGATGGTGAGCAAGTCCAAAAGCGCACGCTAAGGATGGTCAGCCGTGATATTGTTAGGCTTGAGTCATGTGGCTTAGCCTGCAGTGTGATAGGTCATGTGTTTGGGGTTTTGTTAAGGAAACTTTGTTATTAAACTGTTGTTGAAGTCCCCTACGCCTAGGGAGGAGATGTCATTTTACAGCATTGTTGTATTTATATGAAGTTGTTTGTGCATGTTTTTGTTAGTCTGTTAGACCCTCACTGAAGGTTCTACGACGTGTAATGACTCTTGTGTCATTTGGGGTGTTACACTTACTCAACATAAATTTCAGCCAACGACGAAGTAAACAATATTGATGTCGGATCTGAAACTGACGAAACTTGGCAAGTCTCAATTGCTTTTTGTGAACATATGAAAGACGTTCAGCAAACAACCGCAACAGTATATCGACATTCCGATGTTATCTTTCACCTAAAACATGAAGATGTGAATCGATGGAACCCTTAACCATTGAAACAGGTAGTCAACGCTGCAAAACAATACTACATAAGGTAAAGCATAGTATGAATCATGATGATTAATGATAAAAAGTTATGCAGCAGACCGCAATATATGAGAGAGCATAACTTGTGAAATATAATCCATCATGTTCCATTAGATTAAAAAATTTCCCTTCATAATAATTAAAAGAAGAAGCTTCACATCATTAGTATTTCGCGATTTCGCCTTTTCGGAAATTCTCTTAATTTGTTACTAAATACACAACTTTTTCATATTTCGTTGTTAAGTAAATACACCATAATAAGGTAATGAAACATTAGCTACGAGAAATTACAAAATGATCACAACAATATATCATGAAAACTATTACTATATATCACCCTTGATAACATCAAAAATGCAAAATACAATAACAAACCCAACTTCAACTCCGGTCCAAGCGAAACAAACATCCATAAATTAGAGTTTTCTAATTACTAAAATAATTTATATATAAATCAAAATTAAAGCAGAATTAAACATAAACCCTAACCGTAATCGGAACCCATCCCCCTCCCCCCCAAGAAAAAACACCAATTTGAGATGATTACTGATGGAGATACGAGTGGAGGCGTACATGGACATTAGTACATAATTTGGGAGTTGTGAATTCATCATTGGTGCTCTTCCTAGCACCATTTCCTCCGGATTTGGGGAAGACTGGGTTGCAGCAACAAAGGAGGAGAAGGAGGCTAGTCGGCAACACGATTGTCTAATATTAGAGTTAGTTTACACAAGATTGAAAGTGAGGAGATGAGAGGAAGCAAGAGGAAGGATGAAGGTGAAGAGGATCGCTATGGTACTCTATGCCGATCTTGTTGTCCTACCAATATCAGATTTTGATGTTATCCTTGGTATGGACTGGCTATAGCTAATATTGTGCAAATGTCGATTGTAATAAGAAGATTGTGGCCTTTGCTTGTGCAGAATTTCTGTAAGGAGAGAGAAAGTGAGATGGAAATCCTATCCGCGCGAAATTTTGTGAGGAGAGAGGGCAGTTTTTCATAATATTTTTTTTTAAATTTTATTTTCGGTGGGAAAAGAGATCATGAACTTAGGGGCTGTTTACTTGTGACTTAATCAGCTTAATGAGTAAAATGTCTTATTCGCTCAGACGTTTGGAGATGTTTACTTGTGGCTTATTGGCTTATTCGCGCAGACAAAAATGGCTTATTTCTTAAGCATGAAAAGGGGTGTTGTCCCCATTAAGACAAAAAAATGACTCCCCTACCCCTAATTGAAAATCACACATTTATATATACAATATAAATAATTTAGGACCAAAAAATAACTCTCTTGTCCCCATTATATATACTCATTTATATATACAATATAAAAAATTTAGGTTTTAATATAAATGAATGTAATATATATTATTCATATATAAATAATATACATTATTAATTTATATATAATATTTGTTACTATATATTATTGTATAAATAAACTTTTTATCTACAAAATATCATATATATTATGAATATATAAATAAATATTATATATTACTTATATATTAACATTTATTCATATGTATAATATTTATTATATATGTTCTTATCTATTTAAAATATATTTCTATATCTAAATATATATTGTATATTATACATATTATTTATATATGTATTAAATATTTATATATTACTTACATACAAAATTGAGTCATTTATGTATAATATTTTGTTTAAATTTAAATAATATATATGGAAGATTAGTCAAATTTGATTTTTCAATAATGTTTAAATTTGTCTACTTTGTGTTTGGATTTGGCTACTTTTGTGTTTGAAATTGGATTTGTAAGTACTTTATGAAGTTATGTTTTGATTTTTGGATTATATCATTTATATTGCTTAAAAAATAAACAACAATTTATAAAACAGCTTATAATTCATATCCAGGGGTAAATCGGTCATTTCTGTTATTCAGACAGTTTATTCAGATGAAAAAAATAAAGAACAACATCAATTTACCTAGACAGACACATTTACCCAGACAGATAAATTTATCCAGACAGATATAATTTGTTAAACAGCCTTATTTCTTTTTTTTTTTAAGAAATTTGCAAGTACCTAGAGAGAAAGAGACATGTTATCTCTAATATTAGATTTCTTACATCGAATAGACCCAACACATTGGTTGAGATAATGGATTTTTATTAGCGGTCATTTTCTCAAGCTTTGTAGTAGTGATAGAAAGAGAAAGGATAAGAAAAAATATAACAAGATTGGCCAATAACCAAATACATCCGCATGTTGCAAGGAGATAAGACAACAACAACTCTAATTCTTCTAATACATGAGTTATATTAACTATACTTCTGTCAATTTAAAAGAGTTGCATGTACATATTATCAAATACTTTCAACACATCGTATTTTATAAATATGCTACACAATTTTTATACTCTGCACACTAACATGTCTGACTGTCAGGGCCGGTGCGGATATTTCGTTGGTCCTGGGCGAACTCTAATAAATAGGCCCTTACTTAACACAATATACATCCAATTTTTTGGAAGAAAAACGGGCAATGTGCAATGAGCCTTATTAAAACCATGTGGCACAAAACCCTCCTTAAGAAAAATACTAGCAATAAGTAAAATAATCTAGTTTTCTTTTTTTCTATTTTTCAGCCTCATATTTGTATTTTTAGGGTACATCTTGAAATTAAGTACAATAACACGAGCAATTATCAATTACCAAGCAAAACAAGTTAGAAAATAGAAATAGAAAACAAGAACAAAAACACATGTTTGCTGCCCAAGGATGGCTCGTGGCCGCAGGCGGCGGCAGATGGAGTCTGTTGTTGTTCGCTTAGGGCGATAAAATTCCTTTTGGCTGATCAGTTGTTTTCTCAAAAAAAATTGTTGTTGTTTGTTGTATCCTGGAGATGCGTCAGGGCCTAACTTAGGGTTAGCCTAACATTAATATTGATATTGTTGCTGTTCTGGGCAGGCCGGGCTTTGGGGTAAGAGAAAAAATCTGGGCGGAAATAGTCCTGGACTTCTATGACAGTGTTATAAAATCGAAATATCATAGAGATGGAATTTAGAGAGAGAATAGAGAATGATTCTCATGTATGATTTTCATTAATAACTGAAGTCCTATTTGTAGGAAAACTTCAGATGGCACAATCGTAATTACATAATTACATCAGGGGCATAATAGTCATTCACACTATATAAAAACAAAAAGGTAATTGAAACGTCGTTTTCATGGTATATTATAACACTCCCCCTTGAATGACTATTTACATAAATATCTGTTGAACTAGTTTGAAGAAAAACCCAATGGGAGAAAAACTTTCAAATTGTTTGTACTAAAGCTTGTGGCAATCATATCATGTGGCATCATAATGTTGCTAGGAAAGCTCTGTTGGATAAAAACTTCAGCAATCTTAATCTCGTAAATTTGCTCCCTCTTATCTCGATAGTTCTTGTATGAGTATTCTTGTACCGTCTCAGTAAAACCTCGTGGGAAAAAAACTGAGTGAATCTGTCATGTATATCATTCGTTGTTGGAGTATCCACGTGTTGCCTCATTAAAACCTTGTCAAGAAAACCCAGTGGGAAAAACCTCATCGATGAAAAAAGAGTACAACTACTTCTTCCGTTTTCAAACTTTGAGGAATAATCTTGATCTTTGTAGTGTTTCTTATTATGCCATGAATATGCCTCGTTAATACCTTATTAGGGAAAACCCAATGGGAAAAATCCTAATGAAGGAAAAAGAGTACATTATTCATACTAATACGCCATTCCAGTTGCCTCGTTAAAAACCTTGCTAGGAAAATCCAATGGGACAAAACCTCAGTCAAGGGAAAAAGAGTACAACGCGTATTTTATAAATATGCCCTAAGCATTTCAATAATCCTCCAAGGATGAGTATCATACTCAGTGCAGCTTGTAATATCGAACTCATATTCTTTGCAATATATTCCAAATCTCTTTTGGAGATTCCATATTAGTTGTGATTAAGCTGCCTCGTTAAAAATCTTGCTAGAAAAACCCAGTGGGATAAAACCTCAGTCAAGGAAAAGAGTACAGCAGATAATTTTCTTTCACAACACCTTATTTTGAGTGGCTGCACGCACTGATAATATGTTTAAAATCTCGTGAGGAGTCACTTTCAGTAAGCCCATATGTTTCATTTTATTATAAGGGCATATATTTCAATTTCGATGGATTTCAATATCCTCATTTTCACAAATTATGGATTTTAATATCCTCATTTCCAATATCCATATTTCACAGTCATGGATATACTCATATCATTTATCGATATCCTTTTTCCAATCATTAATATCCTCATTTCATTTATAGCGCTATATTGTGTCGACACTTTTCAATATTTATTTCCCCATGGCAACATAACTTGCCGAGATATCTCATTATCAATCATCTATTGGAATTACACATTGTGGTGATGTCTATATACTTCTCAAAAGTATATGCCTCCTTTTATCATTTGCTTTGATTCATATTCGGGAAATTATTATGTATTTATCAAAACAGTTGTAGTTGGTACCAACGATTAATAATCTGTCATGCATCTTTGAACTTCAAGTTCATATTTCAGTTGTGAGGATATAGTGTGATGCATTTCACATATTTTCAACTACCAATACTCCCCCTCATGATAAGAGATTTCTTGAGCACCAAACTCGTATGCCAGTATCTCAGTATTCATCTTCAGTCATGGTAGTTTATATATTATGTTCTCGATATTGGCTAGAGGACTTCGAATAGTATGTCAATTGATATCTCGCTTGTATGCGCATATCTTGATCATTTCTAGGATCTATTCAAGTTTATTTGGGATATATTACTAGCTCAATCTGATATGGAATATATGCTCAAACCGTGAGCAAATTATCTCGTAATTTTTTTTATTACGAGTCATACACACATGTGGCTATCTAGTGGATCCATAATATCTAGTAGTTCACATGTAGAGGAAGTGGTCTCATACTCCCCCTTAATATATTCCAAATTTATTAGGGATTCATTTCCAATATTGGCTAGTAGTGGTATTAATCGAGAACAAAAATTTGAAGACATGATGTGTCTGTATCACCATATAGATATTTTGTCGGCATATCACATCATCTTTCGGTGCCATTATTGCACATTATTATCAACATGGAGTCGCTGCTCCCACATGTCATATTATGTTCATTATTCAAATATAGAGTCGTAGTTCATACACTTCAGGACGCGCAGTCAAATCTCATACGCGTAATTCCAATATGTAAATAGATTATCATTGTATTCACAATCACCATAACGAGGGTTTGAATATCATAATGGATTCAATAATTTCGAATCTTTGTAAATACTATCCATCTCTTCCAGTGAATATCATAAAAATAATTTATTGAGCTCGACTCGAAAGATTAAGGGTGATAATGAGAAATGGCATCCCAGAAGATATTCGATGGTTTATCGAAGCACAAGTTCGATTATCTGGCGAATTCTCAAATTCATTTAAGTACATGTCAGGTACAGGTAAACGTAGTTTTGCAAAGAAACGGAGAGCAAAAAGATTAAGTGGGTGCTATAAATGTGCTCGGTGGACATGTGACACACGATGCAAATCTGTGGGGTTTGTATCCAAAAATCGAGAAGATAAAGTAGCATTTATCAAGGATGGATTGAGTAAGGAATCTATGGATCATGATATCCAACAGATTCTTGATACACATCCCAGTGGATACGTTCATCGTGAACTAATGGCTTTGTGGATACAATTTAAGGATGAACGGGAACATTATAGTTATGAAAATTAGTCTCAAAAGATCCAGTTTGTAAGTCCGTTCTGTCAAAGTTGGTATAAGGTAAATAGCAAAATAATACAAGTTGATGAATATTGTTTTCCAATATTTAAATTTCTCGGCTGCCAATCGATAACGTCATTTTCATTGAAAAATATAATATCATATCTTTCGTTTTCTTTTGCAATTTTGTCAAAAAGAAAATAGTAAAATTAATGACTTATTTGCCGCTCCATTTTCAATGAAAATAGTGAAGTCATTTGTCGTTTAGTAAGAAGTTTGTTCTTTAAATTTGAGATCCACAAATCAGAAAATGTATCTCTCATAATAGTTTGTTCTACCAAAGCAGGATCGTCCAATCAATTCCTCAAAATATAGTCATCGTCAAGGTATAGGTCGAAATATCGACTGCTGTTAATAGCAAGTGTAAGGATATGTATTCATAAATTTTTGCGATTTTTAGAGCTGGATATTAATTCGCACATTCTAATAATATAATAATACTACCTCCGTTCTCTTATAACTGCAACATCTTGACTTTCACGCTTGCCAATGCACAACTTTGGTTATAAATATCTTGAATTCTTTATTTTTAAAAATTATAAGAAGTTGATATTTTGAAAGAATATTTCGAGATGAATCTAACATGATCTCACATGACTATATTTTTTCATATGTATAAATCATAAAGGATGGTCAAAAGAGAGTATGTGAACAGTGTAATAGTCAACACGTTGCAATAATAAAAGAAGGGAGGAAGTAACATGTATGAAAAGAGTTAATATCCATATCAATATTAGTGTCAAATTGAAACTCTAGTAAAATGGATCACGATGGTATCAAGAAAAAATTAATTCTGACAGCATATATATCTTTTATGTAAGAAAAATGAATGTATAATTCAATAAATTAAAAGAATATTCTATTATTTTATTAATTTATATTTTATAGTATTTCTCACCTTTCAATCATTTGTTTTCTGCCCATACAAACTTTATTTTTTTATTCTGTTTACTTTTTTTTTTATTCTTCCGTCAACATCCTTTTTTTTGTTTTGTTTTTTTAACTTTCTTCAGCAACCCCATGTCTTCTTCTTCTCTTCCCCTGTTCTGTTCTTCCTTTTTTTTATGTGGTGAATAACACAGAAACATACATATTTATATACATAAAGTACCTCATAGATGAATGCAAGGATCTCTCTTCTCCGCCCGCTCATCATGCTGAGCTTTCCCAGGAACTCATGAACAATGAACTTCAAGTGCCGATCCTGATTCAGGCACCTCCTCCAAGTGGAATCTCATTTGCATCTCCTCCGTTTGACCCCTTAGAGGTTGTTTTCTTTGGCCGAGATACATCAATCGTAGTTGGAGTTACAACATCATTCTCATACAAGTCACCAACAACGTACAAATTTGTATCCTCATAGCAACTATACATCGCTTTCCCATGAATGGATGCAAGTAGATCTCTACTTGAATCGAAATTTCGATTAACTTTAGCTGTCAGTTATCGGCATCGGAACCACCTCAGTCAGCCACCAAGAACACCCAAGCCAGTACCGCAAGCATGTTCCGGCTAGCCGTGGTGTCTTCTCCGCCGCCGCCGATATCTGACTGGGCTGTGGTTTGGGTCTGGACAGGGAGAAGTGGGGCTTTCGGTCGCCTGATTGAACTGTATCGGATTCATTCCTTTTTTTTTTCTCAACTGATGTAAAGATACAACACCAGATCGGGACAGAGAAAAGAGAAGAATGGATGAGTCACCTGTAGACTGTGTTTGTGTTTACTTGTAATAATCCAATTTCTGATACAGAGGGTCATCTATAAGATGCAACTGTAGAGCATACTCTTATATATTACTCAAATGGTTAGAGTCGTGCCGATAACGTGTTATAAAATCAAAATATCATAGAGAGGGAATTTAGAGAGAGAATAGAGAATGATTCTCAGGTATGATTTTCATTAATAACTGAAGTCTTATTTATAGGAAAACTTCAGATGGCACAATCGTAATTACATAATTACACCAGGGGCATAATAGTCATTCACACTATATAAAAACAAAAGGGTAATTGAAACGTCGCTTTCATGGTATATTATAACAAACAGGATGTAACACCCCCATGATTTACGGAGATATTACAGCGTCGTAGATCCTTTTTGGAGAACCTACCAGGCTTAGACCCAAATAAAACACATTAAATACGACAAACATAAATGTTCATACATTCAAAACCAACTTCAATTTCAACATGACATACAGCACAATACCAAACAACATATCATCCCGAGGAATCATAACCAATATGACCGTTCACCACGGGAATACAACAACATCATTAACCATTAATAATGACATGACATACAACACTGGACAGTACCCGCGCGAGTACAAAACTAAAACACGACTTTGACCATGACCATACGACCACCAACTCAAAATGATGTACGATATCAATGCTGCCCACCTCGTGTTCGTCTGTGCTAGTCCTCCCACTGGACACATGCACGAATACACAAAGTATATCCACCCCAGAAGGGGTCAGCAAGAAGCCGGTGCAAGTACAATGATTCTAGAATATGTACAACAAGTGAATAATCAACAAAAATCACAGAAATCATAGTGCCATCACAGATATTCCGGAATACCACATCACAGTTATCATCACAAAACAACCTCCCGAGCTATACTGGCCCTGTACCTCTCAAGCAAGATACACACCCCAGAGACACCTCGTCAGGCCCTCCCTGGTGTATAGCCCAACCGGGTGATCCATAGGGATACGCAGCCTACCGGACCCCAGGGGACCCTCACTGGTTTTACTCGGCTCCCACACACTCGATCAACAATTGGCACAAATTCCATTTTTACATATTCACACGAAGTACATTAAACACAATCAAAGTACTTGCCTCAATTTGAACGACACGAGAAACAGCGAACGGATGAATGTACGGTCCGAATTTCCTTCAACGATTCGATCCTAACACATCGAAATACCGAATCAAAACACAACACCACGGAAATGGAAAGATTCACCCTAAGTTCTACCCTTAGAGACATTTAATCGAACACTACGGAGGCGACAAAGGTCGAACCCAAGAACGGATTAAAAACTCGGAATTTAATCCATAAACTTTGAGGGAAAGCAAAGGAACGTGATTACAATATCATTATCTAACATAATCCAAATCCAAAACGAACTTGAATCAAGAATTCCCAACAAACCCCAAAATTCTTTCAAATAACTTGAAGCACTTCAACCACATACCTTAATTCAACCAAGAGATGGATAATTCTTCAATAATGAACTTGATATCTTGATTCTATAGTGTTTGGAACATGTTTATGGCTTGATTTTGGAGTTTAAGATGGAGGATTATAGGTGGAGGATGAAGGGAAGGTGCTAGAATGCCCAAAAAATCGACCAAAGGATATATATATATAGCTCCCGAAATGGGTTTTTCATCATTTCTGCACTTCCGGTCGTGTCAAATGACACGGTCGAGTCAGGGGTCGTGTCACCCATCCAGAACGTTTTTGCTTAACCGTAATAGCTCGACACGCCCGCGTCAAATGACACGGCCGTGTCACTGCACCAGGGTCCGCTATTTCGACCATAACTCCTTCGTCCGGACTCCGATTGACTCACCGTTTGAACCATTGGAAAGCTAACTCAATTCTCTACAATCCTGTAAAATTTTATAATTTTTTGATTTTTGTAGAATTTATGGTGATCGATCGAATTCAGCCCTTGTGTAAATCACAATTCGGAAATATCTACTCTTATTCTATTAACACCCTTTTGGTAATACATTCATATCTTACGGCCATAACTCTCGAGTCACCACTTCTACATTCCGTCCAAAGCAAACATACTCCGGAAATCACAAAACTTGACAATTACCAAGCATAAACCTTCCAATTCCGATCGTCAAAACACACGGTTCCAAATAACCATAATTCAACATGGAAATTACGAATAAATTCTCAACTAAATACGTCCGAAACAACACACACACGAATACTAAAATACACGGATATTACACCCTTACCCCCTAAAAAGAAGTTTCGTCCCGAAACTTAAGATACAAAAAGTTCGGGGTATCGGGCACGCATACTATCCTCGGTCTCCCACGTGGCCTCCTCAATTCCATGCTTAGACCATTGGACCTTTACTAACGGAATCACTTTCCATCGCAATTGTTTCACTCGTCGCTCTAGTATGGTTACCGGTTGTTCTTCATACGTAACATCTTCATTAACTTCAATCTCTTGATAGTCAATAACATGGCTGGGATCGGGAACATACTTGCGTAGTTGCGAAACATGGAATACATCATGAACATGGCTAAGCGTTGGAGGCAACGCTAGTCGATAAGCTACATAGCTTACCTTGTCCAGGATCTCGAAGGGGCCAATATAACGAGGACTAAGCTTCCCCTTCTTACCAAACCTAAGAACTCCACGAGTCGGCGATACTTTCAACAACACATGGTCTCCCTTTGGAACTCTAATCGGCCGATTTACGAACGTCGGCATATGACTTTGTCGACTACGGCGATCAACAACCTTTGCCGAATAATTGCGACTTTTTCCGTGTTTGAACCACCAAGTCGGTTCTACTCCAAGTAACTCGTGCGGCTCGTCCCAATGATTGGCGATCTACACCGTCTTCCATATAATGCTTCAAACGGAGCCATCCCAATCGAACTATGCCAATTGTTATTGTACGCAAATTCAATCAATGGTAAATGAGTCTCCCAATCTTCTTTCGATCTAACGCACAAGCCCTCAACATATCTTCCGGTGTTTGGATCGTCCTCTCCATTGTCCGTCTGTCTGGGATGATAAGCGGTGCTGAAATTCAATTTGGTACCGAGTGCTCGATGTACTGCTTGCCAGAAATGCGACACAAAACGCCCATCGCGATCAGACACTATACTTTTCGGGGTACCATGGAGTTTCACAATTTCCGCAATAAATAACCGAGCCAACCTCTCTGGTCCCCAAGTATCTCTAATGCCCAGAAAATGTGCGGATTTGGTTAGCCGATCAACGATTACCCAAATCATATTCACTCCAGTTCGCGTCTTTGGCATTCCCACAATAAAATCCATCGCTATATCTTCCCACTTCCATTCCTAATTGGTAGCGGTTGCAATTTACCCGCAGTCTCGATGCTCCGCTTTAATCCCGACAAGTCAAGCATTTTGACACGAATTCCGTTACATCTTTCTTCATGTTCGCCACCAAAAATTTTTCTTCAAGTCCTTATACATTTTACTCATACCGGATGAATCGAGTACGGAGTAGAATGTGCTTCATTCAAAATTACATTTGAGATCATCCCGATTAGGTACACAAGTTCTACCTCGGAATTGAAGAACTCCGTCTTCATCGATTAAGAATCCAGGAGCTTTTCCTCTAGCTTTGTATTCCATTGCCGCACATTGAGAGATCATCTAATTGTTTGGACTTAATATCTTCCATCACGGAGGACGTAATCTCAAGGAAACGCAATCGTCTTTGAGTTCGTGAGGCCAAACTTCAATTTCCATATCAATCAACTCTCGTCTAAGCTTCGGTTGAATGGTAAGTAGTTCCAACTTCGCAAAGACGATCGACTTGCGGCTTAACGCATCGGCCGACGCGGCGTTCGCTTTACGGATGGTAAAGAATGTCAAGATCATAATCTTTAAGCGGTTCCAACCATCGCCGACGCATATTTAGCTCCTTCTGCGTAAATATGTACTTCAAGCTCTTATGATCCGTATACACTCGACAAGAAGAACCATACAAGTAATGTCTCCAAATTTTCAACGCAAACACCACATGGCTAACTCAAGATCATGAGTAGGATAATTCATCTCGTATGGCTTTAATTGTCGAGACGCATAAGCCACTACTCTCTCATTTTGCATCAATACACATCCCAATCCTTGTTTAGAAGCATCACTATATATAACGAAACCTTCCATTCCTTGTGGTAAGGCTAGGATCGGAGACGTAGTCAAACGTTTTTTCAGCTCGTCAAAACTCTTCTGACACTCATCACTCCACTCAAATTTCTGTGTCTTCTGCAATAATAAGGTGAGCGGTCGAGCAATTTTCGAGAATCCTTCAACAAATCGACGATAATAGCCCGCTAATCCTAGAAAACTCCGAACTTCCTTAACATTCCGTGGAGGCTCCCAAGCTAAGACTGCTTCAACCTTTTGAGGGTCTACTCGAATACCATCGGCTGAGATGATGTGTCCCAGAAAAGAGACCTCTCTAAGCCAGAACTCACACTTAGAAAATTTAGCATAAAGCTTATTAGCCCTTAAAATACTCAACGCGATCCTCAAGTGTTCGGCATGTTCCGTCTCACTTTTGGAATAGATTAATATATCGTCGATAAACACCACTACAAATTTATCGAGATATTCGATAAAAGTTTTGTTCATAAGCTGCATAAAGGCCACGGAGCATTTGTTAAACCGAATGGCATAACTACGAATTCGTAATGCCCATACCTCGCTCGAAATGCCGACTGGGATATCCGAATCTCGAATTCGCATTGGTAATATCGACCTCAAATCAATCTTGGAAAACCGTAGCCCCTTGTAATTGATCAAATAGATCATCGATTCTTGGCAACGGATACTTGTTCTTAATAGTGAGTTTATTCAACTCACGATAGTCAATACATAGCCGTAAGGACCCATCTTTCTTCGTACAAACAATACCGTGCACCCCATGGAGACACACTAGGCCGAATATAACCTTTGTCCAACAATTCACCCAATTGTTTCTTCAATTCTAACATTTCCGATGGGGCCATTCATGCGGTGCCTTGGATATTGGCGCCGCATTGGGCTCTAGTTCGATGATGAACTCTACTTCACGATGTGGTGGCAATCCCGCAAATCATCCGAAATACGTCTGAAATTCATTCACAATCTGGAACAGAGGATAATTGTACCTCGCTAACTTCCGACTTCAACGCGTAACACCAATAATCGTACAACCTTGTCGCAATAATTTCATCGCTTTCATGACTCGAATAATCTTCCCGAAGTACCGTGTTTACGCCTTCAAAACGTGTTCGGTACCATCCGTGCGACTATCGAAATTATTTTCCGACGATAATCTACTATCGCTCCATGCCGATTTAACCAATCATCACCGAGGATTAAATCCTCTCCTATCATATCGATCACAATCAAATCGGATGACCAATCTTTCTCGCCAATGGTTACGGGACAATTGGCAATCTCTTGATCCCCAACTATCCTTTCCCCACTTGGCGGCCCAACAATAAAAGGTTCACATGAAGAGAGACCGTCTAGGCCCAAACGATTCACACAAGATAATGATATAAAAGAATGAGTAGCTCCGAATCAAACAATACATCTACCGGTGCATCGAAATATAAACAATACAGCGTAGTGGCGGTCCTACGTCATCGGTCCTCCTCATCTCATACAATCGGGGTGGGGCTGATCCAATGCTAGATGCATCCTTATGCTCGGTTTTACCTCTGCCGCTGCCACGTCCAACACTCGGAGTTGGTGACCCGTGCTTGTGCCCGGTAGGAGTAGGGACTTTAGAAGATTTTGCCCATCGACCCACAATATAATGCGCGATGACCCCGCTTCCCACACTTAAAACAATCAATGGGGCGAGAAGTGCAACGAGAACTGACATGTCCGGATTTCCACAATTAAAACAAACTCTCGGCACTCCTCCACTAGGTTGAGGGGAACCAACAGAAGATTGCACAGAAGATTGAGGCCTACGCGATCCACCGCCTCGGAAACTACCGAGAAAATTTTGGTTTCTTCGAGCTCGAAACTGCAGGAACGAATCGACACCATCTCATAAGCAAGTGCTCTATCCCGGTATTCTCTCAAAGTAGTACACCCAAGGCCCGCCATATACTTTCGGACCTCCGGTTTCATCCTTGCATCGAAATGAAGTATTTTGTCTATCTCATCCTTAACTCGATCTTGGACATACACTAACCGCTTGTTGTATGTCTTGATTGCTTCGAAATAGGAACATCTTCGGGTTGGGCTCAAGAACTCATCGACTCTTGCTAATCGTACTGGCCGGTGATTGAGCTTCCATCAATTCTTTAAATTCTTCCCAAGTGACATCATGGTCCTTGGGCTTAACGACTTCGCCACCGGTCAAGCATCATCAATCGCCGATATTGAGCAATCGGGACTCTCTTGGCTTCAGGACAACCAATACCGTCAAAGATCTTCTCCAGCTCAACTAACCAATGATCCCAATTGTTCGCATCACCGGAACCATCGAATCTGGGAGGGTTCATTTTCATAACCTCTTGAAGCCATCGATCCTCAACCGTTCTGCCAGTATTAATATTCTGCACCACTTGTGCCAGTTGGTGCACTTGTGTTACAACTTGTTGAAGAACGTTAGGCACTTCGGCCTCCGAGTCTCCATCTGAACCTCCCGAAGGGATCGGGTCCGACCTAGTCGCAGAACGAGATGCCGATTCTGAAACGGACCTCTCGGACTCGGACACTACTACTCTGCCACGACCTCGACCACGACCGCGTTGACGGAAAGCTCTACCTCTCGGCATACTGAAGAATAAGAATGGTTCAACAAGGAAACGATTACAATAATAGATTGCACAATATTAAGGTAATTATTTCCGAAGGGAAGAAATAACCAACATCCGAAGAGTCTTCCAGCACAGGCAACACGGGGTGGTAGCATGCTAATGATATCGTAGACAACAACTGACTCAATTTAATGGACCCAAACACCGGCTGACTAGGTATCCATAAACCTAGGCTCTGATACCATATTCTGTAACACCCCCATGATTTACGGAGATATTACAGCGCCGTAGATCCTTTTTGGAGAACCTACCAGGCTTAGACCCAAATAAAACACATTAAATACGACAAACATAAATGTTCATACATTCAAAACCAACTTCAATTTCAACATGACATACAGCACAATACCAAACAACATATCATCCCGAGGAATCATAACCAATATGACCGTTCACCACGGGAAATACAACAACATCATTAACCATTAATAATGACATGACATACAACACCGGGCAAGACTACCATGAGTACAAAACTAAAACACGACTTTGACCATGACCATACGACCACCAACTCAAAATGATGTACGATATCAATGCGCCCACCAAGCTCGTGTTCGTCTGTGCTAGTCCTCCCACTGGACACATGCGAATACACAAAGTATATCCACCCGAAGGGTCGGAAAGCGGTGCAAGTACAATGATTCTAGAATATGTACAACAAGTGAATAATCAACAAAAATCACGAAATCATAGTGCCATCACGGATATTCCGAATACCACATCACAGTTATCATCACAAAACAACCTCCCGAGCTATACCGGCCTGTAACTCTCAAGCAAGATACACACCCCAGACACCTCGTCAGGCCCTCACAGTGTATAGCCCAACCGAGTGATCCGTAGGGATACGCGCCTCTAGGACCCTGTGGGGACCCTCACCGGTTTTACTCGGCTCCCACACACTCGATCAACAATTGGCACAAATTCCATTTTTACATATTCACACGAAGTACATTAAACACAATCAAAGTACTTGCCTCAATTTGAACGACACGAAAACGTGACGGATGAATGTACGGTCCGAATTTCCTTCAACGATTCGATCCTAACACATCGAAATACCGAATCAAAACACAACACCACGGAAATGGAAAGATTCACCCTAAGTTCTACCCTTAGAGACATTTAATCGAACACTACGGAGGCGACAAAGGTCGAACCCAAGAACGGATTAAAAACTCGGAATTTAATCCATAAACTTTGAGGGAAAGCAAAGGAACATGATTACAATATCATTATCTAACATAATCCAATCAAACGAACTTGAATCAAGAATTCCCAACAAACCCCAAAATTCTTTCAAATAACTTGAAGCACTTCAACCACATACCTTAATTCAACCAAGAGATGGATAATTCTTCAATAATGAACTTGATATCTTGATTCTATAGTGTTTGGAACATGTTTATGGCTTGATTTTGGAGTTTAAGATGGAGGATTATAGGTGGAGGATGAAGGGAAGGTGCTAGAATGCCCAAAAAATCGACCAAAGGATATATATAGCTCCCGAAATGGGTTTTTCATCATTTCGCACTTCCGGTCGTGTCAAATGACACGGTCGAGTCAGGGTCGTGTCACCCATCCGAGCGTTTTTGCTTAACCGTAATAGCTCGACACGCCCGCGTCAAATGACACGGTCGAGTCACCGCACTGTGGTCCGCTATTTCGACCATAACTCCTTCGTCCGACTCGATTGACTCACCGTTTGAACCATTGGAAAGCTAACTCAATTCTCTACAATCCTGTAAAATTTTATAATTTTTTGATTTTTGTAGAATTTATGGTGATCGATCGAATTCAGCCCTTGTGTAAATCACAATTCGGAAATATCTACTCTTATTCTATTAACACCCTTTTGGTAATACATTCATATCTTACGGCCATAACTCTCGAGTCACCACTTCTACATTCCGTCCAAAGCAAACATACTCCGGAAATCACAAAACTTGACAATTACCAACCATAAACCTTCCAATTCCGATCGTCAAAACACACGGTTCCAAATAACCATAATTCAACATGGAAATTACGAATAAATTCTCAACTAAATACGTCCGAAACAACACACACACGAATACTAAAATACACGGATATTACACAGGATATTGAAAAAGAAAAATTAGGCCAGTTTTTGCGCTGGGTCCTGAACCGGCACACTCATGGCCTACTCTCCGGATCGAACATGTTGACTCTCTATGCATTGCAAATCACTTGATTCTGCTCCTAAAAATACAAATACAATAAATTCAATTTTATAATAAAACTTCGTGAGATAAAGAAAATATCAAACATCATTTTCCTATATTTAATACCACTGGACAAATCAATTGCGACTTCTAGATCATGTAAAATAAATTAAGTTAAGATGTTGATCCTCAAATACTTCGGGCTCTCTTTGTTTTTTTAGGTCATTTTCTGTTTTTATTTTCGAAAATACTAAAAACGTGTTCTTTTTATTCTTTACGAAAATGCATTTTGGAAAACAAAAAAATATTTGTACACAAAACGCAAAACGCTCAAAACCTCGTTTTGAGCGTTTTGTGTGTAATTCAACAAAAATCTTCAAAATGCTCAAAATGCATTTTGAGTTTTTTTTTTGGATTATCCTAATTTGAAACTAAGTCTAAAATAAAGATTTATGAATTTAATATTAATATTACAAAAAAAATATTTTGCAAAATAAATTTAACAGAACGCGTTTTCAGCAATTTTGAAAACAAAAATAAAAATAGAAAAATACAAAATATTTTTCAAAATGAAATACAAACAGAATGCACCCTTCATTTTTGTCATTTTTACGGCACGTAGGATTTGAACCCGTGCGACCGTAAGGGGGAGAGGCGTCTCGGCCATCTGGGCTAGGGATCCAAATTATCCTCAAATACTTTATCATATGTAACTCACATACTAATGATAAACATGACTATATTGTGGGATGGAACAATCTAGGACTGAGAATTTTCAATCCGGAATCCATGAAATTTGTCGGAACCGACCGAAATTCTTGATTCGGTTCGGTTTCTGATGTTTAAAATTAGGTACTTTTTTGAATCTGAATTTAAACATTCAGTTCGGGTTCGGTTCTTGCCAAAAAAATTCATATAAATCAAAAATACATATTTACCTTTTTTTTATTAATATTAATTAATTTATAAAAAAATTAAAAACCTTAGAAGTATACCACCTAATTAATTTATTGAAGTTCAAGTTACTCTTTTGCTGCTTCATTTTGTTTGGTACTTTAATTGTATCAACTGAACATTCAAAATTGTATCTTCACTATATTGTATTCAATTGGATTATTGTCGTTTAGAAATTTAAAATAGAGTCTAGTTTTGCTTTTGAATGGACTATTATTATTAAAAATTGAGTTTTTTTTATTGGAGCAGGCGAATAGATTCATATAGACATTACAAATGAAATCGAAATATTGCTGGAACTGAATCGAAAATTTCGATCCAGATTGTGCTCGGTTCCTAATGGAAATACATGAAATCGAAGCCGAAATACACAATTCGATTTGCGTTCGATTTCTATTAAAAAATTTCAAAATCAAATTTTGACAATCCTAAAACAATCCATACATGACGGATCAGAACGATCATGAGTCGGGTCAAAATTGTCATAGGACAGAACAGTAAATCAACGGAAGGAGAGAGATGCATCGTAGGCTCACCCCGAAACCCTTATAACACAACACACTCCAGTTTCTCCAACTTTTCCCATCTCTCTTCTACAGAAAAACTCTCCTGAACTCCGCGGCGTAGATCCGAGGAGTTTTGGAAAACCCGTCGCCGCCTTAAATCTCTTTCTCAATCAGTTTATTTTCCATTAGATCTTGATTCTTTTTAGCAGGTAACATAATAACAATTATCTCGTATCGATTTTATCTTGTTTGTTAGTGGTTCGTCTCTCTGTATACGTATATATATATATATATATATTGTTAGGGTAAGGTGAATCAGTGTATACACACACACACACATCGATCGTTCTGATCGGCGATGTAATCGTGTTAGTTAGGTTTTATATTTTTGTACTTTAAAGACTTGAATCGATTCGGATCTTCTATTAGAAGATCTGCCTGTTTATTCCGTTATCTAACTCATACTTGGGGCGCATGATTAGATTTTTTTTCTGGATTTTCAGTTGTGTCGCAGATGTTTTCCTTTTGATTATTTTCTCCCTTTTTCTGTATTTTGCTGAAAATGGAATTATTTGAGCACTACTGTGAGGCTGAGTGAATAAATGAGCTAAAAACCGGTACTTTAAGGTTATATGTGTGCGAGCAAATCCCTCCATGATGCATTTAAATCATTTTGAACTTCATTGCCATGTATTAAATGCTCTTTATTTGACTTGATAAGTTTGTTTGTGGTCTCTTGTCTGTTTTACAAATTGTTCTGTCCTTAGCTAACCAGCCGGAAGCTGTTGTATGAGTTACATTGACGTGTGGGCTGAACTTTGGTTTGCCTGTGCCACTTTGTTTGTAATGAATTTGGAACATCGGAGATTGTGACACTGATTGTTCGGGGCTTGGTATTTGTATTTTGGATGTTCTTTTATAATAATGGTTGAATTGATTGCTTGGGACTGATTCTTTGAGCTTTTCCTTTTTTTTTTTGACAATTATTTTCCTTCCTAGCCGTATATTATTCAGGATTACTTAATCTCTAATACTAGATTTTTCCATTATTTTTTAGCTCAATTATATATGAATGGTAATCCGTAATTGTTTTGGTTATATGTGCATGGGTCAATTAAGCTGTGTGCTTTGGTCTGCATTATTGGAGTTGTCCTTCTCATTCTGCTCGTGGACAGTTTTTTTCCCCTTTGGTTTATCACTTCATCTTTGTTTTGTAGTTTGCAATCATGGCTGGAACGGCACCTGAAGGTTCTCAGTTTAATGCTAGCCAATTTGATGCCAAAATGAATGAGATGTGAGTTCTATTCTTTACCTGTGACTTTCAGCAAGTTGAGAGCATGAAGAAGCGGTTTATTATGATTTTCTCTTACTCTTGGCTTTTAGTAACTATATAAATCTATGGTTACAGACTTGGAGCAGATGGAGAGGATTTTTTCACAAGTTACGATGAGGTGTTTGACAGTTTTGATGCTATGAGCTTGCAGGAAAATCTTCTGAGGGGCATCTATGCATATGGTATATACTATATAACTACCCAATTGAAAAACTTACAATCTTGTTTTGAATTTTTTTACATTTGTGAATTGATAATTTCATTTCTTCATGAAGCATTTGTTGCATTCATTCCTTTGTTATGCCTCAATTTTCTACCATCTTTGATGCTATTGGATTGTTGTGTTGATAGAGTGAGTTTCTTTTGTATATTCTCTTTCGACGCGTCATCAATGAGCTGACAGATACGGCTTATTGATGTGTGCATGCATATATTTGAATTTCTGTTGATTGGTCTCATTATTCTGTTTTTTTTTTCAAGTATTCTTGTTAGACGATCAAATGATTTTCTATTTGCATTGACTGAAAGGATTTGAGAAGCCCTCTGCAATTCAGCAAAGAGGGATCGTTCCCTTCTGCAAGGGCTTGGACGTCATTCAACAGGCTCAGTCTGGAACTGGCAAAACTGCAACCTTCTGCTCTGGGATTCTGCAGCAGCTAGACTATAATTTAGTTGAATGCCAGGCTCTGGTTCTGGCTCCCACTCGTGAGCTTGCACAGCAAATTGAGAAGGTTATGCGTGCACTAGGTGATTATCTTGGCGTTAAAGTTCATGCTTGTGTTGGAGGTACTAGTGTCCGTGAGGATCAGCGCATTCTTTCCAGTGGAGTTCATGTTGTGGTTGGCACGCCTGGACGTGTGTTTGACATGTTGAGGAGGCAGTCTCTGCGTCCCGATTACATCAAAATGTTTGTTTTGGATGAAGCTGATGAAATGCTTTCCAGAGGGTTTAAGGATCAGGTTTTCCTTTAGCTTTCTGATCTGCTTTTTCGTGCTTTAGTTTACCTGTCTGTTTCGATGGGGTTATGTTTTTGCACACTTTTGAAATATGTTATACTTTGTGTATCTGTCATTACACCTACCTGCAGCTATTTATGTCATTGAATAAGGGGGTGCTTGGTAAGTACCTATTGGTAAAGGGTATGAGAATGAAAGAAATTGGGTAATGGCTTATGGGGGATAATGACTCAACACCCAAATTGGGGCAATCAAAACTTAGTGCTGGATCAGGCATCCTCGAGTGTCGTGCTTAAGCTCATTTTTCCTGCTATTTTTCATATTATTTATGCCGTTCTTGTTTTTTTTTTCTTTACTTTTTTTCAGGGTTCATTTTCAGTTTATTAGAGTTTACTTTTCAGTTTTTAGGGTTCATTTTCAGTTTATTAGGATTAATTTTTTAAGTCTTTAGGATTCATTTTCAGTTTTTTAGGGTTCATTATTTTGTATTTTACTTATTTCAATCATTATTTTTTAAATGATCAAAATGTTAGGGTTCATTTTTAGTTTTAAGGTTCATGGGATATTTAACCACTTCAGCACCATGTCCGCACCCATCAAACCTTTAGTAGGTAGCTTTGGAGCACTTCTTTTCATTTCATTATGTTCCCATTTTACCACACCCCCACCAGTCACCGATACGCTTACACTTATTGTGTCCCTTGAAAGCTGAGCTCATTTTTCCGGCACTTGACCATGAAAATGATTTTATTTAAGGATAATCACAAAAGTACCCCTGATGTTGAGGTTGTCACGTAAAACTGGGCAACATTTGGAAGTTTCAAAACCCACCATTTAGGTTTGTTTCTTCTTACATGCCCCAAACATCGTTGAAGCTAGCAAAATTTGCTGATGTCATTGAATATTTTACCACGGCGTGCCTCCAATTTTCAAAATATTACAAATGCCCCAACTTTTCGTCTTACTAATTGTAATGTTTAGAAAGATTGAGGAATGCTATTATGAAATGTAAGACATAATGTCGGGGTTATTTGCATTATGTTGAAAAGTTGAGGGATATAATTGTAAAAACATTTGATGCTGTCAGCAATTTTTGTTGGCTTCACCAACTGAAGATGCAAAATGTAGTGCCAGATGTAAACTCACGGGTGGTTTATGTAATTTTAAGGGTTGAGTGGATATTTTGTTAAACCCCAGGGTTACCTTTTCTAAGTACCTTGTTCTTGCCGCAAGTCCAATGTTTTGCATCTGACGCTCTTTCCCCCCTCTTTCAGATTTATGATATTTTCCAGTTGCTGCCTCCTAAGATTCAAGTTGGCGTGTTCTCTGCTACTATGCCGCCTGAAGCTCTTGAAATTACCCGAAAATTCATGAACAAACCTGTCCGCATCCTTGTGAAACGTGACGAGCTGACACTCGAGGGTATCAAGCAGTTCTACGTCAACGTCGATAAAGAGGAGTGGAAACTCGAAACCCTCTGTGATCTTTACGAGACCTTAGCCATCACCCAGAGCGTCATCTTTGTCAACACCAGGCGCAAGGTCGACTGGCTCACTGACAAAATGCGCAGCCGTGATCACACCGTCTCGGCCACTCATGGTGACATGGATCAGAACACGAGAGACATCATCATGCGCGAATTTCGATCGGGCTCGTCTCGGGTCCTCATTACCACTGATCTTTTGGCCCGTGGTATTGATGTTCAGCAAGTCTCGCTTGTTATCAACTTCGATCTGCCGACTCAGCCTGAGAATTATCTGCATCGTATTGGGCGAAGTGGGAGGTTTGGGAGGAAAGGTGTGGCGATTAATTTCGCGACCAAGGATGATGAACGTATGCTAGCCGACATACAGAGATTTTATAATGTTATGATTGAGGAGCTTCCGGCTAACGTGGCTGATTTGCTCTGATTGGTAGTGGGTTTTGATTTCGCTGAGGTTAATGTTCTTGGTTGTTTTTCCGAGTAAGTTATTTGTTATTGCCTTGTTTTCTATGTTTAGTTAAAATCAGAAATGGTGGACCTTTTAGTTGCCGAGGACTTCCGTCTTTGAATTTGAATTTGCTGTTTGAAAACTTCTATCGTTGCATGTATTTTTGGGTGGGGTGGGGGGGGGGGGGTAGGGGGCGGGGGGCGGGGTTTGTTGGTTGTTTTGTAATTGTCGAAAATAACTGCAGTTTGGATGTTGAAACTTGGATATTATGATCTCTTTTAAGAGTTCTATTTTATTTTATGCTTGTTAGCCTCTTTTATTGGATCTTTTTTGGTTTGATTTAAGGCACCTAATGAGGTACGAAGGTTCACCGAGGTTTGTATTTACCTAACAAATTCATTTCTCGTAATGGTGCACAATTTGGAAAAATAGAAACAATGACGAGGGATTTTTGATTTTATGTTCTTACGAACATTGGTACATTGATCCATTATCTGTTTCTTTAGCCTTGTGTTTAAGGTCCGTAAATAGATTACGAAAGGTTGGTTGAATTTCATTAGAGTTGTGAACATTTTGTTTACTGACGGATTTCTTACCAGACAGTAATGCTCGGTCACCGACCAATTCGGTTTTATAAAATCGTAACAGGGGACTTCCTTTTGTTGGTTTGGTTCGTTTAATGTTACGAACTTGTAGTTTTATTAATATCAAAAAAGCTAAAAGTACAGTAACCGATACATATATCTTGGTCGGTTGGTTTGTGATCCTAACCACAGTCGGTACTGAGTGGTCGGTAATCGACCAGACCGATTGGTTCAGTTTCAGATTAATTTTTACTTGATTCTGTTAGTTTTCGGTTCTCTGTTTAATTTCCTCGGTTGTAAATCATTTTCTCAACCGTATATCTCATTGTTTTGTTTGATAGGATTTCTCTTTTTTTTTTTGGACGACGATCGGCTTATGATTGTATCTTTTTAATTATCATATTTGTATGTATATCAACTATGAGATTCATGATGAGAATTATCCGTTGGTGAATATACGTATAAGTATGATATCCATATAGTATCTCGGAACTTTCTGTGGTTATATCATGCAAGTTTTTTAATTCGATATTACAATTATGCCCTACAAATTTATCTAGTTTTCGTGATGGAAAATGGGAACCTGAACAATCGTTTGATGGATAAGTGGATTTCTAACTGAAGAAAAGAAACTAAAAGGTTATATTTGTTGAAGGAAACTTTAAGTAGGGAGAAAGATGTAGTATTCTCATTATATATTCCTCTATATATAAAGAAATATTACAATATTAGATATTATTACATTGAGGCCTAATGTATAAAGTCCAACTAACTAAATGAATGCATATGTAGTATATTTAAATAAAAATTCCCCATCGTGACGAGTTGACGATATGTATTTTCTGTCTCGTTAAAACTTTGTCAAGTAATATAAATAATAGGACAGAGCAATCCTTATTTGATCAGCGTATTGTTACCTCATTAAAAATCTTTCAAAGTACAAAAAAGTGGAAAACACAGTCACTATTTAAGAAAAAAAGCGCCATCATTATGTAGGGGTTATCCTCTTCCACAAGTATGGGTTCCGTCCATGGAGAGACCCCATGTAGTGCATCCCCTGCCGGATGCACTACACGTGGCGTGCATTCGGCAGAGGATGCACTACGCGGGGGTGTACCATAGACGGTACCCACGAGTATGTATCTTCTCTAACATTTTTTGAAAAACTTTATATGTGATATTGTCTCGTTAAAAAATAAATTAATAAGGACAACTATTTTTTTTTTGTTCTCCATCGACCAATTATTTTTTTTGTTTTTCCACTGCTGACTGTCGGATTATTTCCCGACGGAATCATTTTTTCGAGCTACTGCTGCGGTGGATGGCCGACCTTCGACCGGCGGTGTTTCAGTGACTGGCCATTTTTTTTTTGTTTTGCTGCCGTTGGTCGGACTGTTTTCTGACGAATCGCCGGCTGCCGAAGCTCCAACAATCGATAATTTTTTTTTCCCGACTGAATCGCATTGTTCGCCCAAGAGTTATCTATGTGTTTAATAAAATAAGAAAATGTATATTCATACAAATATATACATTATGGCTTCGGTTCAATGTGGGATATATAAAGCATGACAAATATTACCTTGTACTGCGGACAAATATATTTACGCTTAGTTCTCGAGTTTAACTTAACGAGAGTAAAGAAGAAATATGGACGGAAATAAAAAGAAAGAAAAAATATTTGGTGTTCCTGAGTTTTTTTAGTGAAAAGAAACGGAAAGAAATGGAAGGAAAATTTTTACTCGCAACTTTCCTTCCGATTTGGAAGGATTTGGAGAGAAAAGAACAAAATAATTAATTTTCTTTTCACTTCTTTCAAACTCGGGAACACAAAATACAATTTCCTTTCACTTTTCTTTCTCTTTGACTTTCTTTCTCTTTCTTTTCATTTACTAAAACTCGAGAACTAAGCGTAGGTGAGTATCTGTACTCGGGTTGCGGGTGCAGGTCTGATACCGACCCGTCGCATCAGGTAGCGACTTCTCTATAGATCTGTGAATCGTTCAATCCTCACACTGTACACTGTTACCCATCCCACAGTTGTGTGACGCACTCTTCGTCGAAAATGGAACCCGACGCCAGCATAGAAACGAGCAGTATGATTCGAGTAGCGGTCCTTCCAATCGCCGCCATCCCCCCGCCTCTCTTCCAGGACTATGCTGCGATGCTCCTCCGTCACCACACCGTCTCCCTCAACTCCATCAGCTCCTTCTACACTGAGCACCAGAAATCCCCATTTGCAAATCAGCCGTGGGATTCCGGCAGCCTCCGATTCAAGTTCATGCTCGGCGGCTCGCCACCCTCTCCGTGGGAGGATTTTCAGTCAAACCGCAAGATTCTCGCCGTCATTGGGCTCTGCCACTGCCCTTCATCCCCCGATCTCCTATCTGTCTCCAATCAATTTGCTGCCGCTTGTAAGAGCTATTCTTCCTCACTTGTTCAGCGATGCTTCTCCTTCTGCCCAGGTGACTTGCAGGTTAGTATAATTCACTCTTAAAGGATTATAGCTGGGGATGATATCCCTACTACACTGTTATTCATATTTCAGATACTGGATTATGTGGTTGGGTAATCGTGACAGGAATAAAGACAGTGATATCTGCAGTGTATGTTTGTGTTTTTAACAATGAGACTCCTCCGTTTAACCAGAATCTATATTTTTCTTCATGTTCTATTACAATCTGTTGCTGTGGAGCATTGCTGGTCCTGTCCTGTCCATAACAGTGATCCATGATCACTGACTAATTACTTATGCTTTTTCACTCAGGGAGAGTTTGCTGCGCTATTCAGTATAATTAAATGTACTGGAGCACTGTGTCTTTTTACTTGGATATGAGCTCTTCTATTTGCAGTTGAAATTCCTTTCTTGATTTTGCTTAGTGTTACATCAATAGTCAATTGTTTCAAAATGATAGTAGGGCAAATAAAAAAGAGAGAAAAAGATCCATCTTTTTTTTTTTTGGTCAAAAAAGAAAAGAAACATCTTCGATATAAAAAAACTCTATTTCGAAACCTTTTACTGGTCCCACCGTAAACTTTATATCTATTTGTGATGACATGGTGTAACTGCTTTTTTGGGATTGTGCTGCAGCTTGAAGAAGAGAGTTGCAAGGGGAGTAACATAGTGTTGTTTCCCCCTGCTGATCGACAAACTCAGGAGTTCCATTTGCAAACTATGATGCAAGATATTGCTGCCTCATTGTTGATGGAATTTGAGAAATGGGTTCTCCAAGCAGAATCTGGCGGTACCATCTTGAAGACGCCTCTAGATTCTCAAGCTAGTCTGAGTTCAGAGGAGGTTTAATTTTTAGGCGCCCAAGGCTTTATTGATTTCTTATACCATTTATGTCCATCAATGCTGTTTTCTTCTGATGTTTCTTTTCACCGGATTGCAGGTTGACTTTTTCATTGGAACAATTTACAGGTGATTAAAGCAAAAAAGCGGAGACTTGGTCGTGCTCAGAAAACCATTGGAGATTACTGCTTGTTGGCTGGATCACCTGTTGATGCCAATGCTCATTATTCTACTGCACAAGAACTTACCAGATTGACTGCCGATTTCTTTTGGTATGCCGGGGCTACGGAAGGCAGTGTTTGCGCATTGCTGGTAAGCATGAAGTAAAATACATGCAAGAATTATTGCGAGGGACCTTGAGACTTGTTCTTTCTTTGGCACTTTTTTTAATGTGGTTTTTTTTAAGTGTTTGCAACCCTTAGGTTGGATCTAAGGGTGTTGACCCCATTATACTTATTACCATGGTTCTCATGATGCCAAGTCGAGCCAAGTCTCTTGAGTACCTTCAAGAAGACTGGTCGCCAAGTCGCCCGACTAGGGGTGTATTTCGAACCGAACGAACCGAACGGTGACTTTAACGAACGTTCGTTCGTTAAGGATTCGGTTCGTTCGGTTCGTGTTCGTGTTCGGTAAAATTGCAAACCACTTGTTCGTGTTCGGTTCGTTAAAATTTCACATATTTCGTGTTCGTTCGTTAGCGTTCGATTGTTCGTTCGTTTTGATCGTTCGTTTGTTCGTTTGTGTTCTAAAAAAAGAAAAAAAAAACTAAAGTACAAGCAATAATAATTAATAAAATAAAAAGAGAAGATAGATTTAGAAATTAAGGATTTTGGAATGGTAGGTTTTATTTTGTATATATATTTATTAATTATTATAAAAATTATTAATTATATTTATTAATTATTGTAAAATTATTAATAAATATATAAAAAACCTTTGTTCGCGAACTGTTCGTGAACTAACGAACATATATTATTTTGTTCGTGTTCGGTTCGTGTATGTAACGAACATGTTCGCGAACTGTTCGAATTTGACCGAACCGAACACGAACTGAACGTTGACCGAACATTTTCGTGAAATTTTCACGAACGTTCAGTTCGAAATACACCCCTACGCCCGACCATAACAAGTCGACAAGTCTTTCATATGTACATATATTTATTAGATGTATATGTTATGTAATGATAGTTTAGATAAAAAATAATAGAATAAATTTTGATTAAGATCTAGGGTTATGAGAGTAGAGAGGAGAGAGAGAGAGAGAGAGACGACCGATGAAGAATAGAGTAGAGTCGCCGGACGGAGAAGACCGCCGAAGAACATCCTGGGTCGCCGCCTGAGGTCTCATATCGAGTGTTTTTGAAAAAAAGATGGATATGCGCAAGTTTTATGTGTTTAACCCTTGACTGGGTTCTCGGTTTGGGTTCCGGATCAAACCCATCAACGTCCAAACCCATATAAGTTGTTGATCGATTTTTTTGTTAGAATCTCGACTTGTCGATTAGTCGACTAGTCGTCTTCGTGATAACCATGCTTATTACAATGGTTTACCTCTTCCTCTGCCACCATTCCTTTTAGGGAGTGAACTTTAGCTACCCGAAAATCTTTTTTTAACCTTCCTTGAGGAGGTTTTGCAACTTAATATTTGTTATGAGTCTTTTGTCATTGTGAGTATCTTTTATCTTGAATCATCCTTTCTGTTCGCATTGTTATCTTATTATTTCCCCACAGAAACGTGATATTTCTCTTTCTCTCCTAATTTTGCACTATTAGATAGATCGCATGGGCCAGAAAGATCCTGGTTTAGAGGATGAGGTTAAGTATCGGTACAACAATGTCATTCTGCACTACAGAAAATCATTTATACAAGATAACGCTCAAAGGTAAACTTATTTGTGCTCGAGTAACATAGTTCTTTGTACATGTGTACTGTTGATTTTTCACAAGTAATACTAGGTATAATGCTATAAGACGTACACAAGACAACCTTGAGAACCCTTTCCCATTGCAAATTTTCATTTGGAGTAAAGATTTGCCCCACCTGTTTAATGGACTGATTTGGTTCATTTTAATGATGTATATCAGTAAATTTAGTTGGTCTAACTAATTGGATGTTGGATGTGATAGTTGTGATGCAACTATAGAATTTGATCATTACAAACCAGTGAAATAACTACAAGGTGTCTCTGCTTTTCATATCGTTTTTTTTAAAAAAGATGATCTTCTACATAATCCTTTTTTTTGGAACTGATGATTTTCTACCTAATTCAGTCATGTTCCATGATGTATGTGTTGAATTTTACAATATCAATCACGTTATGTGATGACTATAGCAACTATCTCAATTCATCCACATCTCCTGGAAAAAGCTATGATATTGGCGGTTTTAAAATCTCATCTCATCCTTTCTTATGAAGCCTGCGATAGGAAGGGTATCCTGCCTCAAATTTTCCACTTTGCTTATTTCATGAATTCATAGTGTTAACTAATTTAGACAATTGACACTATAATCTTCATGTCACTTATCCCAATATAGTTAGGATTAAGGTGCAGTTGATGATGAGGATGATCTTCTATCTAGTTTGTACCACACTCTTGCCCAGCTTGTATTATGGATTGTGGCAGGACATTTTCTTGAAAGATTCATCTTCTCTGTGATAGCTGATTGATGAGTTACACTCTAGTATTTTAGTTTCTCATGAATATGATCTCGCACAGAGTTTCACCCTTAAGCTTTGAACTTGAAGCGACAATAAAGTTGGCAAGATTCCTTTGCAGGTACTATAGTTATCCTTTAATGCAGGACTTTTGTCCATTTAGATGTTTTTAAACACAAAATATATTCTCTATGTGCATTGTGGTCCTCTATGCATGTATTTTCGTAAGGCGGGAGCTATCTAAGGAGGTTGTGGAGTTGTTGACGGCTGCTGCTGATGGAGCAGCATCTTTGATTGACGCCAGTGACAAACTAATAGTGTATGTTGAAATAGCACGGCTCTTTGGTGCACTTGGTTATCATCGAAAAGCTGCCTTTTTCTCACGGCAGGTGGCGCAGTTGTACTTGCAACAGGATAATAGACTTGCTGCTATCAGTGCGATGCAAGTCTTGGCCATGACAACAAAAGCATATCGTGTCCAAAGTCGAGCATCTTGTGAATCTTCTAATGTGAGTTTTTTAGCCGCCAGGAGTACTATAAATTGCAGTTACTAGACCTTATTTTTCAGCATGTGATGCTTGCGGACTAAGTACACTTTCAATATAGGCAAAGATGAGTACGGCATTGGTGCAATTATGCTCAATTAAAGGAAGTTGGAATTGGTATTTTGAACACGCCTATTCGCACATGACAATAATGCGTGAGGCATGCTATTAAGCATGAAACTTGAAATGCGATTTTCATTTTGTTATGACAAAAAGTCAAAAATTTTGAGCAGTTATTTCGTTTATGTAAAAGAAAAAAATCTTCTTTGCAAACACGCAACAATATCCAAATATGATCTTAATTTATGTAACTACAGTTTGATATTACAACATATCCAATTACATAGGTTTGAAGAAGCAGAACATTTTTTTTGCTTGCATGTGCATATGTATAGGGCTGTCAAACGCATAATACGGAGCCGGATATGGCCATATCCGTATCCGGATCCGGCATTTAGTAAAGGTATCCGAATCCGGATGCGGAAATATCCGGACGGACCGGATACGGATAATATCCGGCGGATGCTATCCGGATACGGATATTATCCGTATCCGTATCCGCCACTTTTTTTTTAATCTTAAAAAATTTAAATGCAGGAGGAGGGAGTTGAACCCTGGTGGAGCTCCTTCTCCTTACAAAATTCCTAATGCCAATACCACTTGGGCTAGCTGACCTGATTGTTGTGTTAGAAAGGGAAATAACTAATAAGTAAAGATAACTTATACCACATGCTTATATTTTAATATTGAGAAATAAAGAATGAAGACATGTGACAAAGTATTATGGGGAGTAGCATGCTTATATTTTGTAATTATATATTAAAATTATATTAAAAATATATATTATATATAATTAATTTCGGATACGTATATTTTCGGATACGGATGCGCCTATATCCATATCCGTATCCGGAATCTTCGGATACGGATAATATTCGTATCCGTTTTTTTTCGGATACAAATAATATCCGCTTTTTCCGGATACGAATACAGATATTTCGGACGGATATCGGATTTTTCGGATTTTTTTGACAGCCCTACATATGTATATTGCATTCCTGACAAGTCACTAACTCGCTATCAGTCTTTCGCTATCTCCCATTTTTCTACAGAAAAAGTTCTGTTTCCACGCAGCCGCATTATTTCTGACCCTTGTTCTTTCCAGATTTTTGTGCTTCTTAGAAGATAATCACCATATGAGAATTGAGATATACTTCGTGCAACCAATTATCATTCTCGTTGTGCATGTGCTTTAGATTTATCTGGATGATAGAATGTCTAAAATGCTGTTATAATCATTGTGTAGGACAATGGACAAACTTATGCTGATGGAGGAAAAATGCGCCACCACTCAATAGTCTCCTTGTTTGAGTCACAGTGGAGCACCCTGCAGATGGTTGTGCTGAGAGAAATTCTTCTCTCTGCAGTTCGTGCGGGGGATCCTCTTGCTGCTTGGAGCGCCTCTGCACGTTTACTTAGGTCTTACTATCCTCTAATTACCCCAGCTGGGCAAAATGGTCTGGCCAGTGCACTTGCAAATTCAGCTGTGAGGCTTCCGTTGGGAACACGGTGTGGTGATCCGGCTCTCCCCTTCATCAGGTACTTTTACTGCAATGAATTGTCTTGCTTTCTTATTTTGGCATTATGTAAATTTAATGGCTAGCTGTTTAAGCTGAGCTCATTGGCAAATGTAGCACCGAGACGGATACGAGGACAAAAACATGGACGGGAGCGCGAACGAAAAACAGCAAAAAAAACAAAATTTTGAAAACATGTACAGAAAAAAAGTATAAAAATCTCAAAAGTACGGTGGTGTATTACCTTAAAAATTACTTTCTGTTTAATAATCTAATATGATATGTGGCCCAATTAGTCAATTGACCCAGTTTTATTAATTAAGCCCAAACCATTTCATTTTTCTGTCTCATTTTCTTTTTCTTTCTTTTCCCTCCGTATTCTGTCTATGCGTCTTTCTTCTCTCTCTCCCTCTCCCTCACCTTTCCCTCTTCTTTCTCTGCCGATCCTTCATTTTTTATCTGCTACACACCTATCCATGAATTGAGACTCAAATCACCCTCCAATTCTTTCCTTCTCCTAACCTCATTGACCAACATACACCTTCACAGATTTATTCTGAGCGGTGTGCGTAGGTGGGTGGCGTTGAAATTTACTTTCCTTATATTTTATGTATGTTCAGAACTGTCCCCATATCAGCTCCAAACGAATCCAGAAAATCTCTCCCATCCCCACCAAAGTAGAGTTGCTCAGGGACGACTCCTAGGCCGCCCCACACTGTCCCTACACTGTCCCCAATAAACGTCCCCAGCACGGCAACGGGGCTAAAATTACCGATCCCGTGCTTCATAATATAGGCATTATCTTCTCGATACTATGTTGTTTATGAAGTTTTATGTGAATGTATGTCTTTGGGACTTGTACAGCACCAGGCAATGTGCACGCTTGTATGGCAGGTGTGAACATAAATTATGTACTCCCTCCGCCCACGAAGATAGGCTTGTCGACTATTTATCATAGTTTAAGAAAACATCAGTTAATATTGTTGGGAAAGTAAAGTTTTATATTTTTTTTTTCAAATATCCCTATATTAATCTATGATAATATGTTTTTACTAATAGCAATGCACATTAATTAACAGTATAACAGAAAAAAAATGTCGATAATACAGCATTAGTCACCAAGAAAGACATAATAAAAAATGCCAATGTGGCCTTGCAATATAAACCTCTCTTATGATTTCGTTATTAAGCTGAAACCCTTATAACATTTATGTCATGGTCGGAAGTAATATCCTCTAAATTCATTAGAATGTTGTTCTGGAGAAGCGCACTTTCGTTTAGGTTAAGTTAAATGTCCCCATATGTGTTGTCATTGCAACAACATTCATTTTTCTCAAACCATCTTTTTGTTTATTTGCTGTAGGTTACATTCATTTCCTTTACACTCATTACAAACGGACATTGTTAAACGCAATCTCGCTAGAGAAGATTGGTGGTTAGGGTCTGCTCCTTCAGGGCCATTCATTTATACGCCATTCAGCAAAGGAGAGTCGAATCACGGCGATAAGCAGGAGCTAACCTGGGTGATTGGTGAACCAATCCAACTGCTGGTGGAATTAGCAAATCCTTGTGGATTCGAGGTGATGGTTGATAGCATCTATCTGTCCGTGCACTCGAAAAATCTTGATGCCTTCCCTGTAAGTGTCGATCTCCCACCCAATTCTTCAAAGGTGGTCACGTTATCTGGAATCCCAACCAAGGAGGGTCCGGTTTCAATTCCGGGATGCATCGTTCGCTGTTTTGGGGTCATCACCGAACATTTTTTCAAGGAAGTCGACAATCTGCTTCTCGGGGCGACCCAAGGGCTTGTGCTTTCTGACCCTTTCAGGAGCTGTGGGGCAGCAAAATTGAAAAATGCACACGTACCTCATATATCAGTGGTGCCACCCCTCCCGTTGTTAGTATCCCATGTTGTAGGTGGTGATAGCTCTGTCATGTTATATGAAGGTGAAATCCATGATCTATGGATTAGTTTGGCCAATGCCGGCACTGTTCCAGTTGAACAGGCACACCTCTCGTTCTCGGGGAAAAACCAAGACTCTATTGTATCAGTTTCTTTTGAGACACTAGAGTCGGCCCTCCCGTTAAAACCTGGTGCAGAAGTGACGATATGTGTAACTTTAAAATCCTGGCAGCTTGGCCTGACAGATCTTGATGCTGCTGTCGGCAAGGGTGTCCCTGGAACCTCCGGGAAACAAGTTAAAGATGGAAACTGCCCAATGTTGGTGATCCACTATGCAGGTATATATTTTTTCGTCGCGTGAAATGTAGACTTCAGTCGGGATTGCTTGTAATTGTCATTTTTTTTGTTCTCTTTAGGTCCACTCATAAATTCTGGAGAGCCGCCACAAACCGGGTCTGTCCCACCTCCCGGGAGACGTTTGGTAGTTCCCTTAAACATCTGTGTTTTGCAGGGTTTGTCTATTGTAAAAGCTCGTCTGCTATCAATGGAGATTCCAGCTCACGTTGGTGAAACTCATACCATGCCGGTACGACTTGAAAGTAATGCTGCCGAGCCGGCCGATGGTTATGAGAGACAAAGTGATAGGTTTATGAAAATCGATCCTTACAGGGGGAGTTGGGGGCTGCGTTTACTTGAACTGGAGTTGTCTAATCCGACCGACATTGTCTTCGAGACTAGCGTTTCAATTGACATGGAGAAAACTGACTCTCCGCACTCTAACTGTGCAGAATTTGGCGATTCGAAAACAACGAGGATCGACAAGGAATGTACTGCTCGAGTGCTGATACCACTGGAACATTTTAAACTACCTGTTCTTGACGGCGGCTCCTTTTTCGTCGGGGGTTCTCAAATCAACAGGACTAATGGCGGTCGGAGCTGTAGCTTCTCGGAAAAGGATATTAAGGCCGAGCTAAATGCATCCACTAAGGATTTAATCTCCAGAATTAAAGTCAGGTGGCGCTCTGGACGTAACAGTTGGGGAGAATTAGATATCAAGGATGCAATACAGGTTGCTCTCCAGGCATCCGTATTGGACGTGCTGCTGCCGGATCCGCTCACGTTTGGCTTTAGGCTTGCTAAAAGCCGTTTGCCCAAAAAAGCTCATTACGTGCATGTGACCAATTCTTTTGGTTCCATCAATGCCCATGACATGACTGGGATGGAAGTGCTGGTACGCAACAATACCAAGGATAATATAAAAATTGATCTCAGCATCGCATGCAAAGATGTAGCTGGTCAAAACTGCATCGAGGGTGACAAGGCAACCGTTCTATGGGAAGGTGCTAGATTAATCGTTTTTTTTTTTTTTTTTTTTTTTGAATTTTATACTCCCTCCCATTCATTTTATTTGTCATTCTGTATTTTTTTCACTCTTTTTTTATGCCAAAATGAATCCTACTTAATAACAATTAACCTTCTTTACAATAATTATTTTGGAAACTTGGAGATTAAATGTGATGAGAGGAGGAAATTAATTATGGGTAGACATGGGATAACGAGGGAGAAAAAGCTAAAGAGTGATGCTACATGTACACATATGTGTACACATATTTGTACACATGCATCTCATCCATCCATTTAATGTGGGACCCATTCATTTATTGTGGGACCACATTAAATGGATGGATGAGATGCATGTGTGTACACTAGAATGACAAATAAAATGAATGGAGGGGAGTACTTGGTTTTCATTTTATGAAAGAATACCGCACCAGTATTCCTTGATGCTTTCTTTGTTCAGAATTAACTGCAGCATTGTACTTTACGTGAAGTTCAATATATAACTTTGACCATTAAATGTTTAATTATATATTAGTGAAAGTTAAAAAAATATTTTGAAAATATATAATAAGACAAATCCAACATCATCTTAGATGCTTAAATTTAATTTTATATTAGAATATAGTACGATTGAATGTTAGTATATGAATAGTGTAAAAAAGTAAAGCTTTGCAATCGAAAGCGAACGGAGGTAGTATCTAATAGTGGGCACGTTATACTTGTTTATGTATGTCAGGTGTCTTGACTGGTATTGCGATGGAGGTTCCTCCTCTTGAAGAAATAAGGCATATTTTCTCTCTATATTTCCTGATCCCAGGTGAGTACACTATGTTGGCTGCTGCTGTGATAGATGATGCTAGTGAAGTTCTTCGAGCTCGAGCAAGAACTCACTCGTTCGAGGAACCAATCTTCTGTCGTGGACCACCATTTCATGTGCGGGTGCATGGGACTGCATGAGTTTCTCGTTACGGGCCCCATCTTGTCGGATCATATAACTATGCTAGTCACACTGTTAATCCCAGTTTTCTTCAACAATGTTGGAAAGGTGGATAGGTAGACCGGGCGGAGCATATATACTGCTTACATGCTTAATTAACGTTGTGTTAGTTTCATCTCTTATGAAGAAATTGATTCACTTGTAATCTTGCATCGATGGTGATTTTAGTGAAGTTTTAAGGAATTATGATTTCTGGCGATGAAGTGATCAATTATTATTCCCCAAATTTAACCCGACTTTCTCGTTTTCTGTAATGATAATGATCCATAAGCAGAATCGTTGTTTTTTGTTTGCCTATGTATTCTTTCGTCTCTTATAAGATGTACCCAGTACTCCATCCGTCCATAGGTGGATTCAGGAGCTTGATATTTCTGGTGCACTGGACAAATTATGGAAAGAAGTATTCAGCGGTAGAGTCAAGCCTCTAGTAAGTCCCGATTACCATTTGATCAATTTTTTTTTTTTTTACAATATTTAGGTAAGATATTCTATTTTCTCTCAACTTTTTAAATACATAACTGTAATCTCACTCGTCCATTTTTCAAATCCTAGCTCCGTCCGTAGAAGTGTCGAATGATAATAGAATATGATAAAACTAATTTTCTAAGTGAAAGCTTTTTCTATCTTATTTCGAATTGAGAGATGAAAGTGTGAAATTTGTTTCACACTTGAATAATCACCACTTAACACTAAAATCGAAAATTACTTGCTTCGGGCCAAAAAAGATCAAACTTCCATTTGGAGTATTCGACCAATCTATGCATACTTACTCTTGGATAAAATCTCGATTTTTTGACCTGACGTTCGTCGTAGTTTTTGTTTGCATTCCTTGGTTCCCTTCAAGAAAGAACCAACATCTCTTTGAATGGTTGACCTTTCATTTAGCAGCAGTTTTGTCCTTCATAATCCAGATAGGTCCGTCCTGTATTACGAAAATCTTTTTCTCCATTCATGGCTGCAATGAGCTTAGATATTATCTAGTCACTAAATTCATTAATATAAAATATAGGAACTTCGTTTATCATAGATGAATCTATGCTGTATGGATGAGATGATTTTCGAGAAACAAAATAATGCATTTTTTGAGAACTTGTGATTTTTAGATCTGGTCCAAGTTAAAAATCAAATCGATTGATTCTTGGTGGAACCAACCTCTCTGATACCACTTGTTGGTCACATTATACTTAAAAAACAACTTAGAGGGGTGAATAAGTAGTTTCTTGTAAAAGCGTTGATGCAGATACAACAACTAAGCATGCTCTTGTGACTTTGATGCTTGCATGGTTTCCAGAATAAGTATATAGAATAAAACCACAAGCTTTATGATGTAGATAATGAAAGAAGTAAATGACACAAGACGTCCAAGGAGTCTCCATACAAGAGTTTTGCTTATTAAAATTAATTACTGCACAACAGTTATGATTTTAATTAAACACTTCTTGGATTGTATCTTTCACATAGATTGATACAATCGGCTTCACAGCTTTGGCTATTTCCACAGATTGACTGTGGGGTGGTCTTGAACTTCCATCTTCTTCTCACACATATTGGAAGTTTGGTTCGTCTAAGCATATTTGTTCCACACAGGTCGGAAGACGCTTGCTTTGTTAGTCCACACATGGCTAACTTCTCAACTTCAGGTAAGGTAAAATATTATCGAACAACGGTTGTATCTTTGAATTTACGTTGCTGTAGTTTATTGTTCACTTATTGAGGACTTATCTAATCTTTTTGTTGTATAATGTCATTATAGGGTGAAGAGAGATATTCGTTCTTTAAGTTCGTAAGAATGATAACATGATAAGTGTTTTAAGAAGTCCTCTAGTTGGGCTATTTATAACCTTGAAAATATATTCGTTATAAATATTGTTGTTACCGGGTACGTGAGATATAGACAACTTATACTAGGGGCTTGCTGACTGTTTGAATTAAGTAATCCATCTTGCTCAACATTAAATGCTTCTGACATTCTTTTGACCTTCATTGAATGCTCCGTACACCTACGTATTAAATATTGTATCTATCAGTATTAAATGCTTTTCATACTGTGAATACTTTGTGGATATTATATTGCTCTACTCACAACGGTTTGATTTTCAAGTTCCATGCGAGTGGATTTACACTTCACTTTTTCTAAGTAAAGTGCTTATAGAAAATATGATTTAGCCAAGAGGGTTCTTTTGATGTAGGCATAAGATCTTCAATATGTTGTATCTTCATTCTTGTTTGATGGTGCTGTATGAACCGTTGTAGGATGAGTGCGGTGGTTTTTTTTCGCATTTATCAAATTCCAAAGGAATCCTCCCAACATGGTTAGTATGCGGAGATCGAACGAAATTACCCCTGAACGGTTTGATTTTTTTGGGTGGAAGCAAGGAATTATAGGTTTAGAGTGCCATGTGGTGAATATTTCAAGTTTTCAAGTCCATATCATGCATAGATCGCCGAAATAAGTCCCAGTATCGGACAATGCATAAGTCATTGCTTTATTTGGAACTTTAAACCTCTGGCAGAGGGGGCCATATTCTAGATTTAAGTTTTTTAAGGTTGTAATCCCATGAGTAATCTTTACACTAGTGCAAAATCTTGTATATCAAATAAGTAATGGAGGAGTTGTGGCGAGAATAGTGGGCAGGTAGAAGCTCCTCGGCTACAGTGCCGCTTTAGACATCTTCCGACTCTTTTTATCCAAATCTCATTCGTTACTGCCCGAATCACCTTGATTCTTGCACATAGAATAGTTTAGACAGGGGACTACAATTTTTTAAGACCAGGTTAATGAATCTTTGTGTTTTTATTAGACAGGGAGTACGAGATTTTAAGGTCAGGTTAATGAATCTTCGTGTTTCTAAGGCTAAATATTTTAACTGTTGACCACAATGTCGCGATAGACTTTTTTGCCATATCTCCTTGGTTATTGGTCTGAAACACTCGTCTATTTTGTGTTGGAATTCTTTCCTCAAGAGAACCAAAGGAATTCTGAAAAACCACGACAATCGTTGGGTCGAAAATTCGAGATATTTCTAGGGGCTTACTATGTAGAGATTGACCGAAATTACCCCATAAAAAAAGTTTGATTTTTGTGGGGTCGAAGTAAGGTTTTTTTTCCTTTAGTGTGAAATATTTCAAGTTTTCAAGTCCATATCATGCATATATTACCCGAATACTTTCCACTATCGGATAATACATAAGTTGTTGGTTTATTTGGAACTTTGAACCTTAATTATAAGGGTTCGTGTTCTAGATTTGTGTTTCTTAAGTTGTAATCCTTTGAGTAAGCTTTCAACTGGTGCAATAATCGAGTATATCGAATAAGTAACAGAGAAGTTGTGGCCAAACCAGTGGGTTAAGAGCTCCTTGGCTACAGTGCCTCATTTGGACATATTTCGATTGTTTTACCCATATCTCATTCTTTATTATCCAAATGCCATTTACTCTTTAACCATATAAGTTAGACAGAAAACTATGATACTTTATGGTCAGATTTTTTCGTGTTTCTAAGGCTAAATATTTTAACTTTCGACCACAACATTGCGATTGTGGTATAAATATTTTTAACCGGTATAAATATTTTTTTATGTTTGGTATAAATATCTTTTTGCGGTAAATTTATATCACTTGTTTCCTTTTGTTTGTTCGTTAATCGTTGTGGGCTAGGTAATTACAATGATCAGTTTTTGATATGTCGTGCAGTTGAGGTATTTCCAAGAAAGAAAAAGAAAATAGAAAGAAGGGGAAATGAAGTAATCATTGATCTTATCTCAATTTTTCTTTCGATTGACTCGAATCTTGCAATTTGTTTGTAATTGAGTTTCACTGCACTTGCATAAGTAATATTTTTAAGCGAGACCACATAAATCTCCCAGCGTAATATTAATTACAAAAATGGCCCATCCTATACCATATTTATACAATTTGTCCCAAAAAAAATTCTGACGCCTGAAAAATGAGTACGCACGTCGGCGCGCATACGTGAAAATCACACGTGGTCTTAGCCGACACATCGACGTCGTTTTGGGCAATTGAAAAAAATGATAAAATTGAAGAATGAGCTGTCATCGTTCTCGTCTTTCTTACAGAGAAGCCCTAAGTCACAAGTTTTATTCGATTTGAGTAATCTTGATGTTTTTTATCGGGGAAAGGAGTATTGATTTTTTTTGTTCTTTTTAACAAGGGTGATGTCTACTCTAAATGTCTTGATTTGGATGTGGCATGGAGGGATTTTACTGACAATAGAACGTTTACTGGAGAATACTCATTTGATTTGAGAGATTATGATGTGTTTGAACTTGGGGATAGCTTCTTTGATGAGTTAATCCTTGCACCTAATTTATGGTTAAGCTAGGATTTTGAGGTGTGCTTTTAAGGATAAATCGACTAGAGATTTCAAAATTATGGATGTTGGTGATGATGACTTTGATATTGTAAATTATGCACTCCAATATATTGATGAAGAAAATGTTTTGGAAGTATATTGTGAATGTGAGAATGAATCTGGAGGATTAGAAAAGGTGCATTGCAGTGAGGTTGGAGGGTTAGAAAAGATGCGTGGCAGTGAGGCTGGAGGGTTAGAAAAGGTGAATGAGGGTGTGTATGTTGGGTTAGATGTTGGTGATGATGACTTTGAGTTTGATGATATCCTTGTTGAAGATGATCCCATTTATCATGATGGGACGGAAGATGGAGACTTTTTTGATGAGGATGAGGAGTTCTTTGAATCTAGAAGAGTTAAAAGGGCATACAAGAAGAAAGAGCAGGAGAAGTTGATAGAAGGCAGACAAGATAAAGAAAAGGAGAACCAAACTGAGAGAAGGAGACTCATACTGATAAGGAGAAGGAGACTCAAACTGAAAATGAGATAGAGAAGAAGACTCAAGATGAGATGGAGAATCAGTTAGAAAAGAGGCAAATTGTAGCAGACTTGATAGATATTGATGATGAGTTAGACTTTGATGCATCTTATGAAAGCCTACATGAAGATGGTGAGAAGATAGTGAAGACAAAGGTTTTTTCCATAAGTGTTCCTCCCAAAGATCTTAAATTAGAACTTGGTTTGAAGTTCTTTGATCACAAAGAATGTCAGGATGTAGTCAGACATTGGGCAATTGCACATGGTTACAATATTAAGTGGATGTAGTCAGACATTGGGCAATTGCACATGGTTACAATATTAAGTGGACTAAGACTGCTCTTGGAAAGCTACAAGCAGAATGTGTATAGGGCTACAAATGGAGGATGTATGCAAGTGAGATACATGGTGAACCTACATGTATAATCAAAACTTTGAATGGAAAACACATTTGTGTTATAGCTCAATATAATAGACAAGCTAACTCAAAGTTTGTAGCTGCTCACTTCTTACCTAAACTGAGAATCTATCCAAACATTACCAATAAGGAAATGGAGGTGGACATGCGACTCACCTATGGATGCACAGTTAAGCCTATGGTCTCTTAGGGGAAAATGGATAGCATTAGAGCAAATAAGAGGCACCTTTACTGATCATTATGCACGGCTCAAACCATATATCTTAGAGCTCATGAGGAATGACAGAGAGGGTGACTTTGAATTGAAGACTTATCTTGATAAGGAAGATAGACCCATGTTTGAGAGACTGTATACTGGATTTTCTGCTTTGAGGAAAGGTTTCCTTATTGGTTGTAGGAAATTCATTGGATTTGATGCTTGTTTTCTAAAAACTGTGTTAGGTGGTGCATTACTTGTTGCAGTTTCAAAGGACTCCAATAATAAGATGTATCCCACTGCATGGGCAGTGGTTGAAAATGAGAATGAAGCAACCTAGACTTGGTTTTTTGAATGGCTCTTTGGGGATCTTAACATTGGGTATGGTTTAGGATGGACCTTTATGAGTGATAAACAGAAGGTATGGATCTTATTGTTTAAACACTGAAGCTTGTGAGATAATTATGCACTCGTTTCTGATTTCAACTATATTGCAGGGGTTGATTAATGGCATTCAGAAGTGTAACACCCCCAAGATATTCGAGGTGTATTACAGCGCTGTGGACCCCTACATGGGACCCACCAGGCTAACACAAGAAAAACACCACTCGACTAACCGTCTCGGTTAGCAAGGAAATAATTGTTAACAACAAAAACATAAAACAACACGCCCGGTACAACCGGCATAATAAACATCAACCGACAAATACAGTAACTCCAACGAAGACAAATCACCACCCGAAAGGAAAAGCCTAAGTACTCGCGAGTACAATCTATAAGTTTACAATTTGGAAAACAACCACATCAAAAGAGACGGAAGAAATTAACAAGACTCGATTGCACATGTCAAAAACTTTGGCCGACATCCTCGTACCATCCCAGCGCCCGCTCGTCTGGCTGAACATAACCTGAAATCCATAACAAGAATTTCCCCGACAACGGGTCCCCAAAGGGGTTAGCAATTACGCTAGTATAAGTATTCAAGGCAAACCAGTCGCTTACACATTTCATAGTACATGCACCAATATCATTTCAAAAACCAAAACTAGACATGTCTTTTTCGGAAACAAACAGTCAAACAATTTGCCTAGGACCGGGACGAAGCCACGAATCCCACCCGAGGCCTATAAGGACCCTCCCGAGCTGGCCATTTCATAAAATAAATCACGCACAGGCATCGCCTAGGACCGGGACGAAGCCACGAATCCCACCCGAGGCCTCTAAGGACCCTCCCGAGCTGGCTAGCGAAACAAACTCATGAATCCAGAGTGAAGTCATAGATTCCCCCGAGGCCCCGTCGGACCCTCCCAGGGTGAGCAAAGCACACACAATATACATTACCATTTCATGTTAAGCATAAAGGTTTCCAAAATAATACTTGCCTTGAATGTTGACGACGCAACGAACGGAAAGGAAAGTCACCGACGAACGCTAGGAACCAACGAAACCGAACCTAACGATTCGAAGAATACAATCACAACCATTTCTAAATGAATACGGAATTGGAATACACCCGAAAACCCGCCTACGATTCATGTATATTCGTATATAAACAACAACGAGGGCGGACCGCAACCAAACCCTCTCAATTCCGTAAAAATCACAAAATATACCATGAATCCGTAGGGAAACTAAGAATACCAACAAGATTAATCATATTTATCATGAATTAATCGACAAAACGGAACGAATCGGACAAAAACGTGAAAACCCCCAATTTTACCAAAAGTAGGGTTCTAAAGATCTAACCTTGATTCGCTGGATCAAGGTATGATATCGGACGAATGATTGATGATATAACCCAAAGAACTCCATGGATATGTTGTTAAACAACATGGCTTCAAGCTTAGAACACGCCAAATGGAAGAGGAGAAGAAGAAGGTGAAGAATGGCGAGAAAACGTCTCATAGGGGCCTTTATAAGCCGATCGCTTACGGTTACGTGAATCGGCCAAGGGTTACGACGTAATCGAAGTCATCGCCGCAAAATCGCCGCCCGCTACGTACGCACGCGTGGCCTTACGTACGAATCGCCCTTACGCACGTAACGGCCGAGCGCTAACGCACGTTACTCGCCGTATCGGGCCGGCCCGAGCATGCCCGGCCATGACGACTCGGACCAATTCCGACGGCCCGAACGACCCCGAAACCCGAACCTGAATACGAAGCGAAGATACGGTTACGAAATACTCGCAAAGACGAATCCGAGCACTAAGAGAACACACGATTCCGACCACCCGAAGGCTCGAAATTTGACAACGGAAAGTAATTACCCAAAAACTTTGGGAAATTACGAAAATGGCCCAAAACGCCCGGAAATCACGATACGTGATCGAATAACCAAACCGAAGTTCACAACACGTATAACAAAGTTAAACGAACTTACGGGAAACTCGAAACAGCAGTTTCGACCGAGATTCGCAAGAATCGAACTCAAGTGCGGAAAAGTCGCTAAAAAACACGGAACTCAACAAAACGACACCGAAACGAACTCGGATGTCAAAAAGTGTAGAATTAATCATTCTCAGAATAATGAAACGGTCATGAGCGAGTCATCAAAACGGACTTCTGCCGAAAAAAAAAGAAGTTACCGAAAATCGAAATTACGGGTATTACAAGAAGCTTGCACCTAATGGTGAGCACAGACATTATGCAAGGCATATTTATGCCAACTAGAAGAAAAAATTTCCAGGGCCAAAATTCAAGGAAAGCTTCTCGCAGGTTGTCAAAGCTTCTTCCAAGTCTGATTATGATTGGTGCTTCATAAGCTGAAGATGGAGAGTCCACTTGCAGCTGCTGATTTCGAAAGCAAAGGACCCCAAGCATTCTGTAAGGCCTTAGTTAACTCCTACATAAAGTCAGATACCATGTTGAATAATGTATGTGAGACATTTAATAGTTACATTTTGAGGAGTAGAGATAAGCCCGTGATTGACATGCTAGAGGATATTAGGATGAGTCTTATGTCTAGGCTATATGAATTATCATCTAGATTTGAGAAGAGCGTGAACTGTGCTAATCCACTTTGTCCAAACATAATAAAAAAGTTGGATAGGATACATGAACTTGTGAGATTCTGTGAAGTTAGACCTGCTGTATGTGGAAAGTTTGAGGTGCATTTCAATGATGATTCACATGTTATGGATCTCAATGAAAAAAGTGTACTTGTAGGGCGTGGGAGTTGAATACAATAGGCATGATCCTATAGATTATGTAGACAATTTCTATTTCAAGCATAATGCATTGAAGTGTTACTAGTTTGGTATAAGTCCAGTTCATGGGTTCAAGTTTTGGCATATTGTAGACGAACCTCCTGTCTTGCCCCTCATATTATCTAAGGCACCTGGCAGGCCGAGGAAGCTAAGAAAAAAAAGCATAGATGAGGTTCAAAATCCTAAGACAAGTACAAAGTTGTCTATACGTGGGCTTCAAATGTCTTGCAAAAATTATGGTGGGTTTGACCACAACAAGAGAACGTGTAAGAATCCGCCAAAAGGGGTTGAGGTAATATGCATTTTATTATTCCATTACTTAAATTATTATTAACAAAGTATTGAAGACTGTTGAAAAATTATCGGTATTTGCGCCGTTGTGCGGAAGCGTAAATATAAAGTGCGGAAATTAAACGACACACGGATTTATAGAGATTCGGCCAAACGTGCCTACGTCCTCTCTCGATGTATCTTTTTCTATAAGTTAAAGATCAAAACCTCTGCACCTCTCTTCTATCGGTCGAGGGATTACCGTTACAAGCTCGTCTTTTTGTTGGTCCGAGTTAAACCGTTTTTCTTTTCTATTGGACAAGGAATCAACCACTCTAGCTTTCTATCGGTACTAGATAAACCTCACTAAGATAGCGATTGCGATTCTAACAATGCCGGATCCTTGATCCTAATAACATCGAATCCAATCGTATATTTTCTTTTACCTCTCGTGTATATGTTGAATGTATAAACACTCAAACTAAATAATATAAGCTCAATATCACAACAACAATATAAGTATATCAATCTCAGATCAATGAATGTTTTGCTTGAAGTTGTTGTATGGTTTGATACCAAGGATGTGGTATTTATAGCCTTCTTCATCAAACTATCCTTTGCTGCCAGTTGACTTGCTAGCGTCCGCTAGCTCTTCTTAATAGCGTGCGCTATCGCGCATTTTTGCTTTAGCGTACGTTATTCACTGCATGATACGTACGTTAATGTCTTTCACTTTCAGTCCAGTAGCTACTAGAGATGTTAAACGGGCTCGGGCCCAGCGGGCTGACCCGTTTAACCCGCCAAAAAACCGGGTTAGGGCCGATATTTCCTAGCCCGTTTAAATCCGGGCTTTTTTGGCCCGGACCGTTTAGCCCGAAGCCCGTTAGGACTAGCTCGAAGCCCGCTAGGGCTAGCCCGAAACCCGATATATATATATTTATATATATATATATATATATATATATATATATATCGTTAATTTCAACTTACAGTAATACTATATTTATATATAACATATATTACTATTATATATGTAATATATATTAATATTATATATAATATATATTGTTATTGTATTAGTTAATATAGTGTGTATATATATGTATATACATAAAAGTGTATTTTGTGTTATATTTATTATACCTTTTGCATTTGATACATTTGGCATGAGGCTGTGGAGCTGCTCAAAAGAGTCCAACGGGTTATGCATGGCAATGTTACGACCCCAGGTCTCTGAATGTAGTTTTTAGAAGACTTGGTTTTGCTATTCAAAAAGGGCTAGCGGCGCAGCTTGTTGCCCGCTTGCTTGTCGTTTCAGTGTAAAATAAATATATAAGATATTAAATGACGAAAAATTCTATTAGCTAGAATTTACTCCAAAATTTATTATAGTATATTTGTTAATATATATATATATATATATATATATTGTTACTTTTTTTTGGTTTATGACTTATAAAAAATAAAAAATATATTTTTTAAATATTTAGCCCATTTAGCCCGTTTAGCCCGAAGCCCGCTAGGGTTAGGGTTAGGGCCGATATTTCCTAGCCCGTTTAAATCTGGGCTTTTTTGGCCCGGACCGTCTAGCCCGAAGCCCGATAGGGCTAGCCCGTTTAACATCTCTAGTAGCTACTGTCTCTCTTCCTTAGCGTGCGCTAACATCTCCTTGTAGCGTGCGTTAAACTTGCGTCATTACATGCGTCATATATCCGTTTATACTTTTTGACTTTGCATCAGAATCTTCCCAACGGATTGATTGACTTGAATTCAAACTGATATTTAGCGTGCGCTAAATATCATCTCTTGTGTGCGCTAATGCTGATTTCACTGCATACGTCATTCTGTGTTTGAATCTCTTTACAACGGTAATATGACCTCGATAGCGTGCGTTAGATATAATGTGTAGCGTGCGCTATCCTTATCAAATGACTTCACTTGAGGTAACTTCGAACTTGGCTGTTCTGCAGATAACTCCCGTTAGCGTGCGCTAACAAGTGTTTTGTAGCGTGCGCTAATGCAGCCCAGATTGCAACTTTTTGCGTCTTCGTATGCTTCATTGTTTTTATTCGCCTCTTTGTTGTTTTGTTTTGTTTAGCAACTTAATCATCAAAACACTATTTATTCATATGTGGAATAAATATTCCAACAAAGACTAATGGATGTTACTTCTTATGTAGGAGACGAGAAACGTTCCAGTAGGATGCCAAGAAAACCTCCGACATGGACCACGCCGAGGCCCTCCTCCACTGTCAAGTATGTCATGCAAAGAGCGACGGGGCAGACACGACGAAGATATGGTGGTCATGTATACAGCGATTCGAGTTCGATTTATGTCCAAGTAAGTAAATATACACTTGCTTCCATATTTGCACTTGTTTGTTTCTAATAATTCCATTATTCTCAGGAGCTGAATACACGCCGTGTTTATTTCTCAACTTCTAATCGTGGAGCCACAACTGGAGGCAATCAAGGAAGCACGATAGGCAGCAAAGGAGTCACTGGAGAAAGTCAAGTTGAAAATCCCACCCCTTCGTAATTCCTTGGAAAAAAATGTTCGTTGTTGAACAAATTTTATCTTAGATTTGATGACATTATACCAGTTTGTAATGAATCTTAGATCATGATCACTTGTGTTGGACCATTTTGTGATCATTATACCATTTTGTGATCATTATAGAATCTAATTGTTCGGACTTGGTTCAAATTTGTTGTCAATACAAGGTGATACGTGTAAGCTTAACATATTACACTATAAATATCCCGATTAACATCTTCAAAACGAAGCAAATTGATTTAGGCTCAAAATGATATTTCACTATTAATATCCCAATTAACATATTACAAATAACACCAAAAGCTAAGCAAACTGTTTTACAAACATAAACCCTAAAATCAACGAGAAAGACAATGCATTGAAGAGATAAAGGACTCTTTCACTATAACTATCCCAAATAACCAAATCAAAAAGATTAAAATCCCTGTGACATATATCGCATGAACTCTCGAACTTGTCCGTTTCAACCCTTGCTTCAACAACTTGTTCTCAGCTCAAAGTTTTTTAATCTTCAACTCAAACTCATCCTTCAATCCAATCTTTTGTTCGTATTTTTTTCTCCTTTTCAACTATCACATGGCTTTTTCTTATGCAGTCAAGAAGAGCCATTTTCGCCTTTCCCTCAAATGGCGCTTCATACCACACAAAGTAACCACAATCGGAGCTACGTCCACATCCAATCTCAAAATTCAGATTTCATGATTAATCGGAAAAAACACACATACACAAGGATAAAATTTGATACATAATTTAAGAACACTAACCTCATTACCAAGCGGGCATCTCCAGAGCCTCATACTCGGATTCAAGATCGTGAATGACATATGGAGATTACATGCTCCATGATCGCAGTAGGGCCTTGGTGTTGAATAGTCTGAATTGTAGCTTCTTGAAGACGAATCAGACATTATTACTCAAAAACCTAGGTTGAATGAGAAGAATGAGAAGAATGAGAACGATGACGGCTCATTCTTCAATTTTATCATTTTCTTCACTTGCCCAAACGACGTCGTTTGGGCCTATGTTTCGGCTAAGACCACCTGTGATTTCCACGTATGCAAGCCGACGTGCGTAGTCTTTCCAGGCGTTAGGAAATTTTTTCGGGACAAAATTGTATAAATATGGTGTAGGATGGGCTATTTTATAATTAATGTTACGCTGGGACATTTCTGTGGTCTCGCTTAAACGTTAGGACATAATAAGTAATTTTACCGTAATATTATTACCCACATAGTTAATATGATGGTAATAGGTTGTGGAGTTTTTTGGCAGTAGATTCTAGGGTGAAGGATTAAGGTATGATTTTAATGGTTGTATTTCTAGTCCGTTTGTTATATAAACTTACCTAAATTAATGTCGATTTTAAATATAAATTGTAGGTATAGATTATTCTTCCGATTATAATTGACTCTGCCTGCAGCAATGGCTCCACCCCTCCTGCTTCCTTCTATTAAACCTAAAGAGGCTGTTTACGAAAATTTGGAGGGGAGGGAAGGGATTTTATTAAAACTATGTATTTGGTTCATAAAAATAAAAGAGAGAGTGAGAAAATTCTAATCTATTTCTCACTTCTTTCGTTTTACGTTCCCTCCAATATTAGAGGGATTTGGAGGGAATAAAAAATTTGTTTATTTAATTATTTAAATATCCTTAACTTTTGAGATAAAATATAAAAGTAAATACTCCATCCGTCCCAATCGAAGTGCAATATTTGGAGTAAAATTGGTGTATTTTAAGAGAATGATTGGATGTGACAGATGTGTAAGTTTTGTTAGTATTGATGGTGAGTGTGTGGTATAGATTAAAAGGTAAAATGAATTGATGATGAGTGTGTGATAGAGATTAAAAACTAAAAAGTGATTGTTTGATGTGATTTGAGGTATTTAATGAAATATTGTATTTTTAAAATGATATTTTTCTTCACTAATTTCGAGCAGGACGGAGGGAGTATATATATCTAGGGATGGCAATAAAACCCGAACGTGACGGGGAAACCCAAAACCCGATCATAACGGGTCGGGGCAGGGCAGGCATTACCGGGTTATGGGGCGGGGATCGGGGCGTTAACGGGAATTTTTTCGGGGTTCGGGGTAGTGACTGGGTGACCGCGCCCCGCCCCGCCCCGATTATGTTATATATATTTTACATATATAATCATATATAATTATCTAATTATATATAATTATGTTATATATTATAAATATATATATATAATTATATATATATAGTTATATTTTATAGATATATACATATAATATGGGGAGATTTTTAGGGCTTCACTGAATCACTTCACTTCTGTTCTGAGTCCCGACTTCCTCTTTCATTTCTATTCCTCACAGCCGACATCCTATTCCTCACAGCCTACGAGTCGACCATCGCCCGTCATTTCAGTTTCTTCCTTACATCTATCGACCGCCGCCGATGCCTGACCACCACCACAGCCGACAAGTCGACGACCATCGCCCGTCGTTTCTTCCTTAGATCCGCCGACCGCCGCTGACGCCTTACGGTTGTTGTAACTTTCATACTTATAAACTTCAAAAATCAATTCTGGATTTGTTAGTGTGAATTAAGAAACGTACTTGGTATCTCTGTGGAATGACCAGCTGGAATTAATACTTTTCTGTGGAAAATCAATTCTGGATTTGTTAATGTGAATTAAGAACTGAGCAAGTAGTTTCACTTGTTCTGTGAAAAATCAATTCTGTGGAAAATCAATTCTGGAAAATTAATACTTTTTTGTGGAAAATCAATTCTGGATTTTCTGTGGAAAATCAATTCTGGGCTAGAATTGAGAAAGTAGTTTCACTTGTTATATAATCTGTTACTAGAACTTGTTAAGGAGCTTGTACCGTTAAAGAGCTTTTTACTTGTTTGATGATACTAGAACTTGTACCGTGTTGCTACCCAAAATATTATCCGGAGATAGATATTGCTGGAATGGATGGATTAACAAACAAATGCGAGAACACTTCCGTAGGAAAAGTAAATAACACAAGATTTGCCGGGGTTGTTAGTCCCGGTCTTCAATGCTCTCGCGAGATATTATTAATATGAATATTCGGGGATACAAGTATTAATGTTAGAGTACAATTACAATGAGTGTAAAGTGTTAGGAGTATGCCCTCGAATGCCACTCAGAGGTTGTTGAGTGAGGGCATTGTACTTGTAATTATGTAAACCATTTATATAAGGCAAATGAATGTTTCTTTATTTACTGGTAGTTACTAGCATTCCTAACTCGTAAATAAACATATAGAAACTAGTCCGTGTATTTGAGAGCAAAACGTTCCACTCCTTATTGGATAAGGGAGTCGGCACTGGAAAGGTTATAGCTCAAATACTTAATCGTTCGCAAGTCGATGAAACTTGGTAGGCGTTAAGTTTATGTGAAGACTTGTATGACGTGTTCTTTGACATGGAGAGTGCTGTCGAACACTAATGGTTAGTGGGAGCACACGTTATAGGTATGCTAATTGGATTAGTATACTCGAACCGACTCACCCTCGATTCGTCACATGGATTTCACTCGGGACGATCAATGACGGAATCGAAAGGTTGTGATAGGTATTCGTGAACCTTAGACTTGAGGATTTAGTAGGGATGTGCTTGTGACGTCAAGATTTTCATTAGAGTAGTTCGACCACGTAAACGGAAGGCGGGGTCAACCTCGACGTGCATCTTGACGGGCAAGTAGCGAGTCCTACGAATACCAAGATAGAATTCTTTCTCCGTTAGTGAGCGGGTTATATGTCCTATGCGGTTATTGGCGAGATGAGATCATAAGTCTTTGGCCAAAGCATTGGAGCTAGTTGTATTAGATACACGGCTGACTCGATGATCTCGATTTGCATTAACGCATGCATAGCGTAAAGTACGAGATAGGTTTTGGTCGCCGTGACCTATAACTTGATCGGGACATTTGAAAGAAGGGTTTATACGTATCTTGGTATTCACTACGAATGGTTCTTGAATGATCCCAATCATTCGTTCTCGATTAAGTGCAGTGTAGGCCACCAGTGGCTAGGTGGTGCTACTACTCTTTGGTTCCTCCCATTCTTGATCGAGACGGACCTACCGAGTCGCGCATTAGGATTGACGACGGAATGAATTAAGCTAATTCTCTCATTATGAATATTAGATATTGGATATCTAATTTGGGACATTGGATATTTAAATCGATTTATCGGATAAATTGATTTACGGCTTAATGAATTAAATATATCACTGGGTGATTAATTTAATTCATGGATATAATTATTTCTTGGAGAAATTAATTATGTTATTATGTATTTGATATGATTAATTAATTGTATTAATTGATCGATATAAATACATCGGAACGGAATCGGAGTTTATCTGTTTGGACTCACGGAGTCCGAAGCGAACTCGTCGTATTTCTTCATCATAGCCGCCCCCCTTCCCCACACCTTGACAAGACTTTGATTTTTAAATCAATTGGAATCTTGATTAGGTGTTTAATGAATAGATATTTGATATCTTTTTCAAGGTGGGGTTAAACATGAGTTGTTCTCATGTGGAAAGGAATTGAATAAGAAGAGAAGACTTGTCACTCTCTAAATATCATTGTGCCAACCGTGAGATACATTGAGAGAGAGAGAAAGTTAGACTTTGAGTTCAAACACTTATCTTCATCTTCTTCTTCAACTTGTTCTTGGTGATTCTTGGAGAAAAATCAAGAAATAAATGAGAATTGTGAGTTATACACTTAGAGTGTGATAATCTCATATTGGAAGCTTCATCACTTAGCTCTAGCCGTATCCTCGGAGGATAGCAAGGTGATCGTCGTTCCGGTCGTTTCTCCGGCGCGTGGCAAGTAGAGACGCGGTACTTTTGGCGTTGGATCGTTCAAGAGCTTGGGGAATAGCTCAAGAGAAGGTTTCCATTTAATCAACGGACTTCGAGGGTTAGTTTCTTATGACTCTTGCTTTTCGTTTATATATTCGTATATACGTAGCTCGATCGATCCTCGTAGGGATTCGGATCGAATTAATTTTCGTTTCCGCTCATTGCGGCCTTCGATTTTAGGCGCCGAATCCCAACAGTGGTATCGGAGCGTAGGTCTTGCGATCGTATATACGATATTGGCATTTGGAATGCTTGATTAGATGGTGAATGATTTGGAATCATTTTAGTCATAATCGTGGTATATATATTTTTACGTTCGTTGTAGTTATATTTTTCGTAAGTTTATGTCTAAATATAAATCTTAATTTCTAGGAAATATGATTTATATTGAAGATATGAATGTTGAAATATATTGATATTGGATATCCGGTGAAAATCGAGCTCGAATCGTCGTCGGACGACTTTTCGGACAAAGGCGAGAAGCTGCCAGGGGTGACTCGGCCGTGTCGGTGACACGGGCCGTGTCAGCGATCCCAGCCTTGCGAGCGGACCGACCGTGTCGGGAGACACGGGCCGTGCACGGCGGTAGTCGCCGAGCGTGACTCGGCCATGCCAGCGATCGGCCGGAAGAAGTGCCGGCCATGGCGAGCCATTTTCGCCCGGCTCGATTTTTCGTGTATTCTTGAAAATTAATCTCCCATGTTAAATTGGATTTAATATGATTAAAATGATTTATGGTATTTCATTTTATAAGGGAAATTTAATTAATTGGAATATTTATGGTCGTAGAATTATTTTGAACGTTATTATATTACCGATTGTGTGAATCGATTGGATCGGTTCGTATTGTTGATTGGATCAATGTATCTCTACGCTTTCCATTTATTTAGTATTTATTGAATGAATGCTTTTGAATGGGGATGTGGTTCGTGGACTTAGTTTTGAATCGTTCGTTTTATTCGATTGGGTTGTAAAGGCCGTTTTGAGCCTATTTATTTTACTAGAAAAATTTGTATCTAGGATGCAATTTTCAATGTAAAATTTATATGTAATGACGAAGACCGGAGGAAGATCCATTTCGAGAAGACGAAGATTCAAGACGAAGACTTGTAATTAGATTACGGAGTTTTTGTTTTCTAGGAACGGTCCATGAACCACATGTTGGTAGCAACTAGGTTGTGAATGGTTGTTTCATATTGTATGAATGCCACAAACGCACTTAAACGATTAATGTGCAAAGTGTAACGTTAATCGCGATAATTCTCCCACAACAAATAATTAAGTTTATAAGGTTTCAAGGTTTTCCTTCCCTCCATCGAGTTTTGAAATTGAAATCCAAACCGGATGTGCTATGCTTCCGAGTTATCGGGGTAGTCGTTTGGGGAGGACGGATAAATTACCGGGAGCGCATTGGATGCCTTCGGTTGGAGCAAATTTTATCCCTAGAAACACGATAGGTTCGGATAAGATTCATTGTGAAACCGATTTGCGTCGATGGTATAAACTTAACTTGTTCACGAACCATAGAAACCGTATAGGTTGAGGGGAGTGAACAAGGGGAAAAAGAATATCGAATCATCCATTAGATGGGTTGGTGTTGGACACCACTTTATGAAAATTAATAGACTAGAAACACATTCGGTTGCCCTCTATTAAGATTTATAAAGAACTCGATCACCACTATGAAGTAGAGCGACGATACTTCGGATTTCACATGGGAGTGTGTTATTCCGATAAAATAGTGGGAGCTGGGTAACAAGAATAGAAAAGACCTTAATTCTATACTAGAACATAATATAACAAGTCACTAATTAACTGCTATACTTAATGCAGACAAATCTCAATATGACAATGAATCCACTCGCAATTCTACTCGAAAAGAACACCTTAATGGGACCTAACTTTGTGGATTGGCTCCGCAATCGATGATTGTCCTCGGTATAGAGGCACCGGGATATGTCTTGGAGACGGACATTCCGGCGCCTCTGTGCGGACCCGAGCCAATCAGGAAGAGATTGAAAACCACGAAAAGTGGGTTAAGGATGACGTGAAAGTCCGTGCTTATATGATGGCTTCCATGTCTGATGAGCTTCAGAGAGAGCTCATGAGAAAATGACTTCGCTAGGCGATTCTATCTCACTTAACCGAGCTTTATGGTGAGCACAGCAGAACTGCTAGATATGAGATATCCAAGCAACTGTTCGGTGCTAGGATGAAGGAAGGTGAGAAGGTTGGGGAACACGTCCTCAAAATGATATCCATGATCGAGATATTGGAGGCTCTTGATTTTAAAATGGATGCTTCTCTTCAAACCGACCTTATCCTACGGTCTCTCCCGATTCCTTCTCACAGTTTGTTATGAACTTCAACCGCAACGAAATTGCATGTAACTTAGTGGGCTAATGAACAAACTAGTGACCGCTCGGTCTCGGATGAAGACTCCGCGGATGAAGGAGTCTGCACTTGTGATTTCTTACGGACTTCGGAAGTCTAAGAATAAGAAGAAAAAGACCAAGAAGCGGATGGACCACAAGCTAAGGACCTTAAGGGAAAGGGCAAGGCCCCGATGGTTCCAAAGAACAAGAAGAAGAAGGATGCTTGTCTCAAGTGCGGTGAGTGGGCCACTGGGCTAGAGACTGTCCGATTCTTCATGGCACTTCGTCTGTAACTTTTAGTTTTGGAAACAAATTGTTCGCTACTGTATTTTCTACTTCTGATATCGGATTCGGTGCTAGTTCTCATATTTGTACCGTGAATCGGGATCTGGAACAAAGTAGGAAGCTTGGAGTGGAGAAGTTATGATCACGGTCGGAGCGGGCATAGTGTCGAGGCGGCCAGGCATAGGATCACTTCTTTTGGGTTTAGAATCCGGTTTTGTTTTGACTTTAGAAGATGTACTTGTTTTGCCCAAGGGGCACAAAAACATTGTATCCATTCGGTCATGGACCGAAAAGGCTTTTCATTTTTCATTGGTGATGGTTCCCGCAAAATTTATTTTAGAAATAAACTAGTGGGTACCGCTACATTGTTGAATGGATTGTATCATCTAAATCTCGGCAACAAAGTAGTTGTGAATACTATAACTAGAAAGCGGTAGGGATGAAACCAATCAAGTTTTGAAATGGCATCTTAGACTTGGTCATGTTGGTCGGACCAAGGTTTACAAGATGGAAAAGATGGACTTATGGGTCCATTGGGATCGGATCCATTTCCTACTTGTGAATCTTGCCTTAAAGGCAAAATGACTAAGTCCCCTTCACAGGGACATTTCAAAGAGCCGCTGATAAATCGGGATTAATCCATACCGATGTATGTGGTGCTTTGGAAGCAAAGACGTGACGGATATCAATATTTCATTACGTTCTGAGATGATCATACTAGGTATGGTTATGTATACTTAATGAAACATAAATCCGAGGCCTTTGAGAAATTCCAGGAATTCAAGGCCCTAGTCGAAACAAATGGTAATCATATCAAAGCACTTCGGTCGGACCGAGGTGGCGAGTATATGAGTACGGAGTTTGACGAGTTCCTTAAGGAACATGGAATAGTTTCACAACTAACACCTCCAGGTACTCCTCAGTTAAATGGTGTGTCAGAAAGAAGGAACCGGACCCTGTTGAACATGGTCCGTTCCATGCTGGGCTATACTGACTTGCCGATTTACCTGTGGGGGTATGCACTCCTGACTGCCGCGTATATCTTGAACAGATGTCCTTCCAAATCCGTTCCTAAAACTCCACATGAGATGTGGGAAGGAAGGAAACCAAGTCTGTTGGGCTTCGGTCCAGCATCCTGCCTGCATGAGCTTAAAAATGCGCGAGGCGCGGCTTGCGATTCGACCTGTGAGATCTGCACTAGAAAGTGGTTAAATGAATTGATTTGGATTACTCATACCAACAAGATGCATCTTTTTTTCTGGTAGCCATCTCATAGAAACTCCAAAGTTAAGCGTGCTTGGCCTGGAGTAGTTATGAGATGGGTGACCCCCTGGGAAGTTTCTTAGGTGCGCGTGAGTGAGGACAAAGCACGCTAGAAAAGACTCGTGTTGGTACAGTGAGGATAGTCTTCATCATTCTTGGGACCATCAATTGGTATCAGAGCAGGTCACGGGTGCGAATTCCCTCGAAGTATGCTACAGTGGAGGCTGCCAAAGTGTTGGAACTGAGAGGCGGGCATGCAGCAAATGTTGCCAGTTGGCCGGAACTAAGATGTTGGCGCTGTGGAGGTTGTCATGTACTGGAGGGCTATGTGATCAAATCTAGTATCTTTGGGCGAGATCTTGGCGCGGCCAGTAAACGGAGCTGGAACAAATGCTGATGTCAAGTGTTGGAGGACTGTGTGAATGAATCCAGCCGCTAGAGGGCTGTGTGATCAAATCTAGTTCGCGGAGGTTTCCAGACTATGGGGCTCAAATGCTGGCAGATACTGGGAGGGGTATTGTTGGGCTTCGGTCCAGCATCCTGCCTGCATGAGCTTAAAAATGCGCGAGGCGCGGCTTGCGATTCGACCTGTGAGATCTGCACTAGAAAGTGGTTAAATGAATTGATTTGGATTACTCATACCAACAAGATGCATCTTCTTTTCTGGTAGCCATCTCATAGAAACTCCAAAGTTAAGCGTGCTTGGCCTGGAGTAGTTATGAGATGGGTGACCCCCTGGGAAGTTTCTTAGGTGCGCGTGAGTGAGGACAAAGCGCGCTAGAAAAGACTCGTGTTGGTACAGTGAGGATAGTCTTCATCATTCTTGGGACCAACAAAGTCTTAATCATATTAGGATTTGGGGATGTCCCGCTTATGTCAAGAAGACTAAGGTGGAAAAGTTGGAAGCTAGGTCAGCGAAGGGACGTTTCATTGGATTCCCGTCTGGGACGATGGGATATCTATTCTACATGCCCGAAGATCGAAGGATCATTGTTGCTTTACAAGCACACTTCCTGGAAGATGAGTTCATTCAGGAAGGCGGAGCAGGTAGAAGTATTTCTTTAGAAGAATACAATGAAACTCCTCGAGAGACACTGTCTGAAAGCTGGAACCGAACTTTCTGAAACACAAGTACAACCACCTCGTAGGTCTAGTAGGGTGTCTCATTTACCTGATAGGTATGGGCTTGTGCACTTGGAGGAGCTGGGTCTCCATGAGGTTCCAAGTGATAGCCAATAGACCGACCCGACGACCTATGACCAAGCGATGGTGGATGTAGACTCCGCGAAATGGCGTGAAGCTATGGAAGCTGAGATAGACTCGATGCATGTAAATCAGTGCGGACTCTAGTAGACCGCCCCAAGGGCATAGTGCCCATTGGGAATAAGTGGATCTACAAGAGAAAGACTGATGGTGATGGCAAGGTTGACGCCTATAAGGCCAGGCTTGTGGCAAAGGGTTATACCCAAAAGGAAGGGATCGATTACCACGATACCTTCTCGCCCGTAGCCATGATTAAGTCTATTCGCATGATGCTTGCTATAGCTGCCTACCACGATTATGAGATATGGCAAATGGACGTAAAGACGGCTTTCCTTAATGGATTCCTCGAGGAGGAAATCTATATGGAGCAGCCTAAAGGCTTTGTGTCCGAAGTCGATATTCGAGAAAGTGTGCAAGCTTCACGTTCCATTTATGGACTGAAGCAAGCGTCGCGTAGTTGGAACCTTCGTTTTGATGAGGCGGTCAAAGAGTTTGACTTCGTGCAAAATGAAGAGGAACCTTGTGTATACAAGAAGGTTAGTGGGAGCAAGATCGCATTCTTAGTACTATATGTAGATGACATTCTACTAATAGGAAATGATGTGGGAATGCTCAGTTCTGTGAAAGCTTGGCTTTCGAATAATTTCTCCATGAAAGACTTGGGAGAAGCAACCTATATTCTTGGTATTCGGCTCTACCGGGATAGATCGAAGAGAACAATAGGCCTTTCCCAAGCCCTCTATATAGATAAGATCTTAAAGCGATTTAAGATGGATGATTCTAAAAGAGGGTTCCTACCGATGCAACATGGAATAAAACTCACCTTGAAGATGTGTCCTCAAAGTGAGGAACAACGCAAGGAAATGAGTAATATACCATATGCTTCGGCCGTGGGTAGCCTTATGTATGCTATGTTGTGTACAAGACGACATCGCGCATGCCGTAAGCGTGGTGAGTAGGTTTCGAGCAAACCTGGTAGGGAACATTGGGCTTTGTAAGAACGTTCTCAAGTACTTGAGAAGAACGAGAGATATGGTTCTTATGTATGGCGGTGGAGATTTAGATGTGGTGGGATTCAGATTCGGACTTCCAAGGAGGCGAAGGACGACTCGATGTCCACTTCGGCTATATATTTACTCTTAATGGAGGAGCGGTATCTTGGCGTAGTGCCAAGCAAAGCGCGACTGCCGATTCCACCTGTGAGTATCAAGCGGCCTCGGAGGCTTCAAGGAAGGGTTACGGATTAAGAAGTTTAGGAGAACTTCAAATGATACCATGTCTTTGAGTTGCACTGTTCATTGTCTTCGCGACAACGACGGAGTCAGCGCGAGCCAAGGAGCCGAGGTTTCACAACAAGACCAAACATATTGAGAGGAAGTATCATCTCGTAAGAGAATTTGTTCGCAAGGGATACATTGTCTTGCCTGAGTAGACTCGGCCGACAACGTCGCCGATCCACCGACCAAGCCACTTTCTCGGACTAGCTTGGGCGTCATCTGGAGAACATGGGTATTAGATACCATAGTGTGTGGCATTGAGTGCAAGTGGGAGATTGTTAGGAGTATGCCCTCGAATGCCACTCGGAGGTTGTTGAGTGAGGGCATTGTACTTGTAATTATGTAAACCATTTATATAAGGCAAATGAATGTTTCTTTATTTCTTGGTAGTTCTTGGCATTCCTAACTCGTAAATAAACATATAGAAACTAGTCCGTGTATTTGAGAGCAAAACATTCCACTCCTTATTGTATAAGGAGTCGGCCTTTGGAAAGGTTATAGCTCAAATACTTAATCGTCATAAGTCGATGAAACTTGGTAGGCGTTAAGTTTATGTGAAGACTTGTATGACGTGTTCTTTGACATGGAGAGTGCACTCGAACACTAATGGTTAGTGGGAGCACACGTTATAGGTATGCTAATTGGATTAGTATACTCGAACCGACTCACCCTCGATTCGTCACATGGATTTCACTCGGGACGAGTCAATGACGGAATCGAAAGGTTGTGATAGGTATTCGTGAACCTTAGACTTGAGGATTTAGTAGGGATGTGCTTGTGACGTCAAGATTTTCATTAGAGTAGTTCGACCACATGGCGGAAGGCGGGGGTCAACCTCGGCGTGCATCTTGACGGCAAGTAGCGAGTCCCATGAATACCAAGATAGAATTCTTTCTCCCGTTAGTGAGCGGGTTATATGTCCTATGCGGTTATTGGCGAGATGAGATCATAAGTCTTTGGCCAAAGCATTGGAGCTAGTTGTATTAGATACACGGCGACTCGATGATCTCGATTTGCATTAACGCATGCATAGCGTAAAGTACGAGATAGGTTTTGGACCGTGACCCTATAACTTGATCGGGACATTTGAAAGAAGGGTTTATACGTATCTTGGTATTCACTACGAGAATGGTTCTTGAATGATCCCAATCATTCGTTCTCGGTTAAGAGTGCAGTGTAGGCCACCAGTGGCTAGGTGGTGCTACTACTCTTTAGTTCCTCCCATTCTTGATCGAGACGGACCTCCGAGTCGCGCATTAGGATTGACGGAATGAATTAAGCTAATTCTCTCATTATGAATATTAGATATTGGATATCTAATTTGGGACATTGGATATTTAAATCGATTTATCGGATAAATTGATTTACGGCTTAATGAATTAAATATATCACTGGGTGATTAATTTAATTCATGGATATAATTATTTCTTGGAGAAATTAATTATGTTATTATGTATTTGATATGATTAATTAATTGGATTAATTGATCGATATAAATACATCGGAACGGAATCGGAGTTTATCTGTTTGAACTCACGGAGTCAAACGAACCGAACTCGTCGTATTTCTTCATCATAGCCGCCTTCCCCACACCTTGACAAGACTTTGATTTTTAAATCAATTGGAATCTTGATTAGGTGTTTAATGAATAGATATTTGATATCTTTTTCAAGGTGGGGTTAAACATGAGTTGTTCTCATGTGGAAAGGAATTGAATAAGAAGAGAAGACTTGTCACTCTCTAAATATCATTGTGCCAACCGTGAGATACATTGAGAGAGAGAGAAAGTGAGACTTTGAGTTCAAACACTTATCTTCATCTTCTTCTTCAACTTGTTCTTGGTGATTCTTGGAGAAAAATCAAGAAATAAATGAGAGTTGTGAGTTATACACTTAGAGTGTGATAATCTCATATTGGAAGCTTCATCACTTAGCTCTAGCCGTATCCTCGGAGGATAGCAAGGTGATCGTCGTTCCGGTCGTTTCTCGTGGCGTGGCAAGTAGAGACGCGGTACTTTCGGCGTTGGATCGTTCAAGAGCTTGGGGAATAGCTCAAGAGAAGGTTTCCATTTAATCAACGGACTTCGAGGGTTAGTTTCTTATGACTCTTGCTTTTCGTTTATATATTCGTATATACGTAGCTCGATCGATCCTCGTAGGGATTCGGATCAAATTAATTTTCGTTTTACCGCTTCCGCTGCGGCCTTCGATTTTAGGCGCCGAATCCCAACAAACAAACAAATAACACAAGATTTGCCGGGGTTGTTAGTCCCGGGCTTCAATGCTGGAATGGATGGATTAACAAACAAATGCGAGAACACTTCCGTAGGAAAAGTAAATAACACAAGATTTGCCGGGGTTGTTAGTCCCGGGCTTCAATGCTCTCGCGAGATATTATTAATATGAATATTCGGGGATACAAGTATTAATGTTAGAGTACAATTACAATGAGTGTAAAGACCCTAGTTATCTTAGCTAGTGAGCATGTAGATTGCCGGAAGAACCAGATATGATGCTCTGTGAGTTCTTGTAACAACGTTGATGAGCTGTGACGACAGTGAGAAATCGAAAGTCTCTCACGGTGTGTAGCTTCAGTATGTTTGAGCTCCTGAACTTGTGAGTCTCTTCGAATCTGCGCTGTGGAGACTTCTTGCCTCTGCCGACCATCTTCTGGTTGAGAGGTACTGAGAGAGAAATCATGAGGTAGATTCGGGAGATGAAGCCGAGAGCTTGAAAGTATGTAAGTTTGTATGTTTTTCGGAATGATTTTCCAACTGATAGGAATGAATTGCCAACCTTTCTCCAGTTGCTGGAGGCTCTCTATTTATAGGATTGGGAGATGGTGAGTGATCACCTCTGCTGTATTATAATAAGCGGGAGATCGTCTTTAGCACATGGGCTAGTCCCCTTAAAGTCCGCAGGAGTTGCTGGCAGCCAGCCGTGCGGTCCAATGAGAAATATGCACGTGTCTAAGTCGCTGTCACGGGCGGTCCCACCTTGTATATTTCGGCGGGTCTGTCGGTAGGTGATAAAGTGATGACAGGCTGTGGTCAACGATCCATGAAATGCGGCGCCTGTCGCGGATCTGCACATGGGTGCTGCTTTGAGATCCAGTCTTTGTGGACTTTGACGGACGAAGGTCTCTGTTCGTGGTACAGGACGGTCGTCCTAAGTCGGGCACCAGTGTTGATCGCTAGATGCCAAGGGCGATCGCCTTGAGAGTCGATCGCTAGATATTCGAAGGTGGACTGTTATCTTCGTTTAGGCGAGTTCGCCATAGCTTGATTGGTTGTGGACTCGGTCGCTCGGCCTTATAGCCGATCGCCTGTCGAGGTGAATAAATCTCGACACAACAATTGCCCCCCAGCTCGCTCCGATGTTGGAAACGCGGGGTGAGGTGGTTCTGTTGGCGATCGCTGAATTTTGACGAGTAACTCTGCATTTTACGGAACTGGCGATCGTCTTTGAGCTGTTTGGTTTTGAATTTGGACGACCTGGTCGGTCGCTGAAATGAGCGGGTAATGACAGTAGATGCGGAAAAGTCTCCGGGGCACGTGTCGGGTTCCTGTTGGGGGAGACCGATGGTTAGGTGCGACTCCTCGTCTGGCGCGTCCTTGAAAAGACGCGTACGCGGGTTTCAATGGAGCATTAAATGCGACGGTTGCACTCCAACCCCTGAGATTCTCTATAATTGCATAGAAGTCCCTGCCATCTCCTATAAAAAGGCGCTGGGTTGCAGGGTTAAGATCCTTACGCATTTTCATCGGAGAAAGAAGGATAATATCGCTGAATAATTTTTCTGGAGATCTGACTGCCGATCGTCGATCGATTCGATCCTTGGTAAGAAAACACTCCTTTTCTCCTCTTCTTGATTCGAGAATGTCTAGAACATCTTCTTCGCACGGAGTAGGCACCAGCTCCGCCACCGGGGCTTCGACTGCCCGGGGAGGACCCTCTGCAGAATTCCATCTGGAGATGGCCGTCGAAGCTATCTGCATCGGTATTGATCCCACGGAAGTCGAGGCGCTATTTAATGAGGCCGACGTCGCTAGGGAGGCGGCTGTTGAGCACCGACGCTCGCAGATGGAGAGAGATCTGGCGGTGAGGGCCTACTGGGAGCAGCATAGTGCCTTCGGCCAGGCCTATGTGGCCTTTGCTAATCCGTCTCCTAGATTCGATTACCGGGAGTACTCGATCGCTCATCCTTATCAACCCCCTAAGCGATCGCAATTTTGGGCTGCGCAGCGATCTCTATGGTCCCTTGGTCAGATAAGGAGCTCGATGAGCAGGAAGGACCTGGCCGTCTGGAGGACGAGGTTCCATATCCCTTCATATGTGGATCTTTTTGTGCCGGCCGAGAATGAACAAGCCGATCAGCCTCCGGAGGGCATGGTCGCTGTGAACGAAGCAATCATGGAGGCTGGGCTGCGGTTTCCTTTGTCGTTCTCCGTTTCCCATCTGCTGGCTGCTTGGAACGTGGCGCCGCTTCAGTTGACGCCGAATGCCTGTCTCCAGATCATTTGCACACTCACCTTGTTCGGCGGTCACCGACTGTACCGCCTTCCTTCGCCGTTGGAGATGAACCACCTGTTCAAGCTGACGGCTCAGAAAGGGTCGGTCGGAGGCTATCATATTCAAGGCCGATCCGGTCGGGTGATCCTCGGAGTCCCGAATAAGGTGCGGGGCGATCCAACGAAGTGGTTCTGGGTTGCCGGTGCCTGGAAAGCCTCGGCGAGCGACAACCCCACGGGCGAGCTGAACATTCCCACAGGCTTTCGGGAGAGAACTCCGAGTAAGGGTTTTGACTCTCCCTTTGTTCGGATATGTTCTGAAGTGATCTAATTTGGTCTTCCTTTTGCAGGTTTCCACATTCCGGCGATCGACGAGCTACCTTTAGATTTCCTGGTCGTTTGGGAGCGGATACGAAGTCTGCCGGACGACGACTTAGACGCTCACCGGATTAACAAGGAGAATCGTTGGCTGTTTGCTCGGCTATTCCATTTTCCGAGACATCTCTCGGTCTCAGGTATGAGTTCTGCGATCTCCAATTGCTTGGTGATCGTCGTGCTTAGAGAGTGTCTAACCATTTGTTTGATTGCTCTTTATTGCAGAGGTCCGCTTTCCTCGTTTCTTGGAGGCCCCACCGGAGATAGCTATGTCAAACCCTGGAGTTTTGGGCCGTCTTCGCCAGAAGAAGTCATCTCGAGCTCCTCCTGTGGCGTTACCTATCATTCCGGAGGTGAGGCCCGTCGTGGAGCCGATCATATCGGAGGAGGAACCTCAGGAGGAGGGGCTCCGGGCGAACCGCAAGCGGCAGAGGTTGGAAGAAACTCCAGTTTCTGCCCCTGCCGGTGGGGTGCCGATCGTCGCGCCTCCGATCACCGTTGTCCCCCCGGAGACTGAGCTTATGCCCTCTGCGGCTTTCTTGCGAGAGATGGCGATCGCTGAGGCTGAGACCCCTCTGGGAAGCTATACTTTGGTCGCGACCCCGAGAGAGCCGAGAGGTAGACTTCGTTTGTTTGTTGAATTTCACCACTTGCATGGGAGATGTGCTAACTTTTTGTTGTTTAGTGCAGGATCTGCAGCACTAACCCTGCTTGTCCGCCGATGGTGCTGGATTTCTTGGCGAGCCGATCTCCTTGCGCGGCCTGCGATGTCCCACTCTATGTCAACCGGGCCGTCTCTGCTTTGCCGAAGGCCTGGACGATGGATTTAGATGCGATCGCTCGCCAGTGATCCGGGAATGCGATGCAAGCTGCTTTCGCTCTCTCCCTCCAGACGGCGACGATGGCTGCCGAGGCAGCGCAGGAGTTCGAGGGGCGTCCTTCTACTACTCGTCTGCAGGCGGACCTCGAGGCTGCTCGGAAAGAGAATGCCGAGTTCGCCGACAGGATTGTGGCTATGGAGAAGGACTCCTTAGATGCATCTAAACGGGCGAGTCATGAACTTGAGCTGGCGAGACAGGATGCCGAGCGAGCCCGGGCGACGGCCGACCGATTTCGGGACCGGATGACAGATGCCCGACGGTTGCAATTGGCCGCTGAGAAGGAGGCCGATCAACTGAAGGTGACCGTCGCTCGGCTGACTAGCGAGCTGGCGGCGTCGAGGGGAGAGACGGCTACAAGGGAGGCCGAGGTCCAGGATGTGCAACAGGCGGTTGCCGAGTTGAAAGGGAAACAGGAGGCGACCGATGCCAATCCCTTTCTCAACGTGGAGTTTGTCAGTGAGTTTGTCTATTATATGGCGTTCGCTGACTCGCTCCGAGCTGCTAAGAAGGGAGGGTTGGAGGTCGGCCCTCTTGCTGAAACTTCAAGGCGTATGTGTTGGAGCACCCTCTTCACCCTGACTTCTCCGTGCCGATCTTGGATCTCTCGGAGGCGTAGACCTGAGCTGGTACCCGACTCTGGCGAACCTTGTTCATCCTGACGCTCCGGCGGACGGGGAGGCCGCTCCGGAAGCTGGCAAAGGATCGCGGGCCGATCCGGAGGTTGAAGGCGAAGGCCAGGCAGGGGCCTGAGGCTCTTCGTTCTTATTGTTTTAGCTTTTTGTCTTGTAATTTTGTAGCTTTCTCTTGTAATACTTAGGCCTTTGGGCGACCGTGTATGTACTTCTGAAATTTCAAGTAATGCAATGAATGTTTGCTTCTTCGGTTTATTACTTGAATGATTGATTTTCTGAGTCTTTGCATGACTTTGTATAGATGTGTGAGGAGAGATTGTTGCGTGCATAGCTTCAAGTGAATTGATAAACTCAAATAGATAACTTTTACAACAAATTCGATCGCTGCACAATCATCTGAATAATGCCGATCTCCGTATGTAATTGAATAGGGACGATCGTCGTATAAATAGTTCCGCACTCTTCCCCCTTATTTTTGTTCACTTAGTGGAAGTAAGGGGACGAAAATAAATCGTTGAGTGAGCGGTCTTCAATTTTGTCGAAACCTCGAAAGGTCGTCCATCTCGGTCTTGAGGAGCCGTGCACGATCACGGAGTTAGATGGACCGACCTCCACGACCGTGTCTTATGCACGAGCGACATTCCTTCTGATGGCTAAGTTCTCGTGACTCACTTAATTGGTAGGGTCCTCCGAAGGCTGTAATATCCGCAATTTCGGATTTCGGTAATTTTTTTTTTTCCAGCGTAGGTCCGTTTCGACGACTCTCTTGGGACCATTTCATCATTCTGAGAATGATTAATTCTGCACTTTTTGCCATCCGAGTTCGTTTCGGTATTGTTTTGTTGAGTTCCGTGTTCCTTAACGACTTTTCCGCACTCGAGTTCGATTCTTGTGAATCTCATTCGAAATTACTGCTTCGAGTTTCCCGTAACTCCGTTTAACTTTATTAGACATGTTGTGAACTTCGGTTTGGTTATTCGATCATGTATCGTGATTTTCGGACGTTTTGGGCCATTTTCGTAATTTCCTAAAGTTTGGGGTAATTACCTTCCGTTGTCGAATTTCGAGCCTTCGGGTGGTCGGAATCGTGTGTTCTCTTAGTGATCGAATTCGTCTTTGCGAATACTTCGTAACCGTATCTTCAATTTGTATTCAGGTTCGAGTTTCGGGGTCGTTCGGATCGTCGTTGTGGTTCTGTCGTAATTTTCGGTTTGTGTCTGGAGGTGGCTGGCCGGACACATGCGAACGGCCACGAAAATGGCGCCGCCAGCGCCGTGTCTCGCTGGTCCGCCAGATCGACTGCGAGACACGGCCGAGACACACGGCGCTGGTCTGGGCCGGTTGCTGCGCCGTGTTTGGCAGGCGTATAAATATGGCCGAGCAGTCGTTTTTTTCACTCGTTTTCGTTTTCTATCCTTCCTGTCCGCGGCTGGAGTCTTTGGGAAGTCGAAGACATGTTGTTATACTATGAATCCACAAAGTTTTGGAGTTCATATCATTGATTGATCATCACATAACATCCTTCAATCCAGCGAATCAAGGCAAGTTTTCTTAAAATCTAGTTTTGGGGATTTTGTTCGATTTGTCCGTTTAATCCGTTTTAACACAGAATAGTGATGGATTGATGATTGTTAAGCTATATTATATCTAATTCCTTGTTATTCCATGGTTGGATTGCCATGAATTTGTTGTTTTATTGAGTATCTTATCGACGCCTTGAAGGTGTTCGATAAAATGTCACAAAGAGAATCCGAGCGTTATTCGATTATTCTTCCTCGTTCGTTCATTAATTTATTGATGGTATGATGTTAGGGTCAGATTCCTTGTGAAGAACTCGAGTCGGAACCCTTCCGTTCGTTGTCTTCTTCGTGGTACAAGCTTCCCGGTCGAACCGTGTTCTTCGGGGTATTGATATGATTATTAAGGCAAGTATCTTATTATACGACTTGTATCTTGCGACTAATAATCACGTATGAGATTTATAACGATTTTGCTTGCCTTCGTAAATATGTTCCGTTTGAATTGGTTGTGTATTCCGCAATTTGAAGGCTTTGTGATAATAGTGTTATATTGGTATACGTGTTAGCTGTTGTGCCATTTGTGCAGGATTGCGACGTACATATGGGATGCTTGTACACTTGGTTGTGCAATGTATTGTGTACCGAACGTGTGTTATGTTGGTTGTGTGTTGTTGATTGATGATAGTTGTTGCGAGTGTTGAGATTGTGTTATGTGCGTCTGATGTACGATTTTGTGGTGATCAACGTGATTGATTAATTGTGCTCATCGTTGTATGTAATGTGAATGTGAATGTGAATATGTGTGTGACCGCTAAGTTCACTCGTGTTGGTTCGACGGGACCTACGAGAATTCGTGGCAGTGGACTACGGGGTCAGAACTTAGTGAGGTACTGAGGTCCAATCGTGCTGGTCTGACGAGGCCTACGATAACGCATGGCAGTGGACCATGAGTTTCGGACACAGTACATCCAACCGGGTGAGCTCGACGGGGCTTACGGTGACACGTGGCAGTGGACTACGGTGTCAGGACTGTGTGTGATTGTTGTGATTTATATAGTCTGTGTGGGTTGTTGAGCCTACGGAGACACGTGACAGTGGATCACGGTGTCGGAATTGGTTATGTCTGGTTAATAGTCCGTGTGGGTTGTTGAACCTACGGAGACACGTGACATTGGATCATGGTGTCGGAATTAATTATGTTTGTTTATTTGTGCGTGGTGTAGTCCGTGCGGGTTGTTGAACCTACGGAGACACGTGACAGTAGATCACGGTGTCATGAACATGTTTATTTTCAAATCAAAGTTTTGAAAGGAAAAGTTTTATGAAAATGAATGTTGGACCTAGTCCTAAGCTTGAGTAAATGTTTTCCGTATTGTGAGGAGGTCGCGACATTGGTTGGTGTTGTGGCCGGGACTCTTGTGGTATGCACAATATTGATTGCGGTCTAGATGACTGTGGTCCCTTATCGCTTTTGGCTTGTTTAGCGGTTCGCGCCCCTTGATGGCGTAAAAAATATGGGCCGGAGTTCGATTGAACTTGTGGAGGAGATGGGTTTCCACATCCTCGAGGGCCTTGTGGTCGCCGGATGGCTTGGCGACCCTCCTTTTAGTTTTGGCGATCGCCGTCTTTCGGACAGGAGGAGGCGTTTCCTCGTTTAGGCGGAGGGTGAGTAGCCTTTGCCTGGCCAGAAAGTCGGCGGCCTTGGCGCGGAAGATCGCGTAAGTCGGGGGGATGTCTTTGGTGAGATATCTAAACATGGGTGAATAACCGTAGAATCCCCCGAGGACCGAGTAGAGAGCGAGCTCATCGCTGATGGGCTCACTGGTGAGGACGATTTCATCTACTCGGTCGATATAATCTGCGTCGGATTCGTCTTCCCCCTGCCTGATTTTCATCATGCGGTGGGGGCCTTCTGGTCTGGCGACCTTGGCGGCGAAGTATGACGTGAAGTCATTCGCCAGTTTCTCAAAGGAGATGATCGATCGTGGTGGTAGTGAGACGTACCACCTATGGGTCAGCTCGCCCAATGTTAATGGGAAGATTCGGCATTTGGTTGCATCTGATGCCCCACACCCGGTCATGTAAATTCGGAACTTACTTAGGTGGGTCTCGGGGTCCGATCTCCCTTCGTATAGAGGTGTCTTGGGAGGAGCGATCCTTGGTTGCACGGGGGCGAGCTCGATGTGGACCGCGAGTGGCTCGGTCGGTCCGATGATCTTTCTACTGGTGCTTGCCCCAGTATCCAAGAGCGTTTTCATCTCGTCGAGCTGGCGTTGCATAGCGGCCATCGCCGTGGCCTGGATGCTCGCAGCTAGGCGCTCGAAGCGAGAGCCGAGGAGATCAAGTACTGACCTCCTGGCGTTCGGAGTGGGAGCCAAATGGTTGACTTGTGTTCGACTAGGAGTTGGGTAGGCCGAACTCCTGGTGACGGACTCGGATTTTGTCGTCTCGTTGTTGGGGCCAGAATGCCCCGGTCGCCATGACGGGTCGCTTCCCAAGCGGCTGAATACGGAACCGTCCGGCCGTGCGAGAGCCTTTTCTCGCGAATCGGGGCTTTTTGACGATCGCTCGCTCAGTAACCCTTTGAACTTCCGTTTGCCCAGTCGGTGGATGGCCGAGGGAGTTATTGCGGGCGCCGCGCATGCTCTCCGTCGCTCCTTTAGGATGTCCATAGCCTCCTCGCTCCTTTAGGATGGCCATAGCCCCCTCAGGTGCGGAATCGAGAGTCTCGCATTGCCGCGGCTTCCCTCTACCGTCGGCTGGGACTCGGATTGAGCAGGGATATGATGTCCGGCGGTTCGGAGAGCGGCTCTCTTCGATGTGGTGGCGGACGTCATGATTCTGAAGGCTTTCTTTGAAGAGCAGTGAGTGTCACTTCAAGTATATGCCCCGAGAACAGTGAGTGTTCTTCGGGACGGTAGGAATAAAAATGAAGGTTAAGATGCCCTTCCTCTAGCGCCAATTGTTGCTACCCAAAATATTATCCGGAGATAGATATTGCTGGAATGGATGGATTAGCAAACAAATGCGAGAACACTTCCGTAGGAAAAGTAAATAACACAAGATTTTCCGGGGTTGTTAGTCCCGGGCTTCAATGCTCTCGCGAGATATTATTAATACGAATATTTGGGGATACAAGTATTAATGTTAGAGTACAATTACAATGAGTGTAAAGACCCTAGTTATCTTAGCTAGTGAGCGTGTAGATTTCCGGAAGAACCAGATATGATGCTCTGTGAGTTCTTGTAACAACGTTGATGAGCTGTGACGATAGTGAGAAATCGACAGTCTCTCACGGTGTGTAGCTGCAGTATGTTTAAGCTCCTGAACTTGTGAGTCTCTTCGAATCTGCGCTGCGAATCTGCGCTGTGGAGACTTCTTGCCTCTGCCGACCGTCTTCTGGTTGAGAGGTACTGAGAGAGAAATAATGAGGTAGATTCGGGAGATGAAGCCGAGAGCTTGAAAGTATGTAAGTTTTTATGTTTTTCGAAATGATTTTCCAACTGATAGGAATGAATTGCCAACCTTTCTCCAGTTGCTGGAGGCTCTCTATTTATAGGACTGGGAGATGCTGAGCGATCGCCTCTGCTGTATTATAATAAGCGGGCGATCGTCTTTAGCACATTGTCTAGTCCCCTTAAAGTCCGCAGGAGTTGCTGGCAGCCAGTCGTGCGGTCCAATGAGAAATATGCACGTGTCTGAGTCGCTGTCACGGGCGGTCCCACCTTGTATCTTTCGGCGGGTCTGTCGGTAGGTGATAAAGTGGTAACAAGCTGTGGTCAACGATCCATGAAATGCGGCGCCTGTCGCGGATCTGCACATGGGTGCTGCTTTGAGATCCAGTCTTTGTGGACTTTGACGGACGAAGGTCTCTGTTCGTGGTACAGGACGGTCGTCCTAAGTCGGGGCACCAGAGTTGATCGCTAGATGCCAAGGGCGATCGCCTTGAGAGTCGATCGCTAGATATTCGAAGGTGGACTGTTATCTTCGTTTAGGCGAGTTCGCCATAGCTTGATTGGTTGTGGACTCGGTCGCTCGGCCTTATAGCCGATCGCCTGTCGAGGTGAATAAATCTCGACACAACATACCATTATATAATCTATTATTAGAACTTGTACCCTTAAATGAGCTTTTTACTTGTTTGATAATACTTGGTGGCAAAGATTGAATTTAAAAATTTGGAAGAGTTTGTGAAAAAGTTATTTAAAGAGTATGAATCTAATCATTCATCAAGAAATGAGCATGAAGGTATTATTTTTACTTACATCTTATATAATAAATTGAACATTAGTTTATTTGATTTATGGATAATTATTTTAATAAATGTTAGGTGGTGGTGGTGGTGGTTATTGTTCTGGTTCATCTTCCTTTAGTTCGGGGTTATCATCTGGTCATTGTGTTGGTTTCAAAAAACTCTTATCCGATATTGCTTCAATTGCTAGCGAGCATGATGATTCGGGAGATATGGCTGAGTTGGACAATTATTTGAAAGAGAAGCTTTTATCCAAGGACATGGAACTTGACTTGTTGGTGTGGTGGAAAACAAATGGGTTTAAGTATCCGACACTTCAAATGATTGCTAAAGACATTATAGCTATTCCTGTTTTTACCGTTGCCTCAGAATCCGCCTTCAGCACAAGTGGAAGATTAATAAGTCCTCATCGTAGTCGGCTTCACCCGAAGATATTGGAGGCTTTAATGTGTGCTCAAAACTGGTTGTTAAATGAGATCCGAGGTAACTTCGCACTTTATATCAATTATATATCAACTTTGTTATATTAATAATTTATTAATGTTTGTTAAGCTTGTTGTTATAAGGATGTGTACCGTTCCAGAAAAATTATCAACTCATAAACAATGGTATAAATAGAAGATATGAGAATACAAAAACTTATTTTGTATTATGTTTTACAGTGCGTAAAAAATTGTACATTCATTAAATATGATTTTTAAAATGATTAGGAGGAGTAAACAGAATGGATTTTGAATTTAATAATATTTGTGTAACTTTGTAATCAAAACAATGGCAAATATGTTGATGTTAAATGAGATTCTGGTTGTTTGTTTTCTTATATACAGAGACTTGTTCCGCTGAGACCGAAGCATATTGTCGTTCTATTGAGTATGATTGTGATGCGGAAGAGGTAAATAATATTTATAACGTAAGAATATAACTTATTAAATTACTTATTAATGGTTTCTTTTATATTTTATAGGCAGCTACAAAGGAAAGTGGAACAACAAGTGTAGATTATTTCGAAAGTGAAACAACAAATGTAGATGATTTCGATTGACTTGGTATTCGATATTCATAATATCTAGATGGTGTTTGTGCTACAATATTATCGGTCGTTGATGGTTTTGTGTTGTATTGTTGTTATAATAATAGTTATGGACTTGTGGACCTTGTGTTTGATGATAGATAAGTTGTAATTTAGGTTGTAATTTCTTTAAGCTACTTGTATTGTGTGGGTGTTTAATCTATTTTTCAGCATGCATCTTTTATATTTTGATAATTGTTGTAGCAATTTCGGGGCAAAAACGGGGAACGGGTCGGGTTTCGGGGCAAAAATATGGAGCGAGGCGGGATTCGGGATAAGCTGTAGCCCCAATGGGGCGCCCCGATAAGATCCCCAACGGGGAACGAAGCGGGGACGAGGCAAATTTCAGATTTCGGGTTCGGGGGCGGGGATAGCCTGCCCCGCCCCGAACACGCTCCATTGCCATTCCTATATCTATCTTCGATTTGTGGATTCGCGGGATCATCAATTTTGGGAAAACGGACACCCGAGTCTTTGTTCTTCTCTTTTAGTCGGTTTAGGTCTAATTCCGCCGCCGCCGCCGGTAACACGGTTGTGATTTCTTCAAAAGTAATTTATCAACTTATCTGATGCTACCACCTTCGTTGAAGGCGTCGACGACACCTTGAGTTACGGAGAACAAAGTCCTAACTCTCGGATAAAAAGAATGGACGGAAAACTTGACGATTAAGCCAAGTCGCCGCCTTAGGTTTTGAGGATCGTCACATGGCTGGGTAGCTCTGATAGATCTAGAGAGCCTTGATTTGTTTCTCTATAACCCTATCTCTCGTCGCCGCATACATCTTCCTCCCCTTCACGACCTGCTTAATTATCCCAACGACTATGGGGGTTCGAGGGACGCAAACCAGGTCATTCTCTCATGCTCGGAAAGTTATACGGTGCAACATGATGTACCGTGCATGGTATTGTTGGAAACTACTTCGTAGAAATTTATCGGGAGAAAGTATATTACAACTGAAAACAAAAATACAACTCGAAAACCAGAAATTACAGAAGTTGAACGAAAAAGAAATTACAGAACTCGAAACTAAATTAAAATTACAAGAAAAAATAGAAAACCGTATAAAACTAATAGTCGAGTTGAGGAAGGCCTCTTTCCGCAAGACAAAATACGCCCCGGTAGTGCTCTCGGTTTAGGCGTGTCGTCCCGAAAGATAAAACGGCTTCATCTCAAAGGTAGTAGCACCACAAACCTACGAGCTCCGGCGAACTAGAACGAGTCATGCAGCCTTAACTCCTCCTCACTACACTTGGAAGGTTACTGCCCGTTTTTTTGGCTGAATTTGAACAGTCAGGCAGTCTTAATTCCTCCTCATTACACCTGGGAGGTTACTGCCCGTTTTTGACTGAATTTGAACAGTCAGGATGCACCTGAACTGTATTGAGCTCCTTAACCGCTTGAGAGATGTACCTGGACATCCTTATGTGTATCTGGCCAACAACGTTGTTGAAATAGTCCAAAAATTCTAAGCAAGCCAAACCTAGTTCAAGTCCACGACAGTCCCAAAGATCGGTAAAATCAATTCAAGATCCAGTCAAGTCCAAGGTCAAGTCCCTGTCACAAGATCAAGTCTCATATATTTTATATTTAAATAATAAAAATGTCGAGCAACACAATGACATAATGTCAATACCAATTTAACGATCAAAAAAAATATTACCAAAATAAATCGAATTATTTAAAAATTGACAAAATCTATAGATACGTGAATGTAATAATAATGTCTCATATTTTGAAAATCTATGTGCAACTAGTCTAAGCTTGAAACGTTCAAATTCTCTTTCTGTTGGCAGTTTGTCTTTGTACCCCACTCTCTGCATTATTGCAATATATTTTCCTCCCCATACATACATAGAGAGAGAGAGAGAGAGAGAGAGAGAGAGAGAGAATTTCCAATAAATCCATATCCATGGCCGACTACAGATCAAACTTCCACAGTGATAACAATATGCAAATAGACCCTTACAGGTATTCCTACTATGCTGCGCCACCGCCGGCTCCGGCGCAGCAGCCGGAAAATCCGAAGAAAGAGAAGAGTATGAGTGGGTCATCTTCAAAATCTTGGATTTTTAATGATCCTGAGCTTCAGAGGAGAAAGAGGGTTGCTAGCTATAAAGCTTACTCTGCTGAAGGAAAAGTCAAGGGTTCTTTCAGAAACAGCTTCAGGTGGCTTAAGAATAAGTACACTCAGGTGGTCTATGGGTGGTGGTGACTTGGGAAGTTCCAAGTATCTGGCTGTCGAGAGAGTTTGGTTCGTTTAGGAATCTCGGAACCCATGTAAGATGTGTATCTAATATTCGTATTTGTTCATGTAAGATGCTGTTATATATTTATGGAAGATCCGATTGTGTTTAATAATCGTATAATACACTTTAGGACTGGGATCCTCTGCAGCACAGCACAGCACCGTGCTGCATCCCAGCCGTTAGATTACACACACCCGCATGGGTGTGTGTGCGTGTCGAATCGCACTGTGCAATGAGGATCCCTGCCGTACCCTTTAACGTTAGGTTCATTAATATAATTTTCTCAAGTTAAATACAAAACTCGAGGAGGATGTTTGTTACACTTTCAAAAATGTATTACAAGTTTATAAGATAATTAGATTTTCTTTTGGATTTAGAGTTGTCGCGTTTCACAACGTACGTATTGATTTTACAATATTGTCGTGTTATGATGATGACCGTTTGGAATTTCGTATAAACTTCTCAAGCGTACGAAAGTTATATCAGGAAGAGCATCCGTCGTAATTTGATAGTACTTTTACTTCTTGCATGAGGTTAGATTTCGATTCATTTAGACTATGACTCGATGCTGTAACTTTTACGTCGTACATCCCAACATAGTTTGCGTTGGAGTACATTTGATGATGATGATGCATTCAGGTTAAATTATGTGAAGTTTTTGTACTTGCTGACAATGTTATCAGGAAGTTGCCTGATGTGATCATTTTGGCTACTAAGCTTTGGAAGTCTCTCTTTTCTAATGTCCAACGTTTAACATTTTGCAAATTAACCCCTGGAAGCTTACTTTGACCTGTCATGAGTTGGTACACGTCGGCATCGGACTGGTCCAAAAGGTAAATCCACTGAAGTCTAGGGGGCAACGTGCAAGTACCTCCAGTTACATTATTGGTCCGTAGTTAGGTATTTGCGCTCGAGCACAAGTAAAATGCTCAACACGGAGTGCAAGATTCAGAGTAAATATGTTCTGTTAGGCTACTCTAAATGGAGAGAGAGAGAGAGAGGGAGGGAGGGGGGGGGGGGAGGGAGGGGGGGAGGTGTTGGGCGCCATATACCCACATCCATCCACGGGCGCAAATAGGAAATAACCCAGAAATAAGACGAAAATAAACACAACCCACAACACAAGAATTTAACGTGGAAATTCCAAAACCAGAGAAAAACCACGACCCACAAGAGAAAATACTATCATGTGAAACTTTACAATCACGTATACTCTCTCTCTCTCTCTCTCTCTCTCTCTCTCTCTCTCTCTCTCTCTCTCTCTCTCTCTCGACACCAAAACTAACACTCTTACAAATCTTTAATGACTCGCACCTTTCTCCAACTCTCTATACTAGAGCACAACTCTAAAGAGAATACACGAAAAGAATTTCGATAGAATCATTTACAAAGATTAAAGTGTATCCTTGCAGTTCTCATGCACTCTTGCATACTGCATGTTTTGGGTGTTCTCTGCACTTGGCAACACATGACTTTTGCCATTTTTTTTGTCAAGAAAAGTGTGCCAATTCTTTGATTTTTTGGCACCATCCTATTCTTTGATTTTTGGCACCATCCTCAACCGGAGGAGAGAGAGAGAGAGAGAGAGAGAGAGAGAGACCTAAAATTAATCAACAGTATATAAACAGAAAGAGAAACCTACTTATAGTCATAACCCTACTAAAAAACTCAATACCTCCAATACAAAGTCCCAATCAACCTGTGAAAAATAACCCTACTAACTGCATGAAGGAAAAAAAAAAAATACTCACCAACTCTAGATACAAACACTTCCCGCCTGCAGAAGCCCCTCACGAATCTGAGACGCAACATCCATCACGGCACCCGGTCCATGGGGAACGAAAACAGCAGATGATTTCGAAGAAGCTCCAATTTCCTTCATGGTGTCGAAATATTGAGTCACCAAAACCATGTCCATCACATCCTTGGACGTAGTCCCAGGCACATTCTCGGAGAATTCTAAGACACTGTCACGAAGACCGTCCGCTAGCGCTTGACGCTGTCGGGCTATACCGAGGCCAGATAGGTATTTGGATTCGGCTTCATCTTCAGCTTTCTTGATTTCCAGGATTTTTCGGCTTCAGCTTTTTCATTTGCAGCGACCCTTAACCTTGCAGCTATGGTGCAGTTGGAAGATTTTTACACATATATGCTTTCATTTTTTTTTCTACCCTAGAGTTTAGCCTAATTACAAAATAAAATCATATTTATCTTTCAAAAATATGCATAAACCATTAACATGTGTTTCGGTTTACTAATTGCACCTTAGTAAGGGTGCAATTTATAAATAAGTTAAAAATCTCAAGATGAAATTTTTAATACTTTTGGATGGTATTTGTAGCTTTAAGAGCTAATTGGAATTTTTTTTTTTTTTTTGGTAATTAAGCTAATATTTTTTGTAATTATCCCACATTTTTACAGGGAGCAAAATGGTTATTAATGATGAACTTAACATGCAATGGCAAAAGTTATATAATTAGGACAAGGCTTGAAATGTACATAAGCTACATAATAAACAAGTCTTGGAAACAAGGTTTAATTACAAAATATAACATCAAGGTTTAATTTAAAAAACCCAAGCTCATTATTGCAAATAACCCGTAGATATTTGTATATATATTTTCCCTCCGTCTCTTCAACTACTTGAAGAGTCTACTTTGAGAACATGGTTTTTTTTTTGTCTCAATCAAGTAGTCGAAAAAGAATCAATATCTAGTTGAATTTTATATAATATTCCTTAATATTAAAGTTTTTTGTTATATCAATATTAGTTGATTGGAAAAAACATTACAAAATTAAGTAAGAATATATGGTTTAAAATGAATTATACTTTCGTTAAAATGACTAAAACTAAAAAGTTGTACCTTAACCAAAGTAGACTAAAAAGTTGTACCTTAACTAAAAAAAATTACAAAATTAAGTAAGAATGACTAAAAAATTGCAATAAACTCGAACTTCTCAAGGGGTATTTATGATTTTAAAATTTAATAGTTTCTGTTGTAATTAGGTCAAACCTCTTGGGGATAATTTTTATAATTAATCCTAGATAATGCACATTAACTATGTCGTCTGTCCCGAAAATGAGTATGCATGGAAAAAAAAATTCAATCAGCATTAGGTACCTGCGTTATCTCATTCATGGCTCTCTTCACATGAACATCTGGTTCTATGTCCACAATGAGAGTCTGGACAATTTCAAATCCATAAGCAGACATGGCCTAGACACGAAAAAAAAAAAAAAAGCACAAAATCTGTTCAAGAAATTTGGAAAGAACGTAACTGTTTTATCTGTCGATGTTTTTAACTCATTATTACCTTTTCGAGTTCTTCTTCCACGGCTTTGGCTATTTCATTCTTCTGTTCGAAAACAGAGTCCAATTCCAATCTCGGCACACTAGCTCTGATAACTTTATTAATTGAAAAAAACGGAACTTATATAATAATATATAAAATAAAATAATCAATCCCAGAACCATGATGCATTTCTCACTTGATCACAAAAAAAAAAAAAAAGGATAACACAATCAATCAGATCTCCCCCCCCCCCCCCTTTTTTTTTTTGCCTACCATATCATCAAAAACATATGCTTGAATCTGAGCCGTTTTGTTAGAGAGCTTATAAAATGCATCAGCTGCGTTTTCTGCCACAGCTCGGTATTGAATGGAAGCAACCACGGTCACAAAGACATTGTCCTTAAACAGAAAAAATGATGTTAACATTCGTGTCAAAAAGGAAAGAGAAATGGATTATCTTCCTCAGGCTTTTAAGGTACGGGAAAATCGAATAGCGGAAAAAACGAAATATAAGGCTGAAGACAATTATAGACGTAATGTTCAACTAACTGATTTTATAACAGACTCAAAAAAAATAATGAAGGTGCAGCCACAAATAAGTTGGCAGCTCACAGTCTTTAAAGATCTAACAAGAACATGTTAGAGTATAAATCAACTGATCTCCTAATACTTATTTATACCCTATTTTGAGAAACCCATGTATGAAATACCCTTTTTTTATACACATGTAAAAAATGCCATCTTTTATATTTTAATACCATTTGCCCACTTCTGCATATATGCAGACATTTCTCTGTAAGTGGTTTCCACATCATATATATTTTTTTAAAATATTTTTTAATGCTTCATTTTCTTAATAAATACTGACATACGGATGAGTAAATAATTTACTGCTACTCGATAGAAGGGGTCCAGTAGTGGTAAATTTAACTGTCCAGTAGGGATACGGACAATATTGGTAAATTATTTACCCCTTCTGTCCCAGTAGTGGTAAACTATTTACCCCTCCTGTCCAGTAGTGGTAAATTATTTACCCCTAAAGCCGAAAGAAAATAACATAAGTACATTATTATTCTAAAAAAAAGGGTAGAAACTACATGTAAATTTGGAAATAGGGTAGTTTCAGTATTGGTTTTTTCAAAGAGGGTATTTATAATTTTTGCCCATAAAGAATTCATCCGGATTTGCTGCACTAGAGTCCTAGACAAACTTGACAATTAAAGATACATAAATAAGGATAATTACAAAAACCACCCGCCGTCTACTTTCCAAAGAACCCAGACATTTTCCAAAGTTACAAACAACCCCCTGAAATTTACTTGTGTGTTACAAAAGTGCATCCTATAGAGAAGTCAAGAGGGGATATTTGTAAGGTAAATATAAAAGGGGTCATTAATAAATTTTAAAACATAACTGGGCACTTTCGTAATTGAAATAAAACTCGGGGATAGTTTTTCAAATTATCTCTTAAAATATTTTTACAAAAACAGTGGATGAAAACAGGACAGAATAGATACGATATTTTCGGAAGATCATAATACGAATAGCAAACATGATTTAGGTCATGTTCTCTTCAACTTAAAAAAGATAATATTCAATAAAATCAGTTTTAATCAGCAAAATCAATTTTGAGCGAAACTCAATTGTAATCAGTAAAAATTAATAACTTCATATAATAAAATATAACATGAATCAGTACAAAATCATTTTTTATCACTAAAATTCAGTTCCAATCAGTAAAAATCATTTTTTTTTTTTGGTAAATAAAAGATTTTATTTCACCAAAGGGACTTTACGGTACAGAAAACAACCAAATCTCAACAAAACTAAGCTAGACTAAATTAAGATGTTAAGTATCTAGCTAATTTGGCATCACGTCGACAACAAAGTCCCATCACCAATTGACAATCCCTCACCGCGACTCTCACTTCTTTCTTGCTATCTTGGAATTTTCTCATATTCCGTTCTTTCCATACATGATACACAGCCACGGTCACGAATAACGTAAAAATCAGTTTTAATAAGTTAAAATCATTTGTATTCAGTAAAAAAATGATTCCGTGAAGAGAACAGGGCCTTAGCTAGTTGGAATCACATAGAACAAAGAGAAAATAGAGTGCTTCTATTCATAAGAAAATCAAGGAAATTAACAACCTTTGTTTTCGTCTCGCACCGGACATCTATTTGTTGCACGCGCAGGGATAGTTTTCCAGCCAACTTGTACCCGCAACACCAAGGCACATAATGGCAACCCGGCTCAAGAACTTCATCAAATTTACCAAAATGTTCCTTTATGGCAACGGTCAACTGGTCGACTTGAAAACAACAGAGTGATTGACCCATTCTTTTTCAGACCTACGGGTAGAATAAGCTTGCGAAATTTTATTCGAATTTCGATGTCGAAAAGAAACACATTCAAGTAACATTATAAACAACAGTTTTCTGATGTACCATTATCATGATCACAAACACATAATAAAATCATAAATTAAAAATAATATTATTTGGAAAAGATATATATATCATAATAATTTTTAAATGCTATTGATGATAACAGAGATTACATAGAAAGTAGATCCAGAAATAGATCTACCCAGAAATTATTCATACAAATAAGAAAACCCGAATCATCTAACAACTCTATCATTTTCTCTAGCTTCTCGCTTCCACGCTTCAACATCCCGAACAATTTTACTAAGAAGGGTAGTCGCCAAAGTTTTCTAGTTGTAGGGGGGGCGGTGGCCTTGAAAGTAAAACCGTAGAAAGCCAAAGAGAGGGGAACGAGAGGAAAAGAGAGCGAAAGAGAGATAGATAGATCGCAAGCCATAAAGAGGAAAGGAGAGGAAGGAGAGGGAGGAGGAGGAGGCGGCTGAGTTATCCGGGCCACCGGCATATAGCCGGTGGCCGGAGGAGGAGGAGGCGGCTGAATAGGATCTAGGAGAACTTGCAGAGACGCTGGAGAACTTGCAGGGATATATCATTATACAGCCGAAACTGTAAAAACAAATGCAGCCTCCAACAGAAACACACACAGCGTAAAGCCTGAAACAGAAATTGGGGTTTCTTATTAATTTATAACAAAATCCCCAAAAATATTGTAAAATACGGCATTGCAGGGGCGAAACTTTCCAATATTTCCGAATCCGCGGCAACATAAAATGGAAAAGGAGAAACAACTCGCACATCAGCAGAACCGAAAATCAAATAATTATCTCATTTATTGCAAAAAAAAAAAATGAAAAGGAACACAGAACATCATACACAAACCAGATAACACTAACAAACCGTAATAATAATTTAAAAAAAAAAACATAAAAAAATCACGATTTTAACACATGCAGACAAAGAACACACGATCACAGCGCAGTGAAGCTCGTATATGTGCTAGCCCACTTCTGTTATATAAATTTTATGAAAATATCCTTCGGGTCTGAAGAAGGGTTTTTTTTTTTTTTTTTCCGCTGCCCACTAAAAGGAAGAAGACGGTGGTGAAAAAATCCAGAGACTGAGGTAAAAAAAGTCCAGAATAGTTTACCAATTATGTTAAATTCAATAAATGATACTCCGGTCCCATCCATCTTGAGCATTTGTGGCACGAGATTTAGGAAAAGCTGAAAAGTTGTGTGTAGAGTGATAGTATAAATATATATTATTTAGGGCGATTTACATCTGACTACCTTTTTAGATTGTCTAATTACAGTTTGGTCCCTATTGTTTCAGATATTACAATGAAGGACAAACTTTTCACTGTCCAGAAACTACATTTACAATGAAGGACAAAAGTCAAATTTTCAGATGATGTCACTGGAGAGAAATCGATATTAATTTCTTTTATTTTTCCTTTTCTTGTTTTCCCATTTATTTTTCATTTCACGCGTATACGCTGACCTCATTTTAATATATATAACATTTTTGGACTTCAGTGTAATAAATATTCAAGCTTTCTAGAAAAAAATATTTTTTCCAAAAAAAAAAAGTATTTTCTGGAAAAAAATATTATTTTTCGAAAAAATAAAAAAAAATTATTTCCTGGGAAAAAAATTATCTTTTCGAAAAAAATATTATTTTATGGAATTTTTATTTTTTCGAAAAATTAAAAAATATTTTCTGGAGAAAAAAATATTTTTGGGCAAAATAATATTTTTTCGAAATAAAATGATTTTCCGGAAAAAATATTATTTTCTGGAATAAATATTATTTTTTCGAAAAAATAAAACTATTTTCTGGAAAAAAAATAAAAAAAATATTTTTTCGAAAAAATTAAAAAAAAATCTGGAGAAAAGGGTATTTTTTGGCAAAATAATAATTTTTCGAAAATAAATTATTTTCTGGAAAAAATATTATTTTTTCGAAAAAAATAAATTATTTTCTGGAAAAAAAATAAAAAAATATTTTTTCGAAAAAATTAATATTTTCTAGAGGAAAAATATTTTTTGGCAAAATAATATTTTTTTCGAAATAAAATTATTTTCTTGAAAAAATATTATTTTCTTGAAAAAATATTATTTTTTCGAAAAAATAAAATTGTTTTCTGAAAAAAAATAAAATAAAATATTTTTGCAAAAAAAAAATTATATTTCGAAAAAAAAATTATTTTCTGAAAAAAGATTATTTTTTAAAAGAAATATATTAGCCAAACACTTTAATAACTTATAAGCTATTTGTTTAATATGAAATGTATTTTAAAAGAAATGTTTTATTCAAGTAAATAGAGGGGTATTTTCGTCTTTTTAATAGCAGTCAACACCAATTCAGATTTTTGTCCTTCGCTGTAATTTATGAAACAATAGGGACTAAAGTGTAAAGAGGCCATCTAATAGGGTAGTTGGCTGTAATTTCCCCATATTATAAAAAGAAAATGACCAAGTATATTGGAACGGCCCAAAAAGAAATATAAACCAAGATCGATGGGACAGACGAAGTACAATAAAAGTTAGTAAGGTGTTTAGTAGGGTGTAATTGGCTGAATAAAGTCATATATCGATTTGTATTATGACATAATTCAAGTTTAGTAAAGACTGTAAAATTTCGGTTATTAGATATTTATATGCTCGACCAAACCTATATCGAGACATATATTCTTCAATACTTAGTAATATGAGTTTGTACGAATCCTACTGCATACCAAATATGTTTTAATATATATATTTATATAATTAGCAATAGGGGGATTCTTGTCATGCTATTGAACGTCGCTGCTCGTTAAGAATGGCATAATAGTAATTTACCGATCGATATATAAGAAAAATTATGTATTACTTATATTCTTCTATATTTGAGTCGAGTTAGTTATGTTTACCTGGTCATTAATATTGTTCAAATTACTTCAGAAATATAGTAAATAGTTTGTATGTGGACTCTCTGTTGTCAAATCAGGAAAATTTATGTTAAATTCATACTAAATTTACATATTTATTTATATTTATTGTTTTAAGTTGTATATTCTTTTTATTAGGGTTGCAATATGCGATTTCAAGACTATCGAATCATAATTATGTTGGTATAGTAAAGATGTGGTTTTTTATCGCCAGATTAATAAAACTTGTTTTACTAAATCAATAATAAAATTGCATTCTTTTATATTTATTAATTCATTCCACATAATTCAATCATAACAAAAAGAATATTCAAATTGTCCACGAATATGAACAAATATGTAAAATCTTATTTGTTTCTTTTTTTCTTTTCCCCCAGCAGGAATTCTGATTGAGGAACAAACCCATCAAGTCCGTTTACTTTCAAATCTACGACTTGATGGGTTCGGCATTTTGTTTACCGGTTTTTATTATTAAAAGCGAAACTATTTATTTTTAACAAGAAAAAAAACAGAAAGAAATAGAGTTGTGATAATAATTACAATAATAATAGTAATAATAATAATAATAATAATAATAATAATAATAAAAATAATAATACAACATAAGATTAAATCGCTAGACTCAAATTTATAACTCAAAAAAAAAAAAAATACATCATCGATACCATCCTCAAGACCTTGAGGTACACTCAACTATTCATAAACCATACAACAGAAGAAGGGGGGAAAAAGCAGAGCCCTCTTCTTGCAACTGAAAAAATACGCTCAAAGTTCTACCCATGTCAAGCTTCCCATGATCAAATATTTACCTGGAAGATTTCCAGCAGACGGCGCAAGATACGTAATTTTCTTACTGCAATTTTTCAACAATCGAAATAAGATTTCCGTGTTAGCAGCGAAATATGGCAAATTACCACAACGTCGTTGAAGATAAAGTTTTGCGTTTTTTCAAACCTTTCGAAATTAATGTCGGTGATCCAGATGAACCCAGCAACATTACTAGCAAGAGAGAAGACAAAAAACAAATCAATAGACGAATTTCATTCACTGCTTCGGAGATTATAGTGTCGATTAATAGTTTAAAACTAACTGTTCAGGCAAGAAGCAAAATATTAGAGTTTTACGCGGATGCTCTTCCTGTCGCAACCATCATACGAAAGAAAAATGAGATGAAATTCCAAAACCATCATCATCATCATCATCATAACTTTTTCTACTTGCATGAAAAATATAATGAGACGGTAATGAATTAATGATATTGACAAATCACAATGTTTTAAAACTCGCTACTCGGGACTCGATCCATGAGGTGAGGAGTGGGGAGTTTTCAATAACTCGGGAACTAATCGGGGATTAATCAGAAAAAATTGGATAGCGTGTACTTTAATATAAATGATATTTTAAATAATAGGATATGGTGAAATAGTCTGCAAACCGGAAAATAAAGTCTAAATTATTCTTGAGAAGCCCAAGTATTAAGAAACTAGGAGTTTCTTCAACATCCTTTTTGCATATCAAAAACTTAAAGGTGTTTCTATAAATTTTAAAACTTAGAATGGATGAAAATGAAATAAAATAAAATGCGAGACTTGAAATATGAAACATGACATTCAAATTTAAATCAGACGAGTAGTGTTCATAGTTGGTCTTGGATAAAGTAAATAGAACAGAGAAGACGTGTGTCCTGCCGCTGAGAGTCGTGCTTTTCTGCGCCATGGGTTAAAAAAAAACACCCCTGTGGTTTGCCTTTTCGTAACCATTAAATATGCAATAAAATAGAAACAAATATCAAAGGTTTTTCTAATTTTGGAACATGGGTGGATTTCTTTTAGATATACTAATGTCCAGAGTATTTTAGTGTAATTAACTCAAAAAAGAAAAGAAAAAGGAGGAATGGGAAAAAGAACCTTGGATCAGAACATTCAAATGGAGAAATTGCTACCTGGAAATAATTTCATCAGGTTCTTTAGCATACGACACAGCTAGAACTAGATGCAGCAAGTCTTGGTTAACACTGACAGGAATTAATCTTGTAGGATCCGCAGTCGGCTCCGCACCAGCAGGAAGAGCCGAGCGTGGGGCCTGTGGGCCCCCACCAACTTTATAGATGCACAAATCACTGAAATTTGCGATGTTAGAATGTGGGGAAAGATCGTTTGCAAGCCCATAGAAGTATTCCTGCAAGTTTAAAGGAAACAAAATTGAAAATATACTAAAACTAAAGAACACTTGACAAAAGCAATGGAGCAAATTGCATTTTGGTCCCATAATTTGCAATGATAGTTCAATAGAAACTAAACTAACGTCCCATCAGAATTTATTTTTGCATTTTTGTTCCCAAATGTGCAGAAAAGTCCCATGGGCACCAAAAAAAAAAAAAAAGAAAAAAAAGAAAAAAAGAAGCTTCTGAAGTGCCGGCATCTCAATCCTATGGGACCAAAAGTTCAATTTACTCAAAGCATTGCATCATGGTGAAATTCAATGATTAAGACATCATGAGTAGTTTAAAAAAAATATCACAATTCCAGCTACAAGTGCATACACGTATTCTGAACGCCCTAAATTTCTGACGAACTTTTGCATTCCTAGAGACAACACCACCAGACTTCTGAAGTTTCACGACATCTACATTAGGTTTGCTTTTCAGAACATCTCTAAGCATGCTCCAAAGCTTTTCCTGCAGAAAGCTCAAGTGTTAAAGAAACAACGAAGAAAACCAATATTTCTCACTTTCTAATTATACGCCAAGAAACAACTATTGTGACCATTCCCCGAGGTTCAGTTTGGACTTTGGATTGAGGGATTCAAATTCCATCTTCAAACCCATCTAACATGATTGACTAAAAAAAGTTAAATAAAAGGATTTCACATCTCTTCTCAATTTTAGTTCGCTTTTGGTGGATTTGTAATCAATTCTAAAAAAATAGTCAATTGAAATATACCCATTTCTTAATACAATCACATACAAACTCTCCCTCCCTCCCGCAAACCACACACACGCACACGCACAAACACACAAGCACACAATACTCACATACACTAAAACTTATACTACATTGAGTACGTTTATCCCGTAAAAAGCTTTCACAGCTGCGATTCATTGAGCAACTCAGCAAAATAATATAAAATATATAAGTAGGAGCAACGTGAAAAATAAAAATAATATAAAATATACAAGTGGTCCCACGATTTCTTTTATAGAGTGGGCCAACTTGTATATTTTGTATTATTTTCTCAATTGGTGCCGAAAAAGGAAGTGTAAAAGCTTTTCCAGGACAAAGGTAGTAAAATCTATATGTTCTATTATTTATTTATTAAATAACAATAGAAGACAGTTAAAACTTGTAATGGATCTGAAATCTTCACCAATTCACATTATCATCATCAACTGCACCTTAATCATCAACTGCACCTGAATCTCAACTATGTTGGGGTTGATGGTATATATATATATATAGTGACAAATGATGGTTTAAAATTAGTCCTCAACACTGTAAAACCATGCACCCAAACAAGAAATTTAAAATTAAATCAAATCCACGTATTCTTGAATCCTTTGGATATCACCCCCCCCCCCCCCCCCCACCCCAAAAAAAAAAATCCAAACACAACCTTAAGAGGATCAGAAACACTCAATAAATAATGTGTTTCAAATAAAACTTTAAATAATGTGTTTCAAATAAAACTTTAATCAATCATAAAAAGAGTCCTCGTCAGTTGCATTCAAATAACAGTCATCAAACCAAAGTTTAAGAAGCTAAAAACTTAGACCGGAACAACTAGGTACCTGACCCAAAACCAGAACAACTGTGGCATTGAATTTATCAATTGCATGCAGCAGCAACTGCCAAAAAAAATATAATGAAAAAAGAGAGTGGCTGTGAACCTCCTGTCTTTAACTTAACAAGAAGCCATATATAGTAAAAAATGTTAATTAAACTGAAATACCTCATAACCAACACCTTCTATCCATCCCATTGTATTAATCACCATGCCTGCAGCTCTTGACTCGATATTCCCAGCAAATTGCCGCTCCAAAATCTGAGCAAGTTCCTTCACCAATACCTTATAGAGATCTACATTAACACTGAACAACAACAAATTGAAATAAAGTTGGATAAGGCCATTGGGAACAAGCAAGCAGCGAGTTGCATCAATGTGAACACTGATCACTACAAAGGATGAGAGAGAAAGATCAAATTCTTAATACGGACTAAATTACCTTGGTGTCACATGGCCATGGAAGTAAACCAGAGGCATATCAAGAGGGATTCCTTCCACTGGATCAATAGGCAATTCGATTGGTGTTGCAGCTATGCATCCCGGTATTGCTATAGATCCTTGGCCTATGTCTAAATCTACAAAAGTAGGTTTCCATCCCTGTTTAGCTGCCCAACTAAGAAGCATTCTTGATAATGTACTCTTTCCAGAATCTGTTGGTCCAACAACAATAACTCTTGGTCCCTGGGTAAAGGTGTTGAGGTGTGAATTCTAGTTACATATACAAACATCGACAGTTTCAAAAGAGTTGTACTGAAATAGAAAGATAAAGAAACCACAAAAGGAATCCCTTTTCACATGTAAATATTTACTAAAAATGATAGAACAACATAATCAAGTGAATTATACCTCTTAAAAGATCCTTAGTTCAAACATTCATACAATTACTATGATAGACATAAATGGTCTTAATCTTAAATTCAGTTGCACCTTTCTCCTGTGATATAAAAAAATATTACTAAAGTCATATTTCATTAACACTGCAGTGACAGTGACTAATGTGTGGCATATAGATCACGAGAGACCCAATTCGGAAATAGTACACCAAACATTTACTTGGCTCAACTCAATAGAAGATTTATCCAATTTATATGCAGTAAGGAACGTCATACTCTTCTTCCTACCACTCTGTCTCTGTCAAATTCGGACACAACTAAGTAAAACTAATTATCCAAAGTTTCAAAACAAACTTTTTTTTTTTCTCATATGAGAGAGTAGGGTTCAGTGAACACAAAATGTCACAGAAGACATCTTTTCAACAAAAACAATTAACATATTGTCTATGCAGCTCTATAAGAAATAAAATTGAGATATGTACAAAAATCCTTTCTCCTTTCTATAGGTTTACTCACATAATATCATTACCTGAGAAGCATCAGAATCACTAGGTGACTCTTTGGCACGATTTCTTCGAGCATCCAGCACAGCATGGACATTGACATAGCTGATCATGGGTGTCTATGAATATACAGAAAATTTTAAATTTAAAAAGCCAATGGAGAAAGCTCCGAAGCAAGATAGTTTCTATGTGTCGGCATGATCCCATTGTATTTATTAGCCAATGTACCTCATCTGCTGTATAATCAGTTTCCGTTGGACCATCCATTTCAATTGTTGCACCATGCCAGGTAAAAACCTAATGCATGCAGTAGAACTTTCTTCAGAACAATGACTTAACCATGAACAGGTAAATATAAACCAGAATCACAACCATAATTCCCTGTCAGCCTTGTGACTTCATCCACTCTCAATTTAAGTCTAGGGTTAGGCTGAAGAAAGTGAAATGGTAAAAAAAATTGAGCCAATTTCTTTTGCATTTTCTTCTAAAAGAGTACGCATCAATTTGAAAAACTTCTCGAATGTAATTGATACCTAAAAAACAGGTGAATAAGGGAAGAAGCAGAAAAATACGAATTTCAGGTTTACATTCATCCATTTTTCTTTCTTTACAGAACAATCTGCACATATCACAACCTCAGAATCCTATCGTTTTGCCTATGTGTGTTCTGGTGAAAGTAAAACGACAAGTATAGATCACCATACAGCAAATTTGAGCCTCGGAGGGAAGGGCAACCAAATCTCCGGCGGAATTTCTGTTCCAAAAATCTCGGCGGTGCCGTTGAGCACACGGAGGCGAAGCGGAGAATCGGGACTGACTTCAACTCTCAGCTCACATTCTTTGTCCAGCTTCACCTGCCTTACTGTTTTAGAGCAACCTGGTGGCCCAGTTGGAGCTACAGTCGAGCCGCCGTAAGCCATCTCTTTCAATCGATTAGCAAAACAAAATACAATAACATATAAGATTATCGCACAATCTTTATTTATATATATATATATAGCAGGAAAAGATGAATGAATTCGGCGGCGAGGATGGGTAGAGGATGGCGATTTGGGGGCTCGGTTTTCTATTCCGCCTCTTTCTTTCCATAAAAAGTACTTTCTCCTCGCCAATTTAAATGGGATTGTTTTTTTTTTTGTTAAGTAAATTTTTCATTTAGATATTATATTTTGAGTTTTTCTTGTGTGTTATGGACAAACCCTAACAAGTTTCGTGGCTGATTTTGATATTGATTTTTGTGCATATAGGTGCGCCATTATTATTAAGAGTTATGATATATAGACCTACATAATAGACCTATAAATATGCCTACATCATTCATATTTTGACAAGTTTCAAACACTTTTTCTCTCTCTTCATATCAACCAATCAAATTTTTAATTTTACCAATCATAGTTGTAAGTCTATTAGTGTGTGCCCATGGGCACACTAGAAAAAGTACCCAAAATATTTATATTTCATGAGTTGTGTATTCATAAAAAATATTATATTATTATTATTTTATATTCATTTTGGACCCAAGACGTCATTTTCAACCCACTTCGTTTAGAGGAGTAATTTTCGACATCGTCCGATCAGGAACGTTATTTTCAATTATTTCCACTTCGGAATGTTATTTTCGAATACATTATTTTCGACATGTTTTGCCGTTGGACGTCATTTTCGACCGTTTCGTCACTGGACGTTATTTTTTATATGTTTCATTTCGGACGTCATTTTCGACTCGTTTCGTCACGTGACGTTATTTTCGACCGTTTCTGTCCCGTAACATTATTTGGACATGTTCTGCGTCAAAAAGTCATTTTCGACTATTTTCGTCATGGGACATCATTTTCAACCCATTTCACCATGCATCATTATTTTCGATATCTTTCTCTGGGGCGTCATTTCGACCATGTTTCGTCACGAGACGACATTTTCGACCAGTTTCGTCACGAGATTTTATTTTCGACCCGTTTCACCAGGGAACATTATTTTTCATCAGTTTCACCCTGGACGACATTTTTGACCTGTTTCGTCATTTGACGTTATTTCCATCTCTTTTCATTCTCGGTCGTCATTTTCGACCAGTTTTCAATCCTAGCACTGCTATGTCTAGGGTCAGGCCATAGCAGGGTCGGGTCAGGGTCATAGACTCTCAGACTCTCGGACTCTCAGATTCAGGTCAGCGGGGCGGCCATCGACTTTTCGCGTCAGATTCAAACCGTCGTCACCATCGGTCCCGACTCCTGAGCAACATCCACCACACCATCAGTCCGACTGTCGATTGTCAACCTCAAAAGGTGAAAACCTTAGGAATTTCTTTTTCTTTTTTTTTTTCTTTTCTCCATTTGGGCATCTCTTTGTGATGAATATTTATGGTGATGCCTATTTGTGATGAATATTTTTTCTCACAATATGAAAAGTGTTATTTTGGATGGTGATGAGAACCATATTAACTAATATGTCAACATTGATCTGGTGTCACTACTTTGTGTTTTGGATCATTAATCTTACGATTATTATGGTAAGTCCTCTTGTTTTTGTGAAACAAAAAAACCAAAAAAAACAAAAAATTGGCATACGAATCTTATGTTTCCCAGTTGCGCACATGGGAATGAATATGAATATTTTTCTCTTCTTTCAGTTTTGAAAATGTCTGGTTGCGCATCTGTCTGTGGTGAATAAGTTTTTCCCAATCTTATGTTTCCCAATTAACTCACTATTCTATTATTTCAGTGTAGATTTGATATGGATCGTGTGACAATTGATTTGTTTGATCCTGAAGCTGAAGGCTTGGATAATATTACACAGTTAGGTGATAGTTTGTCGAAGTACAAAAGGAGGAAATTTCTATTTGGCGTAGATATGAAAAAAAACAAGATTCGATAACTAAAAAACTTAAAACATATTGTAAAATATGCACAAAGAGTTATGTTGTTGGAGATTGTAGTGGCTCTCAGGATGGTGGCAGTCATGCTCCCGAAATCATCCATACCTCCCAAATCCACCAATAATATCATTCCACCTCATTCCACCTCATCCATACTTTTTTCATACCTCCCAACTCCTTTTTAGTGGCAACCATGCTTTTTTCATACCTCCCAACTTTTTTTTTTCCATAAATTATATTAAACAATTTAATAAAAACATAAATATTTCATTAATAATTAAAAGAAAATTACATAATACCTAAAAAAACATAATTGAAAGAAAATTACATTATTCTTAAAAAAAAGGAAATAACTAGTCATCGAGAAATGTTAAGTTTTGAGCCTCTACGTGGTCCGTAAGATCATATAGGAGACGGTAATGGATTTGTTCGTCGAGTAACTCTTGTAATACACTATCGTCATAAACTGGCGCGACCGGCGGATCCATTATATGAACCGGTGATATTGCAACTCGATCGTCTTTTAATATCATATTGTGAAATATGATACACGCATAAACGAGTTGTCGAATCTTGTCAACCGACATAGCCCGGAGAGGACGATTGAGTATCATCCATTTTGTTTTAAGACGACAAAATGCTCGCTCGACATCTTTTCTTGCAGACTCTTGTAGCTTCTTGAATCTCTTTTCCTGCGGTTCAACCGGATACTTATATGCTTTAACAAACGTTGAATACGTAGGATAGATTCCATCGGTAAGATAATATCCACGTTTGTAAAACCTTCCATTTACATGAAATGAACTGTTTGCCGCCGTTCCATTTCGCTCCGCAAGATACTGATGGTGGTGATTCAAAACATTGATATCGTTGTTTGCACCGGGAGGACCAAAAACGAATGCCAAATCCACAAATCGTTTGAAGCGACGGCTTCAAGCATAATCGTTGGGTACTGATGATCACCTCGCTTATACATGCCTTTCAATTCTCTAGGACAATTTCGCCACACAAAATGTGTACAATCAATGCTACCAAGCATTCCAGGAATGTGATGTTTTTCTTCATGGAACTCGTATAAGCGTGCAATGTCATGGGATGTCGGCCTACGTAAGAACTCTCGACCATATAATTGAATAATCGCATGGCAAAAATGATCAAGGCATTCTCCTATAAACATAAGTTTGTAATTAATAACGATAAGTAAAAAAAAAATATAACGATAATTTTAAAAAAAATATAACGATAACTTAAAATATATATATATATAACCTGACGTTCGGCGTGCCATGTTTAAATAGTCATCAAATCTATCTGGAGGTTCACCCGTTGCGAGTTGCCGAATGGCCGATGTGCATTTTTGTAACGCGGTGAAACTTTTTTTTCCCCTCGCATCCAGGCCCTCTTGAAACCATTCGAAATTCGCTTCAACATCAGCAACAACTCTTAAAAACAAGCTTTTATTCATACGGAACCTGTCACGAAAAGTATTGTCGGAAAACTTTGGACGTTCAACGAAATAGTCATTCATAAGGGTTTGTAAAGCTTCTTCACGAAAACGGGTTACATACTCCCGAGTTTCGTCGGAGCTTGCCGTGTCGTCAATTGAATCGTACAAGGCTAATAAGGTTTCTAGGGTGCTACCGGATGCCAATAGTTCGGACGATTCACCGGGAATATATATCGAGTCGGACGAAGAAGAGGATGCCATTGTAAAAATATGTGAATTGTTTGTGTTAAAGAAATGTTTAGAATTTGTATGTGAATTTGTTTGTGTTTAGTTTGTATATATAGGAATTTTTTTTTTTTTTTTTTTTTGCAAAAAGATCCGTTGGCAACGGATCTTCCTTTTTTTTCCTCACCCAACGTCTCCCTCCCCAACGTCTCTTTCCTTTTTTTTTTTTTTTGTTTTTTTCCCAACCCCGCCCCATACCTCCGAATCGTTCTATCCCGCCCAAGGGTTGCCGCTGGCCATACCGCCGAGGTGGCGGCGGTGTTCACCGGCGGTATGGCCATGCCGCTGGTCCATCCCGCTACCACTGCCACCACCCTCATGAAACTAGAAACTTGAACTCGCATGAAAAGTCATGCACTGGTTTAGTTAACCAAAATGTATCTCAGATGCATATAGATCATGAAGGAAAAATACGTAATAGAAAAATTGTCAGCTTATTTATAGGGAAAAAATGGCTGAAGCAATCATGATGCATAAGTACCCTTATTTGGTTGTTGGACATGGAGGTTTACGAAAAGTGCATTACTACTTAAATCCGGATGTGAAATCATATACTAGAAACACTTCAAAAGCGGATTGCATTAAATTTTTAACCTTGAAAAGTTGAAATTGAAGAATTTATTTCAAATTATACCCGGTCAAATTTGTCTGACTTTCGATTTATGGTCCTCCGATACGAGTGAGGGTTATATTTGTTTGATTGCTCACTTCATTGATAATGATTTTGTGTTGCATAGTAGACTAATAAATTTTTGTCATTTCCCCCCACCACATAATGGCACTCTTTTATCAAAAAAAGTCTTTTAGTTTTTGAAGGATTGGGGAATTGAGAAGAAGATATTTTCTATCACTTTAGACAATGCCTCAAACAAGTTTAACATGCAAAACTTTTTGAAGGCGCATTTGAGAGGTAACTTGTTATGTAGTTTTTTTCATGTTCGATGTTCGGCTCACATACTAAATCTCATTGTACAAGATGGTTTGAGAATTGCAAGTGAATCTTTGCGCAAGATTAGAGAGAGCGTGAAGTATATTAAGGGGACTGAAGGTAGACGGATAAAGTTTATAGCATGTTGTGAACAATTGAACATGTCAGTACAATCGGATTTGTGTTTAGATTGTGTAACTCGATGAAATTCTATATGGATGATGCTTGAGTGTGTTCTAAAATTTAAGGAAGTATTCTCTCAATATGCCATGGTTGAATCTGGTTTCACTACTTGTCCATCAAATGAAGAGTGGCAAATAGCACAAGCTATCACTATATTTTTGAAACCATTCGCGAAAATTACTGAATTTTTTTCGGCTACCAAATATCCGACATCAAATATGTATTTCTTAAATGTTTTGAAAATTCAAGAGCTTCTGATGTCTGATAAGTCTTGTGACTTGGAGGTTATTAAAACTATGGCAAATGAGATGTTTCCGAAGTTTGAAAAGTAATGGGACGACTATGTTGTCATCTTGTCCATGGCTACTATTCTTGATCCGAGGTATAGGTGCAGTTTCTCAAATTTAAATTGAAAAAAATTGAGCCGATTGAGAGTGTCATTGATAAAAAATTAGATTAAATGTTGATGTGATGAAATCTTTGTTCGCGGAGTATGTACTAGAGTTTTCCAAAGATAGTTCACCACAAGAAGATGGTGTTGGATCTTCAACTATTGGCACCACTAAATTGAGTGAAAATAGCGATGATGAATTTGACGTAAGTGAAAGTCTATGTTAGATTATTTTTAGTTTTGTTTCCATAATTATCTTTAGATGTATTACTTGTTCAAAATTCGAAAACTTTGCAATTTTTTGTAGGAGTTTGTGAGGAAAGTTCAAGGAAATGCATCAACAAGAATAGAATTGGAACTATACTTGGACGATAAGAGATCACCAGCAAAGGTTCTTTTAATATTCTCCAAGAGTGGAAAAAACTTTTTGAGAGGTATAAGTTATTGTTTTTTTCCAAACTTGTGCTGTGTATTTGAATTTTAAATATTAGTAATCATTTTTGTACTTTCAAATCGAATGTTACTAGATACCAAATATTAGCTAGGATGGCATATGATATCTTATCGATTCTGATTACAATGGTTGCTTCGGAATCGGCCTTTAGCATTGGGGCAAAAGTTCTCACAAAATATATTGCTTCTACAGATAATGGCCAAGCTTTAATTTGCGGGCGTAATTGGATTTGTGGTTGTGAAATTCAAGGTTTGTTGTATTTAGTTAATTATAAAGTTGTTTTTTTAGTTTAGCTTGTTGTTGATATTATGCAATTTAATGCAGATTATGGGCCGAGTGATGAACTGCTTTTCGTGCCGCTAGTTGCAACACAAGAGTCAAATGGTTCTAATAGTATCGAAAATAAGGAATCAGGAATGAATAGTGGTTGATGAAGTCGGAACCAAAGCGGGACTCTAGTTTAATTTTAATTATGTTGATGTGTTTACTGTTGTATACTTGTGTTCCTTGCTGCTTTTTTACTTTTGTTCCTTGCTGCTTGTTTACTGTCATTTTTTCCGTGCTGCTTTTTCACTGTCATTTTTGGGCTGGAGCCTGAATGTGTTGGGATATTATGTTTTTGGAGTGAATATTTTTTAACTGTCGTAATGTACTAGTGTAACACCCCCAATCCACTCAGGGATATTACACGCCGTAGACCCTCTCCTCGAGGATCTACCAGGCTGATAACTAAAATCAAACATCTAAACATCGCCTTTAAGGCTAAAATGACTCAGTAGACCGACTTGGTCTTTCAATAATAACATACAACTCAATTCCAAACACATACCCACGCAGGGGTCAAAATACAATAAACTCCCGTACAACGGGGAAAAGATACTGCAAGAAAAGAAAATACAACTAGACTAATACGACATCAACGAATCCTCGTGTGATTAGTATCGTTAATCTTTCATCATCCTTCGTGCCGACCGTGCCATGCTCCAAAACCAGAATTCAAAAATAGACATCCACCCCGAATACTGGGGTTAGCAAAACTCCACTGTTTTGCTAGTGCAAGTACAAGTGCAAAAATACGAGCCATACAATTCACATTCCACGAATAACAATAATCAGGAATCCTCAAAAATCCAAACGTAACGAAAAGCACTTCCCGAGGCAAGAGTTTGGTAAAATATTCTAAAACCGAAAGGTCACAAATCAAGGGAAAACAATTTATAAAACCGTTTAAATGCCATCGAGAGTTTTAATAGAAAACAATTTAGGATTTTTGAATCCTTCTCTTTCCAAAAATCAACAGGGGTCACAGCCCAAAGGTTTTGTTTTCGCAAATAGAAAACAGACAACAATTCACAGGGCCCGAGCCCAACATCACGTGTCCTCGACGGACATAAAATTCAACACAACGTAATCACGCACGTGCATCGCCTAGGACCGGGACGAAGCCACAAATCCCACTCGAGGCCTCGAAGGACCCTCCCGAGCTGGCTAGCGAAACAAATCACACACATCTCACGGTTGGATCAATCGCTTGTTGCATCCTGGCCACATGATCGCATGCCATGTGCCACCGTAGATTGTCTCAGGCTCTCACGGTTGGATCAATCACTTGTTGCATCCTGACCACATGATCACGTGCCATGTGTCACCGTAGACCTTCAACCGTATCCACACATTCACACAAATAACATATCACATCAAGGATATTCAAACAATTCACCCAGAGCATCAAACACTTAGCAAAACACCACGTCAAACCACAATGCACCGAAATGAAGCAATATACGTCCACACGCAAATACCAAGTGCAACATCAACACCAAACATATCCATAGAGTTCACATAGTCATTCTCAAACCACACCATTCACAAAACACACGCGTTTTGAAAGCAAGCCTTTAACAAGGCTAAACCGAATCTTTTTAAAACTCATTTCAAACAATCAAACAACCACATAAAGACGATCACCAATTATCATATTCACAAAACAAGAATAGTATGGACAAGGTACTTGCCTCAATATCATGAGCAATGGAAAAATGAACGGATACGGCCGGGTAGCCCTCAAATTCCCGAACACTATCTAGAACGCGATAGCACCGAAATTACTACGGGAAAACACCACATGAATCATCAATCACCAACGGAATTCAACACCGGAATCATCGAGCACCTATAATCCTCCGTAAGGAATAATAAAACATGATTACGACGAGAATCAAGGCCAAAAACAACGGAAATCCCAACAAACTATCAAAGGGAACTCATTCGAACATTTAATCGAACATTAAATGTTCAAGACCCTTCAAGAACAAAGAAATCACCCCTCGGGTCGAACGAACCAAAGATACAAGTATTCAATCCGTAGAACAAGTTCAAAACAACGTTTATACAACAATTAATTGATTAAAAACGGATTGGAATCGAAATCAAAAGGGAAAATCCCCAAATCTACAAAAACAAGGGTTCAAGCCAAAATACCTTGATTTGGATGAATGATTCAAGTAGAGGTTGAAAATCTACAACAAGACTTGAGGTGGATGATCTCTACAAGTTTGGGAGCACTCAAATCGCCCAAAATCGCCCTCAAATCGCCTTAGATGGAAGGAGGAAGAAGAGAGGAGAAAAATGAAGTTTTCTCCTCGAAAATCTGCTAAAAAACGCAGAAAAAGCCCGTGTGCCGCGGCACAGGATGAGTGTGCCGCGGCCCAGGGCCAAGAAAAACGCCCAGGAATCAGCTTAGTGCCGCGGCACAGCTGAAGTGTGCCGCGGCACACGGTACAGCCCACTCCAACACGAAAAAGGCACATCGTGTAGTCTTAGCTATTTCGACCATAACTCCCTCGTCTGGACTCCGATTGACTCACCGTTTGAACCATTGGAAAGCTAACTTGATGCTCTATAATATTGCAAAGATTCAGAATTTTTGGAGTTTCCAAGAATTAATGGTGACTTTACAAAGTCGAACTCCCACGTGAAAAAGTCGATTAAGGACACGGAACTCAACAAAACGACACCGAAACGAACTCGGATGACAAAAAGTGCAGAATTAATCATTCTCGGAATGACGAAACGGTCATGATAGAGTTGTCAAAACAAACTTCCTCCGAAAACATAAAATTACCGAAATTCGAAATTGCGGATATTACATTCTACCCTCCTTAAAAGAAGTTTCGTCCCGAAACTTAAAACAAGTAGGGGGAAACAATATACCCGCCAGGAAAACTCGACGAGATACACAAAACTCGAAAACTCGCGCCCAACGGCGAAACGCTGCAAGAAACGCAAAGAGACATCCGGCGTGAAAACACGCTCCACAACGACCAACACAACGCCATAATAAAACCAACAAGTGACAAGCGTCATCAAACATATAATGCAATCAAGTCAATTATCCAAACAATCACAAAACACGAGGTACTTGTTACAAGAAAACACGCACAGTCGAGAAAACAGAGAATAAACACAAAACGATCCACAAGGGCAATCATAAATAATTCGGACTACGCCGAAATCCTCAAAACCACACTAGGCATCTCCGTGTCCTTTCGGAGCAGAGACGCAACCTCGATCCCCAAACCTCTCAGCTACCGTCTCGCAATGTACGGATCGGTGACCCACCTGGCCACACTCGAAACAGCTGACTAACGGTGAACGACAATTCTTCGCAGTATGGCCCGCTCGACTACAGTTATAACATATCTTGAAGTGCTCACATTACTCACCGCAGGTACTACTCCTCGATCACGCGATCTAGGAACGCTTTTGGGATGACGTAATGAAGTCGAAACCTTAAGGGGCCCACTCCGATTTCTGAAAAGTTCCCAACGGTTTTCATTTCTTGAGTCGGACATACTCTCGGTCGATAACTGGATAGCTCATAGGCTAACGCCTATTCGATAATCTCTCAAGGAAGTACAAGCGAGACCCGCCATGTCTTGTGAATCTCCGCTTCATCCGTCTACTAAAATGACAAATCTTGTCCTCCTCTGTCCTTACTTGATTACGCACATAGCCGAAAGTTTGCTAAAATCAATAATAGCTTGAGACAATGTACATCCTGCGGTTTCGCGAAAAGAATTCATTAATCCTCGATTTCTGATCGGTTCGGACAAAACTCATCTCTCATGAATTTCGGAACTCGCCCACGTGACAACGCGATCTCGTGGCTTAATAGCCTCCCACCGGCTAGCGGCATCTTTGTCGAGAAGATCTTGAGCGGCCGGTACCTTATGTTCTTAGGACAATCAACTACCTCGAATATCTTTTCCAATGGAAAAGCCAACCATCCCGGCTAATGCATCTGCAGCACCCGGTAACGAGGGGGTTCATACGAACCACTTCTCGAAGCCACCGATTTGCACCGGTGTTACGGGCCGCATCGTAACATCGAATCGCCTGAGTCAACCGAGTCATCCGAGTGGCTACCGCCGCAAAATAGTAGCAACACCAATACCAATACCATCACCGGAAGCATGTTCCCGATCACGCATCCGGTCGCCACGACTACGACCTCGGCCCCTCGGCATACTGAATAAGTAACCATTCAGCACAACAGAAAATCATAACACATAACACATACAACGATTACCATCGCAAGGCAACAAACACATGAATATAACAGCAACGACGGCATCGTTCGGCGACCTTAACGGCCCGAACAATAATCAGCACATAGTCACAAACCTCATGAAACAATCACCCATGTGCATAAACGCACAAACCCGAGCTTTAATAGCTCACACGGGTGCGATAACACGCAAGCCACCACGAAATGACAACATTAAAGATCGTCATCACACCTCCCACAGAGGGTTAACAAAATATATGCGCGGCAACGACTCAACGCTCACGCCACCAATTCAATCACAAATCGGGATTAACACCGTAACGAAAGTTCGAAAACCATACATACATTTCCGGTCCGTAAACAGGAATGATAGGTCTTTAAAAAATGAAAACCACCTTTTGAAAACAATTTGGAAACACCAGTTGATCTTGAGTATCATTTTACAAGAAGTAATGCAAACATTGTTATCGAGACTTTGGAAATCATCTTGCGTTTGAACACAAATGAGGACACTTTCTCTTGGTGAAAAACTTTCAGAATATTTGACACTTGGGTCTAAGCAACTGCATTTCTAAAAATAATTGAAAATATCTCAAAATATTTTGGTCCTCAATTGGAGTAATTTTGAAACATATTGCGGCACTAGAAGGCACCTTGAAAGTACTGCGAGAAAATAATTCATTTTAAAAGTACGTCTCGAAATTTATTTTCTAAGATACTCAAGTTTTCAAAGATAATTCAATGGGCTAGAATGCCCAAAAATTTCGGGTAATTATACAGAACATTATAGCGCCGTGGGTCCGTCTGGAACCCACTGTGCTAAAAACCAATTACAAAAATGCCCAAAGGCCGATGACGGTAGTACTTATCAAAACTCACGAAATCATTTGAAAACACCCAACTACCGTCAAAACAGTCAAGGCCAAAACTCGGTTAAAGGAATCGGTTGAAATAAAACTTAGTCGGTAAAATACCGAAAGCCATTACAAAAGAACTCACGCAGCGGATAAAAGAAATAAAGTCAAACATGCACAATCCAGCAACGCTACTCCTCATATGAACGAAATATGAGGGTCAAATAACCACATATCAAGAAATAAAAATCCATAAGAGGATTCCATCAATTAACAAATAATCATAAAAATAGCTCATGTCACACGAGGCACAACACAAAGAAGGGAGACTTACATGCACAGGTCGCACGAAGATGATGATCGCCCACGATACTAATCACGACCAACAAACTCAGACGACGCGTCGCGACACGACTCAGTCAGACAAATTCTGACGAGACAAAAACTCAACAGACACCACTAAACCCGACAGCCTAGGTTTCCACAACCTAAGCTCCGATACCATTTATGTAACACCCCCAATCCACTCAGGGATATTACACGCCGTAGACCCTCTCCTCGAGGATCTACCAGGCTGATAACTAAAATCAAACATCTAAACATCGCCTTTAAGGCTAAAATGACTCAGTAGACCGACTTGGTCTTTCAATAATAACATACAACTCAATTCCAAACACATACCCACGCAGGGGTCAAAATACAATAAACTCCCGTACAACAGGGAAAAGATACTGCAGCGGAAAAGAAAATACAACTAGACCAATACGACATCAACGGATCCTCGTGTGATTAGTATCGTTAATCTTTCATCATCCTTCGTGCCGACCCTGTGCCATGCTCCAAAACCTGAATGCAAAAATAGACATCCACCCCCCGAATACTCGGGGGTTAGCAAAACTCCACTGTTTTGCTAGTGCAAGTACAAGTGCAAAAATACGAGCCATACAATTCACATTCCACGAATAACAATAATCAGGAATCCTCAAAAATCCAAACGTAACGAAAAGCACTTCCTGAGGCAAGAGTTTGGTAAAATATTCTAAAACCGAAATGTCACAAATCAAGGGAAAACAATTTATAAAACCGTTTAAATGCCATCGAGAGTTTTAATAGAAAATAATTTAGGATTTCCGAATCCTTCTCTTTCCAAAAATCAACAGTCACACCCGAAAGGTTTTGTTTTCGCAAATAGAAAATGCAGAACAATTCACAGGGCCCGAGCCCAACATCACGTGTCCTCGACGGACATAAAATTCAACACAATGTAATCACGCACGCGCATCGCCTAGACCGGACGAAGCCACAAATCCCACTCGAGGCCTCGAAGGACCCTCCCGAGTGGCTAGCGAAACAAATCACACACATCTCACGGTTGGATCAATCGCTTGTTGCATCCTGGCCACATGATCGCATGCCATGTGCCACCGTGGGTGTCTCGAGCTCTCACGGTTGGATCAATCACTTGTTGCATCGACCACATGATCACGTGCCATGTGTCACCGTAGACCTTCAACCGTATCCACACATTCACAAATAACATATCACATCAAGGATATTCAAACAATTCACCCAGAGCATCAAACACTTAGCAAAACACCACGTCAAACCACAATGCACCGAAATGAAGCAATATACGTCCACACGCAAATACCAAGTGCAACATCAACACCAAACATATCCATAGAGTTCACATAGTCATTCTCAAACCACACCATTCACAAAACACACGCGTTTCGAAAGCAAGCCTTTAACAAGGCTAAACCGAATCTTTTGAAAACTCATTTCAAACAATCAAACAACCACATAAAGACGATCACCAATTATCATATTCACAAAACAAGAATAGTATGGACAAGGTACTTGCCTCGATATCACGAGCAATGGAAAAATGAACGGATACGGCCGGGTAGCCCTCAAATTCCCGAACACTATCTAGAACGCGATAGCACCGAAATTACTACGGGAAAACACCACATGAATCATCAATCACCAACGGAATTCAACACCGGAATCATCGAGCACCTATAATCCTCCGTAAGGAATAATAAAACATGATTACGACGAGAATCAAGGCCAAAAACAACGGAAATCCCAACAAACTATCAAAGGGAACTCATTCGAACATTTAATCGAACATTAAATGTTCAAGACCCTTCAAGAACAAAGAAATCACCCCTCGGGTCGAACGAACCAAAGATACAAGTATCTAATCCGTAGAACAAGTTCAAAACAACGTTTATACAACAATTAATTGATTAAAAACGGATTGGAATCGAAATCAAAAGGGAAAATCCCCAAATCTACAAAAACAAGGGTTCAAGCCAAAATACCTTGATTTGGATGAATGATTCAAGTAGAGGTTGAAAATCTACAACAAGACTTGAGGTGTATGATCTCTACAAGTTTGGGAGCACTCAAATCGCCCAAAATCGCCCTCAAATCGCCTTAGATGGAAGGAGGAAGAAGAGAGGAGAAAAATGAAGTTTTCTCCTCGAAAATCTGCTAAAAAACGCAGAAAAAGCCCGTGTGCCGCGGACCAGGGCCAAGAAAAACGCCCAGGAATCAGCTTAGTGCCGCGGCACAGCTGAAGTGTGCCGCGGCACACGGTACAGCCCACTCCAACACGAAAAAGGCACATCGTGTAGTCTTAGCTATTTCGACCATAACTCCCTCGTCTGGACTCCGATTGACTCACCGTTTGAACCATTGGAAAGCTAACTTGATGCTCTATAATATTGCAAAGATTCAGAATTTTTGGAGTTTCCAAGAATTAATGGTGACTTTACAAAGTCGAACTCCCACGTGAAAAAGTCGATTAAGGACACGGAACTCAACAAAACAACACCGAAACGAACTCGGATGACAAAAAGTGCAGAATTAATCATTCTCGGAATGACGAAACGGTCATGATAGAGTTGTCAAAACAAACTTCCTCCGAAAAAAGAAAATTACCGAAATTCGAAATTGCGGATATTACAACTAGAGGCCCGCGGGGTGGGCCACCGGCTGCATTATTTCAGCCTAAAAATTTTCGAGCCATTTCAGCCCAACCCAAGAAAAGCTTGTCCGTCATCAGCCCAGCCCGTTTGGGCTTGGCCCGCCCATTTGCCAAGTCTAGGGATCATATCCTCAAAATGATCTCGATGATTAAGAGATTAGAAGCTCTCAATTTTCATGTGCATGCCTCTCTCCAAACTAACCTTATCCTACAGTCACTTTCTGACTCTTTTTCCCAATTTGTCATGAAATTTAACTGCAATGATATTGCATATAACTTAACTGGGCTAATGAATAAATTGACGGATGCTAGTCTCAGATGAAGATAAAGGGACAAGGGGTTGTCCTTGTTATTTCTTCTGGGCCTTGGAAGTCTAAGAATAAGAAGAAAAATAACAAGAAGCAATTAGGTCCCAAAGCCAAGATTGATAAGGACAAATGTGAGGCCTAAATGGTTCCTAAGAGTAAGAGGGCCAAGAAAACAGATGCATGCCAATTAGGGGTGGCATTTCGGAATCGAAAATCGAAAACCGAACCGAAAAAACCCAAAAAAGAACTGAAAAACCGAAACCGAAGAAGATCGAACCGGAAAATATAAAAATAGAACAGAACCGAACTGGTTTGGTTCGGTTCTCGGTTCGGGGTCGGACAGAACCGAACCGGACCGAAATGGACCGAAGTCAAAGTCAACATACTAAAACGACGTCGTTTTTGTATTTTGTGTGTTTGTGATTTTAGTGTAATTTGTTTTCCTTTTTAAGACCTTTATGGGCCCAAGAAGGACCGATAATATGCTCAAGTAATTTGTGATTCAACTAACTTAGGTTGAGAAAATGAGCTATTGTGATTTGTGATTGTTATATGTTTTGAGATATTTGTAAATTGCTATGCAACTCTAGCATTTATCTTGAGCATATATATAACTCATATTGGCTTGTTGTTATATATAACTTATTTTATTGTATATAGTATTTGAATTTATATTGTGAAGAACCGAAAAACATCAAATCAAATCGAAATCGAACCGAATACTTATAAAACCGAATTTAACCGAATCAAACTTCGGAAAGAACCGAACCAAACCGAAACCGAATATTTGGATTGGTTCTCAATTCCGGTCAAAAACCGAACCAAGTGGAACCGAGTGCACCCCTAATGCCAATGGTCGGCCTCAAGGGACATGATCAGTCCGACTGGTCGGGACACGATTTCTAGCTATAATATTAATGATCATATAAATAATAATATTGCCCAAACTATTGAGCATTTTGAGTCAATCATTTTGGCTCTCACCCATGATAAATCAAAGCAATAAATATTAAATATATATAATTAAATATTAATCCCTAGAATTAAGAAATAGTAATTGTCCGAGATGTATGTTCTTCTTATTGTCAGTACAGAATAATCTATCTCACCTCGATCCTGTTCAACGTATACCGAATACGTTAATATATGCTAATGGTCAAGACCAACCAATCTCAAGCATATAGTACAACCTCTCACATAACGGTCTAATGTTATATAAGTTGTGAACTAATTATTACTATATAAGGAACCGATAATGTGATCTTCTGTGTGACTCGACACACCACATTATCTACAATATAAAGTAATTGGACAATATTTGCATAACCATAGCGTGAATAAATGTGCAAAATATGTGATAAAGTGAATTAAATATTCTCATAGATAAAGACCGGGAAATTAGGTAGTACAAGCATAAAGTACGCTTTGATGTATACAACCCTAACATCTTGCATATTGAACCTCTTCAATATTTTGTTAATGTAGGTACTTTGATTCAGATCAGTTATTCTCTTTGATCCATCTCTATAGATTTTTATCCCAAGAATGTAAGCAGCTTCTCCTAAGCCTTTCACTGAGAAACAACTTCCAAAATCAAGTCTTGACTGTCTACAAGGTGGGTATGTCATTTCCAATGAGTAATATGTCATCTACATATAAGAATAAGATACTAGACTTCATGTACACACATGGTTCATCTTCATTTTTAATAAACCCAAACTCTTTGACAGTTTCATCCAAACGAAAATTCCAGCTCCGAGAAGCCTGCTTCAACCCATAAATGGATCTTTGAAGCTTGCAAACCGTTTTAGAATTTTCTGGATGAACAAAACCCTCAGGTTGTGCCATGTATACATCCTTGAGTAAGTTTCCATTAAGAAATGCTGTATTGACATCCATTTGCCATATTTCATAATCATAGTATGCGACAATGACAAATAAAATTCTAATTGATTTAAGCATGACTACTGGCGAAAAAATCTCATCATAGTCAACACCATGAATCTGTCTATAACCTTTTGCAACTAGTCTAGCTTTATAGGCTTGCAGATTATCGTCCATGTCTTTCTTCTTTTTGAAGACCCATTTGCACCCAATGATTTTAACACCCTCAGGTGGATCTATCAAGTTCCAAACTTGATTGTCATACATGGACTACATCTCTGAACTCATGGCCTCTAGCCATTCCTCAGACTATGGTCCGGATGCATCTTCTTTAAAGGTACTAGTCTCATCATCTATGAGCGATGTGTCATCATCCTCTACTACGCGATACCATATCTCTTAGATTCATGTCACACCCTATCAGATCTGCGAGGTACTTGTGTACTTTGAACTGGCTCTTCAACTGATTGTTGAGCTGTTCAGTTTCCATCGGCAAAGCAATGTCTTCTTGTGGTTCTCGAGTTTCCTCTAGAATTACTCTTCTCCCACTGTCTCTTTTTGGAAATAAATTCCCTTTATAAGAAGATAGCATTTCGAGCAACAAACACTTTGTTCTCTGTGGGCTTATAAAAGTTTTAATATCCGCATTTTTTCCTTTTCTGGTATTTTTTCATTTTTGTGTATTTCTCATTTTAGTGACTCGCTTGTAACCATATTGGTATCTAGAGAATACTTAACACTGGGGTTTTTGTCATCTGAGCTTGTTGCGGACTTGTTTTACTCAATTCCATATTTATTGGGCTTTTCCGTCGCTATTTGGTTCGATTCTCGTAATCGTTGTTCGGAACCGCCGTTTCGGGGTTGCCGTAAATCCATCTTATGTTATCACGCATATTGTGAGATTTTGTTTAATGTTTTGATCGTGTATCGTGTGTTTCGGGTGTTTTGGGCCGTTGGTAATTCCGTTGACTAGCGCACGCTATTTCTGTTGTATATGTAATATCCGCATTTTTATTTTCTGGTATTCTTCATTTTTGCGTATTTCTTGCTTTTAGTGGCTCACTTGTAACCGTATTGGTATTTCGAGAATTCTTATTTCTGGACTTTTTTGTCATCTGAGCTTGTTTCAGAGTTTTACTCAAATTCCGCGTTTATTGGTTTTTCCATCGCTAATTGGTTCGATTCTCGCAATTGTTATTCGGAACCGCCGTTTCAGGGTTGCCGTAAATCCATCTTATGTTGTTATGCGTGTTGTTGGTAACACTCATTTTTACACATATTTTTATAAGATTTTTCCGGATTTTAAGATCCTAAAATGTGTAGAATTGTGTCGTTTGTGCTCATATTGTGTTTGTTGGACTCGATCGCGCTTGGGTACATTTTATTGATTTTATAGGTGTTTTAAGGACATTATCAAGCAAGAACGAAGTCTCAAATCCCCAATACATATCAAGCAATGTGGAAACGAAAGATCGAGCCGAAAAAGAAGGAAAAATGGAGTCAAAACAATTCAATACGGACTCGGCCGTGTCATTTGACATGGGCCGTGTCACTGGCTCGACCGTGTCATACAACACGGTCGGGTTGCGTATCCAGAAGCAACTGCTAATTCTAGAAAACAATGACACGGGCCGTGTCACTCTTCGGTGCAAAATCACTTTATTGACATTTTTACACGATTTGAACAAGAATTTTGGCTTTTTGGCTTAATAAAAAGGCCTTGGACTAGACTTGAAAGAGATATTCTGAGATTGGGAGAGTTGGAGAGAGAGAGAGAAAAACACAAGATTTGAGAGATAAAAGTTGCCAAAAGAAGGAGACTTTGAATGAAGCACAAGGAAGAACACATCAAGAACACTTGAAGGCTTGAACCAAGACCACTCAAGACACCATCCGAGTTTTATCTTCTTCCTATCTTTTACTTATTTTTGTTATTTATTTAGCTTGAACATGATGAACATGATGATTATTGATCTTTCTTTCATTACCATGTCCGGCTAAACTTGTTAGATTTCGGACATGGGGGTACGTTGATTATGGTTTTGAAGGATTGATGATTATATATATCTAGTGTGTTTTCTTTATCAAATACTTGGTTTTGATTCATGTTAGAACACTTGATCAATATTTTTACATGTTAAACTTAATTGCTCATAATTCGAGAGAAGAGGGCATTAATAGGTTTCGAGTATTTGACTTAGTTAATTACGAGATTGAGAAATCGGTGATAAACTATGATGACATTTAATATTTTGAACAATTTGGAGTTAGATAATTTATAATAGACGGGGACGTTGTTATAGGTTGTTTAATCGACGTTTTATTGCATCTCGAGAGGGACTTTAAGACATAGTTGTGATTATCATTTTAAGAACGCACTTAGAACCCATCGACATCAATCCCGACTAAACTTAGTGATCAACGGAAACCTAGCCTTGTAATCTATCTTTCAAAACTCTTTAAACTCTCTTTAATTCAAATATTGCACTTATTTATATTAATTGTCTTTATTTTATTTAATTAACCATTCATCCATCCTATCGATCGTCTAGATAAAATTGGGATCACTATAATCTAGTAATCAATACAATATGAATAATTAGTCTCTGTGGAATACGACCTTGCTCGCCGCTTTCTACATTTACTCCGTACACTTGCGGATTGTTTAAAAATTTAGCGAACAAGTTTTTGGCGCTGTTGCCGGGAACTTTTATTTTTATTAGTTTTGATATTACGATAAGAGTTTCTAGTCTTACTTTAGACATTTTATTATTTTTGTTACATAACTCATGTTGTGCACATTTAAATCCTACTCAGGGAGTGCATGAACACTCGTTCATCTCGAGTGCCTTTAGAAACTTTCATCCCGGAAGTAGAAGCATTTGCCCGAAGAACAAGTGCTACCTCAAGGAAACTAAGAAGGGATCTTTTTGAAGACATGGAGAGAGCAGGAGACAACATGGGGAGGAATAAAACGAACGAGAATGCAATGATCCAGGACAACGAGGGCGGAAGGATTGAAAATCCAACAACTAGGGTGCAATCAATTCGGGATGGATTCCGACCAAAGCTGAACCGAAAATTTGGAGGAATCACTCATGTTCCAATCAACGCTCTGAATTTCGAGTTGAAGCCCGCCTTAATTTCAATGGTTCAACAAAATCATTTTGGAGGGTTTGCTGTCGAGGATCCACATGCCTATCTCACACATTTCATGCAAATATGTGATACTATCAAAATGAATGGGGTCTCGGATGATGCAATACGCTTACGATTGTTTCCATTCTCTTTGAGAGAGAAAGCAAGAAACTGGCTTGGGACTTTAGCTCTGGGAAGTATAAGTACATGGGAGAATTTGAGAGAAAAAATTTTGTTCAAATTTTTCCCACCTAACAAGACGATGGAGCTAAAAAGTGAGATTACTCAGTTTCATCAACTGGACTCCGCACCGTTATATGAAGCTTGGGAACGTTTTAAAGATCTACTAAGTCGATGTCCTCGACATGGTTTCCCAGAAGACCAACAAATGTGTTTCTTCTACAATGGTCTTATGGGAGAAACGAGGATTTTTATTGATGCTTCCGCGGGAGGGGCATTGCTAGCAAGAAGCGCTGAAGAAGCTTATGGATTAATAGAAGAAATGGCTATGAATAGTTATCAATGGCTGATGGAAAGAGCAAATGTTAGAGGGGTGGCTGAGATATCCGATTCAGACCCTATCAAGGCACTAACCGCGCAAATGACAATGTTAATGACTCAGTTGGGGGCCTTAACAAAAGAAGGTGATTCGAAGGTAGCTTCTCAAGGAAGTTCAAGTTCACTACCGTCCGACCCATTAGAGGAGGCACATTACATTAATAATCGGAATTACAACAATTTCCGGAATAATCCACCACCGGGTTTCTACCATCCTTCCAACCGAAAATCATGAAAATTTTAGCTATGCTAATCAAAAGAATGCCTTACAACCACCGGCCAGATTCAAAGTGTCAAATGGTGAAATAATTGAAGAAGAAAAGCCAACGTCAAATCTCGAGAATATTCTAGCTACCTTTATGATGGAAACAAAAAGTCGATTTAGTCGAGATGAGGAAAAAATAGATAAAATCGAAGGCCATGTTACTCAATTATCTACCACTATGGGAGCTCAAATGAAAAATCTCGAAACTTAAATTGGACAACTGGCTAAAGTTGTCGGCAGTCAACATCACCAAGGACAATTTCGAGCAATACCGAAGTAAATCCAAAAGAATCTTGTCAAGCTATCACCTTAAGAAGCGGAATGAATTATGAAGGGCCAAAGATGCCAACGGTCCAACAAAGTGAGGGAGCCAAAGAGGATCAAATCAAAAATGTAGAGGAATAAGTGAAGCATGACACATCTAAGGGGGCTGAGAAGCCTAAAATATCTTCTAACTCTACTTCTACTTTTAAAGTTCCTCTCCCTTATCCTCAACGTTTTAAAAAGAAAAAGTTAGATGCACAATTTGCAACATTTTTGGACATCTTCAAGAAAATTAACATCAATATTTCTTTTGCAGACGTTTTGGAACAAATGCCTAATTATACAAAATTCTTGAAGGATGTGATGTCAAGAAAAAAAAGGATGGAAGAGCATGAGACGGTTAAACTAACCGAAGAATGTAGCGCTATTATCCAACACAAATTACCTCAAAAGCTTAAGGACCCTGGAAGCTTTACCGTTCCACGCACCATTGGAAAAGTTTCATTCGATAAAGCTTTGTGTGATTTAGGTGCTTCAATTAACCTTACGCCTTTATCTATTTTCAGGAAATCAGGAGTCGGAGAAATGAAAGCCACAACGATAATGTTACAATTGGCGGATCGATCCATAACACACCCCAAGGGGATTGTCGAAGACGTGCTCGTAGAGGTCGACAAATTTATATTTCCAGTGGATTTCGTCGTTCTCGACATGGAAGAAGATGAAAATCTACCACTTATTATTGGACGTGCATTTTTAGCAACGGGAAAGGCTCTTATGGATGTTGAAAGGGGAGAATTAACACTACGTGTTAACGATGTGCATGTTCTATTTTTCATATTTAAAGCTATTAAATTTCATGATGATATGGAATATTGCAATGTTATTGATAGTATAAGTTCGTATGGAAATAAAAAAGTCTTACACTCATTGTCTTCAGATCCGTTAGAGTTTTCTCTTGCAAACTCATGCTTTTCTAGTGACTCAACCTTGGAGTTTGATGATTCTGACTTGTTTAATTATGTTTGTGAATTGAATTCCCTACATGAAGAACCGCAAATCAATAAATTCGACGATTTTGACAAAGAAACGGAACAAGAGGGGCATGCAGTAGTTGCTGAAATCAAGCTGACAGGCGACTCAACCGTGTCAACTGACACGGTTCAATTTAAGTCCCGTTTCATCTCAGTCAGGTGTATCACAACCAAGCTTGGACCTTAAAACCCTTACAGAACACCTCAAGTATGCATTTCTAGATGGTAATAATACAAATCCGGTAATTGTATCCTCTTCCCTTAGCTCTACTAAATTAAATAAATTGATTCGTGTGTTGAGAGCTCATAAGTCGGCTATAGGATGGTTTATCTCAGACTTGAAGGGAATTAGCCCTTCAATATGCATGCATAAATTTTGCGTGAAGAAAATTATAAACCTAAAGTGCAAAATCAACGAAGACTTAATCCTATAATGAAAGAAGTGATAAAAAATGAAGTGCTCAAACTGTTAGATGCTGGAATGATTTATCCAATTTCTGATAGTAAGTGGGTGAGTCCTACGCAAGTTGTTTCTAAAAAAGGGTGGATGGCCGTGACTAAAGATGAGAAAGATGAATTAATTGTTATGAGGGTAGTTACGGGATGGAGAGTGTGCATGGATTACAGGGCTTTCAATGCGGCTACTCGCAAAGACCATTTTCCTCTCCCCTTTATTGATCAAATGCTTGATAGATTGGCGGGGCATGAATTTTTCTGTTTTCTTGATGGCTATTCAGGATATAATCAAATTTATATTGTAATACCCGAGATTTTCATTCCAATTTCGTTGAATTTTTCTTTGGTCAAATGGACTGTTGTCGTCCGCGTCTTTGGAATCGCATGCTTGTATTGTGATACGTTGAGTTTTGTAGCCCGTTCGTCATTGTTTTGGATCATAGTCGGTGCGTTCGCATGATCGAGACGTCGTCGAGTAACGAGCCGGATGGTCGGGTGTGGGCTGGGTCGAGTTACGGCTGTAAGGCCAGGCCGATTATGGCCGTAAGACTTCAGCACACCTGGGCCTGGGACACTCGGTTACGGCTGTAAGGTCTATCTGGTTATGGCCGTAAAGCTTGTTACGGCCGCTAGGCGCTGGCCGGTTACGGCCGTAAGGATTCGGCAGATTTCGTCCAGTGGTCTGGGATGCTCGGTTACGGCGGTAAGGCTGTGCCGATTACGGCCATAAGATGTGATCGTTGCATACGCAAGTCTTCGGCTGTTGCGTACGCTAACACGTATTGACCGAGTTACGGCCGTAAGGCACTGCCGGTTACGGCCGTAACCCTGTCGGCATATATAGACCTGGGCTTCAGCCAGACCTTATTTTTCACCCTATTCCTCGTTTTTGTGGCGGCTGGCGACGGAAGACTCATGAACTCGAGTTCTTGGCCGGTTCTAATCGATTCCAAGGCATTTTGGAAGATTCTTGTTGATTATATCATCATACATTTCGTGTTCTTCGTCGAATCAAGGTATTTCCTTACGTACAACCCTTGTTGTGTATATTTTGAAGGTTTCTTCGTGATTCATTGATTTTATCCGAGATTGATGAATTGATTATGGTATATTGTTGTCTTGGCCATGATCTTCGGATTTTGTAACTCGTTAATATTTTTTTACCAACCCGGAACATTGATTTCCGATTTCCTTGAAGGACCCTCGGATCCTTGTTGTTTTTCGGGTTGATTCGATGTCGTATAGCGTTATTGATTCGTGGTGATATTATTTTCATAGTTTTCGTGGAGTTGTCGGGTTTTTAGTCGATCTTGGAGGTTCGAGGGCTACTCGGCCGTATCTGTTCGTTGTTCCATTGCTCGTGGTATCGAGGCAAGTATCTTGCCCATACATTTCGTATTTCGTAGGCATAATTGATGGTAAATGATTTTATGCAAAATCCGAATGTTTAATGGATGTTAAAAAGGATCGGTATGTTCTCGATAAATGTTGTCTTTCAACGATAACTCGTATGCTTCGTGAATAAGTGTGTTTTTGGACTATGTGTACTAACTTCGTTTGTTGAAAGATGTATGATCACATTTAGTGAATGTAATAAACCGTAATCATTTACAGAGGATTACGTGTTGTTATGTGTGCTTGTTCGGCGAATATGTGACGGGTGATATTGGTTGTTACTCCTTGAAAGGAGGCTGATGTTTAGTGTTGCTTGGCATGATGTTTTGCTTATTGTTATGTAATCATTGAAAGTGACGTGCCTCCGGGTAAGATTAATGAATCTCCGGGATCCATACTTGCTAGTATGGGTCGGGCGTGACCGTAGGGTTATCCAATCCGGGTATGTCTTGTGGGGACTCCGAGGTTCGGGGCTTGCTAACCCGATGCTGAGATAACTTGTGGAGTTATCCAATCCGGGTATGTCTTGCGGGGACTCCGAGGTTCGTGTCTTGTTAGTGCGATGCCGAGATAACTTATGGTTGTGGTTTGGTAATGGTTCTGTGACTGTTGTGAGGACATGTGATTTGGTATGGTTTATCATTGGTTTATTCACTCGGGTATGTTTTGCGGGAGCATCTGAGGTTCGTGGCTTGTTAGCACGGGACGTGAATAATCCTTAGGAATCTGTGTTTGATGATTTGGGTCGTGGACCCTGTGTTTGATGATTTTGGTCGTGGACCATGTGTTTGATGATTTGGGTTGTGGACCCTGTGTTTTATGATTTTGGGCCATGTCCCCAAGTATTTTCAAAAGACTTGAGAATTCTTTAATCCCAAATATTTTCAAACTCCCGAGATCATAAAATATTTTGTAAGAGATACATTGGGTTTATTTTCCCACTTTCCATGATTTGAACTATCTTGGTCAAATAATTTATCTCGGGAAGCATGTTCATGATTATTATATTCTTGGAGTATGTTGTATATGGCTTGCATTAGTATTTTATACTTGCACTAGCAAAACAATGGAGTTTTGCTAACCCCCGAGTATTCGGGGGGTGGATGTTTGTATTGCGTCCAGGTACTTGCAGGTTGCTGGGGAGCGAATCACAGGATCGATACGAAGGGTGATGGAAGACGACGATACTAATCACATGAAGACCAATCGTAGAGTATTTTGGATAGTCTTGTTGGTTATTTCTCCGATGTGTTATTATCCCGATATATGGGAGCGTTAATGTATTCCAACCCCTGCGTGGGTATGAGTTCTGGGAAAGAATATTGTATGTAATGATATGTGTGTTGTAATAAAAGACCAAATCGGTCTAATGGTCCTTTACGTAGCCATGTCGGCATGTGAAGTGATGCATTGTTTTGTATTTAGCCCGGTAGATCCTCACGGAGAGGGTCAGCGGCGCTGTAATATTCCCGAGTGGTTTGGGGATGTTACAGAATATGGTATCAGAGCTTAGGTTGAGGAAACCTAGGCTGTCGGGTCGAGTTGTGTGTTGTCGGGTCTTGTCTTGTCTTGTCTTGTCTTGTCTTGTCAGATTTTGTCTGACTGAGTAGTGTCGCGACGCGTCGTCTGAGTTATCGGTCGTGATTAGTATCGAGGTGCAACCATCATCTTCGTGCGATCTGTGGATGTAAGTCTCCCTACTTTGTTGTGTCTCATGTTCTACGAGCTTGTGTGATTCTGTGTTATTTTGTGGAGTTTAAACGTGCCTCGAGAATACGTACTCCATACTTGTTTGATTCTCGTATTGTGCGGGAATGGAGAGTAGTACCAGTATATATATATATATATATATATATATATATATATATATATATATATATATATATATATATATATATATATATATATATACATCTTTGTGTGAAATCGTTTTTACAGGATTAATGTTTTGGATTGGTTACTCAATGAAAGTTTATCAATGTGGTATTTTAAACTTCAAATGTTTTGGGGAAGTCGTGTAAATTTTATTTAAAAACATCCTTCGAGGAGGGAAAAAGGTTTGATTTTCGTATGATGACCTCGAGGCCGAAAATTTTGAGAATTCCAACTACATATATTTTAATTTCATCTTGCATTGCAAATTTTCAAAATTTGATTTTTAAATACTCAAACGAGGTCTATCAAAAGTTTACTTGAGACGTGACTTTCGCTTTCACCTTTTCGGTTTCATGAATTTCGGTTAAAAGGTATGTAGTGAGGATGTTATTATTTTGGTTATAATGCTCAGAGTTGTGATTAAGGTAATGGTGTGACCGCTGAGTCGTTCGGTGTGCTCTCGTCGAGATAGTTCTCTCGATCGAGAAGTGGAGACTCGGTTCGGAATGCTATTTAACCTCTGATGGTTATTTGTGCAATGTCTAGACCTGGCAAAATAGGCCCAGGCCCGCGGGATTACCCAGCCCGCCTGTTTTTGGGCGGGCATCGGGCCTCACTTTTTAGGCCCGAAAAAAACCGGGCCTTTTTACCCGCCCAGAATTTGGCCCGGCCCAGCCCGCGGGCACCCGGCCCAGCCCAGCGATAAAACTAAACTAGGTTAAAAAACTAACCCCACATTTATTCATTAACATCTACCCGCCGCCTCACTTACTCATCAATTCATTCATTTCATTTGTCTCACTCACCCACCGTCTCTTTTCATTTCATTTCTCTCGCTCACCCCCTCGCCGACAGTACCCCATCTCTCTCTCCTTCAGTTTCATCGTGGCGGTCGACTTTTCGCGTTGGATTCAGACTGCCGCCGCCATCAGTCCAGATTCCTCATTTCTCAGACTCTCAGATTCAGATCAGCAGCACGTCGGCCATCGACTTTTCGCATCAGATTCAGACCGGCGCCGCCATCAGTCCCGAATTCTGAGCAACATCCACCACGCCATTGCCGTCAGTTCCGACTACCGATTGTCAACCTGAAAAGGTGAAAATTTAGGAATTTCTTCCTTTTTTTTCTTATGCATGATTAATTTTGCCTGTTTGTGATGAATATTTATTCCTACAATATGAAAAATATTATGTTTGTAAAAGCCTTTTATATGTATTGAAGATGCTATGGGAATGAATATTATGTTTGTAAAAATATTATGTTTGTGAAAAAAAACATTCTATTGACCCTTTTCGTCCCTGAGCATAAAAATATTATGTTTGTGAAAAAAAGTATTTGAACAAGTATTTGAAAAAAAAACATGTTTGAAAATGGAGTCCAGATCAGTCCCCGACCCTTTTCGTCCCTGAGCCGAGGCTTATTATGTTTTGAATAAGTATTTCCCAATCTTATGTTTCCGAGTTAACTCACTGTTCTACTATTTATGTGTAGATTTGATATGGAATGTGTGACAATTGATTTGTTTGATCCTGAACATGAAGGCTCAGACAATATTACACGATTAGGTGATAGTTTGTCGATAAAGTACAAAAGGAGGAAACTTTTATTTGGCGTCGGTATGAAAAAAAACAAGATCCGGTAACTAAAAAACTTAGAGTCAAATGGTTCCAAGAGTATTGAAAATAAGGAATCAGGAAAAGATGCATAGTGGCTGATGAAGTTGGAAGCAAAGTGGAACTCTAGTTTAATTTTAATTATTTCGATATGTTGATTGTTGTATACTTTAACACTTGTGTTCCTTGCTGTTGGCTGCTGTTTTTTACTTGTGTTTTTTGTTGCTTTTTTACTGTTATTTTTCCTGTGATGCTTTTTTAATGTCATTTTTGGGCTGGAACATGGATGTGTTGGGATATTATGTTTTTGGAATGAATATTTTACTTGCATAAGCTTCAAAAAAAAAACTGGGATAATAATGAACTGGAGGCCCGCGGGCTGGACCGAGCCCGCCCAGGGAGGGCCACGGGCTGCAATATTTCAGCCCAAAAATTTTCGGGCCTTTTTAGCCCAGCCCAAGAAAAGCCCACCCGTCATCAGCCCAGCCCGTTTGGGCTTGGCCCGCCCGTTTGCCAGGTCTAGCAATGTCATAATGATGTGAACTGTTGGCGTTTGGATATGTTGTTGTTTATTTGTAACCTTCGACTTTTGGTATTATTTGGTATATGTTCATGAATGTTGCTGGATTAGAATAGTTAGTGCACGCCAAGTGTGGGACTAGCGCGCGCTAACGTGGCATGGCTAGCGCGCACGAAGTCTATGTTGGAGCACGCACTAATCAGCCTGGGCAGAAAATCGGGAATTACATTCTGGCCGTAGGTCTATTTTTTGCGATTGTTAGGCTGATCGTTTGTGACCGTATTCTATGTGTGTTGTCTAGAGATAACAATTGTTGTGTGTGATTATGTGTATTTTGAACTGTGTTCTTATCCGCTGCGTGTGTATATTTCAAAATGACTTTTTGGTATTTTTGCCAAACCGTGTCTATTTTAAAATGACCTTTCGGGTATCTCGTAAACTTGGGTTATATCGTCAACCCTTTTTCCTAACTCTTTTGTCGGTACGTTTAAGGGGTGGCTTAACGTACTTTTTGAAATTATTGCGTTTTGGCGTCTTCGCCTTGTGATTGCAAATGGTATTTTTATGATGGTATTTGGTATTTGGAAAATGACTTTTGGTGAGTATTTGGAAAGTATTACCGTCATCGGCCTTGTTGGCATTTTTGAACATTTTTGAAAATAGTTTTCAACTTGGTGGGTTCCGGCGCGGGACCCGTACAGAAGGTGGTTTTGATATAATGAATGACTTTAATTTCATTGCATTTATAATTCATATAGCAATGATATTATAAATATAAATTGTCGAGATAATGATTTGTATATTGTGCTCTAGTTTGAATTAAATCATAATGTAAATATGATTTAATTGTGTTTGATTGAAGACAGAGATGTGAATATCTTTGGTATGTGTTATGATCTTTCGTTGCGATAGGTTGTTGCTTGTTAGTATGCCGAGGGGCATAGGTTGTGGTCATAAATGTGGTGCCGTTCACCACGGGGACCAGATGCGGAATCGAGAGAATGTTGCCGGGAATAATATTGGTATTGGTGTTGCTACTATACTGCAACAAATAGCAACACAGATGACTCATTTGACCCAGGCGGTTCAACGCAATACTGACGCGACTCAGAACGTCGGTGTAAATCAATGGCTTCGGGAAGTAATTTGTATGAATCCCCCTCGATTCGCCGGTGTTGCGGATGCGTTGGGCTGGGATGGTTGGCTTTTCCAGTTGGGAAAGATATTCCAGGTCGTCGATTGTCCTGAAGAGCGGAAGGTACCTATCGCTTAGTACCTTCTTGACAAAAATGCTGCTAATTGGTGGGAAGCTGTTAAACCTTGTGATCATGATGTCACGTGGGCAGAGTTCCAGACATTTATGGAAGCTGGGTTCTGTCCGAAACCGATTAGAGAGCAGAGGATTCGGGAATTTTATTTGGCAGAACCGCAAGATATATCGGTGTCGCAGGCTATCATCGATTATAGCAAACAACTCAGTTATGTGCGAGATCGGGTGAGGGCTGAGGAAGAGAGAATCCTTCACTTTGACAGACGGATGAAGCCGGAGATTCGCTTGTATATGTCAGGATTCACTTGCACTTCGTTGAGGGACTATCAAGATCGAGCCTTAGCCCGTGAACTAGCTTCGTTATCGTCGGAAAGGGTGCCCGAGTCAAAGAAGCAAAGGAAGTCCTATGACCTTGTGGACAGTGCAGGAGTTGGTGTTTTTAATTTGGAACGTCATAGTCTTTCCGCTGTGAAGCTCCATTGCTCGATACGCGGGACTGAGAGTTCCAAGTCGTCTGCTTTGACTCTTGGTAAAGCCAGGAGGTGTTTTAACTGCAATGTGTCGGGACATGTTCGTGCACATTGTCCTTCTCCGCCAGTAACGTGTTACAAGTGCGGGCTCGTGGGACACCGGGTTCAGTTTTACGAGTTGGTCATCGAGCCTTCCGAGGCACGGACTTGAGCACTGATATCAGGACCGACTCCGAGGAGTCCCTGAGGGACGTGGTCTATCAGTTGTATGTTATGTTATTTACTTACTTTGTTGTTTCGAATTTCGGAGATAAACTTCTTTTATTCAAAGTGGATCAGATTTTGAACTTCTGTATTTTCGACTCTATCGACTCGTTTATGTTCGTTGACATTTTCTGAACTTGTCCTGTCCCTTGCTTTTGTTGATCGAACGAGTGTGGTATTGTTTCGGAATAACCCATTTGTCGTTGTGACTTTTCAATTGCTATTCCATTTCCTGTGGATCTTATGTGAATGCACATCTTATTGTTTTCGCCGGATCATATATTGTCTCGAGTCGAGATGTGAACTTTGGGGTTGTTGTTTGAGTTTTATTGTTCATCGTGATTCGAACATGATTGTTCGATTGTTTTTGTCTCGATCGTTGTGGTTCGATCGTTTGATTATTTGGATTTTGTTGATCTCGTTTCATGATTATTGAGCATTCAAACTCCTTCGTAATTTCCTTAAGTTCGGGAAATTAGTCTCGTTTTCGATCTCCCAACCATTGGACTGTGGAATTTCGTATTTGTTCAGCGATTACTTGCGTTTTGATTGATGTACTGTTGGATTGGTCAATCGTATTGATTTTCATTCGTTGTGTTTTGTTTTTATTCTGGTGTAGCGATTTGGATGGTAATAGCTGCGTGCTGCATATGAGTCGTCGCGGGTTGTCGGCAACGGATATCGTGTGTTGTCTGAGTTTGTTTTGCGTTGTTCATTCTATGTTTCAAGTTTCGAGGACAAAACTTCTTTTAAGAGGGGTAGAATGTAATACCCGAGGTTTTCATTCCGGTTTCGTTGAATTTTCTTCGGTCGAACGGACTGTTGTCGTATGCGTCTTTGGAATCGCATGCTTGTATTGTGATACGTTGAGTTTCATAGCCCGTTCGTTATTGTTTTGGATCATAGTCGGTGCGTTCGCATGATTGAGACGTCATCGAGTAACGAGCCGGATGGTCGGGTGTGGGCTGGGTCGAGTTACGGTCGTAAGGCCTGGTCGATTACGGCTGTAAGACTTCAGCACACCTGGGCCTGGGACACTCGGTTATGGCTGTAAGGTCTATCTGGTTACGGCCGTAAGGCTTGTAACGGCCGCTAGGCGCTGGCCGGTTACGGCCGTAAGGATTCGGCAGATTTCGTCCAGTGGTCTGGGATGCTCGGTTACGGCCGTAAGGCTGTGCCGATTACGGCCATAAGGTGTGATCGTTGCGTACGCAAGTCTTCGACCATTGCGTATGCTAACACGCGTTGACCGAGTTACGGCCCTAAGGCACTGCCAGTTACGGCCGTAACCCTGTCGACATATATAGGCCTCGTCTTCGGCCAGACCTTATTTTTCACCATCTTCCACGGTTTTGTGGCGGCTGGCGACGGGAGAATCGGGAACTCGAGTTCTTGGCCGGTTCTAATCGATTCCAAGGCGTTTTGGAAGATTCTTGTTGATTATATCATCATCCAATCCGTGTTCTTCGTCGAATCAAGGTATTTCCTTACGTAGAACCCTTGTTGTGTATATTTTGAGGGTTTCTTCGTGATTCATTGATTTTATCCAAGATTGATGAATTGGTTATGGTATTCTTGTTGTCTTGGCCATGATCTTCAGATTTTGTAACTCGTTTATCGATTTTTACCAACCCGGAACATTAGTTTCCGATTTTCTTGAAGGACCCTCGGATCCTTGTTTTTCAGGTTAATTCGGATGCCGTTTAGCGTTATTGATTCGTGGTGATATTATTTTCGTAGTTTCCGTGGAGTTGTCGGGTTTTTGGTCGATCTTGGAAGTTCGAGGGCTACCCGTCTGTGTTCGTTCGTTGTTCCATTGCTCGTGGTATCGAGGCAAGTATCTTGCCCATACGTTTCATGTTTCGTAGGCATAATTGATGGTAAATGATTTTATGCAAAATCCGAATGTTTAATGAATGTTAAAAAAGATCGGTATGTTCTCGATAAATGTTGTCTTTCAACGATAACTCGTATGCTTCGTGAATAAGTGTGTTTTTGGACTATGTGTGCTAACTTTGTTTGTTGAAAGACATACGATCACATTTAGTGAATGTAATAAACCGTAATCATTTACCGAGGATTACGTGTTGTTATGTGTGCTTGTTCGGCAAATATGTGACGGGTGATATTGGTTGTTATTCCTTTTAAAGGAAGTTGTGATGTTTAGTATTGCTTGGCTTGATGTTTTGCTTATTGATATGTAATCGTTGAAAGTGACGTGCCTCCGGGTAAAATTAATGAATCTCCGGGATCCATACTTGCTAGTATGGGTCGGGCGTGACCGTAGGGTTATCCAATCCGGGTATATCTTGCGGAGACTCCGAGGTTCGGGGCTTGCTAACCCGATGCCGAGATAACTTGTGGAGTTATCCAATCCGGGTATGTCTTGCGGGGACGCCGAGGTTCGTGGCTTGTTAGCGCGATGCCTGGATAACTTATGGTTATGGTTTGGTAATGGTTCTATGACTGTTGTCACGAGGACATGTGATTTGGTATAGTTTCTCATTGGGTTATTCACTCGGGTATGTTCTGCGGGAGCATCTGAGGTTCGTGGCTTGTTAGCACGGGACGTGAATAATCCTTAGGAATCTGTGTTTGATGATTTGGGTTGTGGACCCTGTGTTTGATGATTTTGGTCGTGGACCATGTGTTTGATGATTTGGGTCGTGGACCCTGTGTTTTATGATTTTGGGCCATGTCCCCAAGTATTTTCAAAAGATTTGAGAATTCTTTAATCCCAAATGTTTTCAAACTCCCGAGATCATAAAATATTTTGTAAGAGATACATTGGGTTTATTTTCCCACTTTCCATGATTCGAACTGTCTTGGTCAAATAATTTATCTCAGGAAGCATGTTCATGATTATTATATTCTTGGAGTATGTTGTATATGGCTTGCATTAGTATTTTATACTTGCACTAGGAAAACAATGGAGTTTTGCTAACCCCCGAGTATTCGGGGGGTGGATGTCTGTATTGCATCCAGATACTTGCAGGTTGCTGGGGAGCGAATCACAGGATCGATATGAAGGGTGATGGAAGACGACGATACTAATCACATGAAGACCAATTGTAGAGTATTTTGGATAGTCTTGTTGGTTATTTCTCCGATGTGTTATTATCCCGATATATGGGAGCGTTAATGTATTCCAGCCCCTGCGTGGGTATGAGTTCTGGGAAAGAATCTTGTATGTAATGATATGTGTGTTGTGATAAAAGACCAAATCAGTCTAATGGTCCTTTATGTAGCCATGTCGGCATGTGAAGTGATGCATTGTTTTGTATTTAGCCCGGTAGATCCTCACGGAGAGGGTCTGCGGCGCTGTAATATTCCCGAGTGGTTTGGGGGTGTTACATACATAACGCCGGAAGATCAAGAAAAAATGGCTTTTACATGTCCTTATGGAATTTATGCTTATTGTAGGATGCCGTTTGGCTTATGTAATGCCCCGGTCACTTTTCAGCGTTGCATGATGGCTATCTTCCATGGTTTGATCGAAAATATAATGGAAGTATTCATGGATGATTTTTCGGTGTTTGGAAATTCATTTGATCATTGCATGCATAATCTCACTTTAGTTTTGCAGTGCTGTGAAGATACTAATCTTGTGCTAAATTGGGAGAAATGCCATTTTATGGTGCAAGAAGGGATTGTCCTAGGCCAGAAAGTGTCCGCTGCAGGATTAGAGGTTGATAGAGCGAAGACTGTCGCCATTGAGAAACTTACCCCTCCGAAGAATGAAAAGGCTATTAGGAGTTTTCTTGGTCACGCTGGTTTTTATAGGAGGTTCATAAAAGGTTTTTCAAAAACCACTAAACCTTTGAGTAAATTGTTAGAAAAAGATACGGCTTTCATTCTTTCTAACGAGTGTTTGTAGGCATTTGAAACTCTAAAGAAGGCATTAGTGAGTGTTCCTATCCTCGTAGTACCGATTGGTCTCAACCTTTTGAGATCATGTGCGATGCAAGTGATTATGCGGTTGGAGCTGTGTTAGGACAACGTCGGGAGAAACTCTTTCGGGCTATTTACTATGCAAGCAAAACATTATACGGAGCCTAGCAAAATTACACAACAACGGAGAAAGAAATACTTGTCGTGGTATTTGCTTTTGATAAGTTCCGATCATACTTAATTGGGACAAAGACTACAGTACATATGGACCACGCAACTATCAAGTACTTGTTCGAAAAGAAAGATTCCAAACCTCGCTTGATTCGATGGATTCTTCTTTTGCAAGAGTTTGACGTGGAAGTTCGAGATAGAAAGGGTTGTGAGAATGTGGTAGCTGATCACTTATCTCGCCTTGAGTACAAGAAGGGGGAGGAGCCTGAATTGAAGGGATTAAAGAAGAGTTTCCGGACGAGCGGCTTTTTATGGTAGAAGCTAAATTTTCTTGGTATGCTAACATTGTTAATTTTTTGGTTGCTGGCGTACTACCTCCGGACTTATCTCATTATAAAAAGAAGAAATTCCTCCACGATATCAACTTCTATATGTGGGATGATCCACTACTTTTCAAAAGATTTGACGACATGATAGTGATGAGGTGTGTGCCGCAAGAGGAATGGGAGGAAATCCTTCAACAATGTCATTCTTCACCAACCGGAGGATACTTCGGAGCAACACGGAATGCTGCAAAGGTGTTGCAAAGCAAATTTTATTGGTCTACGTTATACAAAGATTGCTATCTCTTCATTCAACATTACGATAGATGCCAACGAGTGGGGAATATTTCACGGTGTCATGAGATGCCCATGACCGACGTAATCGAGGTTGAACTTTTAGACGTCTGGGGCATTGACTTCATGGGTCCCTTTTCCTCATCATTTGGGAATAAGTATATTCTGCTAGCAGTCGAGTATGTATCTCGATGGGTCGAGGCAATTTCTTCCCCAACAAATGACGCACAAGTGGTGATGAAGTTTTTAAAGAAAAACATTTGTTGCCGGTTTGGAACCCCAAGAGCAATAATCAGTGATAGGGGATCACACTTTGTAAACAAAATCATGGATAAACTCCTTCAAAAATATGGGGTCCGATCAAAGAAATCATTGGCCTATCATCCACAATCAAATGGACAAGCCGAAGTGGCTAACAAAGAAACTAATCCTGGAAAAGACACTGAGTACATCTCGGAAAGATTGGTCGTCCAAGCTTGACGATGCACTTTGGGCTTATCGCACGACCTATAAAGCACCTTTGGGAACATCTCCCTACCAACTCATATTTGGGAAATCATGTCATCTACCTCTAGAGTTGGGGCATAACGCGATGTGGGCGGTAAAAAGAATATATCTAGATTTTGAGGCCGCTGGAAAGAAAAGATTGTTAGAGCTGAACGAGTTGGAGGAATTCCGGGATGAATGCTACGAAAACTCTCGAATCTACAAAGAGAGATCTAAAATATGGCACGACAAGATGATCGTAAAACGTGAATTTGTGCCGGGACAACAAGTACTTCTCTATAATTCAAGATTAAAATTGTTTCTCGGAAAATTAAAATCAAGATGGTCAGGGACATTCGTGATCAAGAAAGTACTTCCACCCGGAGTGGTCATGCTCATGAGCAGATATGGTGAGCTATTTAAAGTTAACGGACAAAGAGTCAAACACTACCATCATCCAAATCAAAAGGAAGCCGTGTCCGCAATAACTTTAATCGAGCATTAGAACTTCCTGTTGAAGGCGTCCGGCTGAAGACGTTAAACTTAGCGCTAATTGGGAAGTAACCCAATAGTTCTTCTTAGTTTTGTTCTTATTCGCACTTTATTTTTATTTTTACTTGATGAGGAACTGACTGGTTCAACTGTTGGTGTCCAATTCGCAGGAAAAAGACCCGAGACCAAAATGCAATTTCTGGGCAAGTGTGACACGGGCCGTGTCATATGACACGGTCGGGTCAGGCCGGCGGTGGTTTCTCGTTTTTCAAGCAGGTGCGACACGGGCCGTGTCATTTGACACGGTCGGGTCTGGCATACAGGCGTTTTTCACTTTTTGGACAAGTACGACACGGTCCGTGTCAACTGACACGGTCGGGTCTGGCATACAGTGGTTTTTCACTTTCTGGGCAAGTGCGACATGGGCCGTATCGTTTGACACGATCGAGTCAGGTGGACAGGCGTCTTTTGAAAAAACTGAACAGGTATGACACGGGCCATGTCATTTGACACGGCCCGTGTCGGTCCAGTTCAGGTTTTTCAAAAGACGCATGTCCACCTGACTCGATCGTGTCAAACGATTTGACACGGGCCGTGTCGGTCGGGGGTATATAAACAAAACCCAATCGTGCCCCTATTCATCTTCTTCCCCAAATTTTTTTTTTCTCTTCTTCTTCCCCAATCCAAAAAACTCTAACACCGAATTCCCTACAAATCATCAAAATCACGGAAAAATTGTGCTAAATCAAGCATAGATACAAGATTCATATCATTATTCCACAATCTAAGAGCTTCAAAGTGGTAGAAATCGGACGTAATCATCCATCCCTTACTCGCGATTTTTTTTTCAATTTTCTTCGTTTTTTTATCCGAATTCAAGGTATGTCTTATGATTTTGAATGATTTAATTCTTAAGTATACTAAGATTGTGTGAACTATGAATGCTTGATTAATTTAGGGTTCATGAATTGAATTTTTTGGGGATTTTTGTTCATGAATTATGATGTGTTTGGTGATTGAAATCAAATTTTGGAAATTCTTGTTATGAAAGGGATGTTGTATATGATGGAAATCATTTTTCAAGGGATTGGTGTTTTGAATTTTACATGTGGGCATTTGGGATTGAAAAAAAATGGATATTTTAGGGTAAATGTGTATTTGGTTATAAGTTTGTGGGAGACAATATCATTGAAAATTATTGACCCATGATGTTTTGTTTGAAACAAATGATAATTGATAAATTCTTGCAGAAAAATGGCCAGAGTCGAGGATGCGGTAATGCCCAACAAGGACGTGGCACTGCTCAAAGAGGACGAGGGAGACAAACAACTGAAATAGAGCAACCGGCAAGAATGCCGGCCCAAGGGGCTGTTGAGACACCGGAAACGTACGGAATTGAACTTCCGGAGAGCCGACAAGCGCGGTGGGAGATGTTGGGGCAGAAAAAAAATGCTTCCAACAAGATGGCCCGACAATGAATGCATGACAGTCATGGGTATAAAAGACGACGTGATGAAGCTACTAGAAAGGATAAAGTGGGAGTGGATGATGACACAACATTGGCCCACCTATAGATGCCTCACACTGGAATTCCTAAGCACGCTAACAGTTAAAAGAGATCTGATCACTCATGAGCCAATCGCTTTAGAATTTCGTCTGAACAATGAGAACGAGAAGCTATCTCCCAGAGAATTAGAGGATATATATGACACACGAAGGTGCGGAGAATACCGAATAAATAGGTTCGAGTGTGAAATCTACTGGCGAGCAATGGTGGAGTATCCGGGAAGCGAGGCACGTGCTTATATTCCAAATTCGGCCAAAGGATCCTCTATTCGCAATCTAATACTCCGATATCTTGACAAGGTGATTGCGAGCACTCTTTTTGGGCGGAAAGAAACAGGGCCGATTACCCAGCGAGAGTTATACGTTCTAACTCACATGCTCGATGGGACAGATCCAGCAATCGGGGCAATATTAATGGATAATTTTGAGGATGTCGCTACGAAACCGAGAGGGGAGATTTGGATAGGGGGTTTGATTACCCCTATCGCACTTCAGCGCACGGGTGTCCGGTAGCGCGCGGTAATTCTACAGTCCAGAACTGGGCAGAATGTTTCTGGACTCGGCCTGGTGTTCAGGTAGCGCACGCTATGGCCTAGAGCTGTCAAAAAAATCCGAAAAATCCGATATCCATCCAAAATATCTGTATTCGTATTCGGAAAAAGCGGATATTATCTGTATAAAAAAAGCGGATACGAGTATTATCCGTACCCTAAGATTCCGGATACGGATATGGATATAGGCGCATCCGTATCCGAAAATCTCTGTATTCAAAATTAATTATATATAATATATATTTTAGTATAATTTTAATATATAATTATAAAATATAAGCATGCTACTCCCAATAATACTTTGTCACATATCTTTATTCTTTATTTCTCAATATTAAAATATAAGCATGCAATATAGGTTATCTTTACTTATTAGTTATTTCCCTTTCTAACACAACAATCAGGTCAGCTAGCCTAAGTGGTATTGGTTGGTAAGGAGAAGGAGCTCCACCAGGGTTCAAATCCCTCCTCCTGCATTTAAATTTTTGAAGATTAAAAAAAAGTGGCGGATACGGATAATATCCGTATCCGAATAGCATCCACCGGATATTATCCGTATTTGATCCATCCGGATATTATTGGATACCTTTACTAAATGCCGGATCTGGATACAAATATGGCCATATCCGGCTCTGTATTATCCGTTTGACAGCCCTATTATGGCCCGATAGCGCGCGCTATCGAGGGGCCATTAGCGCACGCTATTTTCTGGTAGCGCACTAACGGGCCAGAACCGTAGGTTCTGGACTAATTTTGACTGGGTACCGCGAGCTAACCATTAACAGTTAGCGCACGCTAAGCTCTCTGGTTATATATACCAGAGAGTTGACCCAGATCCGCCACTTTATTCATTTCTTATCCTTCTCCGCGGCCGAGCGATTCCTTAGGCGATTTGGGGCGATTTCTTCTTCCAACCACTTAGATATAATTTTCCTTGAGTTCTTGGTGTAGATTAACAACATCTACTCTTGTTCTTCATCCTTAATCCAAGGTAATCTCTAGAACTCTATTTTTGGGAAATTTGGGGGTTTTTGAGTTGTTGACCGATTTGTTCTGTATCGTTGGTTAATCCATGAGGTATATGGTTAATATTGGTGGTATTCTTGTTTTCTCTACAAGTTCATGGTAAGTTTCGTTGTATTTGTGAAATCAAGAGGGTTCGGTTGCGATCCGTCCTCGCCGTTGTTTTTGTACGAATTTACATGAATCGTAGGTGGGTTTTCGGGTGTATTCCATTTCCGTACTCATTTAGAAATGGTTGTGATTGTATTCTTCGAATCGTTAGGTTCGGGTTCATCGGTTCCTAGCGATTGTGCTTGATTTTTCTTTCCGTTCGTGTCGTCGTCAGTTATTCAAGGCAAGTATTCTTGTGAAACCTTTATGTTTAACATGAAATGGTGATGTATAATATTGTGTGCTTTGCTCACTCCGGGAGGGTCCGACGGGACCTCGGGGGAATCCAGTGGTTTAGCCCCAGATTCACGAGCTTGATTGGCTAGCCAGTCCGGGAGGGTCCATAGAGGCCTCGGATGGGACCAGTGGTTTAGCCCCGGTCCTAGGCGATGCATGTGCGTAATTTGATTTTAACTATGGCCAGTCCGGGAGGGTCCATATAGGCCTCGTATGGGACCAGTGGTTTAGCTCCGGTCCTAGGCAAGTGATTATTGACTGTTTGTTTCCCGGGAAAAGGCACGTCTGGTTTTGGATTTTGAAATGAATTGATGCATGTACTATGAAATGTGTAAGCGAATGGTTTGCCTTGATTACTTGTACTAGCGTAATTGCTAACCCCTCTGGGGACCCGTTTTGGGGAAATTCTTGTTATGAATTTCAGGTTATGTTCAGGCGGACGAGCGGGCACTGGGACAGTACGAGGATGCTAGCCAGGGTTGTTGACGTGTGCATTTGAGTTTCTTTATTTCCGTTGTCCTTTTCGATATGGTTATTTTCTAACATACAAATTTATAGATAGTACTCGCGAGTACTTAGGCATTTTTGCTCGGATTATGGTTTGTATCATTAAATGACATTTATGATTGTCGGTGATGTTTATTTCGCCAGTTATACTGGGCGTTTTATTTAATTTTCATCTTGGTGATGTGTGTTTTCTCGTTAACCGAGACAGTTAGACGAGTAGTATTTCTTATTTAGCCTGGTGGGTCCAATGTGTAACACCCCCGAGATATTCGAAGTATATTACAGCGACGTGGACCCTACATGGGACCCACCAGGCTAAAACAAGAAAAACATCACTCGACTAACCATCTCAGTTAGCGAGGGCCACATTTAGATAATGCAACATATAAAGATACGCCCGGAGCAACCGGCGTAATAAACATCAACCGACAATATAGCAATTTGAGTTAATACAAATGAAGTTTGGAGTGAAAAGCCTAAGTACTCGCGAGTACAAACTATAAGTTTATAAATGTGAGAAACAACCACATCGAAAAAAACAAGCGAAATAAGAAGACTCGAATGCACATGTCAACGACCCTGGCCAACATCCTCGTACTGTCCCAGCGCCCGCTCGTTCGGCAAAACATAACCTGAAATCCATAACAAGAATTTCCCAAAAACGGGTCCCCAAAGGGGTTAGCAATTACGCTAGTATAAGTAATCAAGGCAAACCATTCGCTTACACGTTTCATAGTACAATGCACAAAAATCATTTCAAAAACCAAAACCAGACATGTCTTTTCCGGAAACAAACAGTCACAATCGATTCGCCTAGGACCGGGACGAAGCCACGAATCCCACTCGAGGCCTCTAAGGACCCTCCCGAGCTGGCCACATTCATAAAACAAATCAAGCACACACGTCGCCTAGGACCGGGACGAAGCCACGAATCCCACTCGAGGCCTCTAAGGACACTCCCGAGCTGAGTAAAGCACACACAATATACATTACCATTTCACGTTAAGCATAAAGGTTTCCAAAAATACTTGCCTTGAATAATTGATGACGCAACGAACGAAAAGAAAAATCACCGACGAACGCTAGGAACCAACGGAACCGAACCTAACGATTCGAAGAACATAATCACAACCAACTCTAAACGAATACGGAAATGGAATACACCCGAAAACCCGCCTACGATTCATGTATATTCGTATAAAAATAACAACGAGGGCGGACCACAACCGAACCCTCTCGAATACGCAACAACCACGAAATATACCATGAATCCGTAAGGAAAACAAGAATACTAGCAAGATTAATCATATTCAACATGAATTAATCAACCGTATGGAACGAATCGAAGAAAAACCCAAAAACCCCCAATTTATCCAAAAGTAGGGTTCTAAGAGATTTACCTTGGATTAGGATGAAAGATTCGTGTTGATGTTGTTATTATGCACCAAGAACTCAAGGAAAATGATGGTTGGGATGATTGGAGGAAGAAATCGCCAAGAAAATCGCCCAAAATCGCCAAAGCCGCGGAGAGGGAGAAGAAATGAGAAAAGACGTACATCTGGGTCAACTCCCTGGTTTATATAGCCAGGGAGTGTTAGCGCGCGCTAATCTTCAGAAGTTAGCGTGCGCTAACGGGACAAAACTCCAGTCCAGAAGTTAACGTCCCAGTCCAGTAACCAGATTACTGGGCCATTAGCGTGCGCTACCCGAAACGTAGCGTGCGCTAATGGCCTCTCGGTAGTGCGCGCTATCGGCCATAGCGTGCGCTACCTGGACATCAGCCGAGTCCAGAAGTGAACTGCCCAGTACTCACCTGACCCCGTTAGCGCGCGCTATCGGCCAAACGTAGCGTGCGCTATCGGCCATAGCGTGCGCTACCTGGGCACCTGACCGAGTCCAGTAGCAAACTGTCCAGTATTGGACAGTCACGCTAGCGCACGCTATCGGACATCTTAGCGTGCGCTAGTCCCCCGACATTAGCGTGCGCTAGACAACGTAGCGTACGCTAATCCGCTAGTCCAGAGGGCTGGAATCAGAACTGCCACTCCCAGGGCTCAGCTCGCTAGCGCGCGCTACGAAGCAGACGTAGCATGCGCTACTAAGGGATCTCTAGCGTGCGCTATGCAGAAAAAATTAGCGTGCGCTAGGCACGGAATATGAACGGCCCAAAACACCGGAATATGAACGAAACATCAAACGAAACATCTCAAAACGCATAATAACATAGAATAGATCCACGACAACCCCGAAACGGAAGTTCCACACAACAATTACGAGAATCAGATCAATAGATGACGAAAGAAATACACTGAATGATACACAAGGGTCGCTACAAATGAGAAATACACCGAAAAATGAAAAATACTGGGAAAAGAAAAATGTGGATATTACATTCTACCCCTCTAAAAATAAGTTTCATCCCGAAACTTAAGAAACAAACAACTCAGGGTACCTAGCACGCATGCTATCCTTGGTTTCCCAAGTTGCCTCCTCGACACCATGTCTCGACCACTGCACCTTGACCAAAGGGATGGTCTTATGCCTCAGTCGCTTCTCACGATGCTCCAAAATCTTCAAAGGACGCTCCTCAAAAGTAATATCCTCGGCGACATCAATCTCACCATAATCGATGACGTGACTAGGATCCGGGACATATTTCCTCAGCTGGGAAACATGAAAAATGCTATGAACATGACTCAGGGCCGGGGGTAACGCCAAACGGTATGCCAACCCACCGACTCGCTCGAGAATCTCGAAGGGTCCAATAAATCTCGGACTCAACTTCCCCTTTTTCCCGAAACGGAAAACTCCCCTCGTCGGCGACACCTTTAGCAAAATGTGGTCTCCCACCTCGAATTCCAAAGGTCAACGACGGACATCGGCATATGACTTCTGTCGACTCTGGGCAGTCAACATCCGTTCCCGAATTAATTCTATCTTCCGCCTCGTCTCTAGAATGATATCCGGCTCGGTCCCGACCAAATCGGATGCCTCACTCCAACAAATTGGTGATCGACATCGCCGCCCATAAAGTGCCTCATACGGTGCCATCTGAATCGACGCGTGCCAACTATTGTTGTACGTGAATTCGATCAATGGCAAATGCTCCTCCCAGTCACTGCCCCAATCGAGAGCACAAGAACGCAACATATCCTCGAACGTCTGGATAGTGCATTCCGACTGTCCATCTGACTGAGGATGAAAAGAGGTACTCAAACGCAAACGAGTACCCAACGCCTTATGCACCGCCTGCCAAAAGTGCGATACAAAACGGCCATCATGATCCGAAACAATAGACTTCGGAGTACCGTGAAGCCTCACGATCTGCGCGATAAACACACGAGCCAATTTCTCCGGGGCCCCAAGTGTCCTTGATGCCCGAAAAATGTGCCGACTTGGTCAGACGATCAACAATCACCCAGACCATTTTCATGCCCGACCTCGATCTCGGAAAACTCGTAATAAAATCCATCGATATATCTTCCCATTTCCATTCCGGAATAGGAAGTGACTGCAATAACCCGGTCGGGCGCTGATGCTTGATTTTGACCTACTGACAAGTCAAACATCTCGCTACAAACTGTTCGACCTCCTCATTCATATCATTCCACCAGAAATTCCTTCTCATGTCCTTGTACATCTTACTCGAACCAGGATGAATGGAGTAAGGTGTAGCATGGGCCTCGCGCAAAATACTCTGTCTCAACTCTGAGTCGTTCGGTACACAAAGCCGACTCTGGAATCTCAAAACACCATCCTCGTGAATCACAAACCCAGGAGACTTTCCCTTAAGAACGTTCTCTCAGATTTGAGTAATCATCGGATCCTCCAACTGCTTCAGCTTAATTTCATCGATCAAAGATGACGAAATCTCTAAAGCACAAAGTTGCCCGACAGCTCCAGGCAACAAAACCTCAACATCCAACTCGATTAAAACTCGCCGAAGCTCAGATTGAGACGTAAGGATCTCAAGCATTCGCAACGCAACCGGTTTCCGACTCAAGGCGTCGGCCACGACGTTCGCCTTGCCCGGATGATAAAGGATTTCGAGGTCATAATCCTTAATCAACTCTAACCACCTCCTCTGCCTCATATTCAACTCCCGCTGAGTGAATATGTATTTCAGACTCTTATGATCGGTAAAAATCTGACAAGCAGAGCCGAAAAGATAGTGACGCAAAATCTTTAGCGCAAAAAACAACTGCCGCTAACTCCAAATCGTGAGTAGGGTAGTTAAGCTCATACGGCCTCAACTGTCTCGACGCATATCCAATGGTCTTGCCGTGCTGCATCAATACGCACCCAAGACCCTGACCCGAAGCATCACTATAAATAGCAAAACCCCCGTTGCCACACGGCAACGCTAAAATCGGGGCTGAAGTCAAACGCCTCTTCAGCTCCTCAAAACTCGACTGTCTTTTGTCATTCCAGACGAACTTCTCGGATTTCTGGAGTAACTGTGTAAGCGGCCGAGCCAGTTTCAAGAAACCCTCGACGAACCTATGGTAGTAGCCGGCCAAACCCAAGAAACTACGGATCTCCTTCACATTCTTGGGCGGTCCCCAATCCAACACTGCCTCAACCTTCTGTGGATCCACACGAACCCCCTCGGCTGAAATCACGTGACCTAAAAACATCACTTTCTTCATCCAGAACTCACATTTCGAGAACTTCGCATAGAGTTGCTCGGTTCTCAAAATGTCTAAAACTACTCGCAAATGATGGGCATGCTCTTCCTCGTTCCTCGAATAAATAAGAATATCGTCAATGAAGACGACGACACACTTATCCAAATACTCGATAAAATCTTTGTTCATCAACTGAATGAACACCGCCGGCGTATTAGCTAACCCGAAAGGCATAACTACAAACTCATAATGTTCGTATCTCGTCCGAAAAGTTGTTTTCGGCACATCGGACTCCCTAACCTGGAGCTGATAGTACCTCGATCTCAAATCAATCTTCGAGAACACCGCAGCTCCCTGAAACTGATCGAACAAGTCATCAATCCTCGGCAAAGGATAATTGTTCTTGATGGTCACCTTGTTTAGTTCGCAATAGTCGATACACAAACGTAGTGAACCATCCTTCTTTCGCACAAACAGGACCGGTGCGCCCCAAGGCGAGGCGCACGGTCGAACATACCCCGACTCAAGAAGCTCACTCAAGAAGCCATCTCTGAAGGTGCCATGCGATACGGCGCCTTCGAAATCGGAGCTGCGCCCGGCTCTAACTCTATAGCAAACTCAACCTCATGATCCGGTGGCAATCCCGGTAACTCGTCAGGAAATACATCAGGGAACTCACTAACCACTGGAATCGACGAAAACTCGACTCCACCATCCTCCGCCTTCAAGGCATAGCACCAATAACCAGTACACCCCTTTCGCATGAGCCTCATCGCCTTCAAGGCGTTAATAACGAACTTCTGGTTTCCCCTCTTTCGCCCCGCGAAAGAGTGCTCGGTGCCGTCCTCGACTAACATAGTGATGATTCTCGTGCGGTAGTTCATGATTGCGCCATGCCGCTCGAGCCAATCATCACCGAGAATCAAATCCCCACCCTCGATACCCACAACAATAAGATTAGAGAGCCAAGCCCTCTCACAAATAAACACAGAACAGTCTCGGACCTCTCGATCACCGACGATTCTATCACCGCTGGGAAGTTTAACGATAAAAGGCTCGCAAGGTGATAAGCAGTCAAGACTCAAACGGCGCACACACTCCAGAGAAATGAATGAATGCGTAGCACCCGGATCAAAAAGCACACTGACAGGATGGGAATGGATATGAACGGTACCTGTCGCCAGAGTGGCTGCTGCATCATCGGCCCTCCTCATCTCATAGATACGCGGCTGGGCAGAGCCGACCCTGGAAGCTCCTCCTCTAGCGGGCTGACCCCGACCTCTACCTCGACCGGCACTCGGTGGAGGCTGCGGAGCAAACGAGCCCTGGTTCACACTCGGCTCCATAGGTGCTGGGTGAGAAGAACGGGCGCCGCGAATCAGTCTGATCTGTTCACAAAAAGAAGCCTTGTGGCCCGACTGACCACAAGTATGACAAGTCAAAGGTGGACGAGGACACTCCTGGTTCCTATGGCCCGGCTGGCCACAGTTAAAGCATGTGGGATCACGAACGGAGGTTCCGGCGGCACCTCGAAAACTCCCAGAGAAACGAGCCGAACCGCCCATAGAAATATTTGCAGATTGAGATTTCTGCTGACTTCCACCCTTGTAACCCGAGAAATTCCCAGCGGATTTCTGCTTCTTACTCTCTCGGACCGCCGCACTGGCTGTCATCGACATATCATAGGCAAGAGCTCGACTCTGATAATCCTTTAAAGTAGTACAGACGAGCCCAGACATGTAGTCTCAAATTGACAATTTCATCCTCCTGGAAAAATGGAAAATTCTGTCGCTCTGTTCGACAACCTGGGTCTTCACATAGCCCAACTCCTTGTTAAAATCGGCAATAGCTTGGGATACGGGAATATCCCGTGGTTTAGCATCATAGAAAGCATGGACTCGAGCCTGTCTAACCGGCCACGGGCAATATTCAGTCTCCATTAATTCTTGAAATTCGGCCCATGAAGCAACATGGTCTTTAGGCCCAACGACCTCCCACCAATCCGTAGCGTCCCCAGTGAGAAAGTACTGGGCAATAGGGACCTTACGGTCCTCGGGACAGCTGGTGGCAACAAAGACTTTGGATATCTCCTTGATCCACCCCTCCCAGCCGATCGGGTCTGATGCTCCCGAAAACTGAGGAGGATGCATCTTGATGACATCTTGGAGCCAACGGTCTGCTCCGCCCAGATTAGCATGGGCCGGATCCGGGTTCTGAACCACCTGAGCTATCGCCGCCATTTGGTTTACCATTTGCTGCATAACGGCCACAATACCAAGGTCGGCGCGCTCCTGAGAAGAAGCATGACTGTGACGGTCACCGGTACTGCCGGCTCCCGAAGAATGCGACGTGGCCACCCCACCGGCTGCCCCACGTCCCCGGCCGCGTCCAAGGCCACGACCACGACCACGACCACGACCACGGCCCCTTCCAGCATCCATGTTGGTGTTAAGAGGTGGCAAAAAGCAACTCGATGATAAGTAAAAGAGGGAAAATAACCACAGTTCAAGAAATGGAAATACGGTGCGAGGAAACAAAGAATCGAGTAAGAAAACTTACGAACACTGGAAGTACTGAGATGCCGGCAGCGGTGTGACAATGTGCAAAACAAAACACAACTAGACCCAAATAACCGACAAGCCTAGGTATTCATAAACCTAGCGCTCCGATACCATTTTCTGTAAAACCCCCGAGATATTCGAAATATATTACAGCGCCGTGGACCCCTACATGGGACCCACAGGCTAAACAAGAAAAACTCCACTCGACTAACCATCTCAGTTAGCGAGGGCACACATTTAAATAATGCAACATATAAAGATATGCCCGTAGCAACCGGCGTAATAAACATCAACCGACAATATAGCAATTTGAGTTAATACAAACGAAGTTTGGAGTGAAAAGCCTAAGTACTCGCGAGTACAAACTATAAGTTTATAAATGTGATAAACAACCATATCGAAAAAGACAAGAGAAATAAGAAGACTCGAATGCACATGTCAACAACCCTGGCCAACATCCTCGTACTGTCCCAGCGCCCGCTCGTCCGGCAAAACATAACCTGAAATTCATAACAAGAATTTACCCAAATGGGTCCCCAAAGGGGTTAGCAATTACGCTAGTACAAGTAATCAAGGCAAACCATTCGCTTACACGTTTCATAGTACAATGCACCAAAATCATTTCAAAAACCAAAATCAGACATGTCTTTTTCGGAAACAAACAGTCACAATCGATTTGCCTAGGACCGGGATGAAGCCACGAATCCCACTTGAGGCCTCTAAGGACCCTCCCGAGCTAGCCACGATCATAAAACAAATCAAGCACACACGTCGCCTAGGACCGGGATGAAGCCACGAATCCCACTCGAGGCCTCTAAGGACCCTCCCGAGCTGGCTAGCGAAACAAACTCATGAATCCAGGACGAAGCCATAGATTCGCTTGAGGCCCCGTCGGACCATCCCGAGGTGAGTAAAACACACACAATATACATTACCATTTCACGTTAAGCATAAAGGTTTCCAAAAATACTTGCCTTGAATAATTGATGACGCAACGAACGGAAAGGAAAATCACCGACGAACGCTAGGAACCAACGGAACCGAACCTAACGATTCGAAGAACATAATCACAACCAACTCTAAACGAATACGAAAATGGAATACACCCGAAAACCCGCCTACGATTCATGTATATTCGTATAAAAATAACAACGAGGGCGGACCACAACTGAACCCTCTCGAATACGCAACAACCACGAAATATACCATGAATCCGTAAGTAAAATAAGAATACTAGCAAGATTAATCATATTCAACATAAATTAATCAACCGTATGGAACGAATCGAAGAAAAACCCAAAAACCCCCAATTTATTCAAAAGTAGGGTTCTAAGAGATTTACCTTGGATTAGGATGAAAGATTCGTGTTGATGTTGTTATTATGCACCAAGAATTCAAGGAAAATGATGGTTGGGATTATTGGAGGAAGAAATCGCCAAGAAAATCGCCCAAAATCGCCAAAGCCGCGGAGAGGGAGAAGAAATGAGAAAAGACGTACATCTGGGTCAACTCCCTGGTTTATATAGCCAGGGAGTGTTAGCGCGCGCTAATCTTCAGAAGTTAGCGTGCGCTAACGGGACAAAACTCGATCCGTGGTTAACGTCCCACCAAGAATTGACATCGGGCCATTATCATGCGCTACCCGAAACGTAGCGTGCGCTAATGGCCTCTCGGTAGCGCTTATCGCCATAGCGTGCGCTTACCGACATCACCGAGTCCGTATGAACCGCCAAGATACTCACCTGATCCCGTTAGCGCGCGCTATCGGCCAAACGTAGCGTGCGCTAAAAGCGTATCGCTAGCGCGCACTATCGGCCATAGCGTGCGCTACACGGCACTGACCGAGTCCAAGAGCAAATCGTGGCAAGATCGATACCACGCTAGCGCACGCTACTGGACATCTTAGCGTGCGCTACTCCCTGACATTAGCGTGCGCTAGACAACGCAGCGTACGCTAATCCGCTAGTCCAGAGGGCTGGAATAAGAACTGCCACTCCCAGGGCTCAGCTCGCTAGCGTGCGCTACGAAGCAGACATAGCGTGCGCTACTAAGGGATCTCTAGTGCAAAAAAAATTAGCGCGCGCTAGGCACGGAATATGAACGGCCCAAAACACTGGAATATGAACGAAACATCAAACGGAACATCTCAAAACGCATAATAACAGAGAATGGATCCACGGCAACCCCGAAACGGCGGTTCCGCACAACAATTACGAGAATCAGATCAATAGATGATGGAAGAAATACAGTGAAAGATACACGAGGGTCACTACAAACGAGAAATACACCGAAAAATGAAAAATACCGGGAAAAGAAAAATGCGGATATTACACCATGTAGGGTCCATGGCGCTGTAATATACCCTGAATATCTTGGGGGTGTTACAGTATAGCGCACGCTAGTGTCGTTGAGTAGCGCATGCTATGTTCGTTTTGTAGCGCACGCTAACGACTCGAGCACAGTAGTGGCAGTAGGTTGTTTCTGCGCTCTGCTCTCTGGACGAGCAGCTTAGCGCACGCTAAATTTGTATATTAGCGCACTCTATGATTGAGATTTAGCGCACGCTAGGTGTCAAGTAGCACGCGCTAATTCGGTAGTCCAGACTGGGCAGAATGCTTCTGGACTCGGTCTGGTGAGCATGTAGCGCACGCTATGGCTCGATAGCGCGCGCTATTGGGGGACTGTTGGCGCACGATATTTTCTGGTAGCGCACGTTAACGGGCCGGAACTGCAGGTTTTGGACCGGTTTTGACTGGGTAGCGCACGCTAACTGTGGATCGTTAGCGCATGCTAAGCTCTCTGGTTATATATACCAGAGAGTTGACCCAAATTCGCCACTTTACTCATTTTCTTCTCCTTCCCCGCGGCCGAGCGATTCCAAGGCGATTTCTTCTTCCAATCACTTCAGATATCATTTTCCTTGAATTCTTGGTGTAGATTAACAACATCTACTCATGTTCTTCGTCCTTAATCCAAGGTAATCTCCTATAACCCTATTTATTGGGAAATTTGGGGTTTTTTGAGTTTTTTTCCGATCCGTTTCGTATTCTTGATTAATCTATGATGTATGTGATTAATCTCGGTGGTATTCTTGTTTTCCCTACGAGTTCATGGTGAGTTTCGTGGTATTTGTGAAATCGAGAGGGTTCGGTTGCGATCTGTCCTCGTCGTTGTTTTTGTACGAACTTACATGAATCGTAGGTGGATTTCCGGGTGTATTCTATTTTCGTACTCGTTTAGAAATGGTTGTGATTATATTCTTCGAATCGTTAGGTTTGGGTTCGTCGGTTCCTAGCGGTCGTGGTTGATTTTCCTTTCCGTTCGTGTCGTCGTCAATTACTCAAGGCAAGTATTCTTGGAAACTTTTACGCTTAACGTGAAATGGTGATGTATTTGTGTGTGTTTTGCTCACTCCGGGAGGGTCTGACGAGACCTCGGGGGAATCCGTGATTTCACTCCGGATTCACGAGCTTGATTCGTTAGCCAGTTCGGGAGGATTTTTATAGGCCTCAAATGGGATCAGTGGCTTCACCCCGGTCCTAGGCGATGCCTATGCGTGATTTGTTTTTATGATATGGCCAGTTCGGGAGGGTCCTTATAGGCCTCGAATGGGATTAGTGGCTTCACCCTGGTCCTAGGCAAATTGATTATTGACTGTTTATTTTCGGAAAATACATGTCTGGTTTTGGGTTTTGAAATAACTTGATGCATGTACTATGAAATGTGTAAGCGAATGGTTTGCCTTGATTACTTGTACTAGCGTAATTTCTAGCCCCTTTGGGGACCCATTTTGGGAAAATTCTTGTAATGAATTTCAGGTAATGTTCAGTTGGGCGAGCGGGAATTGGGACAGTACGAGGATGCTAGCCAGGGTTGTTGACGTGTGCAACTGAGTTTTTTTATTTCCGTTATCCACTTCGATATGGTTGTTTTCCAACTTGTGAACTTATAGATAGTACTCGTGAGTACTTAGGCATTTTAATTGGATTATGATTTGTATTATTAAATGTTATTGATGATTGTCAATGATGTTTGCGTTGCCGGTTATACCGGGCGTTTTATTTAATTGTCGTCCTGGTGATGTGTGTTTTCTTGCTAACTGTGATGGTTAGACGAGTGGTATTTATTATTTAGCTTGGTGGGTCCCAGTAGGGGCCTACGATACTGTAATATACCCTGAATATCTTGGGGGTGTTACAGAAAATGGTATCGGAGCGCTAGGTTTATGGATACCTAGGCTTGTCGGTTAATTGGGTCTAGTCGTGTTTTGTTTTTGTTTTGTTTTGCACATCGTCACCTCGATGCCATCATCTCGGTACTTCCAGTGCTCGTAAGTTTTCCTTACTCGATTCCCTGTTTTCTCGTATCGTGCTTCCGTTTCTTGAACCGTGACTGTTTTTCCTCTCGTACTTATCATCAAATTGCTTTCGTTACTCCTTATCTCCAGTATGGATGCTGGAATAGGCCATGGTAGAGGTCGTGGCTGTGGTCGTGGATGTGGACGGGGATGTAGGGAAGCCAGTGGGGCGTCCACGTCACACTCTTTGGGAGCCGGCAGTAATGATGGTCGTCAGGGCCATACTGCCACCCAAGACGATACAACCGGCAATGGAGCCGACATTGGTGTGGCAGTTATGATGCAACAAATGGTGAACCAAATGGCTACTATAGCCCAGGCGGTTCAGCACCCGACTCTGGCTCGTGTTGCTCAGGCCGGAACAGATCGCTGGCTTCAGGACGTCATCAAGATGCATCCTTCTCAGTTCTCTGGGCCTTCAGACCCGATCGAATGGGAGAGGTGGATCAAGGAGATGTTTAAGATCTTCGTTTCCATCAACTGCCCTGAGGATCGCAAGGTCCCTATCGCCCAATATTTTCTCACTGGGGAGGCCGCTGATTGGTGGGAGGCCGTTGAGTCTCGGGATCATGTTGCTTCTTAGGCCGAGTTTAGGGGCCTTATGGAAGCGGAATACTGTCCGTGGCCAGTTCGTCAGGCCCGAGTCCATGCTTTTTATGATGCTCAGCCTCGAGACATTCCAGTTTCTCAGGCCATTGCGGATTTCAATCGGGAATTGGGCTATGTTAGGTCCAGGTTAAGAAAAAGGATGACAAGCTTTGCCACTTTTCTAGGCAGATGAAATCGAAGATTCGTGATTACATGTATGGGCTCGCCTGCACCACCCTAAGGGACTATCAGAGTAGAGCTCTTGCTTATGATATGTCCTTGACGGCCAGTGAGGCGGCCCAAGAAAGTAAGAAGCAGAAGTCTATTGGTAACTTTTTGGGTCACAAGGGCGGAGTTCAGCAGAAATCTCAGTCTGCAAACATTTCTGCGGGCAGTTCCGCTCGTTTTTCTGGGGGCTTTTGAGGTACTGTCAGTGCCTCCACTCGTGATGTCAGATGCTTTAACTATGGCAAGTCGGGTCATAAGAACCGGGAGTGTCCTCGTCCACAGTTGACTTATCATACTTGTGGTCAGTCGGGCCACAAGACTTCTTTTTGTGAGCAGGTAGGGCAGATTCTTGGTGTCCAGGCTTCTTTTCCAGCGCCTAAGGAGCCGAGTGTGAATCAGGGGTCGTTTGCTCCGCAGTCTCTGTCGAGTGCCAGTCGAGGGAGAGGTCGGGGTCAGACCGCTAGAGGGGGAGCTTCCAGTTTCGGCTCTGCTCATCCACGTGTTTATGAGATGAGGAGGGCCGATGACCCAGCAGCCATAGTGGCCACAGGTACCGTTCATATTCAATCTCATCCTCTCAGTGTGCTTTTTGATTCGGGTGCTACGCATTCATTCATCTCTCTGGAGTGTGTGCGCCATTTGAGTCTTGACTGTGTGTCGCCTTGTGAGCCTTTCATCGTTACACTTTCTAGCAGTGATAGGATCGTTGGTGATCGAGAGGCCCGAGACTGTTTTGTGTTTATTGGTGAGATGGTTTGGCTCTCTAATCTTATTGTTGTGAATATCGAGGGTGAGGATTTGATTCTCGGGCATGATTGGCTCGAGCGGCATGGTGCAATCATGAACTACCGCACGAGAATCATCACCGTGTTAGTCGAGGACGGCACCGGGCACTCTTTCACGAGACGAAAGAGGGGAAACGAGAAGTTCTTAATTAATGTCTTGAAAGCGACGAGACTCCTACGGAAGGGTGTACTGATTATTGGTGCTACGCTCTAAAGGTGGGGGATGGTGGAGTCGAGTTTTCATCGATTCCAGTCGTTAGCGAGTTCCCTGATGTCTTTCCTGATGAGTTACCGGGGTTGCCACCGGACCGTGAGGTAGAGTTCGCTATCGAGTTAGAGCCAGGTGCGGCTTCGATTTTGAACGCGTCGTATTGCATGGCACCTTCAGAGATGGCTGAGTTGAAGAAGCAGTTGAGTGAGCTTCTTGAGTCAGGGTATATTCAACCGAGTGCTTCGTCTTGGGTCACACCGGTTCTGTTTGTACGGAAGAAGAATGATTCACTGCGTTTATGTATCGACTATCGCGAGCTAAATAAGGTGACCATCAAGAACAAATATCCCTTGCCGAGGATAGATGACTTGTTTGACCAGTTGCAGGGAGCTGTGGTACTCTCGAAGATCGACTTGAGATCGGGATACTATCAGCTTCGGGTGAAGGAATCTGATATTCCGAAAACAACTTTTTGGACGAGATACGAACATTATGAGTTTGTGGTTTTGCCCTTCGGGTTAACTAACGTGCCGGCAGTGTTCATGCAGTTGATGAACAAAGTCTTCATCGAGTATTTAGATAAGTGTGTCGTAGTCTTCATTGACGATATTCTTATTTATTCGAAGAATGTGGAGGAGCATGTGCATCATTTGCGTGTGGTGTTAGACATTTTGAGGACCGAGCGACTCCATGCGAAGTTTTCGAAATGTGAGTTCTGGCTGAAGGAAGGGATGTTTTTGGGTCACGTGATTTCTCGTTTTAGTGACTCACTTGTAAAACACTGGACTTTTTGTCATCCGAGCTTGTTGCGTACTTGTTTTACTCAATTCCGCATTTATTGGGCTTTTCCGTCGCTATTTGGTTCGATTCTCGTAATCGTTATTCGGAATCGTCGTTTCAGGGTTGCCGTAATCCATCTTATGTTATCACGCATGTTGTGAGCTTTTGTTTGATGTTTTGATCGTGTATCGTGTGTTTCAGGTGTTTTGGGCCGTTGGTAATTCTGTTGACTAGCGCGCGCTATTCTGTTGTATAGCGCACGCTAGTGTCATTGAGTAGTGCACGCTAGCGCGCGCTAACGACTCGAGCACAGCAGTGCAGTAGGTTGTTTCAGCTCTCTGCTCTCTGGACGAGCAGCTTAGCGCACGCTAAATTTGTATATTAACGCACGCTATATTGAGACTTAGCGCACGTTGGGTGTCAGGTAGCGCGCGCTAATTCGGTAGTCCAGACTGGGCAGAATGCTTCTGGACTCGGTCTGGTAAGCAGGTAGTGCATGCTATGGCCCGATAGCGTGCGCGGGGGATTATTAGCGCATGCTATTTTCTGGTAGCGCACGCTAACGGGCCAGAACTGCAGGTTTTGGACCGGTTTTGACTGGGTAGCGCACGCTAACTGTGGATCGTTAGCGCACGCTAAGCTCTCTGGTTATATATACCAGAGAGTTGACCCAGATTCGCCACTTTACTCATTTTCTTCTCCTTCCCCACGGCCGAGCGATTCCAAGGCGACTTGGAGGCGATTTCTTCTTTCAATCACTTCAGATATCATTTTCCTTGAATTCACGGTGTAGATTAACAACATCTACTCATGTTCTTCGTCCTTAATCTAAGGTAATCTCCTAGAACCCTATTTTTGGGAAATTTGGGGGGTTTCGAGTTTTTGTCCGATCCGTTCCATATTGTTGATTAATCCATGATGTATATGATTAATCTTGGTGGTATTCTTGTCTTCCCTACGAGTTCATGGTAAGTTTCGTGGTATTTGTGAAATCGAGAGGGTTCGGTTGCGATCCGTCCTCGTTGTTGTTTTTAAACGAACTTACATGAATCGTAGGTGGGTTTTTGGGTGTATTTCATTTCTGTACTCGTTTATAAATGGTTGTGATTATATTCTTCGAATCGTTAGGTTCGGATTCGTCGGTTCCTAGCGGTCGTGGTTGATTTTCCTTTCCGTCCGTGTCGTCGTCAATTACTCAAGGCAAGTATTCTTAGAAACCTTTATGCTTAACGTGAAATGGTGATGTATTTGTGTGTGCTTTGCTCACTTCGGGATGAAGAGATAAATTTACCACTAGAAGGGGGGTTGAATAGTGGTAAAGCGGAATAACGAAATTTCTTGCGAATAAATAGAAGATAGTGCGGAATTTAAAGCCTCAAAGATTTATAGAGGTTCGGCAACTTGCCTACGTCCTCTCTCCGACTTTCTTTTTCTATTGGCTCAAGAACAACCACAATCTTGACTCGTCTTCTATCGGTCCGAGTTCACAACCGTTACAATCGCTTGTCTTCTATCGGTCCAAGCTCAACCTCTCTCTCAATATAAACTTGTGTTTATCTAGTGTTCTATAGGAACTAGATAATCCTCACTATACGAATATGGGAGTATAATCCTAACAATGCCGGATCAAAGATCCTAATAACACCGGATTAGTGACTCTTGATTCGTTTCTTTTACGCTCAAGTGTAAGTGATGCAACACTTACAATCAAATGAAAGAATACAAAGAATAATAGATATTACAAAGAAAATCACTCTTGTATCTTTATTTCTCACAACTTATAATATAGTAATCAGTAGCGATTTGAGCTCAAGAATGCTTGTATGCTTGTATGCTTGTATGCTTGAAGTTGTGTGTATGATACCCAAGTCCTTTGGGTATTTATATATGAGAGCCATCCTTCAAATACTGAAAAACGTATTATTAGCGTGCGCTAACAATGTCTTCTAGCGTGCGCTATCGATCTTTGACTTGGCTTCTCTGAACGGTCACAAAGACTGTTGCAACGGTAAAATAGTATGGCTAGCGTGCGCTAGTCATGTACCGGTAGCGTGCGTTATCGGCTGGTCAACAAGTCTTCAATCTTGACTTTGAAAATGTCGGTTTGTCTCTCCAACGACTCTTTATCCAACGGCTAGATTTGAGATTAGCGTGCGCTAGCAAGTATGCATAGCGTGCGCTAGCATTAATTAATTCCAACTATTCCAGATTTTGCGGATCTTCATTGACTCTTGGCTTCCAACGGTAGAAAATCAAACGGTAATATGCTGACTCCTTTTAGCGTGCGCTAATGCCTATACCTTAGCATGCGCTAAATATTTCTTTCAGTAACGTACGTTACCCTGTGTAGCGTACGTAAAATCCTTGACATATTAAGTCCAGTAGCTACTGGACTACTGACCGTGATATCGGTAGCGTGCGCAAGAGCTGAGCAATAACGTGCGCTACATCCTTGTTTTAGCGTACGTAAGTTGATGTATGTAGCATGCGCAAAATCCATTTCCAATTTCCTTCCAAACCTTATTGTCCTCTGGAATGATACGATAGCGTGCGTTAATATTGATTGTATAGCGTGCGCTAACTGTAGTTACTTAGCGTGCGCTAATGTTGAATGTCTTGCGTGCGCTATCCATCAGGTGACTTCACTTGGCTGCAGCTGACTGACTGGGCTGTACATGCATTTCTCGATAGCGTGCGCTACTATGATATGGGTAGCGTGCGCTAACACTGTTTAGCTCCTTCAATATAATATCAAACTGGAATTGATCTAATTAAATGTTTTGAATGGAATAATCATCAAAATACATTTTGAGTCAACAATCTCCCCCTTTTTGATGATGTCAAAACATTTAATTTTTTATACCTGCAAAAACATTTAAGATGATTCGAATCAAGGTAACTTGTTCGATATATTAGTATATTTCGGTTTTTGGAGTATTCTCCCCCTTTTGACATGAACAAAAAGGAACTCCCCCTGAATTGTTGCATTTTTGACAAATATCAACGAAAATGCCATTATCCAAAGTGAAATTACGTAAATAACAATACTCGTAAACAACAAATACCAAATGAAGTGAAATGCGAATATCATTAAGATAGAATTCAAGCAATACATAAAGTTTTCATGACATGAGACATAAAGATCGTTCGAATAATAAGATTCTACAACCAAGCATCAAAATCCTCAAATCTAAGGTGCAGGGTCGGAAGAGGACGAGGGGAAAGGAAACGAAGGGTGTGTGTAACGGATGAAATCGTAGATCAACCCACGCACTTCCCGGACTTCCGAACGAAGAGACCGAACATCCTCTCGAATTTCTTGCTGAGAGGTCTTGATGCTCCGCATCCGAGCGCAAAGGTCGCTTTCCTCTTCCTCCGTGACGACATCTTTCATCGGGCGCTTCCCTTTCGTCTTCGGATGACGAACAAATGATTTGGATTGCAGCTCCCTAAGTGTATGGGGTCCTCGGTGCGTCACGCGCTCGACCGGTGTAGGCATCTGTGTCCCCTTCGGCACTTGATCATCATCCCGGAGATACGGAAACAATACCCAACCTCGATTGAATGTCTCAACATAATGCATGGCCTTGAGTGTTAGGTCGTTTATCTCGTGTCCCCGAGACACCGGAACGTGTGCCTCATTAGACAAGTCGACGCGAAAATGCCGAAAAATCACCGTGAGAATTGAACCAAAAGGAAGTCCAGATTTCCTAGTTCTAGACATGTAATTTTTCGACCGAAAAGACTCCCCTTTCGCTTTCATCCAGCTTATCACAATACCAGTGAAATCCACTCTATCATCCTTCAACACCCGATACACAACATTCTTATCAACGCCGACTAACTTGTGTTGAGTGTTGACTTTTGGCATTAAACACTTTGTTAGAGCGGCCAACAATAGGCGAATGTGGATACCGAAATCATTATTCTCGAAGACGTCATACGTGACTTCGATGACCGTTTTCGAACATAAGAAATCAGCAATATCTCTCTCGGACACCGTAGACTCTTCGGCAATGGTTTTCCCACAACAATCATACCCGTCTTTCGATAAGCCAAATAACTCGTGAAGAATTTCCGAAGAAATCTTCACCTCAGTTCCATTCACTAGGCTATCGAGTACTAATCCTCCATTATCACCACCATCACCAAGGTGCAGATTCGCATAAAATTCACGGACAAACGCAGGGTAAACAATCTCTTTGCACTCAACAAATCGTGCAATACCTAATGCCTCAAAGAAATCGCGAATACTGACATTAACCCGTTCAAGGCTGCTAAAATTGAAGAAGTAGCAATCGGTCAGACTCTCCTGTGGAAGGATATCGAAGAATACCTTCGATGCAACGTAGGAGACGAATCGGGTCGCGTCATAATCGTTATTGCGAGGTCATTTGTAGTTTTTCTCCATGGCTTTTCGATTCTTGCTTGACATTATGAAGTTTTGAGGGAGAAAACGGACGATTGTAGGTTTGGATTTGCGGCTAGGGTTTTTCGCTGGAAGGGAATTTTTTGCGATTGCGTACGTTAGGAAGGGTGAGTGTGTTTCTGGGTAGTACGGGATATATATATATAGTCAACGGATTTTTTAATTAGCGTACGCTAGGATCATAGAATTAGCGTACGTTAGGTAAAAATGAAAAGCTTACTGGACTGTCCAGTAGCTAAAATGGAATTCGAAAAGTTTTTAATTAGCGTACGCAAGGCAGTGAGGTTAGCGTACGCTATCGAAGGCAGTTTTTAGCGCGCGTTAAGAAAGTAAAGCTAGCGCGCGCTAGCGAATCAAGGATGTTGATTTCTTGAGTAGAAAAACTTATTTCAAAAATTGTCTATATGCCTCATACCAAGTTGTAAACGAATGGAATTAAATGATTCTTCGGGAAGAGGTTTTGTAAAAATGTCAGCAAGTTGATCCTTCGTCCTGACAAAAATTAAACAAATATCCTTTTTCTGAACATGATCGCGTAGAAAATGATGTCTAATATCTATATGTTTAGTTCTACTATGCAACACAGGATTTTTACTCAGATTAATAGCACTAGTGTTATCACAAAGAATAGGGGTATTTTCAAAATATATACCGTAGTCGCGGAGTTGATTTTTAATCCATAACACTTGAGCACAGGCGCTCCCTGCAGCGACATATTCGGCCTCAGCTGTAGACAATGCTACACTGGTTTGCTTTTTACTTCCCCAAGATATTAAACATGATCCAACAAAATGACATGTACCACTAGTACTCTTTTTGTCAATTTTACATCCGCCGAAATCGGCATCACTATATGCAATTAAATTAAAATCTAAGCAAGAAGGATACCATATACCTAGTCCAATAGTTCCTTTCAAGTAGCGAAAAATGCGTTTACAGGCAGTCGAATGTGATTCCTTGGGATTAGCTTGGAATCGAGCACATAAACATGTAGCAAATATTATATCTGGCCTAGATGCAGTCAAATATAACAAAGATCCGATCATACCTCGATATAATTTTTGATCTACAGATTTGCCATTTTCATCTTTCTCAAGCTTTAATGATGAAGACATTGGCGTAGATATCACCTTGCTACTTTCCATATTGAATTTCTTGAGGAGGTCGTTTGAGTACTTCGTTTGATGGATAAAAATTCCATCTTCGCATTGCTTGATTTGAAGCCCGAGGAAGAATGTTAATTCTCCCATCATACTCATCTCGAACTCTCCTTTCATAAGATTAGAGAAATCTTGGCACAAGGATTCATTAGTAGCTCCAAATACAATGTCATCAACGTAGATTTGGCAAACAAGTATATCATCATTCAATATTTTAACAAACAAGATATTATCGACTTTGCCTCTTTTGTAATCATTTGCAATTAAAAATTGACTTAAACGATCGTACCATGCTCGGGGTGCTTGCTTCAACCCATAGAGTGCCTTGTTGAGCTTGTAGACATGATCCGGAAATTGATGATCTTCAAAACCGGGAGATTGCTTGACGTAGACTTCTTCTTGAATGTACCCATTCAAGAATGCACTTTTCACATCCATTTGAAATAGTTTGATCTTTTTATGGGCGGCAAAAGCACATAACAAGCGAATGGCTTCGAGTCGAGCCACGGGAGCAAAACTTTCTTCGTAATCAAGACCTTCCTCTTGATTATACCCTTGAGCGACCAAACGAGATTTATTTCGAATTGGATAGCCGTCTTCGTCACTCTTAATTTTATGCACCCATTTAGTTCCGATAATTGTTTTATCTTTAGGAGCGGGAACTAAATTCCATACATTATTGTGCTTGAATTGCACAAGCTCCTCTTGCATTGCCATTACCCAACTTTCATCATCGAGAGCTTCGGATATATTCTTGGGAACTATTTCGGATACAAAAGCACAATGAGCCATAAATTCGGTGGTTCTCCTTCGGGTTTGAACACCGTCTTCAATGTTTCCAATCACGAGATCCTTTGGATGGTCTTTGATGTGCCTCCAATCTTTCGGTAAATCAACGATTGTATTCGTTTCGATTTCCGAAATTTTCTTCACTTCGGGAGAGGGATCCGGAAAAGTACCTGCATTATCAAAGTATTCTACCTTTCTCGGGGGTGAGATCATATCATTGAATTTAACATGTATGGACTCTTCAACTTTATTCGTTATAATATTGTAAACGCGATATGCTTTGCTATTAGTACAATAACCAAGAAATATTCCGGAGTCGGATTTAGCATCAAACTTGCCTAAGTTATCCTTGCCATTGTTCAAAATAAATACGTTGCAACCAAAAGGATGAAAATAAGCAATATTGGGCTTTTTGCCCTTCCATAATTCATACGGGGTTTTAAGATGAGTTCTACGAACATGAACCCGGTTAATCACATAGCATGCCGTAAAAATTGCTTCGGCCCAAAAGTATCGTGGAAGAGAGTATTCATTAAGCATTGTCCTCGACATTTCTTCCAAAGATCGGTTTTTCCTTTCAACAACTCCATTTTGTTGAGGCGTTCTAGGAGCCGAAAAGTTATGATTAATACCGTATTTATCACATAAACGTTCAAACGGAGTGCAATCAAATTCACCTCCGTGATCGGTGCGAATAGAAATTATGGAGAGATTTTTCTCATTTGATACCAAACGACACCATTTAGAAAACTCGGAAAATGCATCATCCTTATGTGCTAAAAATCTAACCCAAGTAAATCGAGAGAAATCATCAACAATAACCAAGGTGTAGAGCTTACCATTTAAGCTAACATGTCTAGATGGTCCAATCAAATCCATATGCACAAGTTCAAGAACGCGACTAGTGGAAACCTCGAATTTTGGTTTAAAAGATTCTCGAGTGTGTTTCCCTTTTATGCATGATTCACACAAATGCTTTCTATCAAACTTGAGTTTGGGCAATCCACGAACAAGGTCGTGTCTAGATAAAATAGAAATAATAGGTAGAGAAGTATGCCCCAATTTTCGATGCCATAGATATGCATTATCATCCAAAGTAATAAGACATTTTTCATTGAATGAACTTTTATCATTAAGATCAACAATATAGATGTTTCCACATCTCAAACCAATGAATGCAATTTTATTATTTCTAAATGCCGTGCAATGCGTTTGCTCAAAGAGAATTTTAAAGCCTTCATCACAAAGTTGCGAAACGCTAAGAAGATTATGATGCAAACCTTCAACAAATAATACTTTGTTGATAGTAGGAGAAGGTTCCTTACCGACTTTGCCGATGCCTTTGATTTTTTCCCTTTTGATTATCCCCAAAGGTCACATGTCCTTGTTCTTGGTATTCGAGGTCTTCAAATAAGTCCTCGGAGCCGCACATGTGCCTTGAGCATCTGCTATCAATGTACCACTTGCTTTTCCTTGGTGCCGGTACCTACAAAAATAGAATTTCTCGGTTGTTTCGGTACCCAAGCCCGTTTGGGTCCTCCAAAGTTAACTATGCTTATAGCATTCGGAACAATTGTCCCTTTAGGAACCCATATTTGCTTAACTTTGATGGTTCTCAACTTTGAATGAGCATTAACATCGTGAACTCGTTTGGAAGAATCTTTTGAGTTCTCGGTTTCGGTTTTCTTTATTTTGTCAAGGTTGATAAGGGATTGTTCCCGTTTAAAAGGATCGAAACCAAGACCGTGTTTGAGCAAGGGTGATTTTTGAATAGATAGAAGCCTTTCGAATTTCTCATTTCCGAGAGTGAATTTGTTCAAAATATATTTTAGCTCCTTTTGAGTTTTTGTTAACTCGATTTTCAAAACATTTTCTTTTTCAAGGCATGATGTATGGTCGATCTCGATAGTTTTTCCTTTGTTTTGAAGAGAGGAATTTTCGAGTTCTAGAGATTTTATTTTTCTCTTTAAAGATATGTTTAATTTAACCATCTCGTCATACTCCGTATTCAAGGATTCAAACGCACTCAATAACTCATCATCATGATAAACTTCTTGTGAATCACAAAAATCAAAAGAGTCATATTCGTCATCATTGAGTTTAGAACTTACCTCGATATTACTTTCGGAGTCGTGTGCCATGAATGCAAGATTTGCGTCTAGAGATCTTTCAATCTCCGCCTCGTCATCACTCCAAGAAGCGATTAGGACCTCCTTCTTTTTGAATCTTTCCATTTGAGGTTTCGAAAAGGATCCTCGGCATTCTTTGGCATAGTGACCGGCTTGACCACATTTCCGACAATTATTGTCGAACTTCTTTATGGGAGTATAGCCACTCTGTTGGAGAGTAAAACGCAGCGGAAGCGAACTTTGGGAAAATATGATAATCGCGTTTTACGCATCTACGAGCATTAGATCTATTTAGGCATGCTAATTAATTAATTACTAAGACTAATAAGCAATTTAAATATTATTTATTAATTATTAATTAAATATGTTGATTAATTAAAATATCCTAATCTAGATCCAAGATCATAGGATATTACCTTTTGAAGCGCGTTGGTTACTTCCTTCTTGATCGCCTTGTATTTCTACCTTCAGATCTTCTAGAGTATGATCCGCCTTGAACCAGACGTTGTGTGGGCAACGAGCTACCGGATCTTGCTTGGACACCTTATGGATCGTCCGAATTCTTATTGTAATATCCGTGTTTTCTATTTTCGGTAATTTCTATTTTTGGTGTATGTTCGTTTCAGACAACTCGCTTAGCACTGTTTTGGAATTCTGAATCTATTTTGTTCTTGGAGTTTTTCCGTCTGGTCGAGTTTCGAGGGTGTTTTTGCATAATTTCATTTTGAATTATATCTTGCCGCATGTACGTTCGATTCTCGTTAAACTTGTTCGTTTTCGTTGTTTCTCGATTCGTATAAGTTTGTATGGTTGAGTTGGTCGTGTTGGAACTTTCGGTTTGTTAATCCGACGTTGTATCGCGATTTTTCGGGCATTTGGGCCGTTTTTGTAATTTTCATAAGTTGGGGAATTTCGCCTTATTTGCTTCGTTTCAAACTCTCTAGTGATCGAGATTATATTCTCTTTCAACGCTCAACTTTGTCGTCTTTATTATTACGTGTTTATGATTCTGGATTCTGGTCTTGCTTCGTTTTTCGGCACTTGTGCTTATTGTTGCGGCGATGGGTATCGAAGCTGCTACTGAGTAGCGCACGCTACTCGGGATGTACTGCGTGCGCTATCATTGTGTGGTTAGCGACGCTAACACGGGTTAAATGGCGTGCGCTATCGATTTCAGCGCTGGGCGATGGGTTGATGCTGATGCTGGACCGAGCGGCAGACGCTAATCGGCGTTAACGCACGCTAATCCCAAGACTAGCGCACGCTAACCATGTTAGCTTGCGTACGCTAACGGGAGGTCGAAGGCGATCGTTACGCCATGCCCGCTAGCGCACGCTAATGCTTGTGCGTAGCGTGCGCTAAGTCCATTAGATATAAATAGGGCAGCGATCAATTTCGTCATTTTTCCTTCTTTTCCTATTCTTCTCGGCTTTGGCGATTCCAGACGGGGATTAGGGCCGATTTATTGTAGATCATCATTCACTACCACCGTGCATTCCTTGTGTGAATTCTTCAAGTTCCTAATCACTTTCCACCATCCGAATCAAGGTAACTTTTCCCAAAACCCTTATTTTGAGATTTTGGGGAATTTTGGGGATTTCTTGGGATTTGACTCTTTTAGTCCGAATTATTCTTGGGTTATCGCTTGGACTTCGATCGTGCACTTGTAACCCTTCGTTTATCGATGATTTGTGGTTTTAAATTCCAAGTTTTCCATTGTTCGTCACTTATAGTCGACGATACCCAAGTTTTGTTCGACTAAGGGTTTCATTGGGTTGAACTAGGATGTATTCCATCATTTACGTAGTTTTAAGAATTGTTGTCCATCGTTATTTGTGTTAGGATCGGATTTGTGAAGGTTGTTCGGGCGAAACCTTCCGTCATTGTTTCCTTCACGTAGTATTAATCGTGCAAGTACATGTATTACATTAGTTATGTGCATATGATTTTGATGCGAATGATGTATATGGTGTTATTGAGCGAATGTGATTGTTTCTCTTCCACCAGGGATGGCGTGTGGCCTGCAGGGGCCGATACTAATGGGTACGGCCATGGAAGTGGAATTGAGTGCGTGTGTTGATGTTCTTCCACCGGGACGGTTCGACGGGACCTGCGGGGGCCGATACTAATGGGTACGGCCGCGAAGTGGTTTCTCACTGGGACGGTCCGACGGGACCTGCGGGGACCGATACTAATGTGTAAGGTCGCGAGTTACGAAGCGTGGATAATTGTGATGTGGGAAACTTGTTGATATACTTTTTTGGTGTTAATGTGATATTCAGTAATTTTTACTTTCAAAATAATTTTAATATTGTTTTATTTGCGTTGAATTGTGTATGTATATAATGTTGTGTAATTATGTACTTGCACTAGATATTCGAATGCTAACCCCTTAAATGGGGGAAATGCGTCTTATGCATTTCAGGTACTGGTCGAGCTGAGGAGCTGGCACGGGATGCGCATGCAAAGGATGGGTTGGCATGATGATGATTTGGCTCAGTGCATTTTCTGTTTTGTCATTGCATCATCAGTCTTTGGAGATAGTTGGTTTATTTTTGAACATGGTTTAAGTCCCTGCGTGGGCAACATTTTGGTATTTAACTTATGTCTCATGTACTCCGTTAAAATGTTTTGGCGAGGCCACGGCCTTATCTACTCTTTGGGTACATCTTTCATGTTATCATTGTGGTTCATGTGTCACGAGTTAGCACGGTAGACCTCACGAGGTTCTACGGCGTGTAATGTCCCATTTGTGAATTGGGATGTTACAATTATGGTATCGAGCTTAGGTTTTGAATACCTAGGTGTCGGTGAAATTTGGAGTGCATCGGTCGTCATTAGAGTCGGTTGTTGAGCCTAATATCATCATGCTACCGTCCTTTCGTGCAACCGTGTTGTAAGTCTCCTCGAACTCTTATATTTACGTAATCCGTTTTCTTGTCTTGTTGGTGTGACTTGTGTTACCAACCTTGTGAATTGTGAATCTTTCGATCTTGTTCTTTTCTTATTCTTCTTCGTATGTTGAGAGGTCGTGGTAGACCGGCTAGGGGGCGGCCGAGGCCGTGGTCGTGGTGCGATAATGAGGAGGGCTCACTTTCCCGATCCTCTGCGGACTCGGCCTCTCACTCGGTGCCGTCGGGTAATAATGCCGCCTTGGCTCTCTGCCGTACTTGGCAGATTGGTAGCCCAACTTACTCGAGATAGCTCGGGGTGGACGCGAGAATCCGCCCCGACACGGAGGAGGAGGCTAGTAAGTGGCTTGAGACGGTGACTAAGATGCACCCTCCTCGTTTCTCCGGATCTTGACTCCCTCGGTTGGGAGAATTAGCTCTTTCGGTTGTCCAGACCTTTGATGCCGTAGCTTGTCACGAAGACAGAGAGTACATATTGCCCAGTACCTCTGGATAAGGAAGGCTGCGGAATGGTGGGAGGCCGTTGCGCCCGAGACCGTCGAGCCACTTGGGATGAGTTCAGGCTGCTATGGAAGCGAGAATATTGTCCGCCGCCCGGTCGGAGCGCAGTGTAGAGTTCTTCACCGCTACACCTCGGGATGTGCCTATTTCTCGTGCCATCATTTCTTACAATCAGCATTGGGTTTCGTGAGAGATCAAGTGAGAACGGAGGCCGATAAAATCCGTTACTTCAATATGCGCATGAAGCCGCATATTAGACAGAGTATGGCGCCGCTCATGTGTGCCACTTTGAAGGAATACCAGGATCGCGCCACAGCGATCGAGATGGTCATCTGGAATCGAGTCGGTTTGGAAGCTAAGAAACAGAAGACTAATGGTGGGTTCTCGGCCGGAAAAGGTGGTCAGTTTTCGAGGTCTCGTTCTGCTCCTACACCTGGGAAGAGGCCGTTTCATCAAAGGTGGATCTCGTGGTAACAGATTCGATTCGATCTGTTGCCGGGCGGGAGAGTTTGTTTTAATTGCGGTCGGCCGAGCACGTTGTGAAGGATTGCCCACTTCGTTAGTTGCTTGCTTTACTGCAGACGAGGCCAAGGGCATCGAGCGATTCATTGTGAGAGGGCCACCGGGCGCTAGATTTACTACTACCACCGCCGATCGGAGGATCACGGCTCACCGGCTACTCATGTTCGCAGGTTCGAGTCGTGGTAGAGGTCGGAGTCGGCGGATCGCGCGCGGCGTCGAGTTCGGGCTCGATCCATCCCCGATTATATCGGATGAGGCGCACGGAGGAGCGGACATTCGGTGGCGTCAGGTACCACTCAGATCCTTTCTCATCCGGTTTAGTACTTTTTGATTCGGGTGCGACCCATTCCTTTATAGCTTCGGATTGTGTGAGTCGTATTGGTTTTGACTGCTTGTTTGAGTGTGAGCCGTTCGTAGTGGGTACGCCCAGCGGGGATCGTATGGTTGGGGACCGGGAAGTTAGGGATTGCCCAGTGAGGATCGGGAGCCGGGATTGGCCCTCGAATCTCATTGTTATAGACCTTAAGGGTGAGGATTTGATCCTCGGGGACGATTGGTTGGATCGTCATGGTGCTATCATGAACTATCGGACTCGTACCATCACGATAGTTGCCGAGGACGGCACCGAGCATACTCTCGTCGGCTGTAAGCCGGGTAGATCGGGGGGTGTGATTAGCGCCTTGAAGGCGATGAAACTTTTGAACCAAGGTTGTGTCGGCTACTGGTGTTTCGCTCTGCAGGCGGAAGATGGTGGGGTTGACATATCGTCGATTCCAGTTGTTAGCGAGTATCCCGATGTATTTCCAGATGACTTGCCGGGATTACCACCACATCGAGAGGTGGAGTTTCCTATTGACCTTGAGCCCAATGCGGCCCCTATTTCTCGAGCACCGTGGCACCGTCGGAGATGCTAGAGTTGAAAAATCAGTTGGGAGAGTTGTTAGATAAAGGGTATATTCGACCGAGCGCATCGCCTTGGGGTGCGCCTGTACTTTTTGTCAAGAAGAAGGATGGATCGCTTCGTTTATGCATCGACTATCGAGAATTAAACAAGCTAACCATCAAAAATAAATACCCTTTGCCCAGGATTGACGATTTGTTTGATCAGCTACAGGGGGCGACAGTCTTTTCGAAGATTGATTTGCGATCGGGCTACTACCAGTTGAGGATTCGGGACGTCGATATTCCGAAAGCTGCCTTTCGGACGAGATATGGCCATTACGAGTTTGTGGTTATGCCATTCGGGCTAACCAATGCCCCAGCAGTGTTCATGCAGTTGATGAACAAAGTTTTTATTGAGTATCTGGACAAATTCGTAGTCGTTTTTATTGACGATATTCTTATCTATTCACGGAGTCGAGAGGAGCACGCCTTACATCTTCGGATTGTATTAGACACTTTGAGGGCTGAGCAGTTGTACGTGAAGTTCTCTAAGTGTGAGTTTTGGCTCGAGGAGGTGACGTTCCTTGGGCATGTGATTTCGTGAGAGGAGTTCGGGTAGATCCGCAGAAAATAGAGGCAGTGTTGGCTTGGGAGCCGCCTACGAATGTGAAGGAGGTGAGGAGTTTTCTGGGTCTTGCCGGCTATTACCGTAGATTCGTTGAGGGATTTTCTAGAATCGCTAGACCACTCACTCAGTTGCTCCAGAAAACTCAGAAGTTCGAGTGGACTACAGATAGGCAGGACAGTTTTGACGAGTTAAAGAGACGATTGACTACCGCGCCCGTGTTAGCGTTGCCTCAGGGGAACGAGGATTTCGTAGTGTACAGTGATGCTTCGGGCCTTGGTCTAGGATGTGTTTTGATGCAGAGAGACAGAGTGATTGCATATGCGTCCCGCCAGTTGAAACCTTATGAGGTGAATTACCCCACGCACGATTTGGAGTTAGCTGCGGTCGTTTTCGCCTTAAAGATTTGGAGGCATTATCTCTATGGGTCGTCGTGTAAGATTTTTACCGACCACAAGAGTTTGAAGTATATCTTCAGTCAGAAGGAGTTAAATATGAGGCAGCGTAGGTGGTTAGAGCTAATTAAAGATTACGACCTCGAGATACTTTACCATCCGGGTAAGGCTAACGTGGTGGCGGATGCGTTGAGCCGTAAGCCGATGGCGTTGCACATGTTAGAAGTACTTACACCGCAGAGTAGGATCCAGCGAGATCTTATTTGTCAGAATATTGAGGTTTGGGTTCAGAGAGTTCAGGGCCAGTTATGTGCATTAGAGATCACTTCGTCCTTGACTGATGATATCAAGGCGAAACAGTATGGTGATCCGTGTTTGGTCCAGTTAAGGGAGGATGTGAGGCAGGGGAAAGCCCCTGGATTTGTGGTTCAGGATGATGGCGTTCTGAGATTTCGCGGCAGACTATGTGTACCGAATGATATTGGTGAGGCCGAAGATCTTGAGTGAAGCTCATACCACGCCTTACTCCATACATCCCAGTACGAATAAAATGTACAAGGATGTGAGGAGCAACTCTTTGGTGGAGTAATTTGAAGACAGGACGTTAGCGAGTTTGTGTCGAGGTGTTTGACTGTCGGCGAGTTAAGATCGAGCATCGGCGACCGCTGGGTTTTGCGACCACTTCTATCCGGAGTGGAAATGGGAGGATATTTCTATGGATTTCATTACTAGTATGCCTAGGACTCGGAATGGAATGAACATGATTTGGGTTATTGTCGATCGGTGACCAAATCAGCTCATTTCTGAGTATTAAGGACACTTGGGGCCGGAGAGACTAGCACAGTATTTATTGCAGAGGTCGTGAGATTACATGGGACTCCTAAGAGTATTGTTTCGGATCGTGATGGTCGGTTCGTGTCACATTTACGGCGGGCCGTTCATCGAGCTTTGGGGCGAGTTGAGACTCGGTACATCTTATCACCCTCGAGGCCAGACGGACGGTCGGAGCGGACGATCCAGACGTTAGAGGATATGTTGAGAGCTGTGCCCTAGAATGGAAGGATGATTGGGAGTCGCACTTGCCGTTGATTGAGTTCACGTACAACAATAGTTGGCACGCCTCGATCAAAATGGCGCCATTTGAGGCGCTGTATGGGAGGAGGTGTAGATCGCCTTTGTGTTGGGACGATGCGTCCGAGCTGATTAGTCTGAGCCCGATATGGTAGTTGAGACGAGAGAAGATTACTCGATTCGGGATAGATTGTTAACGGCCCAGTCGGCGAAGTCTTATGCCGACACGCGTCGCCGTCCGTTGGAGTTTGAGGTGGGAGATCATGTTTTGCTTAAGGTGTCGCCGACACGGGAGTTTACCGCTTAGTAGGAAGGGTAAACTTAGTCCGAGGTTTATTGGGCCGTTTGAGATTTTAGAGAGAGTGGGAGAGCTTGCCTATCGGTTAGGCTTGCCTCCGTCCCTGAGCCACGTTCATAACGTATTTCACGTTTCCCAGCTTAGGAAGTACGTATCGGACCCTAGCCATATTATCGATTTTGGAGAAATCGAATTGGGACCCGACATTACCATCGAGGAGAGGCCGATTCAGATTTTAGAGCGTCGGGTGAAGCAACTCCGTCATAAAACCATCCCTCTGGTTAAAGTTCAATGGTCGAGACATGGGTCCGAGGAAGCCACATGGGAGACGGAGGAGAGTATGCAGTCGAGATACCCCAAGTTGTTCGCATTGTAAGTTTCGGGACGAAACTTATTTTTAGGGGGAGATAAAGTAATATCCGTGTTTTCTATTTTCGGTAATTTCTATTTTTGGTGTATGTTCGTTTCAGACAACTCGCTTAGCACTGTTTTGGAATTCTGAATCTATTTTGTTCTTGGAGTTTTTCCGTCTGGTCGAGTTTCGAGGGTGTTTTTGCATAATTTCATTTTAAATTATATCTTGCCGCATGTACGTTCGATTCTCGTTAAACTTGTTCGTTTTCGTTGTTTCTCGATTCGTATAAGTTTGTATGGTTGAGTTGGTCGTGTTGGAACTTTCGGTTTGTTAATCCGACGTTGTATCGCGATTTTTCGGGCATTTGGGCCGTTTTTGTAATTTTCATAAGTTGGGGAATTTCGCCTTATTTGCTTCGTTTCAAACTCTCTAGTGATCGAGATTATATTCTCTTTCAACGCTCAACTTTGTCGTCTTTATTATTACGTGTTTATGATTACGGATTCTGGTCTTGCTTCGTTTTTCGGCACTTGTGCTGTTGGCGGCGATGGGTATGCGAAGCTGCTACTGAGTAGCGCACGCTACTCGGGATGTACTGCGTGCGCTATCATTGTGTGGTTAGCGACGCTAACACAGGTTAAATAGCGTGCGCTATCGATTTGAGCGATTTGGGCGATGGGTTCGATGCTTTGATCTGGACCAGCGGCAGACGCTAATCGGCGTTAACGCACGCTAATCCCGATACTAGCGCACGCTAACCATGTTAGCTTGCGTACGCTAACGGGAGGTCGGAAAGGCGGGCATTTCGCCATGCCCTTAAGCGCACGCTAATGCTTGTGCGTAGCGTGCGCTAAGTCATTAGATATAAATAGGGCAATGATCAATTTCGTCATTTTTCCTTCTTTTCCTATTCTTCTCGGCTTTGAGCGATTCCAGACGGGGATTAGGGCCGATTTATTGTAGATCATCATTCACTACCACCGTGCATTCCTTGTGTGAATTCTTCAAGTTCCTAATCACTTTCCACCATCCGAATCAAGGTAACTTTTCCCAAACCCTTATTTTGATATTTTGGGGAATTTTGGGGATTTCTTGGGATTTTACTCTTTTAGTCCGAATTATTCTCGGGTTATCGCTGGACTTCGATCGTGCACTTGTAACCCTTCGGTTTATCGATGATTTGTGGTTTTAAATTCCAAGTTTTCCATTGTTCGTCACTTATAGTCGATTTATACCCAAGTTTTGTTCGACTAAGGGTTTCATTGGTTGAACTAGGATGTATTCCATCATTTACGTAGTTTTAAGAATTGTTGTCCATCGTTATTTGTGTTAGGATCGGATTTGTGAAGGTTGTTCGGGCCGAAACCTTCCGTTCGCTGTTTCCTTCACGTAGTATTAATCAGGCAAGTACATGTATTACATTCCGTTATGTGCATATGATTTTGATGCGAATGATGTATATGGTGTTATTGAACGAATGTGATTGTTTCTCTTCCACCTGGGGATGGCGTGTGGCCTCTGGGGGCCGATACTAATGGGTACGGCCATGGAAGTGGAATTGAGTGCGTGTGTTGATGTTCTTCCACCTGGGGACGGTTCGACGGGACCTCTGGGGGCCGATACTAATGGGTACGGCCGCGGAAGTGGTTTCTCACCTGGGGACGGTCCGACGGGACCTCTGGGGACCGATACTAATGGGTACGGTCGCGAGTTACCAAGCGTGGATAATTGTGATGTGGGAAACTTGTTGATATACTGTTTTGGTGTTAATGTGATATTCCGGAATATTGACTTTCAAAATAATTTTCCTAATGATTTATTTGCGTTGAATTGTGTATGTATATAATGTTGTGTAATTATGTACTTGCACTAGCTATTCGAATGCTAACCCCTTAAATGGGGGAAATGCGTCTTATGCATTTGGTGCGGTCGAGTGAGGAGTGCACGGGATGCGCATGCAAAGGATGGGTTGGCATGATGATGATGTGGCTCAGTGCATTTTTCTGTTTTGTCATTGCATCGCCAGTCTTTGGAGATAGTTGGTTTATTTTTGAACATGGTTTAAGTCCCCTGCGTGGGCAACATTTTGGTATTTAACTTATGTCTCATGTACTCCGTTAAAATGTTTTGGCCGAGGCCACGGCCTTATCTACTCTTTGGGTACATCTTTCATGTTATCATTGTGGTTCATGTGTCACGAGTTAGCCTGGTAGACCTCACGAGGGTTCTACGGCGTGTAATGTCCCATTTGTGAATTGGGATGTTACACTTATGCCTCACAACTCTCGATTTTCTTTTCTTCAAGTAATTCCGATATGTAGCAAGAATTAAAGTGTTCTCTCAATTGTGGAATCAAAGACACAAGTCAAGATCCACAATTAAACACTTAGAAGAAAAATCGAAATTCCTTGTGCAAGTATGTGATGAAATCGGCCAAGCCCCATATGTCCTATTTATAGGCTCTTGGACTACTACTAGGGATCTAAAGGAGGATTATGGAAGGACTCCCAATTAATTCATCTTACCTTATTAGGACTCTTCCTAATATATGATGAATTAATTAATATCAACTTAGTCCACTAAAAAGTTTGATATTGCACTTCCTACCAAAATCCCAAATTACGAAATTGGGCTCCTTATTAAATATATTATTTCCCGTGTTTAAGATATCGAATGTCCATTAATTAATTATAAGCTACCGGACTTTAATTAATTAATATCTTATCCAAGAGTAGTACCACTCGAACCTTATTATTATATCGGAATTAAATCCACCTGCAGGGTTTAATATAATAATCATTATCGAGCTCCTCAAGGGGACATCATCAACCCGCACGAGTCGGGACACGATTTCTAGTAATAATAATAATTGTCGTATAAACAATATTATTGCCCAAGATACGAGGCTTATTGAGTCGATCATTTTGACTCTCACCTATGGTAAATCAAAGCAATAATTATTATAAATACACAATTAAATATTATATACTTAGAATTAAGAAATAATAATTATCCGAGATTTACGTTCTTCTTACAGTCAGTCCAGAAGACACTATCTCACCTCGATCCTGTTCAACGTATGTAAATACGCTAATGTATGCTAATAGTCAAGACCAACTATTCTCAAGCATACACTACAACTCTTTATATAATTTGTCTAATAATTATATAGGTTGTGAACTATTATATTATTTTATAAGGTACCGATAATGTGATCTTCCGTGTGACACCAACACACCACATTATCTACAATATAAAATAATTAGACATTTCATTTGCATAACCATAACGTGAATTAATATGCAAAACATGTGATTAAATATAATTAATATCCTCATAGGTAGTAATAGGGAAATTAGGTAATACAAGCATAAAGTATGCTTTGCAGTATACAATCCTAACAATCTCCCACTTATACTCAAAGCATGCTTTTAAGTATACTACTCTATTACATAGTCTCTCATTTCTCCCACTTATACTCAAAGCAATGCTGCCATACATCGTAATCCCATTCCTTCCACATGCCTTTCAAAAACTTTTGAAGGTAGTCCTTTCGTGAAAGTCGGCCAAGATTATCTTCCGATGCAACCACGCTACAACTACGTCTCCTTCCTTTATGAAGTGTCGTATGATGTGGTACTTGCGGTTGATATGTTTACTTGCTCGATGGGCTCGTGGTTCCCTTGAATTTGCGATCGCACGGTATTATCACAATAAAGTGTAATACCCTCGGCAAATCGGGAATCACATCTAAGTCTGCAGAAGTACTTGAGCCACACCGCCTCCTTGGCGCCTCGGAGGCGCCACGTACTCGGCTTCCATGGTAGAGTCCGAGATGCATTTCTGCTTCACACTCCTCCAACTAATGGCTCCACCTCCCAGGCTAAACACATAACCCGAAGTAGACTTGGACTTTTCTTTGTTCGATGAAAAATCTGAGTCAGTGTAACCCACTGGAAACAGGTCGTCTGATTGATATACAAGCATGTACTCCCTAGTCCTTCTCATGTACTTGAGTATGTGCTTGACATCAATCCAGTGTCCTGGTCCTGGGTTCGACTGATATCTAGCAGCCATGCCCACGGCATGACAGATATCTGGTCTAGTGCAAAGCATAGCATACATGAGACTTCCCACAGCATATGCATAAGGGACCATCTTCATGTCATTTATCTCCTTCTGTGTCTTAGGACACATGTTCTTAGATAGTTGAATTCCATGTCTGTAAGGTAGAAAACCTTTCTTGGAATTCTCCATGCTAAACCGCTTCAGCACTGTATCGATATAGGATGCCTGGGATAAGCACAACATCCTTTTCTTCCGATCACGAAAGATCCTGATTCCAAGGATGTGTCCTGCTTCTCCTAGATCCTTCATATCGAACTGCTCAGATAGCCATACCCGTACATCCGACAATTCCTTCACGTTGTTTCCAATCAGAAGGATATCATCTACATACAGTACAAGAAACACCAACACGTTTCCATCGCATTTCTTATACACGCAGCTCTCACTCGGACATTGGACGAATCCATATGACTGGAAAACTTCGTCAAAACGAGTGTTCCAAGATCTAGATGCTTGCTTAAGTCCATAAATGGATTTCTTAAGTTTGCACACCAAGTGCTCTTCTCCTTTAGCAATGAATCCCTCTGCTTGGCGCATATAGATTTCCTTGTCTAGACTCCCATTCAAGAATGCAGTCTTGACATCCATCTGCCAAATCTCCAGATCCAAATGCGCAGCTATAGCTAAAAGAATCCGGATTGACTTAAGCATGGCTACCGGCGAAAAGGTTTCATCATAATCGATACCCTCTTTCTGAGTGTAACCTTTTGCAACAAGCCTCGCTTTGAAGGTTTCAACCTTCCCGTCACGTCCTTTCTTTCACTTGTAGACCCATTTACTCCCAATGGATTGTACACCATCAGGTAGCTCTACTAGATCCCACACTTGATTGGAATCCATAGATCCCATTTCCGATTCCATTGCTTCTTGCCAGGAGTCAGCATATTTATCTTGGATTGCCTCCTTATAGGTCCAGGGAACTTATTCATCTTCGCCTGGGGTTGAGTCCGAAGACTTTCCCACGCCTATGAATCGTTCAGGCTGACGAACAACCCTCCCACTACGACGAGGCAAATCCTGAGTTGGTGTAAAAGTTTCAGAATCGATACGTGGTGCAGTGTTAGTTGGCGCTTGTACGATTGGTATAAACGGAGTCTCGCCCCTCAGCTCTTTCAGAATTATCTCGCTCATGGGCTTGTGACTAATCATATAATCCTCTTCCAGAAATCGGGCATTGGTGCTAACAATGACCTTCTGATCCTGGGGACTATAGAACAAGCCACCCTTCGTTCCCTTAGGGTATCCTACAAACACTCGCACTTCTGTACGATATGCCAACTTATCAGCTTCCTTATTCAGCACATGTGCTGGAGTACCCCAAATCCGAACATGTCCTAGACTGGGCTTACGCCCACTCCACAGTTCTGTGGGTGTTTTTGGAACTGATTTCGAAGGCACCAGGTTTAGAATGTACGCCGCTGTTTCTAAGGCGTATCCCCAAAACGAAATAGGTAAATCTGAATAACTCATCATTGATCTAACCATTTCTAAAAGAGTCCTATTCCTTCTTTCATCCACACCATTTTGTTGTGGAGTTCCCGGCGCGGTGAGCTGGGACGAAATCCCCTCATTCGCCAAGAAATCCAAAAACTCTCCACTAAGGTATTCGCCACCACGATCAGATCGTAGCGACTTGATACTCTTCCCATGACGCTTCTCCGTTTCAGCATTGAAGTCTCTGAACTTGTCAAAGGCTTCAGACTTACGTCGCATCAAATAGATGTATCCATATCTCGAATAATCATCTATGAACGTGATGAAGTATTCGAAACCACCCCTAGCCTGGATATTCATTGGACCACATACATCCGTATGAACCAATTCTAACACATCCTGAGCACGGTTTCCCTTGGTTTTAAAAACCCTTTTGGTCATCTTACCTTCCAGACAGGATTCACAAATTGGAAATGACTCAACTTGGAGATCATCCAATGGGCCATCATCTACCAATCTTTGAATCCTTCTAAGGTTTACATGTCCTAACCGTAAATGCCACAGATATGTTTGGTTTATGCTTGAAGGTTCTTTCCTCTTTTTAGGTTTAGACAAAGAGTTAAGTGATTTATGCATAGGAGTTTGTGCAGTATTAACAATATATAGTCCATCATTAAAAGTACCTCTGCAAATATATTCACCGCTTCTTTTCTTAATAATGGCATCATCATCAAAAGAAACTGAATAACCATCGCATTTTAATTTAGAAACCGAAATTAAATTCATTCTAAAATCCGGAACTAATAATACATTATTGAGAACTAATAGTTTATCATTAATCTTCAACTGCACGACTCCCACTGCAACAGCCATAAGTCTGGAATAATCGCCCCAGTTGATGGTAATCTCGCCCGCACTAAGCTGCTTGGTTACCTGAAAACCATGTGAGTCAAAGCAAACATGATCAGTGGAGCCTGAATCAACTATCCACGAAGTGGAAGAACAAGCTGCCAAACATGTTTTGACTACTAGTGCACGAGACATACCTTTCTTAAGAGTAGGGTAGACCGCTTTAAAATGTCCTTTCTGACCGCACTTGTAGCACTTTCCCTTTGGATTTTTGTTCGCCTCGGGGTGAGGAGCCTTGATTTTCACCTTGAGGGTCGCCACTTGCTTCTGGCCAACCTGCTTCTTCTTCTTTCCCCATTTGGGTTTGGAAGAAGTAGCACCGGTTGCCGCAAGAATTTGATGATAACCTTGTTTGAAGAGACCTTCAGCAGACTGAAGCTCTGTCAGAAGTTCCGCCAAACTATATGTCCTACGGTTCATATTGTAGTTGAGGCGGAACTGCTCAAAGCTTCTAGGTAAGCTGCCTAAGATAATATCGACCTGCGTTTCCGCATCGATAGTAGCCCCCAATATGCTCAGTTCGTTCAAATGAGACATCATTTTTAGAACATGATCCCTTACTGGAGTCCCTTCTGACATTTGGGTTGTCATCAATACCCTCATAGCATTTTGTCTAGCCGCCCGGTTCTGATGACCAAACATCTCGGTGAGACTTTTCATCATTTCCGCGGCCGAACCCATCATCTGATGCTGATGCTGCAATACATTTGTCAGTGAAGCCAAAATGTAACAGCGAGCCATCTCATCAGACTTTTTCCATTTTCGGAATTCCGCCAACTCTTCGGGAGTGGCATCCGGTTCTGGTTCTAGAGGGCTCTCCTCGATTAAGACAAACTTATGCCCCTCAGCAGTCAGGACAATGTCAATATTTCTTTTCCAATCGGCAAAGTTAGTGCCATCTAGTTTATTTTCTTTGAGAACAACAGCTAGTGGATTGAAAGACATCTGAGAATAAAAATTAAAAACATTCATCACATAATGCATAGCAAAATATATCGAAAAACCTCAAAACACAATATATATGCTAGCAACCAACACCTCAAAAAATCCGCACATGCAAGCCACGATCGTGTGGACGTTTACACACATATTTCTCAAGTAGAGCTTTACGTCTTTAATTTTACTATCTAGTCAAATTACGTTATGACAAGTAAAATTAATAGTTGGTTCCTCTTGGCCATGTATTAATTAACATAGACTCCGATGGGGAGCTTATTAATTAATACACCTAAGTGAACACCATAATTTAACATCCTTAAAATATTATCTTTTAAATAATAGTCCTACAGATGGAGAGGTCCTATCATAAAAAGTAATATTTACCTTATGTTATCATTTATGGAATTTAAAACTAGTGAACCTATAATTAGCACATCCGATATGGAGGAAGACTCTAATGTCAACGCGCATGCTAATTACTTCACAATTTAAATTAATTTTGGAGGCCAATTTGATTTTATTTTAAAAAAAAAATTCAATTTAATCACTTAGTTATTTTAGCCTTAAGATTTTTAATTTTCTCGTCCTAACATGCAAGGAAACATATCACGCATACATCCATACATGCCATACATCAAAACAATAAAAACCAAAAATAAAGCATGGATAATTAATTATCCAATTATCATGGTCTTCTTCCTTGAGTTGAATCCGAGAAAATCTTCGACTCGATCTCTCCCACTGAATCAAGCATCTCGTCGCTCCTCCCCGGTCGGGTCGTGGATTTCCAAAATTAAAAATTTAACTTTTATGCAAAATTAATTACATAAAAAAATTTAATTTTAAATCCCGACTCCCAATGACGCAAAGCAACGGCAGCAGGCCGGACCAAAATCGACGGCCGGCCCGAACAATAACCGGCCGGACAGCTGCCCGCGGCACTGGCATTGCTCGGCGGCTTTCAGCCGGCCAGCGTCTTGCTCAGCGGCGCTGCTGCTTGGTCGATGCGGCTTGCCTGATCTCAGCGATCCGGTTCTGCTCTATTTCTTCGCGATCCCGTCTTTTCCGAATTCGATTACAATTTTATACAAAATAAAATACATCGAAATTACATCAAGATTTACACGAAAAAATAAAACCACCTAGAACTACCCGCGGATTTTCTCACGGGAAAAACCATTACATGCCTAAAAAACGGGCCAAACCAACAATTGCATAATTAATAAAAATAAATAAATAAATACACCTTTCATATAAACCATGATAATTGGATCATATCACCTGCAAGAACACATCTAGCAAAATATTCCAACATCAAAATATATGAATATTTAAATTGCTATCAATTAATCACTAAAATTAATTAAAATAGCAAAAGCCTAAAAATTCGTCTCCGATGCCAATTGTTGGAGAGTAAAACGCAGCGGAAGCGAACTTTGGGAAAATATGATAATCGCGTTTTACGCATCTACGAGCATTAGATCTATTTAGGCATGCTAATTAATTAATTACTAAGACTAATAAGCAATTTAAATATTATTTATTATTTTTTAATTAAATATGTTGATTAATTAAAATATCCTAATCTAGATCCAAGATCATAGGATATTACCTTTTGAAGCGCGTTGGTTACTTCCTTCTTGATCGCCTTGTATTTCTACCTTCAGATCTTCTAGAGTATGATCCGCCTTGAACCGGACGTTGTGTGGGCAACGAGCCACCGGATCTTGCTTGGACACCTTATGGATCGGCCGAATTCTTATGCCTCACAACTCTCGATTTTCTTTTCTTCAAGTAATTCCGATATGTAGCAAGAATTAAAGTGTTCTCTCAATTGTGGAATCAAAGACACAAGTCAAGATCCACAATTAAACACTTAGAAGAAAAATCGAAATTCCTTGTACAAGTATGTGATGAAATCGGCCAAGCCCTATATGTCCTATTTATAGGCTCTTGGACTACTACTAGGGATCTAAAGGAGGATTATGGAAGGACTCCCAATTAATTCATCTTACCTTATTAGGACTCTTCCTAATATATGATGAATTAATTAATATCAACTTAGTCCACTAAAAAGTTTGATATTGCACTTCATACCAAAATCCCAAATTACGAAATTCGGCTCCTTATTAAATATATTATTTCCCGTGTTTAAGATATCGAATGTCCATTAATTAATTATAAGCTACCGACAGCTTTAATTAATTAATATCTTATCCAAGAGTAGTACCACTCGAACCTTATTATTATATCGAAATTAAATCCACCTACAGGGTTTAATATAATAATCATTATCGAGCTCCTCAAGGGGACATCATCAACCCGCACGAGTCGGGACACGATTTCTAGTAATAATAATAATTGTCGTATAAACAATATTATTGCCCAAGATACGAGGCTTATTGAGTCGATCATTTTGACTCTCACCTATGGTAAATCAAAGCAATAATTATTATAAATACACAATTAAATATTATATACTTAGAATTAAGAAATAATAATTATCCGAGATTTACGTTCTTCTTACAGTCAGTACAGAAGACACTATCTCACCTCGATCCTGTCCAACGTATGCAAATACGCTAATGTATGCTAATACTCAAGACCAACTATTCTCAAGCATACACTACAACCCTTTATATAATTTGTCTAATAATTATATAGGTTGTGAACTATTATATTATTTTATAAGGTACCGATAATGTGATCTTCCGTGTGACACCAACACACCACATTATCTACAATTTAAAATAATTAGACATTTCATTTGCATAACCATAACGTGAATTAATATGCAAAACATGTTATTAAATATAATTAATATCCTCATAGGTAGTAATAGGGAAATTAGGTAATACAAGCATAAAGTATGCTTTGCAGTATACAATCCTAACACACTCTTCTTTTGCTCCGGTTTGCCATCCCGACCAAGAAAACTTCGCCTCTTTTGAATTAGACTTTTATACCTTCTAAAGTTTTTGGCATAGAGAGCGAGTTCCTCGTCGTCTTCATCTTCGGGAACATCTTCATCAACGTCGCTATCAACATTGAATGCGACTACTCTTTCCCGAGGCTTTGGTTTGGTGCCTCTAGACTTGAGAACGATCTCATAATTGATGAGTGACCCGATGAGGGCACTAAATTCGATCTTGTTGAGATCTTTGGACTCCATGATCGCGGTGACCGTGGCATCCCATTCTCGTGGCAACGATCGAAGAATTTTCTTAGCTTTGTCGTTGCTCGATATAGGCTTTCCGAAAGATGCAAGACCATTGGTTATAGCCGAAAATCGATCCAACATATTTGTGATCGTTTCCTCGTCTTTCATGGAGAAAAGTTCGTAGTCATGGAGTAGCATATTAATTTTGGTCTCCTTGACTTGGGTGGTTCCCTCATGAGTGACTTCGAGAATTTCCCAAATTTCTTTTGCGCTTTCATAGGACGATATCCTATTGAGTTCTTCGGGATTAAGAGCGCAATAGAGAAGTTGAGTAGCTCGTGAGTTGACGTGTGTGTGTTTCTCCAATCCTCGTCGTTGAATTCTTCGATCTTTTTCAACGATCCATCCTCTTTCTTAGCAAGTTTAGGACCAAGAGCAATAACTTTCCAGATTTCAATATCATAGGCTTGAACGAAGATCGCCATCTTCTTTTTCCACGTCGTGAAATTGGAACCGTCGAAGAAAGGAGGACGGTTGAGAGCATTTCCTTCAATTTGGCCAAGAAGTGCCATTTGCGGATCTTTTTCTCTTAGGTGGTTAAACCTTTAAAAAGAGACCCGCTCCGATACCAACTGAAGAGATAAATTTACCACTAGAAGGGGGGTTGAATAGTGGTAAAGTGGAATAACAAAATTTCTTGCGAATAAATAGAAGATAGTGCGGAATTTAAAGACTCAAAGATTTATAGAGGTTCGGCAACTTGCCTACGTCCTCTCTCCGACTTTCTTTTTCTATTGGCTCAAGAACAACCACAATCTTGACTCGTCTTCTATCGGTCCGAGTTCACAACCGTTACAATCGCTTGTCTTCTATCGGTCCAAGCTCAACCTCTCTCTCAATATAAACTTGTGTTTATCTAGTGTTCTATAGGAACTAGATAATCCTCACTATACGAATATGGGAGTATAATCCTAACAATGCCGGATCAAAGATCCTAATAACACCGGATTAGTGACTCTTGATTCGTTTCTTTTACGCTCAAGTGTAAGTGATGCAACACTTACAATCAAATGAAAGAATACAAAGAATAATAGATATTACAAAGAAAATCACTCTTGTATCTTTATTTCTCACAACTTATAATATAGTAATCAGTAGCGATTTGAGCTCAAGAATGCTTGTATGCTTGTATGCTTGTATGCTTGAAGTTGTGTGTATGATACCCAAGTCCTTTGGGTATTTATAGGTGAGAGCCATCCTTCAAATACTGAAAAACGTATTATTAGCGTGCGCTAACAATGTCTTCTAGCGTGCGCTATCGATCTTTGACTTGGCTTCTCTGAACGGTCACAAAGACTGTTGCAACGATAAAATAGTATGGCTAGCGTGCGCTAGTCATGTACCGGTAGCGTGCTTTATCGGCTGGTCAACAAGTCTTCAATCTTGACTTTGAAAATGTCGGTTTGTCTCTCCAACGACTCTTTATCCAACGGCTAGATTTGAGATTAGCGTGCGCTAGCAAGTATGCATAGCGTGCGCTAGCATTAATTAATTCCAACTATTCCAGATTTTGCGGATCTTCATTGACTCTTGGCTTCCAACGGTAGAAAATCAAACGGTAATATGCTGACTCCTTTTAGCGTGCGCTAATGCCTATACCTTAGCGTGCGCTAAATATTTCTTTCAGTAACGTACGTTACCCTGTGTAGCGTACGTAAAATCCTTGACATATTGAGTCCAGTAGCTACTGGACTACTGACCGTGATATCGGTAGCGTGCGCAAGAGCTGAGCAATAACGTGCGCTACATCCTTGTTTTAGCGTACGTAAGTTGATGTATGTAGCGTGCGCAAAATCCATTTTCAATTTCCTTCCAAACCTTACTGTCCTCTGGAATGATACGATAGCGTGCGTTAATATTGATTGTATAGCGTGCGCTAACTGTAGTTACTTAGCGTGCGCTAATGTTGAATGTCTTGCGTGCGCTATCCATCAGGTGACTTCACTTGGCTGTAGCTGACTGACTGGGCTGTACATGCATTTCTCGGTAGCGTGCGCTACTATGATATGGGTAGCGTGCGCTAACACTGTTTAGCTCCTTCAATATAATATCAAACTGGAATTGATTTAATTAAATGTTTCGAATGGAATAATCATCAAAATACATTTTGAGTCAACACGGGAGGGTCTGACGAGGCCTCGGGGGAATCCGTGACTTCACTCCGGATTCACGGGCTTGATTCGCTAGCCAGTTCGGGAGGGTCCTTAGAGGCCTCGAATGAGATTAGTGGCTTCACTTCGGTCCTAGGCGACGCCTGTGCGTGATTTGCTTTTATGATATGGCCAGTTCGGGAGGGTCCTTAGAGGCCTCGAATGGGACCAGTGGCTTCACCTCGGTCCTATGCAAATTGATTATTGACTGTTTGTTTCCGGAAAAGACATGTCTGGTTTTGGTTTTTGAAATAACTTGATGCATGTTCTATGAAATGTGTAAGCGAATGGTTTGCCTTGATTACCTGTACTAGTGTCTTTGCTAACCCCTTTGGGGACCTTTTTGGGGGAAATTCTTGTTATGAATTTCAGGTTATGTTCAGCCGGACGAGCGGGCATTGGGACAGTACGAGGATGCTGGCTAGGGTTGTTGACGTGTGCAACTGAGTTTTTTTTATTTCTGTTGTCCATTTCGATACGGTTGTTTTCCAATTTGTGAACTTATAGATGGTACTCGCGAGTACTTATGCATTTTAATTGGATTACGGTTTGTATTATTAAATGTTATTCATGATTGTCAATGATGTCTTCATTGTCAGTTATACCGGGCGTTTTATTTAATCGTCGTCCTGTTGATGTGTGTTTTCTCTCTAAGTGTGATGGTTAGACGAGTGGTATTTATTATTTAGCCTAGTGGGTCCCAGATAGGAGCCCACGGCGCTGTAATATACCCTGAATATCTTGGGGGTCTTACAAAAGTAGTATCCTTTAGTTTGCTTGAGATATTCCACAAATAAACATTTTTCAGATCTGGCTGCCAATTTGTCAAACACTTGGCGCCTTACGAACGCTTCGCAACCTCATATATTTAGAAAAGACAAGTTTGGTCTCTTACCAGTCCATTTCTCAAGTGGTGTCTTTTCAACTGCTCTAAATGGAACACAGTTAAGGATGAATGCTCCTGTTTCTAAAGCGTGGCCCCAAAATGATAATAGAAGCTTCGTTTGACTCATCATGGATTGAACCATATCTAATAAAGTTCGATTTCTCCTCTCAGACACTCCGTTATGTTGAGGTGTTCCAGGAGGAGTAAGTTGTGAAATAATTCCACAACTCCTAAGACGATCATCGAATTCTTGGCTCAAGTATTCGCCACCTCGATCCGATTGAAGGGTTTTGATTGTCTTGTCAATTGATTCTGTACTTCACTCTGGAATATTTTGAGCATTTCAAAAGATTCATGTTTATGCTTCATAAGATAAACATATCCACACCAGCCAAAATTATCGGTAAATATGATGAAGTATTGGTATTCGCCTCTGGCATGAGTGCTAAGAGGTCCGCATACATCAGTATATGTACTAGGCCTAATAGATCACTAGCCCTTTCTCTATGACGGGTGAAAGGATTCTTCGCCATCTTGCCCAATAAACAAGATTCGCATGTCCCGTATGACTCATAGTTAAAAGTATCTACAAGTCCATCATTATGGAGTTGAGTAATGCGTTTGTCTTTTATGTGACCGAGTCGACAGTGCCATAAGTAAGTCGAATTAGAATCATTGAGCTTAGGTTTTTTGGTTGCAATGTTATAGACTTCCAAAGTATTGGACTCATCGTGGAATTAATTGAGGCAGAAATCATAACTCCAGAACCTTCTCTATATTAAAATTTGTCACTACTATTTTTATTTCTTTTAGCATTCTATTTGCTTAATTTGATCGCTTTTCTTAGTTCATAATAAACTCCAAAATTGGTCGTTCAAATAAAATTAGAAATACCATTAGATTGGTAATTAATACGTCAATCCTCATGGGAATGATATTTTTACTCACTCTTTATTACATAGATACGACAAGGTGCACTTGCATTCACAAAAATACGTAACAGCGATACATTTCTGATTTACACCTACTCTGAAATGAATTTATTCTGGTAACAAAATTATCTCTCGACCTCTTCTATTACCTAATTATAATCAAAAGATGGTCAATCAATCTATTATTTATATAAATCAATCCAATTAAGAAATTTGAACAATAAGTATTTAACATTCATGTTAATTCTGTAATACCCGAATTTTCAGTATAAATTTTTCGCGTTATTTTATCTGAGATATACTGTATAGTTTGGTATCTATACAGTATGGATAAAATAAATTGAGAACCGAGACAGTTATACTGGTGTGATTATCGTTTTTGACTGACAGATATATTCAGGATATGTTGTATCAGGTTAAACAGATTTGGATATCAGGTATACCGTATGAGAATATTTTTGGATTCAGTATGTGTATTCAGTATGCCGTATGTTTGTATTTTGTACGTCGAGACGTCGGACAGGAACAATTGGATTTTTGGCTAAGTATAAAAGTCATTACGTACGTTAAGCCTTGGAGCTTACGTACGTAAAATGTGTTAGCTTACGTACGTTATATAGTGTACATAACGTACGTAACAAGAGGAATCGGACAGTGGGGCCCGTGGTCGGCAGCTTTCGGCGCAGATGTTGACAGGTGAGTCAACGTACGTGTTACGTACGTTATACAGGACGTGTTACGTACGTAACACGACCATTGTACTGTAGCAAGTCAACTGGTATATTACGTACGTTATATGGTATGGGTTACGTACGTAATGGACTGCACGGAATGAGACAGTGAGTTGGTTACGTACGTTATGGATTTTGGATTACGTACGTTAAAGTTGTTACGTACGTTAAGAAAAGACACTTACGTACGTAATGAGAGTGCAGTTTATATATTGAAGTGTTGCCTTTCATTTCTCTCACGATCCTTTGAGATGTTTCTCTCCAAAACTCGTCCCTCTTCACTTCTAAGAGTGTTCTAAACACTTCTAACATGATTGTGAGCTTGGAATCATGGAATTAGAGCTTGGTTATGGAACTATTGTTGATTCTTGAAGTGATTTCTTGTGTTATCCATATTCTATGAGGTATGTTGGATATTTCTCCTTTTCATTTCGAATTTTGATGTTATAGTTGATGAATGATTCGTATGAAGATGATTATGATGTTGTTATTGCGATTCTTGAGGATATATGAGGTTTATGTTGAAGGAAGATGATGATATGCTTTGAATATGTTGATTATGATTATGGAATCGTTGTATTCTCGATGTTCTTGGTGGTTTGTTGCGAATCAAGATGTTATGAGAAGTATATGTTGAAGGACATGATTATATACACCTTGAATTGTGAATAAGGGTTGTTTTAGATGTTAGAAAACATCGGGTTATGTTGTTTTATGGATTATGAACGTGAATTTGGATAATTCGTGTTCTTAAAGAACTCTTGAGTTACATGTTATGATTTTGGAAGGATTTCGGATAATTTGGAATGTGATTATTCACGATAATAATCGGTAAATTGTTTTCTACGAATTTACAAGTATGAACAAGAAGGAGTTTTGTCTTCGTATTTGGAGTTGAAGTTGGAATCGAATATGTTATAAAATCCTTAATGTCGAGATGAATTGATCATTGATTTGATGAATACGTTTTAAGGTGTTGGTGTTTTATATATGAATATGGAATATTCATATCTAGAACTAAGTTATGTGTTTTGGTACAATATTCGTATAGGAATACGAATATGATTTGATTTGATAAGTTTATGATTCACTTTTGAGTTTGAGAATTCATAAGTATTTAACAAGTGTTCAACTCGGATAATGGAATTATTTGAAACCTTTGGAATATGGTTATCTATGATATTGAATTAATCGGATTGTCCGGATTGATGATGATAATCGGTAATTGGATTTTATTATGATTTACAAGGAGGAAACTTGTAATTGTATTTAAGATTGAATTTGGAATCGGTAATGTTAGACCCTTGTTGGTTTAAATAGATTATGGATATGATATTCGGATTGTGGAATCGTATTGTGGTTTTGAATTCGTGATCGATTGATTTGGTTGTTGGATATGTGTTTAATCGGGATATTGTAGAACCGTTGTTGATCGGTTATTGATTGTTATTTGTGATCATCAAGTTACGGCTTGTATCGTGGATATGGGTTCGTATTTGTTGAGTTGGATTATTTGGTATTATGTATATGATCGAGGTTTCGTTGAACCGTTGAGTTTGTTGGTTGAGTATGTCGGTTATTGATTTTTATCGAATGTGTGTTAATCGGTTATTGCAATAGGTTGATATGTTTTGATCGTGGATTATGACCGTTGTGTTGCGGTTGAGGTCGAAGAGTTCGTATATTGCTTTGTGCGGGGCTGAAGAGCTCGTGGATGAAGGCAATGGATTTTGGTAACGACTTCGTGGTATCGGTATCGAGGCAAGTTTATACTTGTTCAGTTTATAATATTTGATGAATGGTCTCGTTTTCATTTCATTTATAATTCATATAGCAATGTTGTTAGAAAGGACTATTGTTGGTATTAATGGTTGTGTTGATCGTCTCATTGGGGGATATTGATGGATATGGTCCTCGGCTTTGAGGTAATCTAAGTATTTGTTCAATCATGTGGATAATTAGTATGTTGAGTTGTTGTATATGTTGAGGTTTCGTGTAGTGAGTTTCGTATCGGTTATTCGTTGAGGGATGTTGATCTCAGGACTATTGTATTGAGATCGTAGATGTTTTGGTCATTCATTTGGGGATGGTGATCCCAGGATTGATGTTTTGGATATTGATTAGTCGTGTCGACTTTTCATTGTCAGACTATTGTTGTTCACTTCGGTGAGTCTTTTGATCCTTATTGGATATGTGTTTCTTTGAGTTTCGTTGTCATGTTGCATCGTGACATATCTGGAGTCATATCTGCGTTCCGATTGGATATTGTGTAGGATTTTTAGCCGGGCACATATATAGTCATGCGTGAATATTTTTCCGTGAAAGGCTGTGCACACGAGACGTAGTTCGTTGAGGCTAATTAGGTACATTGTCCCACGTATATCCTGGATTCCGTATACGGGGTGGACATGTGCACTGACACATATTCGGATCGGGCGTACTATGATTTCCATCTTTGAGCCATATTGTTTGGTCGTTCATCCTCCATTTTATGGTTGGGTATGTTCGACGGTTTGTGACTGGTTGTTCATATGCCCGAGGGGTATGTTCGATTATTTCTTTGAAGATCCATTATTGTTGATCATTTGGAGTTTACCTTGTTGATGGTATTCTCAGTTATTATTGGTCTTTTGTTGATCATTTGGAGTTTACCTTGTTGATGGTATTCTCGGTTATTGTTGATCCTTTGTTGATCGTGTCGGAGCTATCATGTTGATGGTATTCTTAGTTATCGTGATCCTTTATTGGTCGTATTGGAGTTATCATGTCGATGATATTCTCAGTTGATTTATCGGTTGATCTGGTTATTGATCGTATAAGCATTCGGACTATATGTCGATGTTTTCGGGATTTGTATTCATTGTCAAGTGGTAGTTGATCTACAGATATGTTGTGTATTATTGGTTTATTCATGTTGAGATTTGATTGTGTAATCCGACGGACAGGAGTTTGCACAGATTGGATTATTCCCAGATTTATGAGTTATGATGATGTTTTGAGGATTGTTGGTATTTTTGGAATACAGTACAGTTGGTTGTGGTTGAGTTCATTTCGTCATTTGAGAATGCGAAATGTGAATTATGGTAAGGATTGGATTGTTATGGATTGGTAAGGTTATGACGGTAAGATTACTTTGGTAGTATTCTTACTATATTATGACATTGGTATGTAATTATTTATGTTGATGTGATCGATATCATTGTTGAGTATTGTGGCTGACCCCGTCGTGGGCTTTATTTTTAGGTACTTGGAGATCGAGCTAGTAGCGGTCGTGAAGGGATGAGCTTCCCGATGTGATACTGGCGGTGGCATGTTTTTGAGTATTGAGTAATTACTTCTGGTTGTTTTATTTCCGCTGCAAATGTGTATTTTGAATCGTATTTATCCATTGCGTGTGTATATTTCAAAATGGCTTTTCGGTATCTTTATCCATTGCGTGTGTGTATTTTAAATGGCCCTTTTGGCACTTTGCGAACTTAGGTTATTTCGTTAAACCTTTTCCTAAACTATTTTATCGGTACGTTTAAGCGGTGTCTTAACGTACATTTTGAACTATCGAGATTTGGCACTTCGCCTTGTATTTTCAAATGGTATTTTATGACGGTATTTCAAAATTGTGCTTTTGAAAATATTTGAGTATTTAAAATATTACCGTCATAGGCCTTTTGGCGTTTTTGAATTGGTTTTGTAAACGGTTTTTAGCCTGGTGGGTTCAGTCGCGGGACCCACGGCTGTAATATCCGGATGGTTTTGGGGGTGTTACAGAAGATGGTATCGGAGCTTAGGTTTTGTGAAACCCAGGCGTGTGTGTTATGTGGCTCTACCGGTACGGTAGTAGCGTGGCTTTTGAAAATGAGTTTTTCTGACTTTTGAGTCGTATCGATTTTTGGAGTTTCCAAAATTTCGAGATTCTTTTCAAACTGCTATTTGTGATATTGGTGTGCGTTGGTTGTGTTGAGACTTCGTGTGGGAGTCGTGTGCTAGTATCACGGGAGATCATCGGCTTCACGCACCTGTAAGTATATTGGTTTGGTTATTTCGCTTGTGGCGACGCTTGATTGTTTTTGTGATGAGTTGGAAAATTTTGGACTTATCTGTTGGCGACAGTTGCAAGTTTCGAGGACGAAACTTATTTTAAGGGGGTAGTATGTAATACCCGAATTTTCAGTATAAATTTTTCGCGTTATTTTATTCGAGATATCTTGTATAGTTTGGTATCTATACGGTATGGATAAAATAAATTGAGAACCGAGACAGTTATACTGGTGTGATTATCGTTTTTGATGAGATATATTCGGGATATGTTGTATCGGGTTAAACAGATTTGGATATCGGTATACCGTATGAGAATATTTTGGATTCGGTATGTGTATTCGGTATGCCGTATGTTTGTATTTTGTACGTCGAGACGTCGGACAGAACAATTGGATTTTTGGCTAAGTATAAAAGTCATTACGTACGTTAAGCCTTGGAGCTTACGTACGTAAAATGTGTTAGCTTACGACGTTATATAGTGTACATAACGTACGTAACAAGAGGAATCGGACAGTGGGGCCCGTGGTGGCGGCTTTGGCGCAGATGTTGACAGTGAGTCAACGTATGTGTTACGACGTTATACGGGGCGTGTTACGACGTAACACGACCATTATCTTGTAGCAAGTCAACGGTATATTAAATGCGTTATATGGTATGGGTTACGTCGTAATGGGTCGCATTAATGAGACAGGTGAGTTGGTTACGTACGTTATGGATTTTGGATTACGTACGTTAAAGTTGTTACGTACGTTAAGAAAAGACACTTACGTACGTAATGAGAGTGCAGTTTATATATTGAAGTGTTGCCTTTCATTTCTCTCACGATCCTTTGAGATATTTCTCTCCAAAACTCGTCCCTCTTCACTTCTAAGAGTGTTCTAAACACTTCTAACATGATTGTGAGCTTGGAATCATGGAATTAGAGCTTGGTTATGGAACTATTGTTGATTCTTGAAGTGATTTCTTGTGTTATCCATATTCTATGAGGTATGTTGGATATTTCTCCTTTTCATTTCGGAATTTTGATGTTATAGTTGATGAATGATTCGTATGAAGATGATTATGATGTTGTTATTGCGATTCTTGAGGATATATGAGGTTTATGTTGAAGGAAGATGATGATATGCTTTGAATATGTTAATTATGATTATGGAATCGTTGTATTCTCGATGTTCTTGGTGGTTTGTTGCGAATCAAGATGTTATGAGAAGTATATGTTGAAGGACATGATTATATGTAACACCCCCGGATTTAACCGGAAATATTACAGCGACGTGGGCCCCGAGATGGAACCCACAAGGCTAAAAGAAATTTTCGCAAACATTTACAAATGCCCGAGAGGCCAACGACGGTACTATCTTTAAAAATTCACAAAGACTTATAAAATCCATTTATCAAAAACCGTCGTAAAACTCATTTGAAATCGCAAGGCCAAACAGCCGACACTCAAAAGTTTAGAAAACGATTTCCAAAGTAATCTCAGTTACTAGATACCAAAAGAGCGTTTCAAAATACTCACGCAGCGGAAAAAGACCAACCAAAAGAATACTCTAGCAGCGGAAAGAACATGTCCTAGCCAGTATACTCCGAGAAGCTCATCTCTTCACGACCGCTACAAGCTCAATACTCCAAGAACCTAAAGAGAAATCCCACGACGGGGTCAGCCATAATATCCAACAATGATGACCGTCACATCACATCAATAATCACATATCAATGGAAATACTAAGTAAGAATACGACCAATGTAATCTTACCGTCATAACTTTACGAGAATCCATGATTCGTATCCTTAACAACACATTAAGATAATACCAAAATATACATGCGGTATCTCAACAATACTCAAGGTTCTCAAAACATTATCATAACTCGCGATACGGAAATTATACCAACTCTGGCCAATTCAATCCATCGGATAACATCGACAAATCCAATACGATAATCGATTGTCCATCAAAGACAGTACCAAGGAAATACGGAACATACCTCAAGATTACGAAATACCATGACAATCACGCCAGTCTAATCCGAGATCAGATCAACATAACATACGGACATGGTCCTAACACAAGACCTACAAATGCATACTCATATGACAACGTCAATATGATCACAACAATAACGAAAATGTATACTTATGGCAAGCCCATAATATACATATGCACAATAACAACAACAGATGGCAATCCGATGATCCAGCGTTCACTGCCTAGATCCCACGATGACCCCGTCAGACCAACCGTGGTGGAAAACCCGTCCGATGATCCAGCGCACGCTAGCATAGATCCCCCGATGATCCCGTCGGACCAACACGAGGTGGACATATGACAACAATGCACAACTGCACAAAACAACAGTACACAATACACGACAACAATAATGCACAAATGAATGACAACAACGATACACGAACGTATCATGACATGATCGACACAAATGGTAAAAATGATTAGAGTACTTGCCCCGAGTCCTTCGAGAACGATCTCAATGTCTAAACCATCACGAACCATTATCCTCAATACTCGACGGTCCAAAGTATCACGAATTGCAGATAATTCATATCTCCGTCTTTATCACGATATATCCTCGATATACAAGTATACCAATAACAAAAGTAAATCATATACATTATGATTTAGATTCCCAAAACTCGAATATGATTTATAATCCCAAATCTCCTGTGATTACGATTATAAACATTGCTATACGAATTATAAACGAATGAAACTGAAATCATTCATTAAATATTATAAACTGAGCAAGTACTAACTTGCCTCGATACCGACGAAGCTGTTACCAATTCCATTGTCGTCATCTACAAGTCCCTCGGCCCCAATCAATGCAATTCACGAACATTCTCGAACACGACCGCAACGTACGGTTATAAACACCGATCAATAATCTCAACCTATTACAATAATCGATAAACAACAAGTTCGACAACAATCAACAATCGATAAAACCTTTCCACAAACCCAACGGCTTGACAATATCTCGATTAAACACTAGTCAGAACCAACCAAGTCAAGCCATCACGAATTCCTAATCAAAACACAAAAATACTGCACTGTCTGCCTACTTAGCGCACGTTAATCACCTAGCGTAGCGTGCGCTAAGTTGCTCCCGTTAGCGCGCTGGCAAGCGATGGCGTAGCGTGCGCTAATGCTGTGCAGTGGCATGCATTTCAAGCATCGACTAACACTTCCATCATGACAATGATCAACTCATCTCGATATTAAGGATTTCATAACAATCATGACATATAATTCAATAGCTCTTCAAGAACACGAAATATCCAAATTCACGTTCATGATCCATAAAATGATAAAATCCGATGTGTTCTAATATCTAAAAATCCTTATTCATCATGTTCTTCGACATACAATTCACCTAACCCGGGAATCATAATAGCACCCCCATAATCGTTACCATATGAAGTAACCAACGACAAAACATCAAAAATCCGAATTGAAGAAGGGAATTACATCAATATATATCTTGAATTCCATCCAAAACCATACGAAACATGTCAATACTCATATATTGATAACAACACTAACTTAGTACGGTAATCCAACTCGTTGTCATGCTCATCAACTTGTTTATATGATAATCATCAACTCAAGAACATCATATACAATCCAAAACGAAATCTCAAAGTGAAGAGTAATTACCTTTTTGAAGGAATGGATTGATTTCCAAGAATCACCAATGATTTCAAGAACAAAGCTTTACTCCATGATTTCCATCTTTAATCTTGTTAAAGAGGATCATCCCTCAGTGTTTAGGAACTCCAAATGTTCTCACAAGGTTGTCTCTATCGGGTGAAAGGAAAGAAATGGACGAAATGTTTCATGACACCCGTTTGTCCCTTTATATAGAATGCACCACTAGCGTGCGCTAAACCCTTATGTTTAGCGTGCGCTAGCCTTAGCGTGGGCTAATCGACTTTGTTAGCGTGCGCTATCGGCCCAGAGGCTACTGCCTTGCTTCGTAAACTACCTTACGACGTAATGCCCATGCATTAACGCACGTAAATCATCATGTCTAGCGACGCAAGTCCTTACTCTTAGCGTGCGCTATCCGAAGTTGACTTACTACGGTGTTCACCTACCACTCGCCCCCACATTCCGACAAAGATCGGCAAGGATAAGATTCCTTGTTGACTGATATATTGTTAGAGTGCGCTATGCCTAATCTTTAGCGTTCGATAATACTTCAGGACAACTAACGGTGTGTTACCAGAACGTTCTCCGAAAGGAGCAGTGTCCACACTCAGATTCATTCCGATCTGTCTGCGTTTAGCGTGCGCTACATTCTGACTCTAGCGTGCGCTAATCATGAACGATAGCGTGCGCTATACTTGAACATTAGCGCGCGCTAATCAAGCTATACTTAGCCATTTTCCAATTCTCCTCGTCCGTCTCGACATATCAATTACGGAAATACGGCATACTGAATACATGTACTGAACCCAATAACATCATCATACGATATACCCAATATCAAAAGTACGACAACCTGATACACAATATCCTCAAATGTAACTGTCGACCAAATACGATAATTATACCGATACTGATATCTCAGTCCTTCATTTATTTTATCCCTCATGCATGATTCCACGCATGCGGTATAACTCGGATAAAATAATATCAAACAACAGTAGTAGAAATTCCGGATATTACATTCTACACCACTTAAAATAAGTTTCGTCCTCGAAACTTGCAATCCGTCATAAGACAAACAAACATACCGTTCAGCCAAAATATTCCGAAACCATCACGACAATGATGAATCATCATTATTACCGAATAACCAAAATAGCATACTTACATATGCGCCAAGTCGACGATCTCCTGAGATACTAGTAAGTGACTTTACTGAAAAGCCTCAACACGCTTACAATAACAATTCCATAAGTCCCAACCATATATATTATCGTCAGATGAAATAATCTATCCGTGTCAGATCTTGTCTGCCTGATCGCACAGTCAAATACCAATCCGGATACAAATCAATAATACATGATACAACTGTGAAACAACTGTCCAAAACAATGACAACAAACCCCGAAATATCGACATAACGTCCGAACGCTCATACGATCGTTAACGATGATCAATCAACAAATTAGCCAAGAATATCATCGACATGATAAACTCTAATTCGACCATCCAAAGGTCAAAACACACTTCGAGAATACTTTCACACGGTAAGCTCCAACATGGTCAACACAGAACCACGGAAACAGATATACGAAAGAATAACATTCTCAAAATGACACACCAATCACGTACAGTAGATCTCAATAAACATACCCGACTGGCGAACATATCCAATCCTATATGGAGTGGCAACGACCATTCAATATTCAAAGCAACCAGCATGGGGTCACCATCTCCAATGTCTCAGTTTCACAAAACCCACAGTTCCAAAATTACATCCTGTGCATGAATTCTACATCATGTAGCATATTCTTCTTATCCGATCAATCAACCGATCATCCCTAGATAACCAACTACCATACTGAAGTTCGAATCTTTATTCATCGTACCGTACTGATGCCTTATCCAGTTTGTGAGTCACACTCATAACTCCATTATGATATGCATTATGCACTAAATGCGTATTTATATCGATCATATTTTCAAAACCAGTTTGAATCATATAGTCTCGTCAAAAGACAAATTTTCAAAAGTTCTTTCAAAAATTTCAAAACTCAAAACATAAATTTTCGTAAGTCCACGAAATCAATTTTCGAAAAAATTAAATCGGCTCGCTGGTGCCAAGTATTCGATAACAGTTTCCTTCGATTCTACACGATTTCGAAGTTTCAAATGAAAACTATGCAAATCTTTGGACTACATCCATATTCTTTGTATACCAATTCGGTTCGCTATTCCATCGGAAAACCACACGATAAAGTTCCGAAATTTTCAATATATAAACTCCGACTAAAAACTCCTTTTCCACATATGACTCGCAACGTCAATCATTTTCCATCCTGAATCACCTCAATTATGCTATGACAATGCATTGAAACAAATCAACACAGTGAAAGACTTCCCGAGAAGTTTCTTTTGAACAAGTAATCCAGAACCCTGAAAGGCAGGAACGACATAGATAAACGATTGATAAAGTGTTTTACAAGTCTCGGGAGTTTTTTAAGAAAACAGAAAAGTCTTTTGAAATATTAGGGTCTCAGCCCGTATCTCGTTTCGCATTACAAGAAGTTTAAAAAGTAGGAAACTCTTTTTTTTCGGACCCCAAGTCCTGAGTTATAAAACAATTTCAAAAATCTATTGGGTCTCGGCCCAAGAATCATTTACGGTAAAACATCCGTAAAACATTCATTTTGAAAAGTATCATTTTCAAATGTTCAAAAACAGTTCATATATCTCAAAATGAACTAACATGACTACATGTTCTCCTGAACAATCCACAATATTTCTCCCAAATGCAAAACTCTGTTCCAAAACTTAATCGACATATTGATTTCCAAAATCATAACTTCTCAAGATCATCAATCATATCCCAATTCTGTCATCTCATACTGTGAAGCATAATATCTTTCTGAATCTCAAAACGTATCAACTTAGAACGGCAATAAATCTCAATGAAATTCAAAAATCCAAATACTTACAGATCGTGAAGCCGACGATTCCCGTGATCTTGGCACATGTCTCGACTCAAGAAAATACTCAAACACGGATATTTTCAAAACACACATTTTGCAAACTTAGTTCAACTCGAGAACACAACACGGCTCTATCCGAAGAAACACGTTAACACCATTTGAAAAAGTTTATAACAAGACCAGTACTACACTGGCAAATCGCACCACGCATAAGCCCGAGTGAACAACAAAAACTCACGGCTCCAATATTTTTCAATCGACAACTCAAATGACGCGACAGAAATACGACCCAACTCGACCCAACTGCCTAGGTTTTCTCAACCTAAGCTCCGATACCATATTCTGTAACACCCCCGGATTTAACCGGAAATATTACAGCGACGTGGGCCCCGAGATGGAACCCACAAGGCTAAAAGAAATTTTCGCAAACATTTACAAATGCCCGAGAGGCCAACGACGGTACTATCTTTAAAAATTCACAAAGACTTATAAAATCCATTTATCAAAAACCGTCGTAAAACTCATTTGAAATCGCAAGGCCAAACAAATTGACACTCAAAAGTTTAGAAAACGATTTCCAAAGTAATCTCGGTTACTAGATACCAAAAGAGCGTTTCAAAATACTCACGCAGTGGAAAAAGACCAACCAAAAGAATACTCTAGCAATGGAAAGAACATGTCCTAGCCAGTATACTCCGAGAAGCTCATCTCTTCACGAGCTACAAGCTCAATACTCGAGAACCTAAAGAGAAATCCACGACGGGTCACCATAATATCCAACAATGATGACCGTCACATCACATCAATAATCACATATCAATGGAAATACTAAGTAAGAATACGACCAATGTAATCTTACCGTCATAACTTTACGAGAATCCATGATTCGTATCCTTAACAACACATTAAGATAATACCAAAATATCTGTATGGTATCTCAACAATACTCAAGGTTCTCAAAACATTATCATAACTCGCGATACGGAAATTATACCAACTCTGGCCAATTCAATCCATCGGATAACATCGACAAATCCAATACGATAATCGATTGTCCATCAAAGACAGTACCAAGGAAATACGGAACATACCTCAAGATTACGAAATACCATGACAATCACGCCAGTCTAATCCGAGATCAGATCAACATAACATACGGACATGGTCCTAACACAAGACCTACAAATGCATACTCGTATGACAACGTCAATATGATCATAACAATAACGACAATGTATACTTATGGCAAGCCCATAATATACATATGCACAATAACAACAACAGATGGCAATCCGATGATCCAGCGTTCACTGCCTAGATCCCACGATGACCCCGTCAGACCAACCGTGGTGGAAAACCCGTCCGATGATCCAGCGCACGCTAGCATAGATCCCCCGATGATCCCGTCGGACCAACACGAGGTGGACATATGACAACAATGCACAACTGCACAAAACAACAGTACACAATACACGACAACAATAATGCACAAATGAATGACAACAACGATACACGAACGTATCATGACATGATCGACACAAATGGTAAAAATGATTAGAGTACTTGCCCCGAGTCCTTCGAGAACGATCTCAATGTCTAAACCATCACGAACCATTATCCTCAATACTCGACGGTCCAAAGTATCACGAATTGCAGATAATTCATATCTCCGTCTTTATCACGATATATCCTCGATATACAAGTATACCAATAACAAAAGTAAATCATATACATTATGATTTAGATTCCCAAAACTCGAATATGATTTATAATCCCAAATCTCCTGTGATTACGATTATAAACATTGCTATACGAATTATAAACGAATGAAACTGAAATCATTCATTAAATATTATAAACTGAGCAAGTACTAACTTGCCTCGATACCGACGAAGCTGTTACCAATTCCATTGTCGTCATCTACAAGTCCCTCGGCCCCAATCAATGCAATTCACGAACATTCTCGAACACGACCGCAACGTACGGTTATAAACACCGATCAATAATCTCAACCTATTACAATAATCGATAAACAACAAGTTCGACAACAATCAACAATCGATAAAACCTTTCCACAAACCCAATGGCTTGACAATATCTCGATTAAACACTAGTCAGAACCAACCAAGTCAAACCATCACGAATTCCTAATCAAAACACAAAAATACTGCACTGTCTGCCTACTTAGCGCACGTTAATCACCTAGCGTAGCGTGCGCTAAGTTGCTCCCGTTAGCGCGCGCTAGGCAGTAAACGTAGCGTGCGCTAATGCTGTGCAGTGGCATGCATTTCAAGCATCGACTAACACTTCCATCATGACAATGATCAACTCATCTCGATATTAAGGATTTCATAACAATCATGACATATAATTCAATAGCTCTTCAAGAACACGAAATATCCAAATTCACGTTCATGATCCATAAAATGATAAAATCCGATGTGTTCTAATATCTAAAAATCCTTATTCATCATGTTCTTCGACATACAATTCACATAACTTCAGGAATCATAATAGCACCCCCATAATCGTTACCATACGAAGTAACCAACGACAAAACATCAAAAATCCGAATTGAAGAAGGGAATTACATCAATATATATCTTGAATTCCATCCAAAACCATACGAAACATGTCAATACTCATATATTGATAACAACACTAACTTAGTACGGTAATCCAACTCGTTGTCATGCTCATCAACTTGTTTATATGATAATCATCAACTCAAGAACATCATATACAATCCAAAACGAAATCTCAAAGTGAAGAGTAATTACCTTTTTGAAGGAATGGATTGATTTCCAAGAATCACCAATGATTTCAAGAACAAAGCTTTACTCCATGATTTCCATCTTTAATCTTGTTAAAGAGGATCATCCCTCAGTGTTTAGGAACTCCAAATGCTCTCACAAGGTTGTCTCTATCGGGTGAAAGGAAAGAAATGGACGAAATGTTTCATGACACCCGTTTGTCCCTTTATATAGAATGCACCACTAGCATGCGCTAAACCCTTATGTTTAGCGTGCGCTAGCCTTAGCGTGCGCTAACTGACTTTGTTAGCGTGCGCTATCGAAGCCCAGAGGCTACTGTCTTGCTTCGTAAACTACCTTACGTACGTAATGCCCATGCATTAACGTACGTAAATCATCATGTCTAGCGTACGCAAGTCCTTACTCTTAGCGTGCGCTATCCGAAGTTGACTTACTACAGTGTTCACCTACCACTCGCCCCCACATTCCGACAAAGATCCGGCAAGGATAAGATTACTTGTTGACTGATATATAGTAAGCTTTCGATAATCCTAATCTTTAGCGTGCTCTAAAACTTCATGACAACAACCGATGACTTACAAGAACGAGCGACGAAAGCATCCGGGTCCACACGCAGATTCCTTAGATGCATGCTGCGTTTAGCGTGCGCTACATTCTGACTCTAGCGTGCGCTAATCATGAACGATAGCGTGCGCTATACTTGAACATTAGCGCGCGCTAATCAAGCTATACTTAGCCATTTTCCAATTCTCCTCGTCCGTCTCGACATATCAATTACGGAAATACGGCATACTGAATACATGTACTGAACCCAATAACATCATCATACGATATACCCAATATCAAAAGTACGACAACCTGATACACAATATCCTCAAATGTAACTGTCGACCAAATACGACAATTATACCGATACTGATATCTCAGTCCTTCATTTATTTTATCCCTACTGTACAGATTCCACGCTGTACAGTATAACTCGGATAAAATAATATCAAACAACAGTAGTAGAAATTCCGGATATTACATTATATACACCTTGAATTGTGAATAAGGGTTGTTTTAGATGTTAGAAAACATCGGGTTATGTTGTTTTATGGATTATGAACGTGAATTTGGATAATTCGTGTTCTTAAAGAACTCTTGAGTTACATGTTATGATTTTGGAAGGATTTCGGATAATTTGGAATGTGATTATTCACGATAATAATCGGTAAATTGTTTTCTACGAATTTACAAGTATGAACAAGAAGGAGTTTTGTCTTCGTATTTGGAGTTGAAGTTGGAATCGAATATGTTATAAAATCCTTAATGTCGAGATGAATTGATCATTGATTTGATGAATACGTTTTAAGGTGTTGGTGTTTTATATATGAATATGGAATATTCATATCTAGAACTAAGTTATGTGTTTTGGTACAATATTCGTATAGGAATACGAATATGATTTCGGATTTGATAAGTTTATGATTCACTTTTGAGTTTGAGAATTCATAAGTACTTAACAAGTGTTCAACTCGGATAATGGAATTATTTGAAACCTTTGGAATATGGTTATCTATGATATTGAATTAATCGGATTGTCCGGATTGATGATGATAATCGGTAATTGGATTTTATTATGATTTACAAGGAGGAAACTTGTAATTGTATTTAAGATTGAATTTGGAATCGGTAATGTTAGACCCTTGTTGGTTTAAATAGATTATGGATATGATATTCGGATTGTGGAATCGTATTGTGGTTTTGAATTCGTGATCGATTGATTTGGTTGTTGGATATGTGTTTAATCGGGATATTGTAGAACCGTTGTTGATCGGTTATTGATTGTTATTTGTGATCATCAAATTCGGTTTGTATCGTGGATATGGGTTCGTATTTGTTGAGTTGGATTATTTGGTATTATGTATATGATCGAGGTTTCGTTGAACCGTTGAGTTTGTTGGTTGAGTATGTCGGTTATTGATTTTTATCGAATGTGTGTTAATCGGTTATTGCAATAGGTTGATATGTTTTGATCGTGGATTATGACCGTTGTGTTGCGGTTGAGGTCGAAGAGTTCGTATATTGCTTTGTGCGGGGCTGAAGAGCTCGTGGATGAAGGCAATGGATTTTGGTAACGACTTCGTGGTATCGGTATCGAGGCAAGTTTATACTTGTTCAGTTTATAATATTTGATGAATGGTCTCGTTTTCATTTCATTTATAATTCATATAGCAATGTTGTTAGAAAGGACTATTGTTGGTATTAATGGTTGTGTTGATCGTCTCATTGGGTGATGTTGATGGATATGGTCCTCGGCTTTGAGGTAATCTAAGTATTTGTTCAATCATGTGGATAATTAGTATGTTGAGTTGTTGTATATGTTGAGGTTTCGTGTAGTGAGTTTCGTATCGGTTATTCGTTGAGGGATGTTGATCTCAGGACTATTGTATTGAGATCGTAGATGTTTTGGTCATTCATTTGGGGATGGTGATCCCAGGATTGATGTTTTGGATATTGATTAGTCGTGTCGACTTTTCATTGTCAGACTATTGTTGTTCACTTCGGTGAGTCTTTTGATCCTTATTGGATATGTGTTTCTTTGAGTTTCGTTGTCATGTTGCATCGTGACATATCTGGAGTCATATCTGCGTTCCGATTGGATATTGTGTAGGATTTTTAGCCGGGCACATATATAGTCATGCGTGAATATTTTTCCGTGAAAGGCTGTGCACACGAGACGTAGTTCGTTGAGGCTAATTAGGTACATTGTCCCACGTATATCATGGATTCCGTATACGGGGTGGACATGTGCACTGACACATATTCGGATCGGGCGTACTATGATTTCCATCTTTGAGCCATATTGTTTGGTCGTTCATCCTCCATTTTATCGTTGGGTATGTTCGACGGTTTTGTATTTGGTTGTTCATATGCCCAGGGTATGTTCGGCGATCGAGTTATTTCTTTGAAGATCCATTATTGTTGATCATTTGGAGTTTACCTTGTTGATGGTATTCTCGATTATTATTGGTCTTTTGTTGATCATTTGGAGTTTACCTTGTTGATGGTATTCTCGGTTATTGTTGATCCTTTGTTGATCGTGTCGGAGCTATCATGTTGATGGTATTCTTAGTTATCGTGATCCTTTATTGGTCGTATTGGAGTTATCATGTCGATGATATTCTCGATTGATTTATCGGTTGATCCGGTTATTGATCGTATAAGCATTCGGACTATATGTCGATGTTTTGGGATTTGTATTCATTGTCAAGTGGTAGTTGATCTGAGATATGTTGTGTATTATTGGTTTATTCATGTTGAGATTTGATTGTGTAATCCGGCGGACGGGAGTTTGCATGATTGGATTATTCCCAGATTTATGAGTTATGATGATGTTTTGAGGATTGTTGGTATTTTTGGAATACAGTACAGTTGGTTGTGGTTGAGTTCATTTCGTCATTTGAGAATGCGAAATGTGAATTATGGTAAGGATTGGATTGTTATGGATTGGTAAGGTTATGACGGTAAGATTACTTTGGTAGTATTCTTACTATATTATGACATTGGTATGTAATTATTTATGTTGATGTGATCGATATCATTGTTGAGTATTGTGGCTGACCCCGTCGTGGGCTTTATTTTTAGGTACTTGGAGATCGAGCTAGTAGCGGTCGTGAAGGGATGAGCTTCCCGATGTGATACTGGCGGTGGCATGTTTTTGAGTATTGAGTAATTACTTCTGGTTGTTTTATTTCCGCTGCAAATGTGTATTTTGAACTGTATTTATCCGCTGCGTGTGTATATTTCAAAATGGCTTTTCGGTCTCTTTATCCGCTGCGTGTGTGTATTTTAAATGGCCCTTTTGGCACTTTGCGAACTTGGGTTATTTCGTTAAACCTTTTCCTAAACTATTTTATCGGTACGTTTAAGCGGTGTCTTAACGTACATTTTGAACTATCGAGATTTGGCACTTCGCCTTGTATTTTCAAATGGTATTTTATGACGGTATTTCAAAATTGTGCTTTTGAAAATATTTGAGTATTTAAAATATTACCGTCATAGGCCTTTTGGCGTTTTTGAATTGGTTTTGTAAACGGTTTTTAGCCTGGTGGGTTCCGGCGCGGGACCCACGGCGCTGTAATATCCCGGATGGTTTTGGGGGTGTTACAAATTCAAACAGATTTGCATAACCCTATATTTTAAGTTTAGCACCTCATATTTTGGGTTGATTCAACAAGATAAAAGAGTTCATACACCATCATGCTATGATTTTTTTTAAGAACAGTTGAATCATACAAAAATAATATTACTTGAATATCAATTTTGAATCTTGAATTATTCTTCAAAAACTCCAAGTAGATCTCCAAAAGATGAAAACAAAGCAAGACTATATGTTTCTATGGTCGAATAATGCTTAATTTGACTACCCAATATCTTATAAAGTTTAAGGCGAGTCCTAAACAAAAAAGAAAATAAAAAACTAAAAAAAAAAATCATTGGGCAGCCGACTCACTTTTCCCCAAGCGCTTCACTCACATGTGAGCGAGCGCTGTCGTGGGCGCTCACTCGATGTGCGCAACTTGGCCGTTTTTGACATAACTTCTTTTAGAAAATTAGGGTTTATGAACGGTCGGTGGCGTTAGAAGCTAACTAGATTATCTTTCCAGCTGTATATTTCTCATTCTCAGATTCCAAGTATTCGATATTTTATAAGCATTATTGTACCATTGCATTGTAGGCTTCATTAGCTTATGCGCAGTTTTGATATGTTAGCTTTTGATCACTCGTCCTTCTACTTGAACATCATCGAATATCAGTTATATGAGTTTACTTTGCTTGCCTCCTTTCCATTCTATATCCCATTACTCTGCTATTTCTATCACCATCAACACAAAACGCCATGTGACGGAATATAACAACAAAACAATGAAAAAAATAAAATTAGGCAACAAAAACCACGAAAATGCACACAAAACACGATACAAATACTCTAGAAAAACATACCAAAATCAACTAAAGTGTTATAAACTTGAGAGAAAAAGAGAGAAACTTGAAGAGAAGAAGAATAATGTGTGTATTCTTATGAGGTCCAAAGGCCTTTATTTATAGGTACACATCTAGGGTTTCAGGGGTATAAAAGTCATTCATTAGTAAATACATTAATTACAACACTCCCCCTTGAATGACCTTTAATACATGCTGCCTCATTAAAACCTTGTCGGGAAAACCCAGTGGGAAAAAACCCGATCGAAGGAAAAAGAGTACAGCTACTCCCCCTGAAATCGATTACATAAGATCTTTGAGTTAACGCATTCCGATCTTGTGTACTAGTCTTCTGAATGTTGATGTCGGCAACGTCTTTGTGAATAAGTTCGCCAATTAATCACTTAAGTGAATATTTGATGTATCTACCTTTGAGATACAAGTGATATCGTCTTCATACAATACTTCCTCTTGAATATTATGATGTTCATGCCTCATCAAAACTCCTTCGGAAAAACCCTGTGGGAAAAAACTGTTAGAGAAAAAGAGTACACAGTATAAATTTGCTCATGTGTTGCATTGGTTGCCTCGTTAAAAACCTTAACTAAGAAAACCCGGTGGGAAAAAACTTAGAAAGGGAAAAAGAGTACAACCATTTGGTCTTCATGACCTTTTGACCTTCATGGTCGACATAATCTTCAAGCTAATTTAAAAGTTATCACTTCTACCCCTCAAGATATCAATCTTGCACTCCAATACCATGAATATAATTTTCAGACATGGAGAGATTTAGTGAATAAATCTGCTAGATTATCATTATTGCTCTTCTGAAGCTCGTGTGGAAATAAGTTTCATCTTACTTGCCCAAACATTATATGCAACACGTAAATGGAAAATATTTATCATCATAATAAATAGGCAGTATGAGAACAAATATGAAATCATAATCCCTAATAGCCACCAATATCGAATCTCGATCTCTTTCATGTAATAAACCAATATGGTTAACACCATTCCACATTCTCCTTCCTGGAGAAATATTAAATTTTGCTAGCATGTTAACTTCAAATTGTATATCAGGCCTGATAATGTAATGCTTCAATAGCATACAAGTACGGAACTTCTGGTCCTCTTATATCTTTGTTATTTTCTTGAGATCTATATGAGTCGGTATCCACTTCAAGTGGTAAGACAACCTTTAGGTAGCTAAATGGATAAAAACTTTCCATCATATTTGTTCGATCTACAAGTCGAGACAATACTAATACTTAGTTTTATCTAAGTTTTTCATTTTCAACTTGTCTTTAGACACGAGTTCAAATAATTCACATATATCCTCTTCAGGAGGAATTCACTTAGTTGGTTGATCCACCAGACTATTTCAAAATGTTTAAATATTTATAACTCAAAATAGTACATGTTGCGAATTTCCTGTTCCTATTACTTTAGGAACCTTAAGTCCGTGACCGTCACGGACTTTCATATAGATATTCGCGTCCAATGACCCATAGAAAAATGTGGTGATGACATCACTAATTGAATATCTATATTCATAATAATTGTCATATGTATATTAAATGACGAAATTTAGTGCCAACGGGAGAATATGTTTTGGGTATGCGCTTAAACTCTTGATATACTAATCTCGCTTATCTTTCACCACTTTATTTTATTTTGCGAGTTAAGCTTTGTCTCAATTGCTTATATTTTATTTAGTGCTTCAGGCACTCCACTAGCAATTGTTGAGACACAAAGTGTTGTCGACAACTATCATTCTTATAAACAATTCTCCCATATTCACAAAGTCAATGACAACTTCAACAAAATCAAATATTCAACATTTCCCATAACATTTGATTTGGTCGTCTCATAATCCAATAATGTAATTATTTAGTGCACGTGCAAATTAAGGTATTGAGATTCTCATCTTCGGGACGATCCTCTTCAGGAGGTTTTTGAAGTGATGTTGTAGTTTAATCTATTTGTATTCCGCGGATTTTATCTTTAATACCAATAAAGAATACTTCTCTCACTCTTCTGGCGTCGAGGAGTGTCAACAAATATATTTCGTTCACATTCGACTTTAATTCTTTATGGTACATATACAACTGGTATATCAGATTTCATCACTCATTTGGCAATCAATAACTTGTTGAACTTCGAGTTCATAGTGCGTAAATTTAAATATCCAACCAATGAGAATTTTCCGACTTTCTCTTATTTATATTTCATATCTCCCTCTAATGTCGGAGATAGTTGGGATTGGATTATCAAATCAATCCTCCTCAGGAGGTGCACTAATAACAGAGGGCGTGACTCAAATATTGTGCCTTTGATATGGATACTTGAATTTGAAATTCATCGCAACATGATCATTGGATAAAATATTATATCGCTTATAATTAATTCGATACTCATTGAATAAAGCTCCTTTTAGAGCCGACAATAAGAATATTGCCATATGAAATTATACCAATCCTTCGGGGATTGTCTTTCCATTCCTCAAGTAGAAATTGAACAAATCAATATGACATAAAGTTATGTATTTTTCATTTGAAATAAATACATGCAACTTCAAATGTAAATTGCTCTCCAGGAGCATGTAGTTTTCTTCAAAAATATTAATTGTGCTAACTCATGAGCAACAATTTAAATCAAAGATAATCATATATTACCGAAAATATGAAGTACTCATCAAGAGTATGTGATATTTTTCAAAAGTATCAATTATGCTACCTTGGGAGCAACAATTTATAAGCATATAACACCCAAAATATAAATTACTCTAAAGAGTATGTAAATATTAATTAAAAGTATTAATTGTGCTACGCCATGAGCAACAATTTATATCAATGTGGTGATAATAGAAGCAATTCAATAACACAAGGCCATATAATATTCAAAATAATGCCTTTTTTTGTTTAATATTCTTCAGGAATATTAACTTTAATTGATGTGTTTATCATAAATACTATCATAAAAATATGACTATATATCGTTGTGTTTTATCAAGAACATCAACAATTTCTTTTTAATAATCTTACGGATTATTAAAATTACAAATTCATGTTTCTTGAAACCATGAAAATATATTAATGTAATGTATTAAAAGAATCATTACAAATAATTTTATATCAATGATACAAGTATTATCATCAATATAATATGTAATAACTATCGTTATTACTCTTCTTCCAGAAGAAAGCGCAATAATTATTATGCAATTAATCCAACATCTATAAGATGTTGATGAAAATTGGTCAACTCAAAATAATATAATTTTAAGTGTATAAATGTACTTCATGATATTTACTAGTAATTTGTGATATTTATCATACAATATGTGTGAATTTGTATTAATATATCTTCAGGATATATATCATAAATAAACATATAGTTAAATAATATATAAAAATAATATAAATAGACTTTAACACCAAACACGTAAATTTAAACATGTAAATATTGAAAGTATTGGGATTAATAGACTTCTGGTCTAATAAGTGGTGAATATTATTTACATTGATATTTTTTCTAATGCCAATTTCTTTTCTTCTTCAGAAATTGTATATGTCATTTGTCTCACTTGTTATCGCTGAATCATACATATTTCAAGCGATAGTTTAGAAATCCATACATTTATCGATACATAGAAGATAATGGTGCATAATCATCGACCCTGTAGGAAGGAATTTAGTGGTTCTTCAGGAACTGTCAATAAATTTAGCACTACCTTTTTTTTCCATACGAAAAGTATCATTCTAAAGATATCATGCATATTTGCACTTTGATGAGACAATAAATCATGACCACTATTTAATCCCAAGAACTTGGCATTCTATTCACAAAAAGAAGAAACAAGATAAGCCAAGAATTTGAATGATACAAATATCTTCAGGATATTTGATCATTTTATCACTAATTATATAGCAACGATCAATTCAAATCATACTCCAGGTATGACATCATATCTTATATTGATAAAAACTCACAATATATCATAAGAGATAATAAAATATTAAACTACACAATATATAAGATTATATATTGACATATAATCTTAAGATTATCATTTTCGTGTCCTTATCATTAACCGTTGATCTATCAACTCCACGAGATATTTATAAATAATTATCCCCTACAAGGATAAACTCTAAATTTTATCTACTTCGGGAGATAAAATTTGAGCCATGTAATATTGAAGTTTTTAATTTAATATTGTTCACTTCCGGGAACAACTTGATAGGAATATTCGACCACTTACTAATCTTGCTATCATTGGAGCAAAGTTGGATTATGATTGTGGAGTATATCGTATCTTGTACAATATCGATAGAGGATATTCTCAAATCATATTAATATTTTTTATTTGAGATATAAGTTATATTTTCCTTCAGGGATAATATCATGCTACATCAAGGGCATAATGATTTAATTATGCTATTATATTTATAAATAACAAATCAATATTCTTCAGAAATATTGTATAATCACATAATTCATGTATAAATAAGAATTATTCATTTAGAATAGTAATATTCTTCAAGAATATTACAATTAATTGTGCTACTTCGGGAGCAATAATTTTAAGATCCATAATTGAATATACAAAGGGAAAAAAATAGTACGAGAATTAATCAAGGCACGGAATAACTAAACTAAAATAGTTGCTTCTTCAAGAGCACTTACAATATTCTTCAGGAATATTATTTTGTATTTTTCATTAGGAATTGCACAAATTATTAGATCTCATAGTGTCCTTCATGAACACATCATATTCAACTAGAATATGACGAGATAACGTTGTCCTTCTTCAAGGACTACAACAAATCTTTTATCTTAATAATCTCCTGGATTATTAAGTATTGTTGAATCGTGTTTCTTCCGGAAACAAAGAGGAATATGATTTGATAATAAATTTTGAGGTCATCATATATATTATTTATATATGATGCACACAAAAATATAAAATTTAATAACTAAGTATAATATATTTTTTCCTCAAAATCATCATATGCAAGAAAGTTTTTGAAGGAGTAAATAGAATTAATACCTTTCACCAATGTAAAAAAAAGACTATTTCTGTTCGGACTTTTTTTTATGCATGCAATACATTTTAGAATCCGATCTCACCGTTGAATTTGTAGATCTGCTTGTCAGGAAGATACTGTAATGATCCGACGGTTAACAAAGCGGGAATCGCGATTTTAGCGCGATCTCACAGTGCAAAAAAACTGCTCGTATTTTTTTTATTTTTTTATTTTATTTCGAAAATCGGAGAGAAAAAAAATAAATTACTCGTAGAGTATCGTGCTGATAACGTGTTATAAACTTGAGAGAAAAAGAGAGAAACTTGAAGAGAAGAAGAATAATGTGTGTATTAACATGAGGTCCAGCGCTTTATTTATATGCTGTCCCCAGGGTTTCAGGGGTATAAAGGTCATTCATTAGTAAATACATTAATTACAACATAAAGAAATATATTGTGTGATTAAAGAGGTCGAAAATAATAGTAATCTATTTTTTTGCTGTGGTGATTATTTATTGAAAAATATGTAATGTGTATAAAGACGAATAATATCTCATTGGGAAACTTATTGTAGGAATTGGAAAAAAAGTGAAAACTTTTACTTTAAGTGGAAAAGAGTGAATAATATGTCAAAGGTGAAATTGATAAATCATGTACTAAATTTGGAATTCTTAATAATTGGAAAAAATGAAAACCTCCCGCTTAAATCAGGAAAGAGTGAGTATAATGATAATAATAAATAATAATCATAAAGGGCTGGTCTCCAAATATATTTTCATACAAGTGTTTTTTCAAGTGTAATATTAATATTATATATATCCCAAAATCGATATGCATTCACTATCAAAAATTTACATAGTCACGTCAAGAGTAAAAGGTATAAAAAAAATATTAGAGATTCTTTGCATGGATAAAAGGAGACAAATCTATAATAAAATTATAAAATACCATGTATAAGAAGTGTTTTCAAATTTATAGCAGAAATAATATAAACATTTTATACAGATAATACTTTTGCATCTTATTATTAAAAAATACCGTGTAAAAATAGTCATATATAATATTGAGAATAGTTTTATTATTCACATTTCATGATATTTTCGGTTATAAAAATAGTATTCATGATTTCCTGGACAAGTCCACGAGCTTTGCACTTGTAATATTTCTCCTATATTAATCTCCTTGTTAAAATCGCTAATTTAAGTCGAAAACTAGTTAAATAAATATATTTTACGTTAAACATATTTTAATCAAATTCAGATAATCAAATTATGTTTATTACATAATTAACTATGATACAAAAAATTAAATATTTCTTAAATAACTATTTTTTAAATAATTACTTAAATATAGTTAAATTAGAAAAGTAATTAATTACAATAGTAGATTTTAAGTTAGTTATTAAATAATTAATTATGATATTTACGTCAATAATCTATATCAAGTCTAAATAACTAATTTGGATAGATAGTTATTTATGAGATATATCTATGTCTAATTATTCGCACAAAATTGATGCATATAATGCAATATTTTAATATATCGATATTTTAATGCATTGCAATTTTGATGCACGAAATGCATATATTTCATGCATAATTAGCACAAAACTCATGCATATTCGTAATTCGCAGGATAAGAATTATTCTCATTTGATCATATATATGGGTGAGTTATGGAGTGAAATGGTTTAAGTGTAAGAAATAAGAATGTATCCTAACCTTACATCTATAAAGAATTAATGGTTCAGATTTAACTAGATTTGATGCTGACATCATCATTGATTCACCCGATTTTAACAACAAGGGTATTTGTGAAATGAAATTTTTTTCTCACTCTTTTCCATTCATCTTATCCATCTTTAAGGGATTCTGAATTTATTTTCAAAAGTAATTTTCTCTCCCCTCATTTCAATCTATCCCTAATTTCGTCCGCTCATTTTCTCTCCCCCATTTCTTCTCATTTCTGCTCCCCCATTCCAGAATTCTGCCGCCGTCGCCGCTGTATATTAGCACGATTATTCTGAGTAGTTAGCACAATCTTTGTAATTAGTAAGCACATTTAATATTATTTTGCAGCATAAGTGTTTTTATTATCAGCACATTTAGCTGATTGTTTCTGCACATTTATAATAAATTTTCAGCACATTTAGCTGATGGTTTCTGTACATTTAGAAAAAAAAATAAGCAGTAATATTTGTGCTAAGTAGTGTAATGTGATTTATTAGTAAGCACAATAAATATAATTTTATTTTAGTTTTTGCAATCTGTAAATTTCTTGAGAGCTTAAGTTATTATTATTATTATATTTTTTTTACAGATAATGATAAGGGTAAAGCAAATGGAGATGGGAGAGTAAAGCGTCGAATGGACCTAATCATTCGAAGAGGCCAAGAAATGAGGATGAGGAAGCTGAACGCAGTGGCGAAGCTAGAAAATTTTCAGTGGGGGGTCGGGATTTAAATTTTTTTTTTTCCTAACGCTATTTTTTGGGTAATACCGAAATTTTGGGGGGTCGAAACCGAATATACCGAAATTTTTCTACACGAAAACTATATACCCCCTACATCGCAAAAATTTTTGCCTGCGCCTCCCTCCGCCCTATGTAGGCTGGCCAATTTGAACGTAGGGATTATATTTGCGCAATTCTTGTATGAAATTAGGGTATAAATGATGGAGGAAGGATGAAGGATGAAGGAAAGAGATAAAAGGATGGAGGAAAGAGAAAACAAAATCACGGCTTACATGTTGGGAAGAGATGGGAAAGTGGGATATGAAATCCCATGATTATAGGAAATACCAAACATACAATCTGTATAATTACAAATATATCCCCACAAAAATATTCCGCGTAGCACATTTAGGCTAAATTCTTAGCACAACGTAATGAATCGCGACCATTGATCACCAAAGATCAAAGGCCCAAAATCATTCTTATTTCTTACGGAAAAAAGCTTTCCTACCTGAACCTATCCCTATATATATATATATATATATGTATATATATATATATAGGTAGGTAGATAGATAGATAGATAGAGACAGATAGAGGGGGGACACGCACAAATATACATGACACGCTTTTGTAGCATAAATGAGTTCATTACATGTATAATATTCTTCTTTTTATCTAGAAATTATCGTACACAAAGGTTCGCTTCTTGCAAGTGTTGCAACAGATTAAATCGAAGCTCGTGTATTTTAGAGACGATTGCAGAGGACCGTTAACACTTTGTATACGGGGCGGAATTGTGTCCAACACAAGCTCGACTTTAATTTATTTTATGTCCCATTAATTTATCAATTTTTTAAGAAAACTATAAAAAATTCCAACAACAAATACGTGCCAAAATTTAATAGATTTTAAACTCAGTTTAAAAGTAAGGAAAAATTACGCGTACCAACCTTAATTATCGACCCATTTTCACTTTGTAACATTAGTTATTCATTTCTAACGTTATCAACCTTAATCCCATAAATTTTACACTTAACCACCATAATAGAAAATAAATTACACTTTTCAACCTTAATCCAAAAAGTATTTTTGAAAATATTAGATTATATGCAGATATTCAAAATTTTTAGAAAAATCGCAATATTTTTATTAATTTTTAGATTTAAAAAAATAATTTTTATTCTTAGGATAAGAAATTGCCTCTTGGGAAAATTATACTTTCCAACTTTGACAATCAACCAATTTTCACCTTCCAACTTTAATAATTCATTTTTAACAATTACGAATCTTAATTCCATGTGTCCGGAAAATACTCAGAATATTCTACTTTTTCCGACTAAAAGATGGTTAAGTGTAAAAATCGTGAGCTAAAATTCTAACCTTGTGTCAGGACCTACGGGTCCAGGAACACTCTCAGAATTTCGCCCGTCCCTTTCATTTCCGTGTCGTACACATATATGTGCTGACACACTCGTAGCTATCAAACTAAAGTTGGTAAGAATAAAAATGATTAATTAAAGTTGTAAAATGAAATTGATCAAACAATTAAGGAAATTGCAATTTTACTTTTAGAACACCTAGCAAGATGCTCAATTTGCTATATACATATATATTTGATATATTTATACTACACTTGTCATACTTAGAGGTTGTTTACTTTTTTGTTGAATGGTCTGATTCATCTGATTGAATTAATCTCGCTCAATTTATCAGAATGATAGAATAGAATTATTTTATTTTTTTGCCGAATTAATGAGCTGAAAACAAAAATAACTATTTTACCACCAACATAACAAGTTCAAATTTTATAACATTGGACAAACCCTACTTTCGTACAATCCAACATATCCTAATTCCATAACAATCAACAACAAACCGATGTTATTATTATCACTTTTTAATTTATAATATAACTTAATATATATTTAAATTTATATTATGGTATATTTATATATTCATAAATTATATTATAAATTTGCAGTTATATTTAAACTTATATGATAATATTTCTATATATAAAAAGTCATATTATAAGATATATATATATATATATAAATATATTTAATGTTATATATATTTAGAGTTATATTATAATATATATTATGTTATATATATAAAGTTGCATTATAATATATATGAGAAATGATACAGCAACACCCCAGACCACACCCTCATATACACCCCGTTTTTTATGGGGATTGTACCGCATGCTTTACAGATAAAATAGTCATAATAATATCATAATAAAATTAATAGTGAAGCACGCAGTACAACCCCTGTAAAGCACGGATGTATTTGAGGGTGTGGTCCAGGGTGTTGCTGTATCATTTCTCAATATATATATGTATATATATAGTCATATTATTTTTTTATATGTTATATCACTTTTTAAATATATAATATAACTTAATATACATAGTTTTAAAGTTATATTATGATATGTGGATATAAATTTATACTAAATATATTCAATTATGCAGAAAAAGGGAAGAAATAAAAACAAGGATATGCTTGGTCTTTTTCTTGGTTGAGTGGGAACAACACCCATTCTGAGCTTATTCAAAAAGCCAAAATTCATCTCATTAAGCAAAACGTAAACAACTTTTTGCCCATTCAGCCAGTAAGCCCATTAAGTTGAAAGTAAATAGTCCCTTAGACTACATCCAAAATCTCATATATATTATATTATATCAAGCAAGGAGGACATCTCGCTAGGTGCTCTTGAGGTGCGGGGTAAAATTGAGCACCTAACAAGATGTCCTCCTTGTCATATTTAGAGTGATATAATAAATATGAGATTTTGAATGTAATTTAAGCATGACAAGTGTAGTATACAAATTTTACCCCGTACAGGAGCACCTAGCAAGATGTCACATTGCTATACTTAGAGCGATCTAATATATATATATATAGGAAAGAGATCATATGAAAACTAATTACCTTGTGAAATCTAGAAACTTTTGTAGGCTATTGATATTAGTGATCTAACGGCTGTAGATGAGTAGGATTATATGCATTTATGTATTTTTTTATTGCATTATTATTGCATATACTAGCGACCAGCTTGATATGCAACAAATAATAACAAATATGCAATGAAATTGCTTAATAATGCAATTGGTTTCTAGATTTCACCATTAAGAGAGTTTCCACCATATCCAATCCCTATATATATATATATATATATATATATATATATATGAGATTTTGGATGTAATCTAAAAGCCCGTTTGGATGGACTTCTTGGCAGAAGTTAAAAGCAGAAGGAAAAGCATTGCCAAAAGGCAGAAGCGACTTTATTTTGTGTTTGGATGGGCTTTTAAGAAACAACTTTTTTAAAAAATTGTGTTTTGATGCATTAAAGACAAAGGTGCTTTTAATTAGACGTGACAATTCGTTCGTATCATGTATTTTCGTGTCGTGTATTTTCGTGTTTTGTGTACCAAAAGTTCAAATTCATACACGACACTAAATGAATTCGTGTCATGTCGTGTCGTGTACCGCGTAAATTCGTGTCGTTTCGTATCGTATTTTCGTGTCAGACACATAATATAAAATAAATATTAAAATATTATAAAAGATAATAATTTTAATATTATAGTATTATTCTTATAGGTTTTAGTAGACGAAATGAAATGAATGGCAACGAAAACACGAATGTTTACACGAAATTTATGAAAGTTCACATTATATTTTCAAATTTTAAAGTTTAGTATAAACAGAATTCATAAAATATATATTTTTATTAAATTAAATATAAAATATTATATATTTATTTATTTATTTCGTGTACCTTGTGTCGTGTCGTGTACCCAAAGGGTAAACACAAAACCGACACTAAATCTCGGTCGTGTACTTTCGTGTTCGTGTATTTTCGTGTCGTGTACTCAAAATACAAACTCAAACACTAAATTTTCGTGTCGTTTTCGTGTCGTGTTTTCATGTCGTGTGCTAAATTGCCGGGTCTACTTTTAATGTATTAGAATTACCAAAAAGGACATGACATTCGTTATACTTTGATATTTATTTGTGCATATAATAAAAAACACCTTTAATTTTTTTATATATACCCCTAATTTTAATATATACATATTGAAAAACATAAACCTTTATTTTTTTTGATATATACTCGTAATTTTAACATACACATATATTAAGAATATAATCATTTTTTTTATATATACCCCTATTTTTTAATATATACATATATTGACGCACACAAATCTTTATATATACACACACATATATATTACCCATGATTTTTAACATGTACATATATTAAAAATATAATCCTTTATTTTTTGTGATAAATTGTCCTAATATCTAATATATAGGTATATTAAAAATTATAATCTTTTATTTTTTGTTGACAGATAAATTATTTTGATAAAATAAAAAAGTATCATGTAACTTTAAAATCTCTAATTAAGACAAATATGTAATATGTCGTTCCATACTCTAGATAATATAAAATTATTAAAGCAATTAGAAAACTGTGTACACTATTACGGTATTACCGTTCCGGTTGTGAATATATTTTGCAGATTATACCAATAATAAATTAGCGGAATTTTTGTAATTTTAAAATAATTTGGTTCTACTTTTTTTTTATAGAACTCAAAATTGCTTCTAAAAAGCAATTTTTTTTTTTTGGGTGACTTCTGCTTTTTTGCAAAAGTCAATCCAAATGCAGAGAAAATAATAAAAGTGCCAAAACAAAAGCCAAAAGCAGCTCTAAAAAAGTCATCCAAACGGGCTCTACCTAGGGTTGAGCACCGGGCCTTACCCGGACCGACCCGTTCCGGAATGGATCGAAATATAAATGTCGGACTTTATCGACTCGAAGCCCGGACCTATTCGAAAACGGGCCAATCCGGTCCGGACTGACCCTGTTCTAGCCCGATTTAGTAATTTTTTTTTTTTTTTTGCACATTAATGGCTCGTTTGGTAGCCATGTCAGGATATGACATGTCAGGATATGAGAAGATAGTTAAAACAGATATGTTATTTTGTTGTTTGGTAGGAAAATGATAAAATTACTATTCTTCTTAGATAAAATGTAAAACTACTTTTTTGTCCTTATCAATACAAAATTGATTTCACGGACAAGCTTCTCGAAAGGCAGCTTGGATAGAAGCGGATTTCACGGAGGGCGACGGAAGCGGTGTGGCTAGACGGAAGCGGATTTCATGGAGGGCGACAAAAGCGGATTTCACGGTGTGGCTGGATGGAAGCGGTGTGGCTCGGTCGATTTATGATACCTTCGAATTTCACGGAGGGCGACGACGCCTAGACGGAAGCGGTGTGGCTTCTTCACTCCACCGGTGGCCGGAGCGGATTTTCTGGCGGCTTTGCTTCGTGCGGGCCATTTCTAATGGCGTTGACCTGGCTGGGGGGGAGCAGAGGAGGAGCTGGATTTGAGGGTTCTTCTTTGTTGAAACGAACGTTAGAGTGGGGGTAGTTTTGGTAGAGAAACACTAAACAAATCACTGTAGATTCAAGTTTGGGTAACCCAGTGTGAGGGGCAGTTCCAATATAGAGGAGGAATAGTGTTTTTAGCCCGGGCCTCACCTTTATACCGGGCCCCTGAGATAAGATATCTTAGCTACCAAACGCTTGTTTCGGCCGGTTAATATATCTAATCTGCCGAAACATGACTACCAAACAGGCCGTAAATGTCATGTTATTATATTTAGGGGGATTTGCATACATCCCCATGTACATATCAATATTTACAAATTTCCCCAAACACATGTTTTTAATGCATGATGTACAAGGCTATTAAAGCAAAGTTTGGGGAAATATGTAAATAATGATGTGTATATGGGGATGGAGATTGACTATGGTGGGAACACCCTTAATGGTGAAATCTAGAAACCAATTGCATTATTAAGTAATTTCATTGCATATTTGTTATTATTTGTTGCATCAAGATGGTCGCTAGTATATGCAATAAATAATGCAATAAAAAAATACATAAATGCATATAATTCTACTCATCTACAGCCGTTAGATCACTAAAATCAATGGCCTACAAAAATTTCTATATTTCACAAGGTAATTAGTTTTCATATGATCTACTCCCTCCGTCTATTTTTTAAAGTCCCATTTGCTCTCAAATATTTGTCCACAATTTAAAGTCTCACTCTACTTTTTGTACCATATTACTCTCTTTTCTTTATTTAATTACTACATTTTCACTAATGGGCCTACTACTTTTTTCTCCAAACCACTACATTTTTCTTTAAACCACTACCTTTTTCTTCCAAACCACTAACTTTTTCTTCCAACCACTACCTTTTTTTCCACCCATTTTACCTTTATCATTTTTTCTTAACCTCCGCGCTCAACATCAAATGGGACTTTAAAAAGTGGACGGAGAGAGTATTTACTATGGGGATGTATGCAAATGCCCTTCTATTTAAAATGCTTTCTTACATACTCCCATAAAATACATTTATCAATCTTAATATCTTCATTTAGTCACCAAACTCCAAAGTTCAACAATATTTTAGGATAAATAAACTTAACTAAAATGATGTGCAATCATAATCGAGTCATTAATCATCATTATTTCATCATCATCGAGGGTAACTTACAATAAAAAATATTTTTCATGTATTTTTATTTTTACCGGGTTGTTCCTGGCTGGACCCGAATTTTCCGAGTTTTGACCCGATCCAGCCCGAAACCCGGATTTGGGCAAAATACAGATTCGGGACCCGGACCTGATTAATATGTCCGGTCCGAGTTCGGGTAAAAACCGAATCCGGACCATTTGTGCTCAGCCGGTCAGCCCTAACTCTACGGATTATAAGTATAATATAATTGTATCAAAATGTATACGTATATCCAAACGGGTTCTTCAATTTTAGACATCTCTCTCCAACCTGAAGATATTTCTTCTACTCCCAGTAGACCCGTCAATTTACCATACGACACAAAAACGATACGAAAATTTAGGGTGCGTTCTGTTTGTATTTCATTTTGTATTTTCATTTTGAAAAATGTTTTGTATTTTTCTGTTTGTATTTTTGTTTTCAAAATTGCTGAAAACGCGTTCTGTTAAATGTATTTTGCAAAATATTTTTTTTGTAATATTAATATTAAATTCATAAATCTTTATTTTAGACTTAGTTTTAAATTAGGATAATCCCAAAAAAAAAACTCAAAATGCATTTTGAGCATTTTGAAAAAAATTTATTGAATACACACAAAACGCTCAAAACGAGGTTTTGGGCATTTTGCGTTTTGTGTAAAAATATTTTTTTTTGTTTTCCAAAATGCATTTTCGAAAATGATAAAAAGAACACGTTTTTAGTGTTTTCGAAAATAAAAACAGAAAATGACCTCAAGACAGCAAAGAGAACAGGGCACGAGTGTGGCTGAACAGGGTGTGGCTAAACAGGGCACGTATTTTTTTTAGTGTTTGGGTTTGCATTTTGAGTACACGACACGAAAATACACGAACACGAAAGTACACGATCGAGATTTAGTGTCGGTTTTGTGTTTACTCTTTGGACACGACACGAGATACACGAAATAAATAAATATAATATAATAATTTAATAAAAATATATATTTTATGAATTCTGTTTATACTAAACTTTAAAATTTGAAAATATAATGTGAATTTTCATAAATTTCGTGTAAACATTCGTGTTTTCGTTGCCATTCGTTTCATTTCGTCTACTAAAACCTATAAAAATAATATTATAATATTAAAATTATTATATTTTATAAATTTCAATATTTATTTTATAGTATGTGCCTGACACGAAAACACGACACGAATTTGCGCGGTACACGACATGACATGACACGAATTCATTTAGTGTTGTGTATGGGTTTGGACTTTTGGTACACGAAACACGAAAGTACACGATAGGAAAATACACGATACGAACTAATGGCCAGATCTAACTCCAAGTCCCCGCCCCCTCCCTCCCTCCCTCCCTCCCTCCCCCCTCTTCAGATCTTGTTAGCATCATCCTAACTTTTTTTTTTTCTTAAACGTTTCATTTATCTTGCGCATCAGTTCAAAGACGTGTGAATCCATCCTGACCTGCATTCTGTGCATGACAAGCTGCAAGTTACAATCTTTTCTTCTGGGCTTAGTGGGCTGACCAGAGAAGATATCCATTCTCCTCTTAAAAAAACACGACTCTAGGAGAAACTCATCCCCGTGCTTCGATTTCATTGCGGCAAGTGTTGCTTTAATTTTTTTATTCCTTCACTTTCTTCTCATATTGGGTATATAATCTTCTAATTAAAATTTGTTTTGGTTAATTCATCTTAGAAAATTTATTTAGCATAGAAGTGTTAAAGGGAATCTGATTTTATTTTATTTTATTTTTTAATCCATGTTATCTTTTAATTTATTTTTCATGATTTTTCATTTTTCATTTTTTTTTATTCATTCTCTTTTTTTATTTGCTTTTTTCTCTCTCTTTTTCCCTTTTTTTCTCCTTTTATGTTATTTACCATCGGAGTGTTAAAGGGAATCTGATTTTATTTTATTTTATTTTTTAATCAATGTTATCTTTTAATTTATTTTTCAGGATTTTTCATTTTTCATTTTTCATTTTTTTTTTACATTCATTCTCTTTTTGTATTTGCTTCTTTATCTACATTTTTTCCTCTTTTTCTCCTTTTACCCAAAGTTTGATTCATGTTAGCCGACCCCAAATCATTTTGGGACTAAGGATGTTTTTGTTGTAGGAGTGTTAAAGGGAAATTTGGTGAATTATTTAATTTTTCTTTAATTTTATTATTAATAGTCACTGAGCTTCTTTTTATTTTTTTGCTCTTATTTTTGAAATGAAGTTGCAGAGCCATTGTTCATATGTTCTATAAGATAAAAATGACTTGGATTGCTGGAGTGAAGAATGATATTAAGACAGAAATGAATAGAAGAAGAGGATATTTGTAAACGATCAGCTGACTTAAAATCATGGTTCATGTAGCCATAGTTATTAAAGGCGCGCCTCAGGCGACAAGCGAGTAGAAAAAAGCCCTCATCGCCTCTCAAGACCAAAGGCGGGCGATGTGGGTGAGGCGCGCGCCTTGGTGCGCCTTTTACCTGTGCCTCAGTGCGCCTCAGGCGCGCCTCTGTACTGTTGGATTTTCTTTACGTTTTTTTGATAGTTATATTTTCTTTTCATTATGTGTTTATGAGTTTTATAATTTTTATTTTTATTTTTTATTTTTTTTTGCGCCTCACATTTGTCAGGCGCGCGCCTCGCCTTGCGCCTTGCGCCTCAGGCGATAGGAGCCCTTATCGCCTTGGTGCGCCTTTCACCTTTAATAACTATGCATGTAGTTAAGTATCCAACCCCTTCTTATGGGGTCAAGGCTTTGGCACTGTTGTAGCATTTCATACTTGGATAATTTTGGCTTCAGAATCAGTGAGTGAGAAATGAGTGTGAGACATTAATGAGAAAAAGGGATCACTTCTTTTATTTTTAACTTCTCTAGCATTGCATTTGATTCCGTATTGGCTCTATGGAGAGATTGAATACGAGTACTTCAATATGTATAAGGTATAGTACGTAAGCTGTTTTCGTAATGATATAATTGCAACTATTGTTATGCATTGTTTTGATTTATATTCATCGGTGTATATGACATTTAGTTCAATTTGGTCTCACGCAAATTATTCGGATGAAATTATTAGCAAATTACTCGTATGGCCACCTTAGTCGTTTATCTTATAAAATTTGTTTTGCAATTTTAGTTGTCACAAACAATTGTGCTTCTTACGGGTACAAATCAAGTTCGTATTTTCGCATTCTGGACAGGAATTTTCCAAAATGGTCGTTGGTCTAAGTTGACGATTGATTCAAGTTCCGGTGTGGTCCCGTTCTTGACTAGTGTACACCCCCCCTGTCTTGAGTTATGCTTTAGGAAGTGAGATTCCTCTCTAACTTAATTGCTGTCAAACTCATTTAATATGTACTCTAGCTATGCATTTGGTTTTAGTGATGATTTTGTTATGCTTTCAGCTATGCATGTGTATTGGTTGTGCAACGATGCTTCTTGTATACATCAACATCAACATCAACATCACATCAACTGCACCTTAATCCCAACTATGTTGGGGCCGGTGGCATGAAGATTATAGTGCCAATTAATTGTCTAGATTTAGTTAACACTATAATTCTTGCAAAAGACAAAGTGGCAAAGATTAGCAACATCTAAGCCTTAGTCACCGCATTCTTCGGATATTAGCAACTAGGTGGGGTCGGCTAACATGAATCAAACTTTGAAACCGTCAATGATCGTTACATGAATAACATAAAAGGAGAAAATGAGGGAAAAAAGTAGAGAAAAAAACAAATAAAAAAAGAGAATGAATGTTAAAAAAAAAATGAAAAATCCTGAAAAATAAATTAACATGGAATAAAAGAAAAAATAGGAATAAAAATACAGAAAAAAAAAGGAATCAGATTCCATCCACCATCCGTATTCTTTCCCGCCACATTTGCCTGTCTATCACCATACTTTCTCCAATTCCAAGAAACCGCATATCATTTTCAATCATCTTTATCCAAGTTTTCTTGGGTCTTCCTCTACCTTTCACAACATTACTTGTTCCCCAACTTTCTGGCCTCCTCATTGGGGCATCAACATGTCTTCTTCTCACATGACCCAACCATCGTAATCGATTCTCCATCATCTTGTCTTCTATAGCTGCAACTTTTACCTTCTCTCTAATCACCTCATTTCTGAGCAACCTTCATACGAAGGAGAAATTTCTAGCATAATGAATTTTAGTAAATTAGCTTCACATCTATAAATTTTGCAAATTTTCAAGAAGCTTATTGTTGTGGTTATTATGTGTAATTTATGTTTTAATTGGTTATTAGTCGGTGTTTGTACTTGTTGTATCTCCGATTAGTGGCAAGAGCATCTAGCCCGAGGCATGGTGTAGCTTAGAGAATTTCTTCCTTCTCAGTGTTTGAATATTTTGTTGCATTCTTCTCTATTTTACATGCATTTGATATTTTTCTTCTTCTAAACTGAGCTGAGGTTCTCGATTTATATTTATACCTGCTTTGCTTTATGCTATTCAACTACTTAAAAATTTCCCTTTTTCCTGGGGTCTGTCTTGCTGCAAGTTAGTTTGGGGCAATGGAAGGAATTCGACTGGATTTTGTTTAATATGCCGGTGATGCTTATTGATCACCAGGATGGACGATAAGTTTAGACTATCGACTATGGGAATGTTATTTTACCTTTGATGCCTTTTCTTTGAAAGCATTTTGTTGCATCGAAAAATAAAAATAAAAACCTATGATAAAACCTACAATGTTGATGGTTTTGGAATTTCATCTCATTTCTCCTCCTTCGTATGATTATGATACAATGGTTGCGACAGGAAGGGCATCCGGCTTTGTTTTTTTGCATGAATTATAGTGTTCACTAATTTTAGTTGGCACTATAATCTTCATGCCACCGACCCCGATATAGTTGGGATTAAGGTGCAGTTGTTGATGATGATGAAAAATAAAAATAAAAAAGTTCTTCCGAAATATGTTGGGGTCGTGTCGTAAAGAGTACTGTTTCATAGTTGGTTTTGAAGTAAGCCTGAAGGATGAGTATAATAGGTTTCAGCCTTTTGTGATCGTAATAATTTTTCAGCGTTTCCATTCGGTGATCACTCGGAATATCCTGAATAACAATTACTGAACTTTCTCTGATCGCCCCTTTGTTCATCATACCATATGTTGTCAGGTGTGATAAAGATGCGATTGAAGTCGTGTAGGGTGAAAAATGGCACTACGACAGCGCGGAGTTGGGATGAAATGAACTACGATGTATTGTTGGAGATAATGAAGAGATTGCCGTGGTGTGAGAGGCTTTTCAGAGTGTGGAAGGTGAGCAAGACATGGTTGTCGGCAGTATTAGATTCATTGTCACCTCCTGGTGTGATCAACCTCAAAGTCTTGGATACCCCTGAGCTTCAGAAAATGGGCAATACATATTGTGTTTTTCTGAAGCGCAGGCTCGACAATATGCCAGCCGACTCTTGCTCTGCATTTTTTCATGGCAAAACCCTTCTTCAAGAACATAAGTATCAGTATATTGCTCAAAGGTAATAATTTGTTGTATTTCTTGTCGAGTTTTTGTGAAAGTAGATTGTTTTTTGATCGACCATTGTACATTGAACTACTTAGCTTGTTAATTGAAACCGAGAGTAAATTGCAAAAATCGTCCTTGTGGTTTGCCAAATTTCACTGTTGAAGGACCAAAAGTGCATGTAACAGTGCAAAATAAATAAGGACGATCTTTGCACTTAATGAACCACAAGGACGAAACGTGCAATTTGGCCAAACCACAAGGACAATTTTTGCAATTTACTCTTGAAACCGATTTTTTTTGGTTAAACTGACATTTACTAATCAAATTTGTTTAAATTAGCAAAAGTAAGTTTCAATCGGTAAACTTCATCCTTGAAAACACTATTTTTTTTTTTTGAAATTTTAGTACAATCGGTAAATTATTGGCGACAATATGTTTTAATCAATACAAATTGTTTTAGGCCCTATTTACTTCACATGAGTTTTTTTACTGAACTGAAACTATTTTTACTGACAAACTGATTTTGACCGTTTCTACTGATCAGAACTTATTTACTGATTCTTATTGATGAAAATTGATTTCTGGTGAATGTTAGTTTTTCAAGTTGTTGAAGTAAACATAGCTTTGATCGTAAAAAAAAAAAAAGTGCAAGCCCGAACCTGACTTGACCCGAAAACCATACGATCTTTCTTGTACAAACAAAAACTGGATTACTAAACACCGCCCTTAAAAATTACATTTTTGCCCTTAAACCTCTCTCTCTTCCCTCTCACTATTTTTCTCTCTCACTACTGTATCTTACTTCTCTCTACCTGCCATTATCACCGCCACACCGCCGTGCAGTCGCACCACCACCGTCGTGCCGTCGCATCGCCACACTACTCTCACTTTGGTGAAATTGACGCAGCCGTCTGGAATTTCCGCCTGCACCATGGTATAGGCGTTTATTGTAGACGCCATGGTGCAGGCGTCTGGAGTTTCCGCCTGCACCATGGTGCAGACGGAAATTCCAGACGTCTGCGTCAATTTCACCGAAGTGAGAGTAGTGTGGCGATGCGACGGCACGGCGGCGATGGTGCGGCGACACGACAGCGGCGGTGCGGCGATGGCGGGTAGAGAGAAGTGAGAGATAGTAGTGAGAGAGAAAAGTAGTGAGAGAGAAGAGAGAGAGGTTCAATAGTAATGAAGGGCAAAAATATAATTTTTAAGGGCGATGACTAGTAATTTAGGACGGTATTTAGTAATACCCAACAAAAACAATACAGTACTTGCATGTTTGTTTATTATATGTACTTACTTTTCAGGACACCTTCCATGCAGCAGTTGATGATACCCCGGGCAGTGGGTACCGCATTTGCTTTTATTCTGCCTGCTATGCGATACTGGAAGAAGTTGAAGAAAGTGCAGTGTCCTTCAATATTGATCTCACTCTGCCGGAGAAACTTTACAGAGGTCGAAACTCTCCGGTTATTTGGCCCCGTGGATGATGATATGGCAGCAGTTATACATGACAGGTGTCCTCGACTCAAGCGATTGAGGCTCGACTATTGTGCTTTATCGGTCAATGCATTGTCTACTATATTGGACGGCCACAAAGATTTGAAGTTACTGGATACTCGCCATAGTTATCGTGTTCCTGACTGCAGGGAAGTTTTAAACACTTGGTGGTCGCGATCTCTTGAGTGGAACGAAGAGGAGATTCGGCATAAGGCCGCTGGTGTTAAGGTGCACCTGAAATGCGCTCGAGAACTTTGTAGTGTGTGTGCTGTACCTGTCCGGAGCTGTTTTCCTGACATCAAGTCTTGGAAACATAGCTTTCCTACTTATCTTTAAAATCTCATCTACTCTTATTCATTCCAAACATATGCTTAACTTATGGTGATCATGTGTAACCTCTAATCGAGATTATTTATTCATTAATAGTTTAATATTTATGGTTTCAAATTTACCATTTGTATGACTTTTTTTTTTGTTACACATGATCATGTATATAATCTTTTGAATACCTTAATATAATATGTGCGCAAGATAACATGCCTTAACAAAATGAATCGCGAAAAAGAGAACATATGAGTCGAGCTTAACCAAATAAGAATTTTAAAAAAGAGAACTGAAGACTCTTTGGTACACGAGCAAAAGCTCGATTAATAAATAAGTCGAACATATGAGTCGAGCTTGAACAAGTTTTTGAGCTTGATGATTGGTCCGAACTTGAATTCGGCCAAGTTAAATGAATATGAACAGGATACTACTCAGCTCAACCATACTTGTTAGAGGCGCGCCCGAGGCGCGAGGCGCTAGGGGCGCCAGCATCAGCGCCTCCTGGAAGGTGAGGCGGGCGCGGGGTGTACTTCAGGCGCGCCTCTCTCCCCTGTTGACCTTTAATAATATTATACTTTTTAATAACCTTTAATAATATTATATATATATATATATATTAACATATGTCAGTTGTTGTATATTGAAAAATTAGGGTTTACAATCCCAGTGCTCTCCCGCTCATAGGGCTGAGAATCGGGACATCCCGAGGTCCCGGTCCCGAGTCCCGAATGTCCCGGTCCCGAAATGAACCAATTTAGTGGTCCCGGTCCCGGTCCCGATCGGGACTTCGGGAGTCCCGATTCCCGAATTGGGATAAATTTAAGTCCCGGTCCCGATCCCGAGGATAATTTTTTGAAATGTCCCGAATGTCCCGAAATGTCCCGAAATTTCCCGAAATGTTCCGAAATTTCCCGAAATGTCCGGAAATTAAAATTTGCAATCGGGACTTCGGATAGTCCCGATCGGGATTTCGGGACTCCCGAGTCCCGAAATTACCAAAGTTTAAGGTCCCGGTCTCGGTCCCGGTCCCGAAAAATTCGGGACTCGGGGTCCCGTTTCCCGTCGGGACTCGGGACGGGACCGGGACTCGGGATTTCCCGACGGGAAATTCTCAGCCCTACCCGCTCACAACTCACTCACTCCAACTTCCCACTGCTGTCACCGCCGGCCGCCGCCGACTCCACCGCCACTGGCCGACGCCGACTCCACCGCCACTGACACCGCCGGCCGACTCCACCGCCGGATTCTGGTAAGTTTTGGCTTTTTTTTTCATTTTTTTTTGTTTATGTATTGTATAATATAATATGTGATATGATTTATCATATTTTCAGCTTTTTGTATCTAAGATTATATTTTCTGTTTATTTTTCTGTTTTTTATCATTATTTTTTAATTTCCCATTTGATTAATATGCGATATATTTTCTGTTTTTAAGTTTATTTTTCTGTTTATTTTATGAAGTAAGTTTATTTTCTGTGTATCTAAATAAATGCTGTTTATTTTTCTGTTTATTTATGAAGTGGTAAATTTATTTTCCGTGTATCTAAATGAAGCTGTTTATTTTTCTGTTTATTTTATGAAGTGGTAAGTTTATTTTCTGTGTATAACTATCTAAATAAATGCTTTTTATTTTTCTGTTTATTTTATATTATCTGTTTTTCAGTTTTATGAAGTTTCGTCCAATTTCACTGTACTAATATAGTTTATTTTGTCACGCGATTATCGTATAATGGAGGAAGAGAGTGCTAGTGGTGCTAGTGGCATTGGACGAAACTTATCTCGTCAAGGTCCATCTAAAGACCCAGCTTGGAAGTACTTCACAAGGGTTAGATTTGAAAACAAAAACGACTTAACCTGCAACTTTTGTGAGCAAGTTTTCAAGGGTGGTATCTATAGAGCCAAACAACATTTATCAGGAGGGCATAGAAATGCTGTGGGATGCAAAAAATGCCCACCACATGTCCGAGAAGAGATTCAAATCTACATGAAAAGGATTGAGAAGGTAGATTTATCAAGGGTTGCAATTCCAGACTTTGAGGATGTAAACCCTTTTAATTCTGGACCGGCTGAACAATCTGAAGAGCAGGAGTGTCGTTCATCAACATTGTCAACTGCACATCAAATGAGAAAGCAAAAACAAGGTCCTATGGATCTTTTTGTAAGTAGGAGCGTCGATCCAAGCAAAGTTGGAAGAAAAGATAAGCAAACGGTGTTGGATGAAGCACGTATGAAGGAATTGAAGGATAAAGCTTATCAAAGCTTTACAAAATGGATGTATGACGCTGCAATTCCATTCAATGCCGTCAACCATCAGAGTTTGAAAGAGGCTTTCATGGATATTGGACGGTATGGAGTAGGTTTGGAACCACCTTCATATCATGAGGTGCGAGTTCCTTACCTAAGGAAGGCAGTTGAGAACGTTAATGAAGATTACGTGAAAATTTGTGAAGAGGAGTGGGCTAAGTATGGATGCAGTTTGATGGTTGATGGTTGGACGGATAGGAGACAAAGAACTTTGATCAACTTTTTGGTCAATTCTCCTAAGGGTTCTGTTTTCATAGATTGTATTGATGCTTCTGGTTACTCGAAGACGGGGGAGAAAATGTTTGAGTTGATTGACAAATTTATAGAGCGACTGGGAGAAAAGAATGTTGTCCAAGTTGTTATTGACAATGCAAGTAACATGGTGGCTGCTGGAAAGCTATTAGAAGCAAAGAGGACAAATTTGTATTGGACTCCATGTGCTGCTCATTGCATTGATCTTATTCTGGAAGACATAGGGAAATTGCCCGAAGTGAAGGTGACATTGAAGAAGGCAATGAGGGTGACTGCGTATGTTTATACCCGTCCAGGGGTGGTGAATATGTTGAGAGAATACACTTCAGAGAAGGAGCTTTGTAGGGCGGGTGTTACGAGATTTGCTACAGTCTTTCTCACATTAGAAAGGATGTTCAGCTTGAAGGAGAGTTTGAGGAGGATGTTCACTTCAGATGATTGGACACAAAGTAAGTGGAGTAAAGAATCTGATGGTAAGAAGATTAGTGCAATCATCTTATCAACAAGGTTTTGGAGCAATGTCCACTACATTTTGAAGATATTCTCTCCTCTAGTTTGTGTTCTGAGGTTGGTTGATGGTGAGAGAAAACCGGCTATGGGCTACATATATGAGGCTATGGATAGAGCAAAGGAAGCAATTGCAGCAATTTTTGATGGAGATGCAGGTAACTTCAAAAGGGCATTTGATATCATTGACAACAGATGGAATTGTCAACTCCATCGTCCTTTGCATGCTGCGGGCTATTATTTGAATCCAGAGTTCTTTTATGCGAACAAGGATTCAACTGAAGGAGAAGTGATGGATGGCTTCCTCAGTGTCTTGGGAGTGGTGCCCAACTTTAATGATCAAGAAAAAATCACTCTCCAGCTTGCTGCTTATCGGAATGCCACAGGTGGCTTTGGACGGGATGTTGCAATTAGGCAACGTAAAACCATGTCCCCAGCTTTATGGTGGGAAACCTATGGTTCACACTCCGGAGTTGCAAAAGTTAGCTATTAAAGTGCTTAGCCTCACTTGTAGCTCTTCCGGTTGTGAACGCAATTGGAGCATATTTGAAAATGTAAGTATTAATTATTTTACTTAAATAATTATTGCTATTATTATTGCTATTATTATTATTATCATCATGTCATTAATGGAATGTTTATTGTCAATATTTAGGTTCATGCCAAAAGAAGATCTAGATTGGATCAACGTAGGATGAGTGACTTGGTGTTTGTAAAATACAACTGTCGGTATGATGGACGTGATTCGATTGATCCCATTGCTTTGGATTTCATCGATGAAAGTAATGAGTGGTTGATGGGTAAAATGGATGATGAAAATGGTGAAGATGACGAGTTGGTGTTTGAGGGTGAAGATTTGACGTGGGGAGATGTTGGTAAGGCTATGGGAGTTGAGGAGCCCATATATTCTACTAGAGATAAAGGAAAGCAATGCTCAAGTTTTCGACCATCTACACAATTGAGTAAGGGGAAAAGGATAGTTTATGAGAGGAAAAAGGGGAAGGGAAAAGAAAAGAAGACGTCATCATCTAGACTTAGAGATGAGCAAGATGAAGATGAATTTGAAGATAAGGAAAGTGAGGAAGAAGATGTGTTGCCCGAGTTTGATGATGAGGAGGAAGAGGAGTGATAGTTTAATTGAGAGTTTAAGAAGTGTTGAACTTAAACATGTCTTTTGTGTATTGGTTTTTGTTGGTTATGTGTTGGTTCTTGTTGATTATGTGATTTATTATTGAAGTTGAAGTTAAACTTTATGTTATGGAATTCTTAGACTTAATTACATGAATTATGCTTTTTTTTATTAATTTTTAATTAATTTTGCGCCTCTGTTCAAGAGGCGCGCGCCTCGGGCACGCCTCTCGCCTCGGGCGCTACGGCAACCTTTGCGCCTCTGTGCGCCTCTCGCCTCTAACAACTATGAGCTCAACTCATTTAGACATTTACACCATTATGCAAACACATCAACTATGTTGGGGTCGGCGGAGTGAAGATTATAGTTCCAATTAATTGTCTAAAATTAGTTAACATTGGTGTTAAGGTGCACCTGGAATGCGCTCGAGAACATGATTATGTATATGATCTTTTTTTTTTTGTTACACATGATTATGTATATAATCTTTTGGATACCTTGATATAATATGTGCACAAGAGAACATACCTTAACCAAATGAATTGCAGGATACGAATTTTAAAAAAAAAAGCAAAATAAAGACTCTTTGGTACACAAGCAAAAGCTCGATTACTAAATAACGAGTCGAGCTTGAACAAGCTTTTGAGCTCGATGGATAGTCCGAGCTTGAATTTGGCTAAGTTAAATGAACACGAACATGATTCTACTTAGCCCGACTCATTTACACCCTTATGTAAACCCATAACCTATAAAGTCAGCGAATGACCAAATAGAGCTTAGTCAAATAGGATGGATCATATTTCAAAAACCACAAATCGATATTGGGATGTTAGGATGGATCATTTTGCAAATATGAGACATCAAATAAATATATAGTTAGCAAATAAAGAACATAAGTATAAAATAGCATAGGGCTGTTTACCAACTCTATCATTAAGATCTGAGTGGAATAATTTATCTATTTGAATTATGCTGTCTGTCTGAATAAAGATGAAATGTTGTTTACCAGCATTGCTGAATCAACTGTCTGAATGGCAGAAATGACTATTTTACTCCCTCGATATATATATAAATATATTAAATATTTATATCCAAAATAGTTCAACACCATACAATTATAAATTGCACATCATAATAATATAACACAATATCTAGTTATAATAGTCATTTGGTACCATTAAGATGATAGCTTACCGAATAAGGAGCTGGAGGATGATCATCGATTAATTTCTTTATCTTATTGATTAAGTTCTCAGAAACACATTATTAAATTCAAAAAGTTTATAAGAAACCAATAAGCCTTCATTAATTTCTAACAGAAACAGGTGTTCCATAGAACCAACTGAATCCATATATAGATATCTTCTTGTAATTATAAGTAATTATAAGATATCATCGAAAATGCACATATTAATTGTTACATAAAATAAAACTGAATTTCATGTAATTCTTAAAATGCACATATTAGTGGATAACCCGTGAATGGCATAGTGGGGTGCTGGAAAATACTGAACCGGAACCGGCCCAGTAGTATACTGGGCTGGACCAGTCCCAGGTCGGTTTCGGACCGAGATGGCCGGTTCATTATATTTTTAAAAAGGAAAAAAAAAAAGAAAAATATTTTCGAAATTATATTAAAAAAATAAAAAATTATATATTATTATATTATAATAGTTCTGAAAGGCGCTAGGTGTTCGGATTGCTAACGCCTAACGCCCAAGGGATTAATCGGGGATTTATCGAGTTTGATTTTTTATATTTATATTTATTATTTATATATATAATAATAAATATATAATATTTAAAATTACTAAATTACATAAAATAACATCAATATTTAAAATATATATCATAATTTGACAATATATATGTATTAAAAAATGAACCAACTAGCCATCATGTCATAAAGATGGAACAATCTATCATTCTTCAAACAAAATAACATTCAACAAAATAACATTCAATAATTCTTCAAACAAAATAACATTCAACAAAATAACATTCAATAATTCTTCAAACAAAATAACATTCAACAAAATAACATTCAATAGTTCTTCAAACTTGAGACAAAAATCCACTAATTCAAGAAAGACTTGAAAATCACAATCACATTATATCTCAAATTCTTCTTCTCCATATTGCTCTAGTACTTCATCGGTATCGGATTCAAATTCATAATCCATCGCATCTTCCTCTTCCTCATCCAATACAAAATCATCCTCATGCAGTTCACTTATTTCTTAAATTCTATAACTTCTCCTATGCTTTTAGCCACAATCTTCTCCATATTCACTAGTTAGAGCTGAATCATCATCACCACCTTCAACAATCCATCATTGTGCCATGGTAGCTTCACTAGCAAATAAAACATCTAAATTCTTCTCTCTCTCTTCTTTTCTTGTTCATAATCCTAGCATTAAATTGGACGTAAACCAAATTGTTCAACATTGTTGTATCAAGTATGTTCCTTTTCTTTGTATGGATCTACATCAAGGGAAAAATAAATAGCAACACCAATATACCTTCATGCTCTAAGTTTGTAATATAGATTGAAATTCAAAATGAACTAGATGAACTATATTAGTTCTTAGTACTTATCTCTTCAAAGCTGCTCCAATTTCTCTCACAACCCGACGAACTTGTAGTGAATGAAAGTATCCTTTTAGCCATTTTTTGCAAGTTTGGCACACCATTTCCATAAACATTCCACTATGCAACTACATAAAATTTCAACATCAAATAAAAACAACTAAACAAGAAAATAATGAAACTTAAATTCCACTGAACTAAATATTAAGGCCATAAATCAGAAATTATGCTCCACTATACAGAAATCAGAAATGATGAACTGAACTAAACAAGTACAAATGCTCCACTGTACAGAAATCAGAAACCATCAGAAACTATGCTAAATTTGCCAGAAATCAGAAATTCAGAAATTCAGAAAATAAAAAACTCAGAATAGAGAAATGTACTTACCTGGATCATAAGCCTCATTATCATGCTTGCATCCTTCTCGCGCTATAGCTTTTCAAAACATGCCTTCTCCCTTGTAAAACTTATGCAATTCAACATTAATTACCAAACTTTGAGTTGGAATGTCCTCCGGAAATATCTTCTCCACGCAAGTTACAAACCCATCCATAACCACTTCATCATTTATGATGGCTGGATTGTCAAATGAAAACTAAGGGTTTAAGAGGTAGGCAGCTAGATGCAATGGGCTATCAAGTCGATTATGAGCTTTCCCTTCAACAATGTCAAGGATTGGGCGATAATTAGCATCTTGATTGTTGTACACCTTTTCAATCTCCTCTTTGGATCTAAGTAGTTCTCCATACACAAAGACCATTGTCGGCTTCCTATCTCCGTCAACAATGCGAAGCACTTTCACTAATAGGGCAAATACCTTCAAACAAAGACTTACCCCTCTCCAAAACGAGGCACTATGTGCAATAGCCACTGCCCCCTTCCCTTTGACACTCTTTGCATGTTTGGTTTCATTCCACTCATCACTAGTCATCATAGTTAGTAACTATTTCTTCTTCTCCATCAAACTTTGCAAATTGAGAAAAAGCACTTGCAAATCTTGTAACTCCCGGTCTCACTATATTTCTTTTCTTTGTGAACTTTCTTAACAAATCCAATGTCTTGTGATGTGCATAAATGTAGATGGTAAAGCTCTTTGCCTTCTCAATCACTTAGGTTTCCAATTTCGTGAAGCATAAGATTCAATGTGAGTTGCACATGATGTCCAAAATATATTTGGTCTCTTCACCTTCAACAAGTCTCCTGCCGCTATATTATTTGAATTTTGAAGCATTATCCGTCACAACTTGAACTACAATTTCTTGTCCAATTTCTTCAATGCATTTGTGTCCACATATTCAAAAATATATGCCCCCGTATGTGAAGCATTCGATGAAATAAAAGTTGTACCTTCCTTGCATTTGACATATAAGTTCATGATACTTCTTCTCTTTCGGTCACTCCAGGCGTCGGTCATAATAGAGCAACCATTCAAAGTCCACTCTACTTGCTTCTTCAACAAACTTTTAGTCTTCTCAACCTCTTCCTTCAACAATGGCTCCCTCAATTGATATTGGCTTGGAGGCCGGTAACCCGGGCTAAATAATCCAATTGCTTCTACAAATCTTTTGAAGCTATCATTACCAATAGCATGAAAAGGAATACCGGCTTCATACACCCATCTGGGCAAATATTGATGCACATTATGAGTTCTTTCTTTAAGAAGTACATCATTAATATTTTGTTGTCTCATCTTTTTCCTTTCATTCAATGTAGACTCCAGATCAATAGCGGACACATAAGGATCTATGGCCCCAAGCATGTGCGCCTTTTCCCCTGTCCCTTGACTCATTTCACTTTCAGACATCTTGCCTCACTTCATTTTCATGTCTAGACTTTTGCTTCTTCCTCTCTCTTGCCTCTTCAATAGCTTTCTTGCATTTGACTTTATCTTCTTTGGTAGATTTTTTACATGCTGTGACATTGCCCTTGATTCAAGCAATATGCTGCCTCATTCGATTAATTCCCCCGCTAATGATCTTGGCACACAACTTGCACCTCAATTTATCTTTGAGGGTAGCATGTGTCAATTCCCCGTAGTCCCATCCTATATCATTCGAATATCGCCTCAAACTAGATAATCCGAGGATATTGAATTCGATGCGGCAGAATAACTAGCCATCAGATGATCGAATCCCGAACCTGAAAATTTAGCATAACTTTGTTCAATCAGACGGTTTCTGTGGCTAATGGGATGGCTATGCATTTTGATTTTTAAATGAGCTCAAATCACATCCAATATAGAAGTCTGTTTAATGAGTTGAGATGGAACGCTATTTTTCCCTCTTGTCTATGATTCCATATCAGCTTATTTTGTTGGGAATAACAAGACAAGCTAAGCAACTTCCAGACAAAATGATAAATGATTTCGGTAACACTCACGGAATAAATAAATACTAATGAAAATGCAAATGAGAAACTGTAAAATCGTAACACAGTATTTAACGTGGTTCACACAATTAGATAAATCGTGCTACGTCCACGGGCAAACGAGAGAGAGTATTTATTAAGACCAAAGGAATTACAATCATTCAAGGCTTAAACTGCACTTGAAATCTGATCACTCACTTGTAGGGTATCACTCGTATTTTGGCTGCTAAACACAAGACTGCACAAAATAACTACCTCACAATTTCTATGGTTTCTTTCTTTTCTTTTCTCTCTTGCTTCTCTTTTTTTTTTTTTGCTACATGTCTTGCAAACTCATATAAGATATATATATAGAGAGAGAGAGAAAGGTAAACTATTGTCAAAGAAAGGGACTGCCAATATTGTTAAAGAAAAGGGCTGCTTTGTTGAATGAGTTTTGTAGGCTGCAAAAGTCAAAGAAGGTTGCTACCATAATTCAAAGAAAGTTGCTGATATCAAAGTCTCCATTTCACCTAACAATCTCCCACTTTGAGACTTGAACTTACTTTTGCAGCATCCCTTAATCCATCTCTCTCTCGTTTTCTGCCATACCACTTTCCTTATTTTTCTGGAAGACGAATTGAAGCCATGCAAAGCTTCAACTTCTCTGTGGTAACCACATTGGTGAACATATTTGCTGGATTCTTTGTTCCAAGGATTTTCTTCAGATTCAGAGTTTTATTATTAATTAATTCTCGAATAAAATGGTACCTCATCTAAATGTGTTTTGTTCTAATGTGAAACACTGGATTCTTTGCCAGATAAACTGCACTCTGGTTGTCGCAATGCAGCACACAATCCTCCTGTTGCATTCCAAGTTCTGATAGGAAGTTCTTCAACCATATAAGCTCTTTGGCTGTTTCTGCAATAGCCATATACTCTGCTTCTGTGGTTGAGAGAGCAACGCTCTTCTGTAACCTAGACATCCAGTTGATTGTTGTACCTCCGATTGTGAACACATAACCTGTTGTGCTTTTACCCGAATCCACACATCCACCCAAATCTGCATCGGCGAAACCTTCTAAGACCACCCCCTTTCTTCTGAAGCATAAGGCAACCTCAGATGTTCCTTTCAAGTAGCGTAACAACCACTTTACTCCCTCCCAATGCTCTCTTCCAGGATTCGACATGAACCTGCTCACAACTCCCACTGCATGAGCAATATCTGGTCTGGTGCATACCATAGCATACATCAAGCTACCAACCGCAGATGCGTAGGGAACTTTAGACATCTGTTCTCTGTTTACTTTCGTCTTTGGGGATTGCTTCTTTGAGAGTCTCAACTGACTACCCAAAGGTGTACTTCTGGCCTTACCATCTGCCATGCTGAACTTTTCTAAAACTTTCTTGATGTACTAAGCTTGTGAAAGTTTTAGTGTACCGGTAACTTTGTTCCTGGATATGCTCATGCCCAATATCTGCTTAGCAGCCCCTAGGTCCTTCATCTCGAACTCTCTGGACAGCTGCTTCTTAAGCTTGTTGATCTCCTGCATGTCGGATCCAGCGATCAACATGTCATCAACATAGAATAACAGGATGATGTATGAGGAGCTAAATTTCTTCAAGTAACAACAGTGATCCATCTCACTTCTGTGATACCCACTCCTTTGCATGAAGCTATCAAACTTCAAGTACCACTTGCACACCAGATTTTCCTTACCAACTGTGGGAAAACCCTCTGGTTGTGCCATGTAGATGTCTTCTTTCAGGTCGCCATGGCGAAAAGCTGTTTTCACATCTAACTGTTCTAGATGGAGATCTTCAGAGGCTACAATACCCAAGACCGTTCTGATTGTAGTCATCTTCACAACTGGAGAGAAGATCTCATTGTAATCAACCCCTCTCTTCTGTTGGAACCCCTTGACCACCAATCTTGCCTTGTATCGTTTGGTGCCATCAATCTCATCTTTGACCCGAAACACCCATTTGTTTTGCAATGCTTTCTTCCGTGCTGGTAATTTTACTAAGGACCAAGTCTGGTTCTTGTAAAGCGAGCTCATCTCATCCTCCATGGCCTTCTTCCACTGTATGGAATCTTTCATCCTCAAAGCCTCTGGATAAGATTCTGGTTCCCCATTTTCTGTCAACAACAAGTAATTTGCTGATGGATTGTATTTTTCAAGAGGCTTAGAAACTCTGGTGGATCTCCTGACCTAGTGTGATTCAACTGGATGAGGCTGTACCGGAGAAGATGATTCTTCTTCATCCTCTGAGCTTTCACCTATCTCTCGAAGTCTTGTGAGTTTTACAATGTCGTCAACTGAGATTTCTTCTAACTCAACTTGATCTTTCTTTTCTGGTTGCTTATCACTGCCCAAGCCTTTTATAAATTTATCCTTATATAAATCACTCTCGTTGAACACCACATCTCGGCTTCTGATAACTTTTTTGTTCTCGTTATCCCAGAAGCGGTACCCCATGTCATCCAACCCGTAACCTATAAAGATGCATTTTCTTGCCTTTGCCTCTAGCTTGTCTCTCTCTGAATCCTTAATTTTGACATATGAGACACAACCGAAAACTTTCAAGTGTTTGAGCAAAATCTCGCGACCTTGCCATTCCTCTTCTGGAATCTTGAACCCTATGGGGACTGAGGGTCCTCTGTTGATTAAATATGCAGTTGTGTTGACCGAATCTGCCCAGAACATCTTGGGTAAACCTGCATGCAATCTCATGCTTTTAACCCCCTCGTTCAATGTTCGGTTCATCCTCTCAGCTACTCCATTTTGCTGAGGTGTCTCCGGAACTGTCTTCTGCATTCTGATTCCCTGGTCAGCACAGTAATCAACAAATTCTTTGCTACTGTATTCGCCCCCATTGTCTGATCTGAAACACTTGATTTTCAAGTTTGTTTCATTTTCCACAATAACTTTCCATTTCTTGAATGTACTAAATACTTCATATTTGTGCTTCAAGAAATAAACCCAAACCTTTCGTGTGTTGTCGTCAATGAAAGTAACATAATACCTGGAACCTCCCACTGAGAAACTGAAGTGGGACCGTATACATCTGAATGAACTAACTCCAACTTCCCGGTCTTGGGCGGTTGTCCCATCTTTGCAAAAGTAACTTTCTTCTGTTTACCAAGAACACATGGCTCATAGAAGTCAACTGCCACGCTCTTCAAATCTGGAATCTTCCCTTTGGAGGCTAGTATCTTCATCCCCTTCTCACTCATATGCCCAAGTCGTTGGTGCCATAGAGTGGATGTCCCTGTTTCTTCTACAGCGTGTGCTTCAACATTATAAACTTCCACCATATAAAGTGTACCCCGCTTCTGACCTCTAGCAACAACTAAGTTTCCCTTTGTCACCTTCCACTGATGATCACCAAAAGTAACATGGTGACCTTCATCATCAAGCAATGGTGACCTTCATCATCAAGCTGCCCCACTGATATTAACCTCTTCAGGTCTGGAATGAACTTGACATTCTTCAAAGTCCAATTTGTACCCAAAGTTGTCTTGAGGACCACATAATATCAAGGCTCTTGTTGTCTGCTAATCTGACCTTCCCTCTTTACTGCCGGAAATTCTGCATTACTTCTCTGGAATGACTAGCATGGAACGACGCACCAGAATCCATGATCCAGGATTCTGTTGAGTTTTCGACACAACAAATGAGCGCATCATCTTCAGAATCTGCTGCCATATTCACTTCCTTCTTGCCTTTATCTGCCGAAGGTTTTGGGCACTGATTTCTGAAATGACCTTCTCATTACAGTTCCAACAGGTAATATCATTCCTGTTCTTCGATTGACCTCTCTTTCTTGACTTTGATCTTCCTCACACCGCCTCCTCTGTTAGACCTTCTTCCTCTTTCTTCAGTATTTAGAAGACTACTGGAAGCTTCTCCGGCACTCCGTCTGCGCACATCCTCACCAAGGATTAAATCGCGAATACCTTCGAATAATAGCTTAGCACCTCCGATTGAACTGCTGACAGCCGTCACTGTACCGGACCAACTATCGGGCAAGGATGATAATAGTAGCAACGCCATGACTTCATCCTCAAATCCAATATCAACCGAAATCAACCTTGAGATGATTGAATTGAATTTGTTAACATGATCGGTCACCGAGCTACCCTCCTTCATTTTTAGATTCACCAACTGTCTGATCAGGAAAACCTTGTTCGCTGCCGAGGGTTTTTCATACATATTAGACAACGCCTTGATTAGCCCAAACGTTGTTCTTTCATTGACAATGTTGTAAGCAACGTTCTTTGCCAATGACAACCTGACTACACCAAGAGCCTGTCGATCTAACAGATCCATTCCTCCTGTTCCAACGTTTCTGGTTTTCTTCCGGTCAATGGTAGGTGTAACTTCTTCTGGTAGAGATAATCTTCGATTTGCATTTTCCAGAAACCGAAATCTTGACCATCGAATTTGTCGATCTTAACTTTCCCATCTTCAGCCATAGCTCCGATACCAGTTGTTGGGAATAACAAAGACAAGCTAAGCAACTTCCAGACAAAACGATAAATGATTTCGGTAACACTCACGGAATAAATAAATACTAATGAAAATGAAAATGAGAAACTGTAAAATCATAACACAGTATTTAACGTGGTTCACACAATTAGATAGATCGTGCTACATCCACGGGCAAACGAGAGAGTATTTATTAAGACCAAAGGAATTACAATCATTCAAGGCTTAAACTGCACTTGAAATCTGATCACTCACTTGTAGGGTATCACTCGTATTTTGGCTGCTAAACACAAGACTGCACAAAATAACTACCTCACAATTTCTATGGTTTCTTTCATTTATTTTCTCTCTTGCTTCTCTTTCTTTTTTTTTTGCTACATGTCTTACAAACTCATATAAGATATATATATAGAGAGAGAGAAAGGTAAACAATTGTCAAAGAAAAGGGCTGCCAATATTGTCAAAGAAAGGGGCTGCCAATATTGTCAAAGAAAGGGGCTGCTTTGTTGAATGAGTTTTGTAGGCTGCAAAAGTCAAAGAAGGTTGCTACCATAATTCAAAGAAAGTTGCTGATATCAAAGTCTCCATTTCACCTAACATATTTCCCTTGATTAAGTATGATATAGAGATTATACAAGATGATAGCAATCATTGCTGTCATCAGGTTATCTGACCATATATTTCAAGGATGATATTGATTATGTTATCGTATTATCATTTATCATATATGCTAGAAGGGAATATCTATATCAAAGTGTTTAAAGACAACAACAAATAATCAAAGTTGAAGGAAAGAACTAACAAATACCTCTTCCAACGCGAGGCGATGAAAGACGACCGGAACCGGCGAGGCGACGGAAGATGAAACCAGATGGCAATAGAAATCAAACAGATTTGAAGTAGAGGTAGACGACAGTTGTGTTTGTTGTTTTAGGGTTTTTACAAATTGGGGGAGTTGACTTTGGAGATCGCACAAGGACGGGTTCTGCAAGTTTATTTGATTTTGTAATTGTAGATTGTTAAATGTTGGTTTGTTATTGTTTAGATTAAAAAATGAAAAATAAAACGTTAACGCCTAATGTCCGCCCAGCCTGCCGAGGCAGCCGCCCAGCCCGCCGATTAGTTTCTGGACTGTCCAATACAGCCGATTAGGGTGTTATCGGGACGGCTGGAATTTTTAGAACACTGCCCACGATCAATGTACCGATGGAGAGACTCATGCATATCCTGTTGCAGTAATTTCTCTTGGAAAGAGCAGATTACAAGAAAGACAGTATTAAAATACAGTTCCTCTTCATTTCTCTTACCCTCTCCATTCCCTATCATTGTGAATTAATTACCATATAAAGTGCCAATTTCAAAGCTTGTTCACAAGCTTAATCATTCCTACATGACAAATTGATCAAGCCCAACATATTTAACCACCGTCTTCAAGTTAAGAACACCACACGGCAAATAATGAAGGCAGAATGAAATCAATTTACAACTTTACCATTCCTAAAGTTCTATTTTCTAACAACACTTTGAAGCGCCTTTTTCAAAACACAAAGCTCAATCTCAATAAGGCAAGAAACAACATAGCATCTTGTAAAATTGATCGTAGCCACTAGCCACGATGAGAACTAATACATATGAAATAGCTCAACAGCACCAACATCAAGGAGCATGGTAAACTCTAAGATGACATAGTCAAAGAAGGGATGTAGATCAAAAACTGTAAGCAAATATAGTAGTGAATAGTGATATACCGCAATCAGGACGTCTGACCAACTGACCTTGCTGAACAAAAAATATACGAAAATCATTACTACATGACTGATTTATCAGAAGCATCGAGTAGAATGAGCAACACAAATTGCTATACATTATAAATGAAATACCTGAAGACACTGATTCAAAACACTGGAAAAGAACGACAAGAATCTCTAGATAGTTGCTGGCTTGTAAGGAATGAGCAACAGAAATTGCTATACATTCCCTTTTTTTTTGGTAAAATTTTAAAGAAATTTCCAATGGAGCCAAAGACTTCTTATTCTTTGGTTCTGGATTATAATGGAATAAAACAAAATGACTCACTAAACTGGTTGCACTTCTTTTTCTCATGAAGTACTAGTCATTCCATGCAATTCTCGATGCAATTTTCATTTTGGACCATCTGGAAACAGCCTCCCTGTGTTAAGACATGGGTAAGGCTGCGTACATCCGATCCCCCCTTTCCCCGCTTTTTGCGGGAGCTGTTGAGGCATAGGATTGTTGTTGTTGTAAAATTTTAAAGAACCGGAACCGGAAGTTACCGGTCCGGGTATTTTGTATCAAAATAGTTTCAAGAACCGGTAGGAACGGTCTTCATCATTTCGCTTTCTCAAAGTGAATGATCCCCGGCCGGTCCGGGTCCGCTGGTTTTCGGTTCCTTGTTTTCTACTTTTCTTGCAAAGTTGCAAATATCAAATTTCATATCAACCTGTATAAGCAATTAAATCTTCTTCAAAAAAGTATAAGCAATTCAAATATGTTCGTACAGCCACAATAATGAGGGCATTACTTCGCTTTAGATTTATTTGCTATAGCTAAAAGCCAATAAAAAGACAAAAAGGGAATGCCCAAATCCAGAAAATGCCCAAATCCAGAAAATGTCTGTCACAAATAATCGTTCGTGAACAAAAACAGGAATCCACCACAAGCAAGCAGAAGTACAGTGAAGGACACACATCAGAACTGTTCACATTATAAGAACATATATCACCAGCACACAATCAAATGAAGGAAAATCCACCATCCGACTAAGAAAGCATGATACTAATATTGCTAATATTAGGAAATATAATTCCCCCACACATCAAGAAAAAGTGGCCAACTAAACATGGCTAGTAGAAATAATACACATCTTAGAGTTCCTTTTTCTATAGTAAAGAGATCAATTTTGCCTTTCGATGTTGTAGCTTATAAAATGTGAGATTAACCACCTGAAAGCTTTTGCTTTATAGCTCCTTCTGTTTAGACACAAAATCCAGAACGTGCTTTTTACTTTTCATAGTGATTATAGATAAAAGGATAGCAAACCCACATGTAGACACTTCTAGCTAAATCTCCATATGAAAGTGCAATTTCTCAGGTTCATTAGTAAATATGGTGAACTTTCATATAGATCAGAAGACTAAAAGATTACCCACGACAACTAAGGGATTTGCACAAATAACTAACTAAATTACACTCAAGTTACATCCGAACTTGCTGACATAAACCTCAAAACATTTGTGACTCGAGATAGGTTTCCCAAGCTTATAGAGTGTTGAACATTGTGCACGATTTTCTAAATTTATGGTGGATCAGATCAAAACAATCGAAGATTCGAAAATTGGCTCAAGTTGTTGCTGCAGCATTGAACTCTGGCCATTCAACTAAAAAGGTCATCGCTTGTGTGTTAGCCCAAGCAGCATGTGCATTTGCAACAACGCAAATCAATTCTTAACTTTATTAGGGAAGGAAGAGGTGATATTGTCATCGGGAACACAAGGGTCATAAACCACCAAATGAACATCATGGGTTTTCAATAATGCTCTGCAAATGTAAATCGTTGGAGACTCCCGAATATCACCAGTATCAACTTTGTTAGAGAACCCATATATAGTTATTCTCTTGAAAGACCCTATCATAGAGATAAAATCGTTTCACCAAGTCATCTATGTTCTTCCTCCTCAACTTGTTAAAGAATTCCATCTCATCCCTTAATCCGACATAATCACACAAGTAAGAAAGATAAGCCACATCTTCGTTTAGACCTAACCCTTTCCGGTCTTGAGTCGATAAAAAAAGCATCAACTTTAGGGTTGGCATTAAAACTTCTCTTAAGATCAACAAAATTTGCCCTCACCTTTTTGCATATTGTAGACCCAATATTCATAACAGTCAATTGAGCCGCAATAGATGCATTAGACAATAGCTTACCGAGTTCAACAGAAAAAAGCGAGGCAACTACTTCGATCCTAGTATGGTCATGCCCCACCAGATCTCTATACCCGATACGGTTAAACAAATATCTGGCTTTTCTAACACATAGAGTTAATTGAGCTTGAAGGGCTATCTCTTACTTGCAATAAAGCATGTCGTGAATCAACTCTCTTACGTCAATTGTGTGTAGGGTGAATGACTACATGGAATACCAGACAATTGCCATGTCATTGGGGGACAAAGATAAAAGATTCCTATAAATGTAAAGTCCAAGGTTCTCTCATTCCAACTTTTAGCTCTATTGTACTTCACAATAGTGATGAGCTCAAACGGATCGACCACCAAGAATCGGGTAGAACCGACTCGTTGCACGTCCACAAATTGGATCAACCAACAAAACAACACCAGGAGGGATCCCGACATGGACACTCCGACGATCAAGTCAAAAATCATCTTAAGAGAGAACATCATAAAAGTAGTGAAGTACAGTAGAGATAAAAGTTGGAACAAGAGAACCTTGTACTTTATATTTATAGGAATCTCTTATCTTGTCCCCAAGGACAAGATGATTGTCTGGTTTTCTACGTAGTCATTCACCCTAAACACAACGAACACAAGATTTGGTTCACTGCATGCTTTATTGCAAGTAAGAGATATTTCTTCAACCTCAATGAACTTTATGTGCTAGAAAAGTTAAATATTTGTTTAACCTTATCAAGTATAGAGATCTGGTGGCGCATGACCATACTAGGATTGAAATGGTTGGCTCGCTTTTTCCTAATGAAGTCGGTAAACTAGTGTCTAATGCATCTATTGCAACCCAATTGACTGTTATGAATATTGGTTCTACAATGTGCAAAAAGGTGAGGGCAAATTTTGATGATGTTAAGAGAAGTTTCAATGCCAACCCTAGAGTTGATGCTTTTTTTATCGACTCAAGACCACAGAGGGTTATATCTAAACAAAGATGTGGTTTATCTTGCTTACTTGTGTGATTATGTTGGATTAAGGGATGAGATGAAATTCTTTAACAAGTTGATTAAGTTGAGGAGAAAAATGGATGACTTGGTGAAAACGATTTTATCTATAATAAGGTCTTCGAAGAGAATAGCTAGTATGGTCATGCCCTAGCAAATATAATTCTCTAAATAGTGCTCGACCATTCTGAAGAAGATCTCCCAACACTATCTTATGAGGATGTGATAAATCATCTACAACACTACCCTCAAAGAAAAACTCTGGGTTATAATGATATGAAGGAAGTTGATGTAGCCTAAAACCCTTTTATATTCTATCGGAAGGGTAGACTTTAATGCCATGTAAAATACCAATCCCTACCAATTGAATCAAGTATAGCTCTTGTGGCATCTTTCCAGTTTTGAACATCCAAATCACTCGTAAATTGTCTGGATTGCTCCTTCAGTGGCATATCTACCTAGGGGTGTAAACGAGACGAGACAACTCGCGAGCTACTCGAGATCGACTCAGTCAACACTCAACTCGAGGAGGCTCGACTCGACATACTAACGAGTCGAGTCGAGCAACCCGACCCTCGAATCGATAAGCTCGTGAGATACTCGATTTTTTACATATATAATTAGTTTAATAATATAATTTGTAAAATATAATGTAAAATAATTATTAATAAAATAAATTGAATTGTAAAGAAACTATTTTTAAAAAAAATTGAAACTCTAACTCTTTTCCGATTTCATTTTTGTTTGTAAATGCATATATAATTAAAATACAAATAATGACAACTGTTTAAATTGGAATTAATATAATACAAATAGTAATATTAAAATGGAAACTAATTTAAAAAAAAAAATCAACAAAGTCACGTCGGTGGCATGTGGGTGGATGGTCCAGGATGGATGTTGCCATGTTGGGGTGGGGGGAGTGAGGCCGAGTGAGAGTGAAGATTAAAGATTTAAAGGTTCTAAAGAGGTAGTCTCACATCGGCTGGGATAATAAAATAGGCAACATATGAGCTCTTATATAAAGGGGCAGTATCCACTTATTCCCACATCGGTTAGGAATAATAGTTCCAACCTTATAAATCTCTATATAAACGGTGCTTGGAACATTGAAGCATATTTTGATACGGCCAAGCCCAATTGTGCGGTTCGGCAGTAGGCCTATAAGCAGGCTTGCTCAAGTATTGTTTGAAAACCGTGATCGAGCTTGATTCGAGTATCAGTTGAAAACCGTGATCGAGCTTGATTCGAGTATCAGTTGAAAACCGTGATCGAGCTTGAGTTCGAGCTTTTTTTGAGCTTGAGTTCGAGCTTTTTTCGAGCTTCAAACGAGTTCGAGTTTAGAAAATTTTTATCGAGCTCGAGTCGAATTTGAACTTCATCTACTCGCGAGTTTTCGAGTCGAGTTTGAGCCTGAGAAATTGCTATCGAGTTCGAGTTGAGTATAGAGATACTCGAGCTCGACTCGCATCATTTACACCCCTATATCTACCGCAGTAAAAATCACCCGGCAGAGATCAAGCTCAGCAACAATGTTGGACCTAAATATCAAATTATGATTATCATGAATAGCTTCATCGAGTAATTCGTTCATACCAGGTTCCAGGAAATACATGGCTCTTTCATTCTTTTCATTGTTACCATTGATGTTATCGATTATATATGTCTCTATCCACCACAACAAATATCTTATCTGCTCAATGACGCGAAAGGCCTACCATAGACAAAATTCCCACTCTTCCCGCCCCAATGCAACAAATTCTCTGAACTCGTCAAGTAAGTTGAAGAGTCTAGAAAATAATAATAATAAATAAAATAATAATGATAATAAAAACACCCAGCAAAATGAATTTGTTGACACCCATGCTGCTCCAATAGACTAAAACAAAAATAATCAGCCAAGTTCTACAGTTTTTAATGAGCAACATTATAATCTTTATACTGACCGAAACATCATCCATGAGATGCGAAACATCATCCATGTGATGCAAAATATCATCATCATTATCTAGAGAATGAAACTCCTCTTGCCTGACACGAAAATTTTCAGAATCGCTCATTTTCAAGAGTGAAAAGTAGCGCAACAATACAAGACGAGCGCTGCGCAATGAGAAGTCGAGCTTTTTCTTGGGAACAAAGTTTTTCTTAGGTATTCTTTTAACTTCTTATAGCAAAGAAGGCAAACTGCTCAAAAATCGAGGGATGTGGTCGAAAGTGGCTAAGGTCTAGTTTGATATTGTTGTAACTAAAACAGTGCATCTGTGATATGAAAATAATCAGCTGTGAATTTAATCAGATTCGTGTTTGATAAATATTATTTTTTTTAGAATGCTCTTAGGATGTAAAATATTAGTTTCTAAAAGCACTCCTAATGTTGCTTCCAAAATCTACGGCCAGTGACTCTAAATTCTAAGAGAAGCTAATTTTCTTCGTCTACAAACACTATCAAGTTTACAAATTTATCAAAATTTAAAGTTAAGCAATGTGAAACGGGGCCTAAAGCTGCTTAATGATGGTGAAATAAAATGTAATGGACATGATTGAGAGTGGGTAAGTGGTTAGATCTTGGTGAGGCCAAGAGGGTGGGGTGACTGGCGTGGTCAAACGATGGGTTTTAGTCATTGGTGATTAAGAAGGGAAGGTCGGGGTTTAAGTTTTGTGGTTGATTAAATTTGAATGGATAAAGGCTGATCACCGATGTAGGCTGGAGAGAAGTAGGTCTGGGCTGAAGGGGATTGAGGGAGGGGGATAGTCTGAAAGTTGGTTACTCTTCTCCATCAGCACCTTCGCCACCTTATTAGTTTAGAAGCATAAATCTCTGATGAGTGTGCTGCTGCTATATATCCCTTCTACTAATTATTTCGAGAACTGTTTGTATTTTCTCTTGTACTTTGTCTAGAAGATTATAGTTTTATTTCCTTTCTTGTGTTTACAAATGGACGTTATAACTCTCTTTATCTTGTTTGTTTCAATTATAGTAGAAGTGATGAGCTCGAACGGATAGAATCAAGACTCGGGTTGAACCGTCTCGTTATTCATCCACGAATAGAATCAACCTGCCAAACAGTGTTTCGAGGAATTTCGGCACAGAGATAAAAGTTAGAATGAGAGAACATTGTACTTATATTTATAAGAATCTGTTATCTTGTCCTTCAAGTAAAGAGCTACTTCACTAAAATATCACACTTCCTTTCCTTTTAAAAGAGTTGTTATCCCGTATCAATATTAATGTCAAATTAAAACTCCATTAAATAGAAAAAAAATAATTATGCGAGAAACATCAAATTTATGGTTTAATTAATTAAAAGAATATCTTATTTTTTCTTTTATTTTATTTTCTTTGTCTTCCACCTTTCTTCTTCACCCGTTACTATTCCACCTTTCCACACATTTTCACGCACGCGAAGAGAGAATACCTCACACGCAGATAAGGATGCAAACAGTTGAACCCCACCGTGCTCAACCTGAGCCGCCTCATGGCTGCTACTGAAGACGCAGAAGCCGCGTACTGCACTGCCTCTGGTCTGGCGGCCATCGCCTCCGTCCTCCTTCAGATCTGAAGTTTTGGTCACCAACCGGTGGCCGCCCCAGATGCTCTACGGCTGGACGCACTTGCTGCATTTTTTTTTATGCGGATGAGTGGAATCCGTTACATACGGCAGCAATCAAAATTAGGGCGGAGGTTAGGCGGCAGATCCAGCAGTAGCGGGTGGCCCGGGGCCGATTTATTCGGTGACGATACGGTGGTTCACAGCAGCAGCCGATTCGTTCACCCCTTACCTCGACCGCTCGAACAACTGTCCTTTCCATTGTTAAGAGATGATGCACGTTGGAGTTGAAAATTGCAACCATTATTCAGAGAAAATGAAGACGACTCCATCAGATCAGCGTTATATGGAAGTATGGAACAGTATAAATACGTGTGGTTCAGTAACTTAATTAAATTTTGCGAAGAGAAATGGAAGTGCTTTCCTTATAGTATTTCTTGCACCCCGAAATATGTCTTAAGGTCACAATTCACAAATAAGAATACCGCAGGATATGATAAGTCTTAATTTCGGACTGCACTAAGACAAAGTGAAATCCGAAAATAGGCAAGAATGATTTTTCTAGATTATATGTATTCAAGAAAAGAGAATAGCTGATTCGAAAATTCTATATTCACTTATGAAACCGAACTCGGTTTTATAAATAAATCATACCTATTCGTGAAAGGGAGCACCATTTCGTTCAAACGACACGACCGTTGGCCAAACAACCGTTCGTTTCGAAATGACATGACTTTTCATTTTTGTTGCAAAAATAACCACCAATTGAAGAGGCATGACTTTTCATTTAAGCAGCAAAAATAACCATCAATTGAAGAGGCATGACTTTTCATTTAAGCAGCAAAAATAACCATCAATTGAAGAGGCACAACCGTTGGCGAAAATCGCCGCGAGAAACCCGCGGACCGCGCCGTTTCGCCCGTCTCAAAGTGCCAAAGTGCGCCTACGAAGCGCCACTAAAGCCTCTAAGCCCGAGCCGGACGCCGGACGCCGTTGTCGCCGGTGGCAACACCGGCGAGCGGCGATGTGAGAATGAAAAATGGCATAGATTTGCCACCTCACCTCCACCTCACATCCACATGGCACTACCACATGTTATTAATGGTTATTTAATTGCTTACACTTATAAGGTGCTCATTTCCTTTGTTTTTGTTCCATGTGGGATTCTTTTCCAATCACAAAACACGCTATTTTGTCTTTTAATGAACAATCAAATAAAAGCTTTAAAAAATTAAATCTCTTATTTAATTTTCTAGCTTTTTTCCAACAATCCTCCACTTGTTCAGAAAAGACAAAATAGAATCCAGAAGAAAAACAAAGAGTGTTAGTACAGATAAGTATCTTTCGATTTGAACTAATCCTTAGTATAAGCAACACAAGACTTTATCGAAAATTAGGTAGCTAGGCTTTGAACCTATTTTTCCTGTGATAAAGTCGGTATTACTCAACACACAATCTTTAGTGTTCTTTGCCTACATATCATGCTTAGCACTGTTAATGACCATGTGCTCATCCTGTCTCGTGAATTTTTCATGAGAGAAACTCCAACTCTCACTTTGTGACGGCACCATCCTTAAATCCACATAGGTGAAGTTCTTACAGCATCTTTGTTACTTACAGATACTTGTCCTCATGACTGAACTTCATTAAGAGTTAAAAAAAAAACTCAACCTCCAATAGTAACAGCCAACATCTATAATACTATAAGATTGAGTCCTGAAATTTAATGTGGAGTAATGAAGATAGAGATTTTAGAGTTAAAAACAAGTTGGGGCCTTTATTATTCGTCCATGCCTTACCTGCGTATAAATGCTTGCATCTCAAGAGTCTTTCGGTTTTATTTAGCGGAATTAAACATGACCATGGAAGAAGAATAGAAGATACAAAAAAAAATATAAACAGTTTGACAGTTATAACAAAGAAGGATTATAAATAGAAGATACAAACCCTCACAGTTTTTTGGGCACCAATCTTCACCACCATGCCCACATCATTTTCTCTTTAGCGATGGAAGTATTACCGTGCTATTAATTTTTTTTTAATCTGTCATTTTCGTGTTTTGGTTGATGTGTGCAGGGAATGACTTCAAGTTCCACATACAAAAATATGAAAGGTTAGTTACTTTACATGCAGATTAATTGGTAAAAGGTTGTTTCGGTTGCACTGATTTTTTTATACATAATGTTGTGATTCGTTCAAATCCATCGATCTATCATCGAATGAAAAAAATAAGATTTGAACTTAAAAGGAAAAAAATGATCTCGGTTTGTTTTTTAGATGTTTCAAATCTTTAAAAATTTCATGTTTGAAATGAAAGGCTCGAAAAGAAATATCGGATCTCATTTTGTTCACTTTTGGTTAAGATCTTAATATATCTTCTAAGTGTGAACATAAGCATCATAGATTCGTGAGAAGCACAAGCTTCTTTGTATTATCCGAGTTTAACAAAGAAAGAACAAAGACAATCATGTTTCATTCTTTCTCTCTTTCGTCAATGTAAACAAGAACAAATAGTAAACCTACCCGAGACCTTAAAGATCTTAAGCCGTCATTCTTCTTCTTCTTTGTGATGCGGTTACATAGCGTAAAGCTAAAAGATGTTGGTGACTTGGTGGGTTCGTGTGTTTGAGCTAAGAATAGCAGAAAAGGGATATGGTTTTGCTTAGCTTCGGTCACATAAAGATAGATAGATACTTTGATTGTTTATTTCTTTTGTGGTTGAGTTTGGGAGTGCGAACATAAGGGTTTCGTTAAGTGATGATGTATGTGATTTTGAGATGTATGTGAGGCGTGTTATAGTGTGTAGGGTTAGGCTAAAAGAGAGTGTTATATGATTAGGGTTAAATTTGAGTGGGTTGTGTAGCATATTTTTGGTAGTGTTTATGGGCTTAAAGGTAGTATGGGCTGGAACGGTTTGCAAAACGGGTTAAGATTGACAACAAAATAACACTCGAGGTGCATACGTTGTGCACAAGATTTTATATTTATTTATTTTTTTTCCTCACATAAGTAATGATTTTTTTTTCATGTGACCAAATTTTCAGGTCTTTATAGGTACAAAGTTGGTGATGTGCTATGAGTTACCGTTTCAAGGTGCCACACTTCAGTTTCATATGTCGAAAATATGTCGCATTAAGTATTGATTCCGACTTTGGTTTCATTGTTTTTAGTTTCTAGCTTGAACAAAAATATAACGTCAGTTATGTATCTTTGGGTTTTTTAATATTCCCTCATTTTTAAATGTAATGCAATGTTTGACTTGCCATACTGCATGATTATAAACATTCCTACATGATGAAAGTAAAGATCTTTAATAATAAAATAGTATCAAGATGTTAAGCCACAAAAGATTGTTAGTGCCATATAACTTTCACATAAAAGGCCACTGAATTGGCCACCTTGGACAATACAGATTCCATGTCCACATATAGGAAACTAACCCATCAATTAAGTGTCTAAAAAAATAATAATAACAATAAAATTAAGGCATGGTGAAGATAACCAATTTTCCCTACTAACTGGATCGATAAAAAGCATCACCGTATGTGCATATATATGTTTCATGGTAAGTTGAGAAACCAAAGCATCACAGGTATGTACATATATTAACAAAATCATTTTGAGTATTTGTGATAATAAAATCACAACTGATGAACCTGTTGACAAACAAAATGATAAAAATTATTCCGAGCAATACGCTACAAATAATTAGAACGAGCAGAGTGCATCGCACGGGTCGGAAGCATAATTTAATGTGAAGTATATACAACATCGAGATGGAAGTGCAAGGGTTGCCGGAATTAATCACGTATTTAGTATAGAATTAAAAGTCGGTTATTGATTGAAATAAAGTTGAAAAGATTGTAAGAATAATTAATGATTTAATCTAATTTATGCCTATATAAACCGGCCAAAATCACATTTAGTATATACATGTTTGTTGAAGTGTATTACTAAGATGATTCACACATCTTTTAGATCTTTGATTGTTGGTAGCGGTCTGTAAATTCTCCTTTGCAACATTTAGTACGTACATGTTTGTTGAAGTGTGTTAATGAGAAATATTTTGGAGATGATTCACACATCTTTTAGATCTTTGTAATTAACTTGGTCTTTTTTTTCTTAATTTAGTTATCATACGCAGGTACCATGAAAATCACACAAGATCATGCATGCTCAGATAAATGGAACCAAAGATTAGGTTACCAACAATTTTCTTTGTTTCTTACATATTTAGGTGATTGTTATAGATAAGCATATAGAGATATATGTATTATGTGAATGCATTTTCATATACAAGTAAATTATGTCTATTTTCTATTGATGTAGCTCACATGTGCGAATTCATTCAAGAAAATATGCACGAGCATTTATATAAAGCAACATTTAAATGGTTAAATGATAATTTTTCCCTTGATTTAATGTGGAGTAATCAAAAACCCATTTATAAAACACATCACAACTTAATAACAAAAACTCATTTATAAAATACAAAACGACAAAACCAAGATAACATCAAACATTTTTAAATTTTTATACAACAAAGTAAAAACGTTTCATACAACATACTAAAGTACTAAACAAAAAATACGCATACACTAGCCAATATGCAGAATTAATACACAATTAATAATTAGATTAAAAGCCCGTGCGTAGCACGGGTTCTGCATGCCTCGTTAGTGTATAATGTTGTGAACATCCAATTCAATGACTTGTTCTTACCCATTGAACCTAATGTTAGTCAATTCCTAACGTTAGGTTGGGTTGCCATCATAGTCGGATCACTACTCAAGGAGTTTAAGACCCATCCCTCTCGAGGTCGATTTCACCAAATCTCTAGCAAGAGGTTTAGTGAACGGATCAGCAATGTTAAAGCTTGATCTCACATATGTGAGCGAAATGATTCCATCTTTGATCAATTTCCTCACATAGTTATGTCTAAGACTAATATGTCTAGACTTTCCATTATACACTTCACTGTATGCTCTTGCTAAGGTTGATTGACTATCACAATGTATCGACACGGTTGATATATTGTCTTTAGCCAATGGAACTTCTAAAAGAAGATCCCTTAACCAGTCAGCCTCTTGACCTGCGGAAGCCAGAGCCACGAACTCTGATTCCATGGTCGAATGAGTAATACACGTTTGTTTCTTTGATTTCCAAGAAATTGCTCCTCCGGCAAGTGTAAATACCCATCCTGCCGTAGATTTGTTATCTCCGACACTTGATATCCAACTTGCATCAATATATCCTTCTAGTACGGCAGGAAACTGACCGTATTGAAGTCCAAGATTTTTTGTTTTTAAAAGAAATCCAAAAATTCTTCCAATGGCCTTCCAATGCTCGGCACTTGGATTGCTAGTAAATCTACTCATTTTACTAACGGCGAATGCTATGTTTGGTCGAGTACATTGCATAAAGTACATAAGACAACCAATAGCACTAGCATATTCCAATTGAGCCACAGATCTTCCATCATTCTTTTCAAGTTTTACACTGGGATCAAAAAGGGTGTTCACCTCCTTGAATTTTAAATGTTTGAACTTGTTAAGCACTTTTTCAACATAGTGTGATTGACTAAGTTCATAACCTGTTGGAATATTTTGTTCCATACATAAATTAAAAGTATTTTGATGATTAAAGTTGCTAAACAAAACAAAACAACGAAGAGGCGAAGCAAGCATCGAAGGAAAACAAAGTGCAAAATGCTGGAGAAAATCAAAGCTAACGTACGTAACAAGACAATATTAACGTATGTAATATGATGAAGCTTATGTACGTAATGGATGAGAGATAACGTACGTAACACAGTTCAAACAAGTGAACGTTGGAGGAGTCAAAGTCAGAAAAGCATGCAACGGACATATGACATCAGCAGTGACACAAGGCCTAACGTACGTAATGCAGGAAATGTTAACGTACGTAACCAAAATGACGAAACTCCCTGAACTGATTTGAGAAGAGGCTAACGTACGTAACCATTCAAGGTTAACATACGTAAAGAGGCTTGTGTACGTAATAAAGAGATGATAGCGTACGTAATGAGCAGTCTGGCAGCTAACGGCTAGTTTGATGATGGAGCCTATAAATACCATCCCTATGGTATTGTTTGAGTACAACAACCTTGAGCAAATAGTCTATACCTGTGATATTATTATACACATTCTTGTTGTTGATATTGAGCTTAATTGTAAGTGTTTGAGTGAGAATTCACGAAAACATATACGAGTGGTAAAAGAAAAGATACGATTGGATTCGGTGTTATTAGGATCAAGGATCCGGCATTGTTAGAATTGCAATCGCTATCTTCGTGAGGTTTATCTAGTACCTATAGAAAGCTAGAGAGGTTGATTCATTGTCCTACGAAAAGGAAAACAGTTTAACTTGGACCGACATAAAGACAAGTACGAGTGGTTTATCACGGACCAATAGAAGACGTGATTGTAACGGTTATCCCTCGACCGATAGAAGAGAGGCGTAGAGGTTTTTATCTTGAACCTATAGAAAAAGATACCGAGAGAGGACGTAGGCTCGTTTATAGCCGAACCTCTATAAATCCTCGTGTGCTTTAAATTTCCGCACTTGACAATTACGCTTCCGCAACACGGCGCAATATCCGATCCCGTACCCAACAATTGGTATCGGAGCGGTACTCCAATACGCGGCTTAACATCCGAGGAGAAAAAGATCCAATGACGTTTCAATTTGCTCCTGTCGAAGGCCTTGCTCTCAACCGACCACCTTTCTTTGATGGCTCAAATTATTTGACATGGAAGAAAAAGATGTCAATCTTTATTCGTGCCTACGATATAGAGATTTGGAAGATCATTTGCCTTGGCCCGAAAATTCCTCTTAAATCCGACGGTGCGCTCAAATCTTTCGAAGAATACGACGATACCGATTGGAAAAATGACCATCTAAATTGTAAGGCTACTCAACTCTTATTTTGTGCCTTAAATCCGGAAGAGGTCAATCGAATCTCATCGTGTGAGAGTGCGAAAGAAATATGGAAAATTCTAGAAATCACACACGAAGGGACGACTCAAATCAAGAAGACGAAAATCAATATGCTTCTCCATGACTACGAGTTATTCATGATAAAAGGTGACGAGTCCATCACCAATATGCTCAACCGATTCTCGGTCATCTCAAATGGACTAGCTTCATTCGGAAAACCATTATCTAGTAGTGAAAAAGTTAAGAAAATTTTACGATCACTACCTAGCGAATGGGACGGCACCGTGACCGCGATTATGGAATCCAAAGATCTCAACACGCTCGATTTTAGTGCCCTTGTTGGTTCACTAATCAATTATGAGATTGCATTAAAATCACGAAGTGTCAAGCCAAAGCCGAAAGAACGATCGTTAGCCATGAAGGCTAAGATATCGAGAAAGAAAGAAGAAATCCTGGTGGAGGAAAGCGACGGAGAAGCGGCATATTATGCCAAAAATATTAATAAGTTCCAAACCTTATTAAACCGGAGGAAGAAGGATATCTCGGGCGAATCTAAGAAATTCGACAACTCTTGTCGACTATGTAGAAAACCAGGCCACTTCGCTAAGCATTGCCGAGCCAAACCAAAAAAGGAGGTTCTCGTGGCAACATGGAGCGATGAAGACGAAGACGACGATTTTATCGAACAAAATAATCTCGCTCTCATGGCCCGGAGTTCGTTCGACGACAGCGACGTCGAAAGCCAGGTTAGTACATCCTCCCGTGATGAACTTTTTGATACATTTGAATTATTACATACGGATTTTCAAAACGCTTTATCCGAAATCAAATCCCTTAAGTCTAAAATTAAATCTTTGGAAATTGAAAATTCCAAAATTATCGAGAAGGGAAAATTTGTTGAAATCGATCATTCAAAGTGTATTGAAAATGAAAATATTTTAAAGGATGATCTCGCTAAAATTCAGACCGAGCTTAAATCTTTGACAAATAAATTCTCGTGCGGAAACGAGAAATTTGAACAAATGCTTGGTGTTCAAAAGTTTACTTTGAATAAAGAGGGGATAGGATTCAAAACTCGTTCGAAAAACAAATCCGTTAATTTCAAGATACCCCATTGCGAAAAGTGTTTAAAAATCGGGCATCATATTTCAAGTTGCAAAAGCCCAAGACGGACGATAAAAATTAAGAAAATTTGGGTTCCTAAAGGAACAATCGTTTCAAATATCGTCTACGTTTCTAAACAAAAACCAACTATAGGTTGGATCCCCAAACATTGATTTTTGGTATTTTACTCAGGGGGAGTAATTTTTTTTTAAATCGGATAATATTTTCAGGGGGAGTTAATACCCGTATATTTATTTTTGCATATTTCATTATTTCTTGAATTTTTTATTGGTATTTTATTGCATTTTTTGATGAATACAAAAAGGGGGAGAAATAGAGAATGGCGAAATAAGTCAAAAATGTGATTAACCATGAAAGGGAGAGAAAAATCGAAGAAAATCGATAGCATATAAAAAGAATTGGAAAAACGAAGGAGTTGAACAAAAATAAGGAGAAGTCAAAAATGAAGGAAAAGAAAAATGAGGAGACGTCGAAAAGACGATGAAAAATTAAAAAGGAGAAAAGAAAAGAAGGAGTCGAAAAAAGAAACGGGAGAAGATTCTAACGAAACGGACAAAGTCGAAAACTTTGATCTGTAAAGATATACATATATTTGTATTTTTGTAGGTAAATCCCATTGGCGTATTGTTGTTTTGTAATCATCAAAAAGGGGGAGATTGTTGGAACATTTTGTTCCATACATAAATTAAAAGTATTTTGATGATTAAAGTTGCTAAACAAAACAAAACAACGAAGAGGCGAAGCAAGCATCGAAGGAAAACAAAGTGCAAAATGCTGGAGAAAATCAAAGCTAACGTACGTAACAAGACAATGTTAACGTACGTAATATGATGAAGCTTACGTACGTAATGGATGAGAGATAACGTACGTAACACAGTTCAAACAAGTGAACGTTGGAGGAGTCAAAGTCAGAAAAGCATGCAACGGACATATGACATCAGCAGTGACACAAGGCCTAACGTACGTAATGCAGGAAATGTTAACGTACGTAACCAAAATGACGAAACTCCCTGAACTGATTTGAGAAGAGGCTAACGTACGTAACCATTCAAGGTTAACGTACGTAAAGAGGCTTGTGTACGTAATAAAGAGATGATAGCGTACGTAATGAGCAGTCTGGCAGCTAACGGCTAGTTTGATGATGGAGCCTATAAATACCATCCCTATGGTATTGTTTGAGTACAACAACCTTGAGAAAATAGTCTATACTTGTGATATTATTATGCACATTCTTGTTGTTGATATTGAGCTTAATTGTAAGTGTTTGGGTGAGAATTCACAAAAACATATACGAGTGGTAAAAGAAAAGATACGGTTGGATTCGGTGTTATTAGGATCAAGGATCCGGCATTGTTAGAATTGTAATCGCTATCTTCGTGAGGTTTATCTAGTACCCATAGAAAGCTAGAGAGGTTGATTCCTTGTCCTACGAAAAGGAAAACGGTTTAACTTGGACCGACACAAAGACAAGTACGAATGGTTTATCACGGACCAATAGAAGACGTGATTGTAACGGTTATCCCTCGACCGATAGAAGAGAGGCGTAGAGGTTTTTATCTTGAACCTATAGAAAAAGATACCGAGAGAGGTCGTAGGCTCGTTTATAGCCGAACCTCTATAAATCCTCGTGTGCTTTAAATTTTCGCACTTGACAATTACGCTTCCGCAACACGGCGCAATATCCGATCCCGTACCCAACATAACCCCCACTAGTTCTACGAACCTTGATACCTAAAATAGTATCAACTTGTCCAAGATCTTTCATTTTGAAAGTGGAAGATAGAAACCTCTTCGTTTCTAATATTCCTTCCATCTCGTTGCTAATGATCAACATATCATCAACATATAGACATAGGAAGATCACAACGTTACCACGCACTTTTGTGTACAAACACTTGTCACAAACCTTAGGAATAAATCCATTCGAAAGTATGACCGAGTCAAACTTTGATGCCATTGTTTGGGTGCTTGTTTTAATCCATATAAGGATTTGACAAGTTTACAAACTTTTTGTTCATTACCCGGAAGCACATAGCCTTCCGGTTGCTCCATGTAAATCTCCTCATCGAGATCTCCATTTAGAAATGCCGTCTTGACATCCATTTGATGAACATTTAGGTTATATAAAGAAGCCAAGGCGAACAATACTCTAATTGTTGTTGTTCTTGCTACCGGTGTGTTGGAAAGTAAAACGCAGCGGAAGCGAAGTTTGGGAAAATATGATTATAGCGTTTTACGCATCTACGAGCATTAGATCTATTTAAGCATGCTAATTAATTAATTACTAAGATTAACAAGCAATTTAAATATTATTTATTATTTATTAATTAAATATGTTGATTAATTAAAATACCCTAATCTAGATCCAAGATCATAGGATATTACCTTTTGAAGCGGTTGGTTATTTCCTTCTTGATCGCCTTGTATCTCTACCTTCAGATCTTCTAGAGTATGATCCGCCTTGAACCGGACGTTATGTGGGCAACGAGCTACCGGAACTTGCTTGGACACCTTATGGATCGGCCGAATCTACCTTGCCTCACAACTCTCGATTTTATTTTCTTCAAGTAATTCCGATATGTAGCAAGAATTAAAGTGTTATCTCAATTGTGGAATCAAAGATACAAGTCAAGATCCACAATTAAACACTTAGAAGAAAAATCGAAATTTCTTGTGCAAGTTTAAGCATAAAATCGGCCAACACCATAATGTCCTATTTATAGGCTCTTGGACTACTACTAGGGATCTAAAGGAGGATTATGGAAGGACTCCCAATTAATTCATCTTACCTTATTAGGACTCTTCCTAATATATGATGAATCAATTAATATCAACTTAGTCCACTAAAAGGTTGATATTGCACTTCCTACCAAAATCCCAAATTACGAAATTGGGCTCCTTATCAAATATATTATTTCCCGTGTTTAAGATATCGAATGTCCATTAATTAATTATAAGCTACTGACAGCTTTAATTAATTAATATCTTATCCAAGAGTAGTACCACTCGAACCTTATTATTATATCTAATTAAATCCACTGCAGGTTTAATATAATAATCATTATCGAGCTCCTCAAGGGGACATCATCAACCCGCACGAGTCGGGACCCGATTTCTAGTAATAATAATAATTGTCGTATAAACAATATTATTGCCCAAGATACGAGGCTTATTGAGTCGATCATTTTGACTCTCACCTATGGTAAATCAAAGCAATAATTATTATAAATACACAATTAAATATTATATACTTAGAATTAAGAAATAATAATTATCCGAGATTTACGTTCTTCTTACAACAAGACAGAAGACACTATCTCACCTCGATCCTGCTCAACGTATGCAAATACGCTAATGTATGCTAATAGTCAAGACCAACTATTCTCAAGCATACACTACAACCCTTTATATAATTTGTCTAATAATTATATAGGTTGTGAACTATTATATTATTTTATAAGGCACCGATAATGTGATCTTCCGTGTGACACCAACACACCACATTATCTACAATATAAAATAATTAGACATTTCATTTGCATAACCATAACGTGAATTAATATGCAAAACATGTGATTAAATATAATTAATATCCTCATAGGTAGTAATAGGAAATTAGGTAATACAAGCATAAAGTATGCTTTAAGATACAATCCTAACAATCTCCCACTTATACTCAAAGCATGCTTTTAAGTATACTACTCTATTACATAGTCTCTCATTTCTCCCACTTATACTCAAAGCAATGCTGCCATACACCGTAATCCCATTCCTTCCACATGCCTTTCAAAAACTTTTGAAGGTAGGTCTTTCGTGAAAGGGTCAGCAAGATTATCTTCCGATGCAACCCTGGCTACAACTACGTCTCCTTCCTTTACGAAGTGTCGTATGATGTGGTACTTGCGGTTGATATGTTTACTTGCCTGATGGGCTCGTGGTTCCCTCGAATTTGCGACTGCACCAGTATTATCACAATAGAGTGTAATACCCTCTGGCAAATCGAGAATCACATCTAAGTCCTGCAGGAAGTACTTGAGCCACACTTCCTCCTTGGCTGCCTCAGAGGCTGCCACGTACTCGGCTTCCATGGTAGAGTTCGAGATGCATTTCTGCTTCACACTCCTCCAACTAATGGCTCCACCTCCCAGGCTAAACACATAACCCGAAGTAGACTTGGACTTTTCTTTGTCCGATGAAAAATCTGAGTCAGTGTAACCCATCGGAAACAGGTCGTCTGATTGATATACAAGCATGTACTCCCTAGTCCTTCTCAGGTACTTGAGTATGTGCTTGACAGCAATCCAGTGTCCTGGTCCTGGGTTCAACTGATATCTAGCAGCCATGCCCACTGCATGACAGATATCCGGTCTAGTGCAAAGCATAAAGATACATGAGACTTCCCACAGCGGATGCATAAGGGACCATCTTCATGTCATCTATCTCCTTTTGTGTCTTAGGACACATGTTCTTAGATAGTTTAATTCCATGTCTGTAAGGTAGAAAACCTTTCTTGGAATTCTCCATGCTAAACCGCTTCAAGATCAGTATCGATATAGATGCCTGGGATAAGCACAACATCCTCTTCTTCCGATCACGAAAGATCCCGATTCCAAGGATGTGTCCCGCTTCTCCTAGATCCTTCATATCGAATCGCCAGATAGCCATACCCGTGACGTCCGACAATTCCTTCACGTTGTTTCCAATCGTAAGGATATCGTCTACATACGATCTAAGAAACACCAACACGTTTCCATCGCATTTCTTATACACACAACTCTCACTCGGACATTGGACGAATCCATATGACTGGACTACTTCGTCAAAACGAGTGTTCTAAGATCTAGATGCTTGCTTAAGTCCATAAATGGATTTCTTAAGTTTGCACACCAAGTGCTCTTCTCCTTTAGCAATGAATCCCTCTGCTTGGCGCATATAGATTTCCTTGTCTAGACTCCCATTCAAGAATGCAGTCTTGACATCTATCTGCCAAATCTCCAGATCTAAATGCGCAGCTATAGCTAAAAGAATCCGGATTGACTTAAGCATGGCTACCGTCGAAAAGGTTTCATCATAATCGATACCCTCTTTCTGAGTGTAACCTTTTGCAACAAGCCTTACTTTGAAGGTTTCAACCTTCCCGTCACGTCCTTTCTTTCGCTTGTAGACCCATTTACTCCCAATGGCTTGTACACCATCAGGTGGCTCTACTAGCTCCCACACTTGATTGGAATCCATAGATCCCATTTCTGATTCCATTGCTTCTTGCCAGGAGTCAGCATCTTTATCTTGGATTGCCTCCTTATAGGTCCAGGGAACCGATTCATCTTCGTCTGGGATTGAGTCCGAAGACTTTCCCACGCCTATGAATCGTTCAGGCTGACGAAAAACCCTCCCACTACGACGAGGCAAATCCTGAGTTGGTGTAAAAGTTTCAGAATCGATACGTGGTGCAGTGTTAGTTGGCGCTTGTACGATTGGTATAGACGGAGTCTCGCCTCGCCTCTTCCAATTATTTCGCTCATGGGCTTGTGACTAATCATATAATCCTCTTCCGTAAATCGGGCATTGGTGCTAACAATGACCTTCCGATCTGGGACTATAGAACAAGCCACCCTTCGCTCCCTTAGGGTATCCCACAAACACTCGTGATTCATGCGAGATGCCAACTTATCAGCCTTCCTTATTCAAAGACATGTGCCGGAGTACCCCAAATCCGAACATGTCCTAGATCTGGCTTACGCCCACTCCACAGTTCTGTGGGTGTTTTTGGAACTAATTTCGAAGGCACCAGGTTTAGAATGTACGCCGCTGTTTCTAAGGCGTATCCCCAAAATGAAATAAGTAAATCTGAATAACTCATCATTGATCTAAACATTTCTAAAAGAGTCCTATACCTACTTTCACCACACCATTTTGTTGTGGAGTTCCCACGGTGAGTCGGGATGAAATCCTCATTCGCCAAGAAATCCAAAACTCTCCACTAAGGTATTCGCCACCACGATCGGATCGTAGTGACTTGACACTCTTCCCATGACGCTTCTCCGTTTCACCTTGAAGTCTCGAACTTGTCAAAAGCTTAGGACTTACGTCGCATCAAAAAGATGTATCCATATCTCGAATAATCATCTATGAACGTGATGAAATATTCGAAACCTCCCTAGCCTCGGATATTCATCGACCACATACATCCGTATGAACCAATTCTAACACATCCCGAGCACGGTTTCCTTGGTTTTAAAAACCCTTTTGGTCATCTTACCTTCCAGACAGATTCACAAATTGGAAATGACTCAACTTGGAGGTCATCCAACGGGTCATCATCTACCAATCTTTGAATCCTTCTAAGGTTTACATGTCCTAACCGTAAATGCCACATATGTTTGGTTTATGCTTGAAGGTTCTTTTCTCTTTTAGGTTTAGACAAAGAGTTAAGTGATTTATGCATAGGAGTTTGTGCGGTATTAACAATATATAGTCCATCATTAAAAGTACCTCTGCAAATATATTCACCGCTTCTTTTCTTAATAATGGCATCATCATCAAAAGAAATCAATAACCATCGCATTTTAATTTAGTAACCGAAATTAAATTCATTCTAAAATCAGTACTAATAATACATTATTGAGAATTAATAATTTATCATTAATCTTCAACCGCACGACTCCCACCGCAATGTACCATAAGCCCGGAATAATCGCCTTGATTGATGGTAATCTCGCCCGCACTAAGCCGCTTGGTTACACGAAAACCATGCGAGTCAAAGCAAACATGATCGGTGGAGCTCGAATCAACTATCCACGAAGTGGAAGAACAAGCCAAACATGTTTTGACTACTAGTGCACGAGACATACCTTTCTTAAGAGCGAGTCCGCTTTAAAATGTCCTTTCGACCGCACTTGTAGCACTTTCCCTTCGCTTTTGTTCGCCTCGGGGTGAGGAGCCTTGCTTTTCACCTTGAGGGTCGCCACTTGCTTCAGCCAACCTCGCTTCTTCTTCTTTCCCCATTTGGGTTTGGAAGAAGTAGCACCGCTGCCGTAAGAATCGATGATAACCTTGTTTGAAGAGACCTTCACAGATCAAGCTCTGTTAAGTCCCGCCAAACTATATGTCCTACGGTTCATATTGTAGTTGAGGCGGAATCGCTCAAAGCTTCTAGGTAAGCTCCCTAAGATAATATCGACTGCGTTTCCGCATCGATAGTAGCCCCCAATATGCTCGATTCGCTCAAATGAGACATCATTTTTAGAACATGATCCCTTCGAGTCCCTTCGACATTTGGGTTGTCATCAATACCCTCATAGCATTTTGTCTAGCCGCCGGTTCTCGATGACCAAACATCTCGGTGAGACTTTTCATCATTTCGCGGCGAACCCATCGTCGATGCCGATGCCGCAATACATTTGTCGCTGAAGCCAAAATGTAACAATGAGCCATCTCATCGACTTTTTCCATTTCCTAATTCCGCCAACTCTTCGGGAGTGGCATCCGGTTCCTGTTCTAGAGGGCTCTCCTCGATTAAGACAAACTTATGCCCTCAAAGATCGTGACAATGTCAATATTTCTTTTCCAATCGGCAAAGTTAGTGCCATCTAGTTTATTTTCTTTGAGAATAACAGCTAGTGGATTGAAAGACATCTGAGAATAAAAATTAAAAACATCCATCACATAATGAATAGCAAAATATATCGAAAAACCTCAAAAACACAATATATATGCTAGCAACCAACACCTCAAAAAATCCGCACATGCAAGCCACGATCGTGTGGACGTTTACACATACATTTTTCAAGTAGAGTTTTACGTCTTTAATTTTACTATCTAGTCAAATTACATTATGACAAGTAAAATTAATAGTTGGTTCCTCTTGGCCATGTATTAATTAACATAGACTCCGATGGGGAACTTATTAATTAATACACCTAAGTGAACACCATAATTTAACATCCTTAAAATATTATCTTTTAAATAATAGTCCTACAGATGGAGAGAGCCTATCATAAAAAAATAATATTTACCTTATGTTATCATTTTGAAATTTAAAACTAGTGAACCTATAATTAGCACATCCGATATGGAGGAAGACTCTAATGTCAACGCGCATGCTAATTACTTCACAATTTAAATTAATTATGGAGGCCAATTTGATTTTATTTAGAATAAAAATCAATTTAATCACTTAGTTATTTTAGTCTTAAGGTTTTTAATTTTCTCGTCCTAACATGCAAGGAAACATATCACGCATACATCCATACATGCCATACATCAAAACAATAAAAACCAAAATAAAGCATGGATAATTAAATTTATCCAATTATCATGGTCTTCTTCTTGACTTGAATCCGAAAATCTTCGACTCGATCTCTCCCATGAATCAAGCATCTCGTCGCTTCTCCCTACGCCGTGGATTTTCAAAATTAAAATTTCACTTTTATGCAAAATTAATTACATAAAAATTTAATTTTAAATCCCGACTTCCCAATGGACGCAACGAACGGCGATTTAAAACGGACCGGACTAAAATCGACGGCCGCCCGAACCAATAACTGCCGGACCAGTCGCCGGCACGCGGCCACTGGCGGCCGCTTTCAGCTACACGGCACCTCTCATTGCTCGGCGTTTGCTGTCAGTAAGTAGCTTGCCAAAGATCCGGCGATCCTGCTCGCTATATTTCTTCGTGATCCCGTCTTTTCCGAATTCTATTACAATTTTATACGAAATAAAATACATCGAAATTACATCAAGATTACACGAAAAATAAAATCACCTAGAACTACCCGCGGATTTTCTCACGGGAAAAACCATTACATGCCTCAAAAAACGGGCCAAACCAACAATTGCATAATTAATAAAATAAATAAATAAATGCACCATTCATATAAACCATGATAATTGGATCATATCACCTGCAAGAACACATCTAGCAAAATATTCCAATATCAAAATATATGAATATTTAAATTGCTATCAATTAATCACTAAAATTAATTAAAATAGCAAAAGCCTACAAATCCGGCTCCGATACCAATTGTTGGAAAGTAAAACGCAGCGGAAGCGAAGTTTGGGAAAATATGATTATAGCGTTTTACGCATCTACGAGCATTAGATCTATTTAGGCATGCTAATTAATTAATTACTAAGATTAACAAGTAATTTAAATATTATTTATTATTTATTAATTAAATATGTTGATTAATTAAAATATCCTAATCTAGATCCAAGATCATAGGATATTACCTTTTGAAGCGGTTGGTTATTTCCTTCTTGATCGCCTTGTATCTCTACCTTCAGATCTTCTAGAGTATGATCCGCCTTGAACCGGACGTTGTGTGGGCAACGAGCTACCGGAACTTGCTTGGACACCTTATGGATCGGCCGAATCTACCTTGCCTCACAACTCTCGATTTTATTTTCTTCAAGTAATTCCGATATGTAGCAAGAATTAAAGTGTTATCTCAATTGTGGAATCAAAGACACAAGTCAAGATCCACAATTAAACACTTAGAAGAAAAATCGAAATTTCTTGTGCAAGTTTAAGCATAAAATCGGCCAACACCATAATGTCCTATTTATAGGCTCTTGGACTACTACTAGGGATCTAAAGGAGGATTATGGAAGGACTCCCAATTAATTCATCTTACCTTATTAGGACTCTTCCTAATATATGATGAATCAATTAATATCAACTTAGTCCACTAGAAGGTTGATATTGCACTTCCTACCAAAATCCCAAATTACGAAATTGGGCTCCTTATCAAATATATTATTTCTCGTGTTTAAGTTATCGAATGTCCATTAATTAATTAGAAAAGATATACGAGTTGGATTCGGTGTAATTAGAAAAGATATACGAGTTGGATTCGAATGTCCATTTGGGTGAGAATTCACAAAAACATATACGAGTGGTAAAAGAAAAGATACGGTTGGATTCGGTGTTATTAGGATCAAGGATCCGGCATTGTTAGAATTGTAATCGCTATCTTCGTGAGGTTTATCTAGTACCCATAGAAAGCTAGAGAGGTTGATTCCTTGTCCTACGAAAAGGAAAACGGTTTAACTTGGACCGACACAAAGACAAGTACGAATGGTTTATCACGGACCAATAGAAGACGTGATTGTAACGGTTATCCCTCGACCGATAGAAGAGAGGCGTAGAGGTTTTTATCTTGAACCTATAGAAAAAGATACCGAGAGAGGTCGTAGGCTCGTTTATAGCCGAACCTCTATAAATCCTCGTGTGCTTTAAATTTCCGCACTTGACAATTACGCTTCCGCAACACGGCGCAATATCCGATCCCGTACCCAACATAACCCCCACTAGTTCTACGAACCTTGATACCTAAAATAGTATCAACTTGTCCAAGATCTTTCATTTTGAAAGTGGAAGATAGAAACCTCTTCGTTTCTAATATTCCTTCCATCTCGTTGCTAATGATCAACATATCATCAACATATAGACATAGGAAGATCACAACGTTACCACGCACTTTTGTGTACAAACACTTGTCACAAACCTTAGGAATAAATCCATTCGAAAGTATGACCGAGTCAAACTTTGATGCCATTGTTTGGGTGCTTGTTTTAATCCATATAAGGATTTGACAAGTTTACAAACTTTTTGTTCATTACCCGGAAGCACATAGCCTTCCGGTTGCTCCATGTAAATCTCCTCATCGAGATCTCCATTTAGAAATGCCGTCTTGACATCCATTTGATGAACATTTAGGTTATATAAAGAAGCCAAGGCGAACAATACTCTAATTGTTGTTGTTCTTGCTACCGGTGTGTTGGAAAGTAAAACGCAGCGGAAGCGAAGTTTGGGAAAATATGATTATAGCGTTTTACGCATCTACGAGCATTAGATCTATTTAGGCATGCTAATTAATTAATTACTAAGATTAACAAGCAATTTAAATATTATTTATTATTTATTAATTAAATATGTTGATTAATTAAAATACCCTAATCTAGATCCAAGATCATAGGATATTACCTTTTGAAGCGGTTGGTTATTTCCTTCTTGATCGACTTGTATCTCTACCTTCAGATCTTCTAGAGTATGATCCGCCTTGAACCGGACGTTGTGTGGGCAACGAGCTACCGGAACTTGCTTGGACACCTTATGGATCGGCCGAATCTACCTTGCCTCACAACTCTCGATTTTATTTTCTTCAAGTAATTCCGATATGTAGCAAGAATTAAAGTGTTATCTCAATTGTGGAATCAAAGATACAAGTCAAGATCCACAATTAAACACTTAGAAGAAAAATCGAAATTTCTTGTGCAAGTTTAAGCATAAAATCGGCCAACACCATAATGTCCTATTTATAGCTCTTGACTACTACTAGGGATCTAAAGGAGGATTATGGAAGGACTCCCAATTAATTCATCTTACCTTATTAGACTCTTCCTAATATATGATGAATCAATTAATATCAACTTAGTCCACTAAAAGGTTGATATCACTTCCTACCAAAATCCCAAATTAAATTGGGCTCCTTATCAAATATATTATTTCCCGTGTTTAAGATATCGAATGTCCATTAATTAATTATAAGCTACCGACGGCTTTAATTAATTAATATCTTATCCAAGAGTAGTACCACTCGAACCTTATTATTATATCGGAATTAAATCCACTGCAGGGTTTAATATAATAATCATTATCGAGCTCCTCAAGGGGACATCATCAACCCGCACGAGTCGGGACACGATTTCTAGTAATAATAATAATTGTCGTATAAACAATATTATTGCCCAAGATACGAGGCTTATTGAGTCGATCATTTTGACTCTCACCTATGGTAAATCAAAGCAATAATTATTATAAATACACAATTAAATATTATATACTTAGAATTAAGAAATAATAATTATCCGAAATTTACGTTCTTCTTACAACAAGATGTAAGACACTATCTCACCTCGAACCTGCTCACCGTATGCAAATACGCTAATGTATGCTAATAGTCAAGACCAACTATTCTCAAGCATACACTACAACCCTTTATATAATTTGTCTAATAATTATATAGGTTGTGAACTATTATATTATTTTATAAGGCACCGATAATGTGATCTTCCGTGTGACACCAACACACCACATTATCTACAATATAAAATAATTAGACATTTCATTTGCATAACCATAATGTGAATTAATATGCAAAACATGTGATTAAATATAATTAATATCCTCATAGGTAGTAATAGGGAAATTAGGTAATACAAGCATAAAGTATGCTTTGCAGTATACAATCCTAACACGGTGCTTATGTGTCAAAATAATCGATTCCTTCCCGTTGTCGAAATCCTTTGGCTACCAATCTAGCCTTGTAAGCGTTAAGAGTGCCATCTTTGTATTTCTTTCGAAACACCCACTTACATCCAATGGGTCTCGACCCTTTTGGTAGATCGACAATCTCCCAAGTGTGATTTGCCATGATAGAATCCATTTCATCCTGGATAGCATCCTTCCAAAAAGTGGAGTCCCGAGAAGCCACTGCTTCATTATAAGTCTTAGGATTATCTTCAACAAGAAGAATAATCGGAATTTTTTGGGCAAAATTCTCTCTATTTCCTTCTACTAGGTAAAAAGAAATAAGTTGAGAATCTGTTTCATCAAGTCCCAAATCCTTAGTCTTACGGACTCTCTTGCTAATCCGAGGTTCTGGTTGTTCTACAACAATCCTAGAAGAACTCTCCTCTCGAGGTTCTTCATTTGTGGAATTTTGAGATTTCTTTTCCTTAGAATTAGAGTTTTCAAAGAATTCCACGTCTCGGGATTCTACTATGACATTAGATTCTAAATTTAGAAGTCTATATGCCTTGCTATTCGTAGCATAGCCAATAAAAGCACTTCGTATCCCTCGAGGACCTAGCTTGGTCCTTTTAGGATCCATGTTTTTATAGTAGGCTAAGCACCCCCACACTTTGAAATACCCAATATTCGGCTTTCGCCCTTTCCATATTTCATACGGAGAAATTTGGGTTTTCTTTAAAGGTATACGATTTAAAATATGACATGCAGAAAATAAAGCTTCACCTCACAAACTAAAAGGTAATTCAGAATGCATTAACATGGCATTTATCATCTCTTGAAGTGTTCTATTTTTACGTTCGGCTAAATCATTTTGTTGTGGTGTACGTGGTGCGGAACATTCGTGAACAATACCATTTTCTTCAGAAAAGGCATTGAAATCACTAGAAAAATATTCACCACCTCTATCGCTTCTAAGAATTTTAATTTTAGTTCATAATTGATTTTCAACTTCAGCCTTGTACATCTTAAAAGCATTAAAAGCATCATCTTTATGTTTTAATAAATACACATATGTAAATCTAGAGCAATCATCAATAAAGGTAATAAAATACTTATTACCCCCACGGGTTAACATCCCATTGAATTCACATAAATCAGAATGTATAAGATCTAACAATTTAGAGTTTCTCTCTACACTGTAAAAGGGTTTCTTTATCATTTTAGATTTCACACATATTTCACATTTATCTAATTTATCAGATTTGCACGAAATTAAACCACATTTAATTATTTTTCATAGTGCTAAATCCTATATGTGCTAATCTACTATGCCATAAAGAAACGGAATCAATCATATAAGCAGAAGGAGAAATCTTATTAATAACATTGTCAACAATACATAATTTGACCATCTTTTCACTCGAGTAGCCCTTTCCAACAAATACACCATTACGGGTCAAGATAAGTTTGCCCGACTCATACACAGATTTGATCCCCGGTTTACCTAAGAGATCACCACTAACAAGGTTCTTATTCATTTCCGGAACATGGAGAACATTGGTCAAAATGACCTTCCCGGATGTGAAATTGAGTTCCACGTTTCCGATGCCGACGACCTTTGAGCGTTGCTCGTTTCCCATCTGAACTTCTTGTCCTCCGTCGACTTCAGAATAGGTGTTGAAAGCAGTCCTATCATAGGATACGTGGACGGTAGCACAAGTGTCGTACTACCACCCTTGAATCTTTCCCTTGACCGCCATAATTTCGCTCACCGTAGCGATTATGTTCCCATCGGTCATAGTGGCGTCGACTTCTTTTTCCGCCGTCTTACGGAGTCGACAGTCTCGAGCATAGTGACCGGGTTTGCTACACACATAGCAGCCCTCGTTGGATCCCTTGGACACGGACTTGTTGCCAGACTTGAATTTACTGGAATGCTTGAATTTCTTTGAATCCTTTTTGGGACCCGAAGAACTTCTTTTTTCATTCCACTTCCTCTTGCCTTTCGCGCTCACCGCGTTGGCCTTGAAAGTACCGGTATCCGTTGTCTTCTCTCTCATCCTCGATTCCTCCTCGATTCGAAGATGTTTCTGGATTTGTTCCAAAGAGAAGTCCTCGGTATTGTGAAGAAGTTTCTTCCGGTAGCTTTTCCAGGAATTGGGCAACTTCGCAATAATTGCACCAACTTGAAAAGTCTCCGGAATATCAATCTTCACAGCCCTCAATTTGTTGACAATAACTTGCAATTCATGTACTTGAGCAAGTATGGGCTTATCGTCAAACATCTTAAAATCGAAGTAACTAGAGACAAGGAACTTTTTGGTACCTTCATCTTCGGCCTTGAATTTGTACTCGAGTGCCTTCCAAATCTCCATAGCTGATGGATTGTCGGTGTAGAGACCGTAGAGACGGTCGGACAGAGTGTTCAAAATGTGGCCACGGCACAACAACTCGTCCTCTTGACGTTTCTTCCGTTCTGCCTTGAGTTCTTCAGAATCTTTCTCTGTTGGCTCTGGGATAGGCTTCAACGTTGGGTCCAACACGTAGAAGACCTTCATGGCAGTGAGGAAGAAACGCATCTTGTCCTGCCAGCGAGTGTAGTTGGTTCCATCGAAGCGGTCCAACTTGACGAAGTCTTGGTTCATCACCTTCAAACTCGAAACAGTAGCCTCGGTCGCCATTGCAACAGTTACTATAAGATTGTTAGAAAATTCTTCAAAGTTAAAGACGTCGAGGCTTGAATCACGCATGGAAGCGCTTTCCTTATAGTATTTCTTGCACCCCGAAATGTGTCTTAAGGTCACAAACAAGAATACCGCAGGATACGACAAGCCTTAATTTCGGACTGCACTAAGACAAAGTGAAATCCGAAAATAGGCAAGAATGATTTTTCTGGATTATATGTATTCAAGAAAAGAGAATAGGTGATTCGAAAATTCTATATTCACTTATGAAACCGAACTCGGTTTTATAAATAAATCATACCTATTCGCGAAAGGGAGCACCATTTCGTTCAAACGACACGACCATTGGCCAAACAACCGTTCGTTTCGAAATGACATGACTTTTCATTTAAGCAGCAAAAATAACCACCAATTGAAGAGGCATGACTTTTCATTTAAGCAGCAAAAATAACCACCAATTGAAGAGGCACAACCGTTGGCGAGAATCGCCGTGGACCGCGCCGTTTCGCCCGTGACCGGCGTGCCGAAGTGCCAAAGTGCGCCTACGAAGCGCCACTAAAGCCTCTAAGCCCGGGCCCGGGCCCGGGCCGGACGCCGTTGTCGCCGGTGGCAACACCGGCGAGCGGCGATGTGAGAGTGAAAAATGGCATAGATTTGCCACCTCACATCCACACGGCACTACCACATGTTATTAATGGTTATTTAATTGCTTACACTTATAAGATGCTCATTTCCTTTGTTTTTGTTCCATGTGGGATTCTTTTCCACTCACAAAACACACTATTTTGTCTTTTAATGAACAATCAAATAAAAGCTTTAAAAAATTAAATCTCTTATTTAATTTTCTAGCTTTTTTCCAACAATCTTTATAACTGAGCATTCATTCCACTAAAAAACCAAACCAAACCAAACATATTCAGTATATGCCGTTCAGAGTACGATCTAGGGAGGGTAAGATATACGCAGACCATGCCCCTACTTATTACGGTAGGGAGGCTGTTTCCGTGAAGACCCCCAGCTTAGTGCACAGCAAAATATTACGTGAAAAATACAAAAGGCAGCATATGATCGAAAAAGCTCAATACCATACCTGAGCCCATTGCTTAATCCACATGGGACTTACCTAAGAGGAATTTGGCTACTTCACTCCCGATGAATGCTGCTCAAACAGAAGAGAGGTTGACTCCGCGCACATCTCACTGTAAAAAATACACCACACGCAAAAGGTAATAGGCTAAAATATACAATAAAAGTAAAAATGCAATGCTCTATGTCAAAGCTAACCGAGACAACCCAACCATGAGGCTCTCAACTATAGCACCACTCCCAACTAAAGAATCCACAACTCTGATCTGGCGCCTCCAAGCGCACCTATCAAGAGTCATGGTCTCAGAAAGGTTTAAGGCCTTCAAATCCAATCTCAACTGCTCCTCTCACGTCCTCCTCGGTCTGCCTCTCCTCCTCTCCCCGAAAACCAATAAACTCTCGACCCTCCTCACCGGAGCAGTTGTCTGCCTCCTGCGGACGTGGCCAAACCATCTCAATCTCCCTTCCCTAACTTTCGCTGAAATGGGCGCCACTTCTAGCGCGTTCCTGAAGACCCGTTCCTGCTTATTACGTGAAAATAAGCAGACGTGAATTTAAATAAATATATATTTAATAACAATTATTTTTTAAAATATTTTTAAGATACGAAATATTAATTTCCAAAAAATTTTATGACAATTTTTAAAAGCAACCATAATGCTGCTTCCAAAATCTGCTGTCACTGATCCATTTTAGAAAAAAAAAATCATTTACCAAACAATGTCTAATTTAAAAATAATCAAAAAATTAATTATATTTAAAATTAAGCACCATTAAATGAGTCCTTAGACGATTAGAGGCCCGTGTTTATAAATTGTTATCAGAATTCATATAGAATAGAGAGAGAATAGTAAGAACGAATGCTCAGTCATATATTTCATTAATAACTAGAGTCATGTTTATACAAGAACGAATGCTCAGTCATATATTTCATTAATAATTAGAGTCATGTTTCTATGAGAATTTCGAATGACACAAGCGTAATTATATAATTTTGTCAAGAGCACAAAAACAAGATTGTTTAGTAAATGTCCTTATCAATCATTATTATATAACAAATAATTGTGTCGGAGATAATATAATTTCGAATGATCGGATATTGAATCTATAAGTATATTCGACACCTAGACACGTTAGAGTCCAACATGATCGGATTCATATTGTTATACACGTTATAAATCCGATCATTTTCTTCTACAACTCCAAGACTATTAGTATATTTAAACAACTTACTTTGAATAATCCAAGATTAAAATCTTTTATTTCTATGTTGAGTATTTGAATAGGTCCAAGTTTAATATCTACCTCTTCCCACCATTTTGCCAATTCACCCGCCTTTGTTCATTCTTTTCAATTTTTCAGTCGAAAAAAAACTCAAAAAACATATTTAAAGAAATAAAAATTAAAAAAAAAAAGCCACACTCAAACTTAAAATCAAAGAGTTGTTGTTATCTTTGTTTGGACAATTTAATAAAAAAAATCTAGAGCTATATAGAATTACCTAAACCGTGCTTGATTTGGATATAGTGTGACAACAAAAATAAATATTAATCTATAATAAGTTGTAACCGAACAATTGATTTATTAGTTAATTGAGTAAATCATAACATCTTGCTAGAGACTGCTTATGATTTGTGTGATCGATAAAAATATTTTGTACACACTATCATTTTAAATGAACATACATAATCACACACTTAAATGAACTTCTTGTTTCTTTCTGTATGATTTTGGAATAACTGGGGTTTGAGAAACCCTAGTTATTTGCTCATGGTTGTTGTTCCGGTCCTCATCCCTTCACATATGCGTGTTATTTGTGGTTAAAGGGACATGACAAGTAGGCATGACATTTTGACCCGACCCGATGGGGAACCCGGTCGACCCGCCCCGATCGGGGCCGGGGATTCCCCGCCAAACCGGGTACCGGGGCTGGGGCCGGGGATTCCCGCTTACATGAAACCGGGGTTGGAGTCGGGGACCCGCCCCAGACCCGGTATATATATAATTAAAAATTTAATTTCTTATATATTTATTAAATATATAAACTTAAGTTATGTAATCTTTTATGGTGGACTTTTATAAACTTATGTAATTTTTTACAGTTACTTAATTACTATTTTTATATGTTTTGACTGAAAAGACATAAAAAAAATGGCTAAAAGTAGCTATAAAAACAGCAGCAAACCAGGAGGACCAGGGACCGGGATTTGACCGACGTTTGACCGGGGGAAGGAATAAAAAACCGGGGCCGGGGCTGGGAGTTGTGAACCCCGCCCCGTTGCCATCCCTAATGACAAGACAACAACCACGAACGTGTAGCTCAAGTGGTATTATTCACCCTTCGAAAGAAATTTGATACACGATTCGAACCTTGCAGTATTATAATTTGGTTATTATAATTCCCTCCAACTTTACTCCACCATAATTTAAAAAAAAAAAAAAAAAAACAGACATGGTATCATCTTCTAAAGGGCTGGGGCTTCTTCTCCCTAGTCATCTTCTAAAGGGCCTGGGCTTCTTCTACAGCTTAGTATTTTTGGAGCAGGCATAGTATCACAAATGCATTTATGCACATGCTGATAAAGAGCAAAGAATACAAAATCATAACAGATCTATAAAAAAAAAGAAAAATCCAACATTTCAAGGATTTTGCAAGAAATTTTCGAGCAATCCAAAGTGCGAATGGACAACGTGACTGAAACAGGAACAACGGTATAACTTATCACTCCAACAGCAGTAACAATGATGCGAATCAGAAAAGGAAAAAGTTACGCCCGAATTCAAAATCACAAAGAATTAGGAGGGCCACACTTCAATAAATCAATTTTATAGCGGCCCCGGCTGACAAACTCCAACACACACACAAAGCAACCGGGATCACTCGCATCCGGTATCTATCCGGTAAGGGGAAAAAAGGCCTTTTCCGCAATAAAAAGAATAACAAGAAGAAAGAATCTCGTCATCTCTTTCTTCCTGTCGGGTAACTAACAAGTTGTTCCATCTGCCAGCTTTCATGAGGGGCGACATTGTCGTGCAAAGGGGTATATTGCTGCAAATTTACATCAAATTTGCCTAATGAAATTCAGTTGCCTAATGTATCTTTCTATTGATCCAGTAAATTCATCTATCCTATGCAAGATTCACTTAACTGAGCTTCAATCTGTCGTTAAATGACATAATCTAAAAGAGAAATTACCTCCATTGTTGTTAAAAGCTCGTCGGCGGTGGGAGCTGAGAGAACTATGCGTCTCGCACTTGGCTTTATGAAGCCTTCTTCAACACCCTTGTCAAATAATGTGAGCAAAGAATCATAGTAGCCGTCGACATTTAGCAAACCAACCTATCCATATAATCATTAATATTATATATATACAAGAAAAAGTAATCAACGGATAATGTAACGTAACAATAGATACATCACCGGTTTTTTGTGAATTCCAAGTTGTGCCCAAGTTATCATCTCCATTAACTCTTCCATGGTCCCATATCCTCCTGAAAGTTCAAGAAATCGACTCGAGAAGCTATATAAACTACGATATATAGATATAAATATATGCACGTATAGTCGTATATATATATATATATATATATATATATATATATATATAGAGAGAGAGAGAGAGAGAGAGAGAGAGAGAGAGAGAGTGACGCGTTCTATGCAGTACCAATATTAGATGCAGTATTTTACAGTACTAATTTATGCATGAGTTTTGTACTAATTATGCATGAAATATATGCATTTCGTGCATCAAAATTTCAATGCATTAAAATATGCAATATATTTGATGCACGAAAAAATTAATGCATTGAAATTTTGATGCACGAAATGCATATATTTCATGCATAATTAGTACAAAACTCATGCATAAATTAGTCCTGTAAAGTACTGCATCTAATATTGGTACTGCATAGAACGCGCCACTATATATATATATATATAATCTAAAACTTATTTCAGTTCATTCAAGATTTTTTTACCTGGAAGGGCAATAAATGCTTCGGCCTCACGAGCCATTTCGGCTTTCCGTTCGTGCATGTCAGAAACAATTTTCACCTCTCCAACAGTTTCTCCGGATATCTGTCGATATACTTATATTCATATTGCTTTACATGAACATAACCATATTCATAGCATATAAAAGAGAACCCAAAAAAAAAAAAAAATCCCTGCAACCATCATCTCCGTAGGTAAAAATGTTAGAATTGACAGAACTCATAGACGACAGTTAAATCCAACTCATTGAAATATTTCGGACGGGAGTCGTAAAGCTCGAGGGGGGCGGGGGCTCCGGTTAACACCCCTCCGGCTCCCTACTGGCTATGCCAGTTCGATCATACGCACAACACACTAATGAAAAGAACAATCTGCAAAATCTAATGATGTACCTCAATGGGAACTAGAGCTTTTGGAATCACTCTGCATGTGAGAAAATCAAATAACAATCAAATTAAAAACTATGATATATTAACCTAAAGAGCCACTTTTTTTTATCAAGAAACACAAATTTAGGCATACAAAAACAACAACATCAGAGCCTTAGTCCCAAAATGCTTTGGGGTCGGCTAACATGAATCAATCTCTGAAAACGTCAAGTCGTCTCCAATAAAATAGTCCTAAATTTAGGCATCCGGTAAAAAAAAAAAAAAAAAATATTACCCAATAACATGGCAACCACCATCATACACTCTCTGGGATAATAACCCCATCAGCCCAACACTTCCTCCACCATAAACCAAATTTATATTTCTATTCACCTGCAATAAGCATCACAAAATATATATATATATATAAATATATAAATAAATCACTTCAAAAAATTTAAAAAAAAAATCGTGATCATTGATGATTGATGCAATTAACACATTCAGAGCCTAACCCATTCAATTAAATTAAATTAAGCAAGTATCGACTTGTTTAGTAAACCTAAACCAATCATGATCGAGATTTCAATCAAAGATTGGATTTTTTTTTTTAATTTCTTTTCCCCCCACCAAAACTGGAAAAATAGACAAACCAGTTCATTTCCCAATTCGATAGCAGCATCACTGAAGATTTTTCTGTAGCCCGGATTACTTCCACAAAACACACAGATTTTCTTGAATTTGCTACCGCTCCTTGAATATATTTCCATAATTCCAAATTACCAAAAAAAAAAAAAAAAATTTACAGTTTGTCCCTTATCGAGTGTATTCAAATGGCTGAAACTGAAAAAAAAAAGAGAGAAAAAGAGAAAACGAAGACACTACTATTGGTTTTTTTTTTTTTTGGGGAGGGGAGGTGGGAGTGGGGGTAGACGACGGTGTTTAAATTTGTGGGAAATGTTAAACAAATAGGTCAATTGGTTCTGATTTCAAATAAATTGACCAAATTGCATATAATGAAAGTTATAATAACGAGTCATTCAGACTTCACGATGTCATTTGTATATGGTGGTATTATATATTTAAATCATATTGTTCAAAGACAAATTTCGTTATTTTGATCATGGATCCGTCATTTATTTTCGTCATTTTATATTCGGGACGTATTTTGTCATTGTATATATAAGTTGTCGTAGTAGCATACATTTTGTAGCATGATACGTATTTAAAATAGTTTATTGACGTAATCTTTTAAGATGTATTTTTACGTAATATTTTTGTCTATTTATTTTGGTATTGACTCTATCATTTTTAATTGGAACTAACTAATATTAATACATTGGGCTAAGTTATAACTATTTCTTATGATAGTCAACGATGCTCGTCGATGCACATGTCTGTATAGAAGTTTTCATAGATTTAAAATACGTGCGATGCACATGGGCTATATAGAAGTTTTCATAGCGTAATATTCGGCATTTATTTTCGTCATTTTATATTTAAGTTTTCATGGTGTCACACATTTTCTAAGCTTTATACGTACTTAGAATACTTTATTGAGTTGCACATGGGCTGTATATAAGTTTTTATATCATAATCTTCAGAACTTATTTTCGTCATTATATATCTAAGCTGTGATGGTATCACATTTTTAAGCATGACACACATTTAAAATAGTTTATTGACATTAAAAGAGTATATGTGAAGAGATTTTTTTCAAGATGTTACATTGAAAAGAGTCTATTCACATGTAATTTTTTAATATGTATAAGTTACATAAATTATTTTAAATATGAAGCGATGACATTAATGTTGGAGACCTTTTATATTCATCCACGTGCAATGCACACATGTTTGGACTGCCTCAGGACCCATGCGATGCACTCAGGTGGGATCTAATTGTTTTTTCATAATGTTCGGGACTAATTTTCGGTTCATGTTTGAAACTCTCATTTTTTTGTGAAAGACGGACTTCGTTGTTCAAATAAATTACATTATTAAAAGCGAACTATAAAACAAATTTCTTTTTTAACAAAACTATAAAAACATAAAACATTAAAGTGATTAGTATATTCAAGAGTATAAATTATAATTCGTATAATAAATTATAATTCGTATAGTAAAATATTTCATGTTTAATTTGTAACGTATTATTAATATGAATGCCAGGTATTCATCTATATTGACACTGGTGGCCGTGGCGTTGTTCTTGTTGTTGTTCTTCTTCTTGTTGTCTTTGTCGTTGTTGTTTATTGGCATTTTGCATATTTTGTTCTTGATACAATTTTCGTGACTTGTCAATCTCTTTCTTTAATGTGAAGAGGTTTTTTGCAAAATGTTATATTTAAATGAGGCTTTTCATATGTAATCTTTTAATGTGAGTAACTTACATAAATTATTTTTTAATTAATGCATTATTACAACATTTTTCCATAAACTATAATATCGAATTTGGAGCATTCATTAGTAACTCATTCTAAGTATTTACAGTATGACGACATGAATCACATGATCTCAAACTCAAATGAATAATGCTTACCTCGTGATATGTGGATAACATTTGAAATACAATTTTCTTCTCCTTTATATACTTCTTCGATTTAGAAGATTCTCATTGTTATGATGATAGTGCGAAGATATTTTTATTATATTTTTATTATATACTACCATTTGCAATATGTAACATCGACATAATTTACACAGTCATATCAAATATCAAAGTCACACAATATTCCAAGACGTTTAATTAAAAAAGTGACATTAACACAACGCAAGACAAAAAACTACATTAAGAGCAAAAATATTAAAATGCACCAACAAAGTGTAGTAATAATTATTGACTAAAAATTGAATGCTCGTCACATTATTTTCAATAAACTTACTTGCTAATGAATCAATAGTATTAGCCCGTTTATCGGTATTACATGAAGTAAAATATTGCATGTTTAATTTGTAACGTACTATTAATACGAATGCTAAGTATTCATCCCACCGGTGGCCGCGGCGTTGATCTTGTTGTTGTTGTTTTTGTTGTTGTTGTCTTTGTCGTTGTTGTTCATTGGCCTTTTGCATGTTTTGTTCTTGACATAATTTTTGTGACTTCTCGATCTCTTTCTTTAATGCTTCTTGATGCGCTACAAAAAATAGATATAGTTGATCGTTAGTAACTTAAATACAGTTAATCAATATATTGCATTTTCGATCAAAGTAAAAATGTTCGTGCATGTTCCACTTAATTGATAAGACAACGATGTGTAGAATCTCTTAAACCATTAGAAAAGATGATGTTACTACCAAATCTCCTAAGCTACCATCTTTATGTCCTACATTGTTACACACAAAAAACACACGTGAAATTTACATAAAATAATATAAATCAATATGCTAAATAAGTAAGACGATATGATGCTTACTTTACCACCATAATAAGTTGTAGCCCAATGTGCACGCGGTGTGAAGGAAGTTGTGGGTTGTTGTGTGTGATTTTTGACACATTATATAGTTGATAAAATATTTATAACTCATGGACGGGAAGGTAAAAAGACTAACCACTAATTGGTATGTTTAATTTATGCATTCATGGCATTTTTGGTTTGTATTCTTTGAGACTTTTGTGCACGATTTCTATGTACTTACCCTTATGCATGACTATTAAATCAATGTACTAACACATAAACCTTTCACATTTTACTTTCAATTCATAAAACATTTATTGTGAGCACTTTGCATTTTGGTTGTTTGATTTATAAGCTAAATAATCGATAATAAGGTTGTTGGTAACACTATTAATCACATTTGTTTTGCCAAAGAAAATTGAGCTTGGAGGTGGTTAGAGACCACAACCAATTCCTTTGTGTCCATTTATCCTCTAATTTCTCCCCCAAACTGTTCTACTTACCTGTGTCTATGCTGGACACAATAAGCAAGTCAGAAGAGAGTTATTGAATGCTTTCCATGAGCTTGCTTTCAGTTGTTTGGATAAACCTTGGATTGTTGGGGGGACTTTAATACCATCACATCTGATTCTGAAAGAGCTGGCTACACATTTAACAGGAGATTAGATATGATGGAATTCTCTGATATGATTGTGTAGTGTGGCCTTATTGATGCTGACTATGAGGGGGATATCTTTACATGGGCTCGACAATCTTTGAGAGAAAGGTTGAATAGAGTCTTGTACTCCTCTTACTGATCTAGCACTATCCCCTCCACCAAGGTTGTGCACTTGTCCAGGGTGTGATCTGATCATGTCCCTCTATTGACAATAGTTCAATTTTCTCAAGTCCTTAGAGCTTCACACCTTTTAGGTGCCTTAATATGTGGAGCCATCACCACACTTTTAAAGAGACTATTAAGTCTTGATAGCTAGAACCTACTCGAGTTCAGGTGATGCTAAATATGGAAATTAAGCTCCTTAGACTTTAGGCCATTCTAACTAAATGGAACAGGAACACATTTGGTAATGTGTTCCTTAACTTAGCGCTAACTGAGGAAGCTATGGCTAATGCTAAGAGAAAGTGGAACTCTAACCCTTCAGGAGGCCCTTTCCAACCTAACAGATGCAAAACCAATTTGACACATGCTGAGATCCATGAGGAATCTTACTGGAAGCAGAAGGCTGCTGTCAAATGGATGGCTAAAGGGGAAAGAAATACTAAATATTTTCATGCCCTTGTTCAAAAGAAAAGAAGTGAAAGTCACATTCATTCTATTGAGGATGATGGGCTTACCTTGACTGATACTCTTGACATCCAAGAGTCTGGTGTGAATTTTTTTCGGAACATTTACACCAATGATGTTGAGCTTGAGGATTTCAGTCAAATTCAAGGTTTACTTCAGCTTTCTCCTTTTGTGGACATTGATTTTCTATGTGCATACCCCTCCGTCCGGGAGATTAAGAACACCGTATTTGGAATTTGTGGGGATAGTGTGGCTGGGGTTGATGGGTACCCTGCTTCCTTCTACCACCATTGTTGGGATATTATAGCCGAGAATGTTATTGAAGCTGTGTTAGATTTCTTTGATGGCAATCCCATGCCTCATAGCTTCTTGATTACCACCATCCTCATCCCTAAGGTTGATAACCCCAGAACTTGGGTTAAGTCTAGACCTATCAGCCTTTGTAATGTTACCAACAAAATCATCTCTAAACTTCTTAATGCTAGACTGGCCCCCTTCCTCCCTGATCTGTTAGCCCCTAATCAGGGTGGGTTTGTTAAAGGTAGGCTTATCGGTGAGAGTATTCTCATTGCACATGAGATGTTCCACTCACTTGGGAATGGAGCCTCCAGTGTCAATGTGGCATTAAAGTTGGATAACGACAAAACATATGACATGGTGCAATGGCCATACCTCTTCCATGTGCTTAAGCTCATGGGCTTTCCTGAGAGATGGATTTAATTTGCGAGAAATTATGTGGAACAATGTTGGTTTACTCTCCTTGTTAATGGAGAGTAATCCCACATGTTCAAATCCATCAGGGGTCTTAGACAAGGGGAGGCCTTTTTCCCCTTCTTTATTTGTCTTTATTGCTGATTTTTTGTCTAGAGGTCTCAGCCAACTTTTCTTTAACCATCCTACTATGTACTCCAAATTCTTTAGGGGGAATCTGTAACTCAGTTGAGTCACGCTGATGATATCTTCATTTTTATTACTAGTAGGGATGCTGGTCTCAGAAGCCTTATAGGCTTTCTTAAAACCTATATGAAAGTGTCTGGTCAGGCCCTTAACTTTCACAAAAGCACCTTTAAGTGATAAGTGGAGGGACAGGACTGGCTCTCAGATTCAGGCTATTACTGGCTTCCAACAGGCTCATCTACCTGTGACTTATCTTGGTGCACCCATGTACTCTGGCTATACTACTGTGAGCTTTTTTTATAAATTAGTCCATAAATTTAAAACTATTATTCAGACCTAAGAGAATAGGCATCTATCCTTTGGTGGTAGGCTTCTCTTTATTGAAAGTGTCTTGAACTCATTTCCATGTCATTTTTTCCAAGTCATCCCTCCCCATAAAACTGTAGTTCATACTCTGCACCAAATTATGGTTAGTTTTTTTGGGGATCTTATGGGGAAAGTTGGGATACATTGTGTAAATCTTTTAGTGAATGTGGTCTTAACTTGAGAAACCTAAATAATTGTGTGACTGCTTTTTCTTACAACTTTAGGTGGAATTTTAGAAATCAACAATTCTTATGGGCTAAGCTTATGTTACATACCTACTGTTCTAAATATTGCCCATTGATTGTTAAATGTGTTTACAATGCTAGTCGTATTTGGAGGATAATGTGTAAAATTAGAACTAAGGTGCATGAGCATATGTTTTGGAATTTATAGGGGGTATCAGTTTTTGGCATGATCATTGGCTACCATTTGGTAGTCTGAATAACCTCATGGGGGTGGGAGATATCTTTGGGGGGGGCATCCCTATTAATTATTTTCAGAATAATAGTCATTAGGATACCACTAAACTCCTCATTGGGTGGACCAAATTGTTAGGGTTCTATTTACTGGAAGTGGGGGATATCCCAATTTGGAAACCTACTTGCAATGGCAAGTTTTTCGTGGCCTCATCTTGGGGAATTGTTAGAGAAAGCTCTCTAGAAACAAAATTTTTACCCCTACCATTTCTATATTTTTTCTAAGCTTTTTCAATTATAAATTGCCTGTGGATACCAAACTCCAAGCCCGGGGGGTAGCCTGGCTTCAAATGGACACATGTATGGGACTTCGAGTTCTCTCATTTATCATATTGAGTCTTTTGAATACCTTTTTCTGGAAAGTAGTAAGGCTTGTTTTATTTGGCATTATTTTGTGTTGGATTTTTCTGCTTTAGAAATTTGCTGGGCGAAAATTAAATTACAACTGAAAACTACAATTACAACTCGAAAACTAAAAATATAGGACTCGAGATGGAATTGAAAATACAATGAAAAATAAAATTGAATCTACATTAACCAGAACCAAATTAGAAATACAAGAAGATAATCGAAACAACAAAAAAAAACAATAAACGAAATCAGACTGTGTAGAAGTTGCCCGAAGATGCCTTCTGCCCGCAAGACGAGAAACGCCCCGGTAGTGTTCACGGATTGGCGGCTCATCCCCAAAGGTCAACGACTTTACGTCTCTACAGTAGCAACACCGTAAACTGGAGAGCTCCGACGAACTGGAATAGGTGAGGACAAAGCTCCGACTTATGATATGTAGAGAATGCTGAAAACTGTTTGATTATACTCAGTTCGAAAATTGCATGTCAGATGCAAATGAGATGCATGCCTATTTATAGGCCATCTCACCTGCAGGGGATTTAAACACAGCCCTTATGACTGTCATAATGCAGTCATTTATGCTGCATTATGCTCAGGAGTTACGAATTTCAAACAAATGGCAGGGGTTATGAAATTCAAACCTACCATTAACTCCTCCTCATTACTCTGGGAGGTTACAGACTGTATTGGCTGAATTTGAACAACCACAATGTACCTGGACTGTATTCAGCTCTTTAACCACTTGACGAATGTACCTGGACATCCTTATGTGCACATACGAGCCCAACTACGTTGTTGAGCTTGTCCAAAAAATTCTTTAGGCAGGCCAAGACCTAGTCCAAGGTCAAGCCCATGACCAGGCCCAAAGACCACCCAAAGACCAATTGCCAAGATCCAAGATCCAAGATCCAAGTCCAAGATCAAGATCAAGGCCAGGGCCAAGGTCCAAGGTCCAAGGTCCACGGCACGCGGCACGCGGCTCGCGGCTCGCGGCCGCGGCCGAGGCGAGGCGGGCGGGCGGCAGCGGCGGCGCGCGCATGTGCGTGCGTGTGGGCTTTAAGTCCATACACATGTGTTATTAATTATTACATGCATAAAGATAACTCCTTATATACTAGAATAATGATGGTTCATTATTCAATGTGGGATACCATCCCTTATTAATTCACAATTAAGTGACAAACTTTAATTCACTATTTCTCACTCATCGGGAATCGGTTTAGAGAAAGTGAATATACCACGATCATCTACTCGGAACGTAGATCGATTCTATGATATTTAAGTTTACAAAATAAAATTAAAATCGTTAATGATTCCAACAATCCCCCACATGAGTGAAAATAGCCCAAATGCAATATGCAGACTCAAGCTCAGTCCTCAAGAGGCGTTAAATTATAAGGATAGGTAGTTCGTGACTTTGAACCTTCCATAGTTAACATCATCGGGTACACAAGCGGATTAGTGGCTTGATGCTTTGAACTATTCCCCCACGGCGTGCACCAAGACAATGGTGCTAACACTTGAACACCTCAACCTCATCCGTTCTGACGTTTTGTGTCCTTTGCGGGCCTTGGACACCCCTTTGGATTCATAAGTGATTTTCATGAAGCGACCCCAACTTCTCACTTATATAGGTGATTCTTTATCGAGTATCTTGCCATACTCAACCTCCTCGAGGTCTTTAGGAATTATTAAAAGTCATAGACTTAACCTCACCACCAGGCAAGCTTTCAACACCCAATTGCTCTATAGGGAATAAACTTAGATAAGTGTTTCACACGAACTCTCATAGCTTAGTTCTCCCATTGAACCAAGTTATTGGGATCTCCAGTCATCTTGGTTGGGTTACCAGTATGATAATTCTCAATTTGTGGATTTTAAACCCATTCCCTCTAGCAATTTATTCATTTGATCATGTTTTAACCATCTGGTTAGCGGATCTGCTAGATTATCCAGTGACCTCACATAGTCAATAGAGATAACCCCACTTCTGATCAAATGTCTCATGGTATTATGGCGTCGATGAATATGTCGAGACTTTTCATTATACACGTTACTTCTTGCCATACCAATAGCAGCTTGGCTATCGCAGTGTATCATCACCGCTGGTACTGCTTTGACAAACATGGAACATCTTCTAGAAAGTTTCTGAACCATTCGGCTTCTTCACCAGCTTTGTCCAAAGCTATGAATTCCGATTCCATGGTGGATCGGGCTATACACGTTTGTTTCGCGGACTTCCACGAGACAGTTCCACCCCCAATGGTAAACACGTAACCACTTGTAGAAAATGAACTTTTCGTATCGGATATCCAATTCACATCACAGTACCCTTCAAGTACCGGGGGGGGGGGTATCTTGAATAGTGTAGCCCAAGGTTTTGAGTATACTTTAAGTACCTCAAAACTCTAACGAGAGCTTTTCAATGCTCTTTGCTTGGATTGCTCGTGTAACGACTCAATTTGTTCACAACGCAAGCTAAATCGGGTCGAGTGCAATTTGTAAGATACATTAAACACCCATTGACTCGTGCATATTCTTCTTGTGCAACGGGCTCCCCTCGATTTTTGCTCATGTGATCATTTAAATCTATTGGGGTCTTAGCCGGCAAACTATCAAAAGCATTAAACTTCTTGAAAACTTTATCGGCCTAGTGAGATTGTGTCAAGATGATTCCATCTGATTTTCTCAAAATTTTCATTCCAAGATTCACATCGGCTAGCCCCATTTCTTTCATGTCAAAATTTCTTTTTAACATGTTCTTAGTATCGTTAATCACTTGTATATTGTTACCTATGATTAACATGTCATATAAATAAAGACACACAATAACATAACCGTTATTAGTGTTCTTAATATAAACACATTTATCACACTCGTTTACTTTAAAACTATTTGATAACATTACATTATCAAATTTCAAGTGCCACTGTAGTGGGGCTTGTTTCAATCCATATAGAGACTTAACCAGTTTGCATACCTTTTTCTCTTGTCCAGGTACTACAAACCCTTCAGGTTGTTCCATATAGATCTCTTCATCCAGACCAACGTTCAGAAAAGCAGTCTTAACATTGATGAATCTCAAGATCGTGAAAAGCAGCAATCGCGAGAAGCACTCGAATAGATGTAATTCTCGTTACAGGTGAATAGGTATCGAAAAATTAGTACCCTTCCTTCTGTTTGAAACCTTTGACTACTAAACGAGCTTTATACTTGTCAATTGACCCATCAGCCTTGTACTTTCTTTTAAGGATCCATTTGCATCCTAAGGGCTTACAACCTTCAGGTAAATCAACCAAAACCCAATTTTGGTTTTGTAAAATTGAGTCAATTTCACTCTGAACAGCTTCTTTCTACAACAACCTGTCTGGTCTGGCATAAGCTACTTTGATCGATGTTGGTTCTTTATCCAACAAGGATGCTATGTAGCCAGGTCCAAATGTATTTGATGTCCTAACCCTACTATCACGTCTCGGTTCTACATCTTCTAGATTAGATCTCGATCACTTACGTGACTTTGGATCTACATCCACAGGTTTTGAACTTATTCCTTCATCTTCAAATATATTGCTAGAATTGTTCTCAACTTTATCATTATCCTTACAAGGATATATGTTTTCAAAGAATACAGCATTCCTTGATTCAATTGTTGTTCCCACAGTCATTTCAGGAACTTCTGACTTATGGATAATAGATAGGCACTACTGTTCAGTGCATACCCAATAAAGATACAATCGTCCGTCTTAGGTCCGATTTTAACTTGTTTAGGTAGAGGTACCTCAACCTTAGCCAAACACCCACACACTTTGAGATATTTGTATAAAATTTTTCTACCTTTCCACAACTCATAAGGGGTAATATCCTTACCTTTGCGTGGAATCTTGTTATATGTAGTTGGCTGTCAAGACAGCTTCCCCCCACATGTTCTGGGGCAACCATGAACTAATCAATAAGGCATTCATCATATATTTAAGTGTTCGATTCTTACGTTCAGCAATGCCATTAGATTGTGGTGCATATGGAGCTGTTGTTTGATGAATTATACCGCTTTCGTTGCATAATTCCTCAAACGGGGCTACATATTCACCAGCTCTATCGCTTCGAACTATCTTGATACTACAGCCTAATTGATTTTCGGCTTCATTCTTGAAGTTCTTAAAAGCTTCAATAGCCTCATCTTTACTTCTCAAAAGATAAAGATAACAATATCCTGTGCAGTCATCGATAAAAGTGATAAAGTACTTCTTACCACCTCTAGTTTGCAAAAACTTTAAATCACATACATCTGTGTGAATTAATTCATGGGGTTTTGTGTTTCGTTTTATCGAATGAAACGGAAGTTTCATCATTTTTGCTTCAACACAAATCTCACATTTGTTTTGAGTATTGACTTCATTTCATTTTAGTAAATCTAAGTTTACTAATCTTTTTATAGCATTTAGATTCACATGATCTAATCTACAATGCCATAAATTAGAACACTCAGTCAAGTAAGAGGAAGCAGTAGCATTTTCATTAGCATTACTGGACTTGGTTACATTGCGCATGGCCAAAGCATTAAGTTTAAAGAGTCCCTCCGTGAGGTAACCCTTACCAAGAAACCTATCAAACTTTTTTATGATAATTCTATCTGACTCAAACACTAGTTTAAACCCCTTTTTAACTAGTATAGAGCCCGAGATCAAGTTCTTCCTCATATCCGGAACATGAAGCACATTCTTCAAGGTGAATGTCTATCCGGACGTAAGTTTGAGGTCCACTTCTCCAACTCCGATAATCTCAGATGAAGCTAGATTCCCCATGTTGAGCTTCCTCCCCTCAACAGCTTGATAGTTCTTAAACTGGATCCTATCGGCACCAACGTGGGCGGTCGCACTGGTGTCGATGTACCAACCACCTTGGTTCTCAACGTGGTTGACTTCTTCAGTGACCACAGCAGCAAGGTCATCCTCTTCATCCGCCATTAGCCTCGGCGATGTTGGCAACATGTTTCTTCTTCTTGTTGGCCTTCGACTTTTTGCAGTCTTTCGCCGCATGTTCATGTTTGCCACAATTGAAGCAATCACCATCAAATTTCTTGATCGGTTGTTTCCCTTTGTACTTGTTTTGAGCACTGGGGCGAGCTCGTTTGTTGGAGGGACCACCATGTTCCAATGGGACCACCATGTTCCAATAGATTGGCCTTAGCATCAATCAGAACTTTTGGTTTGTGGTCATTTTTGCGCACGTCTGACTCGGTGCGCAGTTTCACAATCAAGTCTTCAAGAGTCATCTCCTTTTTCTTGTGTTTGAGATAGCTCTTAAAGTCTTTCCAACTGGGGGGCAACTTTTCGATCACAGTTGCAACAGTGAAGGCGTCTGACAGAACCATTCCTTCGGCATTGACATCATGAATGATGAGTTGGAACTCTTGCACTTGTTCCATGATTGGCCTTGAGTCAACCATCTTGTAGTCCAGATACTTGGCGACTACAAACTTCTTTGTACCTGCATCATCACTACGATACTTCTTTTCAAGTGCTTCCCACATCTCTTTTGATGTGTTTGCAACAGAATAAATATTGTACAAACTATTTTCTAATGGATTCAGAATAAAGTTTTACAAATATAGTCTCCATTGTGCCAGTTGTCATAGGCAGCTCGGACTGTAAAACTAGTCTCTTGAGCACTTGGCACCGTTGGCGCATCTTCCTTAAGGAAGTTAGCAAACCCCAATGTTGTAAAATAGAACAACATCTTTTGGTTCCACCTTTTAAAGTCGGCACCACCAAACTTTGGCGGCTTCTCGGTGGTATGCATCATCCTAGGCCCCGAGGTTGTCCAAAAAAGGAACCACTCGTGTTGAATCCGTAGGTTCCAACACTAGATCCTAACATGGATCCCATGGTACCACTAAAAGTGGAACCAACGGTGCCACTCGAGGTGGATCCACCAGTAATCAGAAATGGGTTGTTAAAAACCCAACTAGTTGTTGTCGACATCGTTGAAGCATTCATGTTGAACACCGTCGTGCCGATAGTTGATGACGTGATTGAACCAATGGAGTTCGCCATGATCGAGGCGACGGTCGCGGAGGCAGTGGTAGCGGAGTCGGTGGCAGCAACAGTAGTCGACATCTCCAGTTGTGTGATTTAGTAACAATAGCAAGTAAAGTTTTCTCGTCTTGCGCTTGTTGGATTTTTCTGCTTTAGAAACTTGTTGGGTGAAAATTAAATTACAACTAGAATCTACAATTACAACTCGAAAACTGAAAATACAGGACTCGAGACGGAATTGAGAATACAATGAAAAATGAAATTGAATCTACACTAACCAGAACCAAATTAGAAATACAAGAAGATAATCGAAACAACAAAAAAACAATAAACGAAACCAGACTGTGTAGAAGTCGCCCGAAGATGCCTTCTGCCCGCAAGACGAGAAAGGCCCGGTAGTGTTCACGGATTGGCGGCTCATCCCCAAAGGTCAACGACTTTACGTCTCTACAGTAGCAACACCGCAAACTGGAGAGCTCCGACGAACTGGAAGATGTGAGGACAAAGCTCCGACTTATGATATGCAGAGAATGCTGAGAACTGTTTGATTATGCTCAGTTCGAAAATTGCATGTCAGATGAATGAGATGCATGCCCATTTATAGGCCATCTCACATGCAAGGGATTTAAACACAGCCCTTATAGCTGTCATAATGTAATCATTTATGCTGCATTATGCTCAGGAGTTACGAATTTCAAACAAATGGCAGGGGTTACGAAATTAAAACCTGCTATTAACTCATCCTCATTACTCTGGGAGGTTATAGACTGTATTGGCTGAATTTGAACAACCAGGATGTACCTGGACTGTATTCAGCTCTTTAACCACTTGATGGTTGTACCTGGACATCCTTATGTGCACATATGAGCCCAACTACGTTGTTGAACTTGTCCAAAGACCAATTGCCAAGATCCAAGATCCAAGGCACGCGGCTCGCGGCCGCGGCGATGCGGGCGGTGGCGGCGGCGCGCGCGTGTGCGCGCGCGTGGGCTTTAAACCCACACACATGTGCCATTAATTATTATATGCATAAAGGTAACTCCTTATATACTAGAATAATAATGGTTCATTATTCAATGTGCCTTATTAATTCACAATTAAGTGATAAACTTTAATTCACTATTTCTCACTCCCCGGTAATCGGTTTAGAGAAAGTGAATATACCGGGATCATCTACTCGAAACGTAGATCGATCCTATGATATTTAATTTTACAAAATAAAGTTAAAATCATTAACGATTCCAACATTTTGCACAGTTTTTTGTCTTTTCTTTCCCCAACACCCATAATATGAAGCTTATATTTCAGTTCTCGAAAAGTTTTACTCCACACCAAACTAAATTTCACATTACTACTGTTATTCCATGCCTTGTCTATCTGGTTTGCTAGGAATGATATCAAGTATAGAAATATTATTTTTGTGGCTGGCCGTGTTATATATTGGTCAGATTTATTATCATTTGCAGCTTGTTTTTCTAACGCTTAGTTCCCGAGTTTTAGTAAAGGAAAGAAAATAAATGGAAAAAAAGTTAGGAGAGAAGAAAAGAAGAGAAAGGAAATTGAAAGAAAATTATATTTTATGTTATCGAGTTGGAAGAAAGTGAAAGGAAAATTAACTATTTTGTTCTTTTCTCTCCAAATACTTCCAAATCGGAAGGAAAGTTAGGAGGGAAAGTTTTCCTTCCATTTCTTTCCGTTTCTTTTCATTAAAAAAAGCAGGAACACCAAATATTTTTTCCTTCTTTTTATTTCCATCTATTTCCCTTCTTTTCTCTCGTCAAGTTAAACTCGGGAACTAAGCATAAATAAGGAGTTTGAGTATAAAGTTTGGAAGCGGTTTAGGCAATTAGATGCATATTTTCATGTTCAAGTAGCTATTCCCTCCCAACCTAAAATTACCACTGTTCGTGGAAACTTGGTTGGTTATGTAATGAGGTAGGTTATGATAGTTGTCACGGGTCCAAACTGGACTAGAATTTTTCGCCGAAAATTCCACCCCGTGCCGGCACTGATTGTCCGCACAACAATCAGTCAGCCTTCGATCCTCACCAAACACTCGTGTTTACCTCACAACACTCGTGTTTTGTATGATTAGAGTTACAGCCCAAAGCCATCTTTAGTGTTTGAAGGAGTATGCAGCGGAATACAATCAAAACACTTAAAGGCACACACAATTTACGGGGACAATTCCCCAACCTTGAATATTATTTGCACTCTTAATATACAAGGAAAAAGGCCTCGCTGTACAACTCTCAAAGATCTCACGATTCCTCTCGCTGCCTACAAAAATTGTACAAAGCACCTATTTATAGCCCAAGCAAAGGACTACATCGGTTGACAACCCCAACCGCTAGGTTAATCCCGACACTCCACGTGTCGATGTGTGGATAGAGACCACCATGCATCCCTGCCACTTGTCCCGAGCAGTTTCCCAGCAACTTGCTCGCCATTGCCTTGTACTGCCACGTACAAGGTCTTCTGGAACCGTCCCGCAACCGTCCGTAACCGCTTGCTAGTAACCGTCCCGCAACTGGCCTGATGGATCCCAGCACTCCACCTGGAACATGCAGTCCACCAAGTAACTGTTCACATGCTGACGTGTGCCCCGCACGTCTTATAACTGCTTGGAACCGTTCCCGCACAACCGCTCTAAGTAACCGTTTCGTCATGTCGTTGCCTGGAACTATCTCATAACCGCCCCATGCAATTGCCATGACTTGTAACCGCCTCGAACCGTCAATGCCAAGCTCGTGCGCGCTAAATCTGGCGTTCCCTCGCGCCCAAGTCTTGTTCCCACCTAGTCCGAGTCAATTCCCATAGATTTATGCACAAGTGCCCAGCCACTTGCACATTCCCGAGTCTTGCCCACAATGATCCAACAATGCTCGCATATGTCCGCACATGGTCCATCCCGCACGAACCCTCCCGGTCGTAGGCACACAGCCCCGACCTTTGTCCGCAAGTGTGCATAAATGTCCAACATCTTGTGCACTTGTCCGATTTCTGAACAAGGTCCGCTCAGCACGGCCGAACCTTCTCGGCCGTGGGCACACAGCCCAGGCCTTGTCCGCGCCCGAAGTGTTCGTCGATCAGGTCGGTCCGATCCGGGTCGGGTTTCACCTCCGGATCGACCTGTGACCCAATCCCATGGCAAGTCCCAGTACCTTGCCAAGTCCTTGGCCGAGCACCTTGGGTCACCCCTTGGGCATGGCCCTCAGTAACTACCTCCCCCCCTGTAATAGGCTTAGACGTACAAACCCTGGTGATAGCAGTAACCATTGAAAAGCTGAGGAATCACTCGCCTGCCTCCAGCCTTGAACCAGCCCAAAACTTCAAAGTAACACGAGATTGTCTTGATCCCATGTCTTAGCTAAGCCTCACACTTGCCAAGAAGCCTCCGAACCACTTTTCATTCCCGTGCCTTAGTGTCGTGCCACGCCCAGTCGGCACAGTCTGCCCAGCGACTCGACCGCCTGCCGAGCCCAACGAGTCACCCATGTTAAGGGTCTAACAAACCTCCCCCTCTAAAAGAAATCGACGTCCTCGTCGGACTAGAAGTGTAGCCCTTAAACATGTCATAGTCCAATACTTTGAAAAGCTCGCCTTCCGTTTGCAATGTAGCTTCGGTTCACCCTTCCGCTGGATCATTTTAATTGATCACCCATCCGATAAACCTCCGAAGATAAGACAGCTACGTACTTCAAACCATCCCAGCGAACCGACTGAAATCAGCTTCAACATTCAAGTCTCCTACACTGAATCAGCATCTTCCGTCTAACATTTTACATATATGCATAATATGCCTAACTTAACACCACTTCGACATAATTACATACATATGAAAGCGGACATCCCCCGCTTGCTAGGAAAACAACCAAACACAACTTGACCTAGCAAATATTTACAATGGTCATACAACGAAAAACTGAAGTAAACTATATACAAGTAAACCAGCCACTAAGTCATTGAGACTGATAACCAATGACTTATCTGGAACGAGTAATAGGCTGCAACTCCTTACTCATTTTTGCATACTTCGGCAACGCGTCCCTTTGACAACATCGACGGCACATTAACTGTAAGCATCCTCTCAATGCTCGGATGGTCAGTCCAACTGAAACTCGTGGGACTTCTCAGTCGACTGAAAATAACAATCTAATCGGGACCTTAGCCACCATCCACACCATCATTTCGTCAAAATTAGATATGACTTGGACATGCTTCACATAGAACACACATCCTACCATCTTTGCACACCAAGTTCAAAAATGGAAAAACAAAGTAGGAACCAACAAATATATTCAACATATGAACGTATGGAAAACAAATCCTTACTCAACAACGTATCGATCCAAGTCGTCGAATAGCATCCCTACCAAATGCAACAAGTTGTCTTTGCATGCATGTAAGCAACTTGACTTTCCGACCTTTCACCTTAAACCGACATTTGAGCCGCATCAATCACCCTCTTGACACGAGCAGACCACGATCTGCAAGGATCTTCCATCGTCCGGGACAAATCAGCCATCAACCCGCACCGACTTGTCCTTGGCCAACCATTTATCGCACCGTTGGACTGGTGCTCGATGAGCGCCATTAGTTCCACATAGTGGCCGGAGGCTTCACAATATCCGCCTCGCCACGAGCATTCTTCGGGATCTTTTCCGGCATTTCATGTATTAACTGCATTACCCCAAGCCGACCAGTTTCAGTATCACCCTCGTCGCCATTTTCTTCGCACAAGATAGCATTCAACCTTCCCCGCTTTGGGCAATCCCTCATTCGATGGTCACCACTGTAGATAAAACATCCCTTCTTCGTTCGGTCCGCATTATTGGACTGAGACGATCCCTCGGTCTGCACTGTTATCTCTTTAGTAGCTCTAAAACCATCAAACTTGCCTTTGCCCTTTCCAGCACCCTTCTTTACCTGTTCCGGGCCTGGGCCACCAACTCGATAACCCATCAATCGATCAGCAGCAGCCATGGCAGATTGCAAATCCTTGACACCTTGCCTTCTCAATTCGGTTTGTGCCCAAGGTTGTAATCCAGCCATGAAGTTGAACACCTTGTCTTCTTCCGACATATCTTTCACATCCAACAGCAACGTACTGAACCGTTTCACATATTCCTGAACAGTCCCTTTATGTCTCAACTCACGAAGGGCTTCACGTGCAACCCACGATACGATACATGGCAGGAACTGCTCCTTGAGTTCCTGTTTCAACATTTCCCACGAACCAATCTTCTCACGATCGGCAGTTGCGCCTTCCGACTGACGCGTACGCCACCACAACTTGGCGTCACCAGTAAGGTACATACTGGCTATGGAAACCTTCTCCTCACTTGGAACATATGCAGCATGAAAGTAAGTTTCCATGTCCCAAAGGAAGTTCTCCAATTCTTTGGCGCTTCTCTCGCCGTCAAATGATTTTGGATTGGGCATCTTGAACCTGGATGAAGATGATGAGTTCCCTTGACTCCCACAGCCAATAACCGCCATCCTCAACAACCTGCATTCGTCCCGATCGCACCCAATGGACATCCACTGCCTCGCTTACGGAACTGATCTCCTCTTGAACCGAAACGAGCCTTCCTTCCACGAAATTAGGGATTTCGTCCATAGATTTCTGGATTACTTCCGCCATAGCACGGAGTTTTACGAAATCGGTCTCCAGCATTGAGATCCGTTCGAAAACTACTGCTACAACCGGAACTGGTGTAGGTTGCCCCATCAAAGTTTCTAACCTTTGAATCCTCTCGTCCATAGCCGCGATCTCATCTCTGCGGTCCACATCTCTTGCATCTCGAGGTGCCATAACGCAACAACTTTTCCCTGAGAACCCACCAACGGGTCTCCGATACCAAATTGTCACGGGTCCAAACTGGACTAGAATTTTTCGCCAAAAATTCCACCCCGTGTCGGCACTGATTGTCCGCACAACAACCAGTCAGCCTTCGATCCTCACCAAACACTCGTGTTTACCTTACAACACTCGTGTTTTGTATGATTAGATTTGCAGCCCAAAGCCACCTTTAGTGTTTGAAGGAGTATGCAGCGGAATACAATCAAAACACTTAAAGGCACACACAATTTACGGGGACAATTCCCCAACCTTGAATATTATTTGCACTCTTAATATACAAGGAAAAAGGCCTCGCTGTACAACTCTCAAAGATCCCACGATCCCTCTCGCTGCCTACAAAAAGTGTACAAACACCTATTTATAGCCCAAGCAAAGGACTAGATCGGTTGACAACCCCAACCGCTAGGTTAATCCCGACACTCCACGTGTCGATGTTGTAATACCCGTACTTTTATTGATTGTTTGACTTTGTCATCATCCTTATTTTGTCGCTCTGTAAATGCTTCGAGATGTTGTTGATATTGTTATTGAGTTTCGTATCTCGTTTGGTTCTTGATCATGTCGTTTAGACCTTGCGGAAATGTTCTGTGCCAGAGATATAGCGCACGCTAGGCCTAGGCTAACGCACGCTAATTCTGCTTGATTAGCGCACGCTAGCTCTGAGCCGTAGCGCGCGCTAAGTGGATCAGTCAGGTCAGAACCAGTATTTCGGACTGCTCTCTGGACTGGCGGATTAACGCACGCTAGGAGTTTGTTAGCGCGCGCTATCCATGGATAGTAGCGCACGCTAACATCCGTCCGTAGCGCACGCTACCGGGCTGGTCAGTAGAGGCAGTGAGGTTGCCAGGTTTTCTGGACTATCAGATAGCGTACGCTAGGCTTCGGCTAGCGCACGCTAAAGCTATTGCATAACGCACGCTAAACAATAGCGGTAGCGCACGCTAAGTTTTGAGCAGGGCAGAGACAGTAAGTTCTGGACTCCAGTATTGGATGCCACATTTTGGTCTAGCGCACGCTAGGGACAGACGATTAGCGCACGCTAACGGGGCCGACAGAAGCCACTGGACTATCCGGTGACTTCGCTAGCGGACGCTAATGAAGGAGGCGTAGCGTGCGCTAGACTGGACAGGTATATATATGGCAGTTGACTTTATTTTCGTCATTTCTCACCTTCTTCACTCCTTTTCGACGGGAATCACTCGGGAGAGGCGATCTTAGGCGATTGGAAGCGATCTTCCTTCTAACAACAATATATTTGGTTGGAGAACAAGGATTTCTCAACATCTAATTCCTCCTAACGTCCGAATCAAGGTAAAAATCCTTAGAACCCTACCTTTTGGGAATTTTGGGGTTTTTCGTAGATTCATCCGATTTACCCGCTTTGAAGCTTGAGAACTTTGAGATTATGATGTATCTATACCGTATGCATGCTTTTCCTATGATTTTATGGTTTGGATTGTGCCGTTTTCGGACTTGTGAGATTTTGGACGATTTTCCAACCTCTAGTTGATTATCCGTATATCTTTATAAATCGTAGACGGGTTTTGGGGGTTTCTTCATGTAATTTTAATATGGATAATTGATTATAATATTCCTTGCGAATCGTTTAGGTGCCGGAAGCGCGTTCTTGGACCTACCGAACTCATACCTTTTTCCATTCGAATTGTCGATGTCTCAAAGGCAAGTATATATTTATGAATGTGCGTTCTCGACTTTGAAAGTATGAAATATTGATGGTATGATTATTTCTAGCCACTCCGGGGCGGGCCGACGGGTCCCCTGAGGGTTTCGTAGCCTCTGGTGCGATTCCACGGTTGATATGAACGAACCGTTTCTACGGCATTCATATGAAATATTGTTGGCATGTAATGAACGAACCGTTTTGACGGCATTCCTACATGTAACGGCGTATGATATGAATGAACCGTTTCTACGGCATTCACATACGTCTTGAGATTTTAGTCATTCCGGAATACTAGTCTTGAATTGATGAATTGATGGTTACCTTTACTTTATTGTCGAGGAATATTGTGTTTCATACTTGATATACTTGCACTAGCTATTCGACGGCTAACCCCTTTATGGGGGAAATACGTTTTATGTATTTCAGGTTCCAGGAGAGCGGACAGGCAGGTATCGGGTCGGGATGAAGATGGTGGGCGAGTGTGATACTGTGTCTTTCTTCCAGTTATGTTTGGAGTTTCCCATTCAGTATTGTTGTACTGGATTGGCTATTGAATACTCGAGTATTGTTTTCCCTTTTCCTTGATGTTCCGGCCTGTGTTTGCCGAAGTATTGATTCGAGTTGTGATGTTTGTGAATAGATTGGTTATGTTTTGAATATATTTGTATTGTTCTTAATTCCATTGTATGTAGACCTCCTCGGTCAAAATTTATAGTTCCGCGTATATTTAGCCTTGTGGGTCCCACGGCGGGGCTTACGGCGCTGTAATATTCCCTGAATAACTTGGGGGTGTTACAGAATATGGTATCAGAGCTTAGGTCTATGGATACCTAGGATGTCGGTCTTTTGGGTCGATCGAGTCGTTAATTGTCCGCAGTATCACTACTCTGCCATCATCACAGTGCGACCGGTACTTGTAAGACCTCTCACTCTTCTGGTGTTTCCTTATTCGTTTTGCTTCCTTTTATCGGTATTCTTGAGAATCGGACACTTTGATGACGCGTGATTGAATTGTGCTTACGTGACTTGTGTGTTCTTCAATATGTCAGCTGGTAGGGGCCGTGGCCGTGGTCGTGGCCGTGGACGAGGAAGAGGTCGTGGCGCGGCCGTTTCCATCGATTCGATGGGTCGACCAACCCTGCTTTGTCGAACTCGGTGCATCCCGACACCGAGAGTCAAGACGACCGACGGTCGTGGGAACAACGCGAAGTTGGAGTGGCGAATGCACTTCAACAATTGGCTACTCAAATGACTATTTTGGCCCAAACTGCTCAAATTAATAACCCGAACCCAAACACGGATGCCTTGCTTGAGAATGTAATCCGTATGCACCCTCCACGCTTTGGCGGTGCCACGCACTGCTAGTCGGGAAGATTGGCTAGCAGAATTGGAGAAGATTTTCGAGGCAGTTGATTGCCCCGAGGTGAGGAAAGTACCGATTGCTCAGTATTTCCTCACTAAGGAGGCCGCTACTTGGTGGAAGGTCATCAAGCCACAGGATCGTATTGCCTCGTGGGATGAATTTAAGGAGCTCTTGGAGGCTGAGTTTTGTCCTTGGCCGGTACGAGAGAGCCGAATCCGAGCCTTCTTCGAGGCTAAACCACAAGATATTCCCGTTTCGCAGGCGGTCGTGGAGTACAACCAACAATTGATCCACGTGAAGGATCAAGTGCGTAACGAGTGTGATAAGATCCGTTATTTTGATATGCGGATGAATTTGGACTTACGGCGGTACATGGCCGGATTTGCTTGTACCACACTGAAAGAGTATCAGGACAGAGCTTTAGCCCATGATATGTTGAGCCCCGACAACGATACCGTGGAAGAATCGAAGAAGCAGAAAGTAGCGAGGAATTTTTCTAACTCTGAGAGTGGCAACTTTCAGAAGTCATGCATAACTAACTGCTCACGGACAAATGTCACGTTCTAATAAAGGAAAGAGGGGTTACCGTCCTACTTCGGGTACCACCAATCGCGCGGTGACTTGCTATAATTGTGGCCGTTCAGGCCACATTAATTTGGAATGCCACTTTCCACCATTGAAGTGTCACACGTGCGGACAGATGGGACATAGAGCGGCTTATTGTTCCGAGCCGAATCAGACTTTGGACACTCGGGCTTCTGCCCCAGCTGGTCAACCTCAGCAGAATTTCGGCAGGGGCCGGGGACGGGGTCGAATGTTGAGGGGGAAACTCTAGCGTCGGTTCGGTGCAAACACGAGTTTATGAGATGAGTCGAGTGCATTTAACCCGACGCGGGCGGTGGCTTCAGTACCATTCATATCCTATCTCATCCATTCCGTACTTTTGATTCGGGTGCTACACATTCTTTTATTTCTTTGGAGTGTGTACGCTTTGAATATAACTTGTCTGATCGCTATGATCCCTTCATCGTGAGATCGCTAGCTGGGATAGAATTGTGGGGAACCGGGAGATTAGAGATTTTCCGGTGATTATATCCTAGATGGAATGGTTATCGAATTTAATTGTAGTTGATATGAAAGGCGAGGACGTGATCCTCGGCGAGATCGGCTTGATAGTCATCAAGCGATTATGAACTACCGTACCAAGGTTATCACCATGATGACTAAAGACGGATCCGAGTACTCATTTTTGGGGCGTAAGTCGGGACTATCCAAGTTACTTATCGGTGCCATGAAGGCCGTAAAACTTTTGAATAAAGGTTGTGCGGGCTATCGGTGTTATGCCTTGAAAACTAAGGAAATGAAATCGATTTCTCTTCGATTCCGGTTGTTAGTGAGTACCCGATGTTTTTCCGAATGACCTCCCGGGATTACCGCCAGATCGAGAGATAGAATTTACCGTGGACTTGGAGCCAGATGCGGCTCCGATTTCTAAAGCACCTTACCGGATGGCACCTTCCGAGATGCAAGAATTGAAGAATCAATTGGGAGAACTTCTGGAAAAAGGGTACATCAGACCGAGCGCTTCGCCTTGGGGCGCGCCTGTTCTTTTCGTGAGGAAGAAGGATGGTTCACTACGTTTGTGCATCGACTACCGCGAGCTGAACAAAGTAACCATCAAGAACAAGTACCCTTTACCTCGTATAGACGATTTATTTAATCAATTGCAAGGAGCTGCGGTTTTCTCGAAGATTGATTTAAGATCCGAGTATTATCAACTCAGGGTGAGGGAGTTCGACGTTCCGAAGACGGCGTTTCGGACGAGATATGGGCATTATGAATTTGTAGTTATGCCTTTTGGGTTGACTAATGCGCCGGCAGTTTTCATGCAGTTAATGAATAAAATATTCATCGAGTACCTCGACAGGTGTGTGGTCGTCTTTATTGATTTACATCTTGATCTATTCTCGAGATAAGGAGGAACATGCCCGACACTTGCGTTTGATATTAGACATTTTGAGAATCGAGCATCTCTATGCGAAATTCTCGAAATGTGAGTTTTGGTTGGAAGAAGTTATGTTTCTCGGCCATGTGATTTCGGCCGAAGGAGTTCGTGTAGACCAAGAAGATAGAGGCAGCTAGATTGGGCACCGCCTAAAAATGTTAAGGAAGTTCGTAGATTTTGGGCCTTGGCTGGTATTACCGTCGGTTTGTCGAGGGGTTCTCGAAACTCGCTCGGCCGCTTACGAAATTACTCCAAAAGACCGAAAAGTTTGTTTGGACGGATGAGAGACAACAGAGCTTCGATGAACTGAAGAAACGTTTGACTTCAGCGCCGATTTTAACCTTACCACATGGTAGCGAGGGCTTTGCAGTTTATAGTGACGCTTCGGGTCAAGGCCTGGGCTGTGTGCTCATGCAGCATGATAAGACGATAGCTTTTGCGTCTCGACAATTAAAGCCTTATGAGATGAATTATCCTACTCACGATTTAGAGTTGGCCGCAATTGTCTTCGCACTCAAGATTTGGCGGCATTATTTGTATGGTTCACCGTGCCGGATTTATACCGATCACAAGAGCCTGAAATATATTTTCAGTCAGAAGGAGCTGAATATGAGACAGAGACGTTGGTTAAAGTTGATAAAGGATTATGATTTGGAAATTCTTTACCACCCCGGGAAAGCCAATGTCGTTGCGGATGCTTTGAGCCGCAAATCGGCGTCTCTTCAAATGCTCGAGGTTCTTACATCTCGCATTTAAAATTCGTGACTTAATTGAGCAAGGGATAGAAGTTTGGCTTCAACGAGTACAGTGACACTGTACTCTCGAAATTACTTCGTCTTTAGTTGATGACATCAAAGGGAAGCGGTGGAGTGACCCGATGATTTCTCAATCGAAGGAAGATGTAATTAAAGGAAAAGCTCCTGGCTTTATGGTTCACGAGGATAGTATTCGAGATTTCAGGCAGGTGCTTTGTGTTCCGAACGATTTAGAGTTGAGGCAGAAAATTCTCCGAGAAGCGCATGCTACGCCTTACTCAATCCACCCCGGGACGAGTAAGATGTACAAAGATTTGAAGCGTAATTTTTGGTGGAATAACATGAAGAAGGATGTTACGGAGTTTGTACTACGGTGCTTGACGTGTCAACAAGTCAAGATCGAACATCAACGACCAGCGGGGTTGTTGAAACCGCTTCCCATTCCCGAGTGGATGTGGGAAGACATTTCTATGGATTTCATCGCTGGCATGCCGAGAACTCGGGCCGGAATGAATATGATTTGGGTAATTGTCGATCGGCTGACCAAGTCTGCACACTTCTTGGGTATTAAGGACACTTGGGGACCGGATAGACTGGCTCGAACCTTTATTGCTGAGATCGTGAGATTACACGGTGCCCCCAAGACCATTGTTTCTGATCGAGACGGCCGTTTCGTATCGCACTTTTGGCAAGCCGTTCATCAGGCTTTGGGTACTGAGTTTAGATTGAGCACTTATTTTCATCCTCAGTCGGATGGACAAACAGAGATAACGATTCAGACATTGGAAGATATGTTACGGGCTTGTGCCTTGGACTGGAGTAATGATTGGGAGCTTCACTTGCCGTTGATCGAGTTTACTTACAATAATAGTTGGCATGCGTCGATCAAAATGGCACCCTTCGAGGCACTTTATGGTAGGCGATGTAGGTCGCCATTATGTTGGGACGAGGCTTCTGAGCTAGTTGGGACGGAGCCGGATATGTTGATGGAGACTAAGGAAAAGATTTCTATTATCCGGGACCGATTACTGGCTGCCCAGAGTCGTCAGAATTCTTATGCTGATACTTGTCGTCGACCCTTGGAGTTCGAAGTGGGGGATCATGTCTTACTCAAGGTGTCGCCGACCCGTGGAGTTTTCCGCTTCGGGAAAAAGGGGAAACTTAGTCCGAGGTATATCGGACCTTTCGAGATTTTGGACAGAGTTGGAGATTTAGCTTATCGCTTGGCCTCCAGCTTTGAGTCACGTCCATAGTGTTTTTCATGTGTCTCAGTTGAGAAATTACGTACCGGATCCGAGCCACATCATCGACTACAGTGAGATTGACGTAGCCGAGGATATTACCTTTCCGGAGAGACCCGTGAAGATCCTTGAGCGTCGCGAGAAACAACTTCGGCATAAGACCATTCCACTGGTTAAAGTGCAATGGTCGAGACATGGAGTCGAGGAGGCAACTTGGGAGACGGAAGAGAAGATGCGGGTGGAATACCCCGAACTATTTATTTCTTAAGTTTCGGGACGAAACTTCTTTTTAGAGGGGGAGAATGTAATACCCGTACTTTTATTGACTGTTTGACTTTGTCATCCTCCTTATTTTGTCGCTCTGTAAATGCTTGGAGATGTTGTTGATATTGTTATTGAGTTTCGTATCTCGTTTGGTTCTTGATCATGTCGTTTAGACCTTGCGGAAATGTTCTGTGCCAGAGAAATAGCGCACGCTAGGCCTAGGCTAACGCACGCTAATTCTGCTTGATTAGCGCACACTAGCTCTGAGCCGTAGCGCGCGCTAAGTGGATCAGTCAGGTCAGAACCAGTATTTCGGACTGCTCTCTGGACTGGCGTATTAACGCACGCTAGGAGTTTGTTAGCGCGCGCTATCCATGGATAGTAGCGCACGCTAACATCCGTCCGTAGCGCACGCTACCGGGCTGGTCAGCAGAGGCAGTGAGGTTGCCAGGTTTTCTGGACTATCAGATAGCGTACGCTAGGCTTCGGCTAGCTGATCGCTAGAATTCGCGTAGTATGGTTTTCAAATTCGATCAATTTTAAAATTTGTAAAACCTCGAAGTAATTCCAAGGTGTCGAACCCAAGGAAATTGATGTGTCGAAAATAAAGGAAGTAACTCTACTCAAAATTTGACTGCTATTTAGGAATCCGAAAGTTTGTTTTGATTCTAATTATCTAACTTTAAAAATCGAAAAATAAAAATTAAATAAAAGATGAATTATCTAAATCAAGCAAATAAACAAATTAGCAAGATAAAATCACAAGTTGAAAGCTAATTGATCCTAGGGTAGTATCATCTAATTGAGTTCACACAATCCATTCACTTGATTCCTTTTCCCCAAATTTTAATTCAATCCTAGAAATAATCACTCAGCCGATCTAGAATTCCGATCAAGGCAACCTAGAAAGATAGTTAATTTTAAACCCTTTTTCCCGCTAAGGCTCAAAGAATTTAAATCACTTAAAAAGCGCTAACTTATTTATCTATGATTTATCTTACTCCACTTAGGTCTTAAGATTAAATCATATTGTGTATCAAGTATTTCCACTAATTAATTAATCCTTCCGGGCAAAATCAATTAGCTAACATGCATCGATTAAGGGCCCTTTAATCTAGCATGAGATTTGACACATCTTGATCACAAGTCTAGGATGGAAGGTAAAAAGGTAATCAAAGGAACATCATGTGAACATCAATTAAATTTACTAACCCTAGAATTAATCAATGAATTTAGCCAGACATAATTGAAATTAAACAAGAAATAGATGGAGAATTCATATTATTAATATGAAAAGAGAGATTACAACCCTTACGGATGAACTCCGAGTCTTCAATCTCCGAAAAACAATAATAATTGCTGCCTCCAAAAAGTTCTTGTATCCCAAGAATTAATCTTGCCAAAATATGTAAAAGATTGCAAAAGATGATAAAAGATGAAAAAGAATGATCCAAGATAGTAAAACTAGGTCTAGCAGGAGGTTTATATAGCCTAAGGGGGTTAAACTCCCGATTAGCCCTAATTTAGGAAACAAAATCTATCCAAAAGAGTCAAAATCCGTCAAAACACGAAAGCCCGCGTAGCAGCCTATCGGCCTGGCCTATCGGTCGATAGCTTGCCCGATAGTTGGTTCGTCGGTCGACTTCACTCGATAGGGCAGGAACACCTTTCGGACGCACCTATCGGCCGATAGGCTGAGCCGATAGGGTGGTCTGTCTCTTGCAAAAAATCCGTTTCTTCCGTCCGTGACTCGACTCTCGGTCCTTTGTCTCGTTTTGGGTCCTTTTGGCTCTAAAAACTTGCAAACACACTAAAACCAACCCAAACGCGTAATACGGCTCGACTAATCATAAATAAGCCAAATACGAGCACATTAATCACGAAACGAGATAAAAACCTAGTATAAAATCCTAGAAATAAGTGGTAAAATTACCACTTATCAACCCCCCCCAAACTTAAGCCTTGTTCGTCCCGAACAACAAAAAGAAAAGAAAAAGAATGTCGTGAATCATCGTGCAACTCATAGTGTTCAACCTAATCAATACTATCCTGTAATTCTCTCTAAATAATCCGAGTGTCGTAAAAGCGAGCTGCACTCAGAATAATGATTCCGCAAAGTAGACAAGTTCAGTCCTAATCATTCGTTCATGAAGAAAATCCAGCTCAAAGATTAACAAAACGTGAGTCAAATCGACCGTCAATATGAAAGGCTAAAATAAACAAGCTAGTTCGTCCCGTTACACAGTCTAGTGGCGCAATTTCACGAGTTTCATAAGAAATAAACCTCGGGCAGTATTCCCTTATATATATGTTCAAGAATTTGATTCGAGTTGACCACTAGGTTAGGATCTCGGGATGTTTCATCGGGGTAATCCTAGGGTGGAACTTCCATTCTCATGTATTAGGAAACCGTTTGACGTAAAAGACACTCATGGGGCACATGGATGCTTCTAGTTACTAAGTTCCCGTCTAAAGCGGAGAAACAACTCGAATATATAATTTCCGCATGTTCGAATCAAGGTCGCCGTTTTGCGCGAGAGTAAACAACGGGTTACGCGAATACCCCCGGTTACTAGGTTCCCTATCATTGGCACATGTGAAATATCTAAATCACTAGTCTAATCAGGGTCGTCGTTTTACGCGAGGGTAAACAACGGGTCACGCGAATGCCCCCGGTTACTAGACTTCCCTTCATAGAACAACATTATCTCAACTTTTGGGAAAAACTGACCGACTCTAAACTCACTCTAAGTGCCAACACGACTAAAGAAACAGTACGACTCACTATCCGGAAGATGTAACCAAACGTATTGACGGTGATTTTAAAACAAGTATGTATCGTCTAGGGCTGGCAAAAAAATCCGAAAAATCCGATATCCGTCAGAAATATCTGTATTTGTATCCGAAAAAAGCGAATATTATCCGTATCCGAAAAAAAGCGGATACGGATATTATTTGTATTCGAAAATTCCGGATACGGATATGGATATAGACGCATCCGTATCCGAAAATATCCGTATCCGAGATAAATTATATATAATAAATAATTTTAAGATATTTTTAATATATAATTACAAAATATAACACATTTTATATTTATAATAATATAAATTTTTATAAATATAATTTGGTTTTAGATCTTAGTAGATCACTACTATAATTGATATTCCTAAATTTTCAAAAAATAAAAAAGTAATTTGGTTGGAGATCTTCGTAGATCTTTAATTAAGTGATATGTTTATACTAAGTTATCTATAATTATTTCTATCTTTAACACAACAATCAAGTAGCCCAAGTGGTTGGAGTGTGGCTTTAAAAATCCACAAAGAGAGGAGTTGTGGGTTCAAATCCCTTTGCACCCATTTATTTTTGAAAAATAAACCAGGAATTGCAGATTCGGATTCGGATATTATCCGTATCCGGATAATATTCGCCGGATTCGGATACGGATAAGGTTTTCCCGGATATTCCCGGATTCGGATACGGATTCGGATACGGATTCCTGGTTCCGGATTCGGATATGGATATAGCCATATTCGTATCCGTATTATCCGATTGCCACGCCTAGTATCGTCTCTTATCTGCCAAGACCTCTACAATCACGAAAAATTTTGGACCTAAATGAATACTATGCAAAACAGAAATAACTGACTACAACTCGACTAAAACTCGACCGTTTCTTCAGAGAGAAAAACAGTGTCGTAACATCGGTATCACACAAATAGAAGCACGAAAAATTCACGAATAAAGAAAAACTAAGACAAGCAAGGCCTCAAAGCAAACAACGAAAAGCAAATAAAAGCAAACACGAAAGCAAAATACTACTACGACCTAAAAAAAAAAGAAACTAGCAAACACACCAAACGAAAATGAACATAAAAAAAAAAACTAAAAACTAAGCAACAAAAGCCAAAACCACGCAACACCAATATGATAAGCACAAATAAAAACAACGGGCACTAACACAAGCAAATAATGATACAAGGCAAACAAGGTACTCACACGTAAAGAAATTAACAAAGCCGCACTTCTTCCCCCCCCCCCCCCCAAACTTATTTCGCATCCCAAAGGAGGAATAAGTTTGAAAAGAGAAAGGAGTGGCTTTGTTAATGGAGTACCTGATCACTGTGGCGGAAATGGCGGGTTTGTCGGCGAGCTCGGATCATAGCGGGCATGTGAATCGGGGAAAGGAGCAAAGTGGTACATCTCGTGTAGCATTCGGTTGTAGTGGTCCTCCTGGGCCCACCTATCTTCCTGCCTCTTCCTCTCTTGCTCCCTCCAAGAACGGCTCATATCGGGTGGGATATCGGTCGATAGGATCTGCCTATCGACCACTGCTTTCAACATGTAATTTTTTTTTTCTCAGCCTATCGTCCGGGCCTATCGGCCGATAGGCTCGTCCGATAGGATCGTCTGTCTCAAAAAAAAATTTCAACTTTTTCTATTTCGCATACTTGGTCCCGTTTTTGCTTGGATATGGCGATTAAAGGCCTGCAAGTATCCAAAACTCGGCGTGCATGGATTAGAACTTAACAAAACTAACAAAGCTACTACGAAACTAGAAACTACAAAAATCACGCAAACGAAAAATCGAAAACAAACGAATAAAACGAACTAATATACATACGTTGGGTTACCTCCCAACAAGTGCTACGTTTAACGTCTTTAGCTAGACGATACCTCATTCATTCCGGGTCTTCAGCGACAACTCCCCCTTGAACGGGTTTGTTGATATCAAGATAGCATACATCCCTCTCATTAGATCGACTCTCGTTCGCCTCCAACATTCGAACATACTTTGGCAAATCCTCGTAAATTTCTTCAACATCGGAATGTGAGTAAATGGAGTGTGAAATGCAATGCTCCAACAAGTCGGTCGGGGGCGGCATAATAGACTCAATTTCATAACATTCCTCGGGCGCATCCTCGGGCTTCTTCATCGCGTCATAGATGGAAATTTTCAGATTTTGATCATTAACCGGAAAGTAAGATCACCCTCGACGCCGATAAGTGCTCTCCCGCCGCTAGAAACGGTCTCCCAAAGATCAATGGTTGATTCTCGTCCTCGGGCATATCAAGAACTACGAAATCGGCCGGGAAGACTAAGTGTTGGACTCTAACGAACACATCCTCCACAATTCCCCTCGGATAAGCGATCGACCGGTCCGCCATGAGTAGAGAAATGGTAGTCGGCTTCATCTCCCCAATCTTCAACTTCTTAAAGATGGATAGAGGCATAATATTGATGCTTGCCCCGAGATCACACAACCCATTACGGAACGTTTGGTCGCCAATCTTGCATGTCAAAGTAAAACGTCCCGGATCCTTCTGCTTGAGCGGGAGCTTGTTTTGAATGATAGCGCTACACTCCTCTGTCAAATGTATTGTTTCAAACTTTGCCAACTTCCTCTTGCTTTCCACAGCGTCTTTCAAGAATTTAACGTACCCCGGCATGTCTCTCAAAGCGTCTAGAAGTGGAATGTTGATATTCACCTTTTGAAACATGTCGATAAATCGTTGAAGCTTTTCATCATGTCTCGACTTGGCCAATCACTGTGGAAATGGAGCTTTCACCTCAAAATCCTTCACATTCGAACTTCCAGGAGCCTTTCGGCCGATAGGGGGGTCGATAGGCTCCACTGCCGGCATTCTGTCTGGGTATCGGGTGGGCCTATCGGCCGATAGTCTTGGCCGATGGGCCTGCTGCATTTCATCTTCTTTCTCGTTCTCGGCTCCCGTTTCTAGTACATCCTCGTTTCTGCATTTCTCAACTTCAGCCCCATGATTATCGTACTTTGTCCCACTCCGAAGCTCGATTCCGTTGCATTGTTGCGTCTTCGGGTTGGTCTCGGTCGCTCGGAAAATGGCCCGGCTTATGAAATCCGGCAGGCGTTCGCCATTTGACTCATTTGGGTCTCCACCATCGACATCTGCTTTGTCAAGGCTATCACTGAGTTTCCAATAGATGTCACACTATGCTCGAGAGCCCCGAACCTCTTGTCTGCTTTATAAATAAAATCTTTTTGACTTGCCTCTAACCGTTCCAACATCTCTTCCATCGGTGTCTTAGCAATCGGCTCTTGAATAACCCCGTTTTTCACGTTAAATCCGGTGGTGGCTGGAGAGCATTGTTCGGGTTGGCATAGGAGAAATTAGGGTGGTTTCGATTGTTCGGATAATAGTTCCCCCTATTTCCCCCTTGCCGGAAGTTTCCTCCTTGCACGTAATTCAAATCCTCCTCAATTGCAATAGGCTCGTTTAGCTCTTCAAAAACCGCATTGACTCCCAAAGTCTTCTTTTTTAGCATCTCAAGCTCTTTTTGTTGTCTTTCAAATTTCGCCTTCAAATCACCGTAGGCGTCCTCGTCACCGGATGGAACCTTTCTTCTCGTCATCTTCCTATCGGTCACCTCCTCATAATCATTGTTGACTGCTAGCTCGATGAGATTCTTGGCCTCTTCATAATCGTTAGCAAGAAATCCCCCTTTCGATGAATAGTCCAACTCTCTTCTAGCCTTCCTCGTTAAACCCCGATAAAACCGAATATAGATTTCCTCCTTGTCAATTCCATGCTGTGGGCATTTGCGAAGTAGCTTCTTAAATCGGATCCATGCTTCGTATAAGTATTCATCCTCATATTGCTCGAATTGCAAGATATCGTTAATTTGTTTTTGCACCTTCGAGGGAGGATAGAACTGTGCTAAGAACAACCGAGTCATCTCTCTCCAAGTACCAATTTCCTTCCGATCTAGGCTCTTGTACCAATCTAGCGCATCGTCTTCTAAGGAAAACCGGAATAGGCGGAGCTTAATGACATCCGGAGGCACTCCGTTTTGCTTGATGGTGGCACATATGTCCAAAAACGACTCAAGATGAGCGTTTGGATCTTCATTAACTCCTCCTCCGTATGTTTGAGACTTCACCGTAGTGATGAGGGACGGATTAAGCTCGAAGTTGTTGGCATCGATCTTCCCCCAACCTCCTTCTTGATAATCGTCCAGCTTAGGTCGAAAGCGGGCATTCAAAGGAATCTTCTCGGGACGAGCGAGTTCTCGTGGTGGGTCAACAATGCCGGCCATGGTATCAACGAAAGGTATAGAAATAGTCTCGGTTCTCGCTTCTTGCTTCTTCCTCCTTAAAGACTTCTCGATTTCCGGATCCAAAGGAAATAAGTCCTTTCTTTGGGATTTTGTGATCATGCACCGCCTACAAGGAAGAGAAAACAAGATGTGAGGAAACGAGATCGAATATTAATAATAATAGTAAACAACCTAAAGTAACAATCTCTTCTTTTTCGAATTATCCCCTAAAGTTTTCTATCAACTCCCCGGCAACGGCGCCAAAAATTGATCGCTAGAATTCGCGTAGTATGGTTTTCAAATTCGATCAATTTTAAAATTTGTAAAACCTCGAAGTAATTCCAAGGTGTCGAACCCAAGGGAATTGATGTGTCGAAAATAAAGGAAGTAATTCTACTCAAAATTTGACTGCTATTTAGGAATCCGAAAGTTTGTTTTGATTCTAATTATCTAACTTTAAAAATCGAAAAATAAAAATTAAATAAAAGATGAATTATCTAAATCAAGCAAATAAACAAATTAGCAAGATAAAATCACAAGTTGAAAGCTAATTGATCCTAGGGTAGTATCATCTAATTGAGTTCACACAATCCATTCACTTGATTCCTTTTCCCCAAATTTTAATTCAATCCTAGAAATAATCACTCAGCCGATCTAGAATTCCGATCAAGGCAACCTAGAAATATAGTTAATTTTAAACCCTTTTTCCCGCTAAGGCTCAAAGAATTTAAATCACTTAAAAAGCGCTAACTTATTTATCTATGATTTATCTTACTCCACTTAGGTCTTAAGATTAAATCATATTGTGTATCAAGTATTTCCACTAATTAATTAATCCTTCCGGGCAAAATCAATTAGCTAACATGCATCGATTAAGGGCCCTTTAATCTAGCATGAGATTTGACACATCTTGATCACAAGTCTAGGATGAAAGGTAAAAAGGTAATCAAAGGAACATCATGTGAACATCAATTAAATTTACTAACCCTAGAATCAATCAATGAATTTAGCGGACATAATTGAAATTAAACAAGAAATAGATGGAGAATTCATATTATTAATATGAAAAGAGAGATTACAACCCTTACGGATGAACTCCGAGTCTTCAATCTCAAAAAACAATAATAATTGTCCGCCTCCAAAAGTTCTTGTATCCCAAGAATTAATCTTGCCAAAATATGTAAAAGATTGCAAAAGATGATAAAAGATGAAAAAGAATGATCCAAGATAGTAAAACTAGGTCTAGCAGAGGTTTATATAGCCTAAGGGGTTAAACTCTGATTAGCCCTAATCTAGGAAACAAAATCTATCCAAAAGAGTCAAAATCCGTCAAAACACGAAAGCTCGCGTATGACTTATCGGCCTGGCCTATCGGTCGATAGCTTGCCCGATAGTTGGTTCGTCGGTCGACTTCACTCGATAGGGCAGGAACACCTTTCGGACGCACCTATCGGCCGATAGGCTGGGCCGATAGGGTGGTCTGTCTCTTGCAAAAAATCCGTTTCTTCCGTCCGTGACTCGACTCTCGGTCCTTTGTCTCGTTTTGCGTCCTTTTGGCTCTAAAAACCTGCAAACACACTAAAACCAACCCAAACGCGTAATACGGCTTGACTAATCATAAATAAGCCAAATACGGGCACATTAATCACGAAACGAGATAAAAACCTAGTATAAAATCCTAGAAATAAGTGGTAAAATTACCACTTATCACTAGCGCACGCTAAAGCTATTGCATAACGCACGCTAAACAATAGCGGTAGCGCACGCTAAGTTTTGAGCAGGGCAGAGACAGTAAGTTCTGGACTCCAGTACTGGATGCCACATTTTGGTCTAGCGCACGCTAGGGACAGACGATTAGCGCACGCTAACGGGGCCGACAGAAGCCACTGGACTATCCGGTGACTTCGCTAGCGCACGCTAATGAAGGAGGCGTAGCGTGCGCTAGACTGGACAGGTATATATATGGCAGTTGACTTTATTTTCGTCATTTCTCACCTTCTTCACTCCTTTTCGACGGGAATCACTCGGGAGAGGCGATCTTAGGCGATTGGAAGCGATCTTCCTTCTAACAACAATATATTTGGTTGGAGAACAAGGATTTCTCAACATCTAATTCCTCATAACGTCCGAATCAAGGTAAAAATCCTTAGAACCCTACCTTTTGGGAATTTTGGGGTTTTTCGTAGATTCGTCCGATTTACCCGCTTTGAAGCTTGAGAACTTTGAGATTATGATGTATCTATACCGTATGCATGCTTTTCCTACGATTTTATGGTTTGGATTGTGCCATTTTCGGACTTGTGAGATTTTGGACGATTTTCCGACCTCTAGTTGATTATCCGTATATCTTTATGAATCGTAGACGGGTTTCGGGGGTTTCTTCGTGTAATTTGAATATGGATAATTGATTATCATATTCCTTGCGAATCGTTTAGGTGCCGGAAGCGCATTCTTGGACCTACCGAACTCATACCTTTTTCCATTCGAATTGTCGATGTCTCAAAGGCAAGTATATATTTATGAATGTGCGTTCTCGACTTTGAAAGTATGAAATATTGATGGTATGATTATTTCTAGCCACTCCGGGGCGGGCCGACGGGTCCCCTGAGGGTTTCGTAGCCTCTGGTGCGATTCCACGGTTGATATGAACGAACCGTTTCTACGGCATTCATATGAAATATTGTTGGCATGTAATGAACGAACCATTTTTACGGCATTCCTACATGTAAAGGCGTATGATATGAACGAACCGTTTCTACGGCATTCACATACGTCTTGAGATTTTAGTCATTCCGGAATACTAGTCTTGAATTGATGAATTGACGGTTACCTTTACTTTATTGTGGAGGAGTATTGTGTTTCATACTTGATATACTTGCACTAGCTATTCGACGGCTAACCCCTTTATGGGGGAAATACGTTTTATGTATTTCAGGTTCCAGGAGAGCGGACAGGCAGGTATCGGGTCGGCATGAAGATGGTGGGCAAGTGTGATACTTTGTCTTTCTTCCAGTTATGTTTGGAGTTTCCCATTCAGTATTGTTGTACTGGATTGGCTATTGAATACTCGAGTATTGTTTTCCCTTTTCCTTGATGTTTCGGCCTGTGTTTGCCGAAGTATTGATTCGAGTTGTGATGTTTGTGAATACATTGGTTATGTTTTGAATACCTTTGTATTGTTCTTAATTCCATTGTATGTAGACCTCCTCGGTCAAAATTTATAGTTCCGCGTATGTTTAGCCTTGTGGGTCCCACAGCGGGGCTTACGGCGCTGTAATATTCCCTGAATAACTTAGGGGTGTTACAGATGTGTGGATAGAGACCACCATGCGTCCCTGCCACTTGTCCCGAGCAGTTTCCCAGCAACTTGCTCGCCATTACCTTGTACTGCCACGTACAAGGTCTTCTGGAGCCGTCCCGCAACCGTCCGTAACCGCTTGCTAGTAACCATCCCGCAACTGGCCTGGTGGATCCCAGCACTCCACCTGGCACATGCAGTCCACCAAGTAACTGCTCACATGCTGACGTGTGCCCCGCACGTCTTATAACTGCTTGGAACCATTCCCGCACAACCGCTCCAAGTAACCGTTCCGTCATGTCGTTGCCTGGAACTATCTCATAACCGTCCCATGCAACTGCCATGACTTGTAACCGCCTCGAACCGTCAATGCCAAGCTTGTGCGCGCTAAATCTGGCGTTCCCTCGCGCCCAAGTCTTGTTCCCACCTAGTCCGAGTCAATTCCCATAGATTTATGCACAAGTGCCCAGCCACTTGCACATTCCCGAGTCTTGCCCACAATGATCCGACAATGCTCGCATATGTCCGCACATGGTCCGTCCCGCACGAACCCTCCCGGTCGTAGGCACACAGCCCCGACCTTTGTCCGCAAGTGTGCACAAATGTCCAACATCTTGTGCACTTGTCCGATTTCTGAACAAGGTCCGCCCAGCACGGCCGAACCCTCTCGGCTGTGGGCACACAGCCCAGGCCTTGTCCGCGCCCGAAGTGTTCGTCGATCGGGTCAGTCCGATCCGGGTCGGGTTTCACCTCCGGGTCGACCCGTGACCCAATCCCATGGCAAGTCCCAGCACCTTCCCAAGTCCTTGGCCGAGCACCTTGGGTCACCCCTTGGGCATGGCCCTCAGTAACTACCTCCCCCCTACAATAGGCTTAGACGGATAAACCCTGGTGATGGCAGTCACCATTGAAAAGCTGAGGAATCACTCGCCTGCCTCCAGCATTGAACCAGCTCAAAACTTCAAAGTAACACGAGATTGTCTTGATTTCATGTCTTAGCTAAGCCTCACACTTGCCAAGAAGCCTCCGAACCACTTTTTATTCCTGTGCCATAGTGTCGTGCCACGCCCAGTCGGCACAGTCTGCCCAGCGACTCGACCGCCTGCCGAGCCCAACGAGTCACCCATGTTAAGGGCCTAACAATAGTCCATAACAGTTAGGTTTCATTTCTTCTGTAATCCTGTTGAACTCTATACGATGTTTTGTTTTAATAAATTTTCCCCCCGTGGGCTTGATTTAAAAAAAAAAAAGCTAAAGAACCGATAAAAATATACTACCCGTCAATAATAGATGCACCGTAGAAAAAACACACCGTTCAATGTATAATATTAATAATTAATATTCTTTGTTATATATTATTTAAAAGAGTAAACTACACCATTCGACCTTCTGGTATGCGTTGACCGACAAGTTTCGTCCTTTGACCGAAAAAATTGCACCGTCCATCCTTAACTACGAAACGTTATGTATCGTTGGTCCCTCGCCCTAACTGGCATCACTAACGGCCGTTATGCCTCGTCCACTCGAGGGTATTTTCGTCTTTTCCCACTCATAAGGACCAACGGTGCAATTTAGTCATTTTATTATTTATTTAACTTATTAAATAATAGTTTTCATCCATTTTTATTCGTTTTTGTCCGTTTTTATATATTTTCATCTGTTTTTATACGTTTCCGTCCGTTTTTACACTTTTTTATCCATTTTTGTCTGTTTTTATACGTTTTCGTCCGGTTTTATACGTTTTCATCCGGTTTTATACGTTTTTGTCCGGTTTTCTTACGTTTTTATCCGTCTTTATCCGTTTTCATCCGCTTTTATACGTTTTCGTCCGTTTTTATACGTTTTAATCCGTTTTTAATTCGTTTTTATGCGTTTTTGTGTGTTTTTATACGTTTCATCCAGTTTTATATGCTTTCGTCCGGTTTTCTTATGTTTTCATACTTTTTTATCCATCTTTATCCGTTTTTATACGTTTTCGTCCGGTTTTCTTACGTTTTCATACGTTTTTATCCGTCTTTATCCGTTTTCATCCGCTTTTATACGTTTTCGTCCGTTTTTATACGTTTTTATCCGTTTTTAATTCGTTTTTATGCGTTTTTGTCTGTTTTTATACGTTTTTATCCGTTTTTAATTCGGTTTTATGCGTTTTTAGCTATTTTTATACGTTTTCATCCGGTTTTATATGTTTTCGTCCGGTTTTCTTATGTTTTCATACTTTTTTATCCGTCTTTATCCATTTTCATCCGTTTTTATATGTTTTCGTCCGGTTTTCTTACGTTTTTATCCGTCTTTATCCATTTTCATCCGTTTTTATACGTTTTCATCTGTTTTTATACATTTTCATCCGTTTTTAATACGTTTTTATGCGTTTTTGTCTGTTTTTATACGTTTTTCATCTGCTTTTCTTATGTTTCCATACGTTTTTATCCGTCTTTTTCCATTTTCATCTGTTTTTATACCCTTTCGGATGAAAATTTTTACCCTAATATATATATATATACATATATATATATATATAGAGAGAGAGAGACCGATTCGGCCTATCGGCTGATTTTTGCAACATTGATAAAACAGATGAAAACGTATAAAAATGGACGAAAACGTATAAAACATAGGAAGACGTATAAAAATGGACGAAAACGTATAAAAACGGACGAAAGCGTATAAAAACAGACGAAAATGTATAAAAACGGACGAAAGCGTATAAAACGGATGAAAACGAATAAAAACAGACAAAAACGGATGAAAACGGGTAAAAATGTAAGGACAACGGACGAAAGCATATAAAAACGGAAGAAAACGTATAAAAACGAACAAAAACGCATAAAAACAATTGAAAACGGCAAAAAACGTATGAAAACGTAAGAAAAGCGGACGAAAGCGTATAAAAATGGAAGAAAACGTATAAAAATGGAGAAAAACGTATACAAACGGATAAAAACGTATAAAAGCGGACGAAAATGTATAAAAAGGGATGAAAATGGATAAATACGGATAAAAACATATGAAAACGTAAGAAAACCGGACGAAAGCGTGTAAAAACGGATAAAAACGAACAAAAACACATAAAAATGGATGAAAACGAATAAAAACGTATGAAAACGTAAGAAAAACGGACGAAAGCGTATAAAAACGGATGAAAACGTATAAAAACGGACGAAAATGTGCAAAACGGATGAAAACGGATAAAGACGGATAAAAACGTAAGAAAACCAGACCAAAACATATAAAACGAGATGAAAACATTTAAAAACACATAAAAACAAATAAAAATGGATAAAAACGTATTAAAAACGGATAAAAACGTATAAAAACGGATGAAACGGATAAAAACGTATAAAAACGGACGAAAACGAATAAAAACGGATGAAAACTATTATTTATTAAGTTAAATAAATGATAAAATGACTAAATTGCACCGTTGGTTCTTATGGGTGGGAAAAGACGAAAATACCCTCGAGTGGACGAGGCATAACGGCCGTTAGTGATGCCAGTTAGGGCGAGGGACCAACGGTACATAACGTTTCGCAGTTAAGGATGGACGATACAATTTTTTCGGTCAAAGGACGAAACTTGTCGGTCAACGCATACCACAAGGACAAATGGTGTAGTTAATCTATTTAAAATTATACACAACTACTAATTTTAATTAAAATAATCCACAAAGAGCTATCCCCACATTGGAGGGATAAAACTCCCACATTGCGGCTGTCAGGAGTCGAACCTGCGTCCTTGTAGCAATCTGCCACCCAGGAACCAGTCGAGCTGCCCATGCGGACTTTAAGTAAGATTCCTTGATAGTAATAGTTGATGTTATTAGGGCTGCCAAACGGTTAGGTTCCGATTAACCGGATCAGGAAAAATCGGTTAATCGGTACCATGTTAGCCCCAAAGTTTCAACCGCAAATTGTATTGTTTTATATATTCAGTTAATCCATAAAAACCATTTTTTTAAACCTATTTGAACAGAAAATATAATATCCATATTCCATAAGTTAATACATGTGCAAACAACATACTTTAAAAATAAAAACCAAAAAATAACCAAACTAACTAAGCTAAACCAAATAACCAATCATCAAATTCTAACATGTACAAATAATAAAAGTATTATTTAATAAATAGTAATTAATATTTATTAATTATTTGCGGTTCGGTTATCGATTTAATCGAGAAATGCAAATCCACTAAAATTCTAACCGCAAACCGCCCCAAGAACCGCACTAACCGTTAGTGCGGTTCTCGGGCAATCGGAACTGTGCGGTTCCGGTTGGTTTCGGTTCTGACCGACAATCGAGAACCATTTAGACAGCCCTAGATGTTATGATTCTTCGAGACGGTTCATTTCGTATTGCTTAATTTAAAAAATGATTAACATCTTGATGAGTTTTTAAATCGAACATTGTTTGGCATATGAATAATTCAATTCTTTTAAAAGTTTACGGGTCATTGACAGTAAATTTTGGAAGCAGCATTCGGGTTGCTTTTAGAAGTTGTTGTCATAACAAATACTGAAAAATAATATTTTATATCTTAAAGTACTTTGAAAATTAATATTTATCAAATACAAATATGTTTAAAATTCACAATTAGTTATTTTCACATCACGGCTGCAACAAACCAAACTAGATTTAAGTCCTCATCCTTGATAGTTTTTTAGAGCACTAGATAGAGTGGTGCCATAGGTTTGGTGCCATAGCAAAAAAGTGCTGCCACGTCAGCAAAACCCTCTATGGCACCACATTCTGACGGTTACCGTTGACACCAGAAAATGTGGTGCCATAGAACAATTTTTTTTTTCATTTATATAAAATAAAACATACAAAATATTAAAATAAACTTCATTAAATTAAAATAAAACACATTACATAGAAATTAAAAAAATACGAAAAAACATTAAAAAAAGACATTAAAATTAAAAATACAGAAAGTGAACTACTCTTCGATTGGATACTTTGCCCGGATTCGTGCTTTTTGGGCTTTGGCGATAGCCGCGTCGACTGGATCCATCTTGCTTGTGTTCATATAAGTTAACTCTCGCGAGTGACTCTCGTTCGATAACATCCATCTTCATCTTGCGGTCTAACCCGTATTGTTGTTGCACCATTTCTTGAAATATTGCCGGGTTTGAACCGGAACTAGCGATCGAGTTTGACGATCGTTGACTCTTTGAAATTCGGTAAATCCCGTCCGGCCGTGGCAACTCGTCGGGGCCAAAATGCTCAGGTTGCTCTTGCGTAACCCGAAGACGATTACGTCTTGCCAATGTCGATTCGGGATTTTTCCACTTGTGCTTGTCTCAAAAATTCCCAAGCACTTACGTGTTTAAAGTCATAGCCCGTTATTTTTTTAAACAATATGTGGCAATGTGTCATAAAATCTTTATCATTTCCCCACTCATAGCCGTCGTTTCATCCACTACCGTATTAAACTTCTTGACATCTTTATTCATTGGAGTTCACTTTCCCGTCAACATGTTCTTGGTACGAATGGTGTACTTGAGCTTCTTGGCTTCCTTGTTGTGTACGTCGAGAACTTTATACCAAAACGTATCCCTTTGTTGATCCGCACCCGTTTTTGGATCCTCGGATACTTCAATGAAACACTCCGCCAAAAGATACTCCTCTTCTTGGCTCCAAAAATTCCGAGATCGGGTCGGGACCGGCTCTTCTTCGTCTTCGTTGGTGTTCTTCGACTTCGTCTTTGTCTTCGTCGTCTTTTTCGCCTTCCCCTTCGATTTTTTGACGTCGGGGTCACGACCGACTCTTCTTCATCTTCTTCTGTAGGTTCGTCTACTAGGTGGAAGGATTGTTGGTTGGAATTTGGTTGGGTTGGTTGTTGTTGTTGTTGTTGTTGAGAAAATTGAGCATATTGTTGTTGTTGCATTTTTCATTGAGAAAATAGCATTTGTTCTTCGGGATTCATATATGGGTTGTTCGGGAAGGTGGGAAAGTAAGGTGTTTGAGGGTATGGATCCGAAGACGATCCCGGATTGTTAGCCGGATTTGAAGACGAGCCCACCATTTGGTTCGAAGGGTCGTTTAGCATATTGTTGATTCATGGTGAATTAGGATTCATTTTGGTTGAAAAAAATTGGAGAAGTAGGGAATAGTGTTATTGGAAGTGTGTGTGAAGTATGAAATAATAAGGAGGTATTTATAGGATTTTTAAGAGATAAAATTTGAGTTTTTAGGAGTGAAAAATGAAAAAAATTCGAAAAGAACGGTAATATTACTGTTGGTAACGACCAGATTTTTCAAAAAAAAAAAAAAAAAATCTACGGCGTGGGTCAATATCCGCTGTGTTCAACTCCTGCTACTGGGTCAACCCCAAACCAAGACTCGGGGAATGGAAGCCAAACAACTTCTTCATTTTCATTGATTGACTAATGCCTGAAAGAGATTACCGCTGGATCAGCAGCAAAAGAATTCTTCCTATTATAGTTGTAAGTTGACCATCCTATAATCCCTTCCTATCCCCGAAACACGAGCTATAACTCCGGAAACCCCCTCGAGAGCGAGAGCGTTGTCACCACGGCGCGAGGCCCTATGACGCCATAACCAGTATCATGCGTTGTTGGTGGTTTCTGGCTGGAGGGTCGGCGCGAGCCTTTGGCTCCACCGTACCTTTTACTTTTAGGTGATTAGAAAAACAAAAGATACTTTTGAGTGCGGCATGTTTTTTCTACGTTAGGTCGGGTTTAATGATTTTTTTAATTGATATACCCTTTTCTTTTCAGAATAAAAAGATAATTAGTTATAATAAATAAATTCAGTTTCAGTTAGTAACAAAAAAATAACATGTCCCGAATAAAACTTAGTTTCAAATAGTATAGTCGGTTTATTCAATTTTATTCACTAAAAATAATAGTAGTATAGAGTTTCTTTTTTTGGTAGGTTGCCGGCCGTCAGCGGACTTCTGGGGACCAATCATTTTTTTTCGGCGCTATGTATGTTCTCAGGCGAGTTGCCGACTGTATGTGGACCTCTGGCGATCGGATTTTTTTTTACTGCCGCCGGCACATCTTTGATGATTGATAGTTTTTTGTCTCCGATTTTTTTAATAATATAATCTGATAATTCTAATACAAGCATGACCACATCAAACGTATTATTATAATACGAGTTATCCACTACTTTATGTAATACCCGTAATTTCGATTTCTGGTAATTTCTTTTTTTCGGCGAAAGTCCGTTTTGACGACTCTCGCATGACCGTTTCGTCATTCCGAGAATGATTAATTCTGCACTTTTTGTCATCCGAGTTCGTTTCGGTGTCGTTTTGTTGAGTTCCGTGCTTTTTGACGACTTTTCCGCACCTGAGTTCGATTCTTGCGAATCTCATTGGAAACCGCTGTTTCGAGTTTCCCGTAAGTCCGTTTAACTTTGTTAGACGTGTTGTGAACTTCGGTTTGGTTATTCGATCACGTATCGTGATTTTCGGACGTTTTGGGTCATTTTCGTAATTTCTCAAAGTTTGGGGTAATTACTTTCCGTTGTCGAATTCCGACACTTCGGGTGGTCGGAATCGTGTGTTCTCTTAGCTCTTAGATTCGTCTTTGCGAGTACTTCGTAACCGTATTTTCGATTCATATTCAGGTTCGGGTTTCGGGGTCGTTCGGACCGTCGGAGTGGCCACGACCGAGACGGCCGCAGCAGGTACTGCCCTGGCCGAGTTACGGCCGTAAGGTGCCGGTTACGGCCGTAAGTGATCGGCAGGCATGGCCTGACGAATGCCGGTTACGGCTGTAAGGGCCGAGAGTTACGGTCGTAAGGTGCCAGGCAACTTCCGGACGAATGCCGGTTACGGCCGTAAGGCCCGGCTGGTTACGGCCGTAAGTGATCGGCCATGGTCAGCTATTTAAAGGCCTCGACGTGGATCTCTCGGCCATTTTCCATTTTTCCTTCGTTTTTCGGGACCCTTCGACGGAATTTGAGGGTTTTTGATCGGGAACATCATAGAACATCATTTTTGGAAGGCTTGTGTTGATTATATCATTATCTAATCCGTGTTCTTCGTCCAAATCGAGATATTTTGGCTTGAACCCTTGTTTTTGAAGATTTTAGAGATTTTCCTTTTGATTTCGATTCCAATCCGTTTCTAATCAATTAGTTGTTGTATAAACGTTGTTTTGGACGTGTTCTACGGATTGTATATCCGTATTTCGAGTTCGTTGGAATCCAATCGGGATTTTTGGTTTTCTAAGGATCCTTGAACATTTAGTATCCGATTAAATGTCTCAAAGGGTTCCCTTCAATTCTTGACCGTGTTTTCCTTTGTTTTCAATTGTTATTCTCATAGTAACCGTGTTTCTGTTAGATTTCACGGAGGATTGTAGGTGTTCGGGGTTTTTCGAGTTGTGCCGTATTCGTAGGAATATTCGGGTGCCAACTATCGAGGCAAGTATCTTGCCCATACTTTTCATGTTTCATTGACGGAATCATTGATAAATGATTTTATGTGCAATCTGAATGTTTTAATGAACTTTTAAAAAGATCGGTATGTTCTCGATAATTGTTGTCTTTCAAAAGATAACTCGTATGCTTCGGGGATTAATGTTCTTTCGGAATATGTGCGTTAGTTTCGTATATTGGAAGATGTTAAACATATTTAGTGAATTTAGTAGACCGTAATTATTTGTCGATGATTGTGTATTGATATGTGTAATTGTTCGGTGAATATGTGACGTTGTGTGATATTAGTTGTTATTCCTTCGTGAGGAGGTTGTGACGCTTGGTGTTGTTTGGTATTGGTATTTGCTTGTGGTTGTGTGACATTAGTTGTGACTGTACGTCGACTAAAGTGGCCATTCTAGCGAAGTACTTAGCATTTGTATGCATATTCTAGTATTCGAATTATGGCTTCCCGTGGCGTTGTGGATGATATGTGTATGTTCACCTAGGGACGGTCTGACGGGACCTCTAGGGATACGTATTGCCGTGAGTGTGCGTATCACGAACTGTGGTTAACCACCCAGGGATGTCCGATGGGGCTCTGCGGGGTGTGACGGCCGTGAGTCTCGTACCAACGGTTAACTTTGAAATGTTGTGTTGGAGAACTGTGATTTTTGGCGCATATTTCATCTGATTAGAATGGCAGTCCAAATGGTATCGTACTTAGGTGGACAGTAAATGTGTTGTGCGTGATTTGTCCCTTGACTGTGATAATTTGGTAAGGGTACGTGAGTCCTGTGGTTGCTCTGTGTATTGTAGCTCTGCGGTGTGTTGAGTTCGATCGTATGGTCAAGTTGCAAAGTTGTGCTCTCTGTTGTTGTTCTGTGAGACCGTTGTCGTGGTAATGTTTGACACGGTGTAGTTTATGTCGGGTTATTCTGGTGAGTATGTGATGTGAATAAGTTGATTCACGGACCCCCGTGCTTGTGGTTGGAATGTTATGATTGGGTCGTGGACCCCGTATTTTGTTATCGGAATCGTATTTTGAAATAAATAATTTTTGGGCGGTGTCCCTAAGTGTTTCGAAAGGCTTGAAAATTCTTAAACGCCAAATGCTTTCAAAACTCCCGAGATCGTAAAATGTTTTGTAAGATGTAAATGATTCTATTCCTATCTTTCATAATTCAAGCTGTTTTAATCAAGTGAATTATCTCGGGAAATATATTCACGATTTCTATGTTCTTGGAATATGATATGTATGGCTTGTCCTTGTATTTATACTTGTACTAGCAAAACAGTGGAGTTTTGCTAACCCCCGAGTATTCGGGGGGTGGATGTCTGTTTTGCATCCAGGTACTTACAGGTTGCTGGGGAGCAATTCACAGGATCGTTACGAAGGATGATGGAAGACGGCGATACTAATCACATGAAGACCGGTGTTGAGTCTTTTAGCGATGTCTTGTTGTTTTGTCCTTTCGTTGTGTCTATTATTCCCGTTTTACGGGAATGTTGATTTATGTTAGCCCCTGCGTGGGTACGAGTTGCGAGAAAGAGTAATGTATGGTTGATGTGTATGTTGTGGTAAAAGACCAAATCGGTCTAATGGTTCGTTATTTAGCCATGTCGGCATGTATTGTGTTGTTGTGTTTTCTGTATTTAGCCTGGTAGATCCTCACGGAGAGGGTCTGCGGCGCTGTAATATTCCCGAACGGTTTGGGGGTATTACAAAATATGGTATCGGAGCTTAGGTTGCGGAAACCTAGGCTGTCGGGTCGAGTTGTGTGTTGTCGGGTCTTGTCTTGTCAGATTTTGTCTGACTGAGTCGTGTCGCGACGCGTCGTCTGAGTTTGTTGGTCGTGATTAGTATCGTGGGGCGATCATCATCTTCGTACGACCTGTGGATGTAAGTCTCCCTTCCTTATGTTTGTGCCTCGTCTGATGCGAGTTACTTGTATGATTATTCGTTAAGTGATTGAATCCTTATGTGGATTTTGATTTCGTGATGTGTGGATATTTGACTCTCATCTTTTATCTGTATGAGGGGCGGTGTTGCTGCTAATGTATTTACGAACTGTATTTTATCCGCTGCGTTTGTCCTTTAAAAATGACTTTCAGTATTTTGCAAACTGAGTTCTAATTGGTAAAAAACGGTTCCTTAAATCGAGTTTTGGCACTTTGGCCTTGAATGTTTTATGACGGTTTGATAAAGGATTTTGTGGATTTTGGGCATTCTGGCCTATTGAATTTTTGAAAACCTTGAGTATCTTAGAAAATTAAATTCCGAGACGTACTTTTAAAACGAATTATTTTCTTGCGGTGTTTTCAAGGTGCTTTCTAATGCCACAATACATTTCAATTTCCAGTTGAGGACCAAAAATATTTTGAGATATTTTCAAATGCAGTTGCTTAGACCCAAGGGTCGAATACTTCTGAAAGTTTTTCACTAAAAGAAAAGTGTCCTCATTTTTGTTCAAACGCAAGATGGTTTTTAAAGTCTCGATAAGGGTGTTTGTACTACTTTTTGTAAAGTGATACTCAAGATCTACCGGTGTTTCCAAATTGTTTTCAAAATGTGGTTTTCGTTTTAAAACCCATCATTTCCTGCTTGTGGTCGGAGTAGTTGTGTATGATTGTGTACATATGTGCTTGTTTCGTGATGTTTAGTAATTATATGTTGGTTATCGTTTGGGCCGTTGTAATCGTCGAGCGATGCCATGGTTGTTGTGATTTTAGTATGTATTGATATGTTATGCCAAGTTGGCATCTCCGGTTTGTTGTTTTGCGATGTTATATTCCATTGTACCTAGCAGTTGTATATTCGGTATGCCGAGCCGAGGTGTTTCAACCGTGGTGTGCTGGGGGCATGCACGTGTAAACTATCCTTCTCATCGGTAACACATTTCAAGTGTGGACCCGAGAGACACATGATCCATTTTTGCGAGTTGGGTTCCGAGTCTTTCGGGGCACGAACTTCAGTACAGATATCAGGATCGACTCTAAGAGGCCCATGGAAAATGTTTCCGTCGACTGCTTTTGTGTTGTTGCCTTGTTTCCGTTATTGTGAGTTTCGGGGACGACCTTCTTTTATAAGAGGTCGAATGTAATACCCGTATTATTTTTGGCTTCTGCATTTTTCCCTTTATCAATTCTATCGACTCGCTCGTGTTCGTTGATGCTTTCTGAACTTGTTCTGTATTTGATTTAAATCGTTCGAGCAGTGTGATCTTGTTTTGCGTCGATCTGGTTATCGCTATGACTTTTCTGAGTTCGGTTCGATTCTTGTGAACCTTGTTTGGAAGTAACATCTTTTGGTTCTACTAGTTCTTTTATTCGAAATGGATCGAATTTTGAACTTCTATATTTTTGGCTCTATCAACTCGTTTATGTTCGTTGACATTTCTGAGCTTGTCTTGCCCCTTGCTTTTGTTGATCGAACGAGTGTGGTATGGTTTCGGAATAACTCGTTTGTCGTTATGACTTTTCAATTGCTATTCCCTTTCATGTGGATCTTATGTGAATGCACATCTTGTTGTTTTCACCGGATCATATACTGTCTCGAGTCGAGATGTGAACCTTGGAGTTGTTGTTTGAATTTTATTGTTCTTCGTGATTCGAACATGATTGTTCGATTTTTGTTGTCTCGATCGTCGCGGCTCGATCGTTTGATTACTCGGTTTTTGTTGATCTCGTTTCGTGATCGTTGAACATTCAGACTCCTTCGTAATTCCCTTAAGTTCAGGAAATTAGTCTCGTTTTTTATCTTCCAACCCTTGGGCGGTGGAATTCCGTATTTGTTCAGCAATTGGCTCGCGTTTTGATTGATGTACCGTTGGGTTGGTCAATCATATTGATTTTCGTTCGTTGTGTTTCGTGATTGTCGGATAATCGACTTGGTTGTATTATCAGTTTGATGACGCTTGTCACTTGTTGGTTTTATTATGTCTCTATCGGTGGCGTTGTGTTGGTCGTCGTGGAGCGTGTTTTCACGCCGTATGTGTCTTTGCGTTTCTTGCAGCGTTTCGCCGTTGGGCGCGAGTTTTCGGTTTCTGTGTATCTCGTCGAGTTTTCCTGGTGGGGATATTGCTTCTCCCTACTTGTTTTAAGTTTCGGGACAAAACTTCTTTTAAGGAGGGCAGAATGTAATACCCGTAATTTCGATTTCCGGTAATTTCTTTTTTTCGGCGAAAGTCCGTTTTGACGACTCGCTCATGACCGTTTCGTCATTCCGAGAATGATTAATTCTGCACTTTTTTGTCATCCGAGTTCGTTTCGGTGTCGTTTTGTTGAGTTCCATGCTTTTTGGCGACTTTTCCGCACCTAAGTTCGATTCTTGCGAATCTCGTTGGAAACTGCTGTTTCGAGTTTCCCGTAAGTCCGTTTAACTTTGTTAGACGTGTTGTGAACTTCGGTTTGGTTATTCGATCACGTATCGTGATTTTCGGACGTTTTGGGCCATTTTCGTAATTTCTCAAAATTTGGGGTAATTACTTTCCGTTGTCGAATTCCGACACTTCGGGTGGTCGGAATCGTGTGTTCTCTTAGCTCTTAGATTCGTCTTTGCGAGTACTTCGTAACCGTATTTTCGATTCATATTCAGGTTCGGGTTTCGGGGTCGTTGGACCGTCGGAGTGGCCACGACCGAGACGGCCGCAACAGGTACTGGCCTGGCCGAGTTACGGCCGTAAGGTGCCGGTTACGACCGTAAGTGATCGGCAGGCATGGCTTGACGAATGCCGGTTACGGCCGTAAGGGCCGAGAGTTACGGCCGTAAGGTGCCACGCAACTTCCGGACAAATGCCGGTTACGGCCGTAAGGCCCGGTCGGTTACGGCCGTAAGTGATCGGCCATGGTCGGCTATTTAAAGGCCTGGACGTGGATCTCTCGGCCATTTTCCATTTTTCCTTCGTTTTTGGCGACCCTTCGACGGAATTTGAGGGTTTTTGATCGGGAACATCATAGAACATCATTTTTGGAAGGCTTGTGTTGATTATATCATCATCTAATCCGTGTTCTTCGTCCAAATCGAGGTATTTTAGCTTGAACCCTTGTTTTTGAAGATTTTTAGGGATTTTCCTTTTGATTTCGATTCCAATTCGTTTCTAATCAATTAGTTGTTGTATAAACGCTGTTTTGGACGTGTTCTATGGATTGTATATCCGTATTTCGAGTTCGTTGGAATCCAATCGGGATTTTTGGTTTTCTAAGGAACCTTGAACATTTAGTATCCGATTAAATGTCTCAAAGGGTTCCCTTCAATTCTTGACCGTGTTTTCCTTTGTTTTCAATTGTTATTCTCATAGTAACCGTGTTTCCGTTGGATTTCACGGAGGATTGTAGGTGTTCGGGGTTTTTCGGGTTGTGCCGTATTCGTAGGAATATTCGGGTGCCGACTATCGAGGCAAGTATCTTGCCCATACTTTTCATGTTTCGTTGACGGAATCATTGATAAATGATTTTATGTGCAATCCGAATGTTTTAATGAACTTTTAAAAAGATCGGTATGTTCTCGATAATTGTTGTCTTTCAAAAGATAACTCGTATGCTTCGGGGATTAATGTTCTTTCGGAATATGTGTGTTAGTTTAGTATATTGGAAGATGTTATACATATTTAGTGAATTTAGTAGACCGTAATTATTTCCCGAGGATTATGTATTGATATGTGTAATTGTTCGGTGAATATGTGACTTTGTGTGATATTAGATGTTATTCCTTCGTGAGGAGGTTGTGACGCTTGGTGTTGTTTGGTATTGGTATTTGCTTGTGGTTGTGTGACATTAGTTGTGACTGTACGTCGACTAAAGTGGCCATTCTAGCGAAGTACCTAGCATTTGTATGCATATTCTAGTATTCGAATTATGGCTTCCCGTGGCGTTGTAGATGATATGTGTATGTTCACCTAGGGACGATCTGACGGGACCTCTAGGGATACGTATTGCCGTGAGTGTGCGTATCACGAACTGTGGTTAACCACCCAGGGATGTCCGACGGGGCTCTGCGGGGTGCGACGGCCGTGAGTCTCGTACCAACGGTTAACTTTGAAATGTTGTGTTGGAGAACTGTGATTTTTGGCGCATATTCCGTCTGATTAGAATGGCAGTCCAAATGGTATCGTACTTAGCTGGAATGGCACCAGTAAATGTGTTGTGTGTGATTTGTCCCTTGACTGTGATAATTTGGTAAGGGTACGTGAGTCCTGTGGTTGCTCTGTGTATTGTAGCTCTGCGGTGTGTTGAGTTCGATCGTATAATCAAGTTGCAAAGTTGTGCTCTCTGTTGTTGTTCTATGAGACCGTTGTCGTGGTAATGTTTGACACGGTGTAGTTTATGTCGGGTTATTTTGGTGAGTATGTGATGTGAATAAGTTGTTTCACGGACCCCCGTGCTTGTGGTTGGAATGTTATGATTTGGTCGTGGACCCCGTATTTTGTTATCGGAATCGTATTTTGAAATAAATGATTTTTGGGCGGTGTCCCTAAGTGTTTCAAAAGGCTTGAAAATTCTTAAACGCCAAATGCTTTCAAAACTCCCGAGATCGTAAAATGTTTTGTAAGATGTAAATGATTCTATTCCTATCTTTCATAATTCAAGCTGTTTTGATCAAGTGAATTATCTCGGGAAATATATTCACGATTTCTATGTTCTTGGAATATGATATGTATGGCTTGTCCTTGTATTTATACTTGTACTAGCAAAACAGTGGAGTTTTGCTAACCCCCGAGTATTCGGGGGTGGATGTCTGTTTTGCATCCAGGTACTTACAGGTTGCTGGGGAGCAATTCACAGGATCGTTACGAAGGATGATGGAAGACGGCGATACTAATCACATGAAGACCGGTGTTGAGTCTTTTGGCGATGTCTTGTTGTTTTGTCCTTCCGTTGTGTCTATTATTCCCGTTTTACGGGAATGTTGATTTATGTTAACCCCTGCGTGGGTACGAGTTGCGAGAAAGAGTAATGTATGGTTGATGTGTATGTTGTGGTAAAAGACCAAATCGGTCTAATGGTTCGTTATTTAGCCATGTCGGCATGTATTGTGTTGTTGTATTTTCTGTATTTATCCTGGTAGATCCTCACGGAGAGGGTCTGCGGCGCTGTAATATTCCCGAATAGTTTGGAGGTGTTACACTTTATACATACTTAAAATAGGACACAATGTGAAAATAAAATTCTTAATTTAAATATTTCTTATCTCAAAGGGGTATATATATGTACTAATTAGTACTCACTATGTATAGTACGTCGAAACTCGACGGTTAATTATTGTAATTTGTAAGTAAAAACTTAAAAATACTTTAATACTTTGTTAGATTCAGCCATTTGGAATCATAAAGCAGCGGAACACACCAATACACATCAATAAACAGGAATGATGAGGATGGGATTCAACCACCAGAACTTGTTTAGAATTTATGTACTTGTACTCATCCTAAACCCGATTGAAAAATTTGATTACTTTTTCTAGTTCAAAACTCGTATAGTTACACATGAAATAATGAGAATATGGTTTAGCCACTCAGACCCTTTTAAAATTTCTATACCCATATTCAACACAAACTCGATTAAAAGATGACTTTGTTGCCCGTTGATATCCCAGACCTGATATAATATCCCCTAATTACTCAATATATTTAAATTTATACAATTTAAATATCTAAATATAAAATTACTATAGTAATTGGTTAATCCATCTCAATGGAATCTCAAACATTGTAAAATAAAGTTTAAGAGTAAATATTATATATGATAAAGATTAAAAATTAAATTCCTAGTATAAGTTTGAAATGACACGATCTTCAACAATCATTATAAATTATATATGTTTGATGTGAAATTCAATATTTTAAATAAATAAGAATAAAAAAATAAAAAAATTCATGTAAGAGAGCGAGTTAGCGTGATACTCTGAATATGTATTGTTATTAGATACTTCATATATTTATTTGGAAGTGAAGAGAATCGAATTTATTAAAAAAATAAAAAAATATAAAAATAATATTTAAGCATATATAAATTAAATATTAAAAGATAAATACATACATATTTGGGTCGTTGAGGTTTACTTAATAATTTGCCAAATTAAATTTTCTTACAAAAGTAAAATAATTCACTTGGCCAAGTCAATAGATGGCCAAATTAAAGTGATGATGTGAAATAATTATGGGTTGGTAAACTATACATTTATTTTAAATATTGATTTAGTTATTCAATCAGGGGAATGCCATTGTTAAATGAATACGAATCTAAAAGATTGCACGTACCATGTATGAGAGAGTTAACGTGGTGCTACGGATGCGAAAAAGGTATTATATATATAATAAAATTATATTTTTTTAATTAAATTTATTAATGCAAAAAACTCGTGAGTTATACTTATTAGTTAGGTTCATCATTCGAAGTTCATCACTGTGGCAGAACACAACGAAAAATCAAAAGGTGGGGCAATGATTCAGCCACTCGAACTCGTTTATAATTTATATAACCGTACCCGTCCGAAATGGACTTAAAGGTGAATTTACTACGCGTTTTTATCACAAACTCATTTAGTGATCTCGAAACAATACAGCTAGGGTTCAGCCGTGCGAAACCCATTTCGAGCAACAAACACTTTGTTCTTTGCGGGTTTATAAAAGTAGTATCCTTTAATTTCCTTAGAATGTCCCACAAATAAATATCTTTCAGATCTGGCCGCCAATCTATCAAACACTTGGCGTCTTACGAATGTTTCGCAATCCCAGATCTTTATAAAAGACAAGTTTGGTCTCATACCGGTCCATTTCTCAAATGGTATCTTTTCAACAAATTTAGATGGAACATGGTTAAGGGTGAATGCTACCGTTTCTAAGGCGTGGCCCCAAAATGATAATGGAAGCTCTATTCGACTCATCATGGATTGAACCATATCCAATAAAGTTCGATTCCTCCTTTCAGACACGCCGTTATGTTGAGGTGTTCCAGGAGGAGTAAGTTGTGAAACAATTTCACAACTCCTAAGATGATCATCGAATTCTTGGCTCAAGTATTCGCCACCTCGATCCGATTGAAGGGTTTTAATCGTCTTTCTAAGTTGATTCTGTACTTCACTCTGGAATATTTGGAATATTTCAAAAGACTTATGTTTATGCTTCATAAGATAAACATATTCATACTGACTAAGATCATCGGTAAAAGGGATGAAGTATTGATATCCGTCTCTGACATGAAGTAAGCCGGATAAAAAACATTGAGCTTAGATTTCTTGGTTGAAAGGTTATAGCCTTCCAAAGTATTAGACTCATCTAGATCAATATTGTAAAGGCCAGTATATAACTTTGCAGTACCATAAAGTAAGTCATCAAAAAAATACGAATAATTTTATTCTTAATAAGAAAACTATAACCTTCACAATCTAATGTAGAAACTAAAATAATATTCATATTCATAGCAGGAATAACAATTGTTCAAAACTAACAAAAGCACATGGGGTAAAACTAGATCATAAGCTTGTTCGCTATTTTTTTTACAGTCTGCAAGTGTACGGAGTAAATGTAAAAAGCGGCGAGCAAGGTTGTATTCCACAGATGTAACACCCCCAAATCCTACTGGGTTATTACAATGTCGTGGACCCCACACCAGGAGATCCACCAGGCGAACACGACTAAAATACATCAAATTAACCAACAAGGGAAATCACAGTCCCTACTATGATATCCGACACAATATTCCGATAAGGAATTTCAACAACAACAATGGGCCTACATGGCCAAAAATGAAATACAACAACATGCACGAGCACTTGCTCGGATAATACATAATGACAACGACTGACAAACTGGAGAACACTCCAACTGACTGACCAACATGAACAACTCGGACTAGTATCGCTCGAATGCCTCGTCGCCATCGTCATGCCCCATGTCTCAACTTTCTCCTCGCAAGCACCTAAAACATGAAAACATGTTTCGCCCCCACGGGGTCACTCATCCAGATAATGAACATCAAATACATGTATAACATGATATGCATCCAAAGGCAGAACGAAACGGTATAATAATAATACGAGATGGTAAGAACCGAGCATTCGTGAAACACTATGCCCACGACATACAATTAATACCTGTTCAACAGGTTAGAACATAAATGCCCAACGGTGAATCATAATTACAGAACACCATAATGAATTACACGAGCATGAACTAAACCAGAACTGAATTAAATATGAATCACAATGCCCGAAGGCTCCAATGAAAATACCAAGACATCACAAAGGCCTGAAAGCCACTCAGTCGAAGCTGTCAAATATCGCAATCACCTGAAACCAAAGCAGCCCGAAGCTGTATCAATGAGAGTCGAAGCCACGGCACAAAGCCGTATCACAATGAGGGCCGAAACCACGACACGAAGCCGTATCACAATGAGGGCCGAAGCCACGACACGAAGCCGTATCACAATGAGGACCGAACCCACGGCACGAAGCCGTATCACAATGAGACCATCCAATGGCCGTGACCTACTGAACTGTAGGTGTTGGGAAACCAACCGCGAAAGTTCAAGCCCCAAAGTTGCCCATAATGAGATCACCCAGTGACCGTGACCTACTGAATTGCAGGTGCTGGGAAACCAAATGCGAAGGTTCAAGCCCCACTTACCCATCGAGCACTAGCCGAGACTAGCCTCTAAAACACAATTAATCACAAACGGCAACGATCCGAAGATTACCGAATTCACAAGAATGATAGTGTGCTGCCTTGAGTCGGCCAACACGACGATAGTAACTCACGGATGGGTACCATCCTCGACAGTCCCAATTCAATACCTCGATTACCTTAGAACGGCCAATCGATAACAACGAACAACGGATGGGAACTATCCTTGACAGTCCCAATTTAATAACCTCGATTGCCTTACAATGGCCAACCGGTAGCAATGATGCAGCAGATGATTCAATACCTCGATTGCCTTAGAATGGCCAACCGATAACAATGATACAATGAATGACTCAATACCTTAATTGCCTTAGAATGGCCAACCGATAACAATGATGCAGCGGATGATTCAATACCTCGATTGCCTTAGAATGGCCAACCGATAACAATGATACAACGAATGCCTCGGCACCTTTAATCGGCTACCGTCGACGAAATTGAGAAACGAATACACCATTGCCTTCAATCGCCCAATACAACATCAATGACAAAACGCCAACATTAATAACAATGATTACAACAATGTCTTAGATCGACATCAATATCAACAACAACAATTGATACATCGATACCGCAAACCGGCTATCGACAATAACATTAACAACGAGTATCCCAATACCTTGAACCGACCATTAATGAACAATAATATTTGGCATAATTGCCGAAGAGTATCGTATCGAACGATCCCTTAATATCAATGAACTCATGAAGAAACTAAGTCTCGGAATGATACAACACATTCATACACATATATGATAACATTAATCTCATTGGTACAAGTATAAAACTTGCCTCAAACCGAAGGCGAGAAAGTCCTTCCATGATCAACATCCTTTATGGAAATATCGGCCGCTCGAAAAACCTTGAATAACACAAGTACCAACAATTCGCTCAATATATGAATCAAGCATGATCATAACCAACTCAAAAGTCGATACAACACTACCCAAACTCATTGGGGCATTTAAACAAACATGTTGTAAACAATCTCCCATTGCTTACAACCAATCCCAATTATATCGAAAACCAACCTCCAATGAGTGATTCAATCCAACAAAACATCATTAATACCATTAGGGATGTCAATGGATCGGGTAGGATACGAGTATGCCTCCTCCATACTCTACCCTATTTGATTCGGATCGGGTTCGGGTATTATCCATCGGGTAATCGGGTACCCAATAGGTATTCGGGTACCCGTATACCCTATATTTAAGAATATAAATATTTTTAATATATATCATATATACATATAATGTAATTAATAAATTCAATTTAGTATAATAAATATTTAAAATATAATATTTTATATAATAATATATATAATTTATAATACAATATAATATTTATGTATAATATATAATAATAATAATATATTTATATAATTCAAATGGGTACGCGGGTCGGGTAATCGGGTCGGGTATTCGGGTAATATACTATACCCATACCCTACTCATACCCGACCATAAAATTTCGGGTTCGGCCAAAACCCGACCCGATTTCGGGTTTATCCGACGGGTAGGATCGGGTACGGATAAAGTTGACATCCCTAAATACCATCAATAATCCAATAGGAATACTCTATTCGAGATTACGACAACATCTAGTCGAACCCCCAAAATTCCAAAGTCACCCCTCAAGGTGTTCTTGAACAATACCCCAAATATTCAAAAATTCCGAATATTACATCAATGAATCCATAAGAATACAAGCATCCAAGGTAGATAATCCATATTCAACATATTCTGACATGATAGCAAGCAAACTCGAAGAGATCGGGAAGAAAACCCTCAAATTCTGAAATTCAAGGTTCAATGAAAAGTTACCTTGATTTGGAGTGATGGAGCGGATTAAATGTTGATTAATCTGAACTAGGAGCTTGAAGATGATGCTAGATGATTGCAGCTTGAAAAGATCTACGCGAATCGCCCAAAATCGCCCGGAATGGTTGAGAAATGAAGAAATGACGGAATGAAGAGTGAAGTGTCCTATTTATACAAATCCCAGCTTAGCGCGCGCTATCTCCTGTGATTAGCGTGCGCTAGCGGGTTCACCGGGTAGTCCAGTGAACTCTGCCTGCTGCGTTAGCGTGCACTACGAACTTGGTAGCGTGCGCTAACACCTCCTCTTAGCGTGCGTTAACCTTGTGTTAGCGTGCGCTACCTGATAGCTGATGTCCAGAATATTGGAGTCCAAAACCCACTGTCCTCCGCGTGCTTGCCTTAGCGCGCGCTACTATGATGACTTAGCGTGCGCTACCAGTACAATTAGCGTACGCTATCATCCACTTATAGCGTGCGCTACGAATTTCCAAGTTCAGTCCAGTACCTACTGGACTGTCTGCCTCAATTGCGCTAGCGTGCGCTAATGCTGATGCATAGCGTGCGCTACCTGTACTCCATTAGCGCGCGCTAACAAGAGTACGTAGCGTGCGCTATCTCACACACAGACTACCAAAATATGATAATGATGACAATATTCTCGTCTCGATCCCAAACAGTGATGAATGACGAATAACAACTGATACACAATTCTAAAATACGCCGAACAATGGTCACAAATGAATGAACATGAATGATGAATGATTATTACTGAGCGGGAAAAAATTCTGAGTGACAATTAGTGAAGGGTAATAAATGAATTCACAACCGGGTATTACAACAGAGACTAAATATTCGAATTGTGTTGAGTAATAGATTATAATGATTTCGATTTTATCTAGACGATCGAAAGGTGAATGGATGGTTAACGAAATGAAATAAAGTGATGACAATATATTAAAAAAATGAAAATATCCGAATTAAAGAGAAATTAAAGAGTTTAGAAAGATATATTCCAATGCTAGGTTTTCGTTGATCACTAAGTTCAATCGGGATTGATGTCGGAGGGTTCTAAGTGCGTCTCCAAAATGATAATCACAATAATATTCTAAAGTCTCTCTCGAGATGCATTAAAACGTAGATTAAACAAACTATAACAACGTCTCCGTTTACTATAAATTATCTAACTCCAAAATGTTTATAAGATTAAATATCATCATAGTTCATCACCGATTTCTCAATCTCGTAATTTACTACGTCAAATACTCGAAACCGATTAATGCCCTCTTCTCTCGAATTATGAGCAATTAAGTTAAACATGTAAATTGATCAAGTGCTCTAACATGAATTAAAACCAAGCATTTGATAAAGAAATCACACTAGATATATATAATCACCAATCCCTCAAAAACAACATGAATCAACGTACTCTCATGCCCGGAATCTACAAGTTTAGCCGGACATGGTAATGAAAGAAATCTCAATAAATATCATGTTCATCATGTTCATGCTAAATAAAACAACAAAAATGAGCAAAAGATAGGGAGAAGATAAAACTCGGATGGTGTCTTGAGTGGATTTATGATCAAGCCTTCAAATGTTCTTGAGGTGTTCTTCAAAACCCCCCTTCAAATCTCCTTCTTTTGGTTGGAAAAGCCCTCAAATTCTTTGTTATTTCTCTCTCCAATCTCTCTAATATTCAGAATGTCCTTTTTCCTCCATGTTTCCAGCCTTTTTATCAACCCAAAATACCAACTTTTCTTCATCAAATCTTGCAAAAATGTCAAAAAGTGATTTTTCCACCGAAAAGCGACACGGACCGTGTCAAATGACACGGCCCGTGTCATTCTGCTCTAGAAATATCAAATGGTGCTGGACAAGGAACGCGACCGTGTTAGTTGAAATGGCCGATCAAGTGACACGGCCGTGTTTGTGTTGGTCCATTTTGACTCCGTTTTTCATTCTTTTTCGGCTCGATCTTTCGTTTCCACATTGCTTGATATGTATTGGGGTTGAGACTTCGTTCGTGCTTGATTAATGTCCTTAAAATACCTATAAAATCAATTAAATATACCCAAGCGTGATCAAGTCCAATAAACACAATATGAGCACAAACAACACAATTCTACACATTATAGGATCTTAAAATCTGGAAAAGGTTTGAAAAAATATGTGTAAAAATGAGTGTTATCAAAGTTCTAATGGCTAGTGCAACAACTCTTGCTATGATGCCGACTCTTAGATCTACTCCCCCTTTCTTCAGCTTTCTACTGTGTTGTTACCCAAAATATTATTCGGAATGGTTTGCTGGAAATGGCTTTGGGTGAGTAACAAACAAAATGCGAGAGCACGTACGAAGAAATGTAAATAACATAAGATTTTCCGGGGTTGTTAGCCCCGGGCTTGAATGCTCTCGTGAGATATTATTAATAAGAATACTGCTTTGGAGTACAAATATTAATGTTAGAGTGCGATTACAATGAGTGTAATGACCCTAGTTATCTAGCTCTTGAGTGTTGGTGATTGCCGGAATAACCAGAGTTGATGCTCTGTGAGTTCTTGTAACAAGGGTGGAATGCTGTGTAGAATTCTACTGTGGAGACCACTATGTATCTCTTTCTGTCGGATCTAACTCTCGGGTCTCTTGCTATCAGCTCTAACTCTCAGATGTTTGATCAGGTCCCTTTCCAATTGTTGGAAGTCTCCTATTTATAGGAGAGGCGGTAGTTGGGGTGTCTCAATCCCAAACGAGCGATCACCTTTACCCGTATTAAATTAAACGGGCGATCGTCTCAGCACGTGGGTCGGTTCTCTTAAAGTCCGCAGCTACTGCTGGCAGCCAAATGCGCGAACCAATGAGAGGACAACATGCGCCTCTTGTCGCGGTCTTGGGGGGTCCCACCTTACGACCTTTCGGCGGGTCTGTCGATAGGTGAGATGTTGTCCTTGTCACCAACCGCTGGTGATGGGCTGGAGTCAAAAAGCATTATCTTGTGGCGCCGTTTGCGGATCTGCACGTGGGTCTTTATCCCAAGATTCGGTCTTCGTAGACTTGACGGATGCTGGCTTTACACGTGGCATAAGACGGTCGTCAAGAGGCGGTCGCCCTGGGCGACGATCGCTAGGTGTCAAGAGGCGATCGCCCTGGACGTCGATCGTTTGGTACCTGATCTTGATCTGGCGTCTTCGTTTGGCAAGTTTGCCTTGGTTCTTTTGATTCCGACTTTGGTCGCCCGGCTCTTGTGCCGATCGCCTTTGAGGCGTGTTAATCGCCTCACAACATACTGCTTCTCAATCCCTGCACATTTTGTACAAATGTGAGATCCACATCCAATATCCAATACCAGGAGTTAGAAGTAGATAAATTAATTTCTATAATAAATATATCTGTGGTAGTTGCACTATCATTGGTACGTTTTAACTCTTCCAGGTAAACCTTGCAATTTCACTTCCAGTGTCTTGGTTTATTTGGGAGCTTTTGCCTTGAAAATTGGCTTAGTTGGGTCTTTAAGTTTGGCAACTTTTGCTTTACCTTTACCCTTGCCATTGTTCTTGAAGAACTTCCCTTTGCTGACAATCAGCACGTGGCTTGGTTTCTTCTTAATATTTTGCTCAGCCATTTTAAGCATCCCATGCAGCTCAGCAATGGACTTCTCCATCTCATTTACATTATAGTTCATAATGAACTGACTGAAACTATAGGGCAATGAGTTTATGATCACATCTATGGAGTGCTCCTTAGAAAGTGGAAAATCAAGCCTATCAAGATGATCAATGTATTCTTTTATCTTGAGTACATGAGCGCTAACAATGTCCCCTCAACCATCTTGCAAGCATACAAGGCTTGAAAGGTCTCATACCTCTCTTACCTAGCGTACTTTGAGAAAGTCTCCTTGAGGTGAGCATTAAGCTCATAAGCTTCCATTTCATCCATATTCTTCTGAAGTTCTAGACAAATGGTAGCCAACATAAGACAAATGACATCAATGGAATCATCACAACGTTTTTTTCATTTGTATTTTGTTGCTTTATTAGCATTGTCAGTAGACTTATTGGGAATTTCTTCTTCAAGAACGTACAACTTTCTTTCTTGCTTGAGAACTATTCTCCAGCTTCGGATCCAATCCAGATAGTTGTTATCATTTTCTTTGACTTGTCCTTCTCAAGGTTGGATCGCAGTGAAATGGTGGATGTGTTGTTTGATGCCATTCTATTATTTATAAAATTCAATATGCACAGTATTTAGTCTGATTTCTATTTCTCGAAAAATACTCCCACTAAAATAAAACACCCTCAATTTTACAATATTTACAATTTTAGTGGGCTAAGAACCCATTTTGCACAATTCTAAGCTCAGCTTTGGCATGACGCATATAATTGAACTACTTTAGGTGGATAACCCTTTATCGATTACATCATATGTAACTCTTAGACTATACTTATGAGATTTGGCATCTTATGCCAAATCATATTATAATCCAATCTTATGCCTTAAGGTTCAAAACTATTTTGAATTCTTAGTTCATTAAAACGCATAGGTATCACCATTACCTATCATACCTTGCTAAGACAATCCGAGCACCCAGCTTTGACATGACCTGCTCAAGATGATCGAAGTCTTGATAGGTGTTTTCATTGAACGACATTAAAAATTTTAATGAGGGGTTTTATCCTATGTTTCATGCCTATGTTGGCTAACATACATCGTATCACATACGTGCATAGATTTAAACATACATAATATCACATGACATAATAAAGCATAGGACCGTATATAGCATGACCATAATCCTAACGTGATTTTCATGAGCCAACATGAAAATCACAAAGTTAATCTAAATGGTATAATTGGTCTTCATTGATCTTCCATCTCCTTGGAACGTCGTACTCAATCAATTGGCTCCTTGAATCCGTCCTTGATCTCCTCCTTGTCATCATTGCATTAATGAAAAATATAATACACTAGAAAAGTAAATTACAAGAGGGCAAACGACACGTAGACCATAAATAATAATAATAATAAATTAATAGACGACTCACAGGTCGTAAAATCAATTATATTTAAAGAACACGGAGGTCGTAAAACCAACCCAAAATTAAATTGAAATGTCCAATCATATTGGTCAATTTATGGTCATGCCATACACTAAATACATACTACTATTAATTATCATATAATTAATAAACACAATACGAATCTACCTGGCATTTAGACATAAGATAATGACCCGTGCAAAAGTCAACAATCTATTACATCAGCCCAGTTGGTTGAGCCGTCTCACGCCGCACACGGCCGCGCGGGTTCGGATCCTGCCGCCCGCAAGTAATATTTTGTAATACTTAGTTTGAAGTTACAAAACAGCGTTTTGGTTTAAATAAAATAACAGTGAACAAGTTTCACAAAAGAAGCTGCAGTCGAGATGGCCGAATGACGCAATCGTCTTTAGCAGGATTCTATTTTTGGTGATTTATAGCTACCCGCGGGTCCTGGTCCACAATCCGCAACCCGACCCGGACCCGACCCTATCCGCTGACCCGTTTCCCTCTGTTGTTCCAGAACAGTTTTGGACAGCAGATTTTGCGATAACAGTCTAGAAAATTAATTTTTAACGATCTGATTTCATCAAATTAAATCATAAAAATATTTATAAATCCTTATTTTATAAATATGATCAAGAACATAATTTCATGTATTCAATGCATATAAACATGTTCTACATATATAATAAATTACTTGCAAGTTGGCTCCGATACTACTGTTGGGTTCTACATGTTGAGCAAAAATGCAGCAGAATGATAATCGAAAAACTCAAGATGAGGATCTTCATGCAGTTATTCAATTAATTTAATAAAGAGTTCGTCGAATTACCTTAATTCAAAGAACAGATCTAAATACGGACCAGAATCTGATAAAAATCGTCTTCCTCTTTCGGTGATCCACACACGGACAATGTACACAAATCGAATTGCTAGATCCTTACGAATAATGTTGACAAACAGTACAACAGATAATTCTTTGCTAGAAGGATTGTACTGTTGATCAAAATAACTAATGAAAGAAGACATGATGGTCGAACCGAACTCCTGGGACATAAGAATTTCGGCCGATCTGAAGAATAAGGGAGGAGTCGATTTTTCTTGTTTCTCTCTTGTTACAACCCCTTGTCCAAGACCCTTTATTTATACTAAGTAAATCCTAGAATTAAAACTCCAGTATTTGCTTAGTTACCCCTTGACTTATTAAATAATACAATATATAATATCTTATAATATTACTTATTATTTAATCATCTAGTAAAGATAATATCAAATATTATATTTAGCTTTTACCGTTGATATAATTTAAATAATATAATATATAATATCCTATATTATATATTACTCATTATTTAATTTCTTTAATAAATATAATATCTAAGATTATATCTACTAGTTATTCTTGCTTGTCTTTAATTGTCGTATGTGTGACCCAAAATGCTTATATTATGATGGCAATCATTTAATATTTTATTAAATGATAAATCATAAGCGGTCTCTAGCAAGACATTATGACTTCCCAAATAATATAAGTTTATAGTCCATTAAACCATGCAACGTATCGAATCATTTTGTCGCGTAATATCATATTTGAACTAAGTCATGGAAATTGTCATACTTATTATGTTCAAATGCTTTCTCGATCTTAAGTAGACTGGTTGAATCAAATGACTCTTTATTTGAGCATGACCATGCATTTCCTCCAATCCTACTTATAGAGGGTCCCAACAAATATCACTCTCCCTAACGAGAGGGACAAATCCTCATCTTAATTATTCATTGCCATCTACATGACTCCAGTCTCCCACTAATCCCGATCGCTAACCTTTATGATCACCATGTTTCAGATGACGTTGGATTACGTCAAGACATAACAGTTATCATGTTGGACTCTATGATAATGTCAGGTTCAATGATTTATTGACATACTGTTATATTGAGATTCACTTATGATATTTCAATGCAGTGATCTCAATGCGGGTTTGTCCAGTATTGCGTTCTCCAACCAATACCCATAACTTTGATCCGTACCATACACATAATCATCCGATGATTATCAATCGAACTTATTCTAGCAAATTAATCACTTGGGTCTCCACTCTACATGATTGAACAAGGGGCATATGAAGAATTTTATTATTCGTGAATAACTATTATTCAATTATTATAATATTAAAACATGCACACATTATAATAATCAACGAGAAATAACTTTATTTAAATGTGACAATTATAAATCTAAGCAAATCGAATGTCGGGGGGCACTATTCCCAACACAAATTACGTTTTCAATAAAAATAACACTATTTATTTGGCTAACTCGATAATTCGTCAAATTGATTGGCAATAATAGGGGTGGGCACGGTCCGGGACGGTTCGGGATTGGGTCGGTCCCGGTCCCGGTCCCGATTAATATAAGCGGTCCGGGACCGGTCCGGGACAAGGGTGCTTCCCGTTTTGTTCCGGTATTTTCGGGACCGGAACGGTTTCGGGACGGTCCGGGACAAAGCGGGATATTTTTTTGGTAAATATAAATAATAAGAAATATATTTAGAAAATATTTTCTTGTATTTTTTGATATTTATTTGCAAACTTATAATCAAGATTTTATAAATTTTGCAATAATTTAGTAAATTTAGGTATATTTGGCTAATTAATTTATGGGATAAAAATTAATTTACAAATTAAAATCTCATAAATCTGATATTAATTTTAAAAAATTCAAATTTCGGGACAAACGGGACGGGACGGAACAAAAATCACCAGTCCCGCTCCTGTCCCATTTTCGATCGGTCCGGGACCGGTTCGGGACAAAATTTGTCCGTCCCAAATGGTCCGGGACACTTTTGGAACGGGACCGGAATGGTCCGGTTCGGCCAAACGGGAACCGGGATTTGTGCCCACCCCTAGGCAATGAGAAATATGATGGTAAAATACACATTGAGTATATGAACAAATTACTCAAATCTATATAAACTTATAAAATCTACATAAATAAATATAAATTGTTACAATAATTGGTTGTTACGTTTGACTTTAAAAATATTCAAATTCGTTCAAATTGCTAGGCATTGATAAATTGTACAACTTAAATTAAATAAAAATAAATTAGCCAAATTAAGTTCTTTAATAAAAATAAGATTATTTATCTGGACAACTCAATGATTGGCCAAATTTTATTTTTAATAAAAATAACACTATTTATTTGACCAACTTAATAGTTGATCAAATTAATTGCTGAACTTTGCTGAACTGAAATGAACTGAACTGAAATTAAGTTCAAAAGAACAGAGCCTTAATATTAGCCAAATTATTGTGCAACATAATTGTGGAGTAAAAAATTATACATTGATCAATATGTATTTATGTTTCACAATCGGCAGAGCCTAATTTAAGATCGACATGGTATTCAAAATTTTAGATAAATACGATTGCTGCAAATACAATAATTGATCACATTAGAATCTCCAATAAAAATAAAATTATTTATTTGATTAATATAAATAATTGATATTATTAATATTGGCCAAACTATAAATAAAAGAGAGTGTGATTCAAAAAAAATCTCACAATAGTGAGTCATAACTTAATCCATGATATTATATTGGATGGCCAATCCCACGATAGTGAGTCACGGCCAACCCCCTCCGACAACCCATCTCATCCCAAATTATGGTTTCTAGATTTCACCATTAAGAGAGTTTCCACCATATTAGATGCAATATCAATATTAGATGCAGTACTTTACAATACTAATTTATGCATGAATTTTGTACTAATTATGCATGAAATATATACATTTCGTGCATCAAAATTTCAATGCATTAAAATATACAATATATTTGATGCATATAATCCAATATTTTAAGAATAAAGGACGCAACATTGCTTGTATGTTTTCAAACATTAAACTCTTCAAGAACAATTTTGAGCAAGGCGAAATCGATCTTTATCATGCAAGATCCTGTACATATATAATCCAGCCAAGAAAAATTACAGTTAAATCTGAATCTCATAATGCAAATAAAAGTCATCTTCTCTAAAAATACAACACCGAAATATATTATATAAAGAAAATGATCATTTTTACCACATCCATGGAAATGGGGAAACTGTTTGAAGAGCCGGAACCATGCTCCGTCCCATCCCATCTCTCCCTCCGCCATTTCCGGGTTGTGCCGTATTCATCGGAATATTCGGGTGCCGACTATCGAGGCAAGTATCTTATTATACGACTTGTATCTTGTGAATAGTAATTACGTATGATTTGTATGACGATTTTGCTTGACTCCGCAAATATGTTCCGTTGAGTTGGTTGTGTTTTCCGAAATTTGAAGGCTTTGTGATAATAGTGATATATTGGTATACGTGTTAGGCGTTGTGCCATTTGTGCAGGATTGCGATGTACATATGAGATGGTTGTACACGTGTTTGTTCGATGTATTGTGTACCGAATGTGTGTTGTGTCGGTTAAGAGTCGTTGTGATGATCATGATGTTTGTGTTGTTTTGGTTTACATATTTGATTGTACCTTTCGGCGTAATGTGGAATGACTTGACATTTAGTGATTATGAATTGTGGCGAGTCGATGTGTGTGTGATCCAGGTAGGGTCTGACGAGGCCTCTGGAGTTCGGTACATGATGTGTACGAACAAAGTGTGTGAACCAGGTAGGGTCTGACGAGGCCTCAGGAGTCCGGTACATGACGTGTACGGACAAGGTGTGTGATCCAGGTAGGGTCTGACGAGGCCTCTGGAGTTCGGTACATGATGTGTACGAACGATGTTGTAGCCGGGTAGGGTCCGTTGAGGCCTCCGGAGTTCGGTACATGATGTGTACGAACAATGTATTTGGTCCGGGTAAGGTCCGTTGAGGCCTCCGGAGTTCGGTACATGATGTGTACGAACAGCGTGGGTGGTCCGGGTAAGGTCCGTCGATGCCTCTGGAGTTCGGTACATGATGTGTACGAACAATGACCGTGTAGCAGTGATTGTTTGGATGGATATATATAAATATATTGATTAGTCAGATTTATTTTTTAGATGAAAAAGACAAAATTTTGAGTATATATATATATATTTGTAGTATTGAGTAGATTTACAGAGGTATATTAAAATATAATGTATAATAATTAGTTATATGTTAATATAAAAAGTATGTATATAATTTACGAAACTAAAAAGGTAGAAAACTGATAAATTCTATTTGCATATTTAGAACATATTTTTTTAGTTTTCAACAATTTTCTTAAACGAAATTTTTTAGAAAATTTTAGATAATAAAAGTGAAAAAGTTTCCAGCAAGTAAACCGCTCTTAATTTTCCCCTAAAACTTTCCGGTCAAGCAAACCCAACTGCATCTTCCAAGAACCGAGGAAATAGAAGACAAAAGAAATCTATTTATATCAACAGTACGACCCATTTTGAGAATATTTTATACAAGAAAAGCCTCCGCTTCTCTTCCTTCTTGAGTTGAGAGGCTTTTTCTTGAGATTTAAGATCCAAAATCGGTAGTTTTTTACACAAAAGATTCCGTTCGGCTTTTGGCCGTTATCAAGTAGTAGTAATTTTTATTGGATTTTTCATTTTTGGCCTTTTTTTTATTATTTTTTCCATCTGGGTCACCTTTAATTCGCGAGATTCGATATTGAGGGTGTGGATTCGATTACGTGGTTGAAAATCTTTCGAACACCCATAAGATTTTTTGCTTCGAGTTGAATCGACCTGTTAGAAATCCATGGCGGTTCTATGTTTGCATTGAAGGTGTTTGATTGTTTTCCTTATTCTTGCCGTACACTTGATGTATCTTACTTTTACTGAAGAAGATTGGCTTGTGAACATAGAGTTTGTTCTCGGGCCATTAGTTCTACCTGTAGAGCAGAAAGTCTTTTGTGTTTCAATCCCAAGGGATAGATGGGATAAGGAATTTTACCAATTGCAAGGTGGATAGAGGAAAAAAAAATCAGTTGCAACTGGAAAAAAAAAAAAAAAAAACAGAGCAAAAATTGTTTAAAAAGTTTAATAATTAAACTGGAGGGCTTTCAAAATGGGTTCTTCACAAGGGTCTACTCTGTCGAACAATGTAACTGGATTTGCGGATAAATCATCTGCTCGTGCGGAGATCGGATATGTCGAGAGCAGAGTTCCTGTTTTCGTAAAGGAGCTGATAGCTGGAGGAGTTGCTGGTGCTTTTGCCAAAACTGCGGTTGCTCCTTTGGAACGGATTAAAATACTTCTACAGGTGAATGATGTAATTTTGTACTTGGTTTTATGTTTGATTCAAGTTAGTAAGAGTGTGGTTTAGTTAGTTCTGATGGTTAAAGGTTTATTTGGGTTGTCGATTAAGGGTTAACTGGGAGGTTGTTCATTGCATTTTGCGATTCGGTCTAGCATCCTGCCTGCATGAGCTTAAAAATGGGCGAGGCGCGGCTTGCGATTCGACGTGTGAGATCTGCACTACAAAGTGGTTAAATGAATTGATTTGGACTACTCATACCAACAAGATGCATCTTCTTTTCTGCCAGTCATCTCATAGAAACTCCAAAATTAAGCATGCTTGGCCTCGAGTAGTTATGGGATGGGTGACCCTCTGGGAAGTTCCTAGTGTGCGCGTGAGTGAGGACAAATCGCGCTAGAAAAGACTCATGTTGGTATAGTGAAGATAGTCTTCATCATTCTGGGGACCAACATAGATCGTTTGTGTGTGAATTTGATGTTGGGATACCAAATATTGTGTGGTTTCAGTTGTTAATGAATTGCTTTATGCGCGTTTGATATTAAATTCTGTGTGAATTTCATTTGATACTAAACTATTGGTACACTATATACAGAGTGGTTGATACCTCTCTCTCCCTCTCCCTCTCCCTGACCCTCTTCTCCCCCCCCCCCCCCCCCCCTCCCTCTTTCTCGCCATGTGTGTGTATGTGTGTGTGTGATTACACCATCTCTGTGTGAAGACATCCATTTCTTATTTTGCAATAGGTCTCTAAATATTGTGAGATGTTTATTATTATTAGCATGTATGTGTGGTTCTGCCCGGGTTTTGCGTATTGGTCAGATTTAATCTATTATGTGGATTTTTAGATTCTATTATTTGGTTGTGCTTCCAGACTAGAACACACGGGTTTCATTCTCTAGGGATTTACCACTCACTGAAGAAGGTACTGAAGCATGAAGGTGTAGCAGGATTTTATAAGTAAGCTTTAGCCCATCTCGGTTTTTTCGATCCTTGTTCCTATAGACTTGCGTTAATTGAAATGGCTGCCCTGACATTAGCTTTATTACCAAAAAAGAAAAACCCAGTTGTCTTTTAAAATTTTCGTATGTTGTAGTATATTTGTTTCCACTATGTATCCCATATATTTATTAGGTAAATATTGACCACAAGGATTGTTCATTACACTTTACGCGAGTACTTGTTATTCACTAGAGTTTTTTCTTGTAATTAGACTAAACCTTCGGGTAGCTTTTGTAATTCTCCTTCTGTTTGAGGAAATATACAAGTATGGATTATTCTTCTTTTCCGTGATCCAGAGGAAATGGAGCGAGCGTGCTACGGATTGTTCCCTATGCAGCACTTCATTTCATGACTTATGAACAATATCGTCTGTGGATTTTGGATAACTACTCTGCTCTAGGGACGGGCCCTGTTGTGGATCTGTTAGCTGGTTCCGCTTCTGGTGGAACTGCAGTTTTATGCACTTATCCACTAGATTTGGCTCGCACCAAACTCGCTTACCAGGTACAATGTAGCTTTTATTTATTTTTTTCAAAAGTTATATGGGCAAGAGTAAGTACTATTGATAACATTGATGGATTTAAAGGACAGAATCCGTCACACGGAGTTCAAAAATTGTTTGATTTTCCAGTTTCAGGTGTTCCTTTTTCAGCTCTTTGTATCGTTTTGTTATTTAGGGTTTTTTTAAGCTTTTTTTTTTTTTTTTTCAGTTTCTAAGGTTCTTTTTTGGTTATTTTAGTTTCTTAGAGTTTTCTATTTTTTATGGTGTTTATTTTTCATTTTATAATTAAGTTTTAGGGGACCGTCTGATTAGGGCTGGCAATTCGTGCGCGCCGTGTCGTTATCGGGTCGACACGATAACGACACGACACGATAAGGCCAAACACGAACACGACCCGTTAAGTATATGCCCGACACGGACAGGATATGACGCAATATTTTTCGTGTTGACACCACACGATACGACACGAATCGATAAATTCAAAAAAAAAAAATTTAGAAAATAAACTAAAAATATTTAAAATGATTATAAAATTAATGCTAAAAATATATAAATATTATTGGGTTACACGAACACGACACGGCACGAACACGAAAGTTATCGTGTAAAACGAACACGACATGAACCCGACACGAACACGAACACGATAAGACCAAACACTAACCCATTAATTTCGTGCGTGTTTGTGTTGGGTTATCGTGTTGTGTCGGAAGTTGCCAGCCCTACGTCTGATGGGTCTTCTCATCAGACGGCCCCCTTGTCCTCTTACCCATAAGACGGTCTCCTTGTCCTCTTAGTTATAGACATTGTGTGTGTGAATCATGAAACATGTTAACCATATAATGATTCTCCATATTCTTGTAGACTAGTTGAATCTACTATTTTTTTCTTCAGATTGTAGACACAAGGGGAACTATGCAACGTGGGACGAGACAGTTGAATGCCAATCCTGCTTACAGTGGAATAAAAAATGTGATGGAGAGAGTCTACAAGGAAAGCGGAGTACGTGGGCTCTATCGAGGCATAGGTACAAGTTCATCCCCATTGATTCTAAATAAAAAATAATCGATATGCGGAATGCCCACAATTGATCACACTCACAAGCCTTCATGTACGGTTCAAGTCACATGTTTACGAGCATGTTATGTGTATTTTTATATAATTGTTCCACGTATCTTTTGGTTTTACATTCTTCCCCTGCCATTAATGGAGCTAACGAAATATGCCTGACCTCATGAAATATTTTGCAGTTTCATCATCAACTTATTTAAATAAATGCAAATAGCCAAATGGATAGTTCTGGCTATTTGTGATACCTACGAAAGTTGACGATGTAACTCTTATGAATATTCGATGACCAGCAATTTCCATTAGCTCCACTATCAGCAGATGTAAAATGTAAGACGAGTCAAATCTCAACGGTAGTTTTTGTAGTTATTATCAAACTGAGCTGATGACTAAAGTAACATTTTCGTTCAGGTCCGACACTCGTTGGCATTCTTCCATATGCTGGCCTGAAGTTTTACGTATACGAGGAGCTCAAGAGGCATGTTCCTGAAGAACACCAGAAGTCCATCTTAATGCGATTGTCTTGTGGAGCTCTGGCTGGTTTATTTGGTCAGACTTTCACATATCCGTTAGATGTTGTCAGGAGGCAGATGCAGGTGACTTGTTTTAACTGTCCTTTACGTCTTAGTGTTTGTTTTTGGATTGTAACAATATAGCATTAAGCATCGACATTAATAATAGACAAGTGTGGTCTATGCTCTATGATTTGTGTGTATTCCGTTGGATTCGTGCTGAAACTATTAATTTTATGTCGACCGATATGTCTTATTATAAAAGATACTGGATTTTTGTAAATAAGTTAAACCTGGACGATAGTTTCCATCATTTTCCCCTCAATTCTTTTTCAATATATATCTCATGAGTTGCCGCTTCTCAGATAATCAAGTAATTTTAAGGTATGTATTTCAGGTTGAGCATCTGCAATCTTCGGCACAAGGTGGCCTCACGTATAGAAGCACCAGTCATGGGCTTGTTTCCATCGTCCGTAATCAAGGTTGGAGACAACTCTTTGCTGGCCTTAGCATCAATTACATCAAGGTAATCATCACTATCTATTAGTTTCATAATTACATAAGCACCCATGAGGTTTGGCCTAATTACATGAAAAAATCAGTAAAATCCCTTTAGATTACAAATATTGCTTTGAGATTTGTGTTTGTTTTGCAAATTACCTCCCCCTAACAGTTTTGTAAAATCAGAACATATATCAAGGGTGTGTTTGTACTTTTGTAAGATAAATGGGTCGTATTGTAATTAGGCTAAACTTCACGGGCAAAGCGTCTCTTTTTTTGTCTTGATAATATGGGTGATTTTTTTTTGATAATAGAGGTGCACCCTTGCGACACCATCTGACGAAATAACTAAAAAAGAAACTAAAAAAAATAAAAAATAAAAATAAAATCCTAACAAACCAAAAATAAAATGAAAAAAAGAACCTAAATAGTGAGTAAAAAATCTTAAAATATAAAATTTTGACTCAGTCTGACGTCGTGTCAGACTGCATGTCACAAATATTTGCCTTCTTAAGATTAAGCCTCAGATTCAGATGTTCTTGTTATTTGGATCTTTTTGAATCTTGGTTGGTTCTTGCAGATTGTACCTTCGGTGGCAATTGGTTTCACGGCGTACGACATGATGAAAACGTGGCTGGGCGTACCTTCTAGACAGCAACCCCAAGCAACTTCTGCTGTTTAAGTCTGTTGTACCTTTCGTCTTAACTTACACGATATGACGAGATTTTACTCACCATTACCCACACACACACACACACACACACACTCATTGTCTTATTAAACAGAATGAAGGATATGATTTCGCGGTATATTCATCATTACATTCAAACCGTATTGTGCGGATGCTATTTCAGAAGAAAGTATTCATGATGTTTATCACATCTATAAATACATTTATTTCATAAAACCTTGCCCACTTGTTACTTTCCTCTATTGTATGACAGAAACTACCATATACAAAATGAGGTCGTTTTGGTTAAAGTACTTATTTTTAGGTCTTTTCCGGTTTCCTTGTAGCATAAAGGCGAAATCCCTCGCCCCCAGGGCCCCCACCCCCCGGCCCGACAGAGATTGGTGGAGGAATTAAATCATGGTGACTCAACGACCCATTAGGTGGGAGGAACAGTGTCTGGTGTCCACAAGGAGTTATCCCCCACATTGGAGGGATAAAACTCCCACACTGCGGCTGTCAGGACTCGAACCTCCGTCCTTGTGGCAATCTACCACCCAGGAACCAGTTGAGCTGCCCATGCGGACCTTTTCCGGTTTCCTTTCCTGGCAGCTTGAGGCCTCGTTTGAAGATAACTATGAAAGGTCAAAGGAGTCATAAGTAGGGATGGCAATTTTGGCCCGACCTGCACTGCTAACGTCCTGACCCGTGGCGTACGGGTTGCCCGCCTGCGACCCACAGTGGGGCGGGGCGGGTCTTGGTGCCCCGTGGATACGCCCGCCCCGCGCCGCACAGTTTTTTTTTTAACTTTTTAATATATTCAATATATATTTTCTATATATACTACATCTATTTTATGGGTTCGGATCTGGTGCAGTACAGCACCATGTTGTGCACCAGATCCGCCGTCGGATTATACACGCACACACACACAGCCGTGCGGGTGTGTGTGATCCAATGGTGGGGTGCAGCCCAGCATGGTGCTGTACTGCACCAGATATGTATTCATGTTAATGGTGACAAGTTTACAAATAATATGTATTATAAAAATGAAATACTAAATAAAAAACTCTTAAAAAATTAATTTTATTAACTTTGAAGTATTTCTTTTCCCTACGCGGGTCAGCTTGTCCCGCCACGCAATCCGCGGTGGGTCAACCCGCCCCCGCCCCCGCCCCCGTTCACATTGTGAGGCGGGTATGGGCCTTCGGGTAACCCCGACCCATCCCTTTGTCATCCCTAGTAAATGAAGGACGCAACATTGCTTGTATGTTTTCAAATATTAAACTCTTCAAGAACAATTTTGATCAAGGCGACATCGATCTTTATCCTGTATATATATAATCCAGCCAAGAAAAATTACAGTTAAATCTGAATCTCATAATGCAAATAAAAGCCAACTTCTCTAAAAATACAACACCGAAATATATTATATAAAGAAAATGATAATTTTTACCACATCCATGGAAATGGGGAAACTGTTTGAAGAGCCGGAACCATGCTCCGTCCCATCCCATCTCTCCCTCCGCCATTTCCACAGTCGTGGATTAACCGATTCCATCTGTTAGAAAACACAAAATCACTGTGAATATCCAAAAAATAAAAAAAGAATACTCTAACAAATGCAGCAGAATTACAGTTCTTAACATATCATTGGCGGTCCGCACCACACGGCTCCGGCCGCTCCGCACCACGATAGTGTTTCTCTTTATATATACTTGAAAAACTCAAAGAATTCCACTAATGATATCCAATTCAAGTAACCGACATGTTACAAACTTTAAGTTGTCAAACCAAAGAAAATCCCAATTGATCCACAAGTTCTTGCAGATCCTCACCCCAATCCGACGACTTAGCCACCATTTCTTCAACTGACGACTTAGCCACCAATTCTTCGACTTCCACGTCATCGTTTGTCGCAAGTACCCCATCACCAACTGTAAGATCACCGTCGTTCAAGAACTCCTCCCATATATCAGTCACATTACTCAACTCGGCCTCGCTAGTCGAAGCCGCAGAAAACAAATTCCCGGCCTTCGATCGAATACCATCAGGCCCCTCTCCGACGTCTCCTTGCGATCTATTCACAAACTCCTCTCCCGAGTCCTCGACACCCGGGCTCATAGTTAACCTTCTCTTTTGACCTATCTCGATATGTTTCTTGTCTGCATACTTATCCACGTACTGCTGGACGAGCGATGGGCTCCGGAAGGCTTTCGCGAGGAAACTCATAATCTGTCGTTGTTTCTTCTCAGTGGCTCGGATCCTTTCCTCCATCTCCGTTACTAGGGCCCACGAGCTTTGTTGCTGTTGCTTGAGCTTCGAAACTTCGGACGTCAACAGATTCCGATCGCGTCTCAGTCGTTCGAGTTCTTCTTCCATACCACACTCTCCTAACCCGACGACACAAGGGCCTCCTCCCACTTGTTGTTGGTTCGTAGCATGCACCACGTTCCGTCTCCTTTTGATGGTTTTCAAGAGATGCTTCTGTCCGCCCAAGAATCCCTCGTTGGCGAATTCCCACCTATCCGGATCGACTTTTCGGAAACCCTGCCGTATTCCGGTTGTTTTAGTAAACAGGTAACAAGTTTAAAATGTAGTATGTGCTTCCTATTATTATTATTATTATTATTATTATTATTATTATCATTTACCATTATTATTATTGTTTCGGTTACCATAAGAAACAGAGTTAAAAAAAAAAAAAAAAACCTACATCGGGTCTTTCTTCAAACGCCTAACATTGAGAGAATCACCATGACTGCAAAGCATAAGATGATCATCAGAAACAATAGAAAGTTTTCTAGTTGAATTACAATCATTTATGCAACAGAAGAAATTCGGCAAGTATTCGTCATTTATACAATCATTTAGTACCAAGTTATAAAAACAAATATTGAACACATTTATCAATTCAACTACGTAAATGTTTCTAATCAGGATAGAATATCATCGAAAATCAAAGCCCCATTCCGACCGTGCCGCCACACCACCTGCCCGCTCCCAGGGCGGCCCGTGAAACGAACTGAACTGCTCGATTAGAATCACGAATTCGAACTCAATAAGCTCGACTCGACTGAGCTCAATAAGAAAACTAGCTCGAACTCAATAAGCTTGAATCGACTCTTCATTCGAAAAACGAACTCGAACTCGATCTCGATCTCAATCACGATAAGCTTGACTCGGCTCGATTCAATAAGGAATGAGCTCGCGTTCGAACCGTATTTTCGGCTAAGCTAGAATTTGATAAGTAAAACTCAGCTTGAAGCGGTTCGTTTACAACCTTAGTTATAACATTGGCATCATCCCACACAGGAAATTATCTTCGATGATTAGTTTTTTTTTTTTCACATGATTATACAACAAGAACACTATTTTTTACTAAAATATTATCAATCTTTACTTTATTATACTCAATTCTCATCTAATTAAATCTGATTTTTAATTGTAGTCTAATTAAAATGAGATAATCGAGAATTTAAAGGGTTCTTAAAGGGAAAAAAAAAGGCACTTACATATGTATTAAGCTGCCGAACGAAACTGGAGAAATTGCTGTGCTTGAAGAATCTGGGCAACAAAGTGGTGGAGAAGATACGATAATCCCACACAACAAAGCTGTTTCTAGCCCTGCTCCATGAGATCACAGCATCGGTAGAAGGATCCTCCACCATTTCAAAGGTTTTGGTCAAGAACGGAGGTGGGCCCGCTTCGTGCAGACCCTCCATTGGCAGCGGAGAGGAGGACGAAGAAGAATCCGACGATGCGCCACCAACGACACGAGCTCCGACGGCAGCGGTCGCGGTGGCGAAACAGTTTTCTTCCACTTTCACTTCAACAACATCCTCCATTTCCCTTTTTTTTTTAAATAAAAAAAAAAAAAGAAAAAGATGAGATTTTTGTTGAAAATTCCAAGTCGCGATGAGTAAAATCTGTTTAGTTGAAGATGGGTAGAGAGAGAGAGAGAACATTTATCGGCGTCGAGAGGAAAGTTCTGGAAACTGAGAGAGAATGGAATTTTGTTGATTTATTTTTTCATTGTTTTATGACAGAGATCTTGTGGGGACAGCCATGGTTTATGTGGTTAGCTTAGCTGGTTTAGAGGAAAGGTTTAAAAAAAATCACGAGATTAAGGAGTAACGACTCGAGTCGACTCGGCTTCTTTTGAGTTGAATTTTGTTGAATTGATTCGAACCGATTGAATTCCGTTGGATTAAAGTGAACTGAATTTTGCTACATTGAATTAAATTGAACTGAATTGAAATTTGCTGAATTGAATTATATTGAAATACACTGAATTAAATCCAAAATAACAGAGCTAGGTGTAATATTTGATATAAAAATAAAATATTACAAGAATAATTAATTATAATAAATAAGTCAATTATATAATTACTGATGATAAGTGTCTAATGAAAATTAACATATACGAGGCATTATTCAACTCGTGCAATGCAATTATTTGACTTTTTATAGTATAGATACTGCGTATATGGTAGAGAGATTAAATAATATAATTATGACTTTTTAATTTAATTGTGTTTTTAATAAAATATTACTCCTTTTGAATGAAATGGACGAAACAAAGGAAATACTATATATTTTTATCAAATGCACGAAATAGCAATGAAATAATTTACCAGAATAGATAATGGAAACAGAATCGATGGCATAAGCCCTTTTGACATGGTTCATTCTTAATTTTACTCCACTATTCACCATATAGTTAAATGCACTGGAACCAGAAATCGAAATGACACAGGCTAAAACCTGAAATAATAATTTTTTTACTGATTCTTTGAGATTAGCGGCGCCAAAATGAAAAAACATATTGATTTATAAGAACAAAATATGACCAAAAATTAGAAAAAACCATTGATGTTTCTGGTTCAGTCGGGGCTTCAGCCCGGGTTAGCCCGACCCTGGTTCCGCCCCTGGTTATATGAGTACCACTTTTCGAGCATACAATAACAATAACAATATATATATATATATATAAAGAGAGAGAGAGAGGTGGGTCAAATAAGAATGATTTCTTGTATAAAAAATAAGAATAAATTTAAACCATTGATTTTTGTGTGATATACGGTCCAGATTAGCTCATGCATGCATATATGCATTTCGTGCATCAAAATTGCAGTGCATTAAAACTATGCATTATATGCATCAAAATATCGATGCACTAAAATATTGCATTTCATGCATACATTTTTGTGAGAATAAATCTAGATCATCCAGATATGTGGATCAAATTCATTCTTATTTCTTAACTTAAATCTAATTTTCACCAGAACCACCCCATATTATATACATGGGCGGAGCCAGGATTTTTTGGTACGACCGTACGAGGGGCGACATTAATTTTTTTTCGACGCAACGACATTAGATTTTTTTAGATAATTTATTAAACAACAAAAATCACATTAAATAAACGAATCTATATTAATACGTAAATCCGTACTAATAAAACTCACAAAAATACATTCGTTTACATGCCAAACGTGATTTCTAAATAAATAATCAGTAAAAAAAATTTGGCAGGGGGGCCACCGCCCCTACCCGCCACCGCCTCCCTCCGCCTCTGATTATATATATATATATTATTCACATTACATGAGTAAAGCAATACTTATTTACGTGGTACATGAATAATCGTGGGTCATTTTATAATATGAATACATATTATATGAGTCAAATAATATTTATCTTATATAAATAAGTAATATTTATTTAGCCGAGCATATGAATACTCTGTATTTATTTGTCTGAAATATGACTACCGCTGTACTTATTTAATTGAATGTATGAGTATTATAATATTTATAATTTTTAAATACATTTTAAGCACCAGATCCTTGTCTCCTTGTCCGCAGATCTTTGGTGAAAGGATTCTACATATCTTAATTTGTAAGTCAAATCTCTTAACATTAAAAAAGAAAAAGAAAACATATTACTAAAAATTTGGGAAAAATACAAGAATAAAAGAAAAGGAACATTTAAAAAAAAAAAAAAAAAAACTAACGTGGGTCCATTGGACCCAACTATCATACTAGGTTAGGATCATATGACGATCTCACCCAAATTTTTGCCTTTTTACAATATAAATAATGAATTTTTTTAAAATGTAATTGAATAGAAAATGAATATGTAATTGATTTGTATGTAGTAAAATAATGATCGATAATTATATAAATTAATGATATGGGAATGGAAAACTAGTTAATATTGTGAAAAAAATGTGAAGTACTAATTTTTTTCTATTTTTTGGTGTGTAAATGAGATTGAGAGGGAAATTGTGAGAGTACAAATAATTATATTTATATTTTTCGATCACAAGTTTAGGTCCGTTTGACAAATAATTATTAACTATTAACAAATAACAGTTTATTTTTGTTTAGCTTGTTTTACCAATTAATAAATTGGTTGTTTACGTTGGCTATTTGACTATCTGTGAATTATAAAAGTATTTAGTAAATATAGATATTAGTTATTGATTGTTTTATATAAAATATATCTACTAGAATAAAATCATCTAAAGCCAACACAAAAAATTAGTGCTATTATTTACACAAAAAATACTACTTACCGAAAGCTGTGTTTGATTCTTTAATCAAATCGAAAAATTGAAATTCAAAAACCAACAAAATGTTGTAGTAAAAGTAAAAAAGATAAGAATTAGGGCATAAGAAGATGTATATTCTCATTCATATGGTCCCTTTAAATTGGGAGAGATTATATATTTTGAAACATTCTAACAGGCCTAGCCCTATACTAGTTGGGAGAAGCTCAAAAGCCTGTAGACTAAGGCACACACTGTGTATTTACTTTAACACTCCCCCTTGTGTCTAGTCTCTAGCGCATATCAAGTTGCCTCGTTAAAACATCGTCAAGCAAAAACCACATGGGAAAATACTTGTTACTATAGTTCGCGCTACTGAGATCATCGTAGATTGGGAGAGAGAAAGTTTTTGCGATCGTAGAAAAAAGAGTACAACATCCACACATATATGTTATGCTAGTTTCGTTAAGCCAAAACCTCTATTGATCATTTCGTCGATCAATGTGTGCTCAAGAACGTGACCAGTTCGTCGATCAGTGAGCTAAACGTCTAGTTACCTCGTTAAAAACCTTTTTAAGTGATAAAAACCCAGTGGAAAAAAAAAAGAATCCTCAATTAAGAGAAAGAGTGTAAAAGATATACCATAAAACAAATAGATCTAACCAATTCATCATGTAATATGCACTCGACTGATTTTATGCCTCTTCCACAGGATTCCTTGATGTCTTAAGATGTTACCAGTCGCAGCCTCATGTTCCACCTAGAGGTGCCCAAAACGACCCAACCGGCCGGATCGACCCGCCGACCCGGACCCGCCGACCGCAGACCAGGACGGTGACCGTGTGACCGTCGGCCGGACCCGTGGTATACACGGGTGGGGTCCGGGTCGAGCTTCTCCCTACCCGGCGACCCGCCGGGTCCGACCCGTCGACCCGGCGGAAATATATATATAAAAAAAAAAAATTCAGAAAATGGCCGTTTGATTCCTCACGAGGATACGTAGACAATTTAATTTTAAGTGAAAACTTAAAATTAAATACAAGCCCATTTTTTTAACTCTTCTCAAGTAAAAGAACTACGTGGAGCTTTGATTCCTCACGGGGATATGTAGGCAATTTAATTTTAAGTAAAAACTTAAAATTAAATACAAGCTAATTTTTTCAAATGATTTCCACTTATAGTTATTTTTCGTGTATAAAATGATAACAAATAAAAGTTTTATATACATAAAAAAAAAAAATGGAGACGGGTCGGACCCATGACCCGGCGGGTCGAACCCGGACCCGTGGCCGACCCGTCGACCCGGCGGGTCCGACCCGGACCCGGACCCGTAGTTGGGCATAGTGGCGGATCCAGGATTACACGATCAAAGGGGCAGGATAAAATAAAATAAAAAAATTCAAACAAAAGAGATAATACTCAAAAGATAAACATTATCGTTTCATCCGTAATTCATAACAAAAGGAATAATACATGTTATAAATGTCCACGACGTTCTCCCATATTCTGAAAACGTTGCATTATAGTCTCGTTGTCAACACAAGCAAAAATATCTTTCTCAATGTAAACAATCAAGTTGTTATTCAACCACTCATCTCATCTCCCATTCTGTTGCGAAGTGGACTTTTAATAATATTCATGGCGGAAAATGCCCTCTCCACTGAAGCTGTTGCAACCGGTAACACTAAAGCCAACGTAAGAAGCAAATAGACATATGAAAATATTTCATGCATTTTTTTCTCCACCATCTTTTCAGAAAGATTACCAATCCCATCCAATTGAGAGAAATCACTACTCGAACGCATATGATGAATATAAACACCAAGTTGATCTTCAAGCATCAACAAGTCTCTTTCCGAAAAATCATACGGATAAAATTGAGCAAAACGAACTAGCTTCCGTTTGTCAAAAGCTATGAAGTTATTTCTCGGAATCAAGCATGCCAAACAAGTAAGTAATTCCGTACTTACCTCATTGAAGCGATCATTTAATTCCACAAGTTGCCCGTCAATTACATGGATAAAAATCTCCACACGGTAACGATGGCTATTTGTCTTCATTGGAGCATTACGTCGTGATCGCCCCGGAATTACATATTCCTCATCCATGGTAGGAATTGTAATATCATATTTGTTACAAAACGAAGATACATGGTCAACCAATTCTTCAAACTCATTATCCCTCATCAACTGCAAGTTTTCTTTGCATGTTTTCACTAAACTCATTGCATTCACTATGTCTTGATCCTTCTTTTGCAATGCAAGAGACAAAATATTTGTTATTCCCAGCACAGTTTTCATTAAAAATAAGTGAAACACAAACTCAAAAGATTGTATTTCTCTCCACAACTTATATGCCTCACCCGAGCAATCATTAGGATTATCATCAACAATCATTTGAAGCACATTCACCACAGATGGAGACATAGAAAGGATACTAATCAACGTACCATAATGCGAGTTCTATCGTGTATCACCGGCATGTTTGAGAGTAGTTTCCTGATTTAAGCCCCGTCCCGTTATAAGACAATTTTTTTCAAAAGCTTTTACAAGCTCTTCTTGGCATTGTGCTCTAAGTGCATCACGGCGCTTACAAGATGCTCCAACAACATTAACCAAACTATTAGCCGTTGTGAAGAAAGAGTTGACATCAATATTTTTCTTTGGTACCGCAACAAGAGCTAGTTGAAGTTGATGAGCAAAACAATGAATATAAAATGCACATGGTTGTTCTTTCAAAATATTTGTCTTGAGACCATTGAACTCACCTCTCATATTACTAGCTCCATCATAGCCTTGTCATCGTAACTTGGAAAAGCTCAAATTCGAGGAAGAAAAGAATTTGTCAACAGATTCCTTTAGTGCACTTGAAGTAGTATCGGTCACATGTTGAACCCCCACAAACCTTTCAATTATTTGTCCTTTATCGTTCACATAACGCAACACCATTGCCATTTGCTCCTTTATTGAAACATCACGGGCTTCATCCACCATTAAAGAAAAATATCTATCTTTGATATCGCTCAAGATAAGATCAATTGTTTCTTTAGCACAACATTTGACAAGTTCTTTTTGAATTGAAGGAGCAATTAATTTTACATTTCCAGGTGCATTTTCCAACACAACGGCCTTAACCTTTTCATCATGGTCCGCAAGAAATTACAAGAGCTCTAAATAATTACCTCTATTATTTGATTGTGGACTTTCATCATGACCACGAAAAGAAAGACCTTGTCGCAACAAGTACTTGATGCACTTAAGTGATGCACTCAAGCAAGTACGATAATCCCTGCGAGCTTGGCTTGTTTGCTTGAATAAAATCATCTCAATGTGTGTAGATTGATGCATCAAATTGTAAGCAGCTTCTCTAACTTGGTTGTGAACACTACCAACCACTCCAACATGAAGGTTAAATCTTTCTTTTGCCTTCTTCCAATTATTGAAGCCTACCACAGTGAATGCATCACCACCCACTTGATCAAAGTTAGATTTGAAGAGATAACAATGGAGACAAAACGCAGCATCTTTAGCAATGCTATATTCCAACCAATCATACTCATCAAACCACTGAGTAACAAAACGTCTATTAATTCCCGAATGATTAGTTTGCGGGAACTTGTAATTTCTAGGTTGACAAGGGCCTTTTGTAGATATGCCCTCCGGATTTCATCCCGGATATTCGGGCTATAATCAACCATTCGAGTTCTTAGTCCAGGATCTGCCTGAAGATTAGCTAATATCTCATCCACTTCAAGTGGTCTTGCATTTGAGTTTCCCATATTAGACGGAGAAGGACTATCACTGGATAACTTTGTTTTAAAGAATCGTTCCATAATTGATAGATCTGCAAATCAATTTATTATTTTTATCAAAAATAAAAATAATACTGACCTAAAAAATAACTTTCTTCAATTTATTATTTTTATCAAAACTTGACGGTTCTGGCCTAAAAAAATTCATAAATCTGATCATAATATACCTTAGTCCTTAAGTTCCGGTCAAAGTCCCAACAAGATATATCTAAGAAGGAATCCCAGCGGACTTCACTTAATTGACTAAATCTCAGCCACTAGTGGCTTAAACCTCACTCTCTGGATTCCTTGACTAACTAATATTTCTTATCTTATTGGATTAGATCCCCTTTTTTCTCAATCTAAGCAAGCAGGTCTTGAAGAGCCTTAAGCACAGAATCGACAATTCATAAAACCACAAAAAATTCATAAATCTAAAATTAAATCTAAAACACACAGGCACAGCAGCAAATATAAAAAATTCCACCTCCAAAAAATCTGAAACATACAGCAGCAACTAAATCTATAACATGAACAAAAAATTCCACCTCCAATTAAATATAAAAAAACCATCCCCAATTGAAAAGCAAAAAAAAAAAAAAAAGGCACCTGAGCGGTCGGAATCGGAGAGGCGGAGCGAGTCGGGCGACCTCTTTTTCCCAGTCCCAGCGGGCAGCAGCGGGTCAGCGGCCAACGGCGGAGCCGCGCGGAGCAGGGCGTTTTTTTTCTCCCTTTTTTTTCTTCCTCTTCTTCTCTGCTTGCTTCCCACCCCCTTGCTTTTTTTCCGTGATTTTTTCTTTCATTTGTTAATTATAGTTGGGCCTTTTGGGCAGGCTTAGTGTTAATTAGTTGGGTTGGGTTTGAGGTTGGGTTGGGTTTGGGGTTGGGTTGGGCTTGGGGTTGGGTTTTTAATTTTTTTATATATTATTATAATATAATATGTAAAAAAAAATCAAGGGGTCAGACGACCCCTCTTGTCCCTCACTGCATCCGCCTCTGGTTGGGCACCTCTAGTTCCACCCATAATTTCTGGACTTCAAATCATTAATGTTGCTCCAAATTATTGGCGATTTTTTTTTTGCTTTAAAGAACTGTATTTCTACATAATAAAACTGGAGAATTTGATTTGATGAGGAATTTGGGAGATTGAACGCGATTGATATTGCGTGCCCTATTTATTATGTTTAGGTAGTAGGTTGTGGTTATGCCACTTTCATAACCGATAGGTTGTGGGTATGTGGTCTTTTTTTTTTTTTTTCATATATTGTGGAGCATCGTGGGTTTAGTTAGTGGGTTAGTGTTGTTTTTCCAGCTAGGTGAGCCTAAGTTCTGTATGAAGATAATCTATGACATTACCCGCAAGGGTAGCCAAGTTGGTGGAGTAGGTGAGCGCGAGACTGAAAGGTCACGAGTTCAATTTTCCCTACCAACACTTTCTTGGTTAGTCACACATGAGAACTGCAGTGTGGTTTCTTAGTTGGCGTAATTTGCGGTATTATGTCAGTAGAAATTTATCTATCTTCATTTCGAATAGTAGCGGCTGCGGTTTCCATGTATAAAAAAAAAAAAATCTATGACATTGTGAGAACTCCTTTTTCGTTGATTAATTTGCTCAAGGAGAGATTGGAGAGAGAATTAGACAATGAGCTTAGAGAGAGAAATAGACACAAGGAGAATGAGGGAGCGGAAACGATTGAGAGAAATAAGGAAGAACAATTATGTTGGAGTTTTTTCTTCTTCTTTTTTTTTTTGTTACGTTTGAGTTAATAATGTTATTTTTGATATAAAATACATATATCTCATATGAATGTTCTAAGAACATATACTAATATCATATTAGCATAATTATAAGTTAATAATTATTTTATAGAAAGAGTTATAAGTGTATTAAATTGTAGGAAAGATTCATAAATACCGTTATAGTTTAATGTTGTTTGAAGGTGTACCGACAATTTAGCTGATAAGTTGGCTGTAGGGCTATCAAAAAAATCCGAAAAATTCGATATCCGTCCGAAATATCTGTATTCGTATCCGAAAAAAGCGGATATTATCTGTATCCGAAAAAAAGCGGATACGAATATTATCAGTATTCGAAGATTCCGAATACGGATATGGATATAGGCGCATCCGTATCAGAAAATATGCGTATCCAAAATTAATTATATATAATATATATTTTTAGTATAATTTTAATATATAATTATAAAATATAAGCATGCTACTCCCAATAATACTTTGTCACATGTCTTCATTCTTTATTTCTCAATATTAAAATATAAGCATGCGGTATAAGTTATCTTTACTTATTAGTTATTTCCCTTTCTAACACAACAATCAGGTCAGCTAGCCCAAGTGGTATTGGCTGGTATGGAGAAGAAGCTCCACCAGCGTTCAAATCTCTCCTCTTGCATTTAAATTTTTGAAGATTAAAAAAAAGTGGCAGATACGGATATTATCCGTATCCAGCTAGCATCCGCCGGATATTATCCGTATTCGATTCGTCCGGATATTTCTGAATCCGGATTCGGATTCGGATACCTTTACTAAATGCCGGATCTGGATACGAATATGACCATATCCGGCTCCGTATTATCCATTTCACAGCCCTAGTTGGCTGATACATGATAAGTTAACTTATAATGCTACTTTGAATAAATAAGTTGTTGAATTATATAACTATTAAATACCATTTTTATCTAATTTAGTGTCATCTGTTTTGATTGGGAAGAATTTAATTAAATTATTCTGATAATTGTCCAATTTTGAAAGTTTTTAGGCCCAAATGAAATAATGTTTTTGATTGAGCCTAATAATTAAAAATCTGGCAGCCCAGTCCGTTTTTTATACAAGCCCAGGCCCGGTTTCTATTTTATACCCCTTGACCGAATCTGGACCATCCCTTTGTGGGTTTCATCTCACCCGTCCATCCCCTGGGTATTTAAATGACCCTAACCCTAAACCTACCCCATTTTCATCTCACCCCAGTCGGCGCCTCCCCCCCTTTCTTCTCTCCCGATTCCTCTCTCTTCTGTTTCTTCCGCCTTGCGATTCATTTGATCAATCCCGATTTAATAGCAACCCTTATCAAAATCAATGATAAGTTCGGGTGCTCTAAATCCGGACGACCGTTTCTGGGGTTGTTTCGACCCCTATAAATTATGGGATCCATTTTGAGGGGGATACACGAAACCGACGACTGAAACTTGAGTGTTCTTGAGGCAATAAAATCATTCTTTGTGAGTATCCTGTTTTCTTTGTGAATCCTTCTCGGCTGAGGGTGGTTTCTGGGTTATTGGGGTTTCTGGTTACGGGTCTTTGTGATTTTGTGAAACCGCCTGGGTTTGTGGCTCGATTCGGACTGCTGGACGCCGGAATTTTTGGAGCCCTGGACGCGGTACACGAGAGCGGAGGACTGAGCCGACTTTGTGTCTAATATCACCACCTGCGTTCGTAATATTCAGATCTTACGCGATATGTTGGTCAGATTTCTTCGACCTTCAATTTTTGTTCTTGTGTTTATTATTCCAGTCTATTTTCGTGCGGTTTTTCTGTGTTATTTAATTTCGTTGTGTAACCCTTAATCCCCGTAAACATAGGAAATTTATTTGTAATTTGTTTACTGTTGTGTTGTGTAATTTTATGTATTCCGGATAGATACCCTATAGTGGTATCGGAGACTCTAAACGGGGTTTCTATTCGGAAGGGCATACGGGTTCCGGCCGAGGGATCCGCTCAGGTATTGCTTCCTCTACTTTACTGTATTTTCGTACTGTTCTGTGTGATTGGTAAAGTATTATTTCTTTGGAGTAATTTGTTTACTGCTTCCGCTGTACCGTCTTTGTGATCGCTTCGTTATATTGGTTCTGTGTTGAGACTGTAGCAGTCGTAATCTCCGAGCATACCAAACCCCCTTGCCTGGACCGTAAGTGTTCCTCGGATCTTGTGGGGGCTCCGGGATTCGATTCCAACTCACTTTATTTTAAAATCTGGTGTGATTTTGGTCTTTGTGATATCTGTGTGATATTAGTATTCTATTCCAGCTCACCTTATCGCAAAATCTGGTGTGATTTTGTTATTCGTGGTATCTGCGTGATATTTAAATGTAATCTTAGTTTTTACAGTAGTACCTTGTGCTGGTTTAAATCTTGTGTGATTTTTACAAATACTAAAATGGGCTCTCTTACTTCATTTACAATGGCACCATTTGACGGTAAAGGGGATTTTAAAATTTGGCAACAAAAAATGAAATCTATACTTGTCCAACAAAAATGTTTTAAAAGCCATTGAAGGTTCTTTTCAGTCTAATGTGACTCCTGAAAAACGTGAGGAATTGATTGAGTTTGCACATTCATCTATAATCTTGAACTTGTCTGATTCTGTGATTAGACGAATAGGCAAAACTGATAATGCTAAACAGATTTGGGATAAACTTGAGGAAACTTTTACCGAAACATCTTTGCCAAATAAGTTATTTCTTCTTGAAAAGTTTTTTTGCTACAAGCTGGATTTGAATAAAGATATCGATGGTAATCTGGATGCCTTTACAAAGTTAGTGCAAGATATAAAACAAACGGGTGACAGGAACATTGATGATTATTCCCCTATTGTGCTCTTGAATGCTATCCCTGATGTTTATAATGATGTGAAATCTGCGATAAAATATGGAAGGGATTCTGTTACTTTAGATACTGTTATAAGTGGATTAAAGAGTAAAGAATTAGACTTGAAATTTAACAAGGTTTCTAAACCTGTCTCTGATGTTAATTTTGTTAGGTCTAAACATCCCATTAAAAGGAAACCGTTTGTCAAAACTGATTCTGAAAAGTCTAATAAGAAAAAGGGGCAATGGAAGGATAAATCCAAATTCCGGCCTAAGAATCGCAAATGTTATAATTGTGCTGAACCTGGTCATTATATACAAAAATGCACCAAACCTAAAAGAATTTGCAAAATGATCAGGCAAATTTAACTATGGGCGATGTCTTTATGGTATCTGATGATTTGCATATTTCTGTGAATTATGTGCTCTCTGGTCTGTGTGAAAATGAATGGTTACTGGATTCTGGATGCACTCATCACATGACACCTTATAAACAGTATTTTACAAGTTATACTAATCTTGGTGATCGGTATGTTTATATGCCTGATAAGGTGAAACGGGTTGTGGCCGGAATAGGAAATGTGTGTTTAAAATTCGCTGATGGTACTCAATTTACTCTAAAAAATGTCCGACACATTCCTGATTTATCTAATAACCTGATATCTTGTACTACTTTGGAAGATGAGGGCCTTCGAGGGTCTTGGGGGAATGGTTGCATGATAATTTCCAGAGGATCCTTGATGTTGTTTAAAGGAATCCGGAAATTTAATCTATACATTTGCCAAACTGAAACTCCTGCTTGTTCAAATCTGGTCTGTGTGGATAAAACCGAATTGTGGCATAATAGGTTAGGACACATGAGCATGAAGGGAATAGAGATCTTGCATAAACAAAAATGTTTTGGAAAAGATAAAATCTCTAAGTTGTCTTTCTGTGACTCCTGCATGTATGACAAACAATATAAAACTCAATTTCCAAAACCTCCTGATTCCCCTGATCCCGTTTTTGAGAAATATGGTAAGACTTCCAATGTGCTTGATTATGTTCATGCTGATGTTTGGGGTCCTGCCAGTGTTACGACTCATGGCAGAAACCGGTATTTCTTGTCCATTATTGATGATTACTCTCGAAAAGTTTTCGTGTTTTTACTCAAATTGAAATCTGAAGTGTTTGAAAAATTCCAAACTTGGAAAACTTTGGTGGAAAATCAAACCGGAAAACGGATCAAAAAGATAAGGACCGATAACAACCTTGAATTTTGCAATACTCAGTTTGATACTATGTGTTCTGAAAATGGCATCCTTAGGCATAAGACTGTCCCTTCTACCCCTCAACAAAACGGGGTGGCTGAGCGAATGAATCGCACCCTCCTTGAAAAGGGTAGGGCCATGCTCGCTACTTCTGGGTTGTCTAAAAGTTTTTGGGGTGAGGCTCTTTTAACTGCTGCATATCTCATCAATAGATCACCTTCTGTACCATTAAATGGCAACTATCCCGAGTCTGTGTGGTCGGGTCATGGTACTGATTTTTCGAACATTCGTGTGTTTGGTTGTGCTGCTTATGTGCATCAAAATGTTGATAAACTCGAACCGAGATCCTTGAGATGTGTTTTTCTTGGATATCCCGGCGGTACTAAGGGTTATCGTTTATGGGTCAGATCTGAACCCGGATTAAAGGTGATTATTAGCAGGGATGTGGTCTTTAATGAAACTGAATTTCCATGTATTGATAATCCTATACCTGCTCCTGTGCTAGCTACTGAAAATTCTCCCCACCCTGTTCAGATTAGGGTGGAGCATCTTAGTGATAACGAATTATCTGCTGAATCTGATAATATAGAAAATCCTGAACCTAATAATCAATCTGATAATGGGGATGAATCTGAATCTGCTCCTGACTTATCTGATTATCAATTAACTAGGGATAGGCCTAGAAGGAATGTTAGGAGACCTATACACTTAGATGATTTCCATATGGCTTCTCTTGCTTTCAATGTGTTTGATATGCTTGATGGTAATGAACCTAAGTCTTACAATGATGCTTTGATGTCTAATAATTCGAATGAATGGCTAAGTGCAATGAATGAATAAATGACATCCTTGCATGCAAATGACACTTGGAAACTTGTTCCAAAACTCAGAAATTGCTCTTTGATTGATTGTAAGTGGTTGTTTAAAGTGAAAAGGGAGGAGGATAATGTCAGATTCAAGGCAAGGTTAGTAGCTAAAGGCTTCACACAACGTGAAGGTATCGACTATACTGAGATTTTTGCACCAGTAGTTAAATTCACCACTGTTCGCATCATGCTTGCATTAGTTGCGCATCATAATTGGGAGATGAAACAATTAGATGTTAAAACAGCATTCTTGCATGGTGAATTGAAAGAAACTATCTACATGAAACAACCAGAAGGTTTTATGGATAGTAACCATCCTGATCATGTGTGCTTGCTCAATAAAACCCTATATGGCTTAAAACAATCCCCTAGAGAATGGAACAAAAAATTCAATGATTGCATGCTGTCCTTGAAATTTCGTCGTAGTGCTTATGACCCATGCCTTTATTTCAAGTATGACAGTGGTGTGCCCATGTTCCTACTTATTTATGTAGATGATATGTTCTTGATCAGTTCGTGCATTAAATCTATTAATCATGTTCAAAGTTGCTTAGGTGATCAATTTGACATGAAATACTTGGGGGATGCTAAAAGGATATTGGGCATGAATATTGTTCGGGACAGATCTAAAAGCACCTTATTTTTAAATCAGTCCTCCTACATTGGTAAAATTCTTGAAACATTTTCTATGACTGATGCTAAAATTGCTAGTGTGCCGTTAGCTTCTCATTTCTTATTATCCAAAACTCAGTCACCTAAAACTGAATCTGAAATTCGTGAAATGAGATCTGTCCCGTATGCTAATGCCATAGGATCTGTCATGTACCTTATGGTGAGTACTAGACCAGATATCGCTTATGCTGTTAGTTGTTTAAGTAGGTACATGGCTAATCCAGGAAAACCTCACTCGGAGGCCCTTACGTGGTTATTGCGGTACTTAAAAAATTCCGCTTCTGATGGTCTTATTTTCTCTAAATCTGATAATGGGATTAATTTAAAAGGATATGTTGATTCTAATTATGCCAATGACCGGGATGAATGTAAGTCCACAACTTCATATGTGTTTACCTTGTGTGGCTCGTGCATTTCTTGGAAATCTCAACTTCAGCATATTGTTACACTGTCTACTACTGAAGCTGAATATATTGCCACCACTGAAGACTTTAAAGAGGCTATTTGGTTGAAAGGTTTACTAAGTGAAATTGGTGTTCTTCGTGATAATGTGGTGGTCTTTTCTGACAGTCAATCAAGCATACATTTGTGCAGAAATCCTGTTTTCCATGATCGTACAAAGCATATTGATGTCAGGCGACACTTCATCCGTGATATAGTTGAAAAAGGCATAATTGAGTTGAAGAAAATCTCTTCACAGTCCAATCCTGCAGATATGGGCACAAAGTGCCTACCGATCGAGAAAACCAGATCGTGCAAGTCGATACTAAATATCGACTCCCTTAACTGAAGACAACCTAGTCTTCCTGTTTGCTATCTTTGTGATAGCTCTTCTAGTCTTTCTTTGTGATTTCTTGTTCTTTCTTTCTTAGTGATTGTTTGTCTTTATACTTGTACTAACTTTGTATTTTGTGCAGGTGGTGTGACGTTCGGCGATGATGACCTCCCTCTCAAAATAAGTGTACCCCGATGGCTCATTTGGTCCGGGTGGAGATTTGTTGGTATTAGGCCCAAATGAAATAATGTTTTTGATTCGGCCCAATAATTAAAAATCTAGCAGCCCAGTCCGTTTTTTATACAAGCCCAGGCCCGGTTTCTATTTTATACCCCTTGACCGAATCTGGACCGTCCCTTTGTGGGTTTCATCTCACCCGTCCATCCCCTGGGTATTTAAATGATCCTAACCCTAAACCTACCCCATTTTCATCTCACCCCAGTCGGCGCCTCCCCCCCTTTCTTCTCTCCCGATTCCTCTCTCTTCTGTTTCTTCCGCCCTGCGATTCCTTTGATCAATACCGATTTAATAGCAACCCTTATCAAAATCAATGATAAGTTCGGGTGCTCTAAATTCGGACGACCGTTTCTGGGGTTGTTTCGACCCCTATAAATTACGGGATCCATTTTGAGGGGGATACACGAAACCGACGACTGAAACTTGAGTGTTCTTGAGGCAATAAAATCATTCTTTGTGAGTTTCCTGTTTTCTTTGTGAATCCTTCTCGGCTGAGGGTGGTTTCTGGGTTATTGGGGTTTCTGGTTACGGGTCTTTGTGATTTTGTGAAACCGCCTGGGTTTGCGGCTCGATTCGGACTGCTGGATGCCGGAATTTTTGGAGCCCTGGACGCGGGTACACGAGAGCGGAGGACTGAGCCGACTTTGTGTCTAATATCACCACCTGCGTTCGTAATATTCAGATCTTACGCGATCTGTTGGTCAGATTTCTTCGACCTTCAATTTTTGTTCTTGTGTTTATTATTCCAGTCTATTTTCGTGCGGTTTTTCTGTGTTATTTAATTTCGTTGTGTAACCCTTAATCCCCGTAAACATAGGAAATTTATTTGTAATTTATTTACTGTTGTGTTGTGTAATTTTATGTATTCCGGATAGATACCCTATAGTTTCTCTAAATGTTTGCTTCTTTCGTCGAATGTCTCTGTAATAAGATGAAACTTTTTTTTTTAAAATACGCCCTAAATAGAAAGAGAGTTCAAACATTTCAACTAATTAAATATTAAAACTAATTTATAAAGAAATGGTGAATTTAGAAACACTATTATCGGATTATGAGTGTAGGCATCATATTGTATTATCGTCCGGTGCCTTCAAGGATCGAGCTAGAATTTGAAAGACGAATGGATGAGATTACATTTTGTACTTAAAGAGTGGGAAAAACATACAAAATGCAACTTGTAACACCCCCAGATTTAACCGGAAATATTACAGCTCCGTGGGCCCCGAGATGGAACCCACAAGGCTAAAAAGAAATTTTCACAAACATTTACAAATGCCCAAGAGGCCAACGACGGTACTAACTTTAAAAATTCATAAAGACTTATAAAATCCATTTATCAAAAACCGTCGTAAAACTCATTTGAAATCGCAAGGCCAACAGCCGATACTCAAAAGTTTAGAAAACGATTTCCAAAGTAACCTCAGTTACCAGATACCAAAAGAGCGTCTCAAAATACTCACGCAGCGGAAAAAGACCAACCAAAACGATACTCTAGCAAATGGAAAACAAGAACCAATCAAGAAACTCAATGTAGAACATGTCCTAGCCAAGATCCTCAGGAAGCTCATCTCTTCACGACCGCTACAAGCTCGATACTCCGAGAACCTAAAAGAAATCCCACGACGGGGTCAGCCATAATATCCAACAATGATAACCGTCACAAAACATCAATAATTACATACCAACGAGAATACAACATAAGAATACGACCAACGTAATCTTACCGCCATAACTTTACTTACTCAAGTAATTCTCATCAGAACAATCATTATCACATTTCACAACCTGTACTCGATTAACCAATAAACTCGAACATAATATCTGTATTGTACCTCAAACAATACTCAAGATCCTCAAACTATCAGAACCAACTCACGATACGGAAATCTACCATATCTGACCAATACGATCCATCGAATAATATCATCAAATCCCAAGACGATAACCGATTGTCCACCAAAGACAAGACCAAAGAAAAATATGGAACATACCTCGAGATATGATGTGCCACGATAATCATATCAGTCTAATCCGATATCAGAACAATGCAATGCGGACAAGGTCCTAACACAAGACCTACAAATGCATACTCATATGACAACGTCAATATGCTCAAAAACAATAACAACTATGTATACTCAATGGAAATCCCATGATCCAGCGCCCTCAGCATAGATCCCAAGATGATCCTACAAGATCAACACGAGGTGGATAACCAACAATATACATATGCACAACAATAACACAATACTGGGTAATCCAACGATCCAGCGCCCTCAGCATAGATCCCAAGATGATCCCGTCGGACCAACACGAGGTGGAAAAACCCGTCCAATGATCCAGCCCTCAAAGATAGATCCCAAGATGATCCCGTCGGACCAACACGAGGTGGACATCCGATCCGCCCTCAAAGATAGATCGCGCGATCCCATCGGATCAACACAACATAAACAACACAATATGCATACACATATGCAAAACAATATGTTCATCATCATGAACAACGCAACATGAACGACAATATGACAAATCAATTAAGACGACCTCATGTTCGACAACATGAATGATAATACGCATGATCAAATCACTAACTCTAATAGAATCGATATAAGATACTTGCCCGAGTCCTTCGGGAGAAATCTCGATGTCCAATCATCACCGACGATTATCCTCAATGCTCGGCGATCCATACGAACAATGAACTATAGATACTCATATCCTCGTCTTTACCATAATGTAACCTTGATACTCGAACATACCAATAACTGAGATAATCATATACATTATGATTTATCTCCCAGAATCGAAAGAACGATATGCGATCCGAATACCCAGAGTTCACAATAATAATCATCGCTATATGCATTATAAACGAAATGAAACTGAAACCATTCATTAAATATTATAACTGAGCAAGTAATAACTTGCCTCGATACCGATACCACGAAGCTGCTGCCGAACACATTGCCTTTGTTTACGAGCTCCTCAGCCTCGATCAAAAGCAATACAATGGACATACTCGAACACGACCGCAATATCCGGTTATACTCACCGACCAACAATCTCAACCTACCGAAGAAATCAAATAACACATATCCGATAACGGTCAACAACTGAGAAAACTAACCAATCGAACTCAACGGTTCAACACAACCTCGAATAAACACAGTCAGAACCAACCAAGTCAAACCATCACGAATTCCTAATCAAAACACAAAAATACTGCACTGTCTGCCTACTTAGCGCACGTTAATCACCTAGCGTAGCGTGCGCTAAGTTGCTCCCGTTAGCGCGCGCTAGGCAGTAAACGTAGCGTGCGCTAATGCTGTGCAGTGGCATGCATTTCAAGCATCGTCTAACACTTCCATCATGACAATGATCAACTCATCTCGAGATTAAGGATTTCATAACAATCGTGACATATAATTTAATAGCTCTTCAAGAACACGAATTATCCAAATTCACGTTCATGATCCATAAAATGATAAAATCCGATGTGTTCTAACATCTAAAAATTCTTATTCATCATGTTCTTCGACATACAATTCATATAACTTCAAGAATCACAAGAAGATCACCATAATCGTTACCATACGAAGTAACCAACGACAAAACATCAAAAATCCGAATTGAAGAAGGGAATTACATCAACATATATCTTGAATTCCATCCAAAACCATACGAAACATATCAATACTCATATATTGATAACAACACTAACTTAGTACGGTAATCCAACTCGTTGTCATGCTCATCAACTTGTTTATATGATAATCATCAACTCAAGAACATCATATACAATCCAAAACGAAATCTCAAAGTGAAGAGTAATTACCTTTTTTGAAGGAAAGGATTGATTTTCAAGAATCACCAATGATTTCAAGAACAAAGCTTTACTCCATGATTTCCATCTTTAATCTTGTTAAAGAGGATCATCCCTCAGTGTTTAGGAACTCCAAATGTTCTCCCAAGGTTGTCTCTATCGGGTGAAAGGAAAGAAATGGACGAAATGTTTCATGACACCCGTTTGTCCCTTTATATAGAATGCACCACTAGCGTGCGCTAAACCCTTATGTTTAGCGTGCGCTAGCCTTAGCGTGCGCTAACTCACTTTGTTAGCGTGCGCTATCGCAGTCCAGAGGCTACTGTCTTGCTTCGTAAACTACCTTACGTACGTAATGCCCATGCATTAACGTACGTAAATCATCATGTCTAGCGTACGCAAGTCCTTACTCTTAGCGTGCGCTATCCGAAGTTGACTTACTACGGTGTTCACCTACCACTCGCCCCCACATTCCGACAAAGATCGGCAAGGATAAGATTCCTTGTTGGTGATACATAGTTAGCGTGCGCTAAGCCTAATATTTTAGCGTGCGCTAATACTTCGTGACAACAACCGTTGACTTACCGTAACGTGCGCCAAAGCGGTGGGTCCACACGCAGATTCCTTCCGATGCATGCGCACTAGCGACGCTAACCTATAAACGTAGCGTGCGCTAATCCCGCGATAGCGTGCATTATGCATGAATATTAACGTGCGCTAATAAGGCTATACTTAGCCATTTTCCGCAGATTCTTGTCCAACGTCTCGACATACCAAAACGAACATAAGACACACCGAACACAAACACCGAATCGATAATATCATCATACGATATACCCAATATCAAAAGTACGACAACCAGATACACAAAATCATCAAAAGTAACAGACGACCAAATACGACAATTAAACAGATACTGATATCTCAGTCCTTTATTTATTTTATCCCTATCATGCATTTCACGCTGTACAATATAACTCGGATAAAATAATATTAAACAACAGTAATAGAAATTCCGGATATTACATTCTACACCCCTTAAAATAAGTTTCGTCCTCGAAACTTGCAATCCATCATAAAACGAATAACCATACCGTTCAACCCAAAATATCCCAAAACCATCACGACACTGATCAATCATCATTATTCTGAATAGCCAAAACCGCATACTTACAAATACGCAGGTCGACGATCTCCGGAGATACTAGCCAGCGATCTCACTGTACAATCTCAATACGCTTACGATCACAATTCCCTGAGTCTCAACAAAATATATCATCTTCGGATGAAACAATCTGCCCGAATCAAATCCTGTCTGCCTGATTACATAATCAAGTCTCAATTCTGATAAAACGAATAATATCCGATGTATCCGTGAAACAACTGCTCAATACAATGGCAACGAATCCCGAAACATCGATAGACAATCTGAACGCTCAGATGATCACCAACAATGATCAACAATCAACCGAATTTATCATCGACATGATAAATTCCAATCTGACCAACCAGAGGTCAAAACACAATCGAGAATATCATCAACGTGATAAACTCCAATACGACCAACGAACGATCAACGGAAATCGAGAATACCTTCACACGGTAAACTCCAACACTATCACCACAGAACCACAGAAACAGATATACGAAAAAGCAAAATTCTCAAAACGACACACCGATCACATACAGTGGATCTCAATAAACGTATCCGAGTGGCGAACATACCCCTCGGCATATGAACAACCAATCACAAACTGACGAACATACCCAATTCATACAAGGAGTGGGAACGACCACTCAATATCCAAAACAACCAGCATGGGGTCACCATCCCCAAATTTGCACTTACAAGGAAATCATTCCAGAATCACTGTGGTAAAATCGCGCTACTACCGTACCAATGGAATCACATAGCACATATGTCCCAGGCCACAAAATCCCAGTTTCAAAATAATATTATGTGCATGAATCTACAACACGCAACATATTTCTCTTATCCGATAAATCAACCGATCATCCATGGATATCCAAACTACCTTACTAACGTTCGAATCTCTTTCATCGTACCACCGATGTACCATCCAGATTCGTGAGTCTCATTCGAGAACTTCACCACGATATGCATTATGCACTAAATGCGTATGTATATCAATCACATTTTCAAAACCATTTGAAATCATATATTCTTGTCAAAAGACAAATTTTGAAAATTCTTTCAAGAGTTTGAAAACTCCAAACATAAATTTTGGTAAGACCACAAAATCAATTTTGAAAAATTAACTTGCTCGATGGTGCCAAGTATTTGATATGATTTCCTTCGAATCCACACGATTTCGAAGTTTTAAAATGAAAAGTATGCAAATGCTCGACTATATCCATACTCCTGTATACCAATTCGGTTCGTCACCAATATCCACTGATATTCCATCGGAAAACCACACGATCGAGTTCCAAAATCTCAATATATAAATTCCGACTAAACTTCTTTTCCACACATGACTTGCAACGCCAGTCATTAACCCATCCTGGATCACCTTAAATATGATATGACAAAATATTGAAACAAATCCACACAGCGAAAGACTTCCCGAGAGGTTCAATTTGAACAAGTAAACCAAAGCCTCGAAAGGCGGAAATAACATAGGTAAACGATTGGTAAAGTGTTTTACAAATCTCGGGAGTTTTAAGAAAATAGAAAAGCCGTTAAAAACATTAGGGTCTCAGCCCGTATCTCGTTCCGCATTACAAAAAGTTTAAAAATAGAAAACCCCTTTTCAGACTCCAAGTCCTGAGTCAGAAAACCATTTCAAAATCGATTTGGGTCTCGGCCCAAAATCATTTTCCGTAAAACATCTGTGAAATATTCATTTTGAAAAGTGTCATTTTCAAATGCTCAAAAGCAGTTCATATATATCACAAAATGAACTAACATGACTACATGTTCTTCTCGACAATCCATAGTCCTTCTCCCGAATACACAATTCCGTTCCAAAACTTAACCGACATATTGATTTCCAAAACAATAACTTCTCAAGATCATCAATCCTGTCCCAAATCTGTCACCTTATACCGTAACGTATAATATCTGCTGAATCTCAGAACGTATCAACTTAGAACGACAATAAATCTCAATGAAATTCAAAAATCCGAATACTTACAGATCGTGAAGCCGACGATTCCCCGTGATACTGGCACATGTCTAGACTCAAGAAAATACTCGACACAGGTATTTTCAAAACTCACGTTTTGCAAACTCAGTGCAACTCAAGAACACAATATATCACGTAAACACCATTTGGAAAAGTTATAACAAGCCCAGTACGATACTGGCAAATCCGATAACGCACAAGCCTGAGTGAACAACAAAGACTCACGGCTCTAGTATTTGTCAATCGACAACTCGAATGATGCAACAAAAACACGACCCAACTCGACCCAAATGCCTAGGTTTTCTCAACCTAAGCTCCGATACCATATTCGTAACACCCTGCATTTAACCGGAAATATTACAGCGCCGTGGGCCCCGAGATGGAACCCACAAGGCTAAAAAGAAATTTTCACAAACATTTACAAATGCCCAAGAGGCCAACGACGGTACTAACTTTAAAAATTCATAAAGACTTATAAAATCCATTTATCAAAAACCGTCGTAAAACTCATTTGAAATCGCAAGGCCAACAGCCGATACTCAAAAGTTTAGAAAACGATTTCCAAAGTAACCTCGGTTACGGATACCAAAAGAGCGTCTCAAAATACTCACGCAATGGAAAAGACCAACCAAAACGATACTCTAGCAAATGGAAAACAAGAACCAATCAAGAAACTCAATGTACAGAACATGTCCTAGCCAGTATCCTCCGGGAAGCTCATCTCTTCACGACCGCTACAAGCTCGATACTCCGAGAACCTAAAAGAAATCCCACGACGGGGTCAGCCATAATATCCAACAATGATAACCGTCACAAAACATCAATAATTACATACCAACGAGAATACAACATAAGAATACGACCAACGTAATCTTACCGCCATAACTTTACTTACTCAAGTAATTCTCATCAGAACAACCATTATCACATTTCACAACCTGTACTCGATTAACCAATAAACTCGAACATAATATCTGTATTGTACCTCAAACAATACTCAAGATCCTCAAACTATCAGAACCAACTCACGATACGGAAATCTACCATATCTGACCAATACGATCCATCGAATAATATCATCAAATCCCAAGACGATAACCGATTGTCCACCAAAGACAAGACCAAAGAAAAATATGGAACATACCTCGAGATATGATGTGCCACGATAATCATATCAGTCTAATCCGATATCAGAACAATGCAATGCGGACAAGGTCCTAACACAAGACCTACAAATGCATACTCATATGACAACGTCAATATGCTCAAAAACAATAACAACTATGTATACTCAATGGAAATCCCATGATCCAGCGCCCTCAGCATAGATCCCAAGATGATCCTACAAGATCAACACGAGGTGGATAACCAACAATATACATATGCACAACAATAACACAATACTGGGTAATCCAACGATCCAGCGCCCTCAGCATAGATCCCAAGATGATCCCGTGACCAACACGAGGTGGAAAACCCGTCCCAATGATCCGGCCTCAACATAGATCCCAAGATGATCCCGTCGGACCAACACGAGGTGGACATCCGATCCAGCGCCCTCAGCATAGATCGCGCGATCCCATCGGATCAACACAACATAAACAACACAATATGCATACACATATGCAAAACAATATGTTCATCATCATGAACAACGCAACATGAACGACAATATGACAAATCAATTAAGACGACCTCATGTTCGACAACATGAATGATAATATGCATGATCAAATCACTAACTCTAACTGAATCGATATAAGATACTTGCCCGAGTCCTTCGGGAGAAATCTCGATGTCCAATCATCACCGACGATTATCCTCAATGCTCGGCGATCCATACGAACAATGAACTATAGATACTCATATCCTCGTCTTTACCATAATGTAACCTTGATACTCGAACATACCAATAACTGAGATAATCATATACATTATGATTTATCTCCCAGAATCGAAAGAACGATATGCGATCCGAATACCCAGAGTTCACAATAATAATCATCGCTATATGCATTATAAACGAAATGAAACTGAAACCATTCATTAAATATTATAACTGAGCAAGTAATAACTTGCCTCGATACCGATACCACGAAGCTGCTGCCGAACACATTGCCTTTGTTTACGAGCTCCTCAGCCTCGATCAAAAGCAATACAATGGACATACTCGAACACGACCGCAATATCCGGTTATACTCACCGACCAACAATCTCAACCTATCGAAGAAATCAAATAACACATATCCGATAACGGTCAACAACTGAGAAAACTAACCAATCGAACTCAACGGTTCAACACAACCTCGAATAAACACAGTCAGAACCAACCAAGTCAAACCATCACGAATTCCTAATCAAAACACAAAAATACTGCACTGTCTGCCTACTTAGCGCACGTTAATCACCTAACGTAGCGTGCGCTAAGTTGCTCCCGTTAGCGCGCGCTAGGCAGTAAACGTAGCGTGCGCTAATGCTGTGCAGTGGCATGCATTTCAAGCATCGTCTAACACTTCCATCATGACAATGATCAACTCATCTCGAGATTAAGGATTTCATAACAATCATGACATATAATTTAATAGCTCTTCAAGAACACGAATTATCCAAATTCACGTTCATGATCCATAAAATGATAAAATCCGATGTGTTCTAACATCTAAAAATTCTTATTCATCATGTTCTTCGACATACAATTCATATAACTTCAAGAATCACAGTAGCATCACCATAATCGTTACCATACGAAGTAACCAACGACAAAACATCAAAAATCCGAATTGAAGAAGGGAATTACATCAACATATATCTTGAATTCCATCCAAAACCATACGAAACATATCAATACTCATATATTGATAACAACACTAACTTAGTACGGTAATCCAACTCGTTGTCATGCTCATCAACTTGTTTATATGATAATCATCAACTCAAGAACATCATATACAATCCAAAACGAAATCTCAAAGTGAAGAGTAATTACCTTTTTGAAGGAAGGGATTGATTTCCAAGAATCACCAATGATTTCAAGAACAAAGCTTTACTCCATGATTTCCATCTTTAATCTTGTTAAAGAGGATCATCCTCGTGTTTAGGAACTCCAAATGTTCTCCCAAGGTTGTCTCTATCGGGTGAAAGGAAAGAAATGGACGAAATGTTTCATGACACCCGTTTGTCCCTTTATATAGAATGCACCACTAGCGTGCGCTAAACCCTTATGTTTAGCGTGCGCTAGCCTTAGCGTGCGCTAACTGACTTTGTTAGCGTGCGCTATCGCGATCCGCAGGCTACCGTCTTGCTTCGTAAACTACCTTACGACGTAATGCCCATGCATTAACGCACGTAAATCATCATGTCTAGCGACGCAAGTCCTTACTCTTAGCGTGCGCTATCCGAGTTAACTTACTACGGTGTTCACCTACCACTCGCCCCACATTCCGACAAAGATCCGGCAAGGATAAGATTCCTTGTCGATACATAGTTAGCGTGCGCTAAGCCTAATATTTTAGCGTGCGCTAATACTTCAGACAACAACCGTTGACTTACGAACGTGCGCCGAAAGCGGGGTCCACACGCAGATTCCTTCCGACCATTCGCACTAGCGACGCTAACCTATAAACGTGGCGTGCGCTAATCACGCGATAGCGTGCGTTATGCATGAATATTAACGTGCGCTAATAAGGCTATACTTAGCCATTTTCCGCGATTCTTGTCCAACGTCTCGACATACCAAAAACGAACATAAGACACACCGAACACAAACATGAATCCAATAATATCATCATACGATATACCCAATATCAAAAGTACGACAACCCGATACACAATATCCTCAAATGTAATCGACCAAATACGACAATTATACCGATATCGATATCTCAGTCCTTTATTTATTTTATCCCTCATCATGCATTTCACTGCATACAATATAACTCGGATAAAATAATATTAAACAACAGTAATAGAAATTCCGGATATTACACAACTTACATATAACAAGAAAATTATTGGACCGGTTGTCAGAACTTGTGAGGGACTTGCCACATCCTTGACTCTCAGGGCCGACACTAGGGGTGGATCAAGTGGGAGACCCCCCAGGGACTCTCGGTTCATGCTATGTTATATTAGGTTCATTCCTGACCTAGAATTTAACAGTGTGTCGGTTTTCAACACCGGATGATTGAACTGATTGTCAGGGCCGGTCCTAGAGTTTATCATGCCCTGGGCGAAAATGCCAAAAAATGCCCTCATATTTAAAAACTACAAAACAAAAAAGCATATTATTTTTAAGGACCATTTTTTTTACTGTTATTAAATGATAATGTGTTCTTCGTAATACATATCTTATAATTATATAGTATCATAATGTTATATCAAGTTAAATGATTTTTAGAGACTTGCATATAATGATAGTTGTGCTCAGACTAAAAGTATACAACTATATATGATGTTTAAGTCATCTTAAAACATAGAAAAACTTAATACTATATTTGTATCATATTTTTAATAATCTAAACATACTTAAATAGCGAGTGTTATATAGTTTAAACAGTCCTATATAGCTTTAGGCAACAGACCACACTATGGGTGACAACAAAACTGGATTCACAAAATTCTATATCTAAAAATATACAAAAAAAAATAATAACCTCCAATAATCATATTTTATGACTGTGGAAATCACAAAAATTAGTTGAAACTATGTAGTAATTTAAAATTATTTCGTACATGACTTGATTTTAGAAAGTATAACAAAAGATATTTGTGGTTTTGAGTTGAAATTAGTTAGTAATCTAAATTGTTTCATGTAGAGTTTAAATATTATCACAAAATTTTTCAAAGCAAAAATATATAGGAAGTATTAATTGTTGAATATAAGACAAATATTTAAAAAAAAGAATTATAGAAAAATAAATGAATCCACAACAATAGTAATACAATTAACTAAAAGAAGAAAACATCCAAGAGCATCATTAGCCTAGTGGTAAAGAAGTACTAATCTATCCTAAAGGTCCATGATTCAAGTTTTGTTGGCAACACTTTAATTCTTTTTTTCCTAGTAATAACATCACTGGGCTTAAAATTGATGCCCCTTGGACTTTGATGCCCTGGGCCACCGCCCGGCCCGCCCACCCATAGGGCCGGCCCTGCTGATTGTTGAAACTAAACAGAAAATTCAAAGTTGTGTTTAATGGAGTTATTTAACTTTGAGTTTGGTAGGAAGATGAAAGGTAAAAGACGGACTTGTAAAGGTTTTGTAATTAATTGTGGGTCGAGTACGTTTTGTCTTTTATGAGTGGTAAGTTGTGCTTTTATATCTTGTAAGGGATGCCTTCACAGTGGTACGGTAGTTTTTTACTCTATATGAAGTTGGCATGTACGTATGTGATATTAATAATAAAGTATATTCTTTTTAAAATAAAATTCATCTTTTTTTATTTAAACTCCTTAATATTAGTTTGAAATTTCATATTAACTTTGAAAGCGTATAATCCCTTGCTTTAGCCCAATTTTAAATCTATGTCCTTTTAAGAAATGCTATAATAATATCGTATTTTTTATTTTATTTAGAAAGATTATTAGTATCACACACATTTACACACATTTACAAATCATGGAGTTTCCGAAGAAGATGAATATGTTTACAAAATTTAGTAGGAACATATTTTAACCGTCTCGCCCAGGGTATCGAAAAATTTAAGACTGGCCCTATTGACTCTGGTCCCGACACCAGTAGTATCCGACTCCTATATCCGCCCTGAAAATAACAAACATCGCAAGTGAAAATTAAATATCAATTTTCCTTTAAGGTAAAAATTTTGGTGTATTTAATTAGTTGAGAGTAGACCTGGCAATTCGTTCGTGTCGTGTATTTTCGTGTCGTGTACTTTCGTGTTTCGTGTACCAAAAATCCAAACCCATACACGACACTAAATGGATTCGTGTCATGTCGTGTCGTGTACCGCATAAATTCGTGTCGTTTCGTGTCGTGTTTTCGTGTCAGGCACATAATATAAAATAAATATTAAAATATTATAAAAAATAGTAATTTTAATATTATAAAATTATTTTTATAGGTTTTAGTAGACGAAATGAAACAAATGGTAACGAAAACACGAATGTTTACACTAAATTTATAGTATAAACATAATTCATTAAATATATATTTTTATTAAATTAAATATAAAATGTTGTATTTATTTATTTATTTATTTCGTGTACCTCGTGTCGTGTCGTGTACCCAAAGGGTAAACACAAAACCGACACTAAATCTCGATCGTGTACTTTCGTGTTCGTGTATTTTCGTGTCGTGTACTCAAAATGCAAACCCAAACACTAAATTTTCGTGTCGTTTTCGTGTCGTGTTTTCGTGTCGTGTGGTAAATTGCCGGGTCTAGTTGAGAGAGAGAGAGAGAGTACCACCCACCACCGCTACAACTAGGGCTGACAATTCGTGCGTTTCGAGTCGTTATCGGGTCGATACAATAACGACACGACACGATAAGACCAAACACGAACACGACCCGTTAAGTATATGTCTAGCACGAACACGAACGGTTGAAACACGGACACGATACGAATACGACACGAACACGATATGACACGATATTTTTCGTGTTGACACGACACGATAACGACACGATATGACACGAATCGATAAATTCAAAAACTTAAAATATTTAAAATGATAGTAAAATTAATGCTAAAAGTATATAAATATTATCAGGATACACGAACACGACACGAATACGAAAGTTATCGTGTTGCATGTGTAGGGTATCAATCCGGAATACATAAAATTACACAACACAACAGTAAACAAATTACAAATAAATTTCCTATGTTTACGGGGATTAAGGGTTACACAACAAAATTAAATAACACAGAAAAAACCGCACGAAAATAGACTGGAATAATAAACACAAGAACAAAAATTGAAGGTCGAAGAAATCTGACCAACAGATCGCGTAAGATCTGAATATTACGAACGCAGGTGGTGATATTAGACACAAAGTCGGCTCAGTCCTCCGCTCTCGTGTACCCGCGTCCAGGGCTCCAAAATTCGGCGTCGGCGGTCGAATCGAGCCACAAACCCAGGCGGTTTCACAAAATCACAAAGACCCGTAACCAGAAACCCCAATAACCCAGAAACCACCCTCAGCCGAGAAGGATTCACAAAGAAAACAGGAATCTCACAAAGAATGATTTTATTGCCTCAAGAACACTCAAGTTTCAGTCGTCGGTTTCGTGTATCCCCCTCAAAATAGATCCCATAATCTATAGGGGTCGAAACAACCCCAGAAACGGTCGTCCGGATTTAGAGCACCCGAACTTATCATTGATTTTGATAAGGGTTGCTATTAAATCGGGATTGATCAAAGGAATCGCAGGGCGGAAGAAACAGAAGAGAGAGGAATCGGGAGGGAAGAAAGGGGGGTAGGCGCCGACTGGGGTGAGATGAAAATGGGGTAAGTTTAGGGTTAGGGTCATTTAAATACCCACGGGATGGACGGGTGAGATGAAACCCACAAAGGGACGGTCCAGATTCGGTCAAGGGATATAAAATAGAAACCGGGCCTGGGCTTGTATAAAAAACGGATTGGGCTGCCAGATTTTTAATTATTGGGCCCAATCAAAAACATTATTTCATTTGGGCCTAATACCAACAAATCTCCACCCGGACCAAATGAGCCATCGGGGTACACTTATTTTGAGAGGGAGGTCATCATCGCCGAACGTCACACCACCTGCACAAAACACAAAGTTAGCACAAGTATAAAGACAAACAATCACTAAGAAAGAAAGAACTAGAAATCACAAAGAAAGACTAGAAGAGCTATCACAAAGATACCAAACAGGAAGACTAGACTGTCTTCAGTTAAGGGAGTCGATATTTAGTATCGACTTGCACGATCTGGTTTTCTCGATCGGTAGGCACTTTGTGCCCATATCTGCAGGATTGGACTGTGAAGGGATTTTCTTCAACTCAATTATGCCTTTTTCAACTATATCACGGATGAAGTGTCGCCTGACATCAATATGCTTTGTACGATCATGGAAAGCGAGTTTACGCACAAATGTATGCTTGATTGACTGTCAGAAAAGACCACCACATTATCACGAAGAACACCAATTTCAGTTAGTAAACCTTTCAACCAAATAACCTCTTTAAAGGCTTTAATGGTGGCAATATATTCAGCTTCAGTAGTAGACAGTGTAACAATATGCTGAAGTTGAGATTTCCAAGAAATGCACGGGCCACGCAAGGTAAACACATATGAAGTTGTGGACTTACATTCATCCCGTTCATTGGCATAATTAGAATCAACATATCCTTTTAAATTAATCCCATCATCAGATTTAGAGAAAATAAGACCATCAGAAGCGGAATTTTTTAAGTACCGTAATAACCACTTAAGGGCCTCCCAGTGAGGTTTTCCTGGATTAGCCATGTACCTACTTAAACAACTAACAGCATAAGCGATATCTGGTCTAGTACTCACCATAAGGTACATGACAGATCCTATGGCATTAGCATACGGGACAAATCTCATTTCACGAATTTCAGATTCAGTTTTAGGTGACTGAGTTTTGGATAATAAGAAATGAGAAGCTAACGGCACACTAGCAATTTTAGCACCAGTCATAGAAATTTTTTCAAGAATTTTACCAATGTAGGAGGACTGATTTAAAAATAAGGTGCTTTAGATCTGTCCCGAACAATATTCATGCCCAATATCCTTTTAGCATCCCCCAAGTATTTCATGTCAAATTGATCACCTAAGCAACTTTGAACATGATCAATAGATTTAATGCACGAACTGATCAAGAGCATATCATCTACATAAATAAGTAGGAACATGGGCACACCACTGTCATACTTGAAATAAAGGCATGGGTCATAAGCACTACGACGAAATTTCAAGGACAGCATGCAATCATTGAATTTTTTGTTCCATTCTCTAGGGGATTGTTTTAAGCCATATAGGGTTTTATTGAGCAAGCACACATGATCAGGATGGTTACTATCCATAAAACCTTCTGGTTGTTTCATGTAGATAGTTTCTTTCAATTCACCATGCAAGAATGCTGTTTTAACATCTAATTGTTTCATCTCCCAATTATGATGCGCAACTAATGCAAGCATGATGCGAACAGTGGTGAATTTAACTACTGGTGCAAAAATCTCAGTATAGTCGATACCTTCACGTTGTGTGAAGCCTTTAGCTACTAACCTTGCCTTGAATCTGACATTATCCTCCTCCTTTTTCACTTTAAACAACCACTTACAATCAATCAAAGAGCAATTTATGAGTTTTGGAACAAGTTTCCAAGTGTCATTTGCATGCAAGGATGTCATTTCTTCATTCATTGCACTTAGCCATTCATTCGAATTATTAGACATCAAAGCATCATTGTAAGACTTAGGTTCATTACCATCAAGCATATCAAACACATTGAAAGCAAGAGAAGCCATATGGAAATCATCTAAGTGTATAGGTCTCCTAACATTCCTTCTAGGCCTATCCCTAGTTAATTGATAATCAGATAAATCAGGAGCAGATTCAGATTCATCCCCATTATCAGATTGATTATTAGGTTCAGGATTTTCTATATTATCAGATTCAGCAGATAATTCGTTATCACTAAGATGCTCCACCCTAATCTGAACAGGGTGGGGAGAATTTTCAGTAGCTAGCACAGGAGCAGGTATAGGATTATCAATACATGGAAATTCAGTTTCATTAAAGACCACATCCCTGCTAATAATCACCTTTAATCCGGGTTCAGATCTGACCCATAAACGATAACCCTTAGTACCGTCGGGATATCCAAGAAAAACACATCTCAAGGATCTCGGTTCGAGTTTATCAACATTTTGATGCACATAAGCAGCACAACCAAACACACGAATGTTCGAAAAATCAGTACCATGACCCGACCACACAGACTCGGGATAGTTGCCATTTAATGGTACAGAAGGTGATCTATTGATGAGATATGCAGCAGTTAAAAGAGCCTCACCCCAAAAACTTTTAGACAACCCAGAAGTAGCGAGCATGGCCCTACCCTTTTCAAGGAGGGTGCGATTCATTCGCTCAGCCACCCCGTTTTGTTGAGGGGTATAAGGGACAGTCTTATGCCTAAGGATGCCATTTTCAGAACACATAGTATCAAACTGAGTATTGCAAAATTCAAGGCCGTTATCGGTCCTTATCTTTTTGATCCGTTTTCCGGTTTGATTTTCCACCAAAGTTTTCCAAGTTTGGAATTTTTCAAACACTTCAGATTTCAATTTGAGTAAAAACACGAAAACTTTTCGAGAGTAATCATCAATAATGGACAAGAAATACCGGTTTCTGCCATGAGTCGTAACACTGGCAGGACCCCAAACATCAGCATGAACATAATCAAGCACATTGGAACTCTTACCATATTTCTCAAAAACGGGATCAGGGGAATCGAGAGGTTTTGGAAATTGAGTTTTATGTTGTTTGCCATACATGCAGTAGTCACAGAAAGACAACTTAGAGATTTTATCTTTTCCAAAACATTTTTGTTTATGCAAGATCTCTATTCCCTTCATGCTCATGTGTCCTAACCTATTATGCCACAATTCGGTTTTATCCACACAGACCAGATTAGAACAAGCAGGAGTTTCAGTTTGGCAAATGTATAGATTAAATTTCCGGATTCCTTTAAACAACATCAAGGATCCTCTGGAAATTATCATGCAACCATTCCCCCAAGACCCTCGAAGGCCCTCATCTTCCAAAGTGGTACAAGATATCAGGTTATTAGATAAATCAGGAATGTGTCGGACATTTTTTAGAGTAAATTGAGTACCATCAGCGAATTTTAAACACACATTTCCTATTCCGGCCACAACCCGTTTCACCTTATCAGGCATATAAACATACCGATCACCAAGATTAGTATAACTTGTAAAATGCTGTTTATAAGGTGTCATGTGATGAGTGCATCCAGAATCCAGTAACCATTCATTTTCACACAGACCAGAGAGCACAAAATTCACAGAAAGATGCAAATCATCAGATACCATAAAGACATCGCCCATAGTTAAATTTGCCTGATCATTTTGCAAATTCTTTTTAGGTTTGGTGCATTCTTATATATAATGACCAGGTTCACCACAATTATAACATTTGCGATTCTTAGGCTGGAATTTGGATTTATCCTTCCATTGCCCCTTTTTCTTATTAGACTTTTCAGAATCAGTTTTGACAAACAGTTTCCTTTTAATGGGATGTTTAGACCTAACAAAATTAACATCAGAGACAGGTTTAGAAACCTTGTTAAATTTCAAGTCTAATTCTTTACTCTTTAATCCACTTATAACAGTATCTAAAGTAACAGAATCCCTTCCATATTTTATCGCAGATTTCACATCATTATAAACATCAGGGATAGCATTCAAGAGCACAATAGGGGAATAATCATCAATGTTTTTGTCACCCGTTTGTTTTATATCTTGCACTAACTCTGTAAAGGCATCCAGATTACCATCGATATCTTTATTCAAATCCAGCTTGTAGCGAAAAAACTTTTCAAGAAGAAATAACTTATTTGGCAAAGATGTTTCGGTAAAAGTTTCCTCAAGTTTATCCCAAATCTGTTTAGCATTATCAGTTTTGCCTATTCGTCTAATCACAGAATCAGACAAGTTCAAGATTATAGATGAATGTGCAAACTCAATCAATTCCTCACGTTTTTCAGGAGTCACATTAGACTGAAAAGAACCTTGAATGGCTTTAAAACATTTCTGTTGGACAAGTATAGATTTCATTTTTTGTTGCCAAATTTTAAAATCCCCTTTACCGTCAAATGGTGCCATTGTAAATGAAGTAAGAGAGCCCATTTTAGTATTTGTAAAAATCACACAAGATTTAAACCAGCACAAGGTACTACTGTAAAAACTAAGATTACAGTTAAATATCACGCAGATACCACGAATAACAAAATCACACCAGATTTTGCGATAAGGTGAGCTGGAATAGAATACTAATATCACACAGATATCACAAAGACCAAAATCACACCAGATTTTAAAATAAAGTGAGCTGGAATCGAATCCCGGAGCCCCCATAAGATCCGAGGAACACTTACGGTCTAGGCAAGGGGGTTTGGTATGCTCGGAGATTACGACTGCTACAGTCTCAACACAGAACCAATATAACGAAGCAATCACAAAGACGGTACAGCAGACGGAAGCAGTAAACAAATTACTCCAAAGAAATAATACTTTACCAATCACACAAAACAGTACGAAAATACAGTAAAGTAGAGGAAGCAATACCTGAGCGGATCCTCTACGGAACCCGTATGCCCTTCCGAATAGAAACCCCGTTTAGAGGCTCCGATACCACTGTAGGGTATCTATCCGGAATACATAAAATTACACAACACAACAGTAAACAAATTACAAATAAATTTCCTATGTTTACGGGGATTAAGGGTTACACAACGAAATTAAATAACACAGAAAAAACCGCACGAAAATAGACTGGAATAATAAACACAAGAACAAAAATTGAAGGTCGAAGAAATCTGACCAACAGATCGCGTAAGATCTGAATATTACGAACGCAGGTGGTGATATTAGACACAAAGTCGGCTCAGTCCTCCGCTCTCGTGTACCCGCGTCCAGGGCTCCAAAATTAGGCGTCCAGCGATCAAGATCGAGCCACAAACCCAGGCGGTTTCACAAAATCACAAAGACCCGTAACCAGAAACCCCAATAACCCAGAAACCACCCTCAGCCGAGAAGGATTCACAAAGAAAACAGGAATCTCACAAAGAATGATTTTATTGCCTCAAGAACACTCAAGTTTCAGTCGTCGGTTTCGTGTATCCCCCTCAAAATGGATCCCATAATTTATAGGGGTCGAAACAACCCCAGAAACGGTCGTCCGGATTTAGAGCACCCGAACTTATCATTGATTTTGATAAGGGTTGCTATTAAATCGGGATTGATCAAAGGAATCGCAGGGCGGAAGAAACAGAAGAGAGAGGAATCGGGAGAGAAGAAAGGGGGGGGGGAGGCGCCGACTGGGGTGAGATGAAAATGGGGTAGGTTTAGGGTTAGGGTCATTTAAATACCCAGGGGATGGACGGGTGAGATGAAACCCACAAAGGGACGGTCCAGATTCGGTCAAGGGGTATAAAATAGAAACCGGGCCTGGGCTTGTATAAAAGACGGACTGGGCTGCCAGATTTTTAATTATTGGGCCCAATCAAAAACATTATTTCATTTGGGCTTAATACCAACAACATGAACACGACACAAGTCCGATACGAACATGATACGAGCGACACGATAAGGACACGAACACGATAAAACTATATACTAACCCATTAATTTCGTATGTATTCGTGTCGGGTTATCCCGTATCGTGTGGGAAATTGCCGTAGCTACGGACAGACCAAACTGGATGCGTTTTTCGACATTTATCTACTGAATAATGTTGTCAGAGACATATCAGCTAAACATTATCCATCTACTGGGCCATTAGTACAGTACAACTCAGTGGGACGAGAGCAAGTTTTGCAACTGGATCTTTTGTTCTCACCTAATCTGATATATTATACTTGAATTGGGCTTTTAGATATCTGCTAAATTTTTTTGTGGCCCATTTGGATCATAATATGAAATATTATTCATTTTTACCAATGAGTTGTTAATTGATAATGACTAATTATTTATATATTTAGTTTGATCAAATTTAATTGATTCTCACCTAATTATTCATTTTCACGTTGACTGTTGGTTGATTTGACTAATTATTTATATAATTTAGTTCTATCAAAGTTAATTGATTGTTAATTGTTATTTATATAAAATAATATATAAGGATAATGGTTTTTAGTGTTGGAAATGTAAGATAAAATGGAGGAAATGAGGTGTTTTGAGGAAATTTTGAGTTGGCTCGACTACGAGTTAAAGTTGGATCTTAGTTGGAATACGTAGTACTCCGTACGAGGTTTTCAAAACATGTAAGAACACTCAAAATGATTGATGTATGAATGAGATATAATGTTCCAAAGTGAACCCTTTAGAAATGGGTTTGGGATGCCATCCCACATTGGAAAAAGAAGGGAGAAATTGTGAGTATATAAGGAGATGTGGACAAAGGCATGTTCAAAAAGTGAGACATGTGTGGATGTGTGACTAGGCGCCCCTCGTGCACACACACGCGCGCGCCGCTGCCGCCCGTTCGGGTCGGGTTGGTCTCGGACCTCAATTAATAAATTCCGAATTTTTCGGATCCGGATAAAATCGAATTAAACAGATCGGAGTTCCTCCAGATACCAATTTCGGTCGGTATAGAGTTCCTCCAACACATGTCTCTCTCTCACCTTCACCTATAAATACAGATGTGAGGGGTCTTATTTTTACACAGAAATTTCGTCCGTTTTTTTACCCAAAAATTCCACTTCAAAATTTTATTTTCGAAAATAATTTGGGTCGCGTCGGTGGTGGTTCAGGTTTATTCTAGTTCGCTGAGGGTGCGATGATCGATTTATCAACGCATCGAGATGCTGTTTTATCCTGGGAGGCAGACGCTACACACTGCGGTGGAGGCGAATTTGCTTTAAGGAGACAGATTTTCTGGACTCAACATCGCCCACATTCGGATTTATCTCATTTGATTAATTATATATATACATATATATATTATTTAATGCTTTCGTCATCAACGAATCTGTCTCCTACTTTGTTCTTCTCAGATTTGCAGCACAAACAGGAGATTCAAAACATGCGATCCCTTAAGTCGTAATTTGACGGACACGGACGAGTACAAGACAAGCTTTTGGATCTACAGGTATAATGGAAAATCATCAAATATTATACTTCATGGTATAATTATATGACTTCAAAAAATATGTTTTTGCTATCTACTCCTAATACATAAAAAACAAATAAAAAATAGAAAAGACATGTTTATTCATAGAACTAAAATAAATGTTTAAGAAACGCGTTGAAAAGATAGAGAGCTAGATTTAACAAAAAAAAGTTTAATTTATACAAGTAAAGTTTGAAACTATAGAATGTAACAAAATTATTATTTAGGATTGATAATAATTATTTAGATTATTGTTGGTTGTTAAGGGTGGAAAAATTGGTCGGGGGACAGACGGGCCGTCAAAAGCTGGTTGAGAAAATGGCGAGTCGCCGGAGTTTCGTTAGCGGTTGGCGACACAACAGAAGTCCAGGAGGCCGTCGTGTGTCATCCGCAAAAAAATGGTTGAAAGAAACTACACAGCCGCCGCCCGACCGACAGCAAGAAAAGAATAAAAAAAGAATTGTCCAGCCGTCTAGAGATTCGTAGTGGGCCAAAATAGGTGTTGGTGGTGGTGGTGATAGTATTAACAGATTAATTATCCATTTAGCTTCATAATATGAGGATAAATTTTACAAATTTTATTTTTTTGATAGTAAATATAGCACAAAATTGAATACTACAATACCATTTGTAATAGTACGGCTATTGAGTCAGAGTATTAAATTACGACGATCGTGATTAATTTGTTTGTGACGAGCAAAAGAGCATATTGTTGAAGGAAAAATAACTGAGACAAAAAGTAGGGCAAAATGTGCAGTATTCTCATTGATGACATCCCTTTAAATAGGGAGAGATACATATAAGCCGGTTTAATCCTACCCTAACTAGGAAAGCCCGTAAACTAACAGACTTAGGCACACATTGTGTATTATTACTTTAACACTCCCCCTTGTGCCTAGTCTACAAGCGCATGTCATGTTGTCTCGTTAAAACCTCGTCAAGCAAAAACTCAGTGGGAAAAATGACTTGATCGTAAGAAAAAGAGTACAGCATCTAGACACATCAAGTTTAGACTTCGTCCTTCGAATCTATCCTTTCATATGATCGCAACATTAATCATAGCGCTACTAAGGTGACCATTCCATCGATCCCTAAAATCGTAAATCTTGTTACCTCATTAAAAACTTTTCCAAGTGATAAAAACCCTGTGGGAAAAATGATCATTGGAAAGAAAAGAATATAACGTACTATGTGGATGTAAGACTCCCCCTCGAGTCTACATCCCCCTCTAATTTGTACATCAATCAAGTAGTCGTTGCTTCATTAAAAACTTTGCCAAGTAACAAAACCCAATGGGATAAAATGAACCTTGGTCAAAGAAAATAGCACAACACATGTGATTAAGTTTCTTTATAATCACCACTTCCTTGTGATCTTTACATCGATCTCGAGAGTTGAAAAAGTCTACATCTCCCCGTAATGTTTACATTCATATACCGTTATCTCGTTAAAAACATTGCCAAGTAACAAAACCCAGTGGGAAAAATAAACCTTGGTCTAAGGAAAAGAGTGCAGCATATGTAAGTATGTTCCATTATATCTCACATATTTCCTGTTATGATCATTCCATCAATCAAGAGGATTTACAAGTTACATTATGTTCATAAATGTAAGTATGCTCATCAGTGGCAGTACTTAATCGCTAGTTCCTCACAAGTGTAGAATGATAGTTCTTAATCATGTACACTGGTGGACTGATTCATGCAAAGAAATAATCATGTCGTGGAGGAGGTAGCCAAAAGGGATTTGCTTAGCCGATTTCCAAAACATAAGCAATTCATACCAGCACATTCTTTGTGATAGTTTCTCCGGCACCAGTATTTGTCTTTTTGTAAGTAGCTTCCTTTGCCTGCTTGTAGGGAAAGATTAGTCCTAAATCAATGGTTTCTTTTCAGTATCAGAAGATATTCTTGATACCATTCCATTGATGTTGTGTCGATACTGAACTAAATCTAGTCAGCAAATTAACTGAGGAGTGATATCAGGTCATGCACATTGAGCTAAGTACAATAATGCACGATTGCACTCAAGTAAGGAATTTCAGCTCCCAAAGCTCTTCGTCAGTTTCTTTTAGACGAAATGGATATTTCATTTGCATCCAAATGTTCGACCTATCATGGGGTGCTAGTCGGGTTTACCTTGTCCATGTTGAAGTGCCTGAGAATCTTCTGAACATAGGTAGACCGGTGGAATGAATTCCACAACTCGATGTTTATGTCAATGCCTCGACAGAACCGAATTTTCCTAAGATCTTTCATCTCAAACTCAGATATCCAGTATCTGGTGGTTTCTCTTATTTCATCAAGAGTACCGATTATGTTCATGTCATCGACATACATTGCGATGATCATGAATCCAGAACTTATTTGTGAATACGTAGGGAGTAGGGACACAATTCATTGTTCTTATATCCCTTCGCAATCAAGTAATCACTTAGACGATTATAGCACATCCTAAGAGATTGCTTCAAAACCATAAAGTTGAGCCTTTTAATCTAAATGCAAACGCACTCCGTGGTCTAGAGTCACTTGATTTGGATAATGAAATGCCACCATGCACTTCTACATATATCTCTGTATCTAGATCCTCATAGTGATACATAGTAACCACATCCATTTAGCTGCGTTTCCAGTCCCTCAGAAATTACTATGCTAATCAATGGGAGTACATTTCCTCGTAATCAATTCCAGGACATTGTGAGAAGCATTACTTCGTGAACCTTGTACATTAAGACTCCAATATTCTCACTATGATCTACGACAAAGCCTCGGTTATGTCCTTCAGGCTTTACACTTGGTTCAGTTAGCACTACCTACACCAAATACCTGTCTCTTTGTCACAGAATCTAATTCTATCTCGAATGTTTGTCTTACAGGCCAATCGGCTCTATGTTGATTTCGTCCAACTGAGTGAGGTTCGACATCATCATACTTTATGATTCATGACATGTCATCAAAGTGGGTGGTTGATCAGGCCACACCGTCATAATTTCATCGAGATTCTCGATTTTCTGAATCATGTCTTTGGGGCGTCCCCCTCGTCATGATTCATGAACATAATAAAATCAAACATGATCTCATGAAACGAGTTTATTGATGGCTAACATGTGAACTTGCGCCATACTCTACCTCTTTCTTGGGTGAGTTTTTAGTCAAACCATGAGGCTTCCACCCCTTTCTTCGCAGGGAGCCACGGCCTCAACCACACCTCCACCAGGTGCAGTTGCATCACTCGGTCCATTGGTGATGTGCCCCTTATAGGGGACTTTTAACCTTACAGACACATTTGCAGCTGTAATGTGAGATCTTGTCGCTTGAACGATATCAGTAAATGCACCAGACATCAAATCTGCTACATCCTGAAGATCTAGTATTCTTTGTGCTTCATGGTAAGATTGTGAAGTTCGAGGATCATAATGAGACAAAGAAGGGAGACACTATGATAATTCCTATCGTTCCACGAGAAATTACATTCTCCTTCCCCTAACGACGGGAAGGTTGTCTCATTAAAGTGACAATCTGCAAATCATGCGGTAAAGAGATCACTGTGAAGGTTCTAAATAGCAGATAAATGTCTGGAGATTCTTATCCAACATGAATACTTAATCGTTTCTAAAGACTAATGTGCTGTGGGGCGCAGAGGGCACATATGTAGGGGTGATTCCTACAATTGATGATGATGACGTCAGGCACGTCAGTCAGGTTGATTTAATCGGGCACTAGCAACTTGTCAACACAAAACACGTAAGAGCCCTCAGAGAGCACCGGTGGGGTGTCAGCCGAAGAGCCTCCGACGCTCAAGTCAGTAAGCAATTTTATAATGAATAAAGTTGAAATAAACGAATTAAATATAATAAATAATAGAGCAGTTGATGATGTTGGTGGTATTGGACGGTCAGGTACGTCCGATGAGTGATGGAGGTAAGGCGGTAGTTGAGAGCGCTGGAGATCGGTGATATTAGACGGTCAGGTATGTCCGGCTAGTGATGGAGATAAGGCGGTGGTTGAGAGCGCAGGAGGATGACAATGAATTATTAGAGAGTGTAAGTTCAGTAGAGAACGACTTAGAATTCAATGAATCGAGTGGGTCGGTTGTCTTGTCATTATATAGGACAGCTTGGGATCCTTATTCCCTTATTCGTCCGTCGCGTTGATTTGTTTGTCTGGCACATGCCCGTTGATTCGCTTTGTCTGTCACATGCCCGTTGATTCGCTTTGTCTGTCACATGCCTGTTGATTCGCTTTGTCTGTCACATGCCCGTTGATTCGCTTTGTCTTGTCACATGTCCGTTGTTGACCTATTTGGCCCTCAACTCTATTCGTCCGTTACTTTAGCATACTTTTTTGACTTTTGACTGGCTCAAAAGTCATTTTATATGACCATTCGAATACGCGTGGCTGACGTGGCGAACCCCTGGATTCGGGTTTGGTTTGCGGATTTTTCCAAGCCAGGGGCTCAACGAATTTTATCTTAGACAAAGTGTCTAGTCTATTGGGTTTGTTGGGCTGGTTGGAAAGACTTTGTTGGGCTTGGGCTGGATTGACAAAATTTGTCCACTACAGTTTGTCTCCCACTCTCTAATTAGAATATTTCTAATTGGAGAGTTAATGAGGTCAAGTAATCGAGATTATCAGTGTTGCGTTCGAGTCAACGTTTGGGTCCAATATGCCCGTTCGTTGGAGTTTGTTTGTTTGTTTAAACATATGTGGCATCGTCCATGGCGAATTTTCGTTTATTTAGACAATAAATCGAAAAAAGAAAAAAAAAGTGGAAAAGTTGTTCTTGACAAGCGGCTTCTAATAATTCTCTACAAGTAGGCTTTGTCATCTGATCACTCAAATAAAACCGTTCGGATCGGCTGATTCATTTTTTGAATCTGAGGAGAAAGTGGACCAACATGTATATATAAAACTGCATCTGATATATACAATAATTAGCGACCTGGACGAGTGGCGCGGACAACCGCTGCTCGCTTCATCAACCCGCGTTCGAGTCCTTGCTTCAGCAAAATATATTTGCTGATTTTGGCACAAGACACGACCCGCGGGTCTGATTTTGGCGGGCCGAATCCGGGCGACCCGATCTGTCCGAATGACTTGCGGATCCAGTTGGTTGCAGCAGAAGCAGCTCTTGTCTGATTGACCCGAAAGTGACCCGTAGTCAGGCTATCCGATCGACCCGCTCTAAGCCAAGTAGTCCAATCGCAACCAGTCATGATCCGCGTCCGATTGAAGGTAGCCATGGCCCACGTCCGATTGGCTCGCCATGTCCGATTGGATCCAACCCGCATCCGATTGAAGGTAGCCGTGACCCACGTCCGATTGTTCCGTCCGATTGGATCCAGTCCGCGTCCGATTGAAGGTAGCTGTGACCCATGTCCGATTGTTCCGTCCGATTGGATCCAGCTCGCGAGCGATCCGTCTGGCTGGCTGGTCATGCATCCAGTCAATTGATCTGGAAGCGACTCAATTTGGCTCTGCGATTGACCTGCGGACTTGGATGACGCGCATGAGTCTGATTGGTCTGTCTAGTTGAATACATGTGGCCAATCTAGTCTGTCTGGTTTATTGTTCGACGACCCATTTAATTGGTGTCGGGTGTATAGGCCCGTCCAATCCATCAGTTCGTTCAGAATCGGACCGTGTCCGTTATATTAGAGTTCGATTGTTCGATTTGATCGGTCTGATCCCATCAACTAAGTCCGGGTGCTTGTCTGTCTTAGACTATCTATCCAGATAGCGCGCGCTCAAAATATCTTGGCGCGTGTTTTAAATGTGATAAGATAGATCCAGCACGCATTTTATAATGACCTGTACGTGTTTCGAGAAGGACTCTCATATAAGAGTTTGATGAAGCATGTGTTCATTTCTCACTTTGATACTTCATTCTATACTTTGAGGGTTGCGAGCTTGGAAGCAAGGAGGGGTTAGAAGGAAAGGGGCAAGGTGCAAGGTCTTTGTCAGATCAGTTCTTCGAGTGTTCTTCATATTGTTTGAATGTTTTTCAACGAATTTGAATGTTCTTCATATGTTCTTCATGTGTTCTTCACATTCTTGATTGCTCTTCATATTGTTTGATCATTTCGAAGTTTCATGATTTGCCCAATTATGTTTGTGTTTGATTGCTCTTAATCAAATAGGAGGTTGGTTTCCTTTGTTTAACCCCGTAGGGGCTTTATAGTGTAAGAGACCGATGGTCTCGTATGGCTTCTTCCACGTAGGTAGTATAGCCTTGTTATGTCCGGTCGACCCATAAGATGTGTTTCTGTTGTCTTCTTGTTGACTTGTTTTGTATGTTGGGTTTGTTGATTTCGTTTAATTGTGATGATTCTAATGATATGTCTGGATGGTCATCCAAGTAGTTTTGTCAACTTCTTTCGACTGACACCATCCGCCCCTCCCTCTTATTTTATCATTAGGTAACCTGTCAGTAGGACATCTGGTCATAATGTCATTCTTCGACCGAACTCAGTTCAGCGGGTCGACTAGTGAGAGGGTCTAGGAGTCCGATGATAGAGATATTTGCGGTGAGGTGTTAACCGGCGTACCGTGTTATGATTTGAAAGGTTGGAAGGATAGTCAGGGTAGTTATACCTATACCTCCGGTATTGGAGTAGACTGCGTTGGGCCGGTTAGAGATAGCCAACCTAAAAAATTGCTCTTGGGGAGGAACTCAAAGTCTGAGATCACCTTAGAGCATCTCAAGAGTTTTCGCCAGAGCTACGACATCCCAAGACATGTCTGTCTGGTTGCTCCCTCTTACCTAGAGAGGGCTGATTGGATTTATCCAGATTGGTTGGTGATGTACGAGCTTTCATTTGTGCTAGGTGCTCAGTTTCTGCTTCCCCGACTGGTGCTAGAAGCTTGTAAGTTCCACGTTATTGCGCCAAGTCAGTTGATGCCGAATGTCTGGCGTGTTTTGATGGCCATCCAGGCGTTCACTGAGGCGAGTGAGGTTAGCTTTTCTTATGAGGACGTCCTGGTTGCCTACATCCTTAAGGTGCATAAGAGCGACTACGGTCGATACCAGTTTTTGAGTTGTTCAAAGACGCCTTTGATTCTTGGCCTCAAGGATTGTGATAAGAGGTGGAAGGAATGTTACTTTCTTGTTCCTTTTGATGTGTTGGGAGTGCCGACTGATCACGGAATTCCGCAAGCATGGTCTGTTGCCCGTGAGTGCCTGATTTTGACGAGTTAGAATATTTAGTCTCATTTATATGCTTCTATTTGTCTAATTGATTCATTCCTTTATCCCTTGTGCAGAGTGCTTAAAGAGAAGGAATCCTATACTTTCCAAGGCTACTCAGGAGAAGATTGCCTGGTTCTTTAGATTCTCTGAAGAGGATCGTGATTATCGCAACATTCTATCTGTGCAGAGTGTTTCGACCAGTTCTTTTCTAACAGGTATTGTCGGTCTACATGTTTGTGTAGTTATTTTAGTTGATTTGGATATATCTTGGCTAACATGATCCGATTATCTTATTGATAGGCGAAAACATGTCCGACGTTTTTCTCCCCCCACTAGCCGGCAAGAATGCCATGGAACTATATCGCCAGCGCCGCAAGAAAAAGATGGTTGCTGGCACAAGTGATGAAGGCCCCAAAGGGATTGAAGAGGTTATTGCTCTTCCTACTCCCCCGGATCGCGCGCTGAAGAAAAAGCATGATGGTGCATTTGACCTGACAGACTTGTCCGATTCTGTCACTTTGTCATTTCCTTCTTCTGCTGCTGCTCATTCTGAATTTGCTCCTTATGTCGGGGAGGTTGAAAAGTTGTTATTTAACGAAGACAATGATCAGCTCGAGGCCATGAGGGATGATTCCTTTGGTGCTGCTAGTTTAGAAGGTGTCTTCATGGTAAGTGTGTCTATTTAGTTACCACATCTTCACCAAAAAATTATTGTGCAACTAATGTCTTGACTTGATCTTCGTATATTGTAGGTCCTTCAGAAAACTATTTTCGCGAAAAAGAGGATAAGAGAGTTGGGTGAGCAGGTTGTTGGGCTCCGATCCAAGAAAATCCAACTGCGAAATGAACTAAGGGAAGTCAAGTCCCTTCATGAGAAAGCCGGATGGGATATTGCCGATTGGAAGGCCAAGCTGTTTGCTCGGGATCAGGATGCCCGGTGTGCCGCTACCGACTACGCCGCTCTTGAAAAGAAGGCAAAAATGTTAGAAGATCGGATGACCGACATGTCTCTTGAAGCGGAAGTCAGAATCCGAGGCATGTTAGTTGAGGAGTATGAGAGTTGTCCCGCGGGAACATGGGATGTCTCGAGATACAAAGCTGAATATGAAGAGTTCAAGCAAATGCAGGCCGAGGACACTGAGCAGGCGGGTCAGGATGGAGACTCCGTCCCTCCTCCTGAAGATTGATCTTTGCGCCATTATTATTTGTTGTTTGTTGTTTTTATTCATGACTGTGGTTTTATTTTTCATGTAGTTTTTGTCTTCTCATGGCTCAAGTCTAAGTCTGTTTGTAAGGCTTTAGACTTTGACTGATATCTATGATTGAAGCTTTTTATCTCCTTCCGATTGTCTTGGTTGTCTTATACTTCATGTATGATGAGTTATCGACGGGTTGGCCCGCTTATTTGCTAGATTTTCAACTTGTATAAACATCTTCCGCCTATTTTTAGGGGCGTTGCTTTGATGGGCTGCGCTACGTAGAGCTGCCTACATACCCTATTTCAGGGATCAAGCCTAGATGTAGTTCTGAGAAGGACCTACGTAGAAGTGTTAGACATAATATGGTTGTAGTGCTGGTCTCGTAAGACCGAAAATATATTTGAAATCATGAAAAATTTTTAAGCGTGATACAGTTTCAGATGGTTGGCATTCCAGCTGTTGCTTATGTCTCGTCCGTCTGGTGTCTGTAGCTTGTAAGCTCCACCTCCGACCACCTTGGTGATCAAGTACGGTCCTTCCCAGGTTGGTGCCAACTTTCCGGATCCAGCTTCCTTCGTATTCTGAAAAACTCGTCTGAGCACCCAATCTCCTGGTTTAAACGTACGAGTGCGCACATTTTTGTTGTAATATTTGGCGACACTTTGTTGGCAGACTGCCATCCTGATTTTTGCATTATCTCTCTTTTCATCAAGTGTGTCGAGTTCGTGGCACATATCCCTATAATTTTGATCGTCTGTTGTGAGTTCGTGCCTTGCAGTAGGTACTTCTCTTTCTATTGGAATGACAGCTTTCATCCCCTAAGCCAGGGAGAATGTGGTTTCTCCTGTCGATGTCCTGGCTGTAGTTCGATATGACCAAAGGACTCCGGGAAGTTCATCTGCCCATTTTCCCTTGGCTTTTGCTAGTCTCCTCTTTAAAGTGTTGATGATCGTCTTGTTAGATGACTCTGCCTGTCCATTGGCTTGCGGGTACCTTGGAGTAGAGAAGCTTAATTTGATGTTCCATAATTGGCAAAAGTCCTGGAATGCAGTGCTTATAAATTGTGAGCCGTTGTCTGTCACGATTTCTTTAGGTACTCCGTATCGACATATTATGTTCTTCGCCTTTCACTTCCCTGTCTCGGACTTGATGGAATGATTCTGCTTCAATCCATTTGCTGAAGTTGTCAGTTACCGCCAGCATGTACACCTTTTGTCCAGGTGCTGTAGGTAACTTGCCTACTATATCCATTCCCCATTTCATGAATGGCCATGGTGACGTGATCGCGGTCATTTTTTATGGATGAAGATGAGACACCTGGGCAAAGCGTTGACACTTGTCACATTTTCTCGCGTAATCTGCCGAATCAGTCCTCATTGTAGGCCAATAGTACCCACTTGTCAGAGCTTTGTGAGCCAAACTTCTTCCGCCTGAGTGGTTTCCACATTCCCCCTCGTGTAGCTCCGCCAGGACGTATTTTGCTTCTGAAGGGTTAATACATCTCAAGTATGGACCAGAATAAGAACGTTTGTAAAGTTTACCTCGGATGATGGAGAATCGGGCTGATTGAGCTTTGACTCGACGTGTTTCGTTCCTATCATCAGGGAGTATATCTTGCTCTAGATATTCCATCAGTGGGGTCATCCAGGTCCGATTGCTTGATATGTCTGAAACTTGTTCTTCTGCGTCTTTCCAAACTGCCGGCCATTGCAGGTAGATAATAGGGATTGTTTTTTGATCCATCGTCTGGGTTGATGACCCCAAGTTAGCTAGTGCGTCCGCATGGCTGTTCTCTCCTCCCGGTATTTGGCTGATGGAGAACTCCTCAAAATGTGCCTGTAGTTCTTTGGTTTTCTGGAGGTAGGCGATCATCTTGTTGTCCCGAGCTTGGTAGTTACCTTGCATCTGGTTGACTACTAGCTGGGAGTCACTGTAGACATTGATTCGTTTCGCCCCCATCTCTTTATCTAAGGCAAGTTCGGCTATCATGGCCTCGTATTCTGCCTCGTTGTTGGTTGCTTTGAAGCCACATCTGACTGCCTGTTCAATCGTGTCTCCATGCGATGAAACCAGGACAAGTCCGAGTCCACTTCCTTTCGAGTTGCTTGACCCGTCCACACTTAGATTCCAGGTTCCAGTTGTCTCTCCTTCAGTCATGCAGCAGAATTCCTTTTCCGCCTGCACTTGGAGGTTAGACGTATAATCTACAAGGAAGTCGGCCAATACCTGAGACTTTAGCGAGGTCCGTGGCCTGTAAGTGATGTCATATTCGCTCAACTCCACTGACCATTTGGCTAGTCTTCCAGATATCTCTGGTTTGTGCAGTATTGTTTTCAGCGGAAAGGTGGTAAGCACCACTATTGGGTGGCACTGAAAGTATGGCCTTAACTTTCTTGCAGTGTGAACGAGTGCCAATGCTAGTTTTTCCAGCTGTCCGTACCTGGTTTCTGCATCTAAAAGAGACTTACTTACATAATAAATAGGATTTTGTTTACCTTCGTCCTCTCGGACTAGGACTGCACTGACGGCTGTCTCGGAGAGGGCTAAGTAGACAAACAATTCTTCGCTGTCCTTTGGCTTGGCCAACATCGGGGGGCTAGTCAGGTACTGTTTGAGTTGTTGCAGAGCTTCCTCGCACTCATTTGTCCATTCAAATGTTTTTTACTTCCTCAGTGTTTTGAAGAAGGGTTGGCACCGTTCTGAGGATTTTGAGATGAACCGACTGAGGGCGGCTATCCGTTCGGTCAGCTTTTGTACGTTTTTGATGCAAGTTGGAGATGTGATCCTCTGGATTGATTCAATTTGAGCCGGGTTGGCTTCGATTCCTCATTGTGTCACAAGGTATCCAAGGAATTTTCCTGCAGTTACACCAAAAGAACACTTAGAGGGGTTTAACTTCATGTTATATTCTTTGATTACCTCAAAAGATTGTCTGAGGTGGTTGATATGGTCTTCGGCATGCAATGACTTGACGAGCATGTCGTCAATGTAGACTTCCATTGTTTTCCCAATGAAGTTGTTGAACATTCTATTGACTAGGCGTTGGTAAGTTGCCTCTGCATTCTTAAGCCCAAAGGGCATCGCTTTGTAACAGAAAATGCCCAGGTTGGTCATGAAGGCAGTCTTTTCTTGATCGTCTGGATGCATCAGGATCTGGTTGTAGCCAGAGTAGGCGTCCATGAAGCTGAGAAGTTCATGTTCGGCAGTCGCATCTACTAGCATATCTATGTGAGGCAATGGGAACGAGTCATTGGGGCATGCCTTGTTTAAGTCGGTGAAATCTATGCAGACCCGCCATTTCCCGTTCTTCTTTTTTACCACCACCACATTTGCTAGCCATTCTGGGTAACAGACCTCACGGATCAGACCGCTATCAAGAAGTTTTTGTACTTCTTCATTGATCACTTTATTTCTTTCGGGAGCAAACTTTCTCCTTTTTTGTCTTCTGTGAGGGTAATCCGGGTCGACCTGCAACCTGTGAATAATAATATTTGTATTAATTCCAGTCATATCTGCATGAGACCAAGCGAAGGAATCGTAATGGTCAGTGAGAAATTAAATAAGCTTCTCTCTGAGGTCGGGGTCTAATTGCGCCCCGATCCGGACTTTGTGGTCTGGAAACTCCGTATTAATGGGGACTTCATCTAGCTCCACCATGTCGGGTTCGTCCACATGGACCGACGAGCTTAGTCGATGGTTAGACGATCCCTCCTCCTGTAATTGCTATAAAGAAACTTGCTTGGCTTTCATCATCGTCTGGTAGCAGGCCCTCGAATCCTTCTGGTCTCCCCTTAGCTCTTTCACCCCCCAATTGGTCAGAAATTTGAGTACTTGGTGGTAGGTGGATGGGACTGCCTCCATTTCGTGTATCTATGGTCGGCCCAAGATGACGTTATAGGCAGACGGAGAATCCACCACCAGGAATCGACTGCACATATTGACACCTTCAGCATAGACAGGCAACTCGATTTCACTGATCGTGCTTTTTTGTTCTTCACTAAAGTCGATGAGGACAGTGGCCTTTCTGATGATCTTGGATTCATCAATTGCCATTTCCCTGAGAGCAGACAAAAACAAGATATTGGCAGAAATGCCATTGCCAATCAACACACGTTTGGTTAGACAATTTTCAATAAATAAGGAAATAACTAAAGCATCATGATGAGGATTTAGAAGCCTCGTTGATTCAGATGTGGTGAAGCTGATGGTTTGTGCCAGCTGGATAGCTGCGTTTCTTCCGATCTTGCTTGATTCTGTTCCCATTCGTCCGGCCTCTCTGGTATGTCTCTTGGCCGCTGAGTGAGTGACTCCACTAACTTCGGAGCCACATGTGATTACATTTACTGTCCGCTCATGGGTCGGTGGTCTAGGTTGACTGATCTCTCTCTGAGTATCGCGTGTGTCCTGATTTTACTGGTAAATCTGCTTGCCCTTGTCAGTCAAGAGGTCTGTCAGGTATCCCTTCTTCAGTAGGTGGGATACTTCCAACTTCAGAGCAATGCCGTCGTCCGTTCGGTGCCCGTGGTCGGCATGAAACTCTCACCACTTCGAGCTGTCTCTTTGGTTGGCTGGCGATCTCATTTTTTCTGGCCATTTGACTTTGCCCCCGAGTCCTTTGAGAGTTGCCACAGCTTCGGCTGGTGAGATGGATAGGTTATATTCTAGAACCTTAGCTTTTTCACGCGGTCGTGTTTCTGGCATTTGTCTGTATTCCCTTCTCAGATATTCTTGTCGCCGAGGGGGTGGATAAGGTTCAACTCTCCTGTCATTTGTCCTTCGTTCCATTCGAGTGTCTCTTCTCAAGCTCCTTTGCGGGGATGATCGATGATGATTGTACTGGTCTTCCTCTCATTTAATCTGCGCCCATGCCTTAGTGAGGACGTCCTCCATAGTTTGACAAGGATACTTGGTGAGTTCCTTGTAGAGATCCGAATCAGGGAGGAGTCCTTTCCTGAAGGCAATGACGGCTATTTGGGTATTGCAGTTAGTTATGGACACTTTCTCCCTGTTGAAACGCCCGATATAGTCCATGAGGGACTCTCCGCGTCGCTGTACTATCGCATACAGGTCCTTTGAGATCTTCTCCAGCTTCCTGCTGCTAGCATATTGTTGAACGAAAATATCTGTTAGTTGGGCAAAGCTATAGATGGAGTAATTAGGTAGGTTTGTGTAGCACTGGAGGGCCAGTCCTGTCAGACTAGAACCGAACCCCTTACACATGCAAGCCTGCCGCAATTCTCGTGGAATGGCAGCGGTGAACATCCTCTGTTTGTATTGCGCAATATGGTCGTTCGGGTCGGTTGTCCCATCAAACATCTGCATGGTTGGGAAGTTGAACTTGTTGGGCATCTCCACTAATGCTATCTCATCAACAAAAGGTGAGTCGGCATAACAGTTCTCTGAGCTCTTGTGTATCAGCGCTGGAACACTCGGAATTCTCTGAATGAGGGCATCCATCTCGGAAAACTTACGGGCCAGGTATGCTTCCTTGATTATGTAGGAAGTTGATATAGGAGGCTGAATTGGCTCGTAGGTGATTTCAAGATTCTCGCTTCGGGCGCAGGAAGCCCCAAGTTCGATCCTTGGTGCCCCTGTCTGTCCAGATCCAGTTATGGCGTTGTTGGCGCCGGTTGCAGTGGTGATTGCATCGCCCATCTGTCCTCTAGTAGCCTTCTGTTTTGTCATAATATGTGGTTCGGGAGTTGTGATATGTTCACCTGCAAGGAAGGTCACACGGCCTCTGTTAGATTGTGCGATAGAAATATTAGAATTCTTTACCAATGAGCTCAGATCCGCCGCCAGGAGGGGTTACGATGTCATCATCAAGACATATCATTGGGTTGACTGGAACCCTGAAGCGAGAGGTCGAGTCGGTCTGCCTTTTGGATGCCGCTGCCTCGAGGCGGACAAGTAGATCAGCATTTTCCTTCTCCAGCTTTAGCCTATTCTCTCGCTTTTGGTTTATCTGCTCGGTCAGAGCGGCGATCTGGGTACTGAGATCCAACTGGTCTGTCGGGTCGGACAAAATCATCGAAGCGGATCCGTCAGACATGGCTGGTAGTAAAGACTCTATAGTATGATTGTTGATTAACTCGATTGCTAGGGCCCCACGGTGGGCGCCAAATTGTAGGGGTGATTCCTGCAATTGATGATGATGACGTCAGGCACGTCAGTCAGGTTGATTGAATCGGGCACTAGCAACCTGTCAACACAAAACACGTAAGAGCCCTTAGAGAGCACCGGTAGGGTGTCAGCCGAAGAGCCTCCGACGCTCAAGTCAGTAAGCAATTTTATATTGAATAAAGTTGAAATAAACGAATTAAATATAAGAAATAATAGAGCAGTTGATGATGTTGGTGGTATTGGACGGTCAGGTACGTCCGATGAGTGGTAGAGGTAAGGCGGTAGTTGAGAGCGCCGGAGATCGGTGATATTAGACGGTCAGGTACGTCCGGTTAGTGATGGAGATAAGGCGGTGGTTGAGAGCGCAGGAGGATGACAGTGAATTATTAGAGAGAGTAAGTTCACTAGAGAACGACTTAGAATTCAATGAATCGAGTGGGTCGGTTGTCTTGTCATTATATAGGACAGCTTGGGATCCTTATTCCCTTATTCGTCCGTCACGTTGATTCGTTTGTCTGGCACATGTCCGTTGATTCGCTTTGTCTGTCACATGCCCGTTGATTCGCTTTGTCTGTCACATGCCTGTTGATTCGCTTTGTCTGTCATATTCCCGTTGATTCGCTTTGTCTTGTCACATGTCCGTTGTCGACCTCATTGGCCCTCAACTCTATTCGTCCGTTACTTTAGATACTTTTTTTACTTTTGACTGGCTCAAAAGTCATTTTATATGACCATTCGAATACGCGTGGCTGACGTGGCGAACCCCTGGATCCTGGTTTGGTTTGCGGATTTTTCCAAGCCAGGGGCCCAACGAATTTTATCTTAGACAAAGTGTCTAGTCTATTGGGTTTGTTGGGCTGGTTGGAAAGACTTTGTTGGGCTTGGGCTGGATTGACAAAATTTGTCCACTACAACATATAATGCATAACCAAATATGCGCATTTGGCACTCAAGTCCGTCTGGGTCCAAAATATAAAAATCAGGCTATCCAGTTACCAACTGGTATGCATAAACTAATTTGTTAGCAGATGGTCTAAGAATGAATGATTTAAATAAAGTTGCATGCAATATTGCATAATTCGAGGAAAAAATAAGCAAATTGGTGTGCATAAACAATGACATAATCATCATACATATTCTTTCGAAGGTGGTTTATATAAGACCATTTGCATATGCACATGGGACGAGATACTATACATTGATCTCTATCATGCAATAAACATCAAGTATTTTTTGATGTGAACTCATCATCGATTCTTTTAGATGTGATAAGGGAGGTGAGCCCTTATAAGTTATCTTGGAAGTTCTGCAGCACTTTGAGTGGACAGGAGAGCGACATGTGATCAACATGTCGGAGAATCCATCAAAACCATAAATACATCAATGGTCCGCATATTAGTTGGATGGATCCATAAATATCTCCTTATATTCAACGTAAGAATGAAATGCTTGCTTTTGTTTCTTTAGCGTAGGAAGATCTCACTCCCAAATTGATCAAAGAGTAGGCTTTGCAAAAATGAGTGGTGTGCATTTGCTATTCATCTGGTTCTTTGGATGACATAATACGATTAACATCAACATTGTTCTTTATGTTGAGTTGTTGCCACATTTCCGCTCGAAAAGTAATGATGTTCGTACAAGTTCTTTAGTATATAGATCATTATACTTCGACCAGGATGATGACATAGTCTATCGTGCCAAAGCTTATATGAGTCTAGGTCCCAAAGTACATTTTTGGTGACAACATAGGATTTTAAAAACCTAATAATAGTTAGGTACATTCACTAGATCAACTCATCAGTTATTCTAAAATGCATTTACGTCCACATTCATTAGAATTAATAAAAGAAACTGTATTCCATTCTCACAGTGGGTTTCAATTTGGAAACTATTGCTACGTATATTATTGAAGCTAAGTACGGTTCGAAGGGCTCTAGGTTCATACAGAGCATCGATAACTTGGAAGACTGCCGTTTAGGCATCAAGAATTGGGCATTACCTCGCCATTTAGTGAGTTGGGAAGACCCAATCATCGTAGTTACCGAGGTTTGGCAGGCGACTAATTCGATGAATAGAAGCCTAATTCTAAGAACATTCAAGTTCTACTCGATTCATTCCTTAGAATAGAGAGAGAAATATTAAGTACTTCGAAATATTCAGTACTTCGAAATAAAGCTAATAATCCAACGTAAGCAATATTAATATCTTGTTCTAGAAAAACAAAATTTCATCACACCATTACTGAAAATAAAACATCGATGAAATCGTTCTGAGGTAACAATGTCAAATGTAAACGAGAAAGTAAACATAATGATGACATTTAGTCGTAAATGGGTGCCTCTAATGACTATGACACGTATGGCTCATTGCGATTATCAGTGACTGTAAAATTGACATCGGGGGACTCATTGAGAGCATCTTCCTCCATATATTGAGCTTCCCGTTCTTTGGAATCTCTATATTTCTTGTAATGTGCTGCGACTTGGTTGCTTGCATGACAATTCTTGTACCAATGTCCAACATCTCCATATCGATAGCACAGTTCATCGCCAACTCTGACTTTGGGAACGACATGAGGGGTAGGTGCTTTATGATTTTCTTAGCTAGTAGAGCCAGGAGCACCAAGTCTTCTAATTACATGGAAGAACCCTCACATCCTCGACCACTATGCCATTTTCCACGTTGTTGTTTGGGGTTGCCATGACCAGTCTCCTGTACATTTTGGGGTTCTTTCCACCTTTCACATAATTGGCCTCGGGAATTTTTTTGGTCTCAACGGGCCTGGCATTATTGCTCACTAGCACTTCATTATGCCTCTCAGCCACTTGCAGTAGGTTGATAAGATTATTGAAGGTAGTGATGCGTTTGTTGTCACACTCCAGCCTATACTGGTTCGCTAGTATAAGGGCCGAAGTAGGGAAAGTGGAAAGAGTTTTCTGAATCATATCATCTTCTCTGATGTCCTTCCCACATAAATTAAGGCGTGCCTTGATACGGAGCGTATCTTTATTGAAATCGTTGATCCATTTATAATCAAGCAAGCGGATTTCATTCCACTGCACGGTCAACTCTGGGAGCAAAGTATTGTGGATGTTCCCAAAACGGCCCTTAAGGGCATCCCACAGCTCTTTGGGGTATTTCAACTGCAGATATTCCCAATCTTTGGCTGGGGTCGATATGTCGCCTAACGAACATTAATGCACTAGCTTTGATTTTGTGAGACGGTGCTTCGCCTGCTTTTTCAAAGATAGTAGCACTATAGTCCTTAGCGACAAAGGTGGTCTCTACGTCAGAGACCCATCTATGGTACTCAAGTCCTTCTGAGTCCAAGATGTCAATTTCAGGACGAGGTGGATCAACCATCTTGATACAAGAAAGAAAAAAAGAAAATGAGTTTTCAGAGTATATCATGAGTACTTTCTATGATAGAATTTTCAATAATGAGGAGCGTTATTATTTTTCAGAACCAAGATATGGTCAAAAAATTACTTTCGATGCTTTATCCATGAAATTTCTTTATCATGGTTTAGTATGTAATAATTAATAGGAAATGTCTTATAGGTTCTACCAATGATGAACTTAATACACATGTCATATCTATCGGTGCATGCAAAGTATATATATATATATATATATAATTATGGATATAATCACATAACCCTATGAATATATCTATACACGGATATATGCAGTCAAAGAGGTGCCTTATGACGCAATATACCTTAGTTCGTGTGAATTAATTTTAATACAAGTTGCTTTAAGCAATTCTCTTTGATTTAATTAAAATTATTAATGCATCATGCTTTTAATTGGCTTAATTGAGCATAAATAAATTTTGGAGTTTAATATGCAATCAAAGATATTTAAAGCATGTAAAATCGCACATTGCAGATAATAGGATTCGTATCGTGTACCTTACTTCGTGAATAGGGGCAGAAAACGGTCTGAACACGAGCTAAAAATGGGACTAGCGGGCAGGTCAGGTCAGCAACCGGATCTGGTTCAGCAACCGGGTAGGGTCAACAATCGGGTCAGGTCTGGAAGAAGGTCTGGACAAGCAGGCCGAAGGCTGGACGAGCGGGCCGGAAAGATTGCAGCGGATGAGTCGGAGACGATGACTGGACAGATCGGGATTGTCAGAGGCGAGCGGCTGGACAAGTCCGGCTGGTGATTTCAGGTCGGAAAATCGGAACGGGGCAGGGCTTTGACCGTATGGAGATGAGTCGCGGCGGGTCGGGCTGACTGAAGTCGGAGCAGGAGACGGTGGTTCGCGGCATCGGGGAAGAAGATAGATCAGCGATTGGGTATGATTTGCAGACAGCGAAGGCGATATGCGGCTAGGGTTTCTACCGAAAAAAGTTCGATTTTTTCATTTTTTTTTCGGGATTTTGAGAAAAATGGGAGGGGATTTTTCTTTGCTCAGGTGGGGGACTACATGCTGATAACGTGTTGAAGAAAAAATAACTGAGACATAAAGTAGGGGAAAAATGTGTAGTATTCTCATTGATGACATCCCTTTAAATAGGGAGAGATACATACAAGCAAGTCTAATCCTACCCTAACTAGGAAAACCCGTAAACTAATAGACTTAGGGGCTGTTTACTTGTGACTTAATCAGCTTAATGGGTAAAATATCTTATTCGCTTAGACATTTGGATGTGTTTACTTATGGCTTAATGGCTTATTCGCGCAGACAAAAATGACTTATTCATTAAGCACGAAAAAGAGTGTTGTCCCCATTAAAAATGACTCCCCTACCCCTAATTGAAAACCACACATTTATATATACAATATAAATAATTTAGGACAAATAAATGACTCTCTTGTCCTCATTATATATACTCATTTATATATACAATATAAAAAATTTAGGTTTTAATATAAATGAATGTAATATATATTATTCATATAAAAATAATATACATTATGAATTTATATATAATATTTGTTACTATATATTATTGTATAAATAAACTTTTGTATCTACAAAATATCATATATATTATGAATATATAAATAAATATTATATATTAGTTACATATTAACATTTACTCATATGTATAATATTTTGTTTAAATTTAAATAATATATATATATATATATAAGCTGAGTCAAATTTAATTTTTCAATAATATTTAAATTTGTCTATTTTGTGTTTGAATTTCGCTACTTTGTGTTTGACCTTGACTTCTTTGTATTTGAAATTGGATTTTTAAGTACTTTATGAATTTATGTCTTGATTTTTGGATTATATCATTTATATTGTTTAAAAAATAAACAACAATTTATAAAACAGCTTATAATTCATATTCAGGGGTAAATCGGTCATTTCTGTTATTCAGACAGTTTATTCAGATGAAAAATAAACAACAGCATCAATTTACCCAGACAGATAAATTTAAATATCCCATTATTCTTTCAAAAAGGAATTAAAGAGATTGTAAATTCCTAATATAATTAAGGATTCCGATTGAGAATTTATGGTTATGGAGTACCTTAGAATCTTCTTATAAGTAGTCTTGAAAAAAGATTTCAATCAAATCTTGAATCGAAAAAAAGAATATTATGAAAGGGGATAAATTGGAAATTTAATTTTGCAATCACATTTAATCCAACCATCCATCAAATGTAGAAGATTACATCTGGATAAAATCAAACTCATAATATATGAAATCCACATTCTCACCACTTTGTGACATGAAATATCACAATTTTTGATGAGGACAAGAATAATGAGTTAGCCGGCGCGTATATAGAGCAACTGGAGCATAAGAAACGCGAAAAGAAGAAGAACATGTAGGTGATGTCATGAAGATGTCATCACTAGTAGGAATTGAGATTTGATGACATCATCATCCAAAATGCCGAATTGATTTTTCTGACTTGGAATTGGACGAAATTCGCATGATTGATGTAAAACGAGCAAACGATCAAGATTTCGAGCGTTGCCGGAAAGTCCTGGGATTTTAGCCATTCGGGGTCATTTAGGAGGGGTCAAAATGGCATTTTTCTATTTTACAAGCTTTATTTTATAATTTTAGTATTGTTATCCATTAAGAAATGTTATGATTTGTTTCCTTTTCGTATTAGAATTCTAGAATCCTTTTTCGTATCAGAATTCCTTTGTACCCTATAAATATAGGGATTGGGGTTATTATTTGCAGTTGATTATTAATCAAAAGATAACTTTTAGTCAAAAAATCCGAATTAAGGTTTGTTACTTTTATGTTCCGCGTCAATTTTATATTAATTTTTTCTTTTTCAAATTATAACTGGCTTCTTATATATCAAGGCCTGCCATTTTTTCTCACAACATAGCACATCAAGAATTCAAACCTTCAATAATCTACGTACCAACACACTCTAATACCTTCAATAATCTACGTACCAACACACTCTTTTCGTGTTGTGTTTTGTTGAATCGATTTTGTGCTTTCTATCGAGGGACTTAGGTGCAAATGAATCGAACTGTTCACGAGCGTTTGTGAGCAGATCGAGTCAAAACTTGATTTGAGCTTGGCCAAATTCGAGCTCAAATGAATCTCGGGCTACTCGACCTCATATATGAATTGGGCTCAAGTTTAAGCATAGTGAGTTCGGGAGCTCGACGAGCTACTTTACTGTAGTTGAATTTATTGAATTATCTTTATAATTATGATTTAATTATGATAATACCGTAAGATTCTGATAAACTTAATTTCGAGAAACTCAAATCAAACTCGAGTCTTTGCCAATTGTATTAATCGAGTATTGTAAAATCTATCTCGACCTGGACTATTTCCTTATCGAGTCGAGCTCTATCAATATCTATCTTATCAATCGAGCTTAAGCAATGAAAAACAAAATTAACCAGTCATATTCGATAAGGTGAATGCTCAACTTGATTCGTTTTCAGCCCCAATCAGGTGCGGAAGGTGGGGGTCCAAGGCGGTTCACGGACTTCTCCGACGGATGGAAATTTCCCTATAAGATAGGGAAATCTCTATATATAATTGTCCGACTTTCATAATTTCTATAGCTCCAGACCCTCCTGAATAAATGTTCTGTTTCTGCGGTATTGCGATTTTCTGTATATGTATTTTCAATTTAATATATGAACTTAGCAAGATATTTTAAATGGAGGCCATTGCCCTGTCCAACTTGCTGAGCCCGTGAACTTGACTATTGAACTGGGTCCCACTTAAATCTTCTGGACCTGCTTATCTCACAAATGGACGCATCACTTAAATAGTAAGTCAATTTATGATTCTACTACGTACTATCAAAAATGACAGCAAATTACACAATTTAAAATATTATAAAAATATTGCTCCGTCCCTTAAATATAGGTATTTTTTTTTATTTTCGTTTGTCCCCAAAGAGTAGACATATTCCGTTTTTTGTAAAATTACTTTACTCTTTCTTTCTATAAAGTCATACACTCTCTCCACTCAACACATCATTTATTAAAAATTTAAAACCAGTGTCCCTCACATTGGTGCCTATACTTAAGGGACGATGGAATATAAGATATTACAGTAAAAATAATTATATGAATTGTAAGTAGGGATGTCAATGGGTAAGGTAGGGTACGGGTATGTCTTCTCCATACCCTATCCTCATATAAAATGTCTGACTCATACCCTATTTTTTTTGTAACGGGTAGGGTACGATATTATCTGTGGGTAAACGGGTACTCGCGAGTAAAACGGGTACCCGCGGGTAAAGCGGGTAATCGTTCATATTTATTTAATGTTATTTCACAACAAAACAATCTAAAAATACAAAAAGTATAATAAATGAGTCAATATAAATTAAAATTTGATATAATTTAACTCAAATTTATTAATGTATTAGATATAAATTATAACTAATAAAAATTAAAATTAAAAAGTAAATACTCCCTCCGTCCCACCCATCTTGAGCATTTGCTGTTCGGCACGGGATTTAAGAAAAGCTGAAAAGTAGTGTATAAAGTGATGATATGAATATATATTATTTAAAGTTGTGAGAGATAAAGGTGTCTTAAAAAGGAAATGACCAAGTATCTTGGGACGGCCCAGAAAGGAATATGAATCAAGATCGGTGGGACGGAGAGAGTATTATATATATATATATATATATATATATATATATATATATATTGTTTAGGGTAATCGGGTAGAACATAAATCTCACACCCTACGCTTACCTAACAAAAAATAACGGGTGCGAGCAGTACCCTACCTTTACCCGAAACTGCGGGTACTTCCCGCCCTTATAACCCGTTTACTCGCGGATAATTTTACACTGCAGATAAAATTGACATCCCTAATTGTAAGTTTGATTCGGTGAAAAACAAATAACGAAACTACTATTTATAAGTATTTAAATATAATATACTTTATTAAGTTGAGCAGCTGAATATCGTATTAAATATATTATTTTAGATAATAAAACTATTAATTATAAATATTCAGTGCATATATTTTATAATTATTTTTTATATCTAATTTATATAATTATTTTACAAATATTATATAAATATATAGAAAACCCGTAAAATAACTTGTATTGCCAATCGTATGGGCCCTAGAGTCGGATTGATAACACGCTATGAATTCATAATAAATATCCCCCGTCCCAGCTAAATATTGACTTAGTGCATTTCATGTAATGATTGGTATAAGTAATGATGGTAAATATATGTTGGAAATTAAAAAATAAAAAATATTTATGATGGGTGTGTGGTGGAGATTAAAAGGTAAAAAGTGATTCTTTGATTTGATTATAAAAGGTGATATATATCAATTTACTTAAGTGGCTACTTTCTCAGAGAAATGTAAATATTTGGGCGGGACGGAGGGAGTATTTAGTAACTAAGTGAATAAATAATACTCCATTCGTTCTACAAGAGTGTGTTCACTCTTTATTGACACGAATTTTAATAAAAGTTAGGTAGTGGTGAATTTGAGTGGTGAAAGAGTGTTGAATGTTATATTAATTATTGTTGTTGACTAATTAAAGGATAAACAGTGTGGATCATTCTTGATAATATTGTAAATAAGTTGAAAATGTAGAGTAAAAGTATAAGAGTATTTTCTAAAAATAGAATATGCACACTCTTGTGGGGCAGACGAAATTGGCAAATTGAGCACACTCTTATGGGATGAGGGGAGTATAATTTCATAAAACAATAATCTATTCATGCATTATGTACTCCATCTCTCCCGCTCAAAGCTTGAGATATTGGTGTAAGTAATGCTGATAAATATTTGGTGAAAAATAAAAAGTAAAACGTATTGACAGCGAGTGCGTGGTGAGAATTACAAACTAAAAAAATAGGTAATAAAATATTTACAAATATAAAATATAACTAAGTATAAAATTTCCAACAGAAAAGAAAACATTATGTTGGAATGCATGTCGCATCCACGGACGAAACCAAGGGGATTAAGGGAGACTAGAGATACGGCTAGACTCAAAAAATCAATTGAATCTTTTTTTATCCTCGGGCATTTTATTAAGAAAAACGAAAAGAAATTTTTTAAAGGGGGTGGCTAAATAAACACCCCCATCTACTAAAAAAACACCCCTACCTATATAAATAATCTAGGTATGGGGTAAATGATTACTAATTTATTTCAATAATCTAGGTATGGGGTAAATGATTACTAAATGACCCCTTTATTTCATTAATAAAATAATGATTACTAATTTATTTTTAATTAATAAATATTAATTAATTAATATATGTATTTCTATATTATTTAATGATTAAATATTTAGGTAAATGATTACTTATTTATTTTAAATTAATAAATATTAATACCATATAGATTTTTTATATGTTATTATAAAAATATAAATGAATACATAAAAATAAAAATATGAGCCCAAAAATAATATCATTTAACATTCTTTCATGAATACACAAACACAAGAACTAGAGACCCAAAATAATACCCATTAACAATCCTCTATAGTTATAAAAGGTGCTTCGGGATTACAAGATTTCAGTTGTCTATAAAGTTCCAGACGTGACATGAACATAGTTTCCCATCCAAATTGCACATGGCTTTGTGGCGGATCCAGTAAGCCGAAATGATAGGCATCGGACAATCTCCTTCTAATTGTACCATCACATAATGACTATCATATACAAGTGATATCGTAATAATCCGATGGTACAAAAATTCTTCCGGACCTTTACAAAGAGGAAAGAAAGTGATAGCGCCTTGCTTGGTTAAAAAAATAAGGACCACAGTTTGAAGAGTCAAGTTGATATCCAGCCGCCCGCTTAAGTTCCCCTACAAGTATATCTAGAGCTTCAAGTGACACATTACCCCACAATAATTTGAAACACGACAAGTTGTGTTCGTGTTTGAGGATAATTCTGCTCTTTTCAAAACTTTCACGTATCGTTGTAAGTTGAGACCTCACAAATCGATCAATAGAACCAACAAACTTATCTAGAGTATAATTTTTTTCACATAAGTATTTCTTTAGCTTTGCATGCTGGCTCTCAACTCTGTTGGTAGTTCGTTGTCCAAAGTTCAGATGTTGATCAATCCAAACAGAGACAAACATTTCCTTATACTTGGTTAACCAAACATCATCCAGATAACTTAAAACACCTGGATTTATATAAATGTTATTTATGTACACAAAAATCTTCTAAAATTATAAACAAATAGTTACAGAATAAGTAGAATTGTACCTTGATGTTTGCCCAATTTTGATTGGAGTTTTCTATAGTTTTCGGTGTACGAGATCCACGTTGGAGACTCAACAAGTATACTCCACATAGCACGAAAGGATTCCCACTCAACTTGCGACCTGAATGACGGCCTACAATGCTTTTTAATATTTTCAGTAATGTGCCATCGGCAAAGTAACCTACTATTTACGGAAAACTCAAAAAGAAATTTTTTATCGTTCAAAATTGTCATAAGAACCTGCATTGAAATACCGTTAATTAATAAAAATTCAGTATATAAATTAAATTTAAAATATACTTGTTGAATATACCGACCTGCATCGGAGTTTTTCCGTCATTCTGGGACGAGCGAAGCTTGTTCCGTGCATTGTATATGGTTTTCAGTATAGAAATATTCTTCTCGTCAGCTGGAGTTTCTCGTCTCTCCCTCGACAAAAAAAATAATTAAATTATGATGACCGCATTTCACAAGCTACTTCCTACTGAACCAAAGGCTACGTGCAGCTTTACCACAATCAACACAAAATACACGTCACCACGTGTTTATTTTCGACACCTGTCACTTTTCACAATCACACTTCTTAAGGGTGGCTAATGAGTTTTTTTTGGGCGGCCCATACACTGTGGTGGGGTCAGGGTGTTTATGAAGGGTGTTGATTTAGCACCTCCCTTTTTTAAATCTCAACTAATTTTTGCTATTAAATATTTGAGTCCCGAATAATTTAAACTCCTGGTTCCATCGTGATTGCATCATCAATAACAATACATGACATAACAACTCAATAAGCTGGTAAGAGTCCCGTTCGCCCTAAACAAGCAAAAATTGGGCGACGCCGTACGGTGGTGCTGCCCAGTGCCCAGCCCCACTCACGTGTCCACTTAACAAGACGTAGGGATGACGTGTACTACAGGATATGGTTATGTCATTGGACATGCCTGCTACACCCTGTATCGGAGATATAATTCTCTGCATCCGTCTACATGACATCACCGTGACAGGCGACAGGGGTGGTTCTCTCTGGTTAAGTGACGTCGTTTTGTCAGTTCTCTCATTTCATTGATTTCAGTTACTATTTTTTTTTTCTACTTGCACAAATTAATACGTATGGATTAAATACTATCCCCTTCGTTCCGTCTGAAATGCGACATTTGATCCAAAAAAAAATGTCCTTGTAGAATTACGTACTTCAAATTAAATAAAACAATCGTTTATATTTTAATCTACACCACACATTCACGATCAATACATTTTATTTTTAATATACACCAAACACTCATAATCAATATTACGCCAATTTTACGCCAAATATTACACTTCAACTGGATCGGAAGGAGTAATTTCTTTCCCCCCCAAATTTATTCCCGTGTTGAATTTTAATAAAGAATAAGTGGATAAATAGTTTTACATTAATATAGTATAAACCAATTAGTATCCATAAATGACATATAAATAAATTGGAGAACATATTTCTTTCTCTCCACGTCTCGCTTAAATCTTTATATTTGCTTTTTTTTTTTTGTTCTTAGAAATTTATATTTACCATCTTTACTCAATCAAAATCTAACCACCATATTTCATTGTTTAATCTCAACCGCACACTCACTATCAATATTTTTTACTTTTTAATTTATATCCCACATTTATTATCATTATTTACATTAATTATTACTTAAATATTTATACAGTATCTATTAAGTTTTAAACGAGATGGAGAAAGTTATTCTTACTGTTTTTAATACTTCTGGCTGATCACAACATGATCAATGTTGAAGTGTAGTAAATCGATCCATATCTAGGCTTCCTAATTAAATCGGAAACTACCCGATCCTTTACGCTTAGTTTTCGAGTTTAACTTAACGAGAGAAAAGAAGGAAATATATGGAAATAGGAAGAAAGAAAAAAAATATTTGGTGTTCCTGAATTTTTTAGTAGAAGAAACGAAAAGAAATGAAGGAAAACTTTCTCTCCTAACTTTCCTTCCGGTTTGGAAGGATTTGGAAAGAAAAGAACAAAATGGTTAATTTTCCTTTCACTTCCTTCCAACTCGAGAACATAAAATACAAGTTTCTTTCACTGTTCTTTCTCTTCTTTCCTATCCTAACTTTCTTTCCCTTTTCTTTCTTTCCTTTACTAAAACTCGGGAACTAAGAGTTAGGGTCTAATAAGGTCATTCACGAGAAGGAGTCCTTACTCCTACTCGGATCGAACACACAAGTGAATAAGTATCGTCTTTAGCTGTTTTCCTTTCTTTTTCTACAATGGGGACTTTTCTATCGTCAGGCCAAAAAAAACTTAACTTGACGTTAATCGATACTAAAAGTACTTGTTTGCTCATATTTGTTGGCTCCAAATCGTATTTTTCTTGTTAGAATTGAATTGTATGATTTCGGTAATACCAAGTCATAATTATTAGGGGTGTTCAAAACCGGATATCCGAACTTTCGGATATCCGAAATTTTGGATAGTAAATTTTGATATCCGATATCCGTATCCGTAATTTGGGATATCCGAATATCCGGAAAAAAATATAAATTTTATTCGGATATCCTTATATTCGAAAAAAATATTCGAATTTGGATATCGGATATCCGAATATCCGAAAAAAACTTCGGATATGGATATCGGATATCCGAATATCCGAATATTTTTTATTATTTAAAATATAAAAAATAAAAATTTTAGGATTTTTCGGATATTTCGGATATCCGAATATTCGATTTTCTGAAAACTACTATCCGATATCCGAATCCGAAGTTCCGGATATCCGGAACTTCGGATTTTCGGATATTTCGGATCGGATATCGGATATTTTTGAACACCCCTAATAATTATATTAGTATAATTAAGATTTACTTTCTTCTGTCATGTCAGTAAAACTTGGTTTGATGTTAGACCGATACTAAAATTACATATTTTTTCATATTTGTTATAATGCATACAATTTTTATATATATATATATATATATATATATATATATATATATATAATCCCACATCGATTTAAAATGGTACTTAACCGGTAGATAACCTAAATAGATAGAAGCAATGTCTTAAATCCCATACTGATTTAAAACAGAACTCCACCAATGTAGAACCTAAATAAACATAATTCAATGTGTATATTTCAACTCCATAGTTGTTTCACACACAAGTTTAATAATGTATTTTTATTGTATTTAATTTGACCAATTATTAAGTTGGACAAATAAATAGTTTAAATTTTTTAGTAAAAATTTAATTTGGTCAATTATTAAATTTACATTAATTATTTATCTAAAATTTGAATATCACACCTGTTTTATTTTGTAGTTTTATTTTAATCGAAAATTTTAGTATGGTCAATATTAATACTATCAATTATTAGCCAAATAAATTATTTATTTTTTTATTAGAGAACCTAATTTGATCAATTATCGAATTTGCATTAATCGTATTTATCTAAAATTTTGAATATCACGTCGATCTCAAATGAGGCTTTAGCGATTGGAGACCTAAATAAATATTTAAATTTATTGTATATTTTTTACTCCACTCTTATTTTGCACCATGAGTGTGGTAGTTTTTTTTATTGAGAAATTTTACTTGGCTAATATTAATTTAGCATTATTAAGTTAAATGAATTGTTTTATTTTTATTGAAAATTTAGTTTGACCAATTAATAGTTTGTATTAATAGTATTTATATATAAATTTGAATCCCACATCGATTTTAAACGAGACTCCATCGATTGGATAACCTAGATAAATACTGAGAATCAATATGTATTTTTTACCTCATAATTATTTTGCACCACCAGTTAATACTTTTATTTTTTATTGAAAAACTTAATCTGATAAATATTTTTTCTACCGAGGCATAACAAATTTTCTAATATTAGTTGGGTCAATTTTTATGTTGACTAAATAAATTATTTTAATTACATATATACATATATATATATATATAAAAAGAAAATAGCAAAACTTATTTAGAGCACCACTCTAACTCTCTCTTTCGTATGTGGTGTTATATAATTTTTAGATTCTATTTATCTAAAATATGTCACTTTGATTTTGGATGAGACTCCACCGATTAGAAAACTAATTAAATAATTAAAATCAATGTGTAAATTACCATCACATTTCTCATAGGCAATTAATTTGACCAACTATTGAGTTGGCCAAATAAATAGTGTTATTTTTATTGGAAATGAAATTTGGAAATTATTGAGTTGGCCAAATAAATATTCTTATTTTTATTGAAAAATTTAATTTGGTTAGTTTATTTTTATTTAATTTTAATATGTCCAATTTATCAAAGTTTAACAATTTGAGCGAATTAGAATTTTTTAAAATCAGACAAAACAACCAATTATTCTATCAACTTATATTTGATTATGTAGATTCCATTAGTTTTAATAGATTTTGGGCAATTAATTCATATAATCAATGTACATTTTACCATCATATCACCAATTAATTTGACTAATTAGCGAGTTGGTCAAATAAATAGTGTTATTTTTATTGAAAATATAATTTGGCCAATCAAGTTGGCCAAATAAATATTTTTTTATTTAAAATCAATTTGGCTAGTTTATTGATGTTTAATTTAATCTATCCAATTTATCAACGTATAACAATTTGAGCGAATTTGAATTTTTTTTGAAGTCATACATAACAACCAATTATTGTAACAACTTATAGTTGATTATTTAGATTTTATATATTTTAATAGATTTGAGTAATTATTGCATATAACTGAAAATTATCTTTTAATCGGGTTTGAGACGGTATAAGTATATAATATCTAAATAGGTTTCAGATGGTTGAACCCTAGCTGTATTGTTTCGGGTATCATTATACGAGTTTGTGATAAAAATGCGTACTATATTCACCTTTAAATCAGATTTCAAAAGGATACGGTTATATAAATTAAACGACTCCGAGTGGCTGAATCCTTGCCTCATCTTTTTGGTTTTTCATTGTGTTCTGCCGCCGTGAGGAACTCCAAGTGGCTGAATCTAACTAATAAGTTTAACTGATGAGTATTTTGTGTTAATAAATGTGACTAAAAATTATAACTATATATATAATACAATTACACATCCGGACCATCATATTAACTCTCTCATACGAGGTATTTTTTATTTTGTAGAATCTTATTTACTTAAATCGTCTATTCCACTTTGATTTTCAATGGCACTCTAGTGATTGAATAACTAAATAAAATATTTAAATAAATGTATATTTTACTATCCCATAATAATTTTACATCATCATTTGAATTTGGTCACCTATTCTTATTAGAGAATTTAATTTGGTAAATTATTAAGTAAACCTCAATGGCCAAATATGTACATATTTATCCTTTTAATATCTAGGGTGTGCTTGGTTCAAACTCAGGAAAGGGAAATGGAAAGGTAATGATAATAGTGGAGAAAGGAAAAGGGAGAAAAAACCATTCCCCCCAATTTATTGGGTAATGGTTCATTACCCACTATTAGGTAATGAGTCATTCCATTATAGAGCACCAAGCATTATTTTTCATTACCTTTACCATTACCCACCTTCAAAAACATCCTACCAAGCACCCCCCTAATTTATATATGTGTATTTTTTTTAATAACTCGATTCCCTTCACTTTCAAATAAATATATAAAGTACTAATAGCAATACGGATTCGGAGTACCACATTAACTCTCCTACATGAGACTTTTTTTTATTTATTTAAAATCTAGAATCCCATAACAAAGTATAGATATATAAATTGTAAAGGGTTTTTAAAGATTGTAAAATTCCAAACTTATACTAGTTTTTATTCTTTGTCATTTATAATATTTATTCTTGATCTTTACTTTACAATATTTGAGTTTTTATTGAGATGGATTAACCAATTACTAAAGCAACTTTTGTTTAGTTATTTAAATTATATAAATTTAAATATGTTGAGTAATTGACGGATAATATATAGTGATCTGGGATATAAACGAGTAATAAATTCATCTTTTAATTGAGTTTGTGATGAATATGGGGCTGCAAATTTTAAATGGGTCTCAGTGGCTGAACCATACTCTCATTGTTTCGTGTGTTACCATAATTTTGAACGGCAATAAGTAGTAAAATTATTTTTCGACCGAGTTTCGAACGAGTACAAGTACATAAATTCAAAATGAACTCGGGTGGTTGGATCACATCCTCATCATTTCCTTTTATTAGTTTGTTCCAGTGCGGTACAATTTCGAGTGGCTAAACCCTAATAAAATCTTAAATTATTTTTAGATTTTTATTTATAAATTACAATGTAAAATTATTAACCGTCGAGTTTCAACGGGCTATACAGTAGTTCAACTATAATAAGAAGACTTGGCTTGATGTACTTCACAATTTAAAATTTCATGATATAATTTTATTAATATTTTATCATTATAGTCTAAACTTAATTGGTAGAAAATTATTCACCTAAAAATACCAAAACCATGTTTTAAGCCATGACATCACGGCATACGTAAAAGCTCTCATTACTGGGACCCCCCCCCCCCCCTAATTTTGTGCTCCGGCAGGCGGAGTACACTTTAGTTAATGTCAAACAGAAATGAAAATATTTTTATCACATTAATTTCCAATTTGCAGCCTTCTTGAAAATAATTTATTCAATATATATATATATATATATATATATATATTCAGGTGACAATGCAATTTAAGTTAAGAAATAAGAATGAATTCCATGCACATATCTTGATAAATAGATGACCTAGATTTATTCTCACAAAAATTTGATGCATATAATGCAATATTTTAATGCATATAATGCATATTTTAATGCATTGCAATTTTGATCTGCGAACGTATATTTTAAATGCGTAATTAATCTGGCTCGTGCATATTCGCAATTCGCAGGATAAGAACCATTCTCATTTGATCCTATATATATATACACACATACATACATACATACATATGTATTGCTACCATCTTCCAAAAGTAATCATCGTCCCCTAGTTTTTGTATCAATTAAAAACATTGGTCTCATGTTTTTGAAGCTAATAAAACAATTGAGTATTAATTAATAAAATTTATGAAATAAAATTTTTTTAATTAATTATGGACCAACTAAAAATATGATTTTAAAGACTTTATGGAATAATTAAGTATTAGAGTTTCTACTATATAAATTAGAGACCGTGATGGAGATAGGAGCATAGCAATATTATATATTTAATAAACAAAAAGTTGACCCACTAAAAGAAAGTAAGGGTCGATACGTTTTTAATATTCATATGCCCTTTTTTCAATAATAAATGAAAATGATATGTCGATATAAATGTTTTTAATAAATGGGTCCATAAGCCATTTTTTCAATAATAAATGGAAATGATATGTCCATATTAATCCAATTTAATCTTGAAAAAAAACTCATTTTACTTTTTCTTTTTACTTATGATTGCATCCTTTAATCTTTTCAATTGTTTACAATAGTTCTAATATTTAGGAATGTCGGTGGGGCAGGTTTTTATATCCGCTACTTATTCGTTCCAATTAGAATCTGTAACAACAGATCCACCATTATTTCATGAGAAGTGCTACATATACACATGTTTATACACACTTTCCTACACACAAACATCTCATCCATTCATTTATTGTGGGACTCATTTATTTATTGTGGGACCATATTAAATGAATGGATGAGATGATAGTGTGTAAAAAAATGTGTATAAATGTGTGTATGTGTAGCATTTCTGTTATTTCATCGCCCTACAGATAATTCGGTCGGAAATTTTTAGATCTGAATAACAAATGCTCCATTTTTTGGGGAGTGTTGTCATCTTCTTCACATTTGTATATTGTTTACACTCTCTATATAGATTCCACCCTTCTCTCTCTCTCTCATAGTATTTGCAGATCGTTTCCCCATTAATTCCTCACTTGGTGTCGCTCGCGGAGGGTGAGAAGAGGAAAAGGAAAACAAAACGAGGGAGTTTTGGCTTAACTAACCTCAGAGCTTTGGCTTAACTTGCGCTTGCACCGCTCCGGGCTGCTGGACATCTCTGCCCGGCGTATCACCGGAATAATAACATTACACCGCTGTATTCATCCCTCCCCGTCAATCTAACAGTAGTATTGGATTTTAGCTGTCTGTTTTGCAGGTTTCCCAGCCGGATTTTCAAGCTGCCCGAAATCCTCCCGTGCTGCTCCCAGACGCCGCTAGCCTCTTCCCGTGTCGTGACCGTTTCTGTGTTTTGCAGGGTGTTGTTTAGGAGTCGATCGGTTTCCAGCTCCCGCGGCTTCTCCTCCCTCGTTTCCAAGGCGTGTCGAAGTCTGGGAGCTGTGCGCAGAGTCAACCTCTCTTCTGTTAGAGCAGCGTTCATCGGGAGTGAAGTAGCCAAATTCCTCTTAGGTAAGTTCCATATGGATTAAGCCATGGGCTCAAATATGGTATTGAGCTTTTTCGAATCATATGCTTCCTTTTGTGTTTATCACTCAATATTTTGCTGTGCTAAGCTTGAGGTCTTCACGGAAACAACCTCCCTACCGTAATAAGTAGGGGCATGGTCTGCGTACATCCTACTCTCCCCAGACCCTGCTCTGAGCGGGATATACTGGATATGTTTGGTTTGGTTTTTGGTTTTTTTACTTATTCGTTCCAATTAAGTAGGGCTCGGATAATGTTTGATTTGTGGTTGGATAAGTATGGAGATGAAAGTTCTATTCACTATGGATGGTGGGGCGGGGACGGATCCTAGGTTGTACCTTCCTCATCCCCATTCTGCTCGATCCTCATCCCTATTAACACAACTTTATATCACTTATTTTATATATTTTATGATATTTAAAGTATAAATGAACATTTTAAAATTATAATAAACACTATTTCATGTGTGAATTTATATAAAGCTATCTTTAAGTTAAGAATCTCTTTTAATTTATCAAACATAGATTATTTATGTAATTATAATTTTTTTTATCTAATATGATATTAGGGTCATGAGATGGATAACATGGGTTGAAGATTCACGTAGATGGTGGAATGTGAATGATTTTTATTTCATAATCATTGGAGTAGATGAATTTAAATTTCACACCTCCATGATTTATGGGGTGGGATGAAGTACCATCATCCGCATCCGACTCTTGTCATTGACATCTCTATTACTCCATTCGTCCCATGATAACTTACAAATTTGTGTTTTGCACGGTATAAAAAACATATTTACCATATATATATAACTACATAAGTATAATTAAAATTGTAAAGGTTAATATTTTGAAAATATATATTACGATAGATTTAACACGATCATCATATATAATGAAAGATTGAGTCCTAAAAATGATTTGGGGAGTATTAATGACATCAATTTTGAAATATTTATTAGGGTTTTGCAATTTAGTCCTCACATATTCCCGCAGCTTTCAATTTAACCCCAGAAATTCTGTATACTTCAATTTAAACCCATTTTGATTTATGATTTTTCGATTTTAACCCAGTCAGCTTCTCAACTCTTACAATTTGACCTCACTCAACTTTAAAACCTCCAATTCAGTCCCATTTTGACCAAGACATTAAAATATTGACCTTTCAATTAATATTAATAATTAGTCCGATTTTATGCATATATATTTTAATTTCCGTCATTATATCGTAATATTTTATAATGATTAAAATATTATTACATGTATACTTTATCGAGGATTTACGGGCTTAGGACTGTGAGTCGAGCATCTCCATATCCAAGTCAAACAACATCATTTATTCGTGGGAATTTTCACTGTCACTTTAATTGCTTTAATTGGATTGTATATGTGATATTCAATTCAATATGTGATATTCAATTCATGTTTAAAAATTGACGATACATGTTGTGAATCAGGCTCACATGTATACGTGTAAAGAGGCTATCTTAAGATATATGTTGTTGCGGGGACGAAAAATGCTATACTACACACTCTACAAGTCCCTAATTTCCCCCAACATCTTAATTAGATGGATTCTAATTGGACCCCTCATGTATAAATATGAGTCCCGCGAATAAAAACACGACACGTGTCATTCAGTACATATGTTAGGACCAATTTTAGGGGTGTATAGCACAACTCTGCGGGAACACCTGCGCAACCTCAATATTCACATGCGTTCTCGATTCATGTTATATGTGGTATTTTGTGTATGTTTCATGTTGTTGCGGGGACACCTGCGTAACCTCAATATTCGTGTTATGCGTGCTAGATTCATGTTATACGTAATAGTGTGTGTATGTATTCATGTTGAGGAAAAGATATGATAGATTATTCATTTTATGCTTTCCATGAGATTATATATTACTGTGATAAGTGAGATTTCCACGAGCTGGAGGAAGTTCACCCCCACCTTTATTGATCACACAGGTTAAACCGAGCCCGATGAACGAAGGAACGAGCCGAGAGGGCATATGAATGAAATTTATTAAATGATATTTTTTCTTATGTCAAATGTTTCGAAATTCTTTTGGGGAAACTTTTGTTAGAAATTAACAATTTATAATTTATTCTTCCGATGCAAATTTTATTTCGTATCTATGACGTGTTATTGCCTTAATTAAAGGTATTTAATTTATGTCAGTGTAGCGACTCGACTTTATAGGCGTTATTCTTCGTCAAATTTACCTTTTATTTATTTTCCCCAATAATTACCCCTAGAAAGTCGGGGCGTTACATAGTGATATAACTTATATTACACACATTAACGCAACCTTGATATAAAGTATATAAATATCTGCACAAACATTACGTACAAAACACGTAGATATTCAACCAAAAGAACAGCCGGTGCATCGCACGGGTTCGTAACGCCTCGTATATGATAATATTCTTACCTCCAAATCAATAAGATTTAATAGTCAAAGATGCTCAATTTTAACCAAATAAATAATGAATGTGCAAATTATATTGAGACAGAGTGAGTAAGAGGCTGTTTGTTTGGCTCTTAATGGTTACATTAAGAGTCTACCTCTGAATCGCTAAGAGGTCAGGACTGTTTGGTAAAAAAAATATGACATCTTAATGGTTACAATAACCTCTTAATCATTAAGCATCCATACTCTCTCTCAACCATTAAGAGGCAAACAATTTCCAGATTTACCCCTCCTCTTAAATTAAGAATTATTATTCATAATTATTATTATTATTTTTTAAATGAATTTAAATAAAAAAATATTAGACATAATTATTATTATAATTTTCTAAATGAATTAAATTAAAAAAATACTATACATAATTATTATATTATGCATAATTATTATTATTATTTCAAATGAATTAAATTTAAAAATATTATACATAATAATTATTATTATTATTATTTTAAATGAATTAAATTTAAAAATATTATACATCATAATAATAATAATAATTATTATTATTTTAAATGAATTAAATTTAAAAATATTATACACAATTATTTATAAAAATTAGGGTTTATATTTATAAAAAGGAGAGGTTTTGATAGGCAAGGGGAGGAAAAATGAGATTTTTAATCGCTACTTTTATACAGAAGGATAAAATGGTAATTTGTTACCATTCAGAGTTACCATTCAGAACAGTTACCAAACAACCAAATTTCATTCTGCACTCAACCATACAGTGTTCTCAAGATTCTCAGACTAAACCACTCAAAGAATCGCCAAATTTCAAGATTCTCGCACTAAACCACTCAAGAATCGCCAAACAAATTTCTCACACTTATTATGTTGGATCGAACCAATTTGTAATATTTGCAAAAATTGAGGGTCCAATTGTACAATAATAAAAAATAACGTATGCCAATAGTCGTCGTGACGTAACCTCCCTCAACTTGTGGTGTATATATAATAACCCCACATACCCCAATTATTTACTTCTTCCCGCTGTACAATTATTTCATTCTCGTCCAGAATGCAAGGCCTCCGTCGTTACGGGCCGGCGTCGGACGTCGGCGTCCGTCTAGAACTCACCCCGACCACCGCCTCGCCCCTGGCAATCGACGCCGCGGACTCCACCGAGAAGCGGATCCAGCGGCTCATATCCGAGCACCCCGTGATCATCTTCTCCCGCTCTTCCTGCTGCATGTGCCACGTCATGAAGCGGCTCCTATCCGCCGTCGGCGTCCAGCCCGCCGTCATCGAATTGGAGGAGGACGAGATAGCTGCGGCCGCACCCAACTGCGGAGGCGAGGAGGTCTCTCCGGCGCTCTACATCGGCGGCGCGTGTGTGGGCGGGCTGGAGAGCATGGTCGCGTTGCACATAAGTAATGGTCTCGTGCCTAAGCTTGTTGAGGCTGGTGCACTGAAAAAGGAAATTGTTAGTTAATTATTTTGAAAATTTTGTGATAATTACTAAATTACCCCCCCACCCCACCCCACCCCCACCCCACCCTCTTATTTATTTGAAGTTACGTGACTCTTATGTCAAATAAATAATGTGATGAAGAATTTATGTGTATTTAATTTCATATTAGTTGAATAATTTTTTTTTACCGGACATAAAGTAAATAATCTCATGTGGGTTTTACTTATTTGAAATGGATAATTAGATGTCGACGATTGTGGAAAATGATAAACTTTCGAGCCAAATAATTTTAAGTCCGTTGCTTATTTCGATATTTTTTTATAGTAGGAGTCGGTTCACCAAAACTAGCTCTAAATTTTAATTTTCGGTTGTTTTAGTATCTAGGCCTAAAACGTATAATATGTGGAATCGGTCTCAATGGATCGAGTAAATTGAATCGAACGAATAGGATGATTCGATTTGATTCTTATTCAAACTTAATTGAGTTTTAAAACAAGCGAATCATTTCGTTTTAAATGATTCGAATTCAGTTCTTAGTTTTCAATGATAATAAAAATATCGATATCGATACGTATCTCTTTAAATGATAACTACGTCTATTTTAATAGTCCGAGAACTTTTTATCCCTCCCATCTCCTAATAAAATATATTCTACTATCAAGTGGCATCATTTCGATATTTTTTTATAGTAGGAGTCGGTTCGCCAAAACTAGCTCTAAATTTTAAGGAAAATGATAAACTTTCGAGCCAAATAATTTTAAGTCCGTCGCTTATTTCGATATTTTTTTATAGTAGGAGTCGGTTCGCCAAAACTAGCTCTAAATTTTAATTTTCGATTGTTTTAGTATCTAGGCCTAAAACGTATAATATGTGGAATCGGTCTCAATGGATCGAGTAAATTGAATCGAACGAATAGGATGATTCGATTTGATTCTTATTCAAACTTAATTGAGTTTTAAAACACTCTAATCATTTCGTTTTAAATGATTCGAATTCAGTTTTTAGTTTTCAATGATAATAAAAATATCGACATCGATACGTATCTTTTTAAATGATAACTACGTCTATTTTAATAGTCCGAAAATTTTTTATCCCTCCCCTCTCCTAATAAAATATATTCTACTACCAAGTGGTATCAAATCTACCATCTAAATGAAATAGTAATAGAAAAACAAACAACCGTAAAAAAATTCTACAATTGTGTGCCAGGAAAAATGTATAGACTTTTCGGAGAATAGTATAGTATTTCTCTTAATTTCTTTGTGAATTTTTGTTAGTTTCTTAATTATGGTTGGCGCCCATTGAATGTTAGCTTAGCTATTCGTATTAGGGCTCTAAACGAGTTGAATTGTACCGAATCTTTACTGAATTTGGTTATGTTTGAAATTATTCGAATCTTAGATTCGATTCGGTTCGAATTCGTCGAACTTTGAATTCCAACGTTTGGGCTCGGGTTCGAGTCCATTTTTTAGGTTTATATTCGGTCTGAGTTTGGTTCGATTATTCGAACCGTTCGGCCCGAATTCGGTTGGAGTTAAAAATTGGAAAAGTTCAGAATATCGCAAAAACCTAAGTTCAAAATATAATTTAAAGTAATATGAATCTAATTGTCCAAAATATTACATCCCAAAGTTTAGTGAATAAAAAACCATAAGCAATAGGTTTTTAATATTACATCCCAAAGTTCAGTGAATAAAAAAATATTGCATGAAGCATCCACAAATTGGACTAACTTTGGGTTTTTGCTTAAATGACCGATAGAATTAGTTGGACTGGAAGAGAGTTATTTTTAAAGGGCATTTGCTACAGTGACCGAGCCGAGCCGAACCGTTTGGTCCGGTTTGCGAACCCCAAATATTAGGGTTTGACTCTAAGTTTGAGGGGCCGAATCGAGTCACAATTAGAGCTTTTTTCGAGCCGAAGATCTCAAATCGGATCGAGCTTTCAGGTTCGTTTAGAGCATGTGCAAAGTCATTCATATGTTTGTGAGACTTTCCTCTCTCTTTTTTTGATCTATATATATTTAGGTATGTTTGAGAGTTCAGCTAATAAATTAGATGACAGTGAGATGCTATTTTAAGATTTTTATTTAGCAATATCAATCTGTTAGCTTATAGCGAGCAAACGAGCCATTAATTACTGTTTGACACTGAAAACTTATAACTTAGTGTTTCTTTGAAATGCTACTTGAAGTAGTCTTTCAGCTTATAGCTTATAGCGTTTTATTTTCTCTCTCAATTTTACCTTTATTACTGTAATTAATTTCCTCATCTATCCTCCATTAAAAGAATTTCTCTCTTAGTTTTAAACATTAATTACAAATATCTATTTAAATAATTTTATTTATAAGCTACGTCAACTGCTAAATTTTACCAAATACCTTAATTAATCAGCTTGCTTATCTGTTATAAGCTCGCTTATCCACTATCTGCTCCTTTTTGCCAAAAGTATTTAAGTAGCATCTCAATAAGCTATCTAATCAACTAATTTATAAGTTAATTTACAGCGTATTAAATAGCACTTTCCAAATATGCTCAAATATAAATGAATTTATTTTTACCGAACATACACTTAATCTAAAATGTCTGTGCATTTGCGGCTATTTTAATACTCTGCTGGATTTTGCATTTTCCAATCCAAAATTCCTTTTGAAACCTTAAAAAACATTATTAAGTGGAAAAATAGAAAAAATTACTAGCATCGATTTGAAGCAAATAATTCCAATCGAATCTGAACAAAGAGTGATAAGCTGAAAAGGAGAGATGAGGAGAGGAAAAAAAAACTTTAAATAATTATTGAAAATCGAGATTCAATTACTTATTTATTCCGTTCGAAAGTTTTACATTTGAGTTCAAAAAACTATTTTCCTATAAATTGTACGTTTATAATTCACATCAAATAATTAAAATCGATATTTTTTAAAATATCTAATTATATTCAGTTATTCTTTTAGGATACAGTAATCATACATAGGCTCTGTTTAGCAAAATTAGCTGATAAACTAGTTGGTAGCTGATAAACTGGCTGGTAGCTGATAAGCTAGCTGATTTTAGTGTACGTGCTTGGCGAATGAGCTGCTAAGCTAGCAGGTTTTAATGTATGTGTTTAGTGTTTAGTAAATTAGCTTATAAGCTAGTTGGTAAAATGACATAAAAGGGCATGAATATTATGTGTTATATTTTTAATTTTATTATTATTATTATTATAAAATAAGAATTAAAGAGACTTTTGTGTATAAACTGTTATACTAAGTCGTAATTGTTTTGGTTATGAATATGTTTACGATAACAACTCATTATCACATACATTTTATTTCTATTATTATTATTATTATTATTATTATTATTAATTTAAGCGTAAAATTGGAATATAAAAGATGGTAAACTAGCTTATTGAAAACTAAGTTAGCTTATAAGCTAATTGATAAGCTTCGACAGCTTATAACTTAGTTGATAAGTTAATAATAAACAGAGCCATAAATGTCAAGCTTATATTTTGTGAAAAAGGGAAATGAAAAAGAAAATGGTAGCAAATGGAAATGATATGAACAGAAACGAAACAGCCTCATCACCGTCTAATTCGCTTTCCATCCGATTTAATTTTATAAACTACGGATCGCGGTACAGAACAGGGAGAGTACATGTTGGAGCATCTTCAATATGGGAGCAACACCTCAAAAGATGTTACACACAAAAACTTAAGTATAAGAAGAGGTTAAATGAAAAACTATACGAGGTTTCTCAGTCGAGTCTCTCATTTGTTCACTGTTCTACGTATTGGTATTCGCGTATATTAGGTAGTTTCTCATGCGTTGCATGAACAAGTGATTCATATATTAGTGTCGATAGTTTGGCTGACATTGTTAGAGTCGGTCTACTCGCAGACAATATCGATCAGTACTAGAATAGGAACATGCTAACGTTTAGACTAATACAGACATCAATCAGTTCTCATTATGTTCAAACATTGCCAGAACATTCTTATGCATGACCTCTTGAGCCGATACTAGTTCGTCAAACATGATGACATGCCATCGGAATTGTCGATTCACGGATTTTCTTATAAAAAATTTAAAAATAAAATGAGATTTATAGCAAAAACTTGCTTAGGAGTTGAACGAATAAAATTCGAATCGAGGCAAGACAACATGTTTTACGAATGAAATAAAATATTCAACTATTCCTTACCTTAGCTGTAGAAGTACTAAACTCGAACACCTTTAGAAGAAAGGAGGAACGAACCCAAGGAGCGAACAACTTTATATATATGTATTATAAAAGGTGAATACTATTGTACTTATGTACCCGGTCAAATGAGTACACTACTTATATAGCTATATGAGTACAACATAACTCGATACTCATTTGGTCGAGCAATATGCGTAGAGACACGTAGTGCAGTACATTTGAGCATAACTTAAGTACGAATTGACTTAAGCATGCGATCAGAACCCTCTCCTACATCTTATGCACATACATTTCGGCAGAGATTCACATCACAGATGCAGTTTTCTCAACTGTCCTAAGTCATTCGACACACACACACACACACACACACATACATATATATATATATATATATATATATATATATATATATATATATATATATATGCACTAGTCAGATTGCCAACTGCTTCTGGTTAGCCTACATTAAATGGAGGCACATGAGAAGAACAAAATCATATTTTCAGTGTCCTCATATATGCATGATGTTCTTTCTACATATCCGGCTACAATAAAGTTATCTTTTGTTGGTTTGAAAAAAGTAAGTAACGCATACAACTGAATAATGCATATACGACAAATACGATTTTGGCTTTTAAGCAATCAGACATATGCCGTATACCGCCTGCTGGCCGTTGGCGGACCTCCGACGACCGGTCAGTTTTTTGTTTTGTTTTGTTTTCGGCCGTCTCCGGCCACTGGCGTATCTTCGGTATCCACTTGGTGGGGAAAATGTTTCTTCATAAGAACGTCCACGTATTTGAGAATCAATAGAGAACCTTTTCTTCTGTATGAATCGATCTTATTCCATTCCATACCCTTGTTATATAGCTTTCCCTTTAGACCTTTTTGAGGAAGGTTCTGTTACTAACATGTTCGTCTACCGTAAGAGGAGCTGATTGTGATTGTTTAAGCGATTCACGCAATCGTTGACCTCTTGCCAATTTATTTTACTATTTACTCGATCTCAGACATTTCTGGAACACGCCATCCCAGCGGCTTTTTCAAAAAAAAAAATGGGCCAACCGATAGAGATTATAAAGGAAGACATGTAAAAGACCACTCTTGTGACAGCAATAGAAGCCAATGCAACGCCATTCTTGCCAAAGTTGTATGTCTTCTTTAACCTACTCAAGGCCAATCCATTTTCATACTATTGAATGGGATTCAGAGGAGACTCCTAATTCCGAGAAGGATATTATTGAATGGGATTCGGAGAAGAAGCTTTATTGTTGAAGAGATGAAATATAACCAAGGTATATCTTTTTGATTAGAAGTTGAATCGATCATCAGAAGAAGAATTGGTTCATGGTTTATCTTGATTTATTCAGGAAAGAGATAGAGCTTCAAGAAATAGTGAATGTTCTTATCAATACACTAAAGCATTGTAGAAGAATCGACAGTTTATTTTTTAGTTTAGAAAATGGAAATATAATCATAAAAGTCCTTATTTTTTTGCTTGAATATACGAAAAAACAACATTTTTTTTGTTTTAAAATTATATAAATATTGATTTATCCATCATTCGTTGTGACTGACAATTTTTTTGTCTTCGGCAGCCAACATATTTTTGTTTTTTCTAGCAAGGTCAATTAATAATTTGATCATTTTAATTCAAGTACGCCTACGACACCGTGAAATTAATACTATGAGCAGTACGAACCGAAGCATTAAATCAAGTCGACTGCCAATACATAAGCACTTCGTAGTTAACAAATTTACAAGAAGACAACACCCCAACTGCACAACATGTACAAATAACTCCTGAATAAGAATAAGAGCACTGATACTACAGATGATAATGAACAATTTACCAAGTTATTTCATTATCAGGACAGTTCGAGGCTCCAAACATTAGCTCGTGTATCCCCTCAGAATCGGAAATTTTACGTACTTGAATGAACCTCCAAATGCCAGAATAGCACAATCTGCACCTGGAAAAACTCGAAATGACCAACTATAGTGCGACTTTTCTTTGTTCAAATAAGGTTCGACATTTTGTGTTTTGCGTGTCATCTGATTTCGTGCGTATTTCGTGAAGAGTTCGGTGTGGATTCGTGGTTGCTCTCATGTTCTTTTTGATAGACATGAAATTTGGCCTATCGGGGTGGACTAATTCCTCCGACTCATTTTAATTGTATTTCGAGAGAAGAATTTGACCTAAAATAATTGTCATTTTGCATTAATCTAATGGAATTAAATAGCGTTTCCCAATTTCCCCTTCCGCTTATTGCATGGAGCATACGTGTTTCTATTTTCGACCGAGACTTACACACACTTACATCGTCCGACATTTTGTGCACGTTGCACCCCAAATAATAGAAAATAAAATTTATTGTCAATTTTTATTCAAAGTGTAATTACCACAGAGCCTATGAATATAACATGGCTTCTACATTGAAACTTCAATCTCTCTAATTTACATTTTATCTAATTAACTGCTACCATCTACACTGTCACAAAGGTTCCTATACCAAATCCACACCAACATCAAATTCTCAAATAAAAAAATAAAAAATAAAAATAAAAAGCTATAAACCGGTCCAGTTCATAAACTTCTTAATCTCATCATACAAAACCAAAACAGCCGCGGCCCCCGTGCTCCTAAATATATTCGACAAAGCCCCACGATAAAACGAACCAAACCCTTCCGTCCTGTATATCTTCCTCCAACAATCCAACGTACTCCCGTACATCGGTTTCTCCAAACCCGATTGCATCATCATCCGCCTCCTAACTGTATCCAACGGGTACGATAAAAGCCCGGAAGCCGTCGTCACCGCTTGGGCCGCGACCCACCGTTTCCAAAGCGCCACGTCGTCGTCCGACTCTTTAGACATCATTTCCTTTATAGTATCGAAACCGCCGAAATAGAGACCACGGTGGACGACCATGCCGTGAAGAGAAGCTGGTAGGCCTTTGTAGATTCCTCGGAAACCGTCTTTTTTATGTACCGTACTTAAGAAGTGGCGGATGCCTTTGAATTGCCGGGTTTCGGTTCGTCCGAGATCGGCGGCTAGCCGCGTGTGGGCAATGTCGAGCGGGTAGATGATGACAAGTGTCGTGCATCCGGCTAAGGACCCGGCTAGGAAATTGGCGAAAGGTCCGGAAAAAAGATCGCCTTGTTTCGAGTGTCCGCGTAGGATGTTCCTATACAGATCCTGTTCAAATATATAAAAATACACCATCTTTATCTGTCTTCCCATCTTAAGTGGGAATCTAACGGTAGGAAAAAAAAAATGGGCCTTCAAAATGCAAATAAATTTCACCAAGGTTATATCTATATGGAAAGATTCTGATAAATTCACCAAAATGGCTCGAAAAATTACCTAAAAAAGCGGAGGTAAGGATATAAAATTTCATTGAACTGAGACAATCGAAAACAAGCTCAACGGATTTGAAATTCTTAGCTGCGAATCCTTTGGTTCAGATTCAATCCAAGTGAAATGAGCGTATATGTTCAGCTGGAAAACACGTGAACCGATATATAAATTTCTAAAATTAAAACGGCCATGACTATTTTTGCCCATGATAAAACACCCCCTTCACCCTCTCAACACATGACAATTCCAGCACGTTCCAAACGCAACCAAACCTCGTAAAAGCAACTAGAACGCGTATAACATATTCATACTGATCAAGAACAAAAAAAAAATCCATAATTCTACAACTAAAGTAACTAAAAAAAGAAGAAAAGTAGGGAGGAGTAAAGCAAACAAATTTGACCTGTGGTTGTAGGTGGGAGGAGTGAGGCGCAAAAGATATGTTGTTTAGTCTAAAGCTGAGATGGGTTTGGTGCTGGCGTGGCATGTGCTTGCTCTTTTAATTTGTGCAACGCCACACCAATAAGAGGGTAGATGGTATTGATAGCACGAGGAGATGTGAATTTTACACCAAACCCCGTCAAACGATATCTACATCACGCACTACACTAAGTGCATTATTATGAACACTCCGTGAATATCGAAGAATCACGAAGATGTGGTACATGCTTGTTCCTACCCTGCGTATGAGGGGCGCTAGGTTGGTCCACATGTGCTCTCGAAGGTGTCCTGTCGTCTCTGCATTCCCAGATGCACAAGATCTCGCTAAGGATCTAAGACGGATGGCTCCTGTTTAATAGCTGGATTGGGCTCTTTGAATGAATCCTTGAATATCGAAGAATCATGAAGAAATGTGGTACATGCTTGTTCCTACTCTGCGTATGGGGGCATGGAGTTGGTTAAGCTTGTATGCATTGCAGTAGTGAGGAGTAGGTGTTTGTGGATGATTTTGTAGGACCTGTATTTGGCTCTTAATACTCAGTTGGCGCTCAAACTTGACCTAGGTAGGTCGTTAAAGTACCTAATTCTTACACGGTGCATTTCAACAGATATTCAAGCTCGAACCAGACACTCAGCTGAAGATATTTGTTTGTGTCGTTTGTCGTGTGGCTATGTTTGGGATTTGGCCTCCCAAAAATTAACTTGCTTTCTTGTATTTAGTTAGCTTGTTTTATTTCATTTGTGGCTATGTTTGGGATTTCGCTCCCCAGAAAATATCGGCTTTGTAAGGGAATAGGCCCCCCTAAACTTGTTTGTTCTATAGTGACACTTTTTGTTAAACAATATTAAAGTGAAAGAGTAATTGATATGAGATACTATTCATATAATATGTACTATCCATAACTTTTATATGAATTATTTCTATACAAATTGATATTGAGTGATGAATATGCAAGTGACGCGGGATGGATATGAGATGATATTCGTTTTCATGTTCCGCACGAGATTTGGGTGCGTGCAAGTTATGAGCCATTGTCTACATGTCAAAAAAAGATGATAAAAGCTTGAATTTTCTTCTAAAATAATCAAAAGAGTTTTGCAGTCTTTGACCTCAAAACTGCATATAACATATCCATATTGATCAACAAAAAAAAAATCCATAATTCTACAACTAAAGTAACTAAAAAAAAAGAAGAAAAGTAGAGAGGAGTAAAGCAAACAAATTTGACCTGTGGTTGTAGGTGGGAGGAGGGAGGCGCAAAAGATATGTGAGAGGCGCAAAAGATATGTTGTTTAGTCTAAAGCTGAGATGGGTTTGGTGCTGGCGTGGCATGTGCTTGCTCTTTTAATTTGTTCAACGCCACTAATAAGAGGGTAGATGGTATTGGTAGCATGAGGGGATGTGAATTTTACACCAACCCCCGTCAAACGATATCTACATCACGCACTACACCTACAACCACAGGTCAAATTTGTTTGCTTTACTCCTCCCCACTTTTCTTCTTATTTTTAGTTACTTTAGTTGTAAAATTATGGCTTTTTTTTTTTTTGTTGATCAGTATGAATATGTTATACGCGTTCTAGTTTTGAAGTCAAAGACTGCAAAACTCTTTTGATTATCTTTAGAATAAGATTCAAGCTTTTATCATCTTTTTTGACATGTAGACAATGGCTCATAACTTGCATGCACCCAAATCTCGTGCGGAACATGAAAGCGAATATCATCTCATATCCATCACGCGTCACTTGCATATTCATCACTCAGTATCAATTTGAATGTGAATAATTCATATAAAAGTTATGGGTAGTACATATTATATGAATAGTATCTCATATCCATTACTCTTTCACTTTAATATTGTTCATAATAATGCACTTAGTGTAGTGCGTGATGTAGATATCATTTGACGGGGTTGGTGTAAAATTCACATCCCCTCGTGCTATCAATACCATCTACCCACAACTCAATACCAAATGATGATGAAGAGATTCATGGTCCGGAAGCATCACATCTCAATATAATTATTGCATTCGTATATCTTACTAGTTCTACATGAATTAATATATTATAATCAAGGCTTAATTCATCATCTAATGGTCAACATTCAAAGAAGATATTGAAAACTTCAACGCTATCTGCAAAGAAAAAGATATTTTTATTTAGAGTTAACTATATTTTTGGCCTTTTAGTTTACCGGGCATTTCACTTTCAGTCCAATTTTTCATAAAAATTTGGGTTCAGTCCAAAAGTGAAACAGTCGTTTCGCTTTCAGTCCACTTTTACTAACACCGTCAGTTTGACTAGGTTTGACCGTTAGTTAGGAGGGTATTTTCGTCTTTTCATTATGTTATATTAGAAAACTCAGGTGAGACCCACAAACTCAGACTCTTTCTTTTCCTCTATCTCTTTTTCTTCTTCTTTTTCTTCCACTTATCTCTTTCACACTCTTTCACCACAAAACACACCACACTAACAAAAAAACTTCAAACAACAAAAAATATCAAGAAAGTCAACTAGTACAACAATATGCCTCAACTCATTCATCACAACAAAAACAACAACAACCCATCAACAATCTACTACAACAAATTAGTCCCAACTCATATCCACAACAAATATCAACAGTCAACAGCCAACTCAAGATCCGAAACAAAAAGAACAAGATATCGGGTTTCGAAACAGACCATTATTGATCTCATCAACAAGAAACCCATCATCGATTCAAGATTCTTTCACAAACAAAAAAAATACAAGAAACAAGCTTTGAATAACAAGAAAAAAGATCTTGGATTTTGTTAATTCAAGATTAGATCTATAAAGATCATCAAAAACCCATCATTGATCTTTGAAAAACCGAAACCCAAAATCACCTACCTGGTTCGCCACTCACAACAAACTCACAACAAGATTCAAAGGGCCTGGTTCGTGCCTTTACGTTTGTGTTTGCGATTACAAAATCACAGAAGTATAAAAAGGTTGTGATTCTTCTTTCAGAGTTGACAAGAAACGAGAAACCAAAAGTGTTTCTGTTTCGAATTGATTAAAGTTGTGAAAATAAGAGAGAAAGAAGGATGTACAAATTTTAGTGGGTGTTGTTGAATTGATTATTATAGTGGGTTATCATTTGTGTATGTTTAAAGTTGTGATTTGTATGTTTTGATGAAGAGGTTGCAAAAGATCTGGTGGTGTGTGTGTATATATCATGTTTGCGGGTATTTAATGTGTGTGTGTGTATAATTAAATATACGAGTGTGTATTTGGCTAAGGATCTGATGGTGTATCAAATAATTAACTTTAATATTAATAATAATATTAATAATAATAATAATAGAAAAAGAAAGAATGAAAGGAAGGTATTTTAGTCAATTTCTTTACCAAGAAGAGGGTATCTTAGTCCTTTTATGTTGTTTAACCGGTCAAACTAACAGTCAACAACAAAATAGACCAAACCTGAAACGGGTGTTTCACTTTTGGACCAAACCCGAAACTTTTTAAAAAATTGGACTGAAAGTGAAATACTCCGCAAACTACAACGACCAAAAATGTAGTTGATTTTTTATTTATATGAGTCTCTGCATTTATGATGCATTGAGAATGCTTTGAAATAAGATCAATCACCCACTAGATCTGAAAGAATTGTGGGCTATAATAGAAGAATGAAGTTCTCCCAACTATTTGCATAAAGTCAATGCGGTGTCTCGTGAGAAGGAGATATGATGAAGCATATTTCTTTTCCATTCGTGATTTACGTGTGATGTGTTGATCAAGGGGAGAGACGATATAAATGATGTTGTCCGATCCGGAATTTTCATAAAGAAAATAAATAAAGGATTTGCAATTATAGCAGTTAAGTTGATGATTTAAATTTATTTGGGACTCCTGAAGAGCTCAATAAAATTGCCACCGAAAATCTATGAAGTAAGTATTACTAGCAACATCTCCCAATCATTATGAAATTATTACAACACATGAAGTAAGTTGAGAATGTGTATGGTTGATGAGTTTAACCACAACTAATATGAAATCTCCAGAAGAGATGACATGTCTCACCAACATGTGAGTTCGAGATTGTAATTTGCACTTAATACTTATGCTAATTCGTGGAGGAGTTTTGAAATGCTTGAAGCATATTTATATAAAAATACGCGTTGCACTCTTTTTGTCTTGGTTGAGGTTTTATCCCATTGGGTTTTCCTAGCAAGGTTTTTAACGAGACAACTAGCATAAATAGTGTACTCTTTTCCCTTTATTGGGATTTTTCCCACTGGGTTTTTCCTAATAAGGTTTTGACGAGGCCTATTCATGGCATAATGAAGACATTACAGAGATCGGTAGTAGACCTCAAGATTTAAAGTAAGAACGAGTAGTTGTACTCTTTTTCCTTTGATCAAGTTTTTCCCACATGGTTTTCTTGACAAGGTTTTGATGAGACAACACGTGGATACTCCTATAAGTATATTCTGTATACGGAGAAACTTATACTCTTATGATCACTGAGTTTTTGTCCCATGAGATTTTACTGAGTCGGCACATGAATATCCATACAAGAATGATCGATCAGGGAGAGCAAATTCAATTATTATATAGTGCTCAGGACTTTTTCCTAACAGCACGCCCATATGACGCCAAGAGGAATTAATCAAATGCATATATTCCTTAGATTGTCGGAATAAAACTTGAAGTCAAATGCATCGCTAGCCCTTTCGGGGTTTGTACTAAATCGTGCATCGCCTTACAATAATCAAAATAAAACATTCTCAAACTGGGAGACGGTATTAACTTATAACAATCGGGTTTAAACTATTTTTTCTTCTTCACATTTAGTTCAATATTCTCATCGGTTCTACATAGCCCCCCATCATATTTCATCACCCAAGATCATCAAGTAGTTTATACTACATTTTAAAAACGGCCATGATTATTTTTGCCCATGATAAAAACACACCCTTCACCTCTCAAACACATGACAATTCCAGCACGTTCCAAACACAACCAAACCTCGTAAAAGCCCATATAACGCCAAGAGGAATTAATCAATTGCATATATTCTTTAGATTGTCGGAATAAAACTTGAAGTCAAATGCATCGCTAGCCCTTTCGGGGTTTGTACTAAATCGTGCATCGCCTTACAATAATCAAAATAAAACATTCTCAAACTGGGAGACAGCATTAACATATAACAATCGGGTTTAAACTATTTTTTCTTCTTCACATTTAGTTCAATATTCTCATCGGTTCTACATAGCCCCCCATCATATTTCATCACTCAAGATCATCAAGTAGTTTATACTAGTACATTTTAAAAACGGCCATGATTATTTTTGCCCATGATAAAAACACACCCTTCACCTCTCAACACATGACAATTCCAGCACGTTCCAAACACAACCAAATCTCATAAAAGCCCATATAACGCCAAGAGGAATTAATCAATTGCATATATTCTTTAGATTGTCGGAATAAAACTTGAAGTCAAATGCATCGCTAGCCCTTTCAGGGTTTGTACCAAATCGTGCATCGCCTTACAATAATCAAAATAAAACATTCTCAAACTGGGAGACAGCATTAACCTATAACAATCGGGTTTAAACTATTTTTTCTTCTTCACATTTAGTTCAATATTCTCGTCGGTTCTACATAGCCCCCAATCATATTTCATCACCCAAGATCATCAAGTAGTTTATACTACATTTTAACATAATGATAATGTCAGAGGCCTGAAGATCATAATCACAAATTAAATAAATAAATAACAGTTCGGTACAATAACTTTTCACATATTCCAACTCCAAGCCCACGTCATAGTATTCAAATATCATAAAAGCAAGGCAAAGATCATAAAAAAAAATGACAAAAATAAATAAATAAAAGGAATTGATATTACCTTGAGAGAGAAATTTAGGGCAACAGATGGGTAATATCTGATGACACTGCTGCCATTGCCTCTCCACAGGGACAGAATCCCTTCTTCAGACACAGTACGGACAATGCAATCCACCATCCCTTTAAACCTTCTGTGGTGGGGCCCACCTTTCAAGATCGCTGTATTGCTCTCCTGGGTCTGCAGCAGCAGTTTGGCCCTCTCAATGGGAGCCACAATCGTGTGCACCACGCCCCCCAGCACCGCTCCCGCCGTGAGATCTCTGTGGAAGCTGGTCAACCAATTCGACGGCCCAGATTGATTTCTCGAAATAATCTCATCGCCGGGCCTCCTCCCTTCTCCTGCCCCACCTTCCCCCGCCATTGTTTCTTGAGAAAGGAAAAAATAAAGGACAAGACAAACACAAAAAGGTTCAAATTTTCCCCCGATTTATGTATGAGGTTTTAATTCTTGAAAAAAAACAAGGAAATAAACAAAGTTGAGTGAAAAAATGAAAGGGGATTTGTTTCTGTTGAGGTGTCTTTTCTTCTATTGAGGGAGTGAGCTCTCCCCCCACGGGACCTGAGATAAACGTGGGATCTACAATTTTAGTGGCCAAAATTTGAGCGAGAGTATCCAAGATACTGACCCCCACACAAAATGAGAAAACTGCACCACACGAGAATCGAACTGTGGTTGTCGGGATGATATCCCACGTCATTTCAACCTTAACCACCCGGGCAAGACGACAAGTTTAATTTTGAAAGGGCTTTTCTTGATTCTGTCTCTAATTTTGCTGTCTTCTAACGATGCCCAAGTGTAGTTATTTTCTTTGTAAATGGGGTATAAATCCATCTAAACAAATGTATATTCAGATCTGTTTGAAATTATATCGAGCTCTGGTCATTCTGTTTGAGCTTGATTTGATCGGTAAACGAGTCAAGTTTGTACGAGTTTTAGTCGATTCGAACATGAGTAGAGTTTGAGCAGTTTGATTTTTTATATATACCTTTTTAATTTATATTCGAATAGAGTCAAGTCAGAGCCGAGTTTTGTATTTTAGCAAATAAAAATTTTGTTCAAACTTGACTCGTTATATTACTAATCAATCTCGAATCAGGTATCGAGTGGTTTGGTTTGATTTGATTTACAGTCCTATTTATAAATGGAATAAAGATTTTTTGTCTTTCAAGCTATATTATCTCATTTTTATCTTTTGCGCTTTTATATTTATTTGCTTTTATATTTATTTTAATATCTAGGTGATTTCATTTTTCATAAAGTTTTCAATTTTTTATATATTTATTTTAGGGGAGCAGTATCGTAAAGTAAGAGATATATTTCTGACTTGTTGATAACATATCATTATTTCTAGAAATTCAGTCTATAAAATGAAATTAGTGACCTCAACACACTGTTAGAAATTCGATTTAAGGCAAGAAGGATTCATCCATTCCCGAATATTTCCCTTAGACTCCATTTCACTCTGATCTAAGGGTAAGTTACAATATTATTTTTTTTGTGTTAAGTGATCGCGCTTACTGAGCTCCGAAAATAAATATTTGACAAATTATTACTACTATTAACTGTTGTTGTTGTTATTATTATTATAAAAATTGAAATCGAGGGAAGCTACAGTAAAACCTCGATAAATGAATATGATTGGAATCGAAGAAAAATATTTATTTAGCGAAATTATTCATTTATCGAAAGAAAATTTGAACATGCTATAAAGAGTTGGGACCGGAGAAAATTATTCATTAACGAGGTTATTCATTTATCGAATATTTATTTATCGAGGTTTAACTGTATAAAGAACTCTCTACGCCCAAAGTTGGAACATAACTTCAAATGCTTTTACCATTCTATGGCTAATATATGTGATACATTTTTAGAGAAATAAAGGATTTTTTGGGTTGATGGCACATGGCCATTGCCTTAGTAAAAAATGGATGCCTTTAAGTTGTGTTGTTGGTAAAAAAAAAAAAAAAAATCTTGTAACTAACCTATGTTCATTGTCTCATTGATACACTAGGGCAAATATTACCCGGTATCCGAGGAGCACCTAGTTAGATATCCTCTTGTCATATGTAGAGTGACGTAGTGTATATATATATATATATATATATATATATATATATTAAATTTTGAATGTAATATAAGATTAATAGGTGTAATATAAATATGGCAAGTGTATGCGTATATAGAGATGTTAAATGGGCTCGAGCCCGGTGGGCTGGCCCGTTTAACCCGTCAAAAAAATGGGTTAAGGCCGATATTTCCTAACCCGTTTAAATTCGGGCTTTTTTGGCCCGGTCCGTTTAGCCCGGAGCCCGTTAGGACTAGCCCGAAGCCCGATATATATATATATATATATATATATATTAATTTCAACTTACAATAATACTATATTTATATAACATATATTAATATTATATATATAATTATATTAATATTATATATAATATATATTATTACTGTATTTGTTAATATAGTGTGTATATATATATGTATATACATACAAGTGTATTTTTTGTTATATTTATTATAGTATAGTTGTTACTCTATATATAAAATATATTGTTACAGTTTTTTTTTTTTGTTTATGACCTATAAAAAAATAAAAAATAGATTTGTTAAATATTTAGCCCGTTTAACCCGTTTAGCCCGAAGCCCGTTAGGGTTAGGGCCAATATTTCATAAACCGTTTAAATCCGGGCCTTTTTGATCCGGATCGTTTAGCCCGAAGCCCGCTAGGACTAGTCCGAAACCGCTAGGACTAGCCCGTTTAACATCTCTATGCGTATATATCAATGTAAGCACCTTACTAAGTGTTCTTGGGGTGCATGATATAAGTCTTGCCAGTATAGAGCACCGTCAATGGACATAGAGAAAAGCATAAATAAAATATCGTTTAAAAAATAATGAGCATAAAATAATAAATAAAGGAAAATACAATTGCAAACACACGAAAATGTCTTCATTCCAGTCCAGTTCGCAGGTGCTCGGTCAGTTTGCGGTGCTGCTACTGCCGAGACGTTCAGGTCGTTTTAACCTTTGGGGACGAGCCGCTTCACCGTGAGCACTACCGGGGCGTATTCTCGTCTTGCCGGCAGAAGCTCTAGCTTCGAACGATCCTTTGTAGTTTATTAAAATTGTTTGTTAGTTTCAACTGTAATATTTCCTTTCTGTTCTTTATTTTAGTTAAGTTCAGAATTCTATTTGTAATACACGTGCAAGTATCGAATTATTCCAACAATCGCAAGACGAGAATAGTCGACCATACTTGTTCGTGTCATCCGAAAACTTTTGCTGGAGAAAAATGTCGTTCAATGCAAGCACCGGCGCATCCACTAATCAATCCACCGGTTCTGGAACTATTGGATCTTCAAGCTCTTCAATGGCTCTTATTCACAATGTTGCTCGGCTAATGCTTATCGCCGAGAAACCTCCTGTTTTCTCGGGCTCCGACTTCAAACGTTGGTCTCAAAAGATGCTGTTTTACATTACCACAATGGGGCTTGCGAGCTTCCTGCGTGAAGAAAAGCCTCCTGTCCCTGCTGAGAACGAGGCGAATGTTCAAGTGCGTACCGACTATGATACCTGGGTTCATTCCGACTATCTGTGTCGGAATATATTGCTGAACGGGCTTGATGATGGCCTGTTCAATGTGTTCAACATCAAGGAGACTGCCAAAGAAATTTGGGATGCTCTTGAGTTGAAATACCGTGTTAATCCTGCTAGCACGAAGAAGTTTGTTGTGACGAGGCTCTCCGAATTCCAAATGGTGGATTCTCGTCCAATGATGCCCCAAGTACAAGAGTTACAAACTCTTATACATGATGTTCATTCTGAGGGGATGCCTCTACCCGAGGCGTACATTGTGGCGCTCTTGGTCGACAAGTTGTCGCCTAGTTGGAAGGAGTTCAAGGGATACCTTAAGCATAAGCGAAAGGAAATGACTCTAGAAATTTTGGTTGCTAAGCTCCAAACTGAAGCTCAAGTCCGTGACCAAGATTTGAAAACCAAAGCTCCTATGGATGCTAAGGCTAATCTGACTGAAGGTAGGGGCGGACCTTCCAAAAAGCGTCCACTTCCTACCAAAGGCAAGGGAAAGGATGTGGCACCTCCGACGAAGTTTACCGGAACGTGCTACAACTGTGACAAGCCCGGCCATATGGCGAAAAACTGCCGAAAGCCGAAGAAGAACAAGGGAAAAGGCAAAGTCAACCATGTCGAGAAGGACTTTGACTCTTGGGACAAAGATGATCTTGCTGCCATGATCACCGAGGTAAATCATGTCTCGGAACCTAACTTGATTACTTGGTTTCTTGATACAGTGTATCTGTTCACATCCGTGTGAACCGAGACTTGTTTTTCACTTACAAGGAGATTCAAGACCGCTTGATCTCAGAGGCAAGTGATCGTACCTCTCGAGTTCTTGGAATTGGAACTGTTGTGCTTCACTTCACCTCCGGTGTGGAGATAACTCTGAAGGATGTGCCGCATGCTCCGGCAATCCTCAAGAATTTGGTGTCCGTGTCAAATTAGTTAGAGCTAAATTTGATGTAGACCTTCGTAGCGATTTTATGATAATACGCAAGTTTGGCAAGACTCTCGGAAAGGTCATATTGTCGAGGACATGTTCAAACTTAGCGTTCGATTGTAAGACTCCAAAGGCAGTTGCTAATAATAATGCTACTACTTCTGCTTATTTGCTTGAGTGCTCAAATTTATGGCATTGTAGATTAGGTCATGTGAATCTAAATGCTATAAAAAGATTAGTAAACTTAGATTTACTAAAATTAAATGAAATCAAAAATCAAAACAAATGCGAGATTTGTGTTGAGGCAAAAATGACGAAACTACCGTTTCATTCGGTAAAACAGGACACAAAACCCCTTGAATTAATTCACACAGACGTGTGTGATTTAAAATTTGTGCAAACTAGAGGTGGTAAGAAGTACTTTATCACTTTCATCGATGATTGCACAAGATATTGTTATCTTTATCTTTTGAGAAGTAAAGATGAGGCTATTGAAGCCTTTAAGAACTTCAAGAATGAAGCCGATAATCAATTAGGCTGTCGTATTAAGATGGTTCGAAGTGATAGAGGAGGTGAATATGTAGCTCCATTTGAGGAATTATGCAACGAAAGTGGTATAATTCATCAAACCACGGCTCCATATGCTCCACAATCTAATGGCATTGCCGAACGTAAGAATCGAACACTTAAAGATATGATGAATGCGTTATTAATTAGTTTAGGGTTGCCCCAGAACATGTGGGGGGAAGCTGTATTGACAGCCAACTACATATTGAACAAAATTCCATGCAAAGGTAAGGATGCTACTCCTTATGAGTTGTGGAAAGGAAGAAAACCACCATACAAATATCTCAAAGTGTGGGGGTGTTTGGCGAAAGTTGAGGTGCCTCTACCTAAACAAGTTAAAATTGGTCCTAAGACGATCGATTGCATCTTTATTGGTTATGCACTTAACAGCAGCGCCTACAGGTTTGTTGTACACAAATCCGAGATACCCGACATTCATGTAAATACAACGATTGAATCAAGGAATGCTGTATTCTTTGAAAATATCTATCTTTATAAGAATAAGGTTGATCCTAACTCTAGCAAAGGAGTTGATGATGAAGCTACAAGTTCTAAACTTGTAGATGATCCTGTGTGTTATGAAACCATAGATGAAGCCTCTAGCTCGAATCCGGTGTTATCTGAACGACCGAACAGAAAGCGACCTAGGTCTACGCCAGTCAATGTAGAACCTAGACGAGGTACTAGAATACGGAAAGTAAAGATATACGGACCCGACTACGTCGTTTTGATGTTAGACGGTGAACCAGTGTCTATAAAAGAAGCTTTATCCGGTCCAGATGCGGCTTTCTGGAAAGAGGCAATAGACATTGAGATTGAGTCTATTATGATTAGGGCTGGGGGCGGGGCGGTTTGGGGCGGGGCGAGAGTGTAACCGCACCCGCCCCGTATTTTTTGTGCGGTGCGGTTTTATGCGGGGCGGGGCATTTTTACAACTTAAAACCGCACCGCGCCACACTTTTCGCGGGGCAAGAAGGGAGCGGGCGGGCGGGCGGAGTGAAATAGGATTTTGACTATTTTTTTGTTTTTATCTTGTAATATGCGGGGCGGGGCGGGACGAAGCGGGGCGGGGCGGGACGGATGAAATAATAATAAAACCGCACTCGTTTTATATTTTTTTTGGCGGTGCGGGTTTGATGCGGGGCGGGAAATTTTGATATATCAAACCGCACTCCCTCGCCATTTTTGCGGTGCGGGGCGGGACGGGACGTGCGGGGCGGTTTTTTTGCCCAGCCCTAATTATGATGAATCATACTTGGGTGTTAGTTGAACTACCACAGGGTTGTAAGGCTTTAGGATGCAAATGGATCCTAAAGAAGAAGTACAAGTCTGACGGTACTATTGACAAATATAAGGCCCGACTTGTAGTTCAAGGCTTTAGGCAAAAGGCTGGTTATGATTTCTTTGATACCTACTCGCCCGTGACAAGACTTACTTCTATTAGAGTGCTACTCGCTATTGCTGCTTTACGCAATCTCGAGATTCATCAAATGGATGTTAAGACTGCATTCTTGTATGGGGAGCTAGAAGATGAAATCTATATGAAACAACCGGAAGGGTTTGCGACTGCAGGAAAGAGCACATGGTATGCAAACTACAACGGTCTTTATATGGTTTGAAACAAGCACCTCTGTGGTGGCATTTGAAATTTGACGAAGTGATATTGTCAAATGGTTTCAATATCAATGAGAGTGACAAATGTGTCTATGTTAAGAAAACGGGTGACAATTACGTCATTGTTTGTCTATATGTAGATGACATTTTGATAATGGGTAGCAACTCTCGTGTGATTGGTGAAACGAAACGAATGCTAAGTAAGAATTTTAGCATGAAAGACATGGGTTTGGCTGACACTATTCTTGGAATTAAGATTCTGAAAATGCCTAACGGAATTGCTTTGACGCAATCTCATTATGTTGAGAAAGTGTTAAGGAAATTCAACGCTTTTGATAAACCTATTGCTAAGACTCCTTGGGAACCGAATGTTCATCTGAATTATCATAATGGTGAACCTGTGGGTCAAGATGAATATGCTAAGATCATTGGGAGTTTGATGTATCTGTCAAATTGTACCCGTCCTGATATAGCATGTTCGGTTCACAAGTTGAGTAGCTACACAGCTAATCCAAGTAAAGAACATTGGAGGGCTCTAGAACGAGTACTGAGTTATTTAAAATATACTCAGAACTTTGCGATTCATTATTCAAGAGAGCCTGCTGTACTTGAAGGGTATTGTGATGCTAATTGGATATCCGAATCGAAAGACTCATTTTCTACGAGTGGATATGTGTTCACTATTGGAGGTGGTGCTGTATCTTCGAAGTCCAAGAAACAAACTTGTATTGCTAGGTCTACCATGGAATCTGAATCCATAGCTTTGGATAAAGCTGGTGAAGAAGCTGAATGGCATAAAAATTTCCTCGAGGATATTCCATGTTGGACGAGACCTGTGCCGTCGGTATCTACCCCAGAGATAACCGCTAGTCGAACGGATTCCCATTCCGGGGGACAGCAGGGATCGTCAAATGATGATGCAGATCCTAACGTGTCGGGAGTGCTTCAGCAGGTGGTTGCCCAGATAAACCAGTTTGCTCAAGTTGTGGATCGCATGCAGACGGCGATGGGACAGCAGCATAACGTGGACAATCGAGGAGATAGATGGCTTACGGAGGTGATCAAATTGCATCCTCCGAAATTTGACGGTTCTGCTGAGACGCTTTCTTGGGATCACTGGCTGAAGGAATTAGAAAAGATTTTTGCAGGGATTAACTGTCCCAACGATAGGAAGGTTCCTGGCCGCCAAGATCTTCCGACAGGGGAGGCTTTTGGTGGTGGGAGGCCATTCGACCGGAGGAGCACAATGTTGACTGGACGGAATTCAAATTGATGATGGAAGCACGATTGTCCTCGCCCGATTAGAGAAGCCCGAGTTCGGGAGTTTTTCTCACCACAAAATTCAGAAGCATCTGTGACGGACGTGATTAAGACCTTTAATCACCAGCTGACTTATGTGCGCCACTTGGTCAGGACCGAGGCGGAAAGGATTTTCCATTTTGACATGCGAATGAAGCCGGAAATTCAGCAATATATGTCCGGATTTGAATGTACCACCTTACGACAGTATCAGGACAAGGCGTTGGCCTATGATATGAAGGAGGCAGCAGTAGAGAAATCGACGGAAGCAAAGAAACAGAAGGTGTCTGGTAACTTCACGGAGAATAAGAGTAGCGGGCCTCGTAGGGGTCAGTCCTCTTTTCATTCATCCAGGAGACCTCCGCATCCTTCTCGAGGTGGAAAGAAGTTCCAGGCAGCACCAACTGTTTCAGACGCAGGGAAGAAGTGTTATAACTGTGGCAAAGCGGGACATGTTCGACGTGATTGTTTCGCGCCTGCTGTGACCTATTTCGAGTGTGGACAGGAAGGACATCGCGCAACATTTTGTGGGAATGCGACCCGATCTTTTGGTACTCGCACTCCAGCTCCAGTTCCGAAGGAGACGAGTGTGAACCAGACGCAGCAGAGTGGATTTCAACAGCAGAACGTTGGGAAGAGAGAGACATCCAGTGCTGGGTCTGTTCCTCCGCGCCTATACGAGATGAGGAAATCTGATGATCAGAACACTGTTGTTGCATCAGGTACAATTCAGATCTTTTTGCAACCAGTTAGTGTTTTATTCGATTCCGGAGCTATACATTCTTTTGTATCATTGAACTGTGTAAATCGTTTGAAAATCTCGTGCTTATTTGATTGTGAACTATATGTTGTGGGTTTGCCGAGTGGAGAGAGAATTGTGGGAACCCTAGAGGCTAGAGATTTTCCAGTAACTATAGGAGGGAGAGATTGGCTATCGAACCTTATTGTAGTTGACATCTACGGTGACGATTTAATTCTCGGAGACGATTGGCTCAACCGTTATGGAGCTATTCTGAATTACCGAGAGAGAGTCATTTCTATCATTGCTGATGATGGATCTGAACACTTATTCCGAGGATGGAGACCAGGAAGCTCGGGAAAATTGATCAAAGCAATGAAGGCCGTGAAATTACTGAAGCAAGGATGTCACGGACTTTGGTGCTATGCCATGAGGAAAGAGGAAGGAGTGGAGCTCTCGTCTATTTCAGTTGTAAATGAGTTCTCAGATGTATTTCCTGACGAACTACCTGGGTTACCTCCGCAGAGAGAAGTGGAATTCACTATCGAATTAGAGCCTGGAGCAGCTCCTATTTCCAGGGCACCATACCGCATGACGCCAACCGAGATGTATGAACTCAAGAAGCAACTAGAGGAATTGTTACAGAATGGCTATATTCAACCTAGCGTTTCTCCTTGGGGAGCGACCGTTCTCTTTGTCCGGAAGAAAGACGGATCCCTCCGACTGTGTATTGATTACAGGGAGCTCAATAAGATGACGATCAAGAATAAGTACCCTATACCTCGGATCGACGACTTGTTTGATCAACTGCAAGGGGTGAGGGTATTCTCGAAGATTGACTTGCGATCAGGATACCACCAGTTGAGAATTAAGGAATCAGATATACCGAGATCTGCTTTCAGATCCCGGTACGGGCATTATGAATTCGTGGTAATGCCGTTTGGGCTTACCAATGCTCCTGCAGTGTTCATGCAATTGATGAATCAGGTATTCTTGGAATACTTGGATAAATTTGTGGTCGTCTTCATTGATGACATCTTGATATATTCGAAGGACGCAGGGGAGCATGCCGAGCATTTGCGTGTGGTTTTGAGCACTTTGAAGAAGGAACAGCTGTATGCAAAGCTTTCAAAATGCGAATTCTGGCTTAAGGAAGTAACTTTCCTTGGGCATGTGATATCAGCTGACGGAGTTCATGTGGACCCGAAGAAAGTCGAAGCAATCTTGGAATGGGAAGCTCCTAGTAACGTGAAAGAAGTCCGAAGTTTCCTAGGACTTGCCGGATATTATCGCCGCTTTGTAGAGGGATTTTCCAAAATTGCTCGTCCGCTCACTCAGCTGTTACAGAAAACTCAAAAGTTTAAGTGGGATGAGAAATGCCAGGCTGGTTTTGATGAACTTAAGAAGAGACTGACGACAGCACCTATTCTAGCATTGCCAGATGGAACTGATGGATTCATGGTTTACAGCGACGCTTCAAATCAGGGTCTGGGATGTGTGTTGATGCAAAGAGATAAGGTGATTGCTTATGCTTCTCGGCAATTGAAACCGTATGAAGTAAATTACCCGACTCATGATCTGGATTTAGCAGCTGTAGTCTTTGCACTGAAAATTTGGAGACATTATTTGTACGATACTCATTGTCAGATCTTTACCGATCATAAGAGCCTCAAGTACATTTTCAGTCAGAAAGAATTAAACATGAGGCAGAGAAGGTGGCTGGAATTGATTAAGGATTTCGACTTGGAGATTCTCTATCATCCGGGGAAAGCAAACGTAGTAGCCGATGCCTTGAGCCGAAAGCCTGTTTCTCTTCGAGTGTTGGAAGCACTTACATCCCAAACCAGTATTCAATGGGAACTGATCCGCGAGGGGATTGAAGTATGGGCACCAGAAATTCAAGGGCAACTATGTGTGATAGAACTGACTTCATCACTAGTCGAGGAGATCAAGTCTAAGCAGTTGGACGATTCTCTGATCCTTCGATTATGTGACGAAGTAAAGAAAGGAAAAGCCTCAGGATTCGTGTTACAAGACGATGGAGTTCTGAGATTTCAGAGTCGACTTTGCGTTCCCGATGATGAGGATCTGAGACGGACTATTCTGAAGGAAGCTCACAGCGCGCCCTATTCTATTCACCGGGCGTGATAAGATGTATAAGGATTTAAAACAAAATTTGGTGGGGAATATGAAGAAGGGCGTAGCGATACGTTTCGAAGTGCTTGACTTGTCAGCAGGTTAAGATTGAACATCAGCGACCTGCCGGAATGTTAAAGCCGCTTCCGATCCCCGAATGGAAATGGGAGGATATCTCGATGGATTTCATCACCAGTATGCCAAGGACTAGAACGGGAATGAACACGATTTGGGTTGTAGTTGATCGACTAACCAAGTCGGCTCATTTCCTAGGAATTAAAGATACATGGGGACCCGAGAGATTGGCGCGAGTATTTATTGCGGAAATAGTCAGATTGCATGGGACGCCGAAGACCATTATTTCAGATCGAGATGGTCGCTTCGTGTCGCACTTCTGGAAAGCAGTTCACAGGGCTTTGGGAACTGAGCTCAACTTTAGCACGGCTTATCATCCCCAAATGGACGGTCAGTCCGAAAGGACTATACAGACAGTAGAAGACATGCTTAGAGCTTGTGCATTAGATTGGTCAACTGATTGGGAAGATCACTTGCCCTTGATCGAGTTCACCTATAATAATAATTGGCATGCTTCTATTAAGATTGCACCATTTGAAGCTTTGTACGGGAGAATATGCCGATCACCCCTGTGTTGGGATGATTCTTCGGATTTGATCGGGACGGAACCAGAATTGATTATTCAGACTCAAGAGAAGATAGCCTTGATTCGAGCAAGATCGCTGATTGCCTGCAGTCGACAAAGTCTTACGCTTGTTGTTGGGCTTCGGTCCAACATCCCGCACTGCATGAGCTTAAAAATGCGCGGCGCGGCTTGCGGTCGACTTGTGAGATCTGCACTAGAAAGTGGTTAAATGAATTGATTTGGACTACTCATACCAACAAGATGCATCTTCTTTTCTGGTAGCCATCTCATAGAAACTCCAAAGTTAAGCGTGCTTGGCCTGGAGTAGTTAAGGGATGGGTGACCCCCTGGGAAGTTTCTCAGGTGCGCGCGAGTGAGGACAAAGCGTGCTAAAAAAAGACTCGTGTTGGTACAGTGAGGATAGTCTTCATCATTCTGGGGACCAACACAGACGTACGTCGTCGTCCTCTAGAGTTCGACGCTGGGGACCATGTGCTATTGAAGGTGTCTCCTACACGAGGGATTTTCCGTTTTGGGAGGAGAGGCAAGCTTAGTCGGAGATATATCGGACCATTTGAGATCCTCGAGAGAGTTGGAGATTTAGCATACAGGTTGGCCTTACCGCCATCGCTAAGTCACGTTCACAATGTGTTTCATGTATCCCAATTGCAGAAGTATGTACCGGACCCCAGCCACGTCATTGATTTTGATGAGATCGAGATAGCTAATAACGACACCTTCGAAGAAAGACCAATCAAGATACTTGAGAGTCGGATCAAACAATTGAGGAATAAACCAATACACTTGGTTAAAGTACAATGGTCACGACATGGAGTCGAAGAGGCCACTTGGGAAACGGAGGACAGTATGAAGGCTAAATATCCGGAGTTGTTTTCATCTTAAGTTTCAGGACGAAACTTCTTTTTAGGGAGGAAGGCTGTAATACCCGAGATTTCTGATATGTATTTGGAACTTGTGATATTGTAATTATTGTACTTTTGTCTGAGTATTATTCTCCGTACTTCATAATCCGATGTTGTCAAGCGTATGATTTCGTGTATGTGATTTAGAAATTGTAATTCTGCGCATGTAGCGCACGCTATCGGCTATGTGTAGCGTACGCTAACATAGACTCAATAGCGCACGCTACAAAGGATTATTAGCGCACGCTATGCGTGGTCAATTTGATTGAGACGTGCGGTAGGTGAGATCTGGCCGGGGGACCCCTGTCGGATCGTGTCGGGATGAACCTGGACGGCTTTCGGGAAAAGCCAAGTCAACGCCTTAGCGCACGCTACGGGTATATGCGTAGCGCACGCTAAGTGCTGAATACAGTTAAGTCAGTGAGCCGTTAGCGCACGCTACGAGCAGGTACTAGCGCGCGCTAATAGCCATTTCTTATAAATAGGACAGCATCCTATTCGTGATTTCAGTTCTTTCTTCTCTCATACCCGAATTCTTACACTTAGAACATAACTTCCTCCATCCCCAAACACTTCATATCAACATCCTAGCTCGTGATTGAAGATCATATATCGTTGGAGATTGGTGTTCAAGCCTTCGGTGTTGAATTGCTTCGATTTCCTCCGTGTTCTTCACTACTTTGAGGTAGGTGATTCTTCACCGATGTTAGTAATGTTCTTAAGGACGTTTGATCATGTTTTGATAGCCAGTTATTTCGTTTATAATCGGTCATCACATGTTAGAAGGATACTTTTGACGTATCGGCACTATATATCGTATGAACCTTTGAACCATCTTAGTATATGGACTCCTAAGCGTTTTCAAATCGAATTATGATCAGTGATCGGATATTACCTAGATTGTTGCGTTTTACACATTGGAATCATGCGTTTTGGAACGTAGGACGAACGGAACTTAGAATATTTCTTGAAGATCTAAAATGAATTATGATGTTGAGATGATTATCCGTATATTTGTACCTCATAATCGTAGAACTTCCACAAACCTTATTAGCATGATATGCCCGAGGATGACTTGTATTATCACCATAGAATCCATGAGTTCATCACCATTCAACACAGTTTTCTGTTAGCAGTATTCTGCCATGCAAGATTAGCGCACGCTAACATATGTAAGTTAACGTGCGCTATCGGGGTTAAGTTAACGCACGATACGTACGTTATGAGATCAGCCGAGTCAAACTGTCAGTCCGTGGCTAGCGCACGCTAGTCTTATACGATAGCGTACGCTAACAGGCCGGCTTAGCGCACGTTACGTAGAGTACGTAGCGCACGCTAAGCAGTCCGGGCAGATTGTTTATTTTGAGCTTTTCGGCCGTAGACCGAATTGTTAAGCCATCGTTCGACTTGAGATGATTTTTATATCATTCCTTTTGTTAAGGTTCGAGCTTGTTATGTTGATCGAAGGAGGCGGCCTTCGAGTGTGTTGAGATCATTGAAGTGTTTCGTTCTTGCCATTTTCGAGGCAAGTATCATATGTCGAGTTCGATTTATATTGAAACTTTGATCATGCTTGTGGTTTTGTTCATGTTGTTGAATATGAGATGTATTTCTGAAATTTCTCGTGGTATTCGTTGTTATTTGTTCGTATTGATGAACATATTGAAATGCATATATGTATGCATAGTTGATTGAATTATGGTATAAATGATCCGAGGGGATCATGAGGATCTATGCTGAGGGCGCTGGATCGAATGTCCACCATGCGTTGGTCCGACGGGATCATCATGGGGATCTATGCTGAGGGCGCTGGATCGCTGGACGGGTTTTCCACCATGCGTTGGTCCGACGGGATCATCATGGGGATCTATACCAAGGGCGCTGGATCGCTGGATTACCCTGTACTGTGTTGATGGAATCGTGAGGATTCGCGTTGGATTCCGATGACGGAAGTCCGTTTTGCATGTTTTATGATGCATTGAGGATTTATGTATTACGATACTTGTACTAGCATTGTTTTGCTAACCCCTTCGGGGGTGGACATTGTTTTGATGTTCAGGTAGCCGAGGAGCGGGGAAGCAACCACGATCGACGGAGACGATGAAATGGCTCAGTGATGTGGTCGATGTTATTGTTATTGTGATTTGTCTTCTTGGTCTATTTAGTACTCGAGTACGTCTGTTTTAATAATGTCCTTTCGATATGGTTGTATAAGCTAACTCATTTGATCGGTTGAATCAAATCTGTATTTGAACTTCAGTTGTACGATTGGTTTATATTTACACTCCTTTTAAATTTAGCCTTGTAAATCCTCACCTAAAGGGTTTACGGCGCTGTAATTATTCCGAATATCTCGGGGTGTTACATATGTAAGGTCAATAGATAATCTGGCGGATCCGCTGACGAAGAATATTAATCGAGATCAAATGTATAAATTGTTAGAGGGAATGGGTGTTAAATCCACATCTTAAGGATGATTATAGCGGAAACCCAACCTTGTAGATGTTAGGAGTATGCCCTCGAATGCCACTCAGAGGTTGTTGAGTGATGGCATTGTACTTGTAATTATGTAAACCATTTATATAAGGCAAATAGATGTTTCTTTATTTACTGGTAGTTACTGGCATTCCTAACTCGTAAATATACATATAGAAACTAGTACGTGTATTTGAGAGCAAAACGTTCCACTCCTTATTGGATAAGGGGGTCGGCACTGGAAAGGATTATAGCTCAAATACTTAATCGTTCGCAAGTCAATGAAACTTGACTGGGCGTTAAGTTTGTGTGAAGACTTTTATGACGTGTTCTTTGACATGGAGAGTGCTTGTCGAACACTAATGGTTAGTGGGAGCACACGTTATAGGTATGCTAATTGGATTAGTATACTCGAACCGACTCACCCTCGATTCGTCACACGGATTTCACTCCGGGACAGTCAATGACGGAATCGAAAGGTTGTGATAGGTATTCGTGAACCTACGACTTGAGGATTTAGTAGGGATGTGCTTGTGACGTCAAGATTTTCATTAGAGTAGTTCGACCCTGTAAACCGGAAGGCGGGGGTCAACCTCGACGTGCATCTTGACGGGCAAGTAGCAGTCTGCGAATACCAAGATATAATTCTTTCTCCGTTAGTGAGCGGGTTATATGTCCTATGCGGTTATTGGCGAGATGAGATCATAAGTCTTTGGCAAAGCATTGGAGCTAGTTGTATTAGATACACGGCATGACTCGATGATCTCGATTTGCATTAACGCATGCATAGCGTCAAAGCAGATAGGGTTTGGTCGAGTGACCCTATAACTTGATCGGGACATTTGAAAGAAGGGTTTATCGTTCTTGGTATTCACGAGAATGGTTCTTGAATGATCCCATCATTCGTTCTCGGTTGAAGTGCAGTGTAGGCCGCCAGTGGCTAGGTGGTGCTACTACTCTTTGGTTCCTCCCATTCCGATCGAGACGAACCCTGGAGTCGCGCAATAGGATTGACGACGGAATGAATCAAGCTAATTCTCTCATTATGAATATTAGATATTGGATATCTAAATTTGGGACATTGGATGTTTAAATCGACTTATTAGATAAATTGATTTAAGGCCAAATGAATTAAATATTTCACTGGGTGATTAATTTAATTCATGAATATAATTATTTCTTGGAGAAATTAATTATGTTATTATGTGTTTGATATGATTAATTAATTGGATTAATTAATTGATATAAATACATTGGAACAGAATCGGAGTTTATCTGTTTGGACTCGCGAGTCCGAAGCGAACGAACTTGTCCGATTTCTTCTTGATAGCCGCCCCCTTCCACCAACCTTCCCTTTGGTCTTTGGTTTCCATTTTATAATGGATGATAATGACTTGTGGGGAAGACCTCTCATGTGAGATGAGTTGTTGGTGGTTATAAAGTGTATAAAGAATGAGAAGAAGACTAACTCTCACATGTATTCATTTGGAGCATTTCATACGTGAGATATAAGGAAGAGAGAGAGAGAGAGAGAAAACCTCTCCAAGTCTTCTTCATCTTCATCACTAGTTCTTGATTTTTTCTTGGAGAAAAATTGAGAGATAAATTGAGAGATAGTGAGTTATACACTTAGAGTGTTATAATCACAATCAAAAGCTTCATCACTTAGCTCTAGCCGTATCCTTAGAGGATAGCAAGGTGATCGTCGTTCCGATCGTTTCTCCGGCGCGTGACAATTAGAGACGCGGTGTTTTTGGCGTTGGATCATCCGAGAGCTTGGAGCGGATTGGATCGTAAGGAAAGAAATCTAAAGCTTGGGGAATAGCTCAAGAGAAGGAATCCATTTAATCAACGGACTACAAGGGTGCGTTTCTATATCTCTTGTGTTTCGTATAATATTCGTATATACGTAGCTCGATCGATCCTCGTAGGGATTCGGATCGAATTAATTTTCGTTTTACCGCTTCCGCTGGGCCTTCGTTTTAGGCACCGAATCCCAACAGTAGATTGGAGGATCCCAAAAGCTTGGTTCAATGGGATAACGAAGTTATAATAATCCGTGTGTTAAAACACTCAAACATACCTATTCTCTGAGAACAGTGAGTGATTGTTTACCTACATGTGGTGAGGTTAAGTCTTATGATTTTCAATGATTCTTGATTACCTCGGAGAGGTCAAGTATAGTAGGATACTTGGGAATAAGAATCACCTATATAAGTGTGAAGTGAGGGCCGCTTCAGTTGATACACTTATGAATCCAAAGGAGTGTCCAAGGCCGAAAAGGACACAAAACGTTAGAACGGAAGGAATTGAGATGATATTGTGTCTATATTATTGTCTCAGTATACACCATGGAGGACTAGTTCAAGGTTTTCATGACCACTATGCCGCCAGTATACTCGATGATGTTGACAATGGATAGGTTCAAGGTCACAAGCCACCTAGCCAAATGCAATATTGTCTCTTGAGGACTGAACTATGCATTTGCATTCATTTTTCATTGGCATTCTCACTCATGTGGGGATTATTGGAAATGGTTTAGTAATTAACCATTTATTAAGAATAAATATTGTTAATTAAATAATTATTATTTAATTAAAATATTTATTGAATGTTAATCTACGTCATGAGTAGATGAACGTGGTATATTTAATATTTCTAAACCGATTTCCGATGAGTGAGATATTATATGTTAAAGTTGGATGTTGGAGTAGGAACTAACATGATGTTAGTTATCCCACATTGATTGTGGATGGATGTTTTTACTTGTATCTAAAGTCTTTGCCTTTATGGGCTTAATAACAAGTGGGTTGGTGTGTATGGGTGTTGTTGGGAAAACAAAGACCCTGTATCGAAACAGCCGGGATATCCGATCCCTGTATCGAATGGTATTTAATAAAGAGGTTTTGACATATATGCCAATCCGAATACAGTAAAGGAAACTGTATCGAAGCTTTGAGGCTTTATCCTGTATCGAAGACCTGCCTCGAATCAGCATATAGTGAAGCCCTTCAGTATAGCAAGAAGTCTTGTAAAAGACATAGTATGGAAACTGTCTCGAATCTCCAATACAGTTATCTTCCATACAGCTCACAACAGGACAAAGAAGGAATATCCAGAAGTCAAGTCCCGTTGAATTAAGAAGTATTTAAATACTCAAGGATAAAGTATTTAAATACTGCCACTCTTCAGATCTTCAGAATCCCGCGAAATCCGGATCGTGTCATAATCCCGTTGGAACGAAATCTCATTCAAACGGATACATCTCAACGGATATATGCTTCAGAGACTATATATATCTTATGAAGGCATTGAAGATCGATTACGATCACCTAACACTCAAGCTATCAAAAGTTATCATCAGAGCAAAACATATCTCCAAAGCTTACTGCAATTAAGATCTAAAGAGATATACAGTGCTCATCATCCTGAACAACACTTCATCAGCTGAAAGCTCTTAAGTCAAAGTTGTTGTTCACCATCATTCTATACGTTGAACAAACTCAAGATCAGCCTGTGTGGGTGAACAATGTGCTTCTCGGAGCTGTGTGTGAAGGATTTGCATTGAAGACGAAGCTTAGGCTGTGTGTGAAGAAGCAAGTCAAAGCATTAGCTCAAAACCAATCTGTGTGAGCGGTTTAAGCTAAGATCTTTATATCAATCTGTGTGAGCGATATATTGATTGTGTGTGTTGTTATAATTACGTAGTTGTGTACGCAGATAATTATAATAAACTTTACTCTGTGTGGAGGACCGGTGGACGTAGAGGGTTTACCTCGAACCACTTTAATTACGTGTTATTTACCTTCACTTTTCTTGTTTTAAATTACCGTGATATATTAAGTATACACTATACACTTAGTTCTTTGTATCCACATGACAACCTCGTATCAAGACTTCCGCTACGCACTCGATTTAAAATCCATACGGTTTGTTGTTTAAACTATTTTCCAAATCGTATCCGGTATACTTAGTGGCCAACAAGTAGTATCGAGCGGTTGATTCTAAAAAGAATCGTCGTATTTCTTTTAACCGAATCGATTCAAATCACTTATTTTCAAAACAGTCTCTTTCATTTCTATATTATCAGTATGGATACTTCTATGATTAACAAAGTCCCTATGTTCTCTATTAACGAATTTGACGACTGGAGAATTAAAATGGAAGCTCATCTTGCAGCAATGCACGAAGAGATGATTTTTGTTATACATGATGGTCCTATCAAGATCATGAAGGTAAATCTGGCCGCAAGGATTGAGGGCCAAGACCATGCTGAAATGCTCGAGAAGGAACGCGAGCAATGGACAACAGATGAAAGGAAGCGAGCCAATCTCGACAACGTGGCTAAGAACGCGTTATTTGTCACTCTTGACAAAGGCACGTTCTCAAGGTAAGAAGGCGCAAAAGCAAAGAAATGCAGGATAAACTCAAGTTGATTTGTGAGGCCGAGCTCTCAAAAGAAAACAAGATTTCAAAACTAACTCGGCAATTTGAATCTTTTGAAATGAAACCAACGGAAACACTTGAGGAACTTGACCTCGATTCACCGGTATTGTTGGTGAACTTGAAGCGTTGGGCAAAATTTACACCCAAAGGAGAAGAACTTAAAAATTTTCAGATCTCTCCCGGCCCGATGGGACATTAAGACCACTATGCGTGTATCCTGTAATCTTAATGAAATATCCACTTTTGATCTCTTCTCGACCTCAAAGCTTTTGAGTATGATATTGTGAGAGAGAAAGTGAAGAATCTCCTTCAAAGGTCACGGCTCTCGCCCATTGTATCGAACCGTCGACACAAAGATGCCTAGCTCGTCGAAGCCCGATCACAAGAATGCCGATGTGGCGACGACATCCTGTCACAAGATGAAATGGCGCTTCTCATGCATAAATTCAAAAAGTTCATCAAACACTGAAAGACTCCTACGTGCCCAAACACGTCCACAAGGTAAATACCAAACATCATCCGGTGATGCTAACTCGTGCTATAAGCTGCAGAAACCGTGCCATTATGCAAATAAATGTCCTCATCCCAAAGTCCAAAGATTGCACGAGGCCGAGCAACAAGAGAGAGATGAAAGAAGACGTGCTTGGAAAGACAAGCTCAAGGCCCCGATTGGAGAATCGAAGCCTCCCCACACCATCCAAATTAGCGAATGTCTTCAGTGGTCATCGAAAGTGATTCATCCGACGATGAGTTCGATGATAAAGCATACATGTGCTTTATGGCCAAAGATGTTCCGAAGGTGAAGACAATGACGATGAGGTAAGTTCAACCTCGGCTATTCCACAAATGCATCTCATACTTTGAAAATATGATGAATGAATTTAAAAACATTCAAAAGGCCCATGAGACTCTAAAATCGAGAATATACGGCTTCAATTAACAAATTTAGAGTGAAAGATGAAAATGACTTGCTGAAAATAAATTATGAAAATATGTCTCTTGATTGTGAAACCAGCAAGGTCGATTTTGAAAAACTCATGGAGAGCAATCATCAACTTGCTCATGAACTAAATGAGGTTAAAACTCACAATGAGAGCAAGACAAATGATTTGGTTCTACTACAAACCAAAATCACAACTCTCGAAAAGCGAGAAACTGAACTTGAGACCATTCTGAAGTCGTTTGAAAAATCGTCCAAAAGAATGGAAGAAATTCTGAGCAGTGGGCAACATGCTCATGATAAAAGTGGCTTAGAATACAGCTCATGTTCAAACAAAGGGAAAACTAGTACAGTGTTCGTCAAGAGTGTGGAACACATTCCAGACCTAAGATACCCCTAGTCCCATGAAGGAACCTTTGTCAGAGAAAACCGAAGGTCGCAATTCCGCCCCGCAATCCTATACTGCAGAAATGGAATCATAAGCCATTCCAACTCGTGAGGCGCACTCAACAAAGATGCTCCCAGAGCATATCAACAGCGTCAACACTGCTCGTAAGGAAGGTCAGATCCAACCACCAAAGGCCCGCACGGCAAGATTATCAAGACTCGCCGAGGTATTGGATACAGGAGCCCCGTTATCCCTCAAGACAGCAGATGCCAGTTCAGTATCAACAACAGCATTGGGAATCCAACTGGAGACCCAGAAGACAAGCTGTTAGGCCTAAGAAAACGGCTCCACCTCCTAGACGGCACTCGTACTGGAATAATAATAATAACCCTGAATTTTACATGCATAATAATTATCATGATTATAACGACTACGGATATGCCCCCCGTAGATATCACAACACTGTACCGAGTATGTCCTACAGTAAACCAATTGCTGCCAGGAAAGCTTGGGTACCTAAAGGAACTAACATACATGGACCCAAAAATCAAAGGGGACCTAAATCTACCTAATTTCTTTGTTACAGGACATTCTAGAGGAGGATACCTGGTACTTTGATAGTGGATGCTCTCGTAACATGACCGGAGATAGGAGCAAGCTATCTGATTTTGTAGAAGGTCGCGGTCCAAAAGTTCGCTTCGGTGATAAATCTAAAGGAAGAACAAGAGGGAAAGGAAACCTACTTGTCGGGAAATTCAAGGTCACCGATGTTGCATATGTTGAAGGCTTACAGTATAATCTACTTAGTATTAGCCAGTTCTGTGATAAACAGTTCTCGGTGAAGTTCTATATAGATCGCTGCAGAGTCAAGAACACCCAAACCAAGGATGTTGTGCTTACAGGAAGCAGATCAGGTAATATGTATATTGCTGACTGGAAGCCTATGAGCTCCTCAATTCCATGTTTTGTTGCCAAAGGCACTGCAGATATTAGCTGGTTATGGCACAAGAGGATGTCTCACGTCAACTTCAAGACGATCAACAAGCTTTCAAGACAGGGAATGGTTAGAGGTTTGCCAAATGTGTCATTCAAGAAGGACAACGTCTGCGGACCATGTCAGAAAGGCAAGCAAATCAAGTCAACCCTGAAAATCAAATCCTACCTTTCAACCCAAAGAGTGTTGGAAATGCTACACATGGATCTCTACGGCCCTGTAGACCCAGTAAGTTTGGGAGGTAAGAAATACTGCATGGTTGTTGTTGATGATTATTCCAGGTATGCTTGGACGATCTTTCTTAGCAAGAAGAAGGAAACAACATCAAGGCTGCCCGAGCTCCTGAGAAAGTTGCAAAATGAAAAAGCATCGAGTATCGTGCATTCGCTCCGAGAGAGGTCTTGAATTTACTAACCGCTTTATAGAGCAATACTGTCGGAGAATGGAATACAAAGACGAATACTCACCGCCGTACACCTCAACAAAATGGTGTTGCCGAGCGAAAGAATAGGACGTTGAAAGAAGCAACAAGGACAATGATTGCCGCAAGCAAATTGCCACAGCTTCAGGGTGAAGCAACCAATACAAATGCTACACTCAAACCGTCAGATCGTCAACAAGCACCACAACAAAACGACTTATGAGGTATGGAATAACAAAACTCCGTTAGTTTCGTATTTTCACATTATTGGATGCAGGTGTTATGTATTGAACAATGGGAAGGACCAACTTAGAACCTTTGATGAAAAATCAGATGAAGGAATATTCGTAGGATACTCCTCCACAAAGAAAGCTTTCAGAATCTTTAATAAACGGAAGCTGACGATCGAGGAATCAGTTCATGTAGTGTTCGACGAACCACACCATGACCCTACAGGAGTAGATGATATCACTCAGAACATTCACCATCTATCTATCTTGGATCCACCTACACCCATAGAACCTGTCGTTGATTTAGAAATCAACCCCGCACTGTAAGAAGAATCGATGTGAATGAAGCCGACACTGCATAAGTGAAGCCGTATCCACGAAACTTTCGATACAAGACGGATCCCGAATTAGAACCCGACCGAAGATGGTTGAGAGATCACCCGCAAGAGCCGATCATTGGAAACATTAATGCCGGTGTTTCTACTCGTAGGAGAATACAGAGTACACAAGGAAATGTACTTTGTGCACAAGAAGAATCTAATGTCAAGTTTCACGCTTCGAATGGAAATCTCAATCCGAACTTAGGAGACTCAATATGTGCACTATCGTTGTATTCTTAGCCCAGTCCGAACCTGTTTCGACCATAGACGCTCTTAACAATTCTCATTGGATAACATCTATGGAAGAAGAGCTTAACGGTTTCGAAAGAAACAATGTATGGTATCTTGTACCCAAACCAACACACCAATCGGTTATAGGAACCAAATGGGTATTTCGAAACAAAAAGGATCGAAATGGACTTATCATAAGGAACAAATCCAGACTAGTAGCACAAGGCTATAGTCAGGAAGAAGGAATCGACTATGATGAAACCTTCGCCCCTGTAGCGAGACTAGAAGCTATTAGGATATTTTTAGCCTTTGCCGCCCATAAGAGTTTTATCGTATACCAAATGGACGTCAAAAGTGCTTTCCTGAATGGAGATCTTGCAGAAGAAGTTTATGTTGAACAACCACCAGGGTTTGCCAACACAGACGGTATCGATCTAGTTTACAGGCTAAGGAAGCTGTATGGACTTAAACAAGACCCTAGAGCCTGGTACGAAACCCTGTCCCAATATCTAACCAACAACGGATTTGAGAAAGGTGTTGTGGACAAAACCTTGTTCAAGATACAGGAAGGTGATGACCTTCTAATGGTACAAATCTATGTGGATGATATTATTTTTGGTTCAACTAACATTGCTCTATGTCAAAGGTTCTCTCATCTCATGCAAAGTAAATTTGAAATGAGTATGATGGGGGAACTTAGTTATTTCCTAGGTTTGCAGGTAAAGCAGTTGCCTACAGGTATATTCATCAACCAGGAGAAATACAGCAAGGAACTTCTCAACAAATTTGGAATGAACACTTCCAAATCCTCGCCAACCCCCATGAGCACTTCCGTGAAAATTAGTGCTGATGAAGCCGGAAAGCCGTTTGACCAATCACTCTACAGGAAGCTCATTGGTTCGCTCCTGTACCTAACGGCTAGCAGGCCCTATATCCAGTTCTTTGTTGGAGTGTGTGCGAGATACCAAGTTGCACCTAAGGAATCACACTTCAATACTGACTAAACGAATCACGAAGTACATTAAAGGAACAGTCGATGCGGGACTATGGTATCCTAAGGAAGGCGGATTCGATTTAGTTGGATACAACGACTCGGATCTCGGAGGTGCCAAGCTAGATAGGAAGAGTACAAGTGGAACTTGTCACTTTCTCGGACCTAGACTCGTTTCTTGGTTCATAAGAAGCAATTGGCTAACTCTCTTTCCACGGTGAATCGAGAATACTATCTGCTTTGGTAGGCTGCTGTATGCGAATCCTTTGGATGCGGCAACAAGCTGTCGGACTATGGAATCGATGCTAGAGAGACTCGATCATGTGTGATAGCACGAGTGCAATGCAATCACGCACAATCACATTACGCACTCGCGCACTAAGCATATCAACATGAAGCATCATTTTATCGGGAATCACGTCGAGAACAAGGATGTTCGCACGGAAAAAGTTCATAAAGGCGTTCGGTGGCGACATCTTCACCAAGCCTCTCGACACGGCAAGATTCAACATGCTCGGACAAGAATTGGGAATGCTACGGCCGAGACTCCTGTAAGTAATTTCTTGCTTTTACTCAACAATTGAGGGGAATCTTTGTAAGACCCAAGAATACGATATCAACATTAATTATTTGTACACTCGTAACCGTCAATACGACCTTTGTAGCGGCGAAGACATATGAATCCTACGGTGGCGTGTGCGATAATTAAGGGGGAATCTTGTAGGACCCATGAATACAACATTAATCCAAATATTCCGTATAGAATTCAAAACCTATAAGTACCTTTTTGAGGGGAACATTTGTATCGACACGGAAGCTTGACACATGCTATAGGATTTTGATTCGGTATATAATATAATATTATTTCCTTTCAAAATAATTTTTGTCCACGTGCCCTGTTTTTATGTCAAACGTCATGTACATTAAATGCCTTACACGACATCTGGACAATCGAATCTCAAAAGCCGCGATGTTTTTAAATTGTTTATTATTTTTAAACCGCCGTTTTAGGCATTTAGGGTATCAACCTATGTGAAGTGGGACCCGCTCAATTTTTAAACATTTCAATGGATTAGCGTATCAGTTACACTTAGTCCATCTTAACCGTTGATTTCAAAACCGGTTCCCATCCCTTAAAATCGACCATTCGTACTCTGCAAAACCCTATTTCGCCCAACTATAAAAGGATAGATCTGCCATTAGAGACTCTTTACGCTTTACGCAAATTCAAGAGTTCTCAAGCAAAAGCGACTACATATTTTTACGCATTTCTTGCATATTTCGATTATTTTCTTGCACATTTGTCTTAAGAAAACATCAATGGCTGGACAATCTTCTTCTCCTGTTCTGAAGAAATCTGCTAACATCATTGATGGCCGGATCTTCGCCAAACCTGTCATCATTGAGCGTATTCTCTCAGAAACCAACGACGCAGAACCCATGGAACATATCATAACTCGTCTTCAACAACAAGGCCTCTATCGCCTTGGAAGCAAGACTGCTGACAAATTCGACACCCATCTGGTTGAGGAATTCTACCTCAACGCCACCGTACGTTTTATGTCATTGGCCCAAGGAGGTCATGTTGCGACATCCTTTCTGATCCGGGGAGTTGAGATCTGTATCGATCACGATCTACTCCAGAGCATCTACAAGCTACCCGCTGATGGCCTGACCATGGATCAACTTGAGACGTTCGGGTCTCAAGAGCTCATTACTAAATTTTATGGACTGTTCACAGGGTCCAAAGTTGTTGACATGGTGACGACTACTTGTCACAAGAAAAACTTTCTTCTTCCTTATGTGTATCTTCATGACTTTCGAGATGTGTACCAACTTGAGGTTCAGGATGATGGTGGCTATTCTGACCTGTGAAAAGGTCAATTGGTGCCAAATAATCCTGAAACGCCTACAAGAGGAGGTGTGCAAACCTGCCACCCAGAAGAAATCTTTCGGTTTAATGTTGAACTATATCCTGACGAAGTGCAGACTGACGCAATCCGCAGATGCGAAGAAGAATAGCTCGAGGATATACTTAGGAGGCGTCAAGCCTACTGCGTATAACCAGAGCACCTTGTCTTGCAACCACCCAAGAACCAGGCACATGTCAATTTCTGATGATCCAAGAGATGAATCCTTGAAGGTCCCAGAAGTGGAATCTTCAAAGAAGCGAAAGAGATCTCACAGCAAGAAACACTCTGCTGGTGAGAAGCCCAAGACGAGACTCAGGATGCTTTCGAAAATCAAATCTGCCAAACCCTCCAAGGAAGTCTCCCCCGTGGCTCAACCCACTGACGAAGAACCCCAGGGCCCAACCCCTGTGGAAGAGGTGTCTCCTACTGTATCGACAGTAGATCCCGAGCCTTTGGCGGCTAGGACGGATATTGAGACATCTGCCAACGATCAAGACTTTAGCGAGTCGGCTGCCCACTTGGAGCCAAAAGCTACTTCTCCTCTGCGGGATCCCACACCCGTACAGGATCCATCTTCCTTCAGGGCACCATCCCCTGTAAGGAGTCCCTCTTCCGTACAGGATCCCATACCTGTATAGGAATCCCTCGATACAGCGTCTCCAGACATTGTACGAAGTCCCTCCCCTGACTCGATTATTAATCAGACCCTTCTTTCGGTTCAAATCGAACACGCCTACGAAAGATTTTTGCAATGGAAAGGCTACAGGCTAGCTCCGTACGATACACTGTACAACTGGAGCTATTGGAGCCACGAAGAGAGATTCGTCTCAGAAGTGACGGACTCAACAGAAATTGAGGTGTTGCTTCGATGGGACAATCCCTCTTGCAAGGATCTAATTGAAAGCCATCTTCTGCACAAACCTGACGCTCGGAGGAAAGGAAAGAAAAAGTCAGAGGATTATCCCACTAATCCAAAAGACGACGAAGATCATGACTCAGACGACGACGATGCTTTACAAGCAGGTCTGAGGATGAGTCGTGAAGAGGCTGAAGCTCGAGATGCCTCTCCACCCAGAGACGACGAAGGGCCTTCTACTCAAGACAATCCCCCTTCGCCACCGCATGAGAACATTCCCGACCAAGAGGAATCAGTCCCTCCAGTCGAGGAAGTAGAAGAAATTTTGGAACAGGCACCTGAGCCTGCTGCGACCGAAGAAGCTATTCCTGAAAGACAACAGGAGGATTCAGTCCCTCCTATATCCATGTATGCTGAAGAATCTTCGCAACAGGAAGCTTCTCAACCCCCTGTCGCCGAACCACAGGAAGCTGCTCCCGCCCCTTCAACCGTGGAATCCGAGGACGGTATCGAACCTGAGGATGTCCAACTTACTTCACGCCCATCCGTGAATGTAAGAAGGTTGAAGTGCTCTGCAGACCTTGACCATCCAGATTCTCCGTTTTCTGCCGCGCGGAAAGAGCTCCTGCGTGCACTTGGACTTCAAAGTGTATTCATCCAGATGCATTAAATGCTCTATCTTCCGTTGAAAAAGCATTAAATTGGATGCATACTTAATCGAAGAAATGACCACTCTTCAACATGAAGTATCTCGTGTTGTCGACGCATTCATTCTTTTGCCAGAAGTTTTCAAACAAGCTTTGAAGATCATGGAAGATAAGCAGGAGCAACTGCTGAAGGAAGAAGCAACAAAAACGAGGATAGCTGAAGCCAAGACCGCTTGTGCTATGATTGAAAACAGCTCTCAACTGCGCGCTCACGACAAATGCATTAAGGAAATGTCGCAGACTCTTTCCTCCCTTGTAGAGAGAATGACTAGCATCGAGACAAAACAGGACGCTGCTCTAGAAATCCTGAAAAGTCTTGATGATGCCAAAAAGGGGGAAGAGGCACGAGAAGCTGCTAGGAGAATCAGGATGCAACAAGAAAGGGAATTTTAGGCTGCTCAAAACAGTATCACTGCCGAGTTGAACAAACTAGCACCTCCCTCCCAAAGTTTTAAGATCTCAGGCTCCCGACCGGAATTTCATGATCCCAATGTCCCTTGGCAAACTCTTATTCATAGACCTTCTGAAATTCGTCTGCCGACCAACCGCAATCCTACTGCCGACGAAGTGAAGCACTGGAGGAAGAACGAACTGATGAGATACTTTGTCAAACTCATCAGGGAATCCGCCATCTTTAAGAACTATAAAACGTTAGCGGAGGCCGCAGACAAATTTACGAAGATGTTAGAAGACGGGAAACTCCCTCTCCAAATCGAGATGAAATCCAAACACAGAAGAGGAGATCGGATCACCCATCCAGAAGACTGGATACTTGCCTTTGATCGATCCTATGATGGAAGAGCTATATACCAGGATCGAGGCAATGATTCTCTTCAGAACTGGTGGTGTGGTACCGAGAATGAACCAGGGAAAAAGCCATGGAGGCATGCGGATTATAGATAAGGAGCTGAAATCTATGTATATTATTTTTGCTTTGTAATTTCTCTTCGAAACAGCAAACTCTGTACTCAATTCATTTTGAATATCAATAAAAACGTTTGTTTGTCTTGAAAGATTACAACTCGTAATCTACTGTGTTGATGTATGATTACTTAAATTATTTGATAGCAATCTCAAGTTAGATAAACTTGATTGAAAACTAAGCTGTACGAACTAGTCTACGAACAGTTCATAATTTCAGTTGTAAGCTTAGAATACATTGTAAGATTGTGCCTGCGCGCCAATCATAAGCTTAAGTTGTAATAAATCCTTAAACTGTATCGAACTTGCCTGCGAGCAGTTCCTCATTTAGACTAAGACAGACCTTTTGACGAGAGACCAAGAAATCTGCCAGAAGACATCAAAGAAGATCACTTCATGAAGAAGGTTTTGGCATCATCAAGAAGACTTGAAAAAGTTAAAGTAAGTCTTGGCAAATTGTCAAAAAGGGATAAATTGTTGGGAAAACAAAGACCCTGTATCGAAACAGCCGGGATATCCGATCCCTGTATCGAATGGTATTTGATAAAGAGGTTTTGACATATATGCCAATCCGAATACAGTAAAGGAAACTGTATCGAAGCTTTGAGGCTTTATCCTGTATCGAAGACCTGCCTCGAATCAGCATATAGTGAAGCCCTTCAGTACAGCAAAGAAGTCTTGTAAAAGACATAGTATGGAAACTGTCTCGAATCTCCAATACAGTTATCTTCCATACAGCTCACAACAGGACAAAGAAGGAATATCCAGAAGTCAAGTCCCGTTGAATTAAGAAGTATTTAAATACTCAAGGATAAAGTATTTAAATACTGCCAGTCTTCAGATCTTCATAATCCCGCGAAATCCGGATCGTGTCATAATCCCGTTGGAACGAAATCTCATTCAAACGGATACATCTCAATGGATATATGCTTCAGAGACTATATATATATATCTTATGAAGGCATTGAAGATCAGTTACCAGTCACCTAACACTCAAGCTATCAAAAGTTATCATCAGAGCAAAACATATCTCCAAAGCTTACTGCAATTAAGATCTAAAGAGATATACAGTGCTCATCATCCTGAACAACACTTCATCAGCTGAAATCTCTTAAAGTCAAAGTTGTTGTTCACCATCTGTTCTATACGTTGAACAAACTCAAGATCAGCCCTGTGTGGACTGAACAATCTGTGCTTCTCCAGAACTGTGTGTGAAGGATTTGCATTGAAGAAGACGAAGCTTCAGAACTGTGTGTGAAGAAGCAAGTCAAAGCATTAGCTCAAAACCAATCTGTGTGAACGGTTTAAGCTAAGATCTTTATATCAATCTGTGTGAACAATATATTGATTGTGTGTGTTGTTATAATTACGTAGTTGTGTACGCAGTAATTATAATAAACTTTTTACTCCTGTGTGGAGGACCAGTGGACGTAGAGGGGTTTACCTCGAACCACTTTAATTACTGTGTTATTTACCTTCAGCTTTTACTGTTTTAAATTACTGTGATATATTAAGTATACACTATACACTTAGTTGCTGTATCCACAACAACCTACTGTATCCAAGACTTCCGCTACGCACTCAGATTTAAAATCCATACAGTTTGTTGTTTAAACTATTTTCCAAACTGTATCCAGTATACTTAGTGGCCAACAGGTATCCTCGCGCACACACACACGCGCGCGCGCGCCGCCGCCGCCGCCGACCGACCGATCGACCGACCGTCCATCCGTCCGTCCGGCTCGGGCTCGGGCTCGGGCTCGGGCTCGGGCTCGGGCTCGGGCTCAGTCTCAGTCTCAGTCTCAGTCTCAGTCCAGGTCCACGACCAGGACCAGGACCAGGACCAGGATCTTGGATCTTGGATCTTGGCAATTGGTGCTTTGGGCTGATGTTTGGGCTTATCTTTTTGGCCCAAATCCGTAAGTCCACTTTCCTTTCTGTTCTTTATTTTAGTTAAGTTCAGAATTCTATTTGTAATACACGTGCAAATATCGAATTATTCCAACACATTTTTGGAAGAATACGTAACTAGATATTTTAAGAAATACAATATAACTTGCTTTATTGGGAACACTAACTTCGAAAACACAGAGTAAATATAAGAAGATTTTCTATTTTGAGGAGATATACAATTGTTTCTTGCTGGGATAACCCGGGTTTGATTGGTTACCCGGTGGTGAAAGAGTATACTCGGTCACCCAATAAGTACCCATTTCAATTCTTAAGTTGTTGGAATCCCCCCACCAAAGTTATACCCAAGAAATAGTAAACATCTATACTTAGCATAATTCTTATATATATAACATACAATTTCAAATAAATTCTCAATACCCGTCCAACGAACAGTCTCAAATACGCAATCCAGTAATCACCCCATTCCTTAACTAGTTGGTCCGTATCCTAAGATTGCTACTTGATTTCTTAATGGGTCCTCGTAATTATACATAGTTGAACTAGAGGTGGCCAAAATCGGGTTCGGGTCCTGTGTGACCAGACGGGTCCACGGGTCGGCCAACCTGAGCCCATACCCCGCCCGTAATCCGGGATCGGGGCTGTAATGCCTCGTGATCCACTATTGGCTAAGCACGGATTATGGGCTCTTCGAGAAGGAAAAGCCGACGGGGACTTGCCTCTTCGTGTGCGTGGTATGGTGGCCCAAGACCCTATATCAATCGTATATTGACCTAACTCTAAAAGCAGTTCCTGGCCAAAATCTCGGGTTCGTCCTGCCGGTGTCTACAGTTTGAAGCAAACAAAACCAGACAAGATAACACGAAGACGGGCAGTTAAGCCATTGCATAGTTCATGTTAGAACTCGTAAGAGAAGGTTTGCTCGTGGAGCAGCATGAGTATTATCGTTGGGAATATGGTATTTCAGGCTGAAGCCGATCAGTGTTCTTGATTCAAGCCTGAAAAGAGAAGGCTCTTAATCTGGCCGACTCCATAGGATTTCGATAACGCATGTAAGATCGAGACCTAAAACAACTGAGCAAATGTCTCAGAATAGTAGTTACGTGCTTGCTGACATCTCTATTGGGGTGTGTTGGTCCCCTTAACTTAAGTATACTCGATACAGCCTGGGAAATGTTTAAGCAACAGGCTGTATGATTTTTCGAATCTGAGTGCGTAGCGGAAGTCTTTAATACAGTAAGTTGCAGTCGATACAGCAACTCGGTTTGATCTCCTGTTAGCTTGGTGCGTACAGGGTTTTGCAGTGTATACTTGAATAAATCACAGTTATGAAAACGAGAATACTAAAGGTAAATAACACAGTAATTAAGTGGTTCGAGGTAAACCCCTCTACGTCCACTGGTCCTCCACACAGGAGTAAAAAGTTTATTATAAATACTGCGTACACAACTATGTATCTATAATCAAACCTATCCTTGTATCGTTCACACAGATTGATACAAAGAATGTCGCTTTCAACCGTTCACACAGATTGGTTAAAGCTTCCTTCTTGACTTGCTTCTTCACACACAGTTCCAAAGCTTCGTCCTTTTATTCGTCCCACACAGTCGAATAACTTGTTGAGTTCACAGAGCTCGGTTTTTACACAAAGGTAAAAGGTAGGTAGCAGGGTAAACGCTGACTTTGAATATGGAGTTCTTGAGTGATGATGCATGTTCTTGATGGTGAGTATATTTCTTCTTTCTTGAGATATGGATTGATGCTAGAAAGAAATATACTTGCTCTTGTAAGCTTGATCCGATGATAATGAATATTCGGTCTTTCGATCTTTTGAATATCGCTTGTAAGCTTGTATATGTTCTTGATGATTCGGATTCGTATCTTGATCTTTCAAACTGCGGGGATATATATAGTCTTGAATAATATATCCGTTGAGAGAGATCCGTTGTGCAAGATTTGATAGTTGACTTGAATAGACCACGATCCGGATATTGCGGGATTTGAAGATCTCTGACAGCTTCAGTATTTAAATACTTTATCCTTTCAGTATTTAAATACTTCTTTATCAAACGGTACTTGACTTTAGTGAATACAAAAGATTCCTTTTCAAACGGTCTTCAGTCTTGTTCCGATGTGAATGCTGTATCCATTAGAGCTGTATCCATATTGGGATAGTCGCATTGTATGGAAGAAGCGTATTGAGGTTTCGAGACAGCTTCCATTCATGGCCGCTTACTTAGACTTTATTCTTTGTATCTTGGTAGCGCGAGAGCTTGCTGTATGCTGGCGCTGTGATAAGGTCTTCGATACAGGATTGCAACTTCAACCGGCTTTCGATACAGGGCTTGCTGTATCAAGCTTTTATTGTTTGGCAATTATCAAAACATCATTTATCCCAACAATTTCCCCCTTTTTGATAATTTCCAAACCTTCTTTCATGATTCAAAAACTTCTTGATCATGCCAAGTTCTTGATATCAAAACCTCTTCAGACTAAAAACAATTTCCCTCTTTTTCGATAACCACTTGATGGCAACATGAGAAGACTTCGATACAGGAGTTTAATTTTCCCAACAGTTTCCCTCTCTATTTGATAGTTTCTTGAGCAGACTTCTTGATCTTCTGTCAAATGATCTGGTCTTCAGCACTTAGTTTAAAAGAAATGTGAATTGCTCGCAGGCAAGTTCTAAAATGATAGCATCTAATAGGGAAGTGTATTACATCTTAAACTTATGATTGGCGCACAGGCACAATCTTACATTTGATCTAGTTAAGTACAACTTAACCTATGAACTGTTCGCAGACGAGTTCTAAAAGTAATAATAAGATAAAATTTGTTTTTAAAACAAACTGTATCCTCGGATAATATAGCGTTCCCCCTCAAAAGGTATATACAGGATTCAATTAATGTTCGGATTAATGCTGTATTCATGGGTCGTACTGTATTCCCCCTCACTTAATGAGTAAAAGCATAGAAAACTTACGAGGATTTACATTGTAGCGTTCATGACGACGTATAGGTATCAAGTAAATTTGGGTCCTGGTGTGATAGTGCCTTTCGGTACCCAAATTTGCCGGGCAACAATTTGTTTGTTGTAGGCTACTTTTGGTCCATTATATCGATATCTACGTGGCGTGCACGTAGTCGTTGTAATCATGATAATTATAATGCATGAAAAATCGAGAATTATAGTTGTTATTCGATGCGATTGTCGTCTCGGAGGTGGAGCCATTTTCTTTGGCCTAATGACTTGCCTTCGGGTCTCCGGTTGGATTCCCAACGCTGTTGATGATAATCTTGAGCAGGCGATTCTTTGTCTTGATGGATAACGGGGCTCTGTATCCAATGCCAAACCTTGGCATCTTGAAATCTTCTTGCACGGGCCTTTGTTGGTTGGATCTGACCTTCTTTACGAATATTTCTTGGCGTTTATGATATGCTTGTGGAGCATGATGTTGAGTACGCCTTCTGAGTGGTTGTTGGTTCCACTGTCTTGAATAGTAGAGTTGCGGGGGTGGAATGGCAGCTTTTGCTGTTCGCGGTACAACGGGTTCCTTCACAGGGCTCGGAACTTCTTTCGATACAGGGATGGATTCCTCACTCCTGACGAATACCGTACTAGATTTTTCTTTGTTGGAGAACGAGTTGTACCCTAAGCCACGTTTATCATGAGCATGTTGCCCAGTGCTTAGGATCTCTTCCATTCTTTTAGAGGATTTCTCGAAAGATTTCAAGATTGTCTCTAATTCTCCTTCACGTTTCTCGAGTGATTTTACTTTGGCTTCGAGTAGGGCCAAATCATTTGTCTTGCTTTCAAGATGAGACTTAGTCTCATTTAGATTTTGAGCAAGTTGATGATTGCTCTCCATGAGTTTTTCTAAATTGACTTTCTTTGTTTCGCAATCAATGACATATTTTCGTAATTTTCCTTCAGCAAGTCGTTTTCTTCCTTCAGCTCTAAGTTGGAAATTTCAAGCTGGGCGTTTTCTCTTTTTAATATCTCATGGGCCTTTTGAATGTTATTAAATTCATTCAACATATTTTCAAAAGTATGAGATGCATTTATAGGTATAGTTGAGGTGGAGCTTACCTCATCATCATCGCCGTCTTCATTTTCTTTTTTAACTTCGGCCATAGAGCACACATAGGCTCTATCCTCTAGCTCATCATCTGACGAGTCACTATCAGTGACCACCTGAAGATATTCTTCGGTCTTTGTTGATGCGGGAGGAGCTTTTGATTCTCCAATGAAGGCTTTGAGTTTGTTCTTCATCCTGTTTCTCCAGTCATCAAACTCGTTAATGTGAAACATAGATATCTTATTAGACATAAAGGTATCCATATTAGAAGATGGGAATTACAAGGACTGTTTTCGAAAATAAGTATTTTTAAGGATCTGATTCAGTTAAAAAAATGCGACTGATTCTTTTTAGAATCAACCGCTCCGATACCAATTGTTGGTCCCCTTAACTTAAGTATACTCGATACAGCCTGGGAAATGTTTAAGCAACAGGCTGTATGATTTTTCGAATCTGAGTGCGTAGCGGAAGTCTTTAATACAGTAAGTTGCGATCGTCTGACCTTTCGGTTTGATCTCTGTTAGCTTGGTGCGTACGGGGTTTTGCGATGTATACTTGAATAAATCACGATTATGAAAACGAATGACTAAAGGTAAATAACACAGTAATTAAGTGGTTCGAGGTAAACCCCTCTACGTCCACTGGTCCTCCACACAGGAGTAAAAAGTTTATTATAAATACTGCGTACACAACTATGTATCTATAATCAAACCTATCCTTGTATCGTTCACACAGATTGATACAAAGAATGTCGCTTTCAACCGTTCACACAGATTGGTTAAAGCTTCCTTCTTGACTTGCTTCTTCACACACGGTTCAAAGCTTCGTCCTTTTATTCGTCCCACAGTCGAATAACTTGTTGAGTTCACACAGAGCTCGATTTTTACACAAAGGTAAAAGGTAGGTAGCAGGGTAAACGGACTTTGAATATGGAGTTCTTGAGTGATGATGGTGTTCTTGATCCGAGTATATTTCTTCTTTCTTGAGATATGGATTGATGCTAGAAAGAAATATACTTGCTCTTGTAAGCTTGATCCGATGATAATGAATATTCGATCTTTCGATCTTTTGAATATCGCTTGTAAGCTTGTATATGTTCTTGATGATTCGGATTCGTATCTTGATCTTTCAAACTCTGGGGATATATATAGTCTTCTGAATAATATATCCGTTGAGAGAGATCCGTTGTGCAAGATTTGATAGTTGACTTGAATAGACCACGATCCGGATATTGCGGGATTTGAAGATCTCTGACAGCTTCAGTATTTAAATACTTTATCCTTTCAGTATTTAAATACTTCTTTATCAAACGGTACTTGACTTTAGTGAATACAAAAGATTCCTTTTCAAACGGTCTTCAGTCTTGTTCCGATGTGAATGCTGTATCCATTAGAGCTGTATCCATATTGGGATAGTCCGGCGCTGTATGGAAGGGCGCTGTATTGAGGTTTCGAGACAGCTTCCATTCATGGCTGCTTACTTAGACTTTGTTGCTGTATCTTGGTAGCGCGAGAGCTTGCTGTATGCTGGCGCTGTGATAAGGTCTTCGATACAGGATTGCAACTTCAACCGGCTTTCGATACAGGGCTTGCTGTATCAAGCTTTTATTGTTTGGCAATTATCAAAACATCATTTATCCCAACAGGGTGTTCTATGAGAAGTACTAGGCGTGGCAAAATATACCGAAATGCTGAAATACCTCATTTACTGTAACGAAAAATTACCGAAATTACCGAAAATTTCGGTATACCGAATTTTCGGTACGATACGGTAACGGTATGAAACTTTTTTATTTTCGGTAGATACCGAATATCAAAAAAATCGATATTTCAGTATATATATCGGTGTATCAATATTTTCGGTATTTTATTTGTTCGGTATTTCGATATATATCGGTATATCAAGATATTTTCAATATTTTGGTAATTCGGTATTTCGATAAGTTCGGTATATACCGATACCGAAATAAATTCGGTATTCCGAAATTTCGGTACGATATCAGTATGAATTTTGTTGTACCGAAACTTTCGGTACGGTATACGGTATTGACAAAAAAATTCGGTGCGGTACGATATACCACCCCTAAGAAGTACTGTTATAAAACGTACGGGTTCGAGTTTTCACGGGTCATCCATGGGTCCAGGCGAAACTCGTCTGATCCCGCGTCGACCTTTTTTTTTGAAAATGTATATTTTTAAGATTTTATTTATGTATCATTTTATATACGAAAAAGCTAAACTAACCCGGTTCTCGGTTCGAACCGGAACCGAACCAAGACTGCGCGGTTCCGGTTAATCGAAAACCGCAATTTCGGTTATCGATCCGGTTTTCTGTTCCATTGTATATCTTTTTTTCGGTTTTCGGTCTAACGATAATCGTTCGGTTCCGAACCAAAAACCGATTTAATAAAATATATTTATTAAATATTATTTTTATATTTTATAATTATATTATATTATTTTCATTTTTGTAAATTAAAATTTGAAATTATAACCCCACCTACAGCATACCATTTTTGTTAAATTATATTTTATATTTTACAATTATATTATATTATTTCATTTTTTTAAATTGAAATTAAAAAAACGGTCTTTGTGGGTAATCGAACCGGAACCGAAAATAATCGTACGGTTCCGGTTAACCAAAAATTTATATGGTCCGATTTTCGGTTCTTATTTTAGAACATTTATGGATCTGGTTAACCGAAAATTTCGGTCCGGTTAACCGGAACCTAACCGTTCGACAGCCTTACTCGAGATTTTTTGGCATAAATGGGGATCTCCGCTCGTCCAACATATAATCTTCTTCACTGAAAGCACTCTCAACAGGGACTGTGGATGCGGACACTGCAAGAATCTCTTATGCCATAATGGAGAGTATGCATAATTTGTTTCTCTTCTCTTCCACCAATCCAACAGATCAAATGTACTTGCATCGTCATCCTCGGCCAAAGAACTAGTTGCGTAATATCAACTAAGGTCATTTCTTTGACCGACGTTACTACCACCCCTATTTCTTGCTATATTATAGAGTTGTTGAAATTGGTTAGTGAGAGTTCTTTCTTGTTCTATGTTAAGTGTATTGGTGGTCATAGGTCTTGTTTTTTTGAGTTTGAATCTTATCTCCATATTTAGCTGTATATTCAGCAAAAAAAAATTCACAACTATTTTTTAAATCTATTTTTTACTTGTTCAGTATTAGAAATATTTTCAAATAAAGTTTGACTCTCAACAATATCCTCAATATTAGGAAAACTCATATTACAAAGAAAATTATAATAAATCTCAAGTAATTGTTGTACTTGAGCTAAATTCAAATTGGGAGATAAAACAACATTAATCAAGAAAATATCATGAATACGATTAAAATACTTTAACCATTTTAAGCACATATTATAAATGCATTCTCCAATCTTGGGAACTTACTGCAAGCATCAATTTCAGAAATAATAAAACAATAACGGAATAGAACTTTAGGCGAGGTGGGATAATAACAACAACTTAACTATTTAGTTATATTTTCAAAAACCTTTAATATTTTATTAAATCTTCAACATCAGGGGGTTCTTCGGGTTGGCTTGCCGCGTGATGCTTCAACTTTGATGTTTGTGTTGGGGTGGGTATGCCATGAAGACTGCTCTCAAACGTTGCATACGCTATAGCTTTATCGATTTCGTGATCCATTTCTTCTTCAATGTGATGCAGCTGTTGACAATTTGGGATACGTCGAAATCCTCGGGTGTCAACTTCATCTTCCCTAGTAGTTGTAGTACTACAATACTTTCAAGTATCATATGGTCATCTTCATCAAGTTGACTTTCATTTTCAAAGTTGGGATTTCGAGGCTCTCGAATATATATGCCATATGGTTTCTTTGATTTGCCTGAATGCCCATTCATTCTAACTTAGATACTTTGATTTTTTTTTGGGAGGTTGCAATAATCTTTCTCTTGTTAGAGCTCCATGCACTGATAAAATAAAGATTGAAAGAGAAATATATTAGACTACATATATGAGAAGTGAGAGATAGATTGATAGATTAGATTGAGTGAGTGTGGGAAATGAAGGAGGCTGGGGTACTTATATGTTCAAAATCAGATTTATTTTTAAAAAAAATCAGCCGTGGGATCTGCTGGGTCATGGTCCGGCCAACTGGGTTATAATGGCTGCACTTTAAGAAAAAAATTCTTTTGAATTTTGAATCTATATGTCAGGTCGGACCTGACGGGTCGGCGGTCGGAAAGGTTGAGATCCGAACCCCACCAATGTAGACAATGGGTCCGGGTCCACGGGTGTCTTGGGTCCGGGTTGGCCACAGGTCCGGCAGGTCCGGATCGATGGGTCGACCCAGCGGGTCCGGGTCCTGTGGGCAGCTCTAAGCATAGGCAGATCCACGACTCAAATGGTGCACCGGAAGAGCTACGATGTCCGTTTTAATTTTAGGTCGTATTTTCAACAATATTTTCATCCTATATTACATAAAAATTAACGAAACAAGTCCAGGTGTAAATTAGTAACATATAAACAACAAACAAATAACTAAAAACTGTAAACATCAAAAGATTTGTACTTAAAATGACTTTGCAAGTTGAAATAAGTAAAAAGCTACGTCTTCAGTAAGAAGACCCGTTTCAAATATATGTACTGAAATTATAAATAACAATGAAGTTGAAATTAGAGTTTTAAAATAAAAAATGAATTAACATACAAAATTACGAATGACCTATTTAGAATTCGATATGCACAGTAAGAATTAAAAAGCATTATTTCAGACTGTTCGTGGAACGAGAATTAAAAAGCTCTAATGCTAGTAATTTAAAAAATTGAAGTTTAAACCAGAATAAAAATTAAATTGAAAAATATTACCACAACCTTAAAAAAATTAAATTTTTACTTAAAATATACTTGAAATCTAGATCCCAGTAAAGATAGATCGGCATGATATATATCTTACCTTTTTTAGTAAATCAATACCAAAATGACGTCGTTTTGCAAATAGACATCGTTTTAATCAAATCACGTCGTTTTGGTACTGATGCAGAATTCTGGTGGTGTACTTGCACCAGTGTGCTTAAGGTGGATTTGCTTATGTCTCTAAGGCGAACCAAGTATAACGATAACCAGGGGCGGAGGAAGGGGAGTCCAAGGGTGTCCACGGACCCCCGACCGACAGAAATTTCCCAATGAGACAGGCCGCTATATATATATGACTATTAAAACTCCGCTATTTTCATAGGTCTAGACTCCGGAATAAATATTCTGCTTCCACCAATGATGATAATCGGTTTGTCCCAACCTATTCAGGGCACTAATTTCCTCATGTTACTGGATTTCTTCTTCTGTAAACGTGTGCAGTTTGACCTTTCTTTCATACGCCATGCGCTATGACTTGAGATACAAATTTTCTTGACTAGGGCTGTCGAACGGTTCGGTTCCAATTAATCGGATCGAAATTTTCGGTTAATCGGATTCATAATTGCCAAAAAATGAGAATCGAAAATCGGACCATATAAAATTTTGATTAACCGGAACCGGACCGGTTATTTCGGTTCCGGTTCGGTTAAACCGACAGAACCGTTTTTTTTAATGACCTGTTTGCATAAATTATAAATTTTAAATTTAAAGATATTATTATAAATTTTTAACAAAATATAAAATATTTATTTAACAATATTAGGGTTTTAAATTTTTAATTTACAAAAATTAAAATAATAAAATATATAAGTATAAAATATAAAAATAATATCTAATAAATATATTATAAAATCGATTTTCGGTTCGGAACCGTTCGGTTCCGTTTTTGAACCGAAAACCAAACCTTTAACCGATTATACGGTTCCGGTTAACCGGAACCGGCTCGGTTCCGATTCGGTTCCGATTCTAACCGAGAACCGAGAACCATTTAGACACCGCTATTCTTGACATTCATATTTGCACATCAAAAGTAACTTTACTGAGAGCTCGCTTTGCATAATGGAATAGTAAGGTTGAAATCGGGTTAGAAATTGGAGAAAAAATAGAACCCAAACCCAAATTCAAGGTGTATTTTTTGGTCGGTTATTTGCAGTATCTCACTAAACCCGGGAAAACCCGAACCTTAGCTAACAGGATCGGATTCTTCGGGTTCTCGGGTTGAAATCCTTTGCTTCAACCAGGTATATATTGTATGAAATATACATTCATATTGTTGAAATACACATTTATATTTATTAACATGATCGGGTTCTTCGGTTTTTTGAAAAAGAACAAAAGCAAAACCCGAACCCGACTCGTAGATTCCAAAACAGAATCCGAAAAGATAAAAAATAAGAGCAAAAAACTTACAACCCGACCCCAACCTAATTTCTCGGATCGAATTTTCGAGTTAAAAGTCCCGACCCGAAGAATAGATGTAGGAGAGTATTACAATTAGGCTAAATTTTATGTATATTTTGTTTAGTAATTATCTCTAAATATAAGTGAGCTAAATAGAGTTTCTTTATACATTTGTTTTTCAATTAAAAATTTTCAGATAGAACAAAAAGAATATTTTAATAATTGTGATTTGATGTACTCCTTCCGTCCATTAAGTATAGACATATTTTACTATTTTTGTCCGTCCCTAAAGAATAGACACACTCCATTTTTAATAAAATCTTTTTACCCTTTCGTTCTACGAAGTCATACTCTCTGTCCACTCAATACATCATTTTTTTCTATAAAGTCACTCTCTCTACTCAACACACTATTTATCAAAATTCGTGTCACTCACCCAATGACTATACTTAAGAGACCGGAGTAAGGGTGTATTTCGAACCGAACAATGACTTTAACGAACGAACGTTCGTTAAGGATTCTGTTCGTGTTCGTGTTCGATAAAATTGCAAATCACTTGTTCGTGTTCGGTTCGCTAAAATTTCACATATTTCATGTTTGTTCTTTAATGTTCGATTGTTCGGTTCGTTCTGATCGTTCGTTTGTTCGTTTGTGTTCTAAGATAAAAAAATCAAGTACAAACAATAATAATTAAAAAAATAAAAAGTGAAGATAGATTTAGAAATTAAGGATTTTGGAATGTTAGGTTTTATTTTGTATATATATTTATTAATTATTGTAAAATTATTAATTATATTTATTAATTATTGTAAAATTATTAATAAATATATAGAAAAACCTTTGTTCGCGGACTGTTCACGAACTAATGAACATATATTATTTTGTTCGTGTTCGGTTCGTATATGTAACGATATTCGCGAACTGTTTGAATTTGACCGAACCGAACACGAACTAATCGTTGATCGAATATTTTCGCGAAATTTTTACGAATATTCGTTTCGAAATAAATGCCTAGATGGGAGTATGTTGAATGTTGAATGTCCGATACAACTCCACTCAATGAACGATTTTACTAAATTGGTAACGTCTTTGTATTATTTTTTGGTGGACATTATGGAAACACGATGTGCATTTTGGGAACTATGACAGTATAGTAATTTTATATATATATATATATATATACTAATTAATTAAATCAAAGCCTCGTGTTCTTCTATTTCTCTCAGATAAATAAATAAATAAATAAATAAAAAATCCAATTATTTGTTTCCCTTTGAGGGCGTTTCTTCTCCTCCCCCATTTCCGACCTCCTTCTGCACTCAGAATTTTCTGAATTAATTATAAATATATTAAATTTAGTTTCAGAGAGGCTGACGGAGAAGATTTTAACAGGGATTCCCCCCACCCACCCACCCAAAAGAATTTTTTTTTTGGGGTCTTTCTTGGAAATTAGATGGCTTTGAGGCGTCTTCTCAGTGAGGTAAGTCGAAAAAAATCTCCATCTTCATCCGAGATTTTGATTTTATTAACATTTTGAGATTTTCCACGTCTACACTATCGAAAGCCCTAATCTTGGATTTTTTTTTTCGTTTGATTGAATAATTTGGTACCAAACTTTTGTGGGTTTCTGGAGGATGAGAGTTCGATTTATTTTTAATTGATTTAATCCGAAAATATCTGATTTATTAGATATTGGATTGAAGATTTTTCTCTATTTAGCTCTATTGGAAGGTTATTTGTTTACACTGTTGTAGTTTGATGTATTTTTCATCTATCACTTGCTTTTGAATTTCCTTGGGAAGGCCCATCTGACTGTAAAGCTCAGTAATTGAAGATTCTATTTGCTTTAACTCGATTTTTGCTTGATTATGTTTGTTAGGTCAAACGGCATGAATCTCAATGGAGGCTGTTAAGCAATTTGGCAGCCGGGCCTCATCGAACTTCACCATATGCTAGAGGAACTGGTATGCATAAATCTGTTGACTGCTACCTCTGTTTAGTTATTGGAAACTAATTGTCCGTTTTGTGTTTTATCTGTAACTCTAATGCGAATCGAATCTGATACATTACCTTTCACATCATACGGAGTTTTTAAGACGTGTGACGTTTTTGGATTTTTCATCTCATTTTTTTTCTACTCTTTTTTTTTTTTTGTTTCCATGAATTTATAGGGTTAATAACTAATTTTAGATGACTACTTGACACTATAATCTTCATGCCACCGACCCCAATATTACATTTGGGATTCAGGTGATGATGATGATGATTTTTTTCTTGTAGTCTTGTACTCTTTGAAATTTCTGTTCCAAGTTTATCTTTTAAATTTTTCCCTTTTCTAACATCACATGTTTTGGCTCCAAGCCATTTTAGTAAGGTTAGTTGGTTACAACTGACTCTTCTGAGGAATGTACGTTACCATATGTTTTATGGTAAATGATACTTTCTCCGTTACTTTATTATTGCAACGAGTTGACTATTACACTGTTCACATACTCTCTTTTGACCATCTTTTGTGATTTATACATATGAAAAAATATAATCATGTGAGATCTTGTTAGATTCATCTCGAAATATACTTTCAAAATATCAACGTCTTATAATTTTTAAAAATAAAGAATTGAAGATATTAATAATCAAAGTTGTGCATTGCCAAGCGTGAAAGTCCAGATGTTGCAGTTATAAAAGAACGGAGGTAGTATAATGATATCTGTCTTTCCAACTTATAGGCATAGCTTCGTGAGTAAACCATTATATTTCTGTATTTTTACATTTGGCTTGCGCACCGGGAATCATCTAGAGTGCTTTTAGAGGAGCATTCAAAGATTCATGCATACACCGTTGCTCGATAATCCATGTTCTCAACATGTGTCTGTATTCAGTAAATTATTTGGCAAACCTATAATATAATACTAGTTCAATACATTCACTTTAGCAACTAAAAATAAAAAATAACGTTAATTTTGATTTGATGAGGGGGCCGTGTCTAAGAAAGCGCACTGTTTACTTTTGAGGCTAAATTTTAATATCATTCCTGTGACTTTTGGGAGTTGGCAGTTTTTTGTCCTTGTTAACTTTTTGATTTCGGTCCTTGACGGTTTTGCCCTTAGTCAAAGTAGCAATTTCAGTCCTGTAACTTTCATGGCATAAATGGTTTGGTACTAAAGGACATTCTGGGAATAAATGAATATATTGAATCAGCCACATAAGTCACGTTTCATGATGTACGTGTTGGCTTTACAATATCAATCACGTAATGTGACTTAGGGCTGGCAATTTCCGACACGACACGATAACCCGACACGAACACGTACGAAATTAATGGGTTAGTGTTTGGCCTTATCGTGTTCGTGTCCTTATCGTGTTGACACGATAAGGACACACTAATTTCGTGTCGTGTTCGTGTCGTGTTCGTGTAACACGATAACTTTCGTGTTCGTGTCGTGTCGTGTTCATGTAACCCGATACTATTTATATATTTTTAGCATTAATTTTATTATCATTTTAAATAGTTTAAATTTATTTCCTAATTTTTTTATTTGAATTTATCGATTCGTGTCGTATCGTGTCGTTATCGTGTCGTGTCAACACGAAAAATATCGTGTCATATCGTGTTCGTGTCGTGTCCGTGTTTCAACCTTTCGTGTCGTGTTTGTGTTGGTGTCGGGCATATACTTAACGGGTCGTGTTCGTGTTTGGCCTTATCGTGTCGTGTCGTTATCGTGCCGACCCGATAACGACCCGAAACGCACGAATTGCCAGCCCTAATGTGACATGACTATAACAATTATCTCAACCCATTGCTGTCTCATGATATTTTCCTTGTAACTGGACCACCTATGATGGAACATCTATGATGTTGATGATTTTGGAATTTCATCTCAGTTTTCCTTATGTATGAAGGCTGCGGCAGGGAAGGGCATCCGACGTAAACCTTTGCCCACTTTGTTCTTCGCATGAGTCTATAGTGCTAACGGATTTTAGACAATTAACTGACTCTATAATTTTCATGCCACCGATCCCAACATAGTTGGGATTAAGGTGCACTTGATGATGACGATTGAGTCGGCCACACCGGACTAAAATTGCACCGCATTGAAACTTGCGGAACTAAAATTGGAATAAACAGAATTTGCCAAATTTTTAAATTAAGCACTATTTTTTACATTTTTTTTATATTTTGCAGTGTACAAGCTTACTAGAAGTACATTGGGAACGAGCTCGTTTGATAGAGCGAGTCATTTTGGTAGTCTAGCTCGTAGAATGCGCAATAATGATAATGGATCAAACGATGCCGCATATCTTAAGGAACTCTATCATCGAAATGATCCAGAGGCAGTTATAAGGTTGTTCGAGGGTCAGCCTTCGCTGCATTCTAATCCATCGGCTCTTGCTGAATATGTCAAAGCCTTGGTTAAGGTTGATCGGCTTGATGAAAGCGAGCTGCTTAAGACATTGCACATAGGTAAGCACATGAGTTATTCCAGCTTTCGAAATTTTTTAACCAAGAGTTATGAATTGGCCTGTTCGGATAATAAATTTTGAGAACTGAGCTCCCTCACAAATGTGTTCCACCAGCTCCCTTTGATAGATTAGTTGTTAGGGACAATCACAAAATTGTAACCCTTGAGTAGGGCTGAATATCAAACCAAACTACTCGAATTGATTCTCGATTGGCAAAAGCTCATTTGAGTTCGATTCGTTAATATAACGAACCAAGCTTGAACACAAACTTTTATTTGGCAAAGTGTAAAACTCGTCTCAATTTGAAAAAAAAAATATAAAATGCATATAAAAAATCAAACTACTCGAGCTAGATTCGTGTTCAGTTCGATTAAAGCTCCGTGCAATCTCGGTTCAAATAATAATCAAATCAAGCTCTCACACAGTATTTAGAGCTCGATAGAATTTCAAACAAGCTTGAACAAACATGCATTCGTCTCATTTGGATTGATCTACAGTCCTATTCCTGAGATTTGGAGTAATTTGAAGAAGACGAAGATAAGTTTCAAATTTACAAGAAACCCCCTCGAGGCTTGATTCCGCCTTAATTAAAAATTTTATGAATGAAGGGGGGTTTCTGAAATGCTTTTTTCTTTTGACGGGAAAATATAAGAAATAAGAAATCAAACTTCGAGGTTCTTTTTGGTACTTTCAAAACTTCTCTGTTTTTTATAAGTACCCCAAACCCCGGGAGTGGTTTTGTAGTTATCCCTAGTAGATTTCAGATTTTAGGGACAATTACAAAATGGTACCAGTGAGGTTTGAAGTAACTAAAAAAAAATGATAAGTTCCAAATTTACAAGAAACCCCATGAGGCTTGATTCATATTAATTAATACTTTTTGAATGAAGCGGGGTTTTCTGAAATGCTCTCTTTCTTTTGAAGGGCGGAAATATAAGGAATAAGGAATCAAAACTTCAATTTTTTACGTAATTTTAGAACTTGTCCGTTTTTTTGTAGATACCCCAAATTTCAGGGTGGTTTTGTAATTATCTCTAGTATTAATTTGGGTTATGTTATTCTAAAAGTACCCTTGAGATCCATTGAAATTAAAAAAGAGACGCAGTTATCTTTAAAAATGACAAATTCCCCCGACATTTGTTTTAATTTTTCAAATTGTGCCCTCAAAAGGAGTATTTGTTAGGCGAATGAAAACTTCCTCAAGGGAGGTATTTGTAATATTGAAAGATAATTAGAGATTCTTTTTGTAATTTCACCTAAACATCAGGGGTGCTTTTTGTAATTATCCCTTTTAAAATATATCCCTTAGATACTACCATCTATATGGACTGGGACTCTTTTGCAGGGATGTCGGGAGCTGCTAGATCAGCATTGGGCGAAGAAAGTTATGGAGCACTCTCGGCCCTTAGAAATGTAGGGAAATCTTCGAAAGATGGAGTTCTTGGTACCGCAAGTACTCCTATACACATGGTGACTGCCGAGGGGGGGAATTTCAAGGAGCAATTGTGGCGAACGGTCCGTGCTTTGGGTATAGCGTTCCTCCTAATTTCAGGTGTTGGGGCACTGATTGAGGATAGAGGAATTGGTAAAGGTAATGATTTATCCTTGAGGCACACTTTTGTTGGACGATCCCCTTAAACTAAATCTTAAAAAAAAAAATGAAGAAGAATAGAAGACCTTAAAAAAAAAACTAAAAAAAAAAAACCCATAAAAACTAGAAAGCTCTAAGAAAAATAGAACAAAAAAACTGAAAAAATCCAAAGAAATGAAAAAAATTAAAATTTAAACTGTCATTTTCTATACAGTCTAACACAAGTGTTTGCCTATTTCTTTTCGTGGTATCGATTTATTTCTTCTTCTTTTTCCCTTTTTTTCCTGGCAATGTGATTCTTTTGCATTTCTCGCTAAAAATGAAGTACTTTTGCTTCTCGTCTTTTCTTGCTTTCTCAGGACTTGGTTTACATGAGGAAGTGCAACCCAGTATGGAATCTAATACGAAATTTAGCGATGTGAAGGGGGTCGACGAGGCGAAATCGGAATTGGAAGAAATCGTTCACTACCTTCGTGATCCTAAGGTAACTGCGTCACATGTCTCTATTATTTTCTGAACTCCTCTATGTTGTAAACATACTATAAGGGAAGAGAAATGCTGGGAATTACATGAATCTGCCTCTTTTTTTAGTTCGAGTCATAAACTCTTATATCTTAGATATGATAAGTTGTTTTGGGAGCTTATAAGATGTAAGACCTTATTATGAAAATATAAATTCTTGAAATGTTTGGATAAAATAAAATCTTGGAACCTTTTTTTTCTTTTTCTTTTTCGGGATCATACAAATTTTTCATTACCCAACGATCCAAAGCATGAAGTTACAGCAGATTACAGAAAAGAAGCAACCTATGTAACACGGACATGGACCTGGACACGAACACGGACACGGGGACAGGGAAAAGCTCCAAAAAGTAGGACTCGAACACGGCATATGACTCGGCAAATTAAATAATATAAAAAATATATATATAATTGTAGAATCAATCAATAGAAGCAGCATGCAGCAGCTAAGCTTTTATCATTTTTTTGCCAAAAAAAAGAAGAGAAAGTATGGAAGGGATGGGATTCGAATACACCTATCTAATCGGGCCTCTGGCAAAATAAAAGCGTGCAAATGAAAGACCGGCCGCCGCGATGAAAGTTACCTGCTGGCGATGCGTCGCGATCGGCGATTGATTCCATCGCGGTTGGAGGTGCGCGACCTAGGGTTCCGTCGCGGCGTCGCCTCTTTTGTGCGCTATTGGAGTTTCTTCTTTCCTTTTTGAGGTAGGTATGTCGCATCTCTGTTCTGTCCCGTTTTTAACAACAACAAAAATAAAATTCTAAAAAAAGGAGACCACGTCCATACCGAGTCCCTCGCGCGTCCACAAAGCCACGTCAACAGGACGCGGTCCGACCGCGTCGGCGGCGAGTCCGAGTCCAAAACGAACTGGACTCGGACACTCCCTGTCTAGGAGAGTCCGTGCTTCGGAGGAAGCAACCCAAGAAGACTTTCTTGTTAATTACAGTTTGTTGTTGAGATGGCTCAAATTAAAGGAATATTTTAAAATGTAAATTACACTAAATCCCCTGAACTATAGGATATTTTGCATTTTTGCCAGTAATCTCTTTTCTTTTATTGCACTTCAACTCATTAACTATGTTTCTTTTTTCTCTGTGCCGCCTCAGCTATCCGTGTTCTACCATTTCTGGGTTCAGAACTTTATTCATGAGCCAATCTCTATTTTTGTTTCAAATATTTGTCCATAACTCTTTTGTTAAACCAAAATCAACTAAAATTCATCACTCACCATGTTCAATAGGTCAAATCAAATGCCGAATTAACTCCCTATGCCCTCTATAGAGATAGCAAATATGTTCTAAAAACGAAAAATTATATTTATAATTCTTTTTAAAAATTGTGGGGTGGCCATTTCCCTACCTTCCCCTTCTAGAACTGCCCCTGATTTATCAAGTATACGTACGTAATTCTCATTTTAAGATATCATTTCATTGCAGCGTTTTACACGTCTTGGAGGCAAGCTTCCGAAAGGCGTTCTCCTAGTGGGTCCCCCTGGCACCGGAAAAACCATGTTAGCAAGAGCCATAGCTGGAGAAGCCGGTGTACCTTTCTTTTCGTGCAGTGGCAGTGAGTTCGAAGAGATGTTTGTCGGAGTTGGAGCACGTAGAGTGAGAGATCTCTTTGCCGCTGCCAAAAAAAGGTCGCCGTGTATAATTTTTATCGACGAGATTGACGCCATAGGAGGAAGCCGAAATCCAAAGGATCAACAATACATGAAGATGACTTTAAATCAATTGCTCGTTGAATTGGATGGATTTAAGCAGAATGAGGGGATTATTGTGGTTGCCGCGACCAATTTTCCAGAGTCGTTGGATAAGGCGCTGGTTAGACCTGGACGGTTTGACCGGCATATTGTTGTTCCGAATCCGGATGTGGAGGGACGGAGGCAGATATTAGAATCTCACATGTCGAAGGTAATTTTTTAGGATAAAAATGAGTGTTTTAATTGGTTACAGGACTGTTCTGCAAATTGCGCATGTTGCATTACCAAAAATTGAGATGTTTATATAGTGATACATAAATTCATCCTCTTTCAGGTTCTCAAAGCCGAGGACGTCGATCTCATGATCATTGCCAGAGGAACCCCCGGTTTCTCGGGCGCCGATCTCGCAAACCTCGTCAATGTCGCCGCCCTCAAAGCCGCCATGGACGGCGCCAAAGCTGTCACAATGTCCGACCTCGAGCACGCAAAGGACAAAATCATGATGGGTAGCGAACGCAAATCGGCCGTGATATCTCCCGAGTCCCGAAAACTAACCGCCTACCACGAGGGCGGCCACGCCCTCGTCGCCATACACACCGACGGCGCTCTACCTGTCCACAAAGCCACCATCATCCCCCGAGGAATGGCCCTTGGTATGGTTTCCCAATTGCCCGACAAAGACGAGACGAGCATCTCGCGCAAGCAGATGCTCGCCCGTCTTGATGTCTGCATGGGGGGACGGGTCGCCGAGGAGCTTATTTTTGGAGAGAGTGAGGTCACGTCGGGCGCGTCGAACGATCTGCAACAGGCGACGAGCTTGGCCCGAGCGATGGTTACGAAATACGGTATGAGCAAAAACGTCGGGGTCGTCACGCATAACTACGACGATAATGGTAAGAGCATGAGTACAGAGACGAGGCTACTAATCGAACAGGAAGTGAAGGAATTTCTCGAGAGGGCGTACAATAACGCGAAGTTTATCCTGACGACGCGTAACGCGGAGCTTCACACGCTCGCGAACGCGTTGCTCGAGCACGAGACGCTGACGGGGAGCCAGATCAAGAGCCTACTTGCACAGGAGAATAACCTCCAGCAAAGGCAACCTCAACAAATTGTCGCAACGCAAAGTAATCCGCCTTCTCCGCCCAATGCCGCCGCGGCAGCCGCTTCGGCGGCCGCAGCAGCCGCAGCAGCAGCGGCGGCGGCCACCAAGACGAAAGGAGTCGCACCGGTTGGGTCTTAAGCGTGCATAGTCAATCGCGGTCGCCGAGACGAAAGGCGTCGCGCCGGTGGGGTCTTAAGCCTGCGTAGTGGTGGAAAGTAATATTTTTCATGAGATATATACGGGTGGATTCTGCATCTGCTCGAATATGAAAATGTAAGTCGTTTTACATGCAAGCGCTCTATCTTTCCTTCCCCCCTATCAATCGGGAATAATAAACAGTTTAGAAATGTGCCGTTGATTAATGTGAGTTTTAGAAATGGATGTCAGATGAGTTCTTGATGTCCAAGTGTAATTGTTATTTGGTGAAAATGGGTATGAGACGAGATCCTATATCGCAGTTGGGTCGAATACACTTATTTTAGTGCTGTAGTTTTTTTTTTTTTTTTTTTTTTCGTTTTTACGGGTTCTGTTTCTTATTTCTTTTAATTTTTCGCAAGATTTTTTGAGTTTTTTCATTTAATTTAGTTGTGTGGGTATCCGTCCGTCTTACAGATCAAGATCCATTAGACGGTCTTACACTTATTTTGCAGTCCAGTGGAATAGTTGTTTAGAAAACTATTTACTATCAAATTTCTTTCATAATTTAGCCCCACCCAATAAGTAGAGGTCTTTTGTGAGACAATATATAGAAATTAAAAATTAACACAGTTAAACCTCGATAAATGAATATTAGATAAACGAATAACCTCGCTAAATGAATAATTTTTTTTGGTCCCAACTCTTTATAACATGTTCAAATTTTTTTCCGATAAATTTAGTTAATTTCGCTAAATGAATATTTTTCTCCGGTTCCGATCTTATTCATTTATCGAGGTTTTACTGTAATAGAATCAGTTAAATAAATATAAACATTTATAGTCATATTCTAGATACTTATTTAATAGATTGACACCAACTAATATAAAAGAAATTGTTGCAAGTTAAAAAATTTCACATCAATAAAGACGAGAACTAAATTATAACAAAATTTGAAAAAAAAAAATAAGAATTCAGAAATTTTATAATATACATAAATTTAAATTTAATCAGTTACATAAATTAAATGATAGTTATATTCTACGTCGTTATTTAATAAATTTTAAAAATCGAATAATGAGAAAGCATACCCAAAATATCTAATCGATTCATCGACTCGGATAACGAGTACGGATTTTTATGGAATAACCGAAAATTCCTGCCTTATATAAAAAAGGGGCTATGCTATCTTTTTATTTTTCAATAGTCATGATACAACTTCCTAGTAATTTCATAGCAAGTTCTCCAATTTTGTATAATTATTAGTTGACTTATAATATTTTCAATTTTTGTTATTTTGATTTTTAAATTCATTAAATAATTATCTGTCAAAATTCCAGTTTGATCCTCCAACAACGCAAAAATAATTTTCATTTGATGACTCGAGAGCAAGGTTTTTTCATAGAATTAACTTTATGGAATGGAGGAAAATAAATATACAAACTAGGGTGGAATTCGTCGATAATTTTTATACCGATATAATTTTTATAATAATAATTATTTTTATATATTAAAATTTTCATATTATTTTATTTATTAATTTATAGTGTTGGGAGCTGGGAACATAATCACGGAATAGTATGATGGTGAAAGGATCATATTCATAACATCATGTCTAGGTGTATCATCATTTCTTGACACAAACCAACCAGATTCAATGCATTTTGATTCTAATAAGTACCGTCTCCTTAACGTGACCGTATAAGTACGAGAATGCGATCTTGTATTATTGTAGACTACATAAAATAAATTATAATATAAACAAGTCAGATAAAATATAAAATAGATGTTGAGTAATTATATGGTAGAGAACTAATTACGTAATAGTGTATATAAAGTAAATAAAATAAGTAAATAATTAGAGTTAATTAACCAATAAATATTAATTAGTGTGTATTAATAATAATTAAAATGAGAATTGTTAGTGAAACCTAAATTAAATTATATTTACTGTATGTATTATAAAAGTCAATCTTTGAAAGAATAATGGAATAGAGAATCAGGAAATAAGAATTAGAGAAAAATTAAAATTTAGAAATCTTTGAGTGGAATTAATTGAAAATTATTATTTCATATAGGAATTGTTATTATCATATTACAATTTCCATAAAATATGGAAATAATTATTACTACTCTTTAAGAGTTACATATATTTTCCATATTATATGAGTTATTAAGAATTACATATATTAAATATTACTAATACAAATTAATCATATGTTATTATCTCATATTTTAGGCTCTAAACTTTTTATCTAATCTTTTGTATAACATGTACTTATTAATTTTTATGTTAAAATTATGATATTGATAATTATATATTTTCATAAAATATTAATATTTTTCCTTATAAATTTTATTCAATTACTAACCTTCTTTATTTAAATTTATTAAATATACAAGTGTTTTTCAATAATATAAAAGAAATTGTGGCAAGTTATTAAATCATTGTATAAAATGTGGAAAACGTAACAAAAATAAACCCCGAACTCTTATAAAACTATTTAAATTAAATAAAAGATATAAGTAACGTTTAAATGATCTGAATGATTTGTTACCAGCTTCAATCATAAATTTAATTAAATTTTATAAAATAAATTAACCATTAAATATTTCTTCAGTAGAAAAAAAAAATCACATTAATAAAGAAGAAAACAAAATTATAATAAAATTTGTAAAAAAAAATAAGAATTCAGAAATGTTATATACGATAAATTTTAAATTTAAATCAGTTACATAAACTAAATGATAGTTATATTCTACGTCGTTATTTAATAAATTTTAAAAATCGAATAATGAGAAAGCATACCCAAAGTATCTAATCGATTCATCGACTCGGATAACGAGTACGAATTTTTTATGAAATAACCGAAAATTCCAGCCTCAGTCCAACACAAACAACATAAAAAGGGGCAATGCTATCTTTTTATTTTTCAATAGTCATGATACAACTTTCTAGTAATTTCATAGCAAGTTCTCCAATTTTGTATAATTATTAGTTGACTTATAATATTTTCAATTTTTGTTATTTTGATTTTTAAATTAATTAAATAATTATCTGTCAAAATTCCAGTTTGATCCTCCAACAACGCAAAATTAATTTCCGTTTGATGGCTCGAGAGCAAGGTTTTTTCGTAGAATTAACTTTATCGAATGGAGAAAAATAAATATACAAACTAGTATGGAATCCGTCGATAATTTTTATACCGATATAATTTTTATAATAATAATTATTGTTATATATTAAAATTTTTATATTATTTCATTTATTAATTTATAGTGTTGGGAGCTGGGAACATACCTGAAAGGATCATATTCATAACATGATATCTATCTAGGTATATCATCATTTCTTGACACAAATCATATTCAATGCATTTTGATTCTAATAAGTACCGTCTCCTTAACGTGACCGTATCAGTACGGGAATGCGATCTTGTATTATTGTGGACTACATAAAATAAATTATAATATAAACAAGTCAGATAAAATATAAAATAGATGTTGAATAATTATATGGTGGATAACTAATTACGTAATAGTGTATATAAAGTAAATAAAATAAGTAAATAATTAGAGTTAATTAACCAATAAATATTAATTAATGTGTATTAATAATAATTAAAATGAGAATTGCAAGTGAAACCTAAATTAAATTATATTTACTGTATGTATTATAAAAGTCAATCTTTGAAAGAGTAATGGAAAATCAGGAAATAAGAAATAGAGAAAACTTAAAATTTAAAAATCTTTGAGTGGAATTAATTGAAAATTATTATTTCATATAGGAATTGTTATTATCATATTACAATTTCCATAAAATATGGAAATAATTATTACTACTTTTTAAGAGTTACATATATTTTCCATATTATATGAGTTATTAAGAATTACATATATTAAATATTACTAATACAAATTAATCATATGTTAATATATGATCATTTTATTAACTATCTTACATGTTCATTCTTAATTCACCACAAATTTACATATTTTAGGCTCTAAACTTTTTATCTAATCTAATTTTTGTATAACATGTACTTATTAATTTTTATGTTAAAATTATGATATTGATAATTATATATTTTCATAAAATATTAATATTTTTCCTTATAAATTTTATTCAATTACTAACCTCTTTATTTAAATTTATTAAATATACAAGTGTTTTTCAATAATAATGTATTTCGAAATTATGAAAAATTAGATTAATTGTGGGTATGCCATGTGGACAAAAAATGCTCTAAAATATATAAAGTAGATATCGTAAATATTTTTTATTAAAATTATTTTTTATAATAAAAACAGGAATACTATTTAACGTAATATTGATATTCGTAGAAGAGAATCCACGTCTATATCTGTATAATAATTCTCGAACTCGAATGTTAGAAAAATTGGACAATGTCCGCATGGGCAGCTCAACTGGTTCCTGGGTGGCAGATTGCTACAAGAAAAATTGGACAATAATGCCATATATAAATTTATTGTAATTCAATTTTCTACCTGAGAATTTAAATTAAAAATATTATTATGGCAAATCATTCCTATTAATGTTAACATAATTAATATTTTCTATATAATGAAACTATATACTGGTTTTTTCTTAAATAGAAAATAGTATAATTACTTTCGTAAACGTGGCATCACTGTTTCTTTATGACATTAATATTTTTTAATTAATTACATATTATAAATACGTTCAGCTGCAATAAAGAAGTTTATAGTTAAAAATACGAAGTATTTCAAAAGATATTTCAAAATTTTGAAAAAACATTTGAAAGTATTTACAAAGTTATAAGAACAATAAATATAATTATTTAGTTAATTTGATAAATATAATAATTGGATAAAAATTGCATAATTTTTTTTTTTTTTTTTTTTTTTTTGTAAATTCTGTATATTCTTAGATGTTCATTCGAATAAGTAGAATGATATATAATTGTATATAATGTTAAGAAATTAATTTAGAAAGGGTAATAATATTATCTGGGTATTTTTGATCGAATGATTGTCTCATACGAACAATGGTGTTTATTTTTAAAATGAGTTTCAAATAAATAAGAATATTATTATTTTTGTTAAACTAGATGTTCTCCGGTGCGATGCACCGCATGAGATATTCTCTTATTAGAAAATAATTTCTCGATCTCTAAATTTATTTTTGATAATCTTCGATATGAATATCATATTAGCGTAATATTAATAAAAGACTTATTGAGTGTATTATGGGGTGTAATATAATTTAAGAAAGAGTATTACATTAACGGAGTGTTAAGTCAATTAGTGTCCATTACATGAACAAATTTCCTGGACATACCGAAAAAAAGTAGGAACAAACTTTAGAGACGAAAGTAATATGTGATTAAGTCTTCATATATGTGTATGTGTGAAGTGTATGTTTTATTATTTTTAGTTATTATAATTAAATAAATATCATAATTTATTTTTTTATGTAAGTAATAAATGAGTTAATATACTTTTATTTTGCATCAATTAATTTTATTGAAAATAAATATTCATAGTTTTTATAATATAATTTTTTTGTGCAATCGGTCATTATTGTAAATCCATCAAATTTATTATATTAATATGGATGTCTAGTTGAAAACTGTGAAATAAAAATTAATTTGATATATTTTTCATTAAAAATAAATTTGATTTAAAAAATTATAAACATTTAAAATTTTAAGCTAACAAAAGAAAGGAAGAATTTTTTTATTGGTAGATGAGTGTAAGTTGTGGAATAAAACTCCCACAATACATATCTAGAATTTTTTTTAAAGAAATTTAAGGATAGATCTCTATATATAAACTATATTTTAAAATAAAAAACCAAAAAACTTATAGAGTGACATGTGTCACTACTCTCTTTTAATAGAAGTATAGATTTGAGTATGTACACTCATGAAAGGATAAGTATCCGACTCAATTTGATCGATATAGGGAAAAAGAATTACAAGTAATCTAAATATTTAGATAACAACCCTCCATCAATTAAGGCTCTAAACAATCGCATAACCCGCCTACTGCGAACTACGACCCTATTTATATGTTGTATGTTTTATTTAATTTTGGCGTTGCATCTTTTATATAACATAAATTCTGGCTAACTCGCACGGTTGTCTTTTGGTTGAATATCTACGTATTTCAGACGTAATGTTTGTCTGAGATGTTTATATACTTTGTATCAAGGTTGCGTTAATGTGTGTAATATAAATTATATTATATCATATGTAACGCCCCGACTTTCTAGGGGTAGTTATTGGGGAAAATAAATAAAAGGTAAATTTGACGAAGAATAACGCCTACAAAGTCGAGTCGCTATACTGACATAAATTAAATACCTTTAATTAAGGCAATAACACGTCATAGATACGAAATAAAATTTGCGTCGGAAGAATAAATTATAAATTGTTAATTTCTAACAAAAGTTTCCCCAAAAGAATCGAAACATTTGACATAAGAAAAACATCATTTAATAAATTTCATTCATATACCCTCTCGGCTCGCTCCTTCGTTCATCCGGCTCGGTTTAACCTGCGGGATCAATAAAGGTGGGGGTGAGTTTCCTTCCGCTCGTGGAAATCTCACTTATCACAGTAATATATAAGCTCATGGAAAATATAAAATGAATAATCTATCATATCTTTTCCTCAACATGAATACATACACACAATATTACGTATAACATGAATTTAGCACGCATAACACGAATATTGAGGTTGCGCAGATGTCCCCGCAACAACATGTAACATACACAAAATACCACATATAACATGAATCGAGCCCGCATGTGAATATTGAGGTTGCACAGGTGTCCCCGCAACAACATATATCTTAAGATAGTCTCTTTACACGTATACATGTGAGCCTGATTCACAACATGTATCGTCAATTTTTAAACATGAATTGAATATCACATATTGAATTGAATATCACATATACAATCCAATTAAGTGATAGTGAAAATTCTCACGAATAAATGATGCTGTCTGACTTGAATATGGAGATGCTCGACTCACAGTCCTAAGCCCGTAAATCCTCGATAAAGTCTACGTGTAATAATATTTTAATCATTATAAAATATTACGATATAATAATGGAAATTAAAATATATATGCATAAAATCGGACTAATTATTAATATTAATTGAAAGGTCAACATTTTAATGTCTTGGTCCAAAATGAGATCAATTGGAGGTTTTAAAATTGAGTGGTCAAATTGTAAGAGTTGAGAAGGTGTTCGGGTTAAAATCGAAGAATCATAAATCAAAATGGGTTTAAATTGAAGATACCGAATTTACGGAGTTAAATTGAAATGCGGGGAAAATGTGGCGCTTAAATCAAAAACCCTAATAAATGTTTCAAAATTAGTGTCATTAATACTCCCCAATCATTTTTAGGACTCAATCTTTCATTATATATGATAAATTGGTGCGCTCGATGTGATCGGCCACCAAGAATCGAAGTAACCGGACCTTGCTATGGCTTAGGACAGCTCGGCTTTTAGACTTCAACCGAATTTTGGGAAGAGACTTATAATGTTATATATTTTATATATATATATATATATATAAAACTTTTGTACTCTTGTTGCATGAGAATTCATTGGTTGGGGTAAAGTTTGGATAGATTCCAAAAGGGATGGAACAAATAATTTACAGCTATATACTTTGAGCACATGCCTCAATTATCTCTCACTATCAATGGGTGGACTTATATCCCATCACAACACATGAAAAATCTCCTTACCAAAAAAAAAAAAAAAAAAGAACACATGAAAAATCTAGTAGCAAAAGCCGAAATTTCTCGCTCTCTCAGGATCTCCACCTCCCGGCTCGATAGGGATTGGTGGAGGAATTAAATTATGGTGACTAACTACTACCAGGCTTATGAGCAGTCTTGCTACACATGAAAAATCTTGAATGTGTGTAAAGGCAAAGTTTTTTTTTTTAAAAATAAAAAATAAATAAAAAAAATAAACAAGAGATGGTTTGAAAAATTGGTTAGAGTAAAGATACTGCTTTTATATATTTCATTTTTAATCTTAATACTGCAAAATATTCGTTCATCAATCAAATATATTAAGCAAAATGACCACAAAAAATTATTTCTAGAGAGCACATTTGTTTGACAATAAAAACTAAATATCGGCATCCGAAAAATGTTGGAAAAATAAAGGAGATGTGGACAAAGTCTTGTCCAAAAGATAGACGTGAGTGGATGTGTGACTAGGCGCCTCTCGCGCACACACACACGTGCGAAAACTATCGGTATCCGAAGTATACATATACTATTATAACCAGTAGCGTATCTGGTGCACATTATATCTATATATTACTAATATCTTTGAAATATATGTGTTTTTAGAAGCTATATATTAAAAATTTAGGGATAACTAACTAATATTTGGATGAAGTTAATTTAGTACTCCCTCCATTTTTCTTTAGATGTCATTTGACTTTTTGACACACATTTTTAGGTGCTTTGACCGTATAGTTAAAATTATTATCTTTAAATATTTTTTTTGTGAATTAAAATTTAGATTGTATATTTTTATTTCAAAAAATAAAATTTAAAAAATGATAAATTTAACTACCCGGTCAAAACACCTAAAAATGTGTGTCAAAAAGTCAAACGATATTTAAAGAAAAATGGAGGGAGTAGTATTTAACAATGGTCTTGACCTATTGAGCAATATTTAGTGAGAAAAAAATTTTGTTTAAAGAAGGATTATGGGTAAATCTATAATATAAAGAATAACAGTATGTTTTGGTAGTGGTAGCATGCACCAAAAAATGTTATTGTACCTCTCTCTTACCTTTTTTTTGTGTTGAATTTAATAATAGTAAAATAATATTAAATCTTCAAACAACAATAATTTTAAAAAATAACCTTAGATTTAAATTAAATTAAAGGATAATTATTTTTCAAATTTTTCTTACGGAGATCTCTAATGGACTTTCGGCCGACCAGTTTTTCCGGCAGAGTCACCGCCGATCGAAGGCAGACCTCCGACGGCCTGTCAATTTTTTTTTTCGCCAGGCCCGCCGGCCAGCTTTCCAGTGGCCACCACCGGCGGCCGATAATTTTTTTTCAAGAGCTAGAGGTCTGTCGGCCGTCGATAGAATTTTAGAAACTAATATATTTTAATTCAATTATATCACCGCCGTACTATTATGACACGGGTTATCTTTAGTTTATAATATAAAGTACAATGATGTTTATTGGTCGTGTGCACCAGAAAACACTATTTTACCCCTCATATCCCCTACCATTTTTGTTGAATTTAATAATATCATCAAATGTTCAACAACAATAAACTTTCAAAAATTATCCTTAGAATATCAAATTAAAGGGATAACCATCTTTAAAAAGTTCTTTTTTAAAGGGATAAACGACGGGCCTCCGGCATGTTTCATGTCGGCAGGCCTGCTCTCCGGCGGGCCACCGCGGTCGCCGACAGACCTCCGTCGGCCCGTAGTTTCTTTTATGCCAGACCCACGGGCCACCGCCGGTGGCAGGCCACCGGCCAAATTCTTTTTTTAAATGACAGGTCCACCCGCGTGCTTTTCGACAGGGCTGCTGTGGTAAACTTTCTGTGGCCGATTAGTATTTTTTAGTCTTGACGGCAGGCTCGCTGATGTGCTTCCGACGATCGGATATTTTTTTTCTTTTCTTTTTTGCCTGTCATGCTTTTCGGCTCTCCATCAATTTCTTTTAGCAAGACAATCTCGTAGTTTAATTATTTTAATTCAATTCTGCCATCATTACCGTGCCATTATGACACCGTTTATCTCTAGTATTTAATAAAAAATAAAAAATGTCGATCTATAAAGTTCTGAATATGAAACACGGTAAATTAAGATTAAGATTCTTAAATTGTGGATAATTTCACAAATACACTCTAAAACACCCATTATATCATGCAACCAGGAACACCTAGCATGGAGTTAATTTTGACACGTATGATACATGGAGAGTGATATATATACATATCACGCTCAATATGGCCATGTAAGCCTCTGTTCTTTTCGAATTGAATTTAGTGAATTGAACTGAACTGAATTTTAATGAATTGAAGTGAATTAAATTGAACTGAACACTGCTCAACTCAACTGAACTGAACTGGCTCTTCTTTTGATGATGCATTATGTACTTTTAATGCGAAAATGGATATGGACCTTTTGAGTAACCTGAGTGAGATCGCTGCCCCCAAACTCATGAAGAAATTGGCAGATATACATTTCGCACGGGTTACCCAAACGGTTGAATCTACCTTTCGCCTATCTTCTCGACAGATGGCGTTATGGAATTCGCAAAAGGAGGACTACACTTCAGATTGGCTCAGAGTGGTTCCAATATCTGGTTTAGGACAGACTATGAACGCCAGGACTTACCGATGTGTGTTGTGCTATCGCGCTAGGTGTTCCCCTTTTTTCTTTTCAGATGTCGTGCTCAGCTTGTTCCAAGGTCTTTGCTGGGGATATTTATGGGGACCATGCTGTATCGTGCGCGGGTATTATTGGTATTAAACATCGGCATAATGTTGTGCGTGATGTTCTTGTTGACATATGTTCTCGGTCCGGGATTTCGACACGTAAGGAGGTTGATATTGGGCTTATTGGGGAAAGGGACAAACCCTTGACGCAAAGTGGCATGGTTGACTTTGTGTCGGGTCGTGCGGTGATTGAAGCCGCACAACTTAAACGCGTCAACTACGAGGCTAAATGCTCGGATATGGGATATTGGTTTCTCCCCTTTTCATTCTCTTCTTTTGGAGAACTTGAGAAGGACGCGGTGGCCTTACTAAAACGTATCCAAAGATTCTCGGTGACTCAAGACATTGGAGCACGTGCTGCTGCTCATATTTTTAGTAGGGTTAGCTTCGCTATAGCTAGAGGAGTGGGGGCTCAGATTGTTTCTCGGCTCCCCACTAATTTCTTGTAAACCCTATGAGTTTCTTATTTATAATGCTTTATTCTTGGGATGGCGGGCGTGACGTTTGCGTTGATCTTACAGGTTCGTCTCCTTTGACGCAATCGGGGTTGCTTGATTTTGTGCCAGGGCGTGCGGTTAGTGAGGCTGCACGACGTAAACGTGTCAAGTATGAGGTTAAATGCGCAGATATCGGATACGGGTTCCTCCCCTTTTCTTTTTCTTCTTTTGGAGAACTTGAGAAAGAGGCGGTAACCTTACTAAAGCGTATTAGACGTTTCTCCTTGACTCAAGACATTGAGGCTCGTGTTGCGGGTCATATTTTTAATCGTATTAGTTTTGCTATTGCTAGAGGAGTGAGGGCCCAGTTGATTTCTCGGCTTCCCACTAATTTCTTGTAAATCCTTTGAGTTTTTAATAAAGTGATGTTTTATAATAATAATAATAATAATAATAATAATACCACTTAACAATATGTACAACAACACTAAAATTAGTTATATCACAACAATAAAAAATAATAAGAACATTAACGGCAGGGATCCTCTGCAGTGGCTGCAGTCTGCAGAGGGCTGTGCAATCCCTTCCGTCCGATCACACACACCCGCATGGGTGTGTGTGTGTGTGTATGCCCCATCCGACGGACGATAGTGCACACCATGGTGCTGTGCACTGCAGGGGATCCGAACCCTAAGATTAATAACCTACAAAATATATAACACTATTGATAATATTGATATCAATAATAATAATAAAATTATTAATAATACTATAAATAATATATAATACTATTGATAATGATATTAATACTCATCATCATCATAATAAAACTAAATAACAATATACGTAATAATAAATATTTATATTACAATAGCATAAATAACAATAATAAGATTAATTTTAATAATAATAATATTGTATAATATTATTGATAATATTAATTAATACCAATAATGATACTCCTAGTAATTAATTTTATTAAAATATAATATATACAATAATAATTTATTATGTAGTCACCTTGTTAGGTGTTCCTGTGGTCCCACATAAAATTGCCCTATAAAACACTTGCATCAAAACACAACAATCGTTACACATTTCACCCAAACTCCCAAAAAATCAATAATAATTCATAATGTTACTAATATAAACCCCAAAATAAAAGGATAATACTCTCTCCATTCGTCAATCATGTGCATTATTTTGATCGGTACGAATTTTAATATCTTAGTTGATTTAGTTGGTAGGATGTGTAATGAGTAGAGTAAGAGGCCCATTTGTGGTAAAAAAATTTGCCAAAAATAAACAATGCACATAGGTTGCGAACGGACGGAAAAAAAAAATTATTGCACATAAGTAGCAGACGAAGGGAGTAATAAATAGTGGCGGATGTATATTGGGACATGGTGGTGCAGGTGCACCATCAAAATTTTACCAAAACGACGTGTTTTATCAAAACGACTTCGTTTCGATAAAAACGACGTCCTTTCGATTAAAATGACTTCGTTTCGACGTTGTTTTTATTAAAAAAAAAAGTGAAAAATTAAGATTTTTTTGTCGTCCGTTATTTTTTTTGGTGGCACGTCAATGCACCAGTAGTTTTCGGATGCTGGATCCGCCTATGATAATAAATCACAACCTAAATTAGTATTATTTGATTAATTATTAAACATGAAAAAGAAGCACAAATTAATTTGACCAAAATGCCCATTCAAAACCAAACCATGACACCAAAATAGATGCATCACATGCACATTTTAATTCCCATCGAAGCTTTTGACCATTTCCCACTACACCTCTTGGCCCAAAAAACTTATTACCAAACGCCCCTCCTAAATCAACTATTTCATTTCTCCACCCCGTCATCCCAACCCCACTACTAAACAAAAATTACAAAACAAGTCCCTGAAAAACCCAAAAAACAACTTTACCTCCACTACACAGTACTCCACCCAACTCAACTCAACTCCCCCTTCCAATCATATCTTTGTACCTAATAATCGAATCCAACCTCTGAAGCTTAAGCTGTTGCTTAAATCTATGGATGAAATCATCAGCTTTTGCATCCACCTCTTGGTCACCCTCCGCCACTCTAGCCTTCTCCCTCACCGTCGCCGGCCGCCGCGCCTCCACGATTTTCTCCTCCTCAAAATGCCCAAACGCCGATTTCAAACTCGCCGATTTCCTCATTCTCGCCGGAAGCTTCACCGGAACCTCTCCCGAAGATGGCTCGGTCTCCGACTTAGTCCTGCCGACGCCACCGCCCGCCAGCTGGCTGTAAACCTCGTCCATGCTCCGACCCGCCGCCTCGTTTTCTCCAACCTTCTCTTCTCGGGCCTGCTCAAAATCATCCAAGCCCGAATCTTTTCCCACGAAGACGAACTGGGCCCGCGATTTCTCAGGATTTTGCTCGTGGGTTCGTCCGAAAATGGATTTTGAACCCTGCAACTGTAACATCAGATGATTTTTTGTATCGAGATTCTGAGAGGAGTCCACAGGGCCGAAAAGGGTGTCCGAATCTGGGGTCTGTTTGTAAACAGACGAAACTTGGGGGTCCTGAGAGTAAAAATTCATGGATTTCAGGCGCTGTAGGAGAGGAAGAACTGAGGGTGATGATCTGGTAGCAACGTTGGGATGAGGAGGGTGATGGATTCCATTTCCATTTTGTTTTTTGTTGGCAAAGATTGAAGTGAGAGCAATTGTGCCTATCATGAGATTGAGGAGTACGAAGAAAACAGCAGGTGTGAACCAGCTGTTCATTGATGCCCATATTGAAGAAGGTATTTCAGACCAAGATTCTTCAGACATTTTTTTTTTTTTTTTTTTGCTTAAGGTTTCTTTCTTTGGAAAGGAAAGAAAACAAGAAAAAGGACCTTTGGTTCTTTAGGTTGCTACTCTGATGCAGAGAGATGAGAGAGAGAGAGAGAGAGAGAGAGAGAGAGAGAGAGAGAGAGAGGATGAAAATGAATGTGGGTAGGGGTTGTTGATGTAAACGATGGATGGTTTCGTTTTTTTTTTTTTTTTTAATTTTCTTTATTTAATCATAGGGAATCTTCAGCCACTAACATTTGAACATTTCAATAAATAGTACTCTTGACTATGGAGCATCTCCCCAATTTAACGTATACAATTCGATAAATTAATATTCGATAAACGAATAACCTCGTCAAATAAATGATTTTTTCAGATTCCAACTCTTTATAATATGTTCAAATTTTCTTTCGATAAATGAATAATTTCACTAAATATTTTTCTCTGGTTCCGATCATATTCATTTATCGAGATTTTACTGTAGTTTGCAAATTATCGAGTAGGGGTGTGCATGGTACGGTAGGGTACGGTTTTAGGGTAAAATCGATATTGTACCAAATATATTCGGTTTATTATGATTTAATACCATAAACATACGGGTTTTTTCGGTTTGGTAGTTCGGTATTTCGGGTTTTTTCAATTTTTCTACTTGATACTTGATAGTATTAATAAGACAAAAATACTCGAATAAATTAATTCAACAAGATACCATAAATAGTTGATCCAAATTAATAGCTAAACCAAAAAAAAATCACACTAACCTTAAAACATTAATTAATATTTAATGTCCAAGTTTTCACCGACTATTTTGGAGGAACAGAAAAAAAAATAAAATAAAATAAAAAGACAAACAAGTGTCTTGAACTTCAATAAATTTGTTATACTTTTATATTCAGGTGAGTCTGTAACTAATATATATATATATATTATAATAAATATATTTAATATAAATAACGGTATGGTACGGCTTTTTTTTTCAAATACCATACCGTTACTGAAGTTTCGATTTTATCAAATATAAAAACCATATATATCGGTTTAACCGGTTTATCGGTTTTTTTGGTACGGTTTTTACGGTGCGGTGCGGTTTTTCGATTTAATCGGGGGTTTTTTTTGCACACCCCTATTATCGAGAATTAAGTTTGGCTTTGCTCTTAAGGCAGTGTCCCGAGATAAAATCTTAATCGAGGATCGGACACAGTAAGCGCGGTCTTATTATCCAAATAGAGGATCACGAGTCGAATAGGTAATGTTGGGAAATTTACCTTTAGATCGGGATGAGGTAGAGCTCCTGGATATATATTACAAGTGTTTTGATAAATATATAATAAAAGTTTAAAAAAAAAAGAATAAAAATTGAAGTTGTATTGAAATTTAGAGTGTTAAGAAATTAGTTGCAGCTTTATTAATAAGTTTGGACAACTACTTCTCTATAAATCTAGCTGTTACTCAAAGCAATTTTTTAGGGCTGAGATTTTTACCTGAAGAACCGAATTTTAATAAGAATCGAACCGAAAAAATCGGTTTCGGTTCCGATTTTTTTTATTATTAACCGGTTTCGGTTCTTAATTCGGTTCCTTTTTAATAATTCGGTTCCGGTTCCGGTTCCTGTTCCTATTTTATGATGTTAGAAAAAACCGGTTTGGAACCGATTCTATATATATTTTATATATATAATAATAAAAATAACATTATATATAATTTTTACATAATATAGGTATTAAATAAAGCAAATTAAATGTATTTTGTTCAAAATATTACACATTAAATTCGATTTCTACTTAAAATTCATTTTTTTTTTACAAAATTCGGTTTTTTTGCACAATTCGGTTCCTAAACGAACCGAAAAACCCGGCTTTTACACATTAAATTCGGTTCCGGTTCCTAATTCGGTTCCTGAAGAAAAAATGATTTTTTCGGTTTCGGTTCCTAATTCGGTTCCTGAAAAAAGTGGTTAAAACCCGAACCGGTTTATGTATTTAAAAACCGGTTCCGGTTTTTTAATTTTTTTACCAAGAACCGAACCGGTTCCAGACCTACAATTTTTCAAGTTTTAAGAAGAGCAGTTTCGCATTTATCGAACACTAATTTTGATTGAGAAGAATGGGAAATCTACTTTTAGAGGATGAGAAACTACGGGCCTTCAAAAATATCCGATATTCGATATTCGATCCGAAATATTCGAAAATCTGAAGTTTGGATATTCGGAACTTCGGATTCGGATATCGGATAGTACTTTTCACAAAAATCGGATATTCCGGATATTCGAAATATCCAAAAAATCCTAAAAATTTTATTTTTTTATATTTTAAATAATAGAAGGTATTCGGATATCTGATATCCATATCCGAATTTTTTTCGAATATTCGTATATCCGATATCCGAATTCAAATATTTTTTTCGAATATAAGGATATTCGAATATAATTCATATTTTTTTCCGGATATCGGATATCAAAATCTACTATCCGAATTTTTGGATATTCAAAATTTTGGATATCCGAATTCCCGATATCCGGTTTTGAACACTCCTAGAGAAAACTGTCAAACGGGATCCGAGTATTATTTGTGTAATATATCTATATTTACCACCCTTTTTACTCTATGTTCTTACTTGAAAATTCTACTTTGATTGAGTTATATTTTATTTTTTAAGTCAATTTAAGAAATTTACAATTCACTTTGAACTACTTTGATCTTGAAACTTCTAACTTCAAGAATAACTCAATTGACTCACTATGCATTATATGTGTGATTTCTATGATTCACTACCTAAATAAGAGAAAGCGAAAAATATATCTTCTTATCGATTCTAATTACTAATAAAATTAGGACCTTCAGTCGATTTGTAAGCAAAACTAAATCTTTTTCAAAATTGACAAGAAAACATACTATATTTTTTATGCTCACGAAATGACCAACCACTAAAAACCCAGCGAACCGTTGATCGACATGACGGCTTGTTACTTGAACATTCGTAAGATATTCTTCGTGAAAAACACTCTTACGCTCAAGTCAGACGACGGTTATTCCGTAAGGATAAACAATATACTACATGTATATGTAAAAGTATGATGAAGAACAAAACATGATATTCCTTTTATGTTGGAGAGACTCGCTCTCAATGATGGCCTTATCTGATTCTCTCAAATTCCTAAATTTTAGGGGTAAATAGTCTCCTTATTTTCGATAATTCTTAAGAAGGAAACTTTATCAAGAGACAAACGTGAAAACACATGCCCGGACCAAGGATTTGGTGAGCTCTTTCAGCTCGGACAAAGGAGAGAACACATGCCCTCTGGAGGTCTTCCCGAGCTGTTGGAGCTGACCTATGGTAGCAAAGAACTCTAGCCGAACTGACTTAGGTGGGACAACCACTAGTCGGTCGGGCTAGAATTTCGGTCCTCCATCCCGCTAGGCAAGAGACGTGCGCGATGCCATATCACTTTTATAATAACAATTAACAGGGCATCTCTTGCGAACATTCCCATATGACTTTTTTTTTTTATCTACATTACTTTTTTGGAAAATATAAATAATTTGATTTTTTGCTTTGTTTTTATGGAATATTTTGATTTGGGAATTAAATTGAACCAGGACACATTACATTATCTAATATATATTATAAAAAATATAATAATATAATCACATCAAAATAATTACAAGAATAAAGACTTGAGATGGTATTCACATGTAATATATCAAGTAATCAAGCTGGCACTTGCAAGTGTATAAATGCAATAGACTTTACTAGAAGTTGAGACATTAGAACGGGATATTATTCCAGGTAAGCAAACTATTAGTTACAAGTACCAAATACGTCGGTGTCGTAACTATTTTTTTGTATTAAATTATGTAATTAATTTTTAAATATTATATAAATATATAAAGAATCCTTACTAATAAAACTTGGTATAATTAGATCCTCGCAGCGCAGCAAAGATGGTGTCACAACCGCCGATCGTTAGACGGACATACACACACACACCCGTGCGGTGTGTAATCTAACGGCTTACAGCGGCATGCACTACGCCTTGTAGATGATCCCGCTCTCTATTTGAATACAATCAATAAAATATATGCAAAAATGATATGTTTTATATGATTTTGGATTTTAGTTTGATTTATTTATTGTTGAATAGCTTTGTATACCATATACTCCCTCCCTCCATTAAAGGTGTTTTATTAAGCTATAAAGTGCTTTCTAAGTGGTGAAATGGATCCACCATTACCAATATGAAATAGAGGTAATACAATCAAATAGTCACTTTGACTAGGTGGACTACAATATTTGTCAAGAAACTTTATATGGACAAATTCTAGTCAATTTGAGTGTTTTTGAACCATTTTATCCTTACTTTTCACTTTTCCCCTATTTTTTCTTTATTTTTTCCTATTCTTTTTTCTTCATTTATTTTCCATATTCTCTTTTCTCTTTTTCCCTCTCTTTTTTTCTCTCTCTTTCTTGACAAATATTATCTCAACTCTTCATTTCTTCATTTTTCTCTTTTCTCTCTTTTCTCTCTCTTTCTTCTTCACCTTTTTTTCTTGCTTCTTTTTTCTTCTTCATTTTTTTTTCTTTTCCCTTTTCTGATTTCGCGACTTGAAGTCGATTTTGAGGTATTGTTTTGTATTTATAGATTTTTAAGTTTAAAAATATGTACATCGCACTGATATGAAATATTGAATTCGTAACATAGAATTATGACAAACTGATACGAATTCATAAAATCGTAACATGGAATTATGAAAAAGTGATATTAAATCATAAATTCGTAATAGAGAAACAAGGCATATTTATATGAACCGTAAAATTCGTAACATAGAATAATGACAAACTGATACGAAATCGTAAATTCGTAAGAGAGAAACAAGTCATGTTGATACGAAATAAAAAAATTATAATTCGTAATAGAGAAACAAGTCATGATGTAATGGAGCGCTTTTTCGGATCTTGAGACGATATCGGGGAGTTTCATGAAGGCTTCAAGTATTGATTTCAGTGGATATCCTTTACTGTGTTCTCCCCACCAGTTAGCATAATCCGGTGGTCTTCTGATGCCAGATTCTTTCGACTAAAAGTTCATTTATTCTACAATAAACAAACAATAAAATCAAATCAATAATTCGGAATATGTAAATAATATTACGAACCAGCAAATTATGTTACAAAATTATAATTCGTAACGCAGTTACAAAACACAACCTGTTACGATTTTACAATTTCGTAACTGATCAGAATTAATTACGGCGTAACAAGAATTCACAACAAAAGCAAAGGAGTACAATGTTACGAAATTCGTATCAACAATAAGTGTTACGAAATTATACTTCTTAACCGGGTTAAAAAACAGGACAAAAATATGTACATCGCACAAATGTATTACGAAATTTAAATTTCGTAACTTCGTAACAACATCTCACACGGCAGAATTAGTTATGAATTTCGAAATTCATAACATATGTTAGGAAATTGATAAATATTTGTTACGGAATACGAAATTCGTAACGGCATAATTAATAGTGTTACTGAATCTCACAAAAAAACAATAAGCTTAAAAATGACCATACGAATTACGAAATTCTTAACAGGATACAAAATATCCAATACGAAATTCTAATTCGTAACAAAGTTACAACCTTATTATGAAAATCACATTTCGTATTACTTATTCTTGCTTTTCGTATCATTACTCCAAATATGTTACGAAATTTAAATTTCGTAACTTCATAACCAGATCTCACACAACAAAATTAGTTAGGAATTTCGAAATTCGTAACATCTGTTACGAAATTGGTAATATTTGTTACGAAATACGAATTTCATAACAACATAATTAACAGTGTTACTAAATCGCATAAAAAACCCAATAAGCATAAAAATGACGATACCAAATATGAATTTCCTAACAAGGATACAAAATATCAAATACGAAATTCTAAATTCGTAACAGAGTTATAACCTTATTATGAAAATCACATTTCGTATTATTTATTCTTGCTTTTCGTACCATTACTTCAATACGAAAATGTAAAATCGTATCAGAATATTCAATACAAAATTGAATTTTTCGTAACATGTGTAACAGATCTGAGAAAAACAGGCGATAATAACAAGATTCGTATGAATTCACCTATCAGTTCAACCACAAATCATATCAATCACCAATCGCAACAGTTACGAATTCGTAACATGTATACCAAATCTCCAATACGAAAATTTCAAATCGGCACAAATGTGTTATGAATTCGAATTTCGTAACTTCATACTGATAAGAAATGATAAAATCTTAACAGTAAATCAAGGCATAGTGATACGAAATGACAATATTGTAACATGGTAACCCAGTACGAAATCAATAAATCGTAACAACTGTAAATTCGTAACCACGTATGCAAACATACGAAAAACTAGATCTAAAACACCAATACATATAAATCGGTCAGAAATCACCCCAAATATACCATGAATCACCAGGAATCATATGAAAAGTTATAAATCATCAAAAATAAATACGAAAATAACATTATTTCAAGCTAGATCTAGGATTTTTCTAGAGAGAGAAAGATGTAGAAAGAGAAATAAAATCGAAAGAGAGAGTAGGGAAGATCCGGAACCTTGAGTTATGTCGAGAATATTACAAGTTTCATGGTGGTTTGTGGGGTAGCAGCGACGACGATGATTTCCGGCGAGATTTTGAATATTTTTAGATAGAGAAAGAGAAAGAAATGGAGAGAGAAAGATGAGAGGAGAGGAGAAAGTGAAGGGTGGAATGAAAAGATGAAAAGAGATGGGAGAGAGAAAAAAGGATGAGATAGAAAACGGAGAGTAGAAAGGTGAAAAGAGAGGAGAGAGAAAAATAATAAATGAAAAGTAAATGATGAGATAAAAGTAGGTGGGTTGAAGGGTAAAATCGTCCACAAGTTGTAAAATTGGCTAGAATTTGACAATATTAAGTTGCATGACATAATTTCTAGTCTAAGGGGCTGTTTACTTGTGACTTAATCAGCTTAATGGGTAAAATGTCTTATTCGCTTAGACGTTTGGATGTGTTTACTTATGGCCTAATGACTTATTCGCGCAGACAAAAATGACTTATTCATTAAGCACGAAAAGGGGTGTTGTCCCCATTAAGACAAAAAAATGAGTCCCCTACCCGTAATTGAAAACCACACATTTATATATACAATATAAATAATTTAGGACAAACAAATGACTCTCCTGTCCTTATTATATATACTCATTTATATATACAATATAAAAAATTTAGGTTTTAATATAAATGAATGTAATATATATTATTCATATAAAAATAATATACATTACTAATTTATATAGAATATTTGTTACTATATATTATTGTATAAATAAACTTTTGTATCTACAAAATATCATATATATTATGAATATATAAATAAATATTATATATTACTTATATATTAACATTTACTCATATGTATAATATTTATTATATATATTCTTATCTATTTAAAATATATTTCTATATATAAATATATATTGTATATTATATGTATTATTTATATAGGTATTAAATATTTTATATATTACTTACATACAAAATTGAATCACTTATGTATAATATGTTGTTTAAATTTAAATAATATATATATATATATATATATATATATAAGCTGAGTCAAATTTGATTTTTCAATAATATTTAAATTTGTCTATTTTGTGTTTGAATTTGGCTACTTTGTGTTTGACTTGATTTCTTTGTATTTGAAATTGAATTTTTAAGTACTTTATGAATTTATGTCTTGATTTTTGGATTATATCATTTATATTGTTTAAAAATTATAAAACAACTTATAATTCATATTCAGGGGTAAATCGGCCATTTCTGTTATTCAGACAGTTTATTCAGATTAAAAAGTAAACAACAGCATCAATTATCCAGATAGACATATTTACCCAGACGGACAAATTTATTCAGACAGACACAATTTCCCCAGACAGACAAATTTGGTAAACAATCTCTAATAGGTCCATGTGGCTACATTCCTACTTTTCTATATTAAATATATAGAATTTATTGTATTGAGAGGTATGTACGACCTTTGTGTTTGGAGAACCTTTTTAAGTTTGGTGAATGTAATGTCTTTTGTGTTTACATTTTGAATCTTCAAGGTAGTTTCTTTTGCTGCTAAATAACCATTAAATTTAAATAAAAAAACTAATATGATGGCACCTTAGTGGGCGGGCAATTTTTAACGCTTAGTTCCCAAGTTTTAATAAAAGAAAAAAAGAAATGAAAAGAAAGTCAGGAGAGAAAAAAAAAAGAGAAAGGAAAGTGAAAGAAAATTGTATTTTGTATTCTCGAGTCGTAAGGAATTGAAAGGAAAATTAATCATTTTGTTCTTTTCTCTTCAAATCCTTTTAAATCGGAATGAAAGTTAGGAGAAAAAGTTTTCCTTCCATTTCTTCCCGTTTCTTTTCATTAAAACACTCAGGAACACCAAATATTTTTTCTTTCTTCTTATTTCCATCAATTTCCCCTCTTTTCTATCGTTAAGTTAAACTTGGAAACTAAGCGTAAATTTACATTCTCAAATTATCCTATTAGGGAAAAAAAAAACATACCAGAAGGTGGATACAAAAAAATATCCGACCACCAGCAAAATTGCTCATCCATTAGAGGTCTGTCGGAGAACGGCCAAAAAAAAAATAGACCGACGACCGAACGAAAACTATGGCCTGTTTTGGAAGTCCATCAGCGCATCAGAGACGGCAAGAGGAAAACAGATCGGGGGACCAACAAATAAACTTGTCGGTCGTCGGCCGGAGGCCTGTAGAGATGGCCGGAAAAAAGAAACAGACCGGTCGCCTTGAAGTTCGCCAGAGGTCAGTCAGATGCGGCGACAGTGATAGTGGAAATGAAAGTCAAGAAGATTAATTGTCCTTTTAATTTAATATTGCACGACTACTTTTAGAAATTTATTAGTTTTGAACTTTCATTATTAATCTTAATACAAAATTAGTACGTCATTGTTTATTATAAAAATTCTATTAGTTCTAAATTTCGATGATCATAATCAATTTGTTGGTAATTTAATAAATAAAATACATAGATAAATATAATACTACCTACAAATCAGTGTTTTTAATCGCGCTGATTAGCGCGCGACGTAGCGCGTTTTTGCGCAATTTTTTCAGAAAACGCGTCGTAGCGCGCTGCTATTTTCGATCGCCCCTGTTTTGCGTGCGCTATTTGCTGCGCTGACAGCGAAAGCGCGCGATAGCCCACGCCATAAGCGCTTTAGCGCTGAATACCTGTGCTATTTGGGACACTGAGCAAAATTAGGGTTTAGAGACTTATGTGGCGGCGCGCTCTATTTCACTATCTATAAGTATTAGGGGCCTCCTCTATTTCACTATCTATTTCACTGAGCAAAAAAACTTCACGGGCCAGCAGAAAAAAAAATTTCGGGGCCAAAAAAAAAAAATTAACCTCCTAGGTTTCAGGTTTCAAAAAAAAAAAACCTCCCAGGTTTCGGGTTTCATAAAAAAAAAAACTTTACGGGCCAGCAGAACTGACCTATCACTTATTACATCTCATTTTATATATAATAGGTCGGGGCAAGGAGAAGCAAATGAGAGTTGTTGGACTTGTTGATGAAGATGTGGAGATTGAAGAGCATGTTGGTGTAGACCCGCAAATCTTTGATAGTGCGATTTTCTCAAAATACAAACTCTTGATGATGATGAGAGTGATATCATATTGGATGAGAACGACTACTACTAAAAATTAGAATTTTGAAGTGTTTCTAGAATTGAATGTTTTCATGTTGTGACTTATTTAAGTTTGTTATTTTGGATTATTATTGTTCTAAGTTGTTTTGTTTATTTGAAATTGTTTCATGGCTATTTTACTTTGGTTATTTACCTATTGATCTTACACAATAATAATTATTTTATTTTTTCACTTAAAAATGTCATGTTCGAATTACCGCTATGCGCTACGCTATTTTGCGCGACGCAATTCTTTACAAAAACACTACAGACCTAAGCAACGCAACTGAAAACACTGCTGCAAACAGAAAAACTCCATTAAAAAATTAGTTACTTTTAAAATCAAAAGATAGTAATTGGTGCATTGCAATTATTATTTGATATTTGTATTTATTAGATAAATTATCCCATTAACACAACTCCCTAAGTACAAATTATAACTTTAGAAAGATATAAATAGGATATTTATCATTTTTTATAAAAACTATTTATTCTAATTTAATACAGTAAAATCTCTCTAAAGTCATATTCTCGAGAATATAAAAAAAGATTCCTAAATGGAGGTTATTCCTTGGGAACATAAAAAAATAATCCTAAATAGAGTTTTAAGAAAATATTTTTTTAAATTTTAAAGTGCATGTATAATATATAAATATTATAATTAATTGATACATGTATGTAATATGTTGTAAACTTATGAATAGGCAAGAAAATTATTTATGCTTTAACCGATGAAGAAATCATTGAAGGAATTAGGCAAGAAAATGAGGAAAATAATCCGGAGGATGATAGCATAGAAGTACAAAAAAATCTATGTGAAGAGGCTTTAAGCTTACTCGACAAGTTGGAAATGTTTTGGTTTCAACAAGAAGGTGGTCATTTGGACGAGCTAATGGGCACACGCAAATTGAAGGATATGGTTACAACACAAAAGATTAAATCTTTGTCACAATCAATCTTGAAAAAGTATTTTAGATCAACTTAAATCTATTGTAAAAATTATATATATATATATATATGTATTTTATTATGATTTATTCATAAATGGATGTGTATTTTCTTATGTTGGGATTTAAAAATATATGAATTATGACCATATGAAGCTTATTCCAAATTATAACTAGTCTCAAGTTGGGACCATAAATTTTTATTTCTAAATAGAGTTTATTCCTTAAAAGGTTTTAATGTATAAGACTTTAATTATATAAATAATTTTCTAATTAAATCAGAATATACCTAATCATCTAATTTATTAAGTAAATTTTTTCAGTCTAATTTAATGTTTGGATCTCGATGAGGATACGTGTCGATAGTGGGTGGAAGATTTTGCCAGAAAATGGACAAAAGAGACGTGGTGAAGAGAGAGAAAGAGAAGGAGAGAGAAAATAAATATAAAAATGATTATATGTTGGATTTTAAAACAGGTGGTTTTAGTGATAAAGACAGCACAGCGAAAACAGGTGAGCCATAGATTTTTCTCAACAGCCTTCTCTCTCTCTCATCTCTCTCTCTCTCTCTCTCTCTCTCTCTCTCTCTCTCTCTCTCTCATGAACAGTGTAACTCATAAACTTCAGAAGAGTTTTTTTTTTGGCTTTGTTAATATTTATTTAAAATTTATATAACATTGTTTGAATTAATATTTTTTATAAAAAAATAGTAATTCAGTGGAAAAAAAATGAAAATGTATGAATAAAAAACTTGTACATACATTTATTAAAGTAACCACAAACAAAACTTTATTAATTCATTAAAGTGGAGTCTCCTAGGGTAAATATTACCTGCATCCCATAAGCACATAACAAGATGTCCATGTTGCTATATTTAAAGTGATATATATATATATATATATTATATAATTTTGACTTTAATGTAAATATGACAAATATTGTATAAATATGATTATTGTATATGTATAACAAGAAGAGCATATTATTAGGTGTTTTTGGGATGCGGGATACGGATCCTGCTCTTCAAATAGATATGTACATTATTGGATCAATGTGGTATATTAAATTCAGGAGTATATTTGGTAGTTCAGTACGAGTTTGTAGCCGGGAGGTTATGTCGACGAATGAATTTAACCGAGCTCAAAGGTGGTTCTTGCTCGAGCTCGCCTACAAAAATAGCTTGTCTCGAGCTCGATAAATTTATACTTCATCTATTTATTTCTAATTGCATCACTTCACTATATTGCATTATTCATATATTAATGCTGGATCGTACGTTATCTATTAATATAAAAAATAATTTAGCAATTAAGATCTTGAATTTATCTTAACTTATATTTTAAAATATTATTATGGGTAATATTTGCGAATATAGAGTTGCAAATTTGAAAAAGTAAAGTAATTACATACTAACTCCAAGTCCGAATCAGATAGATCTCATACTAAAATAAAATTTTGAGCCCGAATCATATTTTACAAACTTATACTCCCTCTGTCCCACCCATCTTGAGCATTTGCTTTTCGGCACGAGATTTAAGAAAAGCTGAAAAGTAGTGTGTAAAGTGATGGTATGAATATATATTATTTAAAGTTGTGAGAGATAAAAGTGTCTTGAAAAGGAAATAACTAAGTATCTTTGGACGGCCTAAAAATAGAATTATAAACATAAAAGAATATTATAAAGTATTATATATATATATGGATTGGTTCAAATTTATGAATCATTATTATTATTTATATTATATATTATTATCGTGTATGTTAGTATTACCATTTTTATTATTACTCTTTTTGTTATTGTAATATAATAATAAGTAAGTTTTACTGTTGTAAGCATTATATTGTTATAGATTAATTACTAGGAGTATTATGTTTGATATTAATTAATATTACAAACAATGTTCTATATAATAGTTCTTATATATTAATGTTAATTATTATTATTTTTGTTTTGTTGTAATATAAATAATAATTATCATTATTTTACATATTATTACAAATGATTTTATTATTAATTACTTTTACTATTATTAATGCCAATATCATCAATCAATTTCATATAATTTGTAGTATTTTTAATAAGAGAGAAGACATGGACTAGCCAAATAGCTTAGTAAATTTTAATATTTGTCATGCAACTTAGTTTGTACAAATTATAGCAAAAAAGAACAAATTCGGACCAATTTACCATCACCCCCTTATTTCTTTCTCCCCGTGCCTCTCTCTCTCTTTCTTTCTCTCCCCCCAGTCTCTCTCATTCCCCCCCACCCCCCACGTCTCTCTCTTCTCTTTCCTCTCTCCTCTCTCTCAATCCCTCCCTTCCCATCGAATGGCCGCGTCACCCATCACCGTCGTCGACCATGTTCTCAGGTGACCATCATGGCTCTCACAACCATCTTCATACCTCGCCGGAATCTAGCTATTTTCGGAGCCGACTTCGCCGGAGTTCCAGTTCTTTCCGAATCTTCCCTACTCTGAATCTTCCCTACGACCGCCAGCAGCTCCGACGACCGCCAGCAGCTCCGAATCTTCCCTACTCTCTCATTCGATTTTATTTCTCTTTCTCCGACTTTCTCTCTCTAGAAAAATCCTAGATCTATCTTGAAATAATGTTATTTTTGTATTTGTTTTTGATGATTTACAAGTTTTCATATGATTTCTGGTGATTTGTGGTATATTTGGAGTGATTCAGATCGATTTGTATGTATTGGTGTTTTAGATCTAGTTTTTGGCAAGTTTGCATACGTGGTTACGAATTTACAGTTGGTACGATTTATTCATTTCGTACTGGGTTACCATGTTATAATATTGTCATTTCGTATCACTATGCCTTGATTTTCTGTTAAGATTTTATCATTTCATATCAGTATGAAGTTACGAAATTCGAATTTCATAACACATTTATGCTGATTTGAAATTTTCGTATTGGAGATTTGGTATACATGTTACGAATTCGTAACTGTTACGACTGGTAAGAAATTGTAACTTCTTATCAAGTGTAACTAGTACGAAGTTACGAATTAATGACTTCGTATTAGTGTAACCGTAACTATTTCCAGCTACGAATTAGTAAGGGTGTCACTGTTTACACTCTGGTATATTGGTAAGAAATTGTAACTTCTTACCAAGTGTAACTAGTACGAAGTTACGAATTAATGACTTCGTATTAGTGTAACCGTAACTATTCCAGCTACGAATTAGTAAAGGTGTCACTGTTTACACTCTGGTATATTGGTAAGAAATTGTAACTTCTTACCAAGTGTAACTAATACGAAGTTACAAATTAATGACTTCGTATTAGTGTAACCGTAACTATTTTCAGCTACGAATTTGTAAGGGTGTCACTGTTTACACTCTGGTATATTGGTAAGAAATTGTAACTTCTTACCGAGTGTACCATTTAAACTTAACATGTTACTATATTGGTAACGAACGTAACGAAACGTAACGAAAAACAAATAATAAATGATCAATTATTAATCGGGTAATGTAACGAAAAACAAATATCGTATCCGCTTACTGGTACCTCGTGTGCAATATTCCGACATGGTAAATAAGATACGAAGTTACGATACAATAACACAAAAGGTAAACAACACATGGTAACGAGACGGTACGAAATACATACATCGTAACCCAGAAACTCAGAAAAGATAAAGAGAGATATAAAGTGAGTTGGTTTTATTGAAAAGTGAGGGTATATTGGTCAAACCATGTCATTTTTGGTTATAATTTGTACAAACTAAGTCTCTTGACAAATATTGTCATTGACTATAGCAAAGTGGCTAAAGTAGTGTATTACCTCTTTTAATAATTTTATTATAATATATTAGTGTTATTATAATTGATATCAATATAATCAGTAGTATTGTACATACTTTTCAATATTATGAATATTTATAATATTATTATATTATTATTATTATATTATTATTATATTATTATTATTTGTTGTTGTAATATAATTTATTTTATTGTTGTTGTATGTAGTCCTATATGATATTATTATTAGTATATACATTAATATTAATATATATATATATATATATATTAATTTTAATAATTATTATATATTATAATAGTTCTTATAATATTAATATTACTAATTATTATTTTGTTGTAATATAAATAATAGTTATTATTGTATACAGTATTACAAATAATTTTATTATTTATTAGTTTTACTATTATTAATATCAATATCATCAATCAATTTCATATAATTTGTAGTATTTTTATAATTTTATTATTAATATATTAGTGTTATTATAATTGATATCAATATAATCAGTAGTATTGTACATATTTCTCAATATTATGAATATTTATAATATTATTATTATTATATTATTATTATTATTATTTGTTGATGTAATATAATTTATTTTATTGTTGTTGTATGTAGTCCTATATGATATTATTATTGGTATATATATATATATATTAATATATTAATTACTAATAATATTACATCTAATAATTATATTATTGTTATTATTATTATTGTTGGAATATATATTATTATTAATTTTGTTTCTATATATATTGTTAACTAATATTACAAATTATTGTTATTATTATTTAGTCATTTCAGTTCACTTCAACACAATTTAATTCATTTTAGTTCAAATTTCGATTCAATTCACTTCAGCATAATTTAATCCATTTCGGTTTAATTTAACAAAAGTCAGCTTAAAACAACAGAGGTCTACTACCGCTAAATATTATCACTAACAATAGTAATAATAATAATAATAATAAAAACGTGTGAGTCTCATTTGTTGTTTTACAAAGTATTAGTTACTTGTATTTTGCCAATTTTTTTCTATGAAATTAAATACCTTATCAATTAATTTTGCCAAAAAAGGACTTAAAATACATCTCTAAATACACCCAAAAATACCAATTTGTCAAGAGTCAAAAGTAATCATTAGGGATAGATGTTGATTTTATAGTATTTTCCAGGATTGGTTTTATAGTATTTTTTTTCCGTATTAGAGCAAACAACTCAAGTACAGACTCGATCCGAATCGACCGGCCAAATAAAAAAATCGAGCCAAGTCGGACCACTATTTTGATGGTTCAGCTCGGCCCCTGCAATGTAAAATTTCATCAGGCTTGCCGTGTCCGTCGGTTGCTGGGCCGGGTCAAAAAAATCGGTGATTTGCGGGACTAGAAAATTGGAGCCCAACCCAGCCCAAAAATCGGGGTGGTCGAGACAGTCCACGGGCCGACTATATTTCGACAACTCTAAACTCAGACAATAAATCCCCAAGTGGTTCGAGTGAATCCAAGACCCGCCAGAAGACTGGACCGAAATATTCGGGATCGAAACTCACCTGAAAATTAACGAGTCGAAATACGAGTACTAAAATTTGGATTGAAATCGATAGTATCGAACCGATGAAACTGAAAAAACACCCAATAATAAAAAAAGAAGAATCATATATCAAACATGGCTTAAGACCTTTGATATATAAAAATTAAATTAGATATGTGGAAAGAAAGAATGATATGAAATGGTGGTTTACGATTCAATTCTCCAACTCTTCATTCTCTATCTCCGCTCTCCAATCTTAAATCATTCATCTCATTTGTTAAACAAAACAGATAAATATAATAATTCGAGGTTAGACTTGTTGGTTTTGCACCGAATAAAAAATATTAGATTTAGTTGTTTTTGCTTTGAATCATAAAAACTAGATTTATTTGTTAACAATTGCTGCCAAAAAGAAATGTTCCGGTTTCGATTTTCGAGTTTTGAATTCTGGGTTATGGATTCGGTCCGGGGTATGTTTTGGTCTGGTCCCGAGTCTAATGACACAACAAACTCACTAGTCCGGTCCGGATCTATCCGCTAAGTTATCGAATGGTCTCGATTATATCGAGACTCGATCCGAACCGATCCGGTAACAGTCTACTTAAGATGCAACTATGAATAGAAATAAAATGATTTATGTATTTATATAAAAATAAAATACATAATATACCAAAAAAGAAATGATACTCATCAATAAACGCCGGCAAATATATACATGTGTGATTTTTTGCTGATAATCTTTCTAATACTTATAAGCAAGTAGATTAATCACAAGTTATTTTTTAGGAAATTATAGAAACTATAACATAAATGATAAATCAATGATTCTTGCGGACCATTATGGGCAATCATAACCTTTACCATATATATGGATCAAATGATTTTTTAGTAACAAATAAGAATAAAATTGATTTATCGATTTCGGTGTGATCTACAACTCATATTAGATTATGCATAATATATATACATTTTACGCAATGAAATGTGAATCATTAAAATTATGCGTTATATACACCAAAATATCATGAATTTAAACAATGCATTCCATGCATACGCTTTCATTTAAATAGATCTTGGTCATCCATTTAATCAAGATTTATGTACCAAATTCATTTTAGTTTTTTAACTTAAAATTCATTCTCATCGGAATATATATATATATATAGGAGAGTTTAAGTAGAAACTTTTTGTTATGTATTAACTAGGAACTAATCTAATCCATTCAAATTTTTAAATCAACGGATGATATTTATTGCTTCTTTTATTTTTGTTTCATTCATTTTATTATACAAAATGACATTATAGTAACTTAAGCATAATGGTAACCGTAGAATCTTTAATTGGTAGGTTCATTAATTTATTCTCAATAATAAATTTTCTATTCCATTATTCTCATCTCTCATTTTGGTGGATATTTTACAGATTATTGTGTTGTTTTAATAAAAAAAATCAATATTTCTTTTCTCCTTATTTTGTCGTTCACCCATTTCGATATTATTAACTGAAAATAAACTTTTATCTATTCGACTAACTCAACACTTTTAAGATTATCGGTAAGCAATGTGTAAGCAAATTTTAAGCCTCATTCTTATTGTAAATAAGCAATGTAAGCAAATAACTATAAATAAGCAATCCAATTATCTTAACCAATAAAAATTATCTAATTAAGTAATTCAATGTAAACATATCTTTCTCATTAATAATGAGAAATTCAAAATTTATTATCTAAGCAATTCACACAACCAAAATAAACCACATTTAAATGTAAATTTGTAAACAACCTCCATATACAACCAACACTACAATCTCCATGTAAATTACAGGTAAATTTACATTAAAGTAATATAAATTCAATTTACAAATTTAAATTAAATAAATAGATAGACATTAATTTCGTAAAAGCTTTTGCTTCAAAGCGCAACATGTAGGTAAATTAACCAACAATAAAACTTTTGTATTTATATGATTTAAGCATCAATTTGATTATAAATAAGCAATCGATAAGCCATTAAATAGCAAACTGTATCACTTTAAAAAATAGCAAGCTATACAATCAAAACTAAATATTTGATTTTGTATAAATAAGCATACCTCTTGCTTAATAAACTATTACAAGAACCTTTATATGTACCAATATAATTAAATCTTCAGTGCCATAATAAAATTATAAGAATTGTAATAGTCGTATGTAAGCTTAAATTATGTATAAGGTAAGCAACTAATATTCCTTGTTTGATTAAAATTATAATAACAAGCTTAATAATACGAATTAAGAACCTTATAAATACGAATTTAGATAAATTCTTGATATCATAATAATTCAATCACCTAATAAAATGTATGCTTGATTATGGTTATATATAGGAAGATGATTAATGTCATAATTATTTTTCCATAATCATTGCATGAGATAATTAGAGAGTTATAAGTCAAATTCATAACTACCCTTCATAGTTGACTAATTAGAGATACTAAGCAATTCAATATTCATAACTAAATAAAATGAAATCAATATGAGGCGTCTAAATAAATTCGATCAAGAGTGTAGGTTGGTTCCTAGTTAACACATAGGGAGTGGTTTCTATTATAACTCTCCCCTATATATATATATATATAGGGATAGGTTCAGGTAGGAAAGCTTTTTTTTGTAGGAAATAAGAATGATTGTAAGCCATTGATCCTTGAAGATTAATGGTTCAGATTTCGTTCTGGTGTGCTAACACGGAAAACTTGGAGTGCTAACGAATTTAATTATTGAGGGTACCAATGTAATTTGACTAATTTTACTTATGGGAAGTTCCTACAATCATGGGAAGTTCCTATGTTCATGGGATTCATATTTTAGGTTAATATATATTTTTATGGGATTTTATTTTTTTAGTCGTTCAAATATTTTATATTTTTTGTGTATTTATTTTATTTTTTAAAAACTAACATTATCTTTTTTCTATTTGATTTGTATTTTTAAAAATCGAAACTCTTGTGCTAATCATTTGTTTTGTGTGTGCTGCAAATTGAAAAACAGAGTGCAGTTCTGGTTATATTCCAATTATGTATTTTTTTGTTATGTTTTATTGTGTACAATGCAGTCAATTTTAATACAATGTGTTGTGCTTTATTTTTTGGAAGATAAATAATTTGAATTTAGGTAAATTAATGTTGTACAAGTTTCTGCTTATGTTGTGACACATGATAGGTATTATACCTTCCGTGCAACGTTGATATGAATAATGTGCTAGGTAATATATCTTGTTGTGCTTATCGTACTAGTTTATATAACTTGTGGTAAATTACTATTCAACAGATGTGTGCAACGTTGATATGAATAACGTGCTAGGTGATATAACTTGTGGTGCTTATCGTGACACGTGATAAATATTATACCATGTATATATATATATATCGTGGAACATATATCTTAGTGTGCTAGGTATTATATCTTGTATCAAAATTGACTGCATTGTACACAATAAATCATAACAAAAAAATCACATAATTGGAACATAACCAGAACCGCACTCTGTTTTCCAATTTGCAGCACACACAAAACAAATGGTTAGCACAACAGTTCCAATTTTTAAAAATACAAATTAAATAGAAAAAAAATAATGTTAGTTTTAAGAAAAAAATACACCGAAAATATAAAATATTTGAACGACTAAAAAAAATAAAATCTCATAAAAAATAGATATTAACCTAAAATATGAAATCCAAATCGATACAGTGTCCCGTGCTCGAGCTCACTCCCTACAAAAAAAAAATCAAACAACCATTATCGTCACCCACCAACTTTCTTCTGTAAAAAAAACAAATATTTTCCATAAAACTCTGCGCCTTTTGAATCCATTCCGTTCCATTTTCGCCTTCATCCCTTTTCTGGGGTGTTTGTAAATCACCATCTTCTCCAAATTCGTAAAAAAAAAAAAAAATGGAGCGCGCCAGAAAATTTGCCAACAGGGCCATCCTCAAACGCCTGGTTTCACAATCCAAGCAGCAACCGCCATTGTACAAATCCTCAAGGTACTACATTTCCTCGTTGCCCCCGAGCGTCGTCCAAGGTACAAGCACAACCCCTAATAATGCTTCCAATAAACCTCGTACCTTCAATCCGACAATAAATCCAGTACGATCTACATCCAGTCGATCCATTTCCGTTGACGCCCTTAAGCCGAGCGACACTTTCCCCCGCCGCCATAACTCCGCCACGCCTGAAGAACAATCTGAAACGGCTGAATTTCTAGGGTACAACACCCTCGATGCATTAATAGACGCCACTGTCCCCAAATCCATCCGTATCGATAAGATGGAGCTCCCAATATTCGATCAGGGTTTGACAGAATCACAAATGGTCGCGCACATGAAGGATTTAGCATCAAGAAACAAGGTTTTCAAGTCGTATATAGGAATGGGATATTACAATACCTTTGTCCCGCCCGTAATTCTAAGAAACATAATGGAAAATCCAGGGTGGTACACCCAATACACCCCTTATCAAGCTGAAATTTCACAAGGCAGGCTTGAATCTCTATTGAATTTTCAAACCATGATCACGGATCTCACCGGTTTGCCAATGTCTAACGCGTCCTTACTCGACGAAGGGACTGCAGCAGCGGAGGCTATGGCCATGTGTAATAATATTCAGAAGGGTAAAAGAAAAACATTTATCATCGCTAGTAATTGCCATCCTCAGACAATCCATATTTGTCAGACTAGAGCAGACGGATTTGATCTTAAAGTAGTCGTTTCGGATAATAATGATATTAGTTATAAGTCGGGAGACGTTTGTGGCGTTTTGGTTCAGTATCCGGGGACCGAGGGTGAGATTTTGGATTATGGGGAGTTTATTAAGAATGCGCATGATAATGGCGTGAAAGTTGTGATGGCTTCCGATTTGTTGGCTCTGACGATGTTGAAGCCTCCGGGCGAGTCGGGTGCGGATATTGTGGTTGGCTCGGCTCAGAGGTTTGGTGTGCCGATGGGTTATGGTGGTCCCCATGCGGCTTTCTTGGCTACATCTCAAGAGTACAAGCGGATGATGCCCGGAAGGATAATTGGCGTGAGTGTTGATTCGTCGGGGAAGGCGGCTCTTCGTATGGCGATGCAGACGAGGGAGCAGCACATTCGTCGGGATAAGGCCACGAGCAATATTTGCACGGCTCAGGTGAGTTTGTTTGTTTGTTTGTTTGTTTTATAAGATTCGTTTTGCTTCGTGGTGTTGAAGTGTGCTATGGTTAATTGAAATTTGGAGAGGAATTTTGCTTTTGGAGGATGTGATGTTTAGTATAAGCGGAAAAGTAGTTGAGAATTGGAAGTTTGGTAGTGCTTGTAAAGAGAAGCTAAAAGATGAATAACTTGAAATATAATGTTCACTCAAATAGTGTTTGATCAAACCAGAAGTGGAATCAGAGATCTTAAGCACCAATTCTAATTTGAGATTTAGTTTAAATTATGCAGAATTACAAACAATAGTTGGCATTTGAAAACTCAGAAAGCTACATAAAAGAAACTTGAGGTTTGGGGTATTTGGAATAAACCCCAAAGGTTTTTGAAAATTATCAAAAATCCCTGAGTTTTTTTTTTTGGTCCTAAATGTGAAGGGTAACTGTAATATAACATAGGGAGATTTTTGAAATCTTTCGCTTAAGAAGTGGATAAATAAGCAACCGTCAAGGGGATATTTGTAATTCGGCAAAAACCATCTTTAGGTCCATGTACTTTTATTTTTTATTTCACGAGGTCCTCATACAATTTTTTCGTTTTAATGAATCCTTGTACTATTATTTTGATGCTATTAGTTCCTTATTTAACACTCCGTTAACTTTTCCGTTAACTAATTTACGAGTCATTATTTACTTGTTCATTATTTTCCTCATCATATTTTTATTTTATTTTTAAATCCCATGTTGTCATTATTTATTGATTAAACCATAAATAATGCTATGTCATTGTTTTAAAAGTCATTATTTAAAAAATAATGCCATGTTGCCCCGTACTTTTATTTTTAAAAAGTCATTATTTACAATACTAAATATTAGTAAATGTTAAATAAAAAAAATCATTATTTACAAGTCATTATTTTTTTTTAAATCATTATTTATGGTTTAATCGATAAATAATGACAAAACATAAAAGTACAGAGACTTTTGTGACATTATTTATAAATCATTATTAAGTTAGATATTTATAGATCATTACGACAACATGACATTATTTATGACAACCATGATGCTATTAGGTCCTCATTTTTAAGTCATTGTACGGGGACCTCGTGAAACAAAACATAAAAGTACAGAGACTCAAAGATGGTTTTTGCCTTTGTAATTATCCATATATGTATTTACATACATACATACATATGTATATATATATATATATATATATATATATATATATATATGTGTGTGTGTGTGTGTGTGTGTGTGTGTGTATCAGGACGGTTCACGCGATACATAATTTTGATATGAGACTCGTTAGCTTACTTTTCGGTTGAATTTCTCAATAAAATTTGGTGGAGATATTTTAGACATGATGAAGAATTTCCCTACAAAATCTCATCAAAAAAATCCCGAATAGCCCGATTGAAAATTTTCAAGGACCTTAACTTAAGGACCATAAATACGGGCCAAACTATTTGGCACGCTTTCTGAAGAATCTCTTCATGAAAATTTGTGGGGTATTTCTTCATCATGTCTAAAATATCTCCCCCGAATTTCATTGAAAAATTCAACCGGAAAGTAAGCTAACCAAATCTCATGTCAAAATTATGTGCCGCAGGAACCGTCATGTATGTGTATGTGTGTGTGTTTGCTTATACAAGGTTGAATTGACAATGGGATATCCTTGATCACATGCGTCTAAGTATTTTATTTTTAACGAGAAACCTGCTGTGTTTGCTAGGCGTTGCTTGCGAACATGGCTGCCATGTATGCTGTTTATCATGGTCCTGCGGGTCTCAAAACCATTGCTGAAAGAGTTAATGGTTTGGCTGGAATATTTGCTGCTGGATTGAAAAAGCTCCGGACTGTAGAAGTTCAGGGCCTTCCTTTCTTCGACACTGTAAAGGTCAAGTGTGGAGATGCAAAGGCTATTGCTGATGCTGCTTACAAGAACGAAATAAATTTGCGGGTCATCGACAAGAACAATGTAAGAAGTATTCTTCTTTCTCTTCTTCTTCTTCTTCTTCTTATTCTTATTCTTCTTCTTCTTCTTCTTATTATTATTATTATTATTATTGTTTTTTTTGTAACAAGCTGTAACAAGTTGGTAATAACCATGCATCGGCTCAGGTAACTGTTTCTTTCGATGAAACAACGGCATTGAAAGACGTGGACAAGTTGTTTGGAATCTTTGCATGTGGAAAGCCGGTAAGTACGATTCTTTTTTTCAAGATATATTGTTAATTTTCAGTATAAACACAAACACTATCCTTGAAGTTTGGCTTAATTAAAGATGAAAATCAATTAACTGTGAAAATGAGTAAAAAAAAACTACCTTGGATGTTTCTTTTGCACGTGCCATTAGTGAAACGAACAAGAATTGCTGACATTATCAAATTGTTTTACATTTGCATCACTCTGATATGACCTCGGGTCCTCGGGATATACTTCGCATTACGGGCCTTTGAGAAACAAAGTTAGAAGCAGCGCTACTATTCTTCCCAATTTTGAAAGAATAGCACAGGATAGAAAAAAAAGGAGTTGGTAAAAGAAACTTTTTTATTCAATTCCAACTTGGGCTCTCTAATGAAAGCCAACAACTATTTAAAGGCTTCAAAAGCTATGAAAATAGGAAATCCAATAATTGGAAATATTCTGCTAGAAATAAAAAGGATCTTCAGGATTCTAGTTGCTGGAAATATTCTGCTAGAAATAAAAAGGATCTTCAGGATTCTAGTTGCTAGAAATAAGAATAATTGATACTGGTGAATGATGTGCCATATCAAATGTTGAGCTTGCGTTTCCTTCTATAATATTGTTTCCCAACAAATGCATCATCACTCCCCTCCTGGAGATCGAGCTTGTCCTCAAGCTTGAAAGACTGGAAACGGTCGCAGAAGTGATCCAAGGATTCCCAAATTGCATCTTCATTTGGCAACCCTTCCCAAAGAACCAGCAGCTCCACATTTCCCCTATTTTTGCGTGTGGACAGAATTGAGGCTGGGTATAGTTCAAAACGCCCATTAACAACTCGTGGCAGAATTGGTGGAGAGTTCGGAGTCGGACCATTGTAAGCTTTCAGTAAGGAGACGTGAAAAATGTCGTGTACCTTGCAATCACTTGGCAGATTCAGCTGATACGCCACCTTCCCAATTCGTTTAATAATCTGAAACGGCCCATAAAACCTGTGAGATAGCTTGTGAGTGTGCTGCTTAGACAGTGAACGTTGGCGGTATGGTTGCAAGCGAACCCAAACCCATGCCCCTTGTTCGTAGGAAACATCCCTATGCTTAAGATTATAGGTTTGTTCCATACGAGACTGTGCAAGCTGCAGATGGTGTCGCGTATCCCGGAGTATCTCATCCCTTGTCTTCAAGGCTTCATTAACTGCCGCCAATTTGGATAACCCCGGTTCATAAGTCAGCAGTCTAGGAGGATCTCGGCCATACACCAGTTTGAAGGGAGTGGCTTTCAAGGCGGAATGAAATGAGGTGTTATAGCAATATTCAGCCCAAGCTAGTGATTCAATCCATTTGCGGGGGTGATCAGCAGTAAAACACCTTAAGTACAGCTCTATTGTCCGATTGACGACTTCCGTTTGCCCGTCAGATTGCGGATGATAAGGTGAAGACCGTGCCAGTTTTGAGCCACTCAATCGAAACAACTCGCTCCAAAAGCCACTGATGAATACTGGGTCTCGATCACTAACAATTGACTCAGGTAAGCCATGTAGTTTGAAAACCTGAGAGAAGAAAGTATGCGCTACTGATGTTGCTGTATATGGATGTTGCAGCGCCATGAAATGCGCATATTTGGACAAGCGATCGACCACCACTAAGATCACCGATTTTCCATGGACATTTGGTAGACCCTCGATAAAATCCATGGACACATCTGCCCAAATCTGTTCTGGTATTGGTAAGGGCTGAAGTACCCCTGCTGGGTGGAGATTATCCCATTTGTGCCTTTGGCACACTGTACAGTGCCGAATGAAGTCCCGAACCTCCTGTATTAATTTAGGCCAGTAGAATTCCCTTCGTAGACGATGCAACGTCTTTTGGACCCCTTCATGAGTTGCATTGTGGGTTGCTTCAATGATCCGAGACGTTAGTGTCGAAACTGGTGGTACCACAATTTTTCCATTGCAAAAAATAAGGCCATTTTGCAAACTCCAACCTGTCGTGGAATCTGCCAGTTTGTTCTTGACCTCCTCCAGCTTACAAAATTCCACCGTGTGTGTCCGAATGGCAGTTAATAATTCTGAATATGAAACTGAAATGGCCAGGCAAACTGCATCAGTTTGGTCTCGACGAGAGAGAGCATCTGCAACTGTGTTCAACCTCCCAGGTTTGTATTGGACCTCAAAATCAAAGCCCAATAGTTTGCTCATCCAATGCTGCTGTGGAGATGTTGTTAAACGTTGCTGAAGTAGATATTTGAGACTGAAATGGTCTGTCCGAATGATGAAGGACCTACCCCACAAATAATGCCTCCAATTCCGGATAGCTTGGGCTAAACCAATTAATTCTCGTTCATAGGCCGGCAATTTCATGTGACGTTCGGCTAACTTTTTACTGTAAAACGCAACTGGTTGGCCATTCTGGTGAATCACAGCCCCAATACCACTGCCTGATGCATCGCATTCCACCACAAATTCTATAGCAAAATCAGGTAACCGAAGGACCGGGGCAGTGCATAAAGCTGTCTTTAATAAATTGAAGGAGTCCTCTGCCTCTGGTGTCCAAATGAATCTTTGTTTACGCAGTAGGTTCGTTAGCGGGGCAGCAATAATGCCATAATTTTTAATAAAGCGGCGGTAGAAACCTGCGAGGCCTAAAAATCCCCTAAGGGCTGTTGTGGAACCTGGTTGAGGCCATTCACGCACTGCCTGCACCTTCGTTTCATCTACGGCCACCCCTTGGGCTGAAATAACGTGTCCCAAGTAGTTGACATGGTCGGAGCCGAAAGTACACTTGCTCTTCTTTAAAACTAGGCTGTCTTTACGCAAAAGAAGAAAAACCAGCCTTATGTGTTGAAGGTGTTCCACCCAAGATTTACTGTAAATTAGGATGTCGTCGAAAAATACCAAGACAAAACGCCTCAAATATGGTCCAAAAACCTCGTTCATCAGAGACTGAAATGTGGACGGGGCATTGGACAGCCCAAAAGGCATAACTATAAACTCGAAATGTCCATGATGTGTTCTGAAGGCAGTCTTTTCAATATCATCAGGGTGCATCCTAACTTGGTGGTATCCGGAGCGTAAATCCAATTTCGTAAAAAAGTGAGAGCCATGTAACTCATCTAACAACTCATCAATAATAGGGATGGGGAATTTGTCCTTTACCGTGCACGCATTCAGTTCCCTGTAGTCGACACAAAACCGCCATGAAGCATCTTGTTTTCGAACTAACAGGCACGGAGACGAGAATGGTGATTTACTCGGCCGGATAATGCCTGCTGCCAACATTTCAGCACACTGCTTTTCTATCTCATCTTTGAGCAGTTGAGGGTACCGGTAAGGTCGAACAACTACTGGGTCAGTGCAAGACTTGAGAATAATTCGATGATCACACTCTCTATGTGGCGGCAGTGAAGCAACTTCTGCAAAAATGTCTGTGAATTGTGAGAGAAGACCTGCTAAGACTTCTTCATTTAAGCTCGATGATCCTAAGGAATGAAGTTTCGGTCCCAAGGATCCTTCCTCTGTTGTCCACTGGACTATTTTTCCGTCAACAGAGAACGCCATCTGCATGGTGCTAAAATCCCAAAAAATTGGCCCTAATTCCCGCAGCCACTTGACCCCAAGTACTATCTGAAAACCAGCCAAGGGAATCACAAAAAAAGAAGCCGAGAACGACACGTCACCTTTAGAGAAACACACTGCCGAGCAGGTCCCAATTGCGGCTAAATATTCTCCATTTGCGACCCGGACCCTCAGGTTCTTTGACGGCTCAATTTGGAGGCCTAGTCTCCGAGCTGTGTCGGCATCGATGAAGTTATCAGTGCTCCCGGAGTCCAGTAGTGCTGTGAGTTCCATACCGCCTAGAAAAATGCGTACTATCATCATGGTATTCTTCGTGACCCCTGCAATGGCGTTCAAGCTAATCGCTGGTTCCTCCTCAACATACTCCTCAAAATCTGGTGGTGTGTCACCTTCATCCACAGTCCAGAGAAAAAATAAATGGCGACATTTATGCCCTGGGAAGAATTTTTCATCGCAATTATAGCATAGGCCTTTGGCAATTCTCTCTGCTTTCTGATCTTGAGTGAGGAATTTAAATTTGGGCCTAGGGTTAGTTGTAGGAGTCCGAATTGGAAGAGAGACACGGGCTGGGGTATTATTCAGACTATTATTCAGACTGGTAGTATTGGGTTGCTTCGGTTTAGAAGACAACAGGCCCAATAAATGACACTTCCGTGAAAAATCTCTTGCTGTGTTAATTGCTTCATTCAAGGTACGGGGTTTCGTTCGCTCCACATCAATTCTAATAATTTCATCGAGACCGCCAGTAAATAAATCTACTCTTTGATTTGGTTGAACCGTACCAGCCCGAACTAGTAGAGTCCGAAACTCTTGGACATAGTCATCTATGTGTCGGCCATTTTGAAAACATTGTTTCAATTCCCCTAACGCATTTAAAGTTCTTGGTGGCCCGAAACTTAAGCAGCACTCTTCTTTGAAAGCAGCCCAGGAAGAAAATTTCGCCACTTCCGACTCCGAGTGGTACCACAGTTGTGCTTCTCCCACCATGTGATGAGAAGCAAAATCAATTCGATCATCATCTGGAATATTGGCGTTGCGAAAATAGGACTCACATCTTAGTAGCCAAACCATGGGGTCACCGTCGCCGGAGAATAGCGGGAAGTCCATTTTGGCGTAGCGCATCAGTGAATGGGAATGGTCCGTGGCTTCTGGTCGGGATGATTCTTCTTCGGTTCGTGGATTCACGGATGATGTGTCCTCCCCTACTTGAGTCTTGCCTTTGTCCAGCAACAATTTTTTTATCATTTGCTCAAGGTTGTGCTGTGAAGCAGATAAAGATGCCATCGTGGTAGATAGGTTGTCGATTTTGTCTGCTTGTCCTTGGACAGATTTCTGGAGCGCCCGAAATGCAGGATCGTCACTGATGGTAGAGCCCATAACACCGGCAACGGGAACCAAGTTGATATGACCTCGGGATATACTTCGCGTTACGGGCCTTTGAGAAACAAAGTTAGAAGCAGCGCTACTATTCTTCCCAATTTTGAAAGAATAGCACAGGAGAGAAAAAAAGGAGTTGGTAAAAGAAACTTTTTTATTCAATTCCAACTTGGGCTCTCTAATGAAAGCCAGCAGCTATTTAAAGGCTTCAAAAGCTATGAAAATAGGAAATCCAATAATTGGAAATATTCTGCTAGAAATAAAAAGGATCTTCAGGATTCTAGTTGCTAGAAATAAGAATAATTGATACTGGTGAATGATCTGCCATATCAAATGTTGAGCTTGCGTTTCCTTCTATAATATTGCTTCCCAACAAATGCATCACACTCAAGTTTTCTAAAAACTACAAATAGCTAGATGAAAAACTGGGGTTATTTGTAAATATATCAAAAAGTAGAGGGGTTTAATTGTAATATATTTGATAATATCAGCAAATTCCGTTCGGTCAACTATTTGAATTGTCTCATCCATGGCGAATGGTATCATATGCAAGAGAAGGGCGGCTGTTAGGAAGGATCCATTTTATCCAACTATCAGTTTCATAGGAGAAGAAAGTTGCGGATGTAACAGGGGGTAGCACATAAGTGGGAGCAAAACTCGAGGGTGGTTTCTGTAATTTCCGAAGTTAGTGTTTTTTTATGTAAAAACCAAAACATCAGTGGTAGTTTTTGTAGTTACCCACTTCAGTTATTTATATTTTGTAACTTACATTATATTGTTTGCCTCAGGTGACATTCACTGCCGAATCTCTAGCACCAGAGGTTCAAAATTTGATTCCTCCAGGACTTGTGAGGGAGAGCCCGTATTTAACCCACCAAATATTCAACTCGTACGAACATCTATTTATAGAGTTGCAGAGTTTGAATTGTACCTTGTTATGATAAATGTAAACGTTCAACTTCCATTACACAAATGTTGTAGGTACCACACTGAGCACGAGCTTCTTAGGTACCTTCATAGGCTTCAATCAAAAGATCTCTCTTTGTGCCATAGCATGATTCCATTGGGCTCTTGTACAATGAAACTGAACGCGACGACGGAAATGATGCCGGTGACTTGGCCTGAATTTGCAGATCTTCATCCTTTTACCCCTACTGAGCAGGCTGCTGGTTATCAGGTTAAAGGATTATACGACATTCAGCTCTCTAAATTTTTCAATTTGTTAGAATTTCAAGTGATAAGTTTGGTTGTTTACTATGTTATTCTTGCAGGAAATGTTCAAGAATCTGGGTGAAATGTTGTGTACAATCACTGGTTTCGATTCTTTCTCTCTGCAACCCAATGCTGGTGCTGCTGGGGAATATGCTGGGCTCATGGTTATTCGAGCATATCACATGGTATTTTGAAATTAGAAATGTAATGATAGTAAGAAGGCTGATTGCATTAATAGTCAAGAAATAATTACGAATTCCACCCTTGAGGCATAGCGTAATTATTACAAAATAAACTCAACTATATTCAAAATTGCAAATAACGCCTGACACGTTTATATTTTACATATTGCATGTTTGAACGTAGTAATTTGTAAAATATAAATAAACCTCAGAGGTATTTGCAATATTTCAAGGGGCTATTTGTGATTTTAAAAGATAATTGGAACTTTTTGTAACTAGAGTTAAACTCAGGGGTAGTTTTTGTAGTTATCCCTTGTTATTTTGTCCCAATTTGCTTAAATTTTAGGATAATCACAAATACTACACATGAGGTGTAGTGATTACAAAAAGTTCCAATTATATTTGAAAATTGCAAATATCCCCTTCTGGCGTTACAAAACCCCGTGGAGGTTTGTATTTACTTGACAAAGGCCCTCGGGAAGGTGCAATTGGATAATAGAAACAAACTTTAAGGGGATATTTTGTAATTTTGAAATATATATATATATATATATATAGGAAATAGATCATATGAAAACTAATTACCTTGTGAAATCTAGAAACTTTTATAGGCCATTGATATTAGTGATCTAACGGCCGTAGATGAGTAGAATTATATGCATTTATGTTTTTTTTTATTGCATTATTTGTTGCATATACTAGCGACCAGCTTGATGCAACAAATAATAACAAATATGCAATGAAATTACTTAATAATGCAATTGGGTTCTAGATTTCACCATTAAGGGTGTTTCCACCATAGTCAATCCCTATATATATATATATTCTATAAAAATTAGGCTAAATTTTACTATTGGTGCCATTGACTCTAGTCTCTAGTGAACTTCTGATGCAGTCAAGAGGAGACCATCACCGAAACGTATGCATTATACCAGACTCGGCCCATGGAACGAACCCTGCAAGTGCCGCCATGTGTGGGATGAAAATTGTGGCGGTTGGTACAGATTCCAAAGGCAACATTAACATTGAAGCGTTACAAAAGGCTTCACAAGCAAATAAGGATAACTTAGCTGCTCTTATGGTGTGTATTATTACTATTATTGTTTATTATTACTATTACTGCTACTGTTGCTGTTGATTTCATTTGTTTTGTGCTGATAAATATTACCTTAATATCCAGGTTACTTATCCTTCTACTCATGGAGTCTATGAAGAAGGCATCGACGAGATCTGCAAGATAATTCATGACAATGGTGGTCAAGTTTACATGGATGGAGCCAACATGAATGCTCAGGTACATTTTGTATATATGATAGTAGTAAGGAAGGTTTTTGAAAAAAAAAAAGTGATTTTATTGTTGTGACTAAAATATAATTCTTTTCGAGCCAAAACCCAAGAATCACATTTTGTTTCTTTTGTAATTATTGCAGACACTCACCTGATATAAGGATACTGTGTACCACAATGTTAATTAGTGAGATATGATATTACACGAAGTTAGTGTATTATGTACCATAACATTATATTATATTCGTTCTCAGTTTTAAGATTACTATTAGTCACACGAAGTGACTATGTATTAGCCTGTTTGTCCGATGTTGCATTTAGTTGGCTATTATCTTGTTTCCAAATGATAGATTTTTTTTTTTAATGATAACCAATTATTTGTGCCTACAGGTTGGTCTAACGAGCCCTGGCTTTATCGGTGCTGATGTTTGCCATCTCAATCTCCACAAAACATTCTGTATTCCTCACGGTGGTGGTGGGCCCGGTATGGGGCCCATTGGGGTGAAAAAACACCTAGCACCATTTCTACCATCACATCCCGTGGTACCTAAAACGCATTAACAATAATCATTTGTAGAAATTGATTAATTTATATATTATTTTTAAGCTTTTTTTTTTATATTGCAGGTACCCACTGGAGGTATACCAGCGCCTGATAACTCTCGACCGCTGGGTACTATTTCTGCTGCACCGTGGGGCTCAGCACTTATTTTGCCAATATCATACACATACATTTCCATGATGGGTTCAAAGGGTCTAACTGATGCATCAAAGATAGCCATCTTGAATGCAAATTACATGGCTAAGCGTTTGGAGGTCCATTTTTCCTCTCTCTACTTCCTCATTTTTTTTTTTTTTTTTTTTTTTTTTTTTAAGTTCTGACTTCTTTCTTCAATTCTCGTTAACATGTTTTGCTTTCGATCAACAGAAGCATTATCCCGTTCTTTTCCGTGGTGTCAATGGGACTGTGGCCCATGAGTTCATTATAGATTTGAGAGGTTTTAAGGTGGGGTATGACTTATATGTCATTCATGCACCTTTTTTTCTTTAAATCTTTCCCAGAATAAGCATTTTCTTACTGCCAGTGTAAATTGCTGTAGAATACGGCTGGAATCGAGCCTGAAGATGTTGCTAAACGTCTCATGGACTATGGATTTCATGGTCCGACCATGTCATGGCCCGTTCCTGGTACGCTCATGATCGAACCGACTGAAAGTGAAAGCAAGGTAAAGGATAAAACTAAAAGAAAAAAAAGAAAAACATTTTTATCACATACGTGTAGGGGTGTAACCGGACCGAGTCGGTCGAGCATGGTCAATCTCGACTACAAAACTCGAAGCTCGAGCTCGACTCGAGTTGTATAATTTTAGTAAATTAGTTTAAGAAAGATGTCACTCTATTTGCTATTAATTAATGATATTATCTTTTAGATAGTTAAGGTATACATTAAAACTAAAAATACTAAAGGTAAAATTGTAAATATGCTAAAGCTTGGGTAGGCTCGCGAGCCTATCCAGTCAAGTATAACTGGGCTCGAGCTCGACAGCTACTCGAATAGCCTGAGCTTGATTAACTTCTTTTGAGCTTTTCTTCGGGTCGTTCCCGATTAACTCACGACCTGGCTCACCTCACTTACATCCCTATACAAGTGCACTTTAAGTTTATACACTCAAATAGATTACAACTCTGAACTTCACTCCATTTACCGTTACAGGCGGAGTTAGACAGGTTTTGTGATGCTCTCATCTCTATCAGAGAGGAAATTTCATTGATCGAGAAAGGACAGGCTGATGTTCACAACAATGTTCTCAAGGTATCATCTGACTATATGGATTTCTTACTTTGTAAATTGTCTACTCGATGAATTTGTTATATATATTTCGGCATAATTGGAAAAGCTAAATTAAGATACTGTGTTTCTAGGGAGCTCCTCATCCACCATCCCTGCTTATGGCCGATGTCTGGACAAAACCATATTCACGAGAATATGCAGCTTATCCCGCTGCATGGCTCAAGACCGCTAAATTCTGGCCGACCACTGGTGCGCACAATAATAAAGAAAATATATTTTCTTGCAAATATAATTTATTCTAAATCAGTGCATGCTCTAATATTGGTTACGGCTGATAAAAGAACCAATAAATCACTTGAGACTCGAGAACGATTGTCAAAAAGCTCGTTGCATATCAGTTCAATAATATAAGAACCAAGTTTGAACTTTTTTTTAGTGAGATATTTTCAGCTTAGTGGATCGGATTTATATTAACTATGACGGTATTTTTTCAGGACGTGTGGACAATGTGTATGGTGATCGGAACCTCATCTGCACTCTTCTGCCCGTGTCGCATATGGCCGAAGGGGCGGCTGCCGCCACTGCTTGAGACTCTGATGAGGCTTTCTTCACAGACAGTTGTGATACCACTGGTTGTACATATATACACAATATTTATTGGGCATGCTTACAGTATGGTACTCAAAAGGGACCATAGAATTTTCCATATTTATGTCCCATAGAATTACCTTTAGTTTTCGTTCGAATACGCTGCAGCAGTCGAGCGCTAAAGTCGGAAAGACCGACAGAATCAAACTTCAAGTTTCCTTTTTTTTCTTGTAAAACCTCAAATTTCAGGGGTATTTGATTATACCTTAAATTAATTAATTGAATTATTTTTCTAATCGAAAAGTGTTTAGTACTTGCCTAATTCGTGAAGGAATAATTTTTTTTTTTTTGATACCGAGGTTCCAAGCTTACACCTGACTAGTCCTCGGGATAACAGTCTCGGCCCCACAGTACTGCTATTTGTTAAATCGCGAGATGTGTATCTGGCTCCCAGGTTCTTAAATATCTCCAACTACCGCGCACAAGGAGTCGTCCCCTCCATGCTGGACCTCCCCAAATCCAACCGCAGGTTCCCACCGAGATCCCACACTGCCGCTTGAAGCCGCAGGTTCCCACCGAGATCCCACACTGCTGCTTGAAGCCCTCAATACTTAATTGTTCCACCAGCATTCCCGGAGGGCTATGACCTAATCCTTAGTCAAAGACTAAGAGATCATTGGGCCTTGACAAATTCAATTCCAAAGTTTGCCACTGGGAATTGAACCACTGACCTCCAACTAAATTGAAGGTCAGGTGGCCAACTGCGCCAAGACAGTTGGTTGGAATAATTATTTTTGTGGTTATACGTAGACCTGGCAAAAGTGGCCCAGACTCATGGGCCGGCCCAGTCCACCCATGAATAAATGGGCTTTGGGCTTTATTTTTTAGCCATAGAACTTTGGCCTTTTGGCCTGCAGTGGCCCAAAGGCTGCAGGCGTGAGGCCCATGAAAAATTTAATAACTAATAAATATTAATTAATTAGGCTAAGGTTAATGGGTATAACCTTACACCGTAACTCATTTCAATTTAAAGTTGATTTTGTTTAGATTTTTGTATTGATATTTTGCTATCGAATACAGATAATGGACCAAGTGATGAGCTACTTTCCGTACCGCTGGTTGTAGTGCAAGAATCTAACGGTTTTAATAGTATGAAAATGTATGTTTGAACTTTTTAAAATAGTTGAAAATATATTTCTATCATATTATTGATACTTTTAATATATTTTGGTTATTTAAGTTGGAAGCAAGAAAAAATTTATGCATGAAATTAGGTCCGTAAAGACGGGCCACGTACTCAATATTTAGGCCCAAAAATTCTGGCCTTTTTACGTGCAAAATTGGCCACATGTTGGGCGGCCGTTTGGTAGGTATAGTTATACGGGAGCATGGTTCCTAGTGTAGGATATTACTAGTTGTGTTTGACTATATTACCAGTGTATTTATTACCACATTTGTCCTTTAAAATTTTGAACTTTTGAACACTACATACAATGTATTTATTAGCCTTCCAGTTCCATTCGAAATTTTATATTTATTATTTTCGATAAATTTTATATTTATAATTTTCACACATTCACATCAAATAATTACAAATACGTCACCTTCTATTTATCATCATTATTTTTTATTTTTTAATTTTCATCATACGATAATACAAATATTTCTAAAAACCGGCATAATTTGTCAAGTTCGGACTGTTATACTCATACTAGTGCATTAACCAATGACTGAAACCTATCTAATACTACTATAGAGTACTCGTAAAAACGGCGCTGAATTTTGGCATAGTCTCCCCTAAATTTGTGACGATAGCAATACAAAACCAAATGAAACCATGGAAATTAAGACTACGTGTTGAGATAATTTGCTTTGCAAAATTGTTACGGAAAAATCAATATGTACGTCGTGAAACATGACTTAACGAGTCGAAAACTGATTATTTTTTCTGTTAATTTTCTGTTGTATTTGAAGACTGCTGAAGTTTTAGCTCATGATAATAGGCTTCTTGGTTTCATTTTCTGTAATCCTTCAGTAATTGCAATTTGATCCCTTAACTATAGTCTTTTTCACCACGATAAATTGATTAATTTGCTTGGAAAATGTCATGTGAATACCCATACTTTCATCTGTTTTTTCAGGGTTTTTTCTTTTACTTTTTTTTTTAGATTTTTTTTATGTGTATTTTCTTTCTTTCAACTTTACTTTTAAGATTCTCACATGATTGTGCCTCTTTTTATAATATTTCTCCTACCAATGAAATATTTGTGTTGTACCATGAACCACAAATATTTCCATAAGCACGACGTATCCGTAACATATACGTAGCATATCCGACATTTTATCTGATAGTCGATAGATAGTTTGCAATTAAAAGCTAAGAAATTATTTTCTTTTCGTCGACTCTCTTCTCCGTATTTGCGTACTTGTCGCGTTTTAAATTTGAGCATCTATAATTCTACATTAAGATGGTTTAAATAATATTTTTAGCATATGTTTTCTATATGACGTACCCCGTTGCTCGTATCTTTAAATTTTTAAAATTTGCCCGTATCCTCGTATACTTGTCGTGTCGTATCCGTGTCCCCTACCTACTAGTGGTTCTTGGTACATCATTGTTTGTCTGTTAATACAGTACTCATCCTCCAAAAAACTAGTTACTACTATATTTCACCACAAGAAACTTGGAGAGATATAATTTATTATATATGTAAATTTTGTTGGGGTAAATGCATAAACCAATTTCCGGTGCTGCACAAAATATTCTACCGTTAGTCTTCACAGAAAATATTAACGATATTAATTTTTCCGTTAAAAAAATATTAAAAAAATTAGAAATCAGAAAATTATTTCAAGAAATCTGATATTATTTTTAATTCTAAAATTTCAATCGAAAAAATTAAATAAATAATTTATTTGTAAAAACTTAATTTTCATGAAAAAAAATATTTTCAGGTTATTTTTAATTTTTTTAAAAGGAATCAAAACTTTAAATCTTCTGAATTTAAGAAATCTACTTCATGAAATTAAATTTTCTTAAAAATTCATTTTCTAAATTTTGAATAGTTTAAATATTGTTTATTAAAGTTTAAAATCTTTTAAGAAAAACTGAGTTTTTTTAAAAGAAAATCTTGAACATTTCATAAGTATTTTCACCTATCTTTAAATATAAATGTAATACTTTTATTGATATATAAGTGAAGTGATAGCGTTAGATAACCTTGAGTAGGGCTGTCAAACGGATAATACGGAGCCGGATATGGCCATATCAGTATATGGATCCGGTATTTAGTAAAGGTATATATCCGGACGGATCGGATACGGATAATGTCCGGCGGATGCTATCCGGTAACGAATATCCGCCACTTTTTTTTTTTAATCTTCAAAATTTTAATGCAGAAGGAGGGATTTGAACCTTGATGGAGCTCTTTCTCCTTACCAGCCAATACCACTTGGGCTAGCTGACCTGATTGTTGTGTTAAAAAGAGAAATAACTAATAAGTAAAGATAACATGCTTATATTTTAATATTGAGAAATAAAGAATGAAGACATGTGACAAAGTATTATTGGGAGTAGCATGCTTATATTTTATAATTATATATTAAAATTATATTAAAAATATATATTATATATAATTAATTTCAGATACGGATATTTTCGGACACGGATGCGCCTATATCCATATCCGTATCCGGAATACTCGGATACGAATAATATTCGTATCCGGAATATTCGGATATCGGATTTTTCGGATTTTTTTGACAGCCCTAACATTGAGCTAGAGTCGGTTGATCGCTTTTTAAAGTTGATTCGATCTTTGCTCAAATCAGGCTATTCGATATTTGATTGGAATTCGATTTTGTAATCTATTGAACCAAAACCTCATGCAGGCTAACTACTCGAGCTCGATTCATATTTGACTCGATTAAAATTTATTTGGACTCTGACCAAGTACTAATTAAATCAAAATCAAATATACTCAACCAACTGCCTTGGCGCAGTTGGCCACCTGACCTTCAATTTAGTTGGAGGTCAGGGGTTCAATTCCTAGTGGCAACACTTTGAAATTGAATTTCTCAAGGCCCAATTATCCCTTAGTCTTTGACTAAGGGTTAGGCCTACTTCAGTCTGTTGGTGGAACAATTAAATATTGAGGGCTTCAGCAGCCATGTGGGAGGCCAGATCTCGGTGGAACTGCGGTTGGATTTGGGGGTCCAGCGTGGAGCAATCACAGTGACGACTCATGCGCGGTAGTTGAGGATATTTAAGAACCCAGGAGCGGATACACATCTCGCGATTTAACCAGTAGCGATCTTTGTGGCAATTTGTTATCCCGGTGACTAGTCGGATGTTCTAACCTCGGTATCAAAAAAAAAAAAATCAAATATACTCTCTCCGGTCCTTATTATAAGTTCCGTTTTACAAGGTTAAAAGAGTCCAACTTTTAAGCCCCTTTGCCTAGTTTTCTACAATTATTCAAGAGTATTTACAAAAACACCCTTCGTTTTATCTCCAAAGAAAGAAGTTCATATTCCGACAAATACATTTACTCTTTCTCTCTCTCCGTAAATATTTTATCTATATATTTATATATAGGGATAAAGTAGAAAAATATTATTTTTAAAACACATTTAACTAACTTATCTTGATTTTGATGAAAATTAATTAAAAATAACTTATAATAAATACCAAAAAAATAATATTTAAAACTCGATAAAACTCCAAACGAATTTAAACAGACATACATTCGATTCGTTCTAATTAATTTACCGCCCTTGTACCACACATACACATACACTCATCGTTATTTCAGGGACAAAACAGACAGAACACTGCAAACGCGGGCCCCGAAAGGTGGTTTCAGGTTCATGCACTTTCCCTCTTCTTAAAGTCCTTTTCCTACCGACGAAGATACAAAAAATTTACCTTTTTTTTTTTTTAATCACACAGGTAAAATATTAAAGTCCAACAACGATTCTAAAAAAAAAAAAAAAAAAAAAATCTTTCCCCTTTTATTTCTCGATTCGAGGTTTTGGATGAAATCGAGGAGCATTTGTCAGTTCATTTTGTATTCGTATTGTTCATAATATGTACTTCTAAGATTCCGCCGAGATTATGCAGGTATATTAGAGTAAGAAGTTATTATTATTATTATTATTATTGTTATTATTATTATTATCTGTGGATTTACAGTCTTGTTTGCATATTGAGTTTAGAGGTGCCAAGATTGAATCTTTTATCTATTATTATTTCTGGGTTTCTTTTTATTTTATCATGAGATTTTTCATGGTTATGTCTTCTACTAAATAATGATAACAGTAATAGTATAAATCTTGGTCTTCCTGATGCCCCCTTCTTCTTCCTTGGTTTGGGGGTTGGGGGTTGGGGGTGGGGAAGGGATAAGCAATGCATTTTGCATCACCATGTTTAGATTGAATCATGATTAGTTTCTGAATTTGTAACTCAAGATTTTTTCCTCATCAATTGATTGAATATTTGTGTTGATACTGTTTTTTTTTTTGGGGGGTGGGGGTGGGGTGGGGGCACAGGCGGATCTATACATAACGTGCAGTGCACCACCAGATTTTTTTCAGAATAAGACCCCCTTTCCCGATAATATCTAGTATTATTTTTCCCGTTATTTTATTTTGGCAATAGTTGAATTATCGAGGAGTTTAATTATTTTTTACTCTCGAAGTTTAATAGGTAAAGTCATATATACCTACTAAAACTAGCTGAAGGATTTCAGTTAACCAAATATTAGAAATTACTTTTGAAAGAAATGTTGATTTTGCCCGTAGTAACTGCAAGTGTTGAACGAGTCTTCTCAGCTATGAAGTATGTGAAGAGTGAGTTATGTAGTAAGATGGGTGATCAATGGTTAAATAATCGTGTTGTAACATTTATAGAAAAATATGTACTTAAAACTATTAGTAATGATGTTATTTTAGCACATTTTCACGAAATGGACAGTAAATATAGGCGATTTTCTTTGTAAATGTACGGATCCTTTGTTTTTTTTTTGTTTTTTTCCCACACACGCACACGAGGGGGATCGTCCCCTGTCCTGAGTACCCCCAAGAGGCTCGACCTCACCCCGATCTAGAGCTAAGTTTTCCAGCATGACATGTTCGCCTCATTGTCCCCCGCTTTGTTATTACTGACTTTCTTTATGTATTATTTGTTATCTTTAATGTAATTTTAATATATATTTTATCGTTCGACATTGTTTTTCGTGGGACGGTCGGTGCACCAGTGGTTTTTCGGTCCTGGATCCGCCTATGGGTGGGGGTGGGGGTGGTTGGGGGTGGATGTTCAGTGTTGAATGTGATGATGGGGTAATTGGAATTACTAGTCCATGGGATAGTATTTTGTCTGTCTGTATGTATAAGGAAAGCATGCCAGTCTCATTAGTTTCTCGTATGAAGTTCGACGTATATGGGATGTGGTATGTGAAGAGGAAGTGTTTATTATGTATTGTTATTCATATTGAACAAATGGAGTTTCTTGGTCACTGTAAATAAATATAGAGTTTTCATGCCCGAGAGGTTCTGAATCGTCTAATTTCAGAAAAATGGTCGCTTTCTTTTTTTGTGTGTGAACAACGGGTTTTAGAGTAACTGGTTTCATCTGGATCTTGGGGGGTGCGGGGTGGGGGGGTGTAAGATGTATGTTTTTTGTTGCGTTCCAATCAGGGGCGGAACCAGGGGGAAGAGTGTGTGGGTGTGGGTGGGGTGGGGTGGGGTGCGGTGTTAAAAAAAACTACTAGCACTTGTAAAAAATAAAAATCGTATAAGCGCACCATTTTTTTTTTAATTTTTGACCCCCACCCCTCCGAAGAATCATGGATATGTCCGCCCCTGATTACATTATGACTGCATTTACGTTATATCCGTTTTTGATATTTCAGATCCAACCTTCCAATTTAGGTGACAAAATAAATGATTTTCTTGTCTCACTTTCTAGTACGGACGCCACACTAGAGAATGTACTGTAATGCGTTTAAAAGAACACTCTCTGATGGAACTTGAGCCCGCTGATGGAATCGAGAATAAAATAGGGGACGAAGATGTTTTGCATGACTTATGGCCGCTAGGTCCAATTGACCCTAAGAAAGCGAAATTCCCATGCTGTCTAGTTTGGACACCTTTGCCAGTTGTTTCGTGGTTGGCGCCTTTCATTGGACATGTTGGGATATGCATGGAGGATGGTACGATTTTAGATTTCTCAGGTTCGAATTTTGTTAATGTTGACGATTTCGCCTTTGGATCCGTTGCTCGATACCTTCAGTTGGATCGAGAACAGGTATATAGCTCCATATTCTGTTCTTACCTAAATAATTGAAATCTCTCTCTCTCTCTCTCTCTCTCTCTCTCTCTCTATGTGTGTGTGTGTGCGCGCAATGGGAGTGCAGTAACCCTCACCCCCCCACCAACCCCCAAAAACTCAGTCTCACCCAGTCGGAAAATCCTGGCTCCGCCTACGTGTGTGTGTGTGTGGTATGATAGATATATGTATCTAGTACATATAAGATTTCATGCCTGGCTTTACATTGTTGTTTCCCTTCTCTGCTTTTCTAGCCGTTTCGTCTAGAAAATTTAGGGATAATTACAAAAACTACCATGAGTTTTTGGTCTATTTACAAAAAGAACAGTTATCCTTTAAAATTGCATGTGCTTTTATTGTATACAAGTGCATCCTCAATTGGCGAAAGGCTATACAGGTAATTGCAAACCTCAAGGGAAAATTTGTCATTTTTGAAAAGAAGAGGGCATTTTGTAATTAGACAAAACCTCATGGATAGCTTTTGTAATTATCCCTAAATTTTCTACACATGTATCTATTATTACTTGAACATTTATTGGTATGTTGCATAATTAGATTAATATATATTTTTTGTTTCTCCTCTAATTAGATTATTCAAACCTTTTGCAAGTATGGACTTTTACAACAGTAGTTGTGGTAGAAAAAGAATTATGTTGGTGATTTTAGTGTCACCATTCATTTTGTGTAATTGGAACTAATATGTGAGCTAAGAGGTTTATAATTTGTATTCTAATATATGTTCGGGTATGTGCGGAGTGCACAAATGTATAAGATCGAATTATAAGCCGGTACGGCCAAATGTCGAGGGTCCGGGGGCAGCGCCCCCGGTGACGGGGTCTAGGGGCATCGCCCCTAGCGGGTCCATGGGGCAGAGCCCCTGGCGGTGGTCCCGCTGGTAATTAGACTGGTAATTTAGTGATATTTCCGAATTTTAGAGGGAGACTAGTAAAATTGATTAATTTCGTCAATTTTGGTAAACCATCCGTCAAACCCTAATTTCGGATCACTAATGACGGCGCCGCTCTCGTAAACCCTAAAAATAGACCTAATGTAACCCTAATCCGACATGTATATATAAGGCTCTCCTATTGAGTCTTAGGGACACCCTTTTCTAAGCTCTCTCTTTCTGATGAACACAGAATTTCTCTAGCAATTTGGCTTACGTTTTTGTGCCTAGATTCGTAAGTGTTCCATTGGATTATCCTAGGCTGAATTTCTTGTAACCCAGGCATAGGTAGAAATATCAGTTCGGAAAGTGTTTACAGGATCCATTGGAAATCCGGATCTCCATAATAAACCCTTATACCCCAACAAATTATAGGTTTAATTACAGCAAGTATCACGCGACTTAGCCTAATTACAAAAGAAGAAGAAGAAAAGGAAAAACACAGTTATCTTCCAAAATCACCAATATCCCTTTGAAACTTTGTTGCTTTTTTTACAAATTGCACCCTCAAGAAGGGTTATTTGTTAGATAATGACACTTTAAGGAGATTTTCGTAATTTTGATAGATAATGAGAGTTTTCCCATAATGAAGCTAAACTACAGAGGCATTTTATTTCTGTAATTATCTCAAGAAAACAAGTCGAGTCTTCTTATATTATCGAAATACTTTCAAGTCTTATTTTATCGAAATACTTTCAAGTGATTGATTGATAACTTGATGTTATTTTTTATTTTTTTTAAATAGTGTTGTTTCCCTCCAAATATCGCCCGACATAAATGCAAGCACCGTTTTGCTCATTCTGAATTCGGCGCGGCAATCACATGGGATGGCGCCTTGCAATCGACCGGACGTAATTTCGAACACAAATCTTACAACCTCTTCACGTGCAACTGCCACTCGTTCGTCGCGAGCTGTCTCAACCGGCTATGCTACAGGGGGTCGATGAATTGGAACATGGTCGAGGTTTGGGCTCTTGTAGTGTTCAACGGGAAGTGGGTCGATGGTTTTTCCGTCTTGAGATCGTCTCTACCTTTTTCGACGGCGTTATGCTTTGGTGTTTATGTCGTCGGATGGCCGTTTTTGATCGGGTTGTTTTCGTTTTCGTTTCTACTTGTTGGATGGTTTTTGTTGGCTACTTATTGTTTTAAGAACCTTTTAGAATGTTGAATGTTTGATGAGAAAGAAGGAACTTTTGGGTGGCCTTATATTTTAATTAATTTATTTTTTTATCAGAAAATTAATTTTTTTTTTTTTTCAAGTTGCAGCAGGCGGATTCCGAACCCGCGACCTAAGGGCATCTGGACGACCCCATGACCATCTCGTCTGCCGTCCTTAATTGTTAAATTAACTTTTATTTTCCTTGAAAAGGTTACGAGTGATATCCTTTTCACATTACGTTAGTTTCTCAAAGCAATTCTAAAACGAACAAATACAGCAGGTTACACGAACCAAGTTCTATCTAATTAACATCCAAAGGACCAAATGTCGGTCGAGCATCCAGTTGTTCGAGGAGAAGATACGGAGTTTTGCCATTTTCGACGAGATCCATCCAACCCCAAGCGCGAGTCTTGAATTCGTCAATTGAAAAACTCACCAGAGTCCTTTCGTTCCGAAAAATAATAGCATTTCTAGATATCCACAACGATCATACAACACATTTCCATGTACGTGCAGCTAATGTTCTTTCCTCTTTTTCTGAGGAAACTACCGAACCGTAGCAGATTCCCCGTTCAACGTAATTGCGGCTTCCGAGCCTAACCTCGTACACATTCCTCCAAGCTTGATATAAAAAGAACATTCGAATAAAACATGTCTCACGGTTTTTGATTCAGGTATACAAAATGCACATTTCTCGTTTGACTGAGCAGGGATTGGTCATCGTCTCTGCAGCTTCGACGTACGCCTCCCAGATTACTCACCATGCATGAATTCGCTTTTGATGGGGCAATTTTGTTCCATAAATGCAATCTATTGTAGACTTCAAGAAATCATCGAAGTCTCATTTTAATTACTTATTTAATTCTCTAATCATTGAAGTCTCATTTTAAATCAATAAATAAGATTTTAGATAAATATGAATCCAAAATTAATAGACTGCCACATAGGAAAGACACTTGGTGTTTTGAATTCGTAACGCTATTATATATATAGATTATATAAATTATTTTTCTCTTATTTAACGAAGGATTGTAAGAATAATCCCTCTATCTCCTACTAAAGTGTTTCAACCATTTACCGATACGTGTACAATAAAAATAAAACTGATATTCATTATCTTAAATAATTGTGCAAAAGCCCAAAGCATTATTTATTAGGAGGGGCAAATTACCCCAGCTAACACATTTTATAAAAGCATTACAAAATATCACAATATTAAATCACAAAAATCACAACCTTACCTCGTATCCAAATACAATATATCAAATAACCAAACTGCTAACTATAAATATGAAAATGCAATATACTTTACTGGAAGCTGACGTGTTAGATACTGAATAAATGGTATCCAAATGTATAATTTTAAGTAACCAAACTATTAATTATAAATATCCAATATGTTAGTTTTGTAAATATTTTTTGTACTAGATCTATGTAATTAATTTATATATATTGTAGATATGTGTAATGAACCCTTATTAAGAAAAAATAGCTATCTACCAACTTCTCCCTCTATATATAAATGCATGACATTTTTGCTTCTCGAGATAGAATTTGACAACGAATAATTTTGTAACCATATCATGAAAAATTATCAAAAAAAATAATTTAATGAAAATATTTTAAAAATCGAATCTATGAATATAATTTTGAGAGAAGACATGGAATAGCCAAATAGCTTAGTAAATTTTAATATTTGTCATTGAACTTAGTTTGTACAAATTGTAGCAAAAAAGAACAAATTTGGATAAATTTACCCCTGACCTCTTTTATTTCTCCCCACCCATCCACCCTCCCTCCCTCACAACCATCTCCAGATCTCGCCGGAACCTAGCTATTTCCGGAGCCAACTTCGTCGAAGTTTTAGTTCTTTCCGCCGCCGCTGAAGTTGCACCGCCCATAGATCCAACACCATTGCCGCGCCGTTGCACCGGAACCCTAGCTCCTTCCAGCGCCGACTTCGTCGGAGCTCCGGTCTTTCCTGTCCGACGACCGCCAGCAGCTCCGAATCTTCCCTACTCTCTCTTTCGATTTTATTTCTCTTTCTCCAACTTTCACTCTCTAGAAAAATCATAGATCTAGCTTGAAATAATGTTATTTTCGTATTTGTTTTTGATGATTTACAAGTTTTCATATGATTTCAGGTGATTCGTGGTATATTTGGGGTGATTTCCGATCGATTTGTATGTATTGGTGTTTTAGATCTAGTTTTTCGCATGTTTGCAGACGTGGTTACGAATTTACAGTTGTTACGATTTATTCATTTCAGTCTGAGTTACCATGTTACAATATTGTCATTTCGTATCACTATGCCTTGATTTTCTGTTAAGATTTTATCATTTCGTATCAGTATGAAGTTACGAAATTCGAATTTCATAACACATTTGTGCCGATTTGAAATTTTTGTATTGGAGATTTGGTATACATGTTACGAATTAAGAATCACGATTGGTAAGAAATTGTAACTTCTTACCAAGTGTAACTAGTACGAAGTTACGAATTAATGACTTCGTATTAGTGTAACTATTTCCAGCTACGAATTATTAAGGGTGTCACTGTTTACACTCTGGTATATTGGTAAGAAATTGTAACTTCTTACCAAGTGTAACTAGTACGAAGTTACGAATTAATGACTTCGTATTAGTGTAACCGTAACTATTTCCAGCTACGAATTAGTATCTGGTTTAATGGGGTTCTAGTATAGAGGGTATCTGGGCCGGTCGCAGAACAGCCCGGCACGCTTAAAAACCGGCCCGGACCGGCCCGTTTACTATTTGGCCCGGACCGGCCCGTGTACATTTAGGTTATGTGGGCCTTAGGGGCCTTTGTTTTAGAGGTCCGGCCCAAACCGGCCCGAGCCCGCCTAAAACCGCTGGCCCGGCACGGACCGACCCGAGCCCGTGTTAGCCCATGAACCGGGAAGGCCCGATCCGTTTAGCCTGTCTAAAGACCGTGAACAGGGAATGCCCAATAAGGTTTTTTATTTATTTCCTATCAATTTATAGCCTGAAAAAGGAACAAAATTCAGTTTTCATTTATTAAATCACATCTTATTATGTCCAATAGGTATGCAGTAGTGAGAGTACATTTCAGCATTTTATGTCCACTAACATTTCACACCCGACAATAGTCCGATGCATTATAGGAGCACTTCGCAATTAACTTGAATAGGAGTAAAATGAGAGAGAGAGGGGGGGAGAGAGAGAGTTGTTCTTTCTTTATAATAAAGTTCAAGTTCATTTTGTTGGTCTTTGTAATAAAATTTTTGTCTTACAATGAAGAAAAAAAAATGTTCAACCCGGCCCGGCCCGACTCGTGAACAGTCCGACCCGGTCCATGAACACAATGGGCTGTGGGCCGGGCCGGGCCTTATGTTTGTAAAAAAAGACCGGCCCAGTCCGGCCCTCCAAAAAAGGACCGGCACGGCCCGGCCCTTAAATGGAGCGGGCTTTAGCAGCCCGGACCGGACCGGCCCGGCCCCGGCCCGAATACCACCTCTATTCTGGTATATTGGTAAGAAATTGTAACTTCTTACCAAGTGCAAGTACGAAGTTACGAATTAATAACTTCGTATTAGTGTAACCGTAACTATTTCCAGCTACGAATTAGTATCTGTCTTAATGGGGTTCTGGTATATTAGTAAGAAATTGTAACTTCTTACAAAGTGTACCATTTAAACTTAACATATTACTATATTGGTAACGAACGTAACGAAACGTAACGAAAAATAAATAATAAATGATCAATTATTAATCGGGTAATGTAACGAATGTAACGAAAAACAAATATCGTATCCGCTTACTGGTATCTCGTGTACAATATTCCAACACGGTAAATAAGATACGAAGTTACGATACAATAACACAAAAGATAAACAACACATGGTAACGAGACGGTACGAAATACATACGTCGTAACCCAGAAACCCAAAAAAAAAAAAAAGAGATAAAATGGGTTAGTTTTATTGAAAAGTAAGGGTATATTGGTCCAACCATGTCCTTTTTGACTAGAATTTGTACAAACTAAGTCCCTTGACAAATATTGTCATTGACTATGGCAAAGTGGCTAAAGTAGTGTATTACCTCTATAGTTTTTATATTTATTGGTACATTATCTAAAAAGAAAAAAACAATCAAAGTTAACGACACCTATTTACATAGATGGAGTATTCAATAAACACTTTTATACAAGCAACTAATACAATAACTTGTCGAACCAGCGAATATAATCAGCTCGTTCAATTATCCGTTAGTTGTCGAAAATAGGTCAAATTATAGGGCGATCCGATTGGTGACAAAATGAAGATCAGTAGTTTAGCACATGGATATGCATTAAGTGAGGAAAAAAAAACACCAGGTTCATTATTAGCCAGCATCAAGAGGACACAAAACATGAAAGCTTTTTAGAGAACTATGAATAAGCACCATCAAGGAAAGTTAACACTCATCGGAAACGAATTTATGTCCGTCTTGTCACAATCTCACCTATGCTAGTCTTAGGTGCATTTAGTATTCCGGTGATGCCCGTGAAGTTCTATTATCTTCACGCGCCATACTTGGGGGCCTTCCAAAGCTTAAAAGCTACTTCATGTAAGAATCTATCGGCAGGTATAATCAGGTTTCCACTATTCTGCAATACGAAATAAGGGATAATTACAAAGAGAAGCCTGGAGTCTCGGCTAATCACCCGAAAAAAAAAAAGCAGACGAGGTTCTACAATTTCTTCCTTCCAATGGTATACCGGAAATTTTAGGTAGATCGAAACTTTCGGTACAACTCGGTATATCAAAATTTTTAAAAGCTCGTATCATTGCCGTACCGAAAATATCGGAAACGGTATCACATCGTACTAGAAAAATCAGTATACAGAAAATTTCCGTATTTTTGGTACTTTCTGGTATTGATATGTTCGGTATTTTTCCAAGCCATTGTAAATTTGAAAGACCGTCAGGTTCTTTTTGCAATTAGTAGTACAACTCTTATTTTGTGCCTAAACAGATAGTATAGTTCATTCAGAAGATTATGAATTGCTATATTTTGTGCCTATACTACATATAATCGCATTTCGACATAATTCATGTTATGTAACAATCCAACAAGAACATGACTATAATCCAAAAAAACGACCGGCAGTAACTCCGATATTTACCTCAAGAAAATCCCTAAAGGAAAAATGTTTCACCATATCCACACGAGTCACTGCATTCTGATATTGGGCGAGTAGCATTGGGCAGTATTGCCTGTAACAGATCCCATCAGATAGACCCAAAATGCATATGTGTGTGTATATATAGGGGTGTGTTCAGGTGAGAATTAGGGCTGGGACTTTTGAAACCGGGAACCGCGGAACCGATCCGAACCGCATCGGAATCGACGGTTCGGTTCGGTTCCTAGCAATAAAATTTTTTTTTCGGTTCGGTTCGGTTCGCGGTTCCTGTCTGTTTTAAAGAGGAAAGGAACCGATCTGAACCGCAAGGAACCGTCCGAACCGCACCGAACCGGGAAACCAACCCTCTGAATATAATATAATATAATATAATATATCCTAATTAAACATAATTAATATAATATAATATAATATATTGTTAATAAAATAAAATAAAATATAATATATTTCGTCCGAACCATACAAAATCGGTTCCGGTTCGGTTCGGTTCCGAGTTGGTTCGGACAAAAAAAAACTGGCAAAACCGAGCCGCGAAAAAAATATGCGGTTCGGTTCCGGTTCCTGTATTTTTCTCCTTGGAACCGAAAAGTCCCAGGCCTAGTGAGAATGCAATTTAAGTTAAGAAATAAGAATGAATTTCATCCATAAATAAGAATGCAATATTTTAATGCATCGATATTTTGATGCACATAATGCATATTTTAATGCATTGCAATTTTGATGCACGAAATGCATATATTTCATGCATAATTAGTACAAAACTCATGCACATTCGCAGGATAAGAACCATTCTCATTTGAAATCTCTCTCTCTATATAATATATATAGAGATAGAGATAGAGAGAGGGAGAGGGAGAGAGGGGGAGGGTAGCAAGAAAATGAGATAATTACAAGTACTACCCTAAGGTTTACTCTGATTACTAAAACCCTAAGTCATCTTTCAATATTACAACTACCCCCTTCCCCCAAAACAAAAACTCAAGGATGAATCTTGTTGTTTTAAAAAATGATGGGATTCTTTTGTCTTAAGCTAAATATCACGGGTGTTTTTGTAATTATCTTAACAAAACAGAGATAACCATATACATATACCTAATATTTTCCCTTGGCTTTCCTGCTTTCATCATGTAACTTTGCCGCGGAAAAAGAGACGAAAGTTCACTAAAATTCTTGGATTTAGCATCAGCAATCGAGAGTTCCAAATCACCGTCTCCTAAAGTAGCCCCATAGCTCATAATAACAGACAAGTGCAAACGAGAACCAATATTGGTTTCGGGACGTGCCATGCGCGATAAATCGCCAACCAAACGGTCTAAGAGTTCCAAGTCTTTGAGACAGTTCGTACTTTTGCTAGCCTCAATATGAACGAAAATTAAATCAAACGTGCTGGCGTCCAATATCCTCCCTTCTTGAAATCCCAGCAATTTCAGCAATTCAGAAGCCGAAAGTGAGGAATCGGCCAGGGACTGATTCTTATTGCACAACTCATCCGATCGCAACACTTTGAGGCCGAGTGTATCTCCCAAGGACTTGAAACTTATATTGTTGGTGATTATAGCTGCCTTCATTCCCATGAACCTGAAGTTGAAATCAAAACCCGAGCAGTCAGGGAATTAGGTACAAGTACATTCGACTTAGGCCCTGTTGTCTTCAACTTAAAAGAATAACATTCAGCAAAAATAAGTTTCGATCAGTAAAACCAGTTTTAATAAATAAAAATAAGTAACTTCATGTAATAAATTATAATGTAAATGAGTAAGAATCAGTTTTAATCGGTAAAAATCAGTTTCAACCAATAAAAATCAGTTTGATTCAGTAAAAAAATCAGTTTTATTCAGTAAAAATAATTTCAAATTATGCAAAAAATCAAGTGAAGAGAACAGGGCCTTATAGATATGAGGACAACTACAAAAACGACCTCTGAAGTTTAGCCTATTTACCAGAGAAAAGGGAAAAAAACACTTGATAGAAACCTCAAGGGAGTATTGTACTTTTGGAAAATGGCTATATTCTTTTTTTTTTTTTCGAAAAAAAAGGTTAAAAGTAAGGGTTAATTATTGTAATTATCTCGATAGATATATAATAAGTGCATGAAACCGTTCGAACGGATCACCTCTCAGCTACAGTTGGGAACAAACACGTTGATTGAGATTTATCTTCACACATGGCTGTTTCCGAATCCTGAAAAGGCATTAGAGAGAGCTGTTAGATTTCACATTTTCATTAAAAAAAAAGGGAATTATTTCTACAAAATGGCCGGTATAATTTTATCGACATTGAACGAACCATTAATATCAATCAGTCTCACCAAGTTTTCAAATGCTTCATTTGAGTCCAGTATCTCGGCGAACTCCCGAATTGTTCGTGTATCCTCATTTTCTGCAACCTAACTTCCAAGTAAATTTGAAGAACGGGAAAAATCGAAAAGAAACATTAAATCTACTCAAGAATCTTAACAAGATTTCATTTTCAGTTCTGAATCTCTATAAGAAAATATCCAGCTTCCATTTATTTTTAATACATTAACATATCCATGAAGCATATACCAACTGAATGAGGATTCATCTATCCCAATTCTCATTAAAAACTATAATTAATAATGTGTGTGTGTGAGAGAGAAATTATGCATCACCTGGTTCATTCTAATAAACACACACACACACACACACAACGGGGCAGCTATATAGGGGGGGGGGGGGGGCGACCCCCCAAATTTTTTTTTGCAATGTAGAGGGTATATAGTTTTCGTGTAGAAAAATTTTGGTATATTCGGTTTCGACCCCCATTTTAATTGTGAAATTTTTTTTATAAATTAAGCAATAAATTGATCCATTACATTTTACATAAGCCCATCTACCCAAACTAAAATCCATTACTTAGCCCATTAAAAAAAAAAAAACGGAACAATAACAATTAACAAACCAATTAACCAAATCCCAAACCCTCCCCCTTCGACCCTCATCTCCTCCGACCTTCCTGGCTCCTGCAGTCCCGCCGGCCACCGCCGACCGCTGACCACCGCTCCTGCAGTCTCTTTTTTAATGTTTAGTTGTCTTGGACAAATGTTTAGTTTTTTAGTGAATGAAACTTTTTTTTTGTAATAATAGTATTTAATTTTTGACCCGACCCGAATCGAATCACCGACCCAAGCATATTACCCGAAAAATAGCGTTAGGAAAAAAAAATTTAGATCCCGACCCCCACTGAAAATTTTCTAGCTTCGCCACGGCGGGCGCGCACACACACACAAAGTTGGGGATTGACGAATTGCAACCAAAAGAGAATTGGGAATTTTCAAATTTATACATAAAAAGCATGGATATGATCTATACGTATATGCAATCGACCAAAGTGATACAACATAATTTACCTGAAGGGGGAGAACGAGGGAGAGCCAGGAAACCACAGGAGGCCCGGGAAGCAAAAGAATGGAGGTGTGTTTGGGCCGGGCTGACGAATCTGGCCAACCCATCTCCGTACAGCACAAGCGCTCTGCTGGGCTTGTCTGCCATTTTTTTTTTTGCAGCAAACAGTATGTATATCTGTAAGTATAGTCTCGATCAGAGGATTTGAAGAAACTAGAAGTACTGCGCAGAAGGAAATATGCGTGAGAGAAGTGCCAAGAAGCAGAACACTACAAGGCAAGAATCTAATGGGCGTAAAACATAAAAACAGAAACTTTTTGTTCTTAATTTCTTTCTAATTAATCAAAGAATATATGCAATCAAATTTAGGGCAATGAACAAACCTGAAGGTTGGATTCGAATCGAAGTATTCAATTCAAAAAAACTCGGCTCGAGACTCGATTCGGGACAGCAAACATAGAGCCGTACCCTATAAAACAGGATTCGACGTTCGGACCGAACCGTTCGGCTCGGTTCGGTGCTTTGGCCCAATAATGAAAGACATAATCTTCCTATTAATTCATTTATTTTGGTAATGTAATTTTATTTTGGATTCTGGACTTGTTAATTCTGGAATTATGAATTCATTTTGGGAATGTAATTTTACTTTGGATTATGCACTTGTTAATTCTGAGACTATGTAATTTTATTTCAACGGTTCGAGAAATCGAGCCGAATCGAACTATATTCGAACAGTAATCGAGCCGAATCAAACTATACTCGAACGGTTCGAAAAATCAAGCCGAATCGAATCAAACTATATAAAAAAAATTAGCCTTCGCACCGAATCGAACTCAAATTCTGAGGTTCGAAATTTTCGAGCCGAATTGAACCGAAGGCTCGAATAATTTCGAGCCGGACCGAACCCAGTAAAGATTCGGTACAGTTCGGCTCGTTTACAGCCCTAATCAAAATAATACTCACTACAAATTTATCCCTCTCGTAAATCTACTTCCACGGGTTCTCTCCGAAGGAATTACATCCGATTTCGACTCCCCTCACTCTCATTTTTCCTTGTATCAAGTTGTATTTCGAAAAAAAAATTTGATGGCAATTTAGATTTTTCGCGGGAATGCGGGGAAAAATAAAATTGATTCAAATATTTTGACTTATGTGAATCTACTTTTCTCGAAAATCTATCATTTTTCGTACACACAATTCATTCAATTCATATCTTCTTCTTCAATCCCCTCCACCCGTAAGTTAAATTTGTAATGTTATATCAATTTCTTTTAATAATTTTAATTTTATTGTTTTTTCTATTACACTAACTTATCGACATTTTTTGTTTTCTTTTATTTTTGAAAGATTTTATTTTTTTTGAATGTAACTAAATTTTTTTCAATATTATCTATATTATATATATATATATATATATATAATCGTTACGAATTTGAAGCACCACATTAACTATCTTTTCTACGGCGTTCTCTTACTTTTGAATTTCTGTTTATCTAAAATCTTGAATTCCACATCGATTTATAATGGTACTTAACTGATAGGTAACCTAAATAAATATAATTCAATATCTTGAATCCTAGATCGATTTAAAATAGAACTCCCTAATAGAGAACCTAAATAAATACTTAGAATTTGATGTATTTTTTCAACCCCATAGTTATTTCACACACAAGCTTAAGAATCTTTATTAATTTATGAAAATAAAATTTTTTAGTTTTATTATGTTTAATTTGACAAATTATTAAGTTGGACAAATAAATAGTTTAGTTTTTAGTAAAAATTTAATTTGATTAATTATTAATTTTATATTAATTCTATTTATCTAAAATTTGAGTCTCACATCTATTTTGTTTGGTAGTTCTATTTTAACTCAAAATTTTAGTTTGACCAATATTAATAATATCAGTTATTAGTTAGCCAAATAAATTATTTTATTATTTATTGAAGAATCTAATTTGATCAATTATTAAATTTGCATTAATCGATTTATGTAAAATTTTGAATACCACATTGATCTTCGATGAGGCTCTGCCGACTGAGGAATCTAAGTAAATATTTAAAATTAATGTATATTTTTACTCCACAATTAATTTGCAATATGAGTTCAATAATATTATTTTTATTGAGAAAAATGATTTGGCAAATAGTAATTTCACCGATTATTAAGACAAATGAATAGTTTTATTTTTATTGAAAATTTAATTTTGCCAATTATTAGATTTGTATAATAGTGTTTATGTATAAATTTGAATCTCATATCAGTTTTAAACGGGACTCCATCGATTGGATAACCTAAATAAATACGTATTTTTTTCACCTCACAATTGTTTTGCACCACCAGTTAATAGTTTTATTTTTATTGAAAAACTTAATTTGATCAATCTTTTTTCTGCATAAAATTTGACTAATATTAATTGAGTCAATTTCTATGTTGACCAAATAAATAATTTTACTATATATGTAACAAAACATATTCAGAGCACCAGAACCCTCTCTATCATACATTGTATTTTCTAATTTTTACTCTTTTTTCTAAAGCATTCCATGCCACATTAGTTTTGAATGAGACTCTACCAATTAGAGAACTAAATAAGTACTTACTAGTTCTCTAAGTCTTTGGTATAAATAAAGTCATCTTTTAATCAAGTTTGTGATGAATACGAGCATATGGATTTTAAATGAGTGTGAGTGCTCAAACATTCTCTCATAGTTTCATGACCATACGAATTTTGAACTAGAATAAGGAGTAAAAACCTAAAATCTGACTCCGATAGCAATTGTTGGAAATAAAACGCAGCGGAAGCGAAGTTAGTGAAAATTTATAATCGCGTTTTACGCATCCACGAGCACATGATCTATTTAGGCATGCTAATTAATTAATTACTAAGATTACTAAGCAACTTAAATATGATTTATTATTTATTAAATAAATATGTTGGTAATTAAATATCCTAATCTAGATCTAAAAGATCATAGGATATTACTTTTGAAATGTAGTGGTTGCTTTGCTTCTTGATCCCCTTGTATTTCTACTTTTAGACCTTCTAGAGTATGATCCGCCTTAACCGGGACATTGTGTGGTAGCTACCGGATCTTGCTTGGACAACAATGGGATCGACCAAACCTCTTTGATATGTGATCACTCGATTTTTATTTACTTTCTAGTATTGCATGAACACTCTTAGAAAGTTGATGTGTTATCTAAATTGTAGAATCAAATACACAAGTCTAGATCTACAATTAAACACAAGAAGAAAAATTGATCTCACAACCCCTTGCAAAGTGAAGTTCGACAGAACCATATAGTCCTATTTATAGGCTTCTTGGACTACTACTAGGGATCTTAAGGAGGATTATGGAAGGACTCCCAACAAATTTCATCTTACCTTATTAGGACTCTTCCTAATATAATGAATCTATTAATATCAACTTAGTCCACTAAAAAGTTGATATTGCACTTCCTACCAAATCCCAAATTACAAAATTGGGCTCCTTATTAAATATATTATTTCTCATGTTTAAGATATCGAATATCCATTAATTAATTTATAAGCTATTGACAGCTTTAATTAATTAATATCTTATCTAAGAGTAGTACCACTCGAACCCTATTATTATATTAGAATTAAATCCACCTGCAGGGTTTAATATAATAATCATTATCGAGCTCCTCAAGGGGACATCACCAACCCGCACAAGTCGGGACACGATTTCTAATATAACTGTCGGATAAATAATATTATTGCCCAAGATACGAGGCTTATTGAGTCATCATTTTGACCCTCATCCATGATAAATCAAAGCAATAAGTATTATAAATACACAATTAATATTATATACTTAGAATTAAAAAATAATAATTATCCGAGATTTACGCTCTTCTTACAGTCAGTACAGAAGACACTATCTCACCTCGATCCAGTTCAACGTATGCAAATACGCTATGTATGCTAATAGTCAAGACCAAATAATCTCAAGCATACACTACAACCTTTTCATATAATTTGTCTAATATTATATAGGTTTTCAACTATTATATTATTTTATAAGGCACCGATAATGCGATCTTCCGATGTGACACCAACACACCACATTATCTACAAATAAAATAATTAGACATTTCATTTGCATAACCATAACGTGAATAAATATACAAAACATATGATTAAATATAATTAATATTCTTATAGGTAGTTACAGTGAAATAAGGTAATACAAGCATAAAGTATATTTTACAGTATACAACCCTAACATATCTCCAACATCACTGACGTCCTCGAGTAAATCCAAACAACTTTTAAAAATTAATTTCGAAAATAATCTGTATTCAAGACCTTGAACAAATCCAAACATGTGTGAAACAAATTTCCAGTATAAAACTAATTTTTTCATAGGTGGAAAATAAAGCACATATCCGATATTAATAATTTCGGAATATACCATGTTTTTTAATCTAGTGCATGAGCTGCAAATCTGAAAAGAACAAGGTAGGAGACGGATTCGTTCATAAAGAAAACAGTAAATATATATAATTAATCAAAGGAAGTGAATCCAAAGATGGCCGATGTTGAGTCCAAAAATTCTGTCTCCTTAAAGCAAATTCGCCCCCACCGCTGTGTATAGCGTCTGCCTCACAGAATAAATCTCGATACGTTAATAAATCGATCATCGTACCCTCAGCGAACTAGAATAGAATTTGAAGTACCACCGACGTGACTGAAAATATGAAAAAAAAAATTCTGAAAAAAAAAAGATACTCGAAAATTCAGCTGAAAAAACGAAAGAAAATTCATATATTAAATTCGGACACCTCACATCTGTATTTATATGTGAAGATGAGAGAGACACATGTGCTGGAGGAACTCTAATTAGGATTGGTCTCGTCAACACTTATCCTAATCTATTAATATATTAGTCCGATAATTACCAAATAACTTGATAGTTATCCTAATATATTAATTCGATGATTATCAATCTAATTTGATATTTATCCGAATCCGAATATTTCGGAGTTTATGATTGAGATGGTTTATCAAAATGAATTTTTGCCAAAAAAAATTGCAGTAAAAAGATGACTTCAAAATGTCGAGACAAATCGCCCTTCGACCCGAGCCGAGCCGAGCCGAGCTAGGTCGAACGACGGCGGCCGCGGCGCGCGTGTGCGCGCGAGGGGCGCCTAATCACACATCCACTCATGTCTCACTTGTTGTGAACAAGAGTTTGTTCACATCACCTTATATACTCACAATTCTTCTCATAATTTTTCAATGTGGGATAAAATTCCAAACTCATTTCCAAAGAGCTCACTTTGGAACATTATACATCTCATTCATACCTCAATTATTTCGAGTGTTCTTACATATTTTGAAAACCTCTTACAGAGTACTACGTATTCCAACTAAGTCCCGACTTTAACTCATAGTCGAGCCCACTCAAAATTGCCTCTCAAGTGGGAAACAGCCCATTTTTCCTCTTTTTCCAACAGCTATTTCATTGTTTTAATTTTATCTCACACCATTTTGATCAAAGGCCTTATGCTCAACGCATTCAATTTAGTTTCTAGTAGTAGCAATATATAGTATGCTAAACAGAAAACAACCAGAGCTAACACAAGTTAATGTTGTAAATGCACTACCTATTTTCTGAGCATCACGTCCTTCTATATCTACATCACCAAAGGTAAAGCATGGACATATGGTGCATGCTCGGGTGATTTTCGTGTTAAACCTTGGGGCATGAAGGACTTGACTTGGACTCCATGGTCGTCTGGAATTCGCTTTTAGGGCAGGGGAAGAGCTAGAGGCAGGAGCAGAATTCGTTTTTCTCTTCCACTGCTGTTGGTTGCAAGTCTTATTCGAGCTGGGACTTTAGTCTCACATCTTGCTGGAATCAAAGGGAGAGTCATTTTGCCGGACATCCGGTGGACGTTGCAGAAGCACATTCCTCAAGATTCAAAAACTTGATAACCATATCTGAGCTGAGCAGCATACGAATGCTACCAAATGAGATAGCTTAGAATCTTCATAATTTCTCATTCAATTCCCTTGCCCCTCATTTCTCATCAATTATTTTCTGATATTTTGTCAAACCGACCAAGCGCCAGCTACGGAATATTGACTTGTGTGATGATTTCAAATCATAGTACACTAAATTTTAGTGTACACTAAGTGACCGTCTTTCATAGTACACTTAGTGACCGGGTTTCATAGTACACTTGGTGTACACTTATTGAGCCTAAATTTTAGTCTGGAATACTAAACTAATAACTCAGTAAAGCAAATAATAGAAGCCGAGAAAACTTAGCTTGAATTGAATCGGGCCGACAGTGGCGCCGCCGTGGGCCAACGGCGGCTAGCGCAGCGCTGGACGAGGTTGAGAGCGAGAGACAGGGAGGAAGAGACCGAGACTTACCTCCGATCTATAGCGTCGGCCTCAACGCCGGCGAAGTTGTTGCCGGAGGCGACGGGGCTAGCGTTGGAGACAACGAGCGCCGCGACGACCTCGCCGCTGTCGGGTTCGAGAGAGAGGTCTGTGAGGGAGAGATGGAAAGGAGGAAAATCGGTGCTACGGCGGAGTAGGCACCGGAGACGACGTCGACGGCCAATGAATCGAGAATGGGGAGGGGGAGGTGAAGACGTCAGAGAGATTAGGGTTTTCTACAAATGTAAGAGGAAATGTTGAAATGGGTTAAGGATTCGGGGGGTTAGGGGTAATTCTAGGTCAGTCGGGTCGGACATTCAGGACTAACACAAATTTTGAATAGTATCTTGAAAATTTGGAATTTGTGTATTGATAAATAATACCTCCACCAAAGAGTAGCTAAAATGGAAAAATTGTAGAGAGATGCTAATTAATTCAATGATCTAGCAATTGCCTGCAGATGAGCTCCAGCAGTAAGCGGTGCACCTTTCACACATGCAGTCACATCAATATGATGGGATGTGGATAATTGTCCTCCACCTCAATTTGTGATCTATGATGGCACCAACGTTCGAGATTACAACTACGACATTTTAGACAATATATGCACATCAATCAACAACCTCAATCTCTTGGGACCAATAGTAATCAAAATGTTCGGAAAGCTCACGTCAGTCTCGCTCAATAGGATAAGGTCAACAAAAAGGACTGACAATGTCAACCGGCACTACGATATGACTTATCCAACTACGGGTATGCTTGCTTAATATTTTGTAATTCCAACCATTTTCTTTTAGTAGATTAAATGAAGCAGTAAATTTAAATGAGCAAAGTATGTAATGAAAACTTATTGAATTTATAGATTATCGCGATGAGGCGGATCAAAGATTGATCGCCTCTTTGACAGTGTGGGCAAAAGAAACTCCAGCTCCTGCAAACATTTGTTTAATAGCTGGAGATGTGGATTACTCGAAAATGCTGCATTCACTGTCTAGCCAGCAGTATACCATCCTTCTGTCGTGCAATCATGGTGTGAATAGTTCATCCAAACTATACTTGAAGAATGCTTCACATTATTTCGGGAATTGGTCGGATTTGGTTAGAGGATATGGGTCTGAAAGATTAACGATTCGTCATCCCAAGGCAACCGAAGATGCACTGTTCATTTGGTGGGATTATGCAACATGTCCTCTGCCACATACATGGAAGGATAATACGATTCCGCATTGCTCTCCAAAAAAGTGAGATTAATTTTAGCGGCCCGATAAGAGTGTTTGTATTCGGAGATGCAAATGCAAGGATGGAAGTTGCTCTGCTCCGCGACATGCAGAGAACTGACATGGTTGTATCTCATGTCACTACAGGTACTATAAATAAAAAGTCATTTTTGTTTGTTTCTACTGGTTCGTGATAATATTAATGTGGTGATAAATTTATGCTATATGAGATGTGTCTATGGGCAGTGCAAAGCAACAAATCAAAATTTTTGGTGATCTCGAATTTGAAGCTGACATCTGGACGGTTACGTCTAAACGCCCATAATGTTATGTTACTATTGGTTCAGGGAAGGAAAGCCACAGCTGATGAAAATTCAATGGCGCCTCGTATTTGGAATTGACCAGACTCTCTTGATATAAATGCTCCACAGCACTTCAAAGCCGTTGGACGAAAGTGGAGAATTAAAGGGTCTACAAGTTAGATATGTCCCTTAGACTTCCAAAATTTCTTCTTGCATTTCAAAATACAATTTTAATTGTGCATGAATCTTTATGATTGTTTTTTCTATTGGATATTACTGTTGAATTACTTGATGTTATTCAAGAATGTCCTTTTATATCTAAAATTTTAATTGGGGATGGCTTTGATAACCAACTGTAGGTAGGCTAAAAGATGCATATAACCATCAGTAATTGTTAAACCGTAGTAGATAATAAGTGCTCGGATCCCCTCTGTTTCAATTGCAAAGATTTTGACTTAGATCATTAAAATTGTTCTTGATGAATTTGCCCTGCATTGACTGTAGACATTGAAGTCACATAGTCAATCGGTCAGAAATCCCCTCGAACTATCTTAAAGCTTGATCCACCAGAAGTTTTTTGGTGGTTTCGAATCATATTGGATTTGTTACTTAAATATTTGGAGTTTAATGTCTTGGTTTACTGTCTGTTACATATTTCCAGAATAATAGAGGCATTGGAATAGGCGAATGCCTTTTCCTATTACAGTAGTGAGAGTGAATACCTCGTGCTTGATGATGAGCACCCCCATTATAGAGAATACCCCCAAGAGCTCTCTTTGTGTTAGGTCGTGCAACAAATTCTATCAAGAATACCTAGAGAATACCTTTAAGAGCTGATCAATGCCTTTTATCGGCTAAAAAGCATTTAGCCGAGGCTATCAAGAATTAAGATAGAATTTGTTGCACGACCTAACACAAAGAGAGCTCTTGGAGGTATTCTCTAGAATGGGGGTGCTCACCATCAATCACGAAGTATTCACTATCACCACTGCAATAGGAATAGGCATCCAATGCCTCTATTATTCTAGAAATATGTAACAAACATTAAACCAAAACATTAAACTCCAAATATTTAAGTAACAAATCCAATTGATTCGAAACCACCAACAAACTTCTGGTGGATCAAGCTTGAAGATAGTTCGAGGGTTTTTTGACCTGATTGACTATGTGGCCTCTATGTCTACGGTCAATGCAGGGCAAATTCATCAAGAACATTTTAATGATCTAAGTTAAAATATTTGCAACTGAAACAGAAAGGATTCGGGCACCGGTTATCTGCTACGGTTTAACAATTAGTGATGGTTATATGCATATTGTAGCCAACCTACGATTGGTTATCAAAGCCACCCCTAATTAAAATTTTAGATATAAAAGGACATTCTTGAATAGCATCAAGTAATTCAACAGTAATATTCAACAGAAAAAACAATCATAAAGATTCATACGCAATTACAATTAAAATTGTATTTTGAAATTTTAGAAGAAATTTTGGAAGTCTAAGGGACATATCTAACTTATAGACCCTTTAATTCTCCACTTTCGTCCAGCAGCTTTGAAGTGTTGTTGAGTATTTATATCAAGAAAGTCTGGGCAATTGCAAATACGAGTCGCCATTGAATTTTCATCGGATGTGGCTTTCCTTCCCTGAACCAATAGTAACATAACATTATGGGCGTTTAGACGCAACAGTTCAGATGTCATCCTCAAATTCGAGAGCACCAAAAATTTTGATTTGTTGCTTTGCACTGCCCATCGACACATCTCATATAGCATAAATTTGTCACCATCTTTATCTATTAAGAAAATATAAAGAAATCATTAATATTATCACAAAGCAATAGAAACAAACAAACATGACTTTTTATTTATAGTACCAGTAGTGACATGAGATACAACCATGTCAGTTCACTGCATGTCGCGGAGCAGAGCAGCTCCATCCTTGCATTTGCATCTCTGAATACAAACACTCTTATCGAGCCGCTAAAATTAATTTCACCTTTTTGGAGAGCAATGCGGAATCTCTCCAGTATCTCGATCGCTTGGACTATCGTATTATCCTTCCATGTAGAGAACATGTTGCATAGTCCCACCAAATGAACAGTGCATCTTCGGTTGCCTTGGATCACTGGGATGACGAATCGTCAATCTTTCGGGCCCATATCCTCTAACCAAATCCGACCAATTCCAGAAATAATGTGAAGCATTCTTCAAGTATAGTTCGGATGAGCTATTCGCAGCATGATTGCACGAGCGAAGAATGATATAGTGCTGGCCAAGGTTGTCAAGTCGGTAAGTCGAGTCCAGTCGACGGAGGTCCAAATGAGCGCCTAGTCGACTAGTCGTCGATCAGTCCTTGACTAGTCGGTAAGTCAAAATAGTAAATAATAAATATATATATTTATACATGTGATGACATAAATGATAACATGTAATACAATAAATTGAAATAACTTAGCAAGTATGTCCCAAAATATTAAGTTCAACACCACAATCCACATATAATACATTCATAAGTCTTAATACATAACAACAAAATATAAAGGGGGGAATAAAATGTTGTCATCAAGCTGCAAATGTACATTTGGTTCTTGATCACTGAGAGCAGACTGCATAATTAAAGAACTAAGAATAGAAAAAATGAGCAGCGAAAGAACTGAAAAAAAAAGAACGATTAAACCGTACCTGACGGAGGCGGCGGCGCAATCGGCGGCAGGAGCAAGGGGAGGCGGCGCAATCAACGGCTGAAGCAAGGCGCGGCGGCGCAATCAGTGACTCTTTCCTCTTCAGTCGCAAATTAGGTTTACGTTTGTTTAGTAGCACAGTAAAGGCTACGGGTTTCAGCTTTTCTTTTTCTAAATAACTAATTAAATGGGCCTGGTTATGACCCAATCGGGCCGTCTAAGATTTCAATCGAACGACTAAGTCGACCTAGACGACGACCTGAGACAAAAGTCGGGCGACTAAGCCTTCTAGTCGGCCGAGAGAAACCGACTTGTCGACTAGTCGACGACTTGACAACCATGATGTTGGCTAGTCAGTGAATGCAGCATTTTCGAGTAATCCACATCTCCAGCTATTAAACAAATGTTTGCAGGAGCCGAAGTTTCTTTCGCCCGCACTGTCAAAGAGGCGATCAATCTTTGATCCGCCTCATCGCGATAATCTATAAATTCAATAAGTTTTCATTACATATTTTGTTCATTTAAATTTACTTTAACGCTTCATTTAATCTACTAAAAGAAAATGATTGGAATTACAAAATATTAAGCAAGCATACCCGCAGTTGGATAAATCATATCGTAGTGCCACTTGACATTATCAGTCCTTTTTGTTGACCTTATCCTATTGAGCGAGACTGACGTGAGTTTTCCGAACGTTTTGATTACTATTGGTCCCAAGAGATTGATGTGCATATATTGTCTAAAATGTCGTAGTTGTAATCTGGAACGTTGGTGCCATCATAGATCACAAATTGAGGTGGACAATTATCCACATCCCACCATATTGATACGACTGCATGTGTGTAAGGTGCATCGCTACTGCTACTGCTGGAGCTCATCTGCATGCAATTGCTAGATCATTGAATTAATTAGCATCTCTCTACAATTTTTCCATTTTAGCTACTCTTTGGTGGAGGTATTATTTATCAATACATAAATTCTAAATTTTCAAGATACTATTCAAAATTTGTACTAGTGCTGTTTTGTGCTATAGTGAGGCATAGCAATGCAACGTAGATATAACAAGATGTGTGAAAACGTTAGTATTATGATGAAAGCTTAATTATTGATCAGTGATGTGATGGGTGTTCAGCTAAATTCATCATCCAAAATAATTTCTATTTTCTATTATTTTGGAAATTACTTTAGGTAGTTCCGTTACCCTATTCTCTGAGCTGTATATAATTGAGGATTTGTTGTTGATTGTCTATTTTTTCACTAATAAAATTTTTATGGTTAGCTCTGATCTTATTATTATATCTTTTCCTTGTTTCCAATCAACTAGACAGCAACAACTATAGTGGAGTAGTAAGTGATTGTACTATTCAAGTTTGAAAATATTTATATCTACAAAAGAATTAATTAATGGTGTCTAATGATCTCAAACATCTGTTTTCCTGTTTTATTTTCTACAAGAATTGATCTTTTTTATAATGCAAAAAACTTTATTGAAGATATATTTGTAATAGTCAGGGTTTTGATGGCTGAATCAGGAGTCTAATAATTAGGAAGTGCAGCTTGCATGGGAATTGGGGTAACATGGCTAATTAATGTTGTTTACATGTAACCAAAAAGTTATTTGATCAGGTTTACCTTTTATTCGACTTTTAGATCGTTCTCAATAGGGGTGTCGAGTGGTTCGGTTCCGGTTAACCGGACCACAATTTTCGGTTAACCGGAATCATAAACGCCCCAAAATAGGAACCACTAACCACACCACTCTAAATTTCGGTTAACCGGAACCACACCGATTATATATGGTTCCGGTTCGGTTAACCTTAAAAACCGTTTTTCTTTTTTTTTATCCAAAAAAAAAACTGAAATAAAAAATTCTAAAATGCTAAAATTAGTCTTTTAAAACAAAAATAGTAGACAACAACACAATTAGTCCATAAATCCAACAACTATACGTCAAAATTAATCTATAAATCCAACAATTAAAATGCAAAACAATCACAAATGGAGAATTGATGTGGGGATAATTAATTTACATATTATTAATTCAATTGAATTTCTTTTTAGGATAAAAATATATAATTATAATTTATTAATTTATCATAATTTCGGTTTGTGGTTCTGTGGTTCTGGAACCATTTGGTTCCGGTTAACCACTAACCATATATTTTTTAAAGTAGGAACCACAAACCACACCCTAACCACAAATAGTGGTGCTTGGTTAACCAGAACCACGTCGGTTCGGTTCGGTTCCGGTTAAAACCACTAACCACAAACCTTTTAGACAGCCCTAGTTCTCAATTAGAACAAGATCCACATTTTCATTTGCTTGATAGTGGAGTACAATTTTCAGGTTGTTATGTACTTAACATGCTATTATATACTGTATTTTAATTCAAGTGATGACAAGTGATTCAATTTGATGGATTATTGCTACACAAAAAGTAGGAAGGACCAGCCGAACCATCACGAATCATGCTGACAAAACCAAGATATACGATAACTTCTATACCGAAGCGAACAAAACAAGCAAGGCAATCAAGAAACATATATAGCAAATAAGCAAAGCATGATTTCCAACATACTCAAGAAAGGTCTACATGACCAACCAGACGAAACGGTCTTATTAGGAAGCATGAAATCATCACAAACAATCATGATGGATGTGAAGCATGTATGACCCAAAAAGCGAATGCTATATAGCGAAAAGAGTCAAGCTAACCAAACAGTCGAAGCGGACATACATGACTGAGTTCAAACCAAGATATTTTCACAAACAGTGAAAAATTAACTTTTTACTACCAACAAAAATCAAACGAAAACGCAAGATTCGGAGAATCAACTTTTATTACTACATCTCGAAATTAAAAACATGGAAAAACGACGACGAACGTTCGAAAAAAGTAGAGAGAAAAAGAAAGTTACCCTCGGAGACCTTCCGAAATGATCTTCAAGAATCTCCAAAGCACTTCACTTGAGTAATTTCTCTCTCTAAGCCCTTCAAAATTACAAGTGGAGTAAAAAATAAGGGAACACTTCATGTTACTGTAGATGAAAAACGATCTCCATAATAAATTCAAGGCCTATCACTCAATTACCAAAAGGCTCGAAGGAAATTCGTCAAAGCAGACTCGCTAAGAATCAATATATAGCTAACTTTCTAGCTAAGTGGCAACATGGCAACCTGCCATCATTTACCCACAAAGTTCCCAAAAAAAAGGGTTAATAATGACAATAAACGAAAGTTCTTTCTCAACAAGGCCATGTTCCTAAGAAGCAGCAACAAACATATAAACGTAAATAGAGCCGAAACCTGTTGCGTTGGACGAAGCAGCTTAGGCAAGAAAATTGCAGCTTATAAGTCGAATTTCTTTCAGGAAGCGGGCAGGCTCGACTCTATGAATAAACACGCAAAAATCGTCACGTTTACTCAGAACTAACTACCTACTCGTTTGAGCGAAATCAAAATGAATAAAGGTGATTACCTAGCGTCTTATACTCAAAATGATGATCTACAGAGGGAGCATGTTGACTAATAGAAGAAATGAGCTGCACATATTTTAACTCTTATTATTACAAACGAAAAGGTGTCACGACCGGACTTTGATAAGGATAGCCAAGCCGGAAAAATCGTGACTAGGGGTGGAAAACAAGAATAGGGTCGAAGAAAGGGGTGAAAGATTCATGCAAGGTTTAACTCATACAAATACTTAGGTAGATTTCATGCATACATAATTTGACTCGGTGCCTGGAACAAATACATATATGACCCCTTTCTGGAAACTATCACATGACATTTGAATAGAGTTTTGTGATTAGACAGAGTACACATCGGAAGACTACACAAAAAGTATGTTTATGGAGACACACACTACCAAGAGTCCTACTTGAGATTAATTGACAAGGTCCGCACAGCATTCCGCTCCAACACGCTCAACCTGCATATAGGGAAAACATATGCAGGGCTGAGTACATAGTACTTAGTGGACACGTGCCGAAAACCTTGTAAATAGTTATTCATGCCAACCATGCAATGCAAGACATAGGGGTTTTCCTGAAAATAACCTATGCTCACAAAAAAAGTTCAGTGATTCTAAAAGTCGTCAGCTGACTAAGTTCTTGTGTAATCCACCATATTTGAAGCTATGATATCGGGAAGGTGGCCACCATCCACGACACTTGACCGGCCAACCCGCTAAGATGAAACACGGTCACTAAGTGTACACTAGCCCAGACAAGTCATCTAGATCTTGTAAGGACCCGAATTAGATTAGCTAAAATGGCAAAGCCACAACAAATAGGTTTCATACAAAACGGAAAATTTTCATGGAATGGCATGCTAAAATAATTGCAACTTCAGTAAATAAGTAAATTTTCGTTTTTGGTCGTTCTTGAGAGAATCTTAGCACCTTCTCCGGCGATTCGAGCCTAACCATAAAATACTATGAGAACTCTTATTCTAATAATATCGTAATGTCTAAAGAATAAATGATGCATGCGTCTAGGTACTTCTGTATTTCTTCTTATTAATTCTATGGTGATTTAGTGGTTTATGACTCCATATATTGCACTAATAATACTCCTATATTATGAAAAGTTCCACATCCGAAATTCACTAGAATATAGAACAATAAATTTACTTGAAGCAGATAAACAACAATTTTTGGATCAAAATCTTGAATATATGTGGGGAGAACCAACTAAGGCACTATATAAGTTTGAAACAAGCTCAAAAACTTCAAGTATTCTATCAATTTCAAGAGGTCAACCTCAAAGTTTTAGTTAACTGATCTATTTTTTTGTGGATTATATATTGGTAGCAGCTAGTAAGACCGTTGGCATTCTTAATGACAAATTCTCTCTCAAGACTTTAGGCAAAGTTCAACATTTCTCAGTCTTGAGGTGGTAACAAAGAACCAAAACTTGTTTTGAGTTATGTTAATTTTGAATAAGTTTATGAATCATGCAGAAGACAAAGAACCGAGATATGCCATACTCTTACGGCTCCTACTATGAAATTGTTCACGCATGAGAGTTTTCCGTTTGGAAATCCAACACTACAAAAGAAGTATCTTTGATATTTACAACTAATGAGACCTGACATTTGTTGTGTTGTTAGCATGTTAATTTATTCAGTTCCTATAAGTCATGTCATCATTTTGGGTATTGAACTGTATTGATTCATGCAATCAGCAAAAGATAGTCATATCAAGACGATTAGTTGAGGATATGTTACATAAACAAGATATAAATGTGTACATGCATGTAATACACCTCATTATAATGTTTTAATATAAAACATGTCTTATATGAATGACGATAACACAAAACAGTTTTCATTGAAATGAACAAATTACTAATTCAGTAATTCACTAGAAAATCTGCAAGAAACTCATATGGCTGACAAATGCTTTTTATCAGCTAAAAAGCATTTAGTCAAGGCTGTCAAGCATTAAGATAGAATTTGTTGCACTTCCCTTTACAATTCATGAGAAGGGACCTAACACAAAGACAGCTCTTACAGGTATTCCCTAGAATAGGGGTGCTCATCATCAAACACGAGGTATTCACTCTCTGCTCAAAGATAAAAAAAGCCCTAAATTTCTCACTAGTGCAAGAGGAAAGACATTCGTCTCAAGCTAAGAACGGCTATTCCAATGGCTCTATTACTCTGGAAATATGTAACAAAAAGTAAACACATAAAACTCCAAATCCAATATATTTCGAAACCACCAACAAACTTCTGTATAACAAGAAGAATCCCATCAAAACTATGACATCCAAATTACCAGTATTGAAATATTTATGAAGAAATTCATCTGTAATTCATTTATTAAACCTCATATATGCGTGCAAAGCTGCAACAAAGCCCAACTAAAAATCAAATAAAAAACAAAAAGGTTTAGGAAAAACTCAAATTAAAACCTCAATAATCGAATCCTTCGCGGAAGAATAGAAAATCTGAAGGAGATTAGCCATTGCCGATAGGAATCGATAATCTAACGGTAAAAAAAAAAATATCAAGGAAAATATAGAAATAGAAAGGGCGATAAAAGGAATTTCGAAGAAGAAAACAAAGGGATACTTGAGCTCTTACAAGAGAGATTATCAGCGGCGGATTCCAATTCAATCGCCCGACTGCAAAGACGACGACGAGCACCGGGGCAAAATGGAATTAAGGAATAGTCAAGCCTAGTGGGTGTATATGCGACCCTATTGGCTTTTTTTTTTTTTTTCGACCCGTGCGCAGAGTCAACCTCTCCTCGGTTAGAGCAGCGTTCATCGAGAGTGCAATTGACAAAGTCCTCTTAAATAAATCTCATGTGAATTATACCATAGGCTCAGGTATGGTCGTGAGATTTTTCGTATCATATGCTTTTTTATATATACCACTCTATACTTTGATGTGCACTAAGTTGGGGTTTTCACGAAAATAGCCTCCCTACAGTAAAAAGTAGGGGCATAGTCTGCGTACATCTCACCCTTCCAAGACCCTGCTCTGAGCGGGATATACTGGGTACGTTTGGTTTGATTTGATTTGTTTTGGTTTTCAAGCCTAGTGTGTGAATATATATATATATATATATAATAGCGTTACGGATTCGAAGCATTAGATTAATTCTCTGTCATTCTTTTAATTTTGGATTCCTATTTATCTAAAATCTTGAATCCCACATCAATTTACAATAATACTTAACTGCTGGACAACCCAAATAAATAGAATTCGATATCTTGAATCCCACATCGATTTAAAATAGGACTCCACCAATGGAGAACCTAAATAATTACTTAGAATCAATGTGTATTTTTCAACCACATAGTTATTTTACACACAAACTTTAGAATACTATTTTTATTGTGTTTAATTTGGCTAATTATTAAGTTGGACAAATAAATAATTTAAATTTTTAATGAAAAATTAATGGGCCAATTATTAAATTTATATTAATCCCACATCAATTTAAAATAATACTTAACTAATGGACAATCCAAATAAATAGAATCGACATCTTGAATCCCACATACCTATACGTATCCGGAGCACCACATTAACTCTCTTATACATGGTATTTTTTATTTTTTAGATTCTTATTTATTTAAATCTTCTACCCATCTTGATTTTCAATGACACTCCACTCATTGAATAACTAAATAAATATTTAAAATAAGTATGTATTTTGTCCATAATGATTTTACACCACCACTTTAATCTGATCATCAAATAAATTATTTTATTCTTTTTAGAAAATTAAATTTTGCAAATTATTAATTAAACCTCATTGGCCAAATATGTACATATTTATTTTTTAATATCTAATTTATATATACATAAATATTATATTTCTATTTATATATTTTTAATAAGCTCGATTATCTTCACTTACAAATAAATATATAAAGTATCTAATAGCAATATGAGTCCGGAGTACCACATTAACTCTCTCCTACATGAAGTTTTTTTATTTTTTTATTCTTATTTATCTAAAATCTTGAAACCCGCATCAAAGTATAGGTATATAAATTATAAAGGATTTTTGAAGATCGTAAAATTCCAAAATTAAGAGAATACCACGTAGGAGAGAGAATTAATTTAATGCTTCGAATCCGTAACGCTATTATATTTAGAGATTTTTTGTCATTCATAATATTTATTCTTAACTTTTATTTTACAATGTTTGAGTTTTTATTGAGATGGATTAACCAATTAATTACTTTAGCAACTTATGTTAGTTATTCAAATTATATGAATTTAAATACGCTGAATAATTAGCGGATATTATATAGGAGTATGGGATATAAACGAATAATAAATCATGTTTTAATCGAGTTTGTTGAATATGGGTATAGAGACTTTAAACAGATCTGGATATTTGTAGCATACATTCGTTGTTTCATGTGTTACTATATGAGTTTTGAACTGGAATAAGTAGTAAAATTATCTTTCAATCGGGTTTAGGACGAGTAGAAGTACATAAATTTTAAATGAGTTCGGTGGCTGAATTTCATCCTCATTATTTCTGTTTATTGGTGTGTTTCGCTGCAGTACGATTGTAAGTGGTTGAACCCTAATAAAATATTAAATTATTTTTAGGATTTTACTTATAATTATAATATGAAGTGATTACCCGTCAAGTTTCGACGGGCTATACACTAGTATATATATATATATATATATATATATATATATATATACACAGAGAGAGAGAGAGAGAAAGGACGGGTAGGGTATGAGTATGCCTCTGTTCGCTATAATTTTAAACAATCCGCAAGTGTACGGAAAATATGTAGAAAGCGGCGAGCAAGGTCGTATTCCACAGAGACTAAATATTTTTATTGTGTCGAGTATTAGATTATAGTGTTCTCGGCTTTATCTAGACGATCGAAAGGTAAACTGGATGATTAATGAAATAACATACAATAATCACAGTAAATTAAAACGATTGAAAATATCCGAATGGAAGCGAATTGCAAGAGTTTAGAAAGGTAGATTTCAAGGCTAGGTTTCCGTTGATTACTAAATTTAGTCGGGATTGGTTTCAAAAGGTTCTAAGTGCGTTTCTAAAACGACGATCACAACAATATTCTAAAGTCTCTCTCGAGATGCATTAAAATGTAGATTAAACAACCTATAACAACGCCTCCGTCTATTATAAATTATCTAACTCCAAAAATGTTCATAAGATTAGATATCATCATAGTTCATCATTGATTTCTCAATCTCGTAATTTACTACGTCAAATACTCGAAACCTATTAATGCCCTCTTCTCTCGAATTATGAGCAATTAAGTTTAACATGTAAAAACATTGATCAACTGTCTAAACATGAATCAAACCAAGTATTTGATAAAGAAATCACACTAGATAAATATAATTATCAATCCCTCAAAATCATAGCAAATCAACGTACTCCCATACCCGGAATCTAAAGAGTTTAGCCGGACATGGTATTGAAAGGAAGATTAATAATCATCATGTTCATGCTAATAAAAACAACAAAATGAAGAAAAGATAGGAAGAAGATAAAACTCGTGGTGTGTCTTGATCGATCCCGGTTGAAGCCTTCAAATGTTCTTGAAGTGTTCTTCAAGAATTTCTTCAAAACCCCTTCTTTTTGGAATGAAAACCACTTAATCTTTTGTTATTCTCTCTCTCTAATCTCCCAAAATTCAGCATATCTCCTATCATGCCCCATATCCTCCTTTTATAAAGATAAAACAATCACTTTTTCCACACAAATCTTTCAAAAATGTCAAAAGATGATATTTCCACCGAAAAGTGACACAGCCCGTGTCAAATGACACGGCCCGTGTCATAGTATGCTCAAAAAGCCAAAACCCCCTGGACAGGGAACTCGACCGTGTCAAATGACACGGCCGAGCAAATGACACGACCGTGTCAAATGACACGGCCCGTGTCATACTCGTCTAAATAAGCAAGAAAGGCCCTGGAAGTGAGACCCGACCGTGTCGATATGGCACGGCCGGGATAATGACACGGCCCGTGTCGATTGACACGGCCGGGCTCGTGTTGACTCATTTTGACACCGTTTTGACTCCTTTTTAAGCCCGATCTCTCGTTTCCGCATTGCTTGATATGTATTGGGGTTGGAGACTTCGTTCTTGCTTGATTTATGTCCATAAAGTACCTATAAAATCAATAAAACGTACCCAAGCGTGATCGAGTCCAATAAACATAATACGAGTATAAACGACACAGTTCTACACATTTTAGGATCTTAAAACACGGAAAATCGATGTAAATATATGTGTAAAAATGAGTGTTATCAAAATCCCCCAAACTTGAACGTTGATCATCCCGAGCAATGCACTTTAAAATAACCACTCTTAAGGGAACTCGTCCCTCAACATACCTCAAAGGATCATTTTGAAAATTTATCAATACGCCTCAAGAAATAAATAAGTCGAGTTCAATAAAGTATTCAAATCCCGGGGGTGCTTCCTTAACATCATAGCTAATACTTGAATAATACGAACCTCGCTGGTCAAGTGTATTCCCTCACTCTCAAAGTGTATAAAGGGATAAGTAACGCTCAAAACTCATTCAATGAAATAAGAATCCCCATAGGCTTGCCAATCGTCTACATCTCTACCACTAGTTGCACATGCAAATTTGGTGAATCAAAAAGGACTTTAATGGTTGTAATGTAGGCTTTTTGGTCGGGGTAGGATACGTATGGCTTAAAGTGACTTGACTTGAGCAAATTAGAACATTATCTCCTCAATCACTTCGCTCAATTAGAAGCTCAATAATCCCTTAGGATTTTGTTTCTTTCAACCCCTTGATTTGAATATCATGGCACTAAGCACTTTTGAAAGTGAAAATCACAACCTTATTCCTCCTTATTGCTCCATACATCTCGTTTCTTTTGTGTCCACCATTTTTTTTTTCACGATCCCGATTTTTGTGGTGGACAACATCATCATTAAATCACACCAATCCTCCTTCAAATTTATTTTGATAATTCATTGCATTTTGAACCAACAATCTTCCCGATTGCTACCACATCTTTTCATTCTTTTGCCAATTTATTCTAAATAACTCAAGTATAGGGACAAAAGTTTATAATGGAACGGAAAGCTCATAATGTGGTTAACAAGAAATTGGCTTTAAGCTCAATCGGGCTGACTAGGGAAACAAATTTTTCGGGTTGGCCAAAAGGTTTGAAAGGTTGTCAAATAAAAATTGCCTTAAATCATTTTCACTAATTTGCAAACACACTTGTAGTTTCGAATAAGATACCAGGGCAAGTTCTAGAGTCTTAAAAACATGAATGGAACACTCGGCAATGAAACTTGCATATTTAATGATGCACGAAGGCTCAAAAGCTCACAAGTTAGATTTGTTCATATTTCCAAGAGATTAGGCTATTTATTCAATTTCACACCCTTTTGATTATTCTACAATTTTTACTCTTCAAATTATCCTCGATTTGTATATCAAAATAACAAAATAAATCCCGAGGCATCCAAGACAAGAGTTCATTCTTTCGAGTTTCATCAAAGTTCATCATCATCAAAACACACCAAGTTCGAAATAAAACACACCAAAATAAAACACACCAAAATAAAACACACCAAAGTAAACAATTCAAACCAAAACATAAAACAAAATCCAAACACACCAAAAAAAATAAAATAAAACAAACAATGTAGGTATTTCTTGACCCAATATCTCCCCCCAAACTTGAATTAAAGATTATGCACACAAAGGGGGTATAGTATTTAAACAAAAAAAAACTTTGGGTCAAGAAATACTTACAACCGGTCCTAATGATTTGGCGGAGGATAATGGCCTTGTTGGATATGCCAATCTTCCATTCGTTGTAAAATTGCAAGCATCATGTCTTGTCTTTCACGAGTTTCCTCTCGGAAAGCCTCGAACTCTTCTCGAGATACGACATTTCTTGATTCGGCCTGTCTCGACGACTCGGGCCGATCTCTCCTTCTTTCTTCTTCCTACCCCGATTCTCTTTCTTCTTCCGGGCCTCTCTCATACTCGAATTCCTCCTCCATTCTCTCCTCTCTCTCTTCTTCTCTCATCCTCTCGTTTCTATCCTCAAATTCCGTACGCCTAGGACGGACATTACGGGCAACATATCTTTCACTTGGGGAAATTAATCCAGCTGCCTCTCGGGCCAATTTGTGCGCTTCCGTGGACATTTGTAGATTTCCTATGTCCCGAATACTAGAAATAGTTGTCAAAGTTGTATTCGGGAGTAGGAAGTGATCGCCGTCATTCTGGAGAAAAATAACTCGGGAGTCGTAGTCCAGGATATTCATCAACTTCATGACTTGGATTGATAGAAGCATATTTCCCGGGAGGGGAGTTCGGTTTTGTAGAGGTACGTCAAGATGAAGTGCGATAGGGGTAATTCAACCCCCTATCCAAATCTCCCCTCGGTTTAGTGGCAACGTCTTCGAAGTGGTCCATGATAATAGCTCCGGTTGCGGGATTTGTTCCGTCGAGTATATGAGCTAGGACATAAAGCTCTCGCTGAGTTATCGGCCCCGTTTCTTTCCGGCCAAAGATAGTGCTTGCGATGACTTTGTGTAAATAGCGGAGGATAGGATTACGAAGAGATGATCCTTTCGCCGATTTTGGGATGTAGGGACGTGCACCGCTCCCCGGGTACTCAATCATTGTCCTCCAGTAAGTCTCACATTCAAGCCGATTGATTCGGTATTCTCCGTGCCTTCGAGCGTCATATATAGTATCCAATTCACCCGGACCCAATTTTTCGTTTTTGTTGTTGAGCCGAAATTCCAAGGCAGTCGGCTCATGCGAAATCGGGTCTCTTTTAACGGAGAGTGTGCTAAGAAATTCCAGCGTGAGACATCGGTAAGTGGGCCAATGTTGAGTCATTAACATCGTCCAACTAATTCGTCCGAGTAGCCGCATAACATCTTCTTTTATCCCCATTGCAGTCATGCATTCATCGTCCGACCATCGAGTGGGGAGCATTTTTTTCTGCCCCAATGTCTCCCATCGTGCTAGGCGACTCGGCGAAAGCTCAATTCCATACGTCTCGGGCATCTCGACAGCCCCTTGAGTAGGTATTCTCTCCGGTTGTTCAATTTCTGTTGCGAGCCTTCCTCTTCCTCGTTGAGTTGCACCTCGTCCTTGGGCATTTCCTCGTCCTCGTTGAGCATTTCCTCGTCCTCTGGCCATTTTCCTACAAGAGAATTATCAATTATCAATTGTTCACATAAGCTCCGAATCACTATTTTTCGATAATACACGTGCCCACAACTTTTTACAAAACATTTTTTTTTTCAACAATAAGTGTTTTCTACCAAATATCCCAACCATCAATTTCAACCCCAAATATAAGTAAAATCCCAAACATGTAATGACATCAATCATATATATCCAACATGCATGATAATCACCAACAAAATTTCAACTCCTTTAATTCATGATAAATTTCCCAAAAAAAAAAAAAATCCATTCAAGAACCCTAAGTTGCTCAATAAATCATGCTCCACATAATCTGAATACAATGAATAATTAAACCTTCCAAAATCGTGAATCATACCTTGAATTTGGAGTGAAAATTGAAGAAAAACTCAGAAAAAATCGCGACCCAAACCCGGATGTATTCGTCCGATTCTCACCCTTGAAGCTTAAGGATTGTGGGATAATGATGAACACTTTGTTTTTATGTGAGATTTGACACAGTTTTTGCCTGATTTTGCCGGATTTGATGAGATTCGAGACTAGGGTTTATGATTTGGGGAGGAGGAAAGTTTTGGGGAAGAAGATGAAGTGGACTCGGCCGTACTGCTCCTTTTATACCCCCCGACCGACACGGCCCGTGTCAAATGACACGGCCCGTGTCATACCTGCTTCATTTGTTAAAATTTTGCCGCTGTCCAACTGACCCGGCCGTGTCAAATGACACGGCCGTGCATCTACGCCGAGAAAAGTGAAATTTGACACAGGTACTGACTCGACCGTGTCATATGACACGGCCCGTGTCGTACCTGCTTGGATTCTTCAAATCGGCTGGCCAACGGACCCGACCGTGTCATTCGACACGGCCCGTGCCGTGCTACTCCAGAAAGTGAAAATCGACTAGTTGCACGACCCGACCGTGTCATTTGACACGGCCCGTGCCATGCTGTCCTGGAAAACGCAGTTTTGTCCTCGGTGTGTTTTGCCTGCGATTTGAACACCAAAATTTGAACCGGTTAGTTATACAACAAGAAAAAATACAACAAAATGCGGAAAAAAATTCAAAACATGAAAATAAAATTTATTGGGTTGCCTCCCAATTAGCGCTAAGTTTAACGTCTTCAGCCGGACGTTTTCATCTGAAAGTCTTTTATGGCTCGATTAAAGTTATTACGGATACGGCTTCCTTTTGATAGGGATGATAATAATGTTTGACTCGTTGTCCGTTAACTTTAAATAGCTCTCCGTCTCTGCTCATGAGCTCGACTATTCCGGGTGGAAGTACTTTCTTGATCACGAATGGACCCGACCATCTTGATTTCAATTTTCTGGGGAACAATTTCAGTCTTGAATTATAGAGAAGTACTTGTTGTCCCGGCATAAATTCACGTTTAACGATCATCTTATCATGCCATCTTTTAGACCTTTATTTGTAAATTCGAGAGTTTTCGTAGCATTCATCCCGGAATTCTTCCAATTCATTTAACTCTAGCAATCTTTTCTTTCCGGCGGCCTCAAAATCTAAGTTTATTCTTTTCACCGCCCACATCGCTCTATGCTCCAATTCCAAAGGTAGGTGACATGATTTTCCAAAAATGAGTTGATAGGGCGATGTTCCCAAAGGAGTTTTATAGGCCGTACGATAAGCCCAAAGTGCATCATCGAGCTTGGATGACCAATCTTTCCGAGATGTACTCACCGTCTTTTCCAAGATTAGCTTGATCTCTTTGTTGGCCGCTTCGGCTTGTCCATTTGCTTGTGGATGATAGGCCAATGATTTCTTTGATCGGACCCCATATTTCTGAAGAAGTTTATCCATGATTTTGTTGACAAAATGCGATCCCGATCTTTGATTAATGCTCTTGGAGTTCCGAATCGGCAAAAGATGTTCTTCTTTAAAAATTTCATTACTACTTGAGCATCATTTGTTGGAGAACAAATTGCCTCGACCCATCGAGATACGTACTCGACCGCTAGGAGAATGTACTTATTTCCAAATGATGATGAGAATGGACCCATGAAGTCGATACCCCAAACGTCAAATAGTTCAATCTCAATTACGTTGGTTAGGGGCATCTCATGACGTCTTGAAATATTTCCTACTCGTTGGCATCTATCGCATTGTTGAATGAAGAGATAGCAATCTTTGTATAGCGTAGGCCAATAAAATCCGCTTTGCAACACTTTTGCAGCAGTCCGTGTTACTCCGAAATGTCCTCCGGTTGGTGATGAATGACATTGTTGAAGAATTTCATCCCATTCCTCTTGTGGTACACATCTCCTCACGATCATGTCGGCACATCTCTTAAAAAGTAATGGATCATCCCACATATAGAACTTGATATTGTAATATCCGACTGTAACTTTTCATTTTTTTTTACCTGTCATTGTATTATTCGGATAATCTGATTATCATGAATCGTTGCATTTAGTATTATGTCGTGGTATTATAGATTTGAATATCATATCGTTGTTAGTTCATTTCTAATGTGATGATTCGATGTTATTAGAGTGTTGCATTTTCGAATTTTGTTGATGTAGCGTACGCTACACAGTACTATTAACGTACGCTAATCATGTGACTTAGCGTGCGTAAGGTTTCCTCTGTTGCGTACGCTAAGAGGGAATCTGGCGATTGACTTCAAAGACGTGAACCCTTTTAACCGTTAGCATGCATGAGATCTAAGTCTCGAGTCCGTGTGGTGAGAATCTACTTTTATTAGCGTGCGTAACCCATTTCTCATTAGCGTGCGCTAACGGCTGCGATAATTCAAGACAAGAGCCATGGAAGCCGCTTACGTACGTAATATCGGCCGGATAGCGTCGTAAGTAGGGTGGCAATTTTAAACGACACGAAAACCCGACACTGACCACGAAATTAATGGGTTAGTGTCAAGCCTTATTGTGTTCGGGTACTTATCAGGTTGACCCGGTAAGGACACGATAATTTCGGGTTGGGTTCGGGTTGGGTTCGGGTCGGGTTCGGGTAACCCGTTATAATTTATTTTTTTAATAAATATTTATTAAAAAATAAATATTTAATAAATATTTAATAAATAATTTTTTAATAATTTATTTCTTTTAGACTTTTAGTTAAGGTTTATAATTCTTATTGTTTTTATCATTTTTTTTGTTGGTATTTATAGGTTATCAGGTTGTTATCGTGTTGAAACATGTTTTTAACGTGTCGTGTCGTTATCGTGTTGCTATCGTGTCGGGTCGACACGAATCCAATCGTGTTTTTATCGTGTTCGTGTCGTGTCCGGGTCATGTTCGGGTTTGACCTTATCAGGTCGGGTTCGTGTTCGGGTTTAGGGAATCCTTATCAGGTCGTGTTCGGGTTTGACCTTAACAGATCGGGTTGTTATCAGGTCAACCCGATAACGACCCGACCCGCACGATTTGCCACCCCTATACGTAAGGGCATTAGCGTACGCTAAACTGCCCTGATAGCGTGCGCTAAGTCTGCACAGTCTATTTATAGGACCAGTCTGTTTTTCATTTCTTCACGACCCAAACCGAATTTCTCTCTTCACATATCATACCTCTGCACTACCAAAGCAATATCAACCTTCACCAACTTGTTTCTAAGCCTTGAATCTCGGAGTGGAGCTCATTGCCTTGGAGATTTGGAGTTGTTTTTGAGCTTGGAATATATTCTCTCATAACATTGAAGTTGTTCTTCATTTCTGGAGGTAGGTGTGCTTTCTTCTCCGCATTATTTCTTATGTTGATTATTAATGACGAATTATACTTCACCTAAAGTTAGATTAAGCAAGTAAAACATGGTTATAATTAAACTCTTTAAGCACTTTTGATGAATATGTTAAATAAGGGTTTGAGATGGAGGTGTTCTTGATGATATAGTGATTTTAATCATGTTGTAACTACCATACTCATCTTGTTGGACGAATTTAGCTCAGTAGGACATTGTTGGATCGGTTAGCTTCTTCATAACTGGATTTAATCAAGAACTTGATATCATGAAGTGATTAAACACCATTTTAGATATCTATTTACCTTGAGAAGAACTTGATAATGTTAAAGATAGGATTAGATGATCTAGTTCAGAAATCTTAGAAGCTTTAACAAATCATAATTGTTCGGTTTCACAAGTCTTTGAAGATTGATAAGGATCTTGATAATTTCAACAATAACTTTTCATTAATCTAAGGTGTTGAGAACTTAGAATGTTTGATCATCATACTAGATAAATGGTGAATTCACCATCATGTTAATGAATCCTCCAGCCTTGTAATCAAAGACTTTGATAACCTTCATGAGTATGGTGTAATCTCAGAACTTATGAACTTGTTGTTAGCTTAAAGTCAAATTAAATGAGAGGAGAATAATCATAATGTGATTTTACCTTTCAACCTTTTAATGTTTTGGAAAGTTTAATCATCATAAGATGATCTTAACATCATAATTGGTTATTCAACATACCCTTGATAGAACTCTTGCTTATGATGAACCATGCGAACATTCGGTAAATATTGTAAACCGATTCTTATGGTTATAATGATGTTAGAAGGACTCCTGGCATAAGGCTTCAATAATTGGTAGTAACAAACTATTCTAAAGGATTGTAGGTTGACGTCTTACTAATCCTATATTGATAATTATACGAATATGTTTTGAGTAAAATGTATTTCGTTTAAGGTTGTTTGTTCGAGTAAAACTTGTCGAGGACCGTTCGTTCGTTCCGATAAGAAGAGGACTATTCTCGTCTCCGTATTAAGGCAAGTTATCTTGCTTGGTTATAATGATGATTAGATTCTTGTGATGATTATATATTTCATGTGTATGAATTGTCCATGTGACGTTTGTCGTGATTTGATGTTGTCCTTGACGTTATGGGATTGCATTCCCAAGTACGCCGTTTTGAATCGTTGATCTCGTTGGTCCTTATTTTCACTTTGGAGAGTTTTTCTTGATCCTTAATTGGATGTGTATTTCATTGAACTTCGTTGTCATGTTGTGTCGTGACATTTCCGGAATCATATCTGCGTGCCGATTGGATATTGTGTAGGATTTTTAGCCGGGCACTTGTATAGTCATACGTGGATGTTTCCGTATTGGACTGTGCACACGAGACGTAGTTCGTGAGGCTAATTAGGTACATTGTCACACGTATATTCTGGATTCCGTATACGGGGTGGACATGTACACGGACACATTTCCGGATCGGGCGTACTGTGATGTCCATCTTGAGCTATATTGTTAATCGTTCATAGACCATGTATGATTGGATGTGTTCGATATTTTGTGACTGATTGTTTCATACGCCCGAGGGGTATGATTAATAGTCGGAATGATTTTCTTGAGATCTATATATGTGAATTGTATAATGTCCGAAGAATTGGTTATCATGTATATCTGACCCTGTGTTGGGCGAAATACTTGTATTGTATTTTAGGTCGAGGCAAAGGCAAGGCACGGGAAGAGCATGTCGACGGCGAAGGGTTCGGAGGATACTAGTTCGGGGGGCCCTCATCTTTGTTGTCCGGTTATGTTAAACCGTGTTATGTTATTTCCCGTTTCATTTAATTTGTTATTTGGTTGTATTTGACACTTGAAGTATTTTCCATCTCCATATGGTTTATACTTGTTTTTCGGATCCTGTGTGTTGTAAGGCCGTTGGCCACATTTTAATAAACTCCTAATCGGAGAAATGACTATTCGTTGTGATTCGGTATCACAAATAATATTTATTTAACCTGTTTTGGATATCGCCTGGTGGGTCCCAGTGTGGGATTCACGGCACTGTAATAGCCGCCTCTTGGGTGTTACAGATATCATGTAGGAATTTCTTCTTTTGATAATGAGATAAATCCGGGGGTAGCACACCTGCGACCAAAAAATTAACAATGTCAGCAAACCACGGAAATTTAGCTTCTACCATAAAGAGCCGCTCGTCCGGAAATTCTTCTTTAATCCCTTCGATCTCCGGTTCCTCCTCCTTTTTGTATTCGAGGCGAGATAAGTGGTCGGCTACCACGTTTTCACATCCTTTTCTGTCTCGAACTTCCACGTCAAACTCTTGTAAAAGAAGAATCCATCGAATTAGGCGAGGTTTAGAGTCTTTCTTCTCAAACAAGTATTTAATAGCTGCGTGATCCGTGTGTACTATCGTCTTTGTCCCAATTAAGTATGATCAGAACTTATCAAAAGCAAATACTACGGCAAGCATTTCCTTCTCCGTTGTTGTGTAATTTTGTTGGGCTCCGTCCAATGTTTTGCTTGCATAATAAATAGCCCGAAAGAGTTTTTCACGACGTTGTCCCAACACAGCACCGACCGCATAATCACTTGCATCACACATGATCTCAAAAGGTTGAGACCAATCCAGTACCACGAGGATAGGAGCACTCACTAATGCCTTCTTTAGAGTCTCAAATGCCTGCAAACATTCGTTAGAAAGAATGAAAGAGGTCTTTTTCTAGCAATTTACTCAAAGGTTTAGTGGTTTTTGAAAAGTCTTTTATGAATCTCCTATAAAAACCCGCGTGTCCAATGAAACTCCTAATTGCTTTTTCATTCTTTGGTGGGGGAAGTTTCTCAATGGCGAAAATTTTCGCCCTATCAACCTCCAAACCGGCGGCGGACACTCGATGGCCTAGGACAATTCCTTCTTGCACCATAAAATGGCATTTCTCCCAATTCAACACGAGATTAGTGTCTTCACATCGCTGCAAAACTAAAGTAAGATTATGCAAGCAATGATCAAATGAATTTCCAAACACCGAAAAATCATCCATGAAAACTTCCATTATATTTTCGATCAAACCGTGAAATATAGCCATCATACAACTTTGAAATGTGGCTGGAGCATTACATAAACCAAACGGCATTCTACGATAAGCATAAATTCCATAAGGACATGTAAAGGCCGTTTTTTCTTGATCTTTCGGTGTTATATAGATTTGATTATACCCTGAATATCCATCAAGAAAACAGAAAAATTCATGCCCCGCCAATCTATCAAGCATTTGATCAATGAAGGGAAGAGGAAAATGATCTTTACGAGTAGCCGTATTTAAAGCCCTATAGTTTATACATACTCGCCATCCTGTAACTACTCTCATAGCAATTAATTCATCTTTTTCGTCTTTGGTTACGGTCATCCCTCCCTTTTTTGACACCACTTGAGTAGGACTTACCCACTCACTATCGGAAATTGGATATATCATCCCGGCATCTAAAAGTTTTAATACTTCCTTTTTCACCACTTCTTTCATTATGGGATTAAGTCTCCGTTGATTTTGCACTTTAGGTTTAAAATTTTCTTCAAGCAAAATCCTATGCATGCATATGGAGGGACTAATTCCCTTCAAATCTGAGATAGACCACCCTAAAGCCGACTTATGTGCTCTCAATACACGAAGCAATTTATCTAGTTGAGTGGATGAAAGTGAAGAGGATACAATTACCGGATTGGATTTGTTATCATCCAGAAATGCATACTTGAGGTGTTCCGGGAGGGTTTTAAGGTCCAAGCTTGGTTGAGATGAATCCGATTGAGATGAAATGGACCCCAAATTTTTGTCCATGTCGTTGGACACGTTTGATTCGTCCGTCAGCTTGATTTCTGCAACTACTTCATGCTCCCTTTTGTCTAAATCATCGAACGTATTGTTTTGCATTTTTTCCTGTAGAGAATTCAATTCAGAAACATAATCAAACAAGTCAGAATCATCAAACTCCAAAGTTGAATCACTAGAAAAACATGAATTCATAAGAGCAAACTCTAACGGATCCGACGATAATGAGTGTAAGATTTTTTTCTTTCCATACGAGCTTATATGGTCAATAACATTGCAATATTCCGTATTATCATGAAATTTCATAGCTTTGAAAATAGAAAATAGAACATGCTCGTCGTTAACACGTAGTGTTAAGTCTCCCCTTTCAACATCAATAAGAGCCTTTCCCGTTGCTAGAAATGGACGTCCAAGGATAAGTGGTAAATCTCCGTCTTCTTCCATATCAAGGACAACAAAATCCGCTGGAAAAATAAATTTGTCGACTTTTACAAGCACATCTTCAACAATCCCCTTGGGATGTGTTATGGATCGATCCGCCAATTGTAGCATAACCGTTGTGGTTTTCATTTCTCCGCCACCTAATTTCCTGAAAATAGATAACGGCATGAGGTTAATCAAAGCACCTAAATCACACAAAGCTTTATCGAATGAGACATTTCCAATAGTGCATGGAACGGTAAAGCTTCCGGGATCCTTAAGCTTTTGAGGCAATTTGCGTTGGATAATAGCGCTACATTCTTCGGTTAGTTTAACCGTCTCATGATCTTCCATCTTTCTTTTTCTTGACATCACATCCTTCAAGAACTTTGCGTAGTTAGGCATTTGTTCCAAAGCGTCTGCAAAAGGAATATTGATATTAATTTTCTTGAAGATGTCTAAAAATTTTGCGAATTGCATCTAACTTTTTCTTTTGAAACGTTGAGGGAAAGGTAGAGGAACGTTAGGAGTAGAGTTAGGAGATATTTTAAGCTTCTCACCCCCTTAGTTGTATCATGCTTCCTTCTTCCTTTTCAATTTCGAATTGATCCTCCTTGACTTCCTCACTTGGCATCTTTGGCCCTTCATAATTGTTCCACTTCTTAAGGTGATCGCTTGGCACGACTCTTTTGGATTCACTTCGGTATTGCTTGGAAATTGTCCCGTTGATGTTGACTCCCGACCACTTTAGCTAATCGTCCAATTTGAGTTTCGAGATTTTTCATTTGAGCTCCCATGGTGGTAGCTAGTTGAGTGACATGGCCTTCGATTTTGTCTAATTTCTCCTCATCTCGACTAAATCGGCTTTTCGTCTCCATCATGAAGGTAGCTAGAATATTCTCGAGATTCGACGTCGGTTTTGCTTCTTCAATTATCTCCCCATTCGATACCTTGAATCCGGCCGGTGGTTGCAAAGCATTCTTTGGATTGGCATAGCTAAAATTTTCATGATTTCGATTTGAGGGATGGTAGAAGCCCGGTGGTGGATTATTTCGGTAATTGTTGTAACTCCGATTATTAATGTAGTGTGCCTCTTCCAATGGATCGGATGGTAGTGAACTTGAACTTCCTTGAGAAACTCCCTTCGAATCACCTCCTTTTGTTAGAGCCCCCAATTGAGTAGTTAGCATCGTCATTTGTGCGGTTAATGCCTTTATGGGATCCGAATCGGATATCTCAGCCACCCTTCTAATATTTGATCTTTCCGTTGGCCATTGATAGCTATTCATAGCCATTTCTTCGATCAATCCATACGCTTCTTCAGCACTTCTTGCTAGCAATGCCCCTCCCGCGGAAGCATCACTAAAATTTCTTGTTTCCCCCATAAGACCATTGTAGAAGAAACACATTTGTTGGTCTTCGGGGAAACCATGTCGAGGACATCGCCTTAGTAGATCTTTGAAACGTTCCCAAGCTTCATATAATGGTTCGGAATCCAATTGATGAAATTGAGTAATCTCACCTTTTAGCTTCATCGTCTTGTTTGGTGGGAAAAATTTTAACAAAAATTTTTCGCTCAATTCTTCCCATGTCTTTATACTTCCAGGAGCTAAAGTTCCAAGCCAATTTCTTGCTTTCTCCTTAAAGAGAATGTAAACAATCGTAAGCGTATAGCATCATCCGAGACTCCGTTCATTTTGATAGTATCACATATTTGCATGAAATGAGTGAGATGGGCATGTGGATCTTCGAAAGCAAATCCTCCAAATTGATTTTGTTGAACCATTGAAATTAAGGCCGGCTTCAACTCAAAATTATGAGCGTTGATGGGAACATGAGTGATTCCTCCAAAGTTTCGGTCGAGTTTCGGTCGGAATCCATCCCGAATTGATTGCACCCTAGTTGGCGGATTTTCAATTCTTCTGCCCTCGTTGTCTTGGATTATTGCATTCTCGTTTGCGTTGCCCCTTTCTACGTTGTCTCCCGCTCTCTCCATGTCTTCAAAAAGATCCCTTCTTAATTTCCTTGAGGTAGCACTTGTTCTTCGGGCAAATGCTTCTACTTCCGGGATGAAAGTTTCTAACGGCACTCGAGATGAACGAGTGTTCATGCACTCCCTCAGTAGAAATTGTATGAGTTAAGTAACAAATAAGAAAATGTCTAAAGTAAGACTAAAAACACTTATCGTAATATCAACACAAAAATTAATTTAGTCCCCGCCAACGGCGCCAAAAACTTGTTCGCTATAATTTTAAACAATCCGCAAGTGTACGGAAAATATGTAGAAAGCGGCGAGCAAGGTCTTATTCCACAGAGACTAAATATTTTTATTGTGTTGAGTATTAGATTATAGTGTTCTCGGCTTTATCTAGACGATCGAAAGGTAAACTGGATGATTAATGAAATAACATACAATAATCACAGTAAATTAAAACGATTGAAAATATCCGAATGGAAGCGAATTGCAAGAGTTTAGAAAGGTAGATTCCAAGGATAGGTTTCCGTTGATTACTAAATTTAGTCGGGATTGGTTTCAAAAGGTTCTAAGTGCATTTCTAAAACGACGATCACAACAATATTCTAAAGTCTCTCTCGAGATGCATTAAAATATAGATTAAACAACCTATAACAACGTCTCCGTCTATTATAAATTATCTAACTCCAAAAATATTCATAAGATTAGATATCATCATAGTTCATCACCGATTTCTCAATCTCGTAATTTACTACGTCAAATACTCGAAACCTATTAATGCCCTCTTCTCTCGAATTATGAGCAATTAAGTTTAACATGTAAAAACATTGATCAAGTGTCTAAACATGAATCAAACCAAGTATTTGATAAAGAAATCACACTAGATAAATATAATTATCAATCCCTCAAAATCATAGCAAATCAACGTACTCCCATACCCGGAATCTAAAGAGTTTAGCCGGACATGGTATTGAAAGGAAGATTAATAATCATCATGTTCATGCTAATAAAAACAACAAAATGAAGAAAAGATAGGAAGAAGATAAAACTCGTGGTGTGTCTTGATCGATCCCGGTTGAAGCCTTCAAATGTTCTTGAAGTGTTCTTCAAGAATTTCTTCAAAACCCCTTCTTTTTGGAATGAAAACCACTTAATCTTTTGTTATTCTCTCTCTCTAATCTCCCAAAATTCAGCATATCTCCTATCATGCCCCATATCCTCCTTTTATAAAGATAAAACAATCACTTTTTCCACACAAATCTTTCAAAAATGTCAAAAGATGATATTTCCACCGAAAAGTGACACGGCCCGTGTCAAATGACACGGCCCTTGTCATAGTATGCTCAAAAAGCCAAAACCCGCTGGACAGGGAACTCGACCATGTCAAATGACACGGCCCGTGTCAAATGACACGGCCCGTGTCAAATGACACGGCCCGTGTCATACTCGTCTAAATAAGCAAGAAAGGCCCTGGAAGTGAGACCCGACCGTGTCGATATGGCACGACCGGGATAATGACATGGCCCGTGTCGATTGACACGGCCGGGCTCGTGTTGACTCGTTTTGACACCGTTTTGACTCCTTTTTAAGCCCGATCTCTCGTTTCCGCATTGCTTGATATGTATTGGGGTTGGAGACTTCGTTCTTGCTTGATTTATGTCCATAAAGTACCTATAAAATCAATAAAACGTACCCAAGCGTGATCGAGTCCAATAAACATAATACGAGTATAAACGACACAGTTCTACACATTTTAGGATCTTAAAACCCGGAAAATCGATGTAAATATATGTGTAAAAATGAGTGTTATCAGCCTCCTCCATATCTTATCCTATTTGATTCGGATTGAGTTTGGGTATTGTCCATCGGGTAATCGGGTACTCAATGGGTATTCGGGTACTCGTATACCATATATTTAAGAATATAAATATTTTTTAATATATATCATATATACATATAATGTAATAATAAATTCAATTTAGTATAATATGATACTTTATATAATAATATATATAATATATAATATAATATAAATAATAATATATTTATATAATTCAAACGTGGAGCTGCAAACGGGCCGAACTCGAGTCGGGTATGCTCGAACTCGGGTCGAGTTTTGTTTTTTATGAAATCGAGTCGAGTTTGTAATATCCGCATTTTTCTTTCCCTTGTAATTGTATTTCCGGTGTAATTCTCGATTTTAGTGACCCTCGAGTATCCTTCAGTGTAACTTTTCCGTTATCTTTTGATCTGATTCTCGTAATTGTTGTGCGGAACCGCCGTTTCGGGGTTGCCGTGGATTCATTCTATGCTATGATGCATTTTGAGGTGTTCCGTTTGACGTTTCGTTCATAATCCGGTATTTTGGGTCGTTTATATTCTGTATCTAGCGCACGCTAAATTTCCTGTATAGCGCACGCTAGAAATCCATTAGTAGCGCACGCTACGTTTAATTCATAGCGCACGCTAACGATTTAGCCCTGGGAGTGGCGTCGGCTCCCACTTCCGGGACTATCGGATTAGCGCACGCTATCTCGTCTAGCGCACGCTAATGTCGGGAGACTAGCGCACGTTAAATTGTTGATGGCGCGCGCTAGTGTAACTGTCGATCTTGGGCGCTTTACTACGAACTCAATCGGATGCTAGTTAGCGCACGCTACGCCGGTATGGTAGCGCACGCTAACGGGTCGTGAGGTTTGGGCGGTTGGCTTCGGACTCGGTGATGTTCGTAGCGCACGCTATTGGTCGATAGCGCGCTACCGAGAGGTTATTAGCGCACGCTACTCATGTATGGTAGCGCACGCTAACGCCAAAACCACGGCTTCGGATCGACGCTAACAGGAGGGTTTGTAACCCTATCCGTTAGCGCACGCTAACCTTGAGGTCTTAGCGTGCGCTAACACTCCCGGCTATATAAACCGGGGAGTTGACCGAGATAATCACAAAATCTCATTTCTTCCTCTTTCCGCGGCCGAGCGACTCCGAGACGATTTGAGGCGATTTTCTTCTTCCAATCACTTGAGAGATCCTTGTGCTTGAGTTCTTGGTGTAAGACTAACATCATCCACTTGTGTTTCTCATCCTAAATCCAAGGTAATCTCTTAGAACCCTACTTTTGGATAATTTGGGGTTTTGGGATTTTCTTCCGATCCGTTCCGTTAATGGATTCATGATGAATATTATTAATCTTGTTGGTATTCTTAGTTTTCCTACGGATTCATGGTATATTTCGTGATTTTTACGGAATCGAGAGGGTTTGGTTGTGGTCCGCCCTCGTTGTTGTTTATATACGAATATACATGAATCGTAGGCGGTTTCGGTGTATTCCATTTCCATAATCGTCTAGAGTTGGTTGTGATTGTGTTATTCGAATCGTTAGGTTCATTTCCGCGGTTCCTTGCGGTCGTGTTCAACTCTTCCGTTCGTGTCATCGTCTAATTAATCGAGGCAAGTACCCTTATGAACTTACGATCTTGACATAGTAGTTTTGTATGAGAAATTGCGTGTGTGTGTATGCTCACTGCGGGTTAGACTCGACGGGGTCTCGGTAGGGTTCTACGAAGCTGTGGGACCGCGATCTTGCTTTTAACCACTGTGGGTTAGATCTGACGGGGTCTCGGCAGGGATCCACGAAGCTGTGGGTCCGCGGTTAATTGTGGTGCATTTTTACAAATGTGGTTTGATCATTGGCATTTCCGGAAATGAGTATTTTGGAACTATGTTTTCTTGAATTGCATGCATTACTATATGTGTAAGATGTAAGTCGTTCATCTGGTTACTTGTACTAGCGTTATTGGTAACCCCTCCGGGACTCGTTTTGGGGAAATTCGCTTTATGAATTTCAGTCAGTTCATCGAGACGAACGGCGCTTGGACCAAGATGCGGATGATGGCCGAGCGTGATGATTGTGCCTAAGTGACGTCTTAATGTCTTTTTATCTTTTCATCTTTTGTGGCTTTTGAACTAATGGTTGTACTCGAGTACTTAAGAGTTCTTGTCCGTCCGGATTGTATTGTTGCCTATATGTTTGTGTTGATTGATGATGTTATGTTTGACCGGTAAACCGGGTGGATTATTCTGTTTTGCGTCTTTATGACATGGTTTTGGTTTGTCGTTTATGTGAGTTGATGAGTATGATGCTGTTCAGCCTGGTGGGTCCCATATAGGGATTCACGGCGCTGTAATATACCTCGAATATCTTGAGGGTGTTACAGAAAATGGTATCAGAGCACTAGGTTTATGGATACCTAGGCTTGTCGGTTTATTGGGTCTTGTGGTGTTTTGTTTTGCACATCATCGTCACGCTGCCATGATTCCAGATTACCAAAGGTCCGTAAGTTTTCCTTCCTCTGCTCATTAATTCCTTGTATCGTACCCTTGATTCTCGACTTGTGATTGTTCTTTTCTTGTACCGATCCTCGTATGGCTTTTGCTACTTATTTAACTCCGATGGATGCCGGAAGAGGTCGTGGTCGCGGCCGTGGTCGTGGACGCGGCCGGGACGTGGGGCAATGGGGCGGCCACGCCACGATCTTCGGAGCCGGCGATCGGCGACCGTCATAGCCATGCTTCTTCTCAGGAGCGTGCCGATCTTGGTATTGCGGCCGTTATGCAACAGATGGTGAACCAAATGGCGGCAATAGCTCGGGCGGTTCGTAACCCGGATCGTGCCCATGCTAATCGGGCGGAGCGGACCGATGGCTCCAAGATGTCATCAAGATGCATCCTCCTCGGTTTCGGGAGCTTGCACCCGATTGGCTGGGAAGGGTGGATCAAGGAGATATCTAAAGTCTTCGTTGCCACTAACTGTCCCGAGGACCGTAAAGTCCCTATTGCTCAATACTTTCTCACAGGGGACGCCACGGACTGGTGGGAGGCCGTCGGGCCCAAAGACCATGCTGCTTCGTGGGCTGAGTTTCAAGAGTTGATGGAGACTGAATATTGCCCGTAGCCAGTCAGACAGGCTCGGCTACATGCTTTTTATGATGCTCAACCACGGGATATCCCCGTAGCTCAAGCTATTGCTGATTTTAACAAAGAGTTGGGTTATGTGAAGACCCAAGTTGTCGAGGAGAGTGACAAGATTTTCCATTTCTCCAGACGGATGAAGTTGCCGATTCGGGACTATATGTCGGGGCTCGTATGCACTACATTGAAGGATTATCAGAGTAGGGCCCTTGCTTATGATATGTCTGTGACGGCGAGTGAGGCGGCCCGCGAGAGTAAGAAGCAGAAGTCCGCTGGGAACTTTTCGGGCCACAAAGTGGGGTCGCAGAAATTTGATCTGCTAACTTTTCCACGGTGGTGGCCCATCTCGATCTACTGGGTTTCCGCAGGGCTGCAGTGCCCCTTCTCGAGAGGTGAAATGCTTTAACCGTGGCGCAGGCCACATCGGGCCGTGTTTGTCCGAACCCTTTGCCGACGTGTAATCGGTGGCGGTCGGGTCATAAGGTCGCTTCAGGCCGAGAGAGAGAAAATCCTTGGTGCCCGGGCTTCCATTCCAGCGCCTAGGGAACCAAGTGTGAATCAGGGATCGTTTGCTCCTCAATCTCCGCCGAGTGCTAGTCGGGGGAGAGGTCGGGGTCAGCCCTCTAAGGGGGGAGCTTCCAGCGTCGGCTCAGCCCACCCGCGTGTCTATGAGATGCGGAGAGCCGATGATCCAGCGGCTACAGTGGCGACAGGTACCGTTTTTATTCTTTATCATCCTGTCAGTGTGCTTTTCGATTCCGGTGCTACGCATTCGTTCATATCTCTGGATTGTGTACGTCGTTTGAGTCTCGACCGTTTGACGCCTTGTGAGCCCTTCATCGTTAAGCTTCCTAGCGGCGATAGGATCGTTGGTGATCAGGAGGTTCGAGACTGCTCTGTACTTATTTGTGAGAGGACTTGGCCCTCTAATCTTATTGTTGTGAGTATCGAGGGTGAGGATTTCATTCTTGGTGATGATTGGCTCGAGCGGCATGGTGCGATCATGAACTACCGCACGAGAATCATCACTATGTTAGCCGAGGACGGCACCGAGCACTCTTTCGCGGGGCGAAAGAGAGGAAACCAGAAATTCGTTATTAATGCCTTGAAGGCGATGAGTCTCCTGCGAAAGGGGTGTACTGGTTATTGGTGCTATGCCTTGAAGGCGGAGGATGGTGGAGTCGAGCTTTCGTCGATTCCGGTCGTTAATGAGTTTCTGATGTATTTCTGACGAATTACCGGGATTGCCACCGGATCGTGAGGTTGAGTTTGCCATAGAGTTAGAGCCGGGCGCGGCTCCTATTTCAAGGCGCCCTATCGCATGGCACCTTGAGAGATGTCCGAGTTGAAGAAGCATGAGTGAGCTTCTTGAGTCGGGGTATGTTCGACCGAGCGCCGCCTTGGGGCGCACAGTCTGTTTGTGCGGAAGAAGGATGGTTCACTACCTTTGTGTATCGACTATCGCGAACTAAACAAGGTGACCATCAAGAACAAGTATCCTTTGCCGAGAATTGATGACTTGTTCGATCGTTGCAGGAGGCATGGTATTCTCGAAAATTGATTTGAAATCGGATACTATCACTCCGGTGAGAGAGTCCGATGTGCCGAAAACTTTCGGACGAGGTACGGACATTATGAGTTCGTAGTCATGCCTTTCGGGTTAACTAATGCGCCGGCGGTGTTCATGCAATTGATGAACAAAGTTTTTATCGAGTATTTGGATAAGTGCGTCATCGTCTTTATTGACGATATTCTTATTTATTCGAGGAATGAGGAAGAGCATGCCCAACATTTGCGGATAGTATTAGACATTTTAAGGACCGAGCAACTCTATGCAAAGTTCTCGAAATGTGAGTTCTGGCTGAAGGAAGTGATGTTTTTAGGTCACGTGATTTCAGCCGAGGGGGTTCGTGTGGATCCGCAGAAGATTGAGGCCGTATTGGATTGGGCACCGCCCAAGAATGTGAAGGAGCTCCGTAGTTTCTTGGGTTTAGCTGGCTACTACCGTAGGTTCGTCGAGGGTTTCGAAATCGGCTCGACCACTTACACGCTTGCTCCGTAACCGAGAAGTTCGTGCGGAATGACGAGAGGCGATCGAGTTTTGAGGAATCAAGAAGCGTTGACTTCACTTCAGCTTTGGCATTGCCATGTGGCAACGAGGGTTTTGCCGTTTATAGCGATGCTTCGGTCGTGGTCTTGGGTGTGTATTAATGCAAAGACGGTAAGACCATTGCCTTTGGCCGAGACGCTTGAGGCCGTATGAGCTTAACTACCCTACTCATGATTTGGAGTTAGCGGCAATGCTTTTGCGCTCAAGATTTGGCGTCACTATCTTTTCGGCTCGCATGCGATTTTTACCGATCATAAAACCAAATACATATTTACTCAATGAGAGTTAAATATGAGGCAGAGGAGGTGGTTAGAGTTGATTAAGGATTATGACCTCGAAATCCTTTATCATCCGGCAAGGCGAACGTCGTGGGCCGACGCCTTGAGTCGAAACCGATTGCGTTGCGAACGCTTGAGATCCTTACGTCTCAGTCTGAGCTTCGGAGGGCCTTGATCGAGTTAGATGTTGAGGTCTCGTTGCCGGGAGCTGTCGGGCAACTTTGTGCTTTATAGATTTCATCATCCTTGATCGACGAAATTAAGCTGAAGCAATCAGAGGATCCGATGATTACTCAAATCCGAGAGAACGTTCTTAAGGGAAAGTCTCCTGGGTTTGTGATTCACGAGGATGGTATTTTGAGATTCCAGAGTCGGCTTTGTGTGCCGAACGACTCGAGTTGAGGCGAGTATTTTACGAGGCCCATGCTACACCTTACTCCGTTCATCCCGGTTCGAGTAAGATGTACAAGGACTTGAGAAGGAACTTCCGTGGAATGACATGAAGGATGAGGTCGCAGTTTGTAGCGAGATGTTTGACTTGTCGTGGTCAAAATCGAGCATCGAGACCTCAAGGTTATTGCAGTCACTTCCCATTCCGGAATGGAAATGGGAGGATATATCGATGGATTTCGTTACGAGTTTGCCGAGATCGAGGTCGGGCATGAATATGGTATGGGTGATTGTTGATCGTCTGACCAAGTCGGCACATTTTCTGGGCATCAAGGACACTTGGGGCCCGGAGAAGTTAGCTCGTGTGTTTATCGCGCAGATTGTGAGACTTCACGGTACTCCGAAGTCTATTGTTTCGGATCGTGACGGCCGTTTTGTATCGCACTTCTGGCAGGCGGTGCATAAGGCGTTGGGTACCCGTTTACACTTGAGTACCTCTTTTCATCCCCAGTCAGATGGACAATCGGAACGCACTATCCAGACGTTCGAGGACTTGTTACGTGCCTGTGCTCTCGATTGGAGTAGTGACTGGGAGGAACATTTGCCACTGATCGAATTCACGTACAACAACAGTTGGCACGCGTCGATTTGGATGGCCCCGTATGAGGCACTTTACGGGCGGCGATGTCGATCACCGATTTGTTGGAATGAGGCGTCCGATTTGGTCGGGACCGAGCCGGATGTCGTTTTAGAGACGAGGCGGAAGATAGAGTTAATTCGGGAACGGATGTTGACTGCCCAGAGTCGACAGAAGTCGTATGCCGACATCCGTCGTCGACCTTTGGAATTCGAGGTGGGAGACCATGTTTTGCTAAAGGTGTCGCCGACGAAGGGATTTTTTCGTTTCGGGAAGAAAGGGAAGTTGAGTCCGAGATTTATCGGCCCCTTCGAGATCGTCGAGCGAGTAGGTGGGTTGGCATACCGTTTGGCGTTACCTCCGGCCTTGAGTCATGTTCATAGCGTTTTCCATGTTTCCCAGTTGAGGAAATATGTCCCGGATCCTAGTCACATCATCGATTATGGAGAGATTGATGTCGCCGAAGATGTTACTTTCGAAGAGCGCCCTTTGAAGATTTTGGAGCATCGTGAGAAACGATTGAGGCATAAGACCATACCTTTAGTCAAGGTGCAGTGGTCGAGACACGCTGTCGAGGAGGCAACTTGGGAAACCGAGGATAGCATGCGTGCTAGGTACCCCGAGTTGTTTGTTCCTTAAGTTTCGGGACGAAACCTATTTTTAGAGGGGTAGAATGTAATATCCGCATTTTTCTTTCCCTTGTAATTGTATTTCCGGTGTAATTCTCGATTTTAGTGACCCTCGAGTATCCTTCAGTGTAACTTTTCCGTTATCTTTTGATCTGATTCTCGTAATTGTTGTGCGGAACCGCCGTTTCGGGGTTGCCGTGGATTCATTCTATGCTATGATGCGTTTTGAGGTGTTCCGTTTGACGTTTCGTTCATAATCCGGTATTTTGGGTCGTTTATATTCTGTATCTAGCGCACGCTAAATTTCCTGTATAGCGCACGCTAGAAATCCATTAGTAGCGCACGCTACGTTTAATTCGTAGAGCAGGATAACGATTTAGCCACAGGAGTGGCGATTCGGCTCCCACCCTCGACTATCGGATTAGCGCACGCTATCTCGTCTAGCGCACGCTAATGTCGGAGACTAGCGCACGTTAAATTGTTCGCAGCGCGCTAGTGTAACTTGTCCAAGATCGGGCGCTTTACTACCGAACTCAATCGATGCTAGTTAGCGCACGCTACGCTGGTATGGTAGCGCACGCTAACGGGTCGTGAGGTTTGGGCGGTTGGCTTCGGACTCGGCCGATGTTCGGGTAGCGCACGCTATTGGTCGATAGCGCGCGCTACCGAGAGGTTATTAGCGCACGCTACTCATGTATGGTAGCGCACGCTAACGCCAAAACCCGCTTCGGATCGACGCTAACAGAGGGTTTGTAACCCTATCCCGTTAGCGCACGCTAACCTTGAGGTCTTAGCGTGCGCTAACACTCCCGGCTATATAAACCAGGAGTTGGCCGAGATAATCACAAAATCTCATTTCTTCCTCTTCCGCGGCCGAGCGACTCCAGAGACGATTTGAGGCGATTTTCTTCTTCCAATCACTTGCAGATCCTTGTGCTTGAGTTCTTGGTGTAAGACTAACATCATCCACTGTGTTTCTCATCCTAAATCCAAGGTAATCTCTTAGAACCCTACTTTTGATAATTTGGGGTTTTGGGATTTTCTTCGATCCGTTCCGTTTCGTTAATGGATTCATGATGAATATTATTAATCTTGTTGGTATTCTTAGTTTCTACGGATTCATGGTATATTTCGTGATTTTTACGGAATCGAGAGGGTTTGGTTGTGGTCCGCCTCGTTGTTGTTTATATACGAATATACATGAATCGTAGGCGTTTCTGGTGTATTCCATTTCCATAATCGTCTAGAGTTGGTTGTGATTGTGTTATTCGAATCGTTAGGTTCATTTCCGCGGTTCCATGCGGTCGTGTTCAACTCTTCCGCTCCGTTCGTGTCATCGTCTAATTAATCGAGGCAAGTACCCTTATGAACTTACGATCTTGACATAGTAGTTTTGTATGAGAAATTGCGTGTGTGTGTATGCTCACTGCGGGTTAGACTCGACGGTCTCGGTAGGGTTCCACAAAGCCGTGGGACCGCGAGCTTGCTTTTAACCATTGTGGGTTAGATCCGACGGGTCTCGGCAGGATCCACGAAGCCGTGGGTCCGCGGTTAATTGTGGTGCATTTTTACAAATGTGGTTTGATCATTGGCATTTTAAATGAGTATTTTGGAACTATGTTTTCTTGAATTGCATGCATTACTATATGTGTAAGATGTAAGTCGTTCATCTGTTACTTGTACTAGCGTAATTGCTAACCCCTCTGGGACCCGTTTGGGGAAATTCGTTTTATGAATTTCAGGTCAGGTTCATCGAGACGAACGGGCGCTGGACCAGTATGCGGATGATGGCCGAGCGTGATGATTGTGCCTAAGTGACGTCTTAATGTCTTTTTATCTTTTCATCTTTTGTGGCTTTTGAACTAATGGTTGTACTCGAGTACTTAAGAGTTCTTGTCCGTCCGGATTGTATTGTTGCCTATATGTTTGTGTTGATTGATGATGTTATGTTTGGCCATTAAACCGTGGATTATTCTGTTTTGCGTCTTTATGACATGGTTTTGGTTTGTCGTTTATGTGAGTCGATGAGTATGATGCTGTTCAGCCTGGTGGGTCCCATATAGGGATTCACGGCGCTGTAATATACCTCGAATATCTTGAGGGTGTTACAGAGTTGTCCCGGGTCGAATCGAGTATCGACTGAACCTGCCGGATTCGGTTCGGACGGGTACACTCGGGTCATTCGAGTCGAGTCGGGTATACAACACTAAAAAATTAAAATTAACTCCAAAGTTCCGGTTATTTAGACAAAAAATATTTTGTTGGGAAAAAAATAAAAAACCTCGTCGGGTATACGAGTCGAGTCGAGTCGAGTTCAGGCCAGACATTCGAACCCTCATCGGGTAATACGAGTCGAGTCGAGTAGACTCGACTACTAAAACGAGTTTATTTTTATAGCTGAACTCGACTTGGTCGATGGAGTCGAGTCGAGTCGACTGTGCTGAAAACGAGTCGAACCCGAGTCGAACCCGAATCGAGTCGACCAGACTTGCAACCCTACTCAAACGGGTATGTGGGTCGGGTAATCGGGTAATATACTATACACATACCCTACCCAAACCCGATCATAAAATTTCGGGTTCGGTCGATACCTGACCCGATTTCTGGTTTACCCGATGGATAGGATACGAATAAAGTTGACATCTCTAAATAAAATCCATACATCCGTCTTTATTTTCGTGCCGAAAAAAAGTCGCTTTATTAGTGGGACGGAGGGAGTATTTTATAATAAAAAAATAAATAAATAATTTCATATAAAACTATAATTTTATTTGTAATGTCATCCAACAACTTGTAAAATGTCGAAATCTCATGATATATACAATAATTTGATAGTTCAAAGATTAATTACTATATAAACATGCTTTGCAATAAAACACAAATAATCATATATACTCAAATAAAATACTAGGTACAAAAAAATACCAACATTAGTAGATACGTTAAAATAAAATACAAATAATCATATATATTCAACTAAAATATTACAGTTAAATCTCGATAAATGAATGTTCGATAAATGAATAACCTCGCCAAATGAATAATTTTTTCCGGTCCCAACTCTTTATAACATATTCAAATTTTCTTTCGATAAATGAATAATTCCGCTAAATGAATATTTTTCTCTAGTCCCGATCATATTTATTTATCAAAGTTTTACTGTAGGTGCAAAAAATACCAACATTAAAAAGATAAATGCACTTTTAAATATTACATTCTCAGTCCCATTTATTAATTTATTATGACCCGATTTTTATTTTGGGATGTCTCATTAATAATGGCTCATTCTCGAAATGGCAAAAATTAAAGACATGTTATTTTAATTAATTAAACAAACTTAGGCATGTCAATTTTATCCGTACTCGATTCTACCCGTCGGATAAATCCGAAATAGGATTGGGTATTGGCCGAACCCGAAATTTTATGATCGGGTACGGATAGGGTATGGATATAGTATATTATCCGATTACCCGACACGATTACCCGACCCGCGTACCGACTTGAATTATATTAATACATTATTATTATATATTATGCATAAATATTATATTATATTATATATTGTGTATATTATTATATAAAATATAATATTTTAAATATATATTATACTAAATTGGATTTATCAATTATATTAAATGTATATATATGATATATATTAAAAAATATTTATATTTGTAAATATAGGGTATACGGGTACCCGAATACCCATTGGGTACCCGATTACCCGATGGGCAATACCCGAATCCGACTCGAATCAAATAGGGTAAGATATGGAGGAGGCATACCCGTATCATACCCGATCCATTGACATCCCCAACCGAACTTATTACTCTATTCCACAAACCACTCATCTACTAACTTTTTTGTACGTGTCCCAATAAAATTTGAATCACGAAATTTAAAATTATCATAACTTACTCGTTTCCGAAATCAACAATTTGCATATCAAATTAAAGGTCTTGATACGATCTTTAATTTAATATCAAGAGTTGATTACATAAATCGTCCTTGTGGTTTGTCGGGTTTCACAGGTTTAGTCCCTATACTTTTTTCAGCGGGTCATGTTCTTGTCATTTTTGATCCGTTACGGATTTTGTCCTTGTGGTTTGTCGGGTTTCACAGGTTTAGTCCCTATACTTTTTTTCAGCGAGTCATGTCGTTGTGGTTTTTGATCCGTTACGGGTTTAGTCATTTGACCAATAATTCTGTTAGTTGATCGTTAATTTGAAGGATATTTTTGTCTTTTTATATATATTTTTTTATTATTATTATTTGAGTACGTTTTTGTGGTTTTTGATCCGTTACGGATTTAGTCCTTGTGGTTTGTCGGGTTTCACAGGTTTAGTCCTTATACTTTTTTTTTCAGCGGGTCATGTCCTTGTGGTTTTTGATCCGTTACGGGTTTAGTCATTTGACCAATAATTCTGTTAGTTGATCGTTAATTTGAAGGGTATTTTCGTCTTTTTATATATTTTTCTTTATTATTATTATTTGAGTACGTTGTAATTAGCTATTTATTTTATTATTATTATTATTATTATTATTATTTATAATAAATTTTATTTTATTATTATTATTTAAGTACATGTAATTAGCTCTTTATTTTATTTTATTTTTTTTATTTTTTTATTACTTTTTCTTTATCATTTTTGTAAACTTTTTTATCTTTTTTTTTTTTTAATTTTAAATTTTTTCAATTTCGGTTTTTATATTATATTGGTTTGATTTCAATTTCTTTTTCAGCATTTTTTAATTTTAATTTACCAATAAATAAACTAGTTAGTTATGAACCATCATAACTCTTAACTTATTTCGTAGTTATTTTGATTTTAATAAATACAAAAAAGTTGTAAAATATAGAAATTATCTTTTCCAACAATATTTTTCAAATGCGATTAATAGTACCATAATATCTAACAATTCAAAATAACCAAAAAAGAATTCAAAATCAAACGGTTTTAATGAAAAAGAACCGAAACTAGAGGAGTGGGGGCCCAGATAGTATCTCGACTTCCGACAAATTTCTTGTAAATCCTATAAATTTCTAATAAAGTGATGTTACAATAATAATAATAATAATATTGATTTGGTTTTCTCCGTCTGCGATTTGGGCGAGGGGGAGGGGGGACTTCCAGCCGGCCGTCACACCGCCGGCTCAACCGCCTGCCGCTGGGTTTTCTGACCGTCTCCTAGCCGGCCGTCTACCCTTCATCAGTCGGCGGTTTCCTTCACTCCGGGATTTCTGAGCTTTTGTTTCACGTGAATAGGGTTTTGGCCGTCGGTTCCGTCGGAATATTTTGTCGTCCGTCTTCTTCCTTCAGTCGGCTCCGTCATTTGTGGTTCCATCGGTCGTCGGTTCCGTTTGCTTCATCAGTCGTCGGTTCCATTTGCTGTGCTTCATTAGTCGTCGGTTCCAGCAGGGTTTTTTTTTCGGTTTGGTTTATTCCGTTTGTTTTATTCCGTTTGGTTTCCCAGCGAGTTCTCTTGGTTTCGTTTGGGACTCCTTCTTATCAGCTTAGTTTGTTCTCCGTGGCGTGTGTTTGTTTTTGTTTGCTTCATGACGATTGTACGTTTTCATTGCCCTTTTGTGGGTTTGAGTGGTTGTCATGATGGTAGGGGGAACGGGCTTACCAGAACTTCGTTGATCACTCACCTTCGGGATCGTCACTTTAATGAGGAGGCGCTAGTTGCTACTAAACATTCTTTGGCTACTAGTCTTGTTGCTTTCGAGGCGGCTGAAGTTACCCTTAATCGCATGGGTCTTTGGTTGTGTGGTGCGTGTTTTACGACACATACCTTTCGTTCTAAGTGCCGACATGGTAATGGTTCTAACTTTGTGTCTCCTCCTTATTGTGGTGATGGTGTGGTTAGGTTCGTGTTGTATGATCTCAACAAACCACAAGTTTCTTCTTCTATTCAACTTGCCCAAGTTGATAATTTGGTTTTGGATGAGTATGGTGGTTTCGATTTGCCTCTCTTCGACACTTTGCTTTCTAAAGGGCTGCGTACTGTCAAATCCATCCCTCCCAAGTGCCGTTTGGGGTTCTCTCGGGTTTTGAAAGGGGCTCTTGATAAGGTGATCTGCACACCCGATGACATTTCTTGTTGGGTTAATCTGTTAGTCTTGCCCCTTTGTCTCCTTAAAACCTTTTGTCCGAGGAGTAATCTTGAGTGTAGGTATGCTGTTAAGTGACAACGCCAGGAAGAGTATATTGCTAATGCCATTCGTTCTTGGGGTGTTCCCGGTGGTGGTTTGCAACTTGTGAGAGAGGTTTTAGCCGAACCCTCCCCAACATGGTCTGATATTAATGAGGGAAATTTGGACTTGGGGGAGTGTAATGTCAAGCAGTGTAGGAGAAAGATTTGTGATGGCCATTATACTGCGGCTGTTAGAGTTCTTTCTTCTTCTGGTGTTGCTAATTATAATGATGCTACTCTTGAAGACTTAGAGGTTAAGCACCCCTTCAAATCAGCTCCTTCTTTGCCACATTCACCTATAGATCATCATCACCTTGTTGCATCTCATGCTGTGGTTCTTGATATGATTAAGAGTTTTCCTCGTGGTACTTCTTGTGGTCGGGATGGTTTACATGCTCAGCACCTTTTGGATTGTTTAAATGGTGCTGCAGTGGCTATTTCTGATGAGTTAGTCGCTTCTATCACCCAAGTGGTGAATCTTTTTCTAGACGGTAAATGCCCCAGGGTGTTGGGTGAGTACATTGCTAGTGCTCCTCTCACACCGCTGGTCAAGCCGGGTGGGGGTATTCGACCTATTGCTGTGGGGACCGTTTGGAGGCGTTTGGTCTCCAAGGTTAGTGCCACCATGATTGGCCACTCTTTGGATGGTTACTTAAATGATCTTCAGTTCGGTGTCGGGGTATCTGGTGGAGGAGAGGCTATTCTTCATGCCGTGAATCGGATAATTGAAGAACGTGGAGATGATGTGGGCCTTTCGATGTTGTTGGTGGATTTCAAAAATGCCTTCAACTTGGTGGATCGGGAGGCTATGCTACATGAGGTTCGTCTGCGATGTCCTGCTATTTCGCGTTGGGTGGAATTTTGTTACTCCAGTCCAGCTAGGTTTTATTATGGGGAACACACTTTATGGTCGCATCAAGGTGTGCAACAAGGTGATCCACTTGGACCTTTGCTTTTTTCTTTAGTGTTACATCCTCTGGTATGCAAGATTAGAGACTCATTTAGCCTTTCCTTTCAAACTTGGTATCTGGATGATGGCACTATTATTGGAGATACTTTGGTTGTGGGGAAGGTTTTAGAGCTTATTATGTTGGATGGACCCCGTTTTGGTTTGTACCTAAAACTGAGGTTTTTTGGCCTAAGGAGGATCCCAGAAGCAGGCATTTGGGCGTTTTCCCGCCTAATATTGCTCGACCTTTACACGGTGTTAAATTACTGGGTGGGCCTGTTAGTGTGGACCTTGATTTTAGTAGTGAGCTTGTTATGAAAAGGGTTATCAAAACCATTGAGCTTATGAGTGCTATTGCTAAAATTAATGATTCTCAGTGTGAGTTGTTGCTGCTTCGTTAAAATAAGTATGTATTTTGTCCATAATGATTTTACACCACCACTTTAATCTGATCATCAAATAAATTATTTTATTCTTTTTAGAAAATTAAATTTTGCAAATTATTAATTAAATCTCATTGGCCAAATATGTACATATTTATTTTTTAATATCTAATTTATATATACATAAATATTATTTTTCTATTTATATATTTTTAATAAGCTCGATTATCTTCACTTACAAATAAATATATAAAGTATCTAATAGCAATATGAGTTCGGAGTACCACATTAACTCTCTCCTGTAATATCCGCAATTTTCGATTTCCGGTAATTATTTTTTTTCGGCGGAAGTCTGTTTTGACGACTCGCTCATGTCCGTTTCGTCATTCTGAGAATAATTAATTCTACACTTTTTGACATCCGAGTTCGTTTCGGTGTCGTTTCGTTGAGTTCTGTGCTTTTTAGCGACTTTTCCGCACTTGAGTTCGATTCTTGCGAATCTCGTCCGAAACTGTTGTTTCGAATTTCCCGCAAGTCTGTTTAACTTTGTTATACGTGTTGTGAGCTTCGGTTTGATTATTCGTTGTCGTATGGTGATTTTCGGGCATTTGGGCCATTTTCGTAATTTCCCAAAGTTTGGGGTAATTACCTTCCGTTGTCGAATTTTGAGCCTTCGGGTGGTCGGAATCGTGTGTTCTACTAGCTCTCGGATTCGTCTTTGTGAGTACTTCGTAACCGTATCTTCGGTTCGTATTCAGGCTCGGGTTTCGGTGTCGTTTTGTTGAATTCAGGATTACTAAACGACTTTTCTAAGTATGAGTTCGACTTTGTTAGATCACCATTAATTTTTGGTGACTCCAAAAATTATAAATCTTTGCAATATTATAGAACATCGAGTTAGCTTTCCAATGGTTCAAACGGTGAGTCAATGAGTCCTGGACGAGAGAGTTATGGTCGCTTTAGTGGAAGATCACACTGTCGGCACCCGTCAGAGCCTTTCGGCCGATAGGTGGGCGAAAGACTCAATCGCGGCATTTCGTATGGGTATCGGCCGATCATGTCCGGAAGCCTTTCGGCCGATAGGGTGGGCGAAAGACTCTCTGCCGGCAATCGGCTATAAAAGGCACAGCGGCGTTTTTCTTGACATTTTCTCACTTCTCTTCTTCCATTCCGCGGTGGAGCTGGGGTAATCATGTATAGATGTTGTTGGACAATAAATCCATGAAGTTTGGAGGTTCATATCATCAATCATCCGTCCTATAACATCCTCCAATCTACTGAATCAGTCGATTTCCTAGAAATCTAGTTTTGGGAATTTGGGTATTTTTGTTGTTTTCGTCCGATTAATCCGATTTAACTTAGGATTATGATGGATTGATGATTATTTAGATGTTTTATATCTTTTACCTTGTTATCCCATGGTTGGATCGTATCGATTCGTTGTTTTGGTCGAGTTCTTGACCGACACCTTGAAGGTGTCCGATAAAATGTCATAGAGAGGATTCGAGCGTTCTACGATTATTCTTCCTCGCTCGCTCGTTAATTTATTGATGGTATGATGTTAGGGTCAGATTTCTCGCAAAGAATTCGAGTGGAACCCTTCCGTTCGTCGTTTTCTTCAAGCTTTTCGATTGTGGGTGTATTCGTTGTCTTCACGGAGAATCGTAGGTGTTCGAGGTGTCCCGACTAATCCGTGATTGTGGGAGTGTCCGCATCGATTATCGAGGCAAGTATCTTGCCCATACATTACGTGTTTTGTGGATATAATGGTTGTTAATCGTCGATATGTGCTAAATAAATATTCATAACAATCTTTTTCAAAATTATCGGTATATTTACAAACATGATTTTCTTAAAGAAGAATCGTGTGTTAATAGAATTAATTTGCTTTTTTGAATACGTTTATTAATTTTGAGTATAAGATCGTATTACTTTCGTGTGATGCCATTGTGTGTGATTACGTCGTCGGTAAGTTTCAAGTTTAGCCCTTTGTTTATCTTTACGTGGAGACATGTGGTTATCGATGAATTATGTGAATTTATGTGATATTGGTTGTGCCGTTCGGTGCTTTTGGAATAGTGTGCTTTCTTGTTGATAATATTAGTTACGGGTTATGAATATATGTTGGATGAACGGCCATTCTAGTAAAGTGCCTCGACTATATATCTGTGATTGACCTTCGAGGCTTGTGGTTTGCAAGCTGTGATTTTGGAACGTGTGTGTGTGTTGTTCCTTCCACCGGAGTGTCCGACGGGATGTCCGGGGCCGATACTAAAGTGCGGCCACGAGTGGACTTGGGTGTGTGTGTGGATGAACTTCCACCGGAGTGTCCGACGGGATGTGCGGGGCCGATCTTGGGGAGTACGGCCGCGGAAGTGGTTTCCCACCGGAGTGTCCGCGGGATGTCCGGGGCCGATACTAAGGGGTACGGCCGCGGGTTACCGATTGTGGTTTTCATCTTGAGGATGACGTTGATGTTTTCGTTAATTGTGATATTGTCAGGAGTATCACAATGCTTTGTGCTCGGGTCGAGAGACATTATATTTCGAGTCTTGGTGCTTGGCTAGAATGGCATAGGATTAATGTGTTATGTGTAATGTGTCCTTGTAAGTGATTTGAAGTGGATGATCGGGTCGTGGACCCCGTGTTTTGTGAGGAATGGTTGGGTCGTGGACCCGTGTTTTGTTAAACGGATTTGTATTTTGAAAAATGAACATTGGGTGTGACCACTAAATGGCTTTCGAGGAACTTTAGAATTTCTCAATTTCTAACGTTTTAAAACTCCCGAGATTTGGAAATGTTTTCAAAGTGCTTACTTACTTCGTTTCTACTTTCAAGACTTGAACTACTTTTATCTAAATATATCTCGGGAAGTCTTAAGTTGTGTAATCGGAATGTGTTGTGTATGGCTCGTATTTGCACTTTATACTTGCACTAGCGAAACGGTGGAGATTTGCTAACCCCCGAGAAATCGGGGGTGGATATCTGTATTGTGTCCAGTACATGCGGGTTTTCGGGAGCAAGACACGGGATCGGCACGAGGGATGATGAAAGACGAATGATACTAATCACACGAAGGCCGAGTTTGGGTTCGATTAGTCGAGTCCATTGTATTGTCTTTTCCATTGTCTTATTGTTCATTGTTGCAAGTATTTTACCCTTGTGTGGGTATGAGTCTGGATGAGTTTATGTATTGTGATTTGTAAGTCTGTGACGAAGGACCAAATCGGTCTATTGGTCCGTTATTTTTGATTCGTCGGTATGTAATGTAATGTGTTGTTTTGATGTCTAGCTTTGGTGGATCCTCACGGAGAGGGTCTGCGGCGTGTAATATTCCCGGTTTGATGCGGGGTGTTACATTTATGGTATCGAGCTTAGGTTGAGGAAACCTAGGTGTCGGGTCGAGTTATGTGTTCTTGAGTCTTGTATTGTCGATTTTTGTCCGTGAGTCGTGTCGCGACGCGTCGTGCAGGATGTCGGCCGTGATTAGTATCAAGGTGCAACCATCATCTTCGTGCGACTGTGGAAGTAAGTCTCCCTTCTTTGTGTTGTGTCTCGTGTGACACGAGCTATTTTTATGATTATTTGTTAAGTGGTGGAATTTTATGTGAATTTTGATTTCACGATATGTATTTAGTCGACTCTCGTATTTGATTTATACGAGGAGTGTAAATCGTTTGTGATGTCTTTTTATTGTTGTTTTTTCTCCGTTGTTGATGATTTTCGAATCGATTTGCACGTTTACAAGTTCTATTGTGGAAGCTTTGTGCTTATACGCGTTCGACTTGTTCACTAGCCGATGCGGGAGGGTATTTTATCGGTGGTTTTGTTCAGAATGTGGCATTTTGTCGTTTATTTCCTTTTAAAGACATGTATTGTCTTGATTTTAAACGTTTTGATGCGTGTGCTATGAGTTGTTTTAGTGAATGTCGGTATGTGTGAGTTTTGGGCATTACGGCCTATGGACTTTTGAAAACCTTGAGTATCTTAGAAAAACAAATTTCGAGACATAATTTTTTTTTAATGAGTTATTTTCTTGTGGTACATTCGGGTGCCACAATATATTCCAAAAATTTTCTACCTCGAGGACCAAAATGTTTTGAGATATTTTCGATGTTTAGAAACATTTATACTTAGACCCGAGGGTCGGATATTACGAAAGTTTTTCACTAAAAGAAAGGTGTCCTCATTTTAGTTCAAACGCAAGATGAATTCTGAGTCTCGAAAATGATGTTTGTTTAACTTTTTGTAAATGATACTCAAGATCAATGGTGTTTCCAAACTGTTTTCAAAAGGTGGTTCTCGTTTTAAAACCTATCATTCTGTTTGCGGACCGGAAATGCGTGTATGGTTTTCGAACTTTCGTTGCGGTGTCAACCCCGAATTGTGATTGAATTGGTGGCGTGAGCGTCGAGTCGCTCGCCACGCATATGTTTCGTTGGCCCTCGTGAGAGGTGTGAGCTGGTGTTCTTGTTTATCGCCTCGTGGTGATTGCGTATTGTCGCACTAGTGTGGGTTGTTAAAGCCTGGATTTTTATGCGTTATACACATGGGTGATTGTTTCATGATGATTGTGATTGTGTGATGGCTGTCGTTCGGGATGTTGTAATCTTCGAATGATGCCGTTGTTGTTGTGATTTTTGTATGCGTTGATATGTTATCCGAGTTGGCATCTCCGGTATGTTGTTTTGCGGTGTTTTGATCCATTGTACCGAGCATTTATATTTTCGGTATGCCGAGCCGAGGCGTTTCAATCGTGATGTGCCGGGGCATGCACGTGTAAATTGTCTTTCTCGTCGATGACACATTTCAAGTGTGGACTCGAGGGACACGAATTCGATTTTGTGAATTGGCTCCGAGACTTTCGGAGTTCGCGCTTGGCCTGAGATATCGAATCGGCTTTGAGAGGCCTTTGAAGGATGTTTCGTCGGTTGCTTGTTGTGTCGTCACCTTGATTTTGCCGTTGTGAGTTGCGGGGCGACCTTCTTTTATAAGAGGTCGAATGTAGTACCCGTGTTGTTTTTAGACTTCGTATTTTCTCTTTCTCCAGTCTATCGATTCGCTCGTGTTCGTTGATACCGTCTGAACTTGTTTTGTATTTCGGGGTCATCATTCGAGCGAGCTGTGATCTTGTTTTGGGTCAATCTGGTTATCGCTGTCACTTTCCGAATTCGGTTCGATTCTTGTGAACCTTGTTCGGAAGTAACATCTTTTGGTTCTACTAGTTCTTTTATTCGAAGTGGACTCGATCTTGAACTTTTACATTTTCGACTCTGTCGACTCGTTTATGTTCGTTGACATTTACGAGCTTGTCCGCTCCTTGCTTTTGTTGATCGAGCGAGTGTGATATCATTTGAATAACTTATTTGTCGTTGTGACTTTTCAATCGCTATTCCCTTTCTGTGGATCTTATGGGAATGCATGTCTTGTAGTTCTCACGGATCATCACGGGAGTTATTGTTGAACTTTATTGTTCTTCGTGATTCGAACATGATTCTTCGATTTTTGTTGTCTCGATCGTTGTGGTTTGATCGTTTGATTGTTCGGTTTATATTGACCTCGTTAGTGATTGGCGAACATTCGGGCTCCTTCGTAATTCCCTTGATTCGGGAAATTAGTTTCGTTTTCGATCTTCCACCCATAGGCGGTGGGATTTCGTGGTTGTTCGGTTGACTCGCGTTTTGATTGATGTACCGTGGGTGGGTCAATCATATTGATTTTCGTTCGTTGTGTTTTGTGATTGTCGGATAATTGACTTGGCTATATTATCCGTTTGATGACGTTGTCACTTGTTGGTTTTATTATATCCCTAACGGCGACGTTGTGTTGGTCGCCGTGGAGCGTGTTTTCACGTTGTATACTCCTTTGCGTTGTTTGTAACATTTCGCCGTTGGGCGTTAGTTACGCATTCTCGTGTATCTCGTTGAGTTTTCTGGCGGAATATTTCTTCTCCTACTTGTTTTAAGTTTCGGGACGAAACTTCTTTTAAGGAGGGTAGAATGTAATATCCGCAATTTTCGATTTCGGTAATTATTTTTTTCGGCGGAAGTCTGTTTTGACGACTCGCTCATGTCCGTTTCGTCATTACGAGAATAATTAATTCTACACTTTTTGACATCCGAGTTCGTTTCGGTGTCGTTTCGTTGAGTTCTGTGCTTTTTAGCGACTTTTCCGCACTTGAGTTCGATTCTTGCGAATCTCGTCCAGCTGTTGTTTGAATTTCCCATAAGTCTGTTTAACTTTGTTATACGTGTTGTGAGCTTCGGTTTGATTATTCGTTGTCGTATGGTGATTTTCGGGCATTTGGGCCATTTTCGTAATTTCCCAAAGTTTGGGGTAATTACCTTCCGTTGTCGAATTTCGAGCCTTCGGGTGGTCGGAATCGTGTGTTCTACTAGCTCTCGGATTCGTCTTTGTGAGTACTTCGTAACCGTATCTTCGGTTCGTATTCGAGCTCGGGTTTGGTGTCGTTTTGTTGAATTCGGGATTACTAAACGACTTTTCTAAGTATGAGTTCGACTTTGTTAGATCACCATTAATTTTTGGTGACTCCAAAAATTATAAATCTTTGCAATATTATAGAACATCGAGTTAGCTTTCCAATGGTTCAAGCGGTGAGTCAATGAGTCGGACGAGAGAGTTATGGTCGTTTTAGTGGAAGGCAATTTGTCGGGCACCGTCCGAGAGCCTTTCGGCCGATAGGGTGGGCGAAAGACTCAGCGCCGGCATTTACGTATGGGTATCGGCCGATCATGTCAGGAAGCCTTTCGGCCGATAGGGTGGGCGAAAGACTCTCTGCCGTGATCGGCTATAAAAGGCTGTGGCGTTTTCTTGACATTTTCTCACTTCTCTTCTTCCATTCCGCTTTGGAAGTGGGGTAATCATGTATAGATGTTGTTGGACAATAAATCCATGAAGTTTGGAGGTTCATATCATCAATCATCCGTCTATAACATCCTCCAATCTACTGACCAGTCGATTTCCTAGAAATCTAGTTTTGGGGAATTTGGGTATTTTTGTTGTTTTCGTCCGATTAATCCGATTTAACTTAGGATTATGATGGATTGATGATTATTTAGATGTTTTATATCTTTTACCTTGTTATCCCATGGTTGGATCGTATCGATTCGTTGTTTTGGTCGAGTTCTTGACCGACACCTTGAAGGTGTCCGATAAAATGTCATAGAGAGGATTCGAGCGTTCTACGATTATTCTTCCTCGTTCGTTCGTTAATTTATTGATGGTATGATGTTAGGGTCAGATTTCTACTTAAAGAATTCGAGTCGGAACCCTTCCGTTCGTCGTTTTCTTCAAGCTTTTCGATTGTGGGTGTATTCGTTGTCTTCACGGAGAATCGTAGGTGTTCGAGGTGTCCCGACTAATCCGTGATTGTGGGAGTGTCGGCATCGATTATCGAGGCAAGTATCTTGCCCATACATTACGTGTTTTGTGGATATAATGGTTGTTAATCGTCGATATGTGCTAAATAAATATTCATAACCATCTTTTTTCAAAAGTATCGGTATATTTACCAACATGATTTTCTTAAAGACGACTCGTGTGTTCCGAGAATTAATATGCTTAATTGAATACGTGTATTAATGTTGAGTATAAGATCGTAATACTTTCGTGTGATGCCATTGTGTGTGATTACGTCGTCGGTAAGTTTCGAAGTTTAGCCCTTTGTTTATGCTGTACGTGGAGACATGTGGTTATCGATGAATTATGTGAATTTATGTGATATTGGTTGTGCCGTTCGGTGCTTTTGGAATAGTGTGCTTTCTTGTTGATAATATTAGTTCTGGGTTATGAATATATGTTGGATGAACTGGCCATTCTAGTAAAGTGCCTCGACTATATATACTGTGATTGACCTTCGAGGCTTGTGGTTTGCAACTGTGATTTTGGAACGTGTGTGTGTGTTGTTCCTTCCACCCGGAGTGTCCGACGGGATGTCCGGGGGCCGATACTAAGGGGTACGGCCACGGAAGTGGACTTGGGTGTGTGTGTGGATGAACTTCCACCGGAGTGTCCGACGGGATGTGCGGGGGCGATCTTAAGGGTACGGCCGCGGAAGTGGTTTCCCACCGGAGTGTCCGACGGGATGTCCGGGGCCGATACTAAAGTACGGCCGCGGGTTACTGATTGTGGTTTTCATCTTGAGGATGACGTTGATGTTTTCGTTAATTGTGATATTGTCAGGAGTATCACAATGCTTTGTGCTCGGGGTCGAGAGACATTATATTTGAGTCTTGGTGCTTGGCTAGAATGGCATAGGATTAATGTGTTATGTGTAATGTGTCCTTGTAAGTGATTTGAAGTGGATGATCGGGTCGTGGACCTGTGTTTTGTGACCGGAATGGTTGGGTCGTGGACCCGTGTTTTGTTAAACGGATTTGTATTTTGAAAAATGAACATTGAAATTTGTGACCACTAAATGGCTTCGAGGAACTTTAGAATTTCTCAATTTCTAACGTTTTTAAAACTCCCGAGATTTGGAAATGTTTTCAAAGTGCTTACTTACTTCGTTTCTACTTTCAAGACTGGAACTACTTTTAACTAAATATATCTCGGGAAGTCTTTCGTTGTGTTCTCGGAATGTGTTGTGTATGGCTCGTATTTGCACTTTATACTTGCACTAGCGAAACAGTGGAGTTTGCTAACCCCAGTAATCGGGGGTGGATATCTGTATTGTGTCCGGTACATGCGGGTTTTGGAGCAAGACACGGGATCGGCACGAGGATGATGAAAGACGAATTATATTAATCACACGAAGGCGATTTTGGGGTTCAGTTAGTGAGTCCATTGTATTGTCTTTTCCATTGTCTTATTGTTCATTGTTGCAAGTATTTTACCCTTGTGTGGGTATGAGTCTGGATGAGTTTATGTATTTTGATTTGTAAGTCTGTGACGAAGGACCAAATCGGTCTATTGGTCCGTTATTTTTGATTCGTCGGTATGTAATGTAATGTGTTGTTTTGATGTCTAGCCTGGTGGATCCTCACGGAGAGGGTCTGCGGCGTGTAATATTCCCGGTTTGATCTGGGGGTGTTACATCTCCTACATGAAGTTTTTTTATTTTTTTTATTCTTATTTATCTAAAATCTTGAAACCCGCATCAAAGTATAGGTATATAAATTATAAAGGATTTTTGAAGATCGTAAAATTCCGAAATTAAGAGAATACCACGTAGGAGAGAGAATTAATTTAATGCTTCGAATCCGTAACGCTATTATATATAGAGATTTTTTGTCTTTCATAATATTTATTCTTAACTTTTATTTTACAATGTTTGAGTTTTTATTGAGATGGATTAACCAATTAATTACTTTAGCAACTTATGTTAGTTATTCAAATTATATGAATTTAAATACGCTGAATAATTAGCGGATATTATATAGGAGTATGGGATATAAACGAATAATAAATCATGTTTTAATCGAGTTTGATGAATATGGGTATAGAGACTTTAAACAGATCTGGATATTTGTAGCATACATTCGTTGTTTCATGTGTTACTAGTTTTGAACTGAAATAAGTAGTAAAATTATCTTTCAATCGGGTTTAGGACGAGTAGAAGTACATAAATTCTAAATGAGTTCGGTGGCTGAATTTCATCCTCATTATTTCTGTTTATTGGTGTGTTTCGCTGCAGTACGATTGTAAGTGGTTGAACCCTAATAAAATATTAAATTATTTTTAGATTTTACTTATAATTATAATATGAAGTGATTACCCGTCGAGTTTCGACGGGCTATACACTAGTATATATATATATATATATATATATATATATATATATATATATATATATATATATCTATAGAGAGAGAGAGAGGGGTAGGGTATGAGTATGACTCCTCCATATCTTATCCTATTTGATTCGGATTGAGTTTGGATATTGTCCATCGGGTAATCAGTTACTCAATGGGTATTCGGGTACTCGTATACCATATATTTAAGAATATAAATATTTTTTAATATATATCATATATACATATAATGTAATTAATAAATTCAATTTAGTATAATATGATACTTTATATAATAATATATATAATGTATAATATAATATAAATAATAATATATTTATATAATTCAAACGTGGAGCTGCAAACAGGCCGAACTCGAGTCGGGTTTTTGTTTTTTCTGAAATCGAGTCGAGTTGTCCCGGGTCGAATCGAGTATCGACTGAACCTGCCGGATTCGGTTCGGACGGGTACACTCGGGTCATTCGAGTCGAGTCGGGTATACAACACTAAAAAATTAAAATTAACTCCAAAGTTCCGGTTATTTAGACAAAAAATATTTTGTTGGGAAAAAAATAAAAAACCTCGTCGGGTATACGAGTCGAGTCGAGTCGAGTTCAGGCCAGACATTCGAACCCTCATCGGGTAATACGAGTCGAGTCGAGTAGACTCGACTACTAAAACGAGTTTATTTTTATAGTTGAACTCGACTTGGTCGATGGAGTCGAGTCGAGTCGAGTGTGCTGAAAACGAGTCGAACCCGAATCGAGTCGACCAGACTTGCAGCCCTACTCAAACGGGTATGTGGGTAGGGTAATCGGGTAATATACTATACACATACCCTACCCAAACCCGATCATAAAATTTCGGGTTCGGTCGATACCTGACCCGATTTGGTTTTAGATGGATAAGTGCGAATAAAGTTGACATCTCTAAATAAAATCCATACATCCGTCTTAATTTTCGTGCCGAAAAAAAGTCGCTTTATTAGTGGGACGGAGGGAGTATTTTATAATAAAAAATAAATAAATAATTTCATATAAAACTATAATTTTATTTGTAATGTCATCCAACAACTTGTAAAATGTCGAAATCTCATGATATATACAATAATTTGATAGTTCAAAGATTAATTACTATATAAACATGCTTTGCAATAAAACACAAATAATCATATATACTCAACTAAAATACTAGGTACAAAAAAATACCAACATTAGTAGATACGTTAAAATAAAATACAAATAATCATATATATTCAACTAAAATATTACAGTTAAATCTCGATAAATGAATGTTCGATAAATGAATAACCTCGCCAAATGAATAATTTTTTCCGGTCCCAACTCTTTATAACATGTTCAAATTTTCTTTCGATAAATGAATAATTATTAAATGAATATTTTTCAAATTCCGATCATATTTATTTATCAAAGTTTCTTGTAGGTGCAAAAATACCAACATTAAAAAGATAAATGCACTTTTAAATATTACATTCTCAGTCCCATTTATTAATTTATTATGACCCGATTTTTATTTTGGGATGTCTCATTAATAATGGCTCATTCTCGAAATGGCAAAAATTAAAGACATGTTATTTTAATTAATTAAACAAACTTAGGCGTATGTCAATTTTATCCGTCTTCGATTCTACCCGTCGGATAAATCCGAAATAGGATCGGGTATTGGCGAACCGAAATTTTATGATCGATACGGATAGGGTATGGATATAGTATATTATCCGATTAACACGATTACCCGACCCGCGCATCGACTTGAATTATATTAATACATTATTATTATATATTATGCATAAATATTATATTATATTATATATTGTGTATATTATTATATAAAATATAATATTTTAAATATATATTATACTAAATTGGATTTATCAATTATATTAAATGTATATATATGATATATATTAAAAATATTTATATTTGTAAATATAGGGTATACGAATAGAATCTGCGTTAGATGCCGATTATCCGATGGCAATCACGACCATTCGAATCAAATAGGGTAGGGTATGAAGGAGGCATACCCGTATCATACCCGATCCATTGACATCCCCAAACAAACTTATTACTCTATTCCACAAACCACTCATCTACTAACTTTTTTGTACGTGTCCCAATAAAATTTGAATCATGAAATTTAAAATTATCATAACTTACTCGTTTCCGAAATCAACAATTTGCATATCAAATTAAAGGTCTTGATACCATCTTTAATTTAATATCAAGAGTTGATTACATAAATCGTCCTTGTGGTTTGTCGGGTTTCACAGGTTTAGTCCTTATATTTTTTTCAGCGGGTCATGTTTTTGTGATTTTTGATCCGTTACGGATTTAGTCTTTGTGGTTTGTCGGGTTTATGAGTTTAGTCAATATCTTTTTTTCAATGGTCGTGTCCTTGTGGTTTTTGATCCGTTACGGGTTTAGTCCTTTGACCAATAATTCTGTTAGTTGATCGTTAATTTGAAGGATATTTTTGTCTTTTTATATATTTTTTTTATTATTATTATTTGAGTACGTTTTTGTGGTTTTTGATCCGTTACGGATTTAGTACTTGTGGTTTGTCGGGTTTCACAGGTTTAGTCCTTATACTTTTTTTTCAGCGGGTCATGTCCTTGTGGTTTTTGATCCGTTACGGGTTTAGTCATTTGACCAATAATTCTGTTAGTTGATCGTTAATTTGAAGGGTATTTCGTCTTTTTATATATTTTTTTTATTATTATTATTTGAGTACGTTGTAATTAGCTCTTTATTTTATTATTATTATTATTATTATTATTATTATTATTATTTATAATAAATTTTATTTTATTATTATTATTTAAGTACATGTAATTAGCTCTTTATTTTATTTTATTTTTTTTATTTTTTTATTACTTTTTCTTTATCATTTTTGTAAACTTTTTTATCTTTTTTTTTTTTTAATTTTAAATTTTTTCAATTTCGGTTTTTATATTATATTGGTTTGATTTCAATTTCTTTTTCAGCATTTTTTAATTTTAATTTACCAATAAATAAACTAGTTAGTTATGAACCATCATAACTCTTAACTTATTTCGTAGTTATTTTGATTTTAATAAATACAAAAAAGTTGTAAAATATAGAAATTATCTTTTCCAACAATATTTTTCCAATGCGATTAATAGTACCATAATATCTAACAATTCAAAATAACCAAAAAAGAATTCAAAATCAAACGGATTTAATGAAAAAGAACCGAAACTAGAGGAGTGGGGGCCCAGATAGTATCTCGACTTCCGACAAATTTCTTGTAAATCCTATAAATTTCTAATAAAGTGATGTTATAATAATAATAATAATAATAATAATAATAATAATAATAATAATAATAATAATATTGATTTGGTTTTCTCCGTCTGCGATTTGGGCGAGGGGGAGGGGGGACTTCCAGCCGTCCGTCACACCGCCGGCTCAACCGCCTGCCGCTGGGTTTTCTGACCGTCTCCTAGCCGACCGTCTACCCTTCATCAGTCGGCGGTTTCCTTCACTCCGGGATTTCTGAGCTTTTGTTTCACGTGAATAGGTTTTGGCAGTCAGTTCCGTCTGAATATTTTGTCGTCTGTCTTCTTCCTTCAGTCGGCTCCGTCATTTGTGGTTCCATCAGTCGTCGGTTCCGTTTGCTGTGCTTCATCAGTCGTCGGTTCCAGCAGGTTTTTTTTCGATTTGGTTTATTCCGTTTGGTTTATTCCGTTTGTTTTATTCCGTTTGGTTTCCCACCGAGTTCTCTTGGTTTCGTTTGGGACTGCTTCTTATCAGCTTAGTTTGTTCTCCGTGGCGTGTGTTTGTTTTTGTTTGCTTCATGACGATTGTACGTTTTCATTGCCCTTTTGTGGGTTTGAGTGGTTGTCATGATGGTAGGGGGAACGGGCTTACCAGAACTTCGTTGATCACTCACCTTCGGGATTGTCACTTTAATGAGGAGGCGCTAGTTGCTACTAAACATTCTTTGGCTACTAGTCTTGTTGCTTTCGAGGCGGCTGAAGTTACCCTTAATCGCATGGGTCTTTGGTTGTGTGGTGTGTGTTTTACGACACATACCTTTCGTTCTAAGTGCCGACATGGTAATGGTTCTAACTTTGTGTCTCCTCCTGATTGTGGTGATGGTGTGGTTAGGTTCGTGTTGTATGATCTCAACAAACCACAAGTTTCTTCTTCTATTCAACTTGCCCAAGTTGATAATTTGGTTTTGGATGAGTATGGTGGTTTCGATTTGCCTCTCTTCGACACTTTGCTTTCTAAAGGGCTGCGTACTGTCAAATCCATCCCTCCCAAGTGCCGTTTGGGGTTCTTTCGGGTTTTGAAAGGGGCTCTTGATAAGGTGATCTGCACACCCGATGACATTTCTTGTTGGGTTAATCTGTTAGTCTTGCCCCTTTATCTCCTTAAAACCTTTTGTCCGAGGAGTAATCTTGAGTGTAGGTCTGCTATTAAGCGACAACGCCAGGAAGAGTATATTGCTAATGCCATTCGTTCTTGGGGTGTTCCCGGTGGTGGTTTGCAACTTGTGAGAGAGGTTTTAGCCGAACCCTCCCCAACATGGTCTGATATTAATGAGGGAAATTTGGACTTGGGGGAGTGTAATGTCAAGCAGTGTAGGAGAAAGATTTGTGATGGCCATTATACTGCGGCTGTTAGAGTTCTTTCTTCTTCTGGTGTTGCTAATTATAATGATGCTACTCTTGAAGACTTAAAGGTTAAGCACCCCTTCAAATCAGCTCCTTCTTTGCCACATTCACCTATAGATCATCATCACCTTGTTGCATCTCATGCTGTGGTTCTTGATATGATTAAGAGTTTTCCTCGTGGTACTTCTTGTGGTCGGGATAGTTTACATGCTCAGCACCTTTTGGATTGTTTAAGTGGTGCTTCAGTGGCTATTTCTGATGAGTTAGTCGCTTCTATCACCCAAGTGGTGAATCTTTTTCTAGACGGTAAATGCCCCAGGGTGTTGGGTGAGTATATTGCTAGTGCTCCTCTCACACCGCTGGTCAAGCCGGGTGGGGGTATTCGACCTATTGCTGTGGGGACCGTTTGGAGGCGTTTGGTCTCCAAGGTTAGTGCCACCATGATTGGCCACTCTTTGGATGGTTACTTAAATGATCTGCAGTTCGGTGTCGGGGTATCTGGTGGAGGAGAGGCTATTCTTCATGCCGTGAATCGGATAATTGAAGAACGTGGAGATGATGTGGGCCTTTCGATGTTGTTGGTGGATTTCAAAAATGCCTTCAACTTGGTGGATCGGGAGGCTATGCTACATGAGGTTCGTCTGCGATGTCCTGCTATTTCGCGTTGGGTGGAATTTTGTTACTCCAGTCCAGCTAGGTTTTATTATGGGGAACACACTTTATGGTCGCATCAAGGTGTGCAACAAGGTGATCCACTTGGAGCTTTGCTTTTGTCTTTAGTGTTACATCCTCTGGTATGCAAGATTAGAGACTCATTTAGCCTTTCCTTTCAAGCTTGGTATCTGGATGATGGCACTATTATTGGAGATACTTTGGTTGTGGGGAAGGTTTTAGAGCTTATTATGTTGGATGGACCCCGTTTTGGTTTGTACCTAAAACTGAGGTTTTTTTGGCCTAAGGAGGATCCCAGAAGCAGGCATTTGGGCGTTTTCCCGCCTAATATTGCCCGACCTTTACACGATGTTAAATTACTGGGTGGGCCTGTTAGTGTGGACCTTGATTTTAGTAGTGAGCTTGTTATGAAAAAGGGTTATCAAAACCATTGAGCTTATGAGTGCTATTGCTAAAATTAATGATTCTCAGTGTGAGTTGTTGCTGCTTCGTGCTTGTGCCGGTATTTCCAAGTTATATTTTGCTATGCGCACTTGTTCTCCCCGTGTCTTTGAGAGTGCTCAGATTTCTTTTGATGTGGCTCCCCGTGGAGCGTATTGTCACTGCTTCTGGACCTGGTTTTGGTGATTGGCAATGGAGACTTGCTACCTTACCCTTTACTTTTGGGGGGACTTGGTGTATATTCTGCAGGTGGTGTCTTGAACTATGCTTTCCTTGCTTCTAGACTTCAATCTGCTAGCCTACAAACTAAGCTTCTCCGGCATACCGGTATTGTGACTTCTGGCCCTTCTTTTGATGATGCATTATGTACTTTTAATGCGAAAATGGATATGGACCTTTTGAGTAACCCGAGTGAGATCGCTGCCCCCAAACTCATGAAGAAATTGACAGATATACATTTCGCACGGGTTACCCAAACGGTTGAATCCACCTTTCACCTATCTTCTCGACAGATGGCGTTATGGAATTCGCAAAAGGAGGACTACACTTCAGATTGGCTCAGAGTGGTTCCAATATCTGGTTTAGGACAGACTATGAACGCCAGGACCTACCGATGTGTGTTGTGTTATCGGCTAGGTGTTCCCCTTTTTTTCTTTTCAGATGTCGTGCTCAGCTTGTTCCAAGGTCTTTACTCGGGATATTTATGGGGACCATGCTGTATCGTGCGCGGGTATTATTGGTATTAAACATCGGTATAATGTTGTGCGTGATGTTCTTGTTGATATATGTTCTCGGTCCGGGATTTCGGCACGTAAGGAGGTTGATATTGGGCTTATTGGGGAAACGGACAAACCCCTACGTCCAGCTGATATGTTACTTTACTCATGGGATGGTGAGCTTGATGTATGTGTTGATCTGACAGGGTCATCGCCCTTGACGCAAACTGGCATGGTTGACTTTGTACCGGGTCGTGTGGTGATTGAAGCCGCACAACGTAAACGCGTCAAGTACGAGGCTAAATGCTCGGATATGGGATATGGGTTTCTCCCCTTTTCATTCTCTTCTTTTGGAGAACTTGAGAAGGATGCGGTGGCCTTACTAAAACGTATCCGAAGATTCTCGGTGACTCAAGACATTGGAGCACGTGCTGCTGCTCATATTTTTAGTAGGGTTAGCTTCGCTATAGCTAGAGGAGTGGGGGCTCAGATTGTTTCTCGGCTCCCCACTAATTTCTTGTAAACCCTATGAGTTTCTTATTTATAATAATAATAGTAATAATATAATAAAAAAAATCATAATAATAATAATAATAATCATAAAATAAAGAGCTAATTACAACGTACTCAAATAGTAATAATAATAAAATATATAAAAAGACAAAAATACCCTTCAAATTAACGATCAACTAACATAATTATTGGTCATAAACCCGTAACGGATCAAAAACCACAAGGACATGACCGGCTGAAAAAAGGTATAGGGACTAAACCTGTTAAACCCGACAAACCACAAGGACTAAACCCGTAACGGATCAAAAACCACAAGGACACGATCCGCTGAAAAAAAAGTATAGAAACTAAATCTGTGAAACCCGACAAAACACAAGGACGATTTATGTAATTAACTCTAAAATCAATCATCAATATATTTTTATAAATATATAATGCTCGTATTTTAAAAAGGTAAAATCTGCATTAAAATATTAAACATTACACTTTATCTGTAATGAGCTTCTACTAAATAAATAATCGTGCCGAAAAAAATGAGCCAAGATAAAAGGAACGGGGGAGAGACTAGAGAGTACTACTTAATAATTGTATTACTATATATTTTCCACACAACTGTTATTTACAATTATTGTTGCGAGTCCGGTATAAAATAAATTAAATCACATGAAAAACAAAAGTAATAACGGATACAAAATTCAAAAGATCTAAAAAAAGTAGTTAAAAAAATTAATATGAGATTATTATTTATTCACCCATATCTTAATACGCAGAATATCTTTGGCTCACATAGCAGCCTTCTCACGGTTCTGCGTATGTAAATACGCTGATCTTGGTCGTATGTCATATTCTCATGCTTTGTTTAACACATCATCATTTAATAACTTATTTATTAATTACCTAAATTAATTACCTAAATTAATAAGTAGTAATTAACGTTACCTAATGATTGATCACGCTTAAAAAAATCTGCACTTGAAAGCGTATCCTTTCCCGCTTAAAAATAGAGTGCAGAGACGAAAGTTAGAAATTATGAAATTATGAAAATTGAAAAACTAGAAAAACACAATAAAAGTGATATTCAATTAGTTTTACATATGTAAAATAAAGCAAGAAAAACAGAGGAAAAAAAACACTCGGACAATTTAATTTCTTATATATTTAAAATATCTCTTTGAAAATTCATAAAATCAGTATATAATTTCGTAAATATAAGTTTCTCATTTATTTTGTTATTTTATATTAATTAAATAAGATTAAAACTAAAATAGACTAATTGATTTATTCCATAAGTTCTTTGATTTATTTATAAATAATGATTAAAACCATTGTTTCTACACTTTCAATAATATTTTTAATAAGAGTATTTTGATTTATTTAATTGATTAGGACTTCAAGTACCTTCTTAGTTATATATATTCAATACTTTTTTTGGTAATATTCCCAAGTATCTTTCATTTCAGTTGATATTTATTTTATTGATATATCTAATTATAGTGACTAACTAATATAAACTAACTAATTAGTGGAATATATAATATTTTCGCGAGATTTTAGGTTTAAGTTTTTAATATATAGTGCAAACTGATATATTAAATTTGTCTTTGATTGGGATTTATGTTGTTAATTAATGAATATATGAAATATTTCTATAAATATAATCAATTCCTCGGGTAAAATAAAAGCTAAGAAAAACAGAGAAAAAAATACTCGGACAAATTTTATTCTTTGTTAAGTCTTTTCCTTTGAAAACACATAATCGATTTTATCTTTTTCGCCTTCAGATTTCTTAATATTTACTTTTTAGATAATTATTAATATTTTTTTGTTAATTTTATTTAATCCCTTCAAGTTAATTTCATTTCCAAGAAACCTCAAATAACAGTATGTTACAAAATTTACATATTTCTTGAGATTCTCAACATGTATAGTTTATAAATCTCCCCTATATACTAATGCAGAATACGTTGAGCCTAAATGGCAGCTTCTCATGCTTCGGCTGCCACATGTCTTCTGTTGGTGCTTCGTGTACTTATGTGTCACCCTTTCATGCTTCAGCTGACACATAATCAATTACTCGCCTAATCATCATTGCATTAATTACATTATAATTATACCTCAAATAACTCCTATCTACCTTATTAATTTCTACGAATTAAGAAATACGAATTATGAATAAATAGGAATTGATTATATTACAGAAATATTTTATGTTTTCATTAGTTAAAAAAAATATAAATTCCAAACAAAGAGAATTTAATATAGTAGTGTGCACTATATATTAAAAACTTAAGCCTAAAATCTCGCGAAAATATTATATATATTTCCATTAACTAATTAGTTTGTATTAGTTAGTCACTATAATTATGTATATCAATAAAAGAAATATCAACTGAAAGAAGTGTTGAATATATATATATATATATATATATATATATATGATTAAAAAGGTACTCGAAGTGATTTTTAAATAATTTTAAGTGACTTTTTATGTTTAAAGTTTTAAAAGATTTGTTAATTTATCTACTTTTGAAATCAATTATATATTTTTGAAAGTTTTGAATTTTCTTTTGTATTTTAAATTATATCCAAACTATTTATGTATTTTTTTCAAATATAAGGATTGAGAAGTGCTTTATTTTAAGTTATAAGTCAAGATATATTATGTATTTCCAAAAAATTTTTAAATTCCAAAAACATTATTAAAACTAGCCACAATTATTTAGTATAATTCTACATATGGAGTTGTATTAAAGGACAATATATATCGTTATTCAAGTATAAGTTCTTCTTCACTTTGGCATCATTGCAAACTCATAAGACTGACCAAGAATATGAGATTAATTATTGGACAGACAATGTCATCTCACCATCTATAAGAAATTAAGGACTTCTCCGAATGAATCCTCAAAATTATAGATGGTGAGGTGGGTGAAGAAGTCGATAGAGAAATCTTGATTGATATTCTTGATATTTATTAATCTGGAATGGTGTAGCCATTGCTGAAAGCACTATCATTCACTTATAAGTAACTTTTCATAAAGTAATTTTCTGAAGAAAGAGCAACCGTGACGCCAACAAACGACATTGTGGAAAGAGTAAACTATTACGTGATGTCTATAATTTCCAAAGACAAACGGATATATCTCAGTTCTGATAGTATATGCAAAATCTCTGCGACCTCTAAAGTCAAAATCAAGCATATTCAATGGATTTTTTTGAATAGCATAAAATGTTCTAGAATTTCAAATCACATCTTGAAATCGTAAGTTAGAGTCTCAATTATGCTAATTTAAAATATGGATCAATCATCAGGATTATGAAATATCACATCATTAATAATTATCCAAATCCGTAACCATATTATTAAACAAAAAATTCGGGGAACAATTTTGAGAGTACAATACTTATTCCACAATTGATATTAAGTCCGTTAGATAGCAGATTACCATTTAAATTTCAAATACGTCAGTTCCCACTTATTATGAGCTTACCATGACTATATTTAAGAGTCAAGGTCACACGCTCTCTCATGTCGGTATGTATCTTCTGTTGTGCGGCGATTTATACACCTCGACGGCGATCGGTGTAAGGGCCGAGCGACCGAGTTCACGACCAAAGGAGCTATGGCGAACTTGTCAAAATGAAGGTAACAGTCCACCTTCGAGAATCTAGCGATTGACTCCCAAGGCGATCGCCTTTGGGCACCTAGCGATCGACTCTTGTGCCCGACCAAGAACGACCGTCCCGCTCCACGAACAAGGCCATCGTCCGCAAAGTCTACAAAGACTGGATCACGGACCGAAGGACCCATGTGTAGATCCGCGAAAGGCGCCGCAGAACATGGATCGTTGACTCCAGCCCATCAGCAGCTGTCAGTAACAAGGACGGCCTCACCTACCGACAGCCCGCCGAAAGGTCATAAGTAGGGCCTTCCAGGACAGCGACATGAACGCGTGTTAGCCTCTCATTGGTTCACACTTTTGGCAGCCAGCAACTTCTGCGGTCTTCAAGGAGACCAACCCATGTGCTATAGACGATCGCCCACATATTATAATACAGCAGAAGCGATCGCCCAGCAACTACGAGATCTATAAATAGAGAACCTCCAGCAACTGGAAAAAGGTTCCTCTTTTTTACGAAAAAGGGTTCAGACTTTCCACTCGGAAAAACGTTCAGGCATTGACAATACGTTCACAAAAGGTTCAGACTCTCGGTTTCTCTCTTGAATCTATTTTAGGATTTCTCTCTCAGCACCTCTCAACCAAAAGATGGTCGGCAGAGGCAAGAACTCCCTATAGTTCAGATTCGAAGAGATTCGCAAATCCAGGAGCTCAGACATTCAGCTAATACATACTGTGAGAGACCGTCGATTTCTCACAGTCGTCGCAGCACTCCATCGTTGTTACAAGAACTCACAGAGCATCATATCTGGTTCTTCCGGCAATCTTCACGCTCAATAGCTAAGATAACTAGGGTCTTTACACTCATTGTAATTGTACTCTAACATTAATATTTATACTCCAAAGTATTTATATTAATAATATCTCGCGAGAGCATTCAAGCCCGGGACTAACAACCCCGTCAAATCTTGTGTTATTTACTTTCCCCACGGACGTGCTCTCGCATTTGTTTGTTACTCGACCATTCCAGCAATATCATCTCCGGATGATATTTTGGGTAACAACAATTGGCGCTAGAGGAAGGGCATCTTAACCTTCATTTTTATTCCGACCGTCCCGAAGAACACTCACTGTTCTCCGGGACATATACTTGAAGAGACACTCACTGCTCTTCAAAGAAAACCTTCAGAATAATGGTGTCTGCCACCACATCGAATAGAGCCACTCTCTGAACCGCCGGACATCATATCCCGGCTCAATCCGAGCCCCAGCCGACGGCAGAGGGTAGCCGCGGCGACGCGAGACTCTCGATCCCGCACCTGAGGGGCGGCCCCAGCCTTTCGCTCGATCAGTTCCAAAATGCGGAACAGATCGAGGAGGCTATGGCCATCCTAACGGAGCGACGGAGAGCATGCGCATCGCCCGCTATAACTCCCTCAGCCATCCGCCGCGTGGGCAAATGGAAATTCAAGGGGTTACTGGGCGAGCGATCGTCAGAAAGCCTCGAATCGCGAGAAAAGGCTCTCACAAGGCGGGACAGTTCCGTCTTCAACCGCCTAGGAAGAGATCCATCATGGCGATCGGGGCATTCTGGCCCTAACCACGAGACGACGGAATCCGAGTCCATCACCAGAAGTTCGGCCTACCCAACTCCGAACCAATTACAGGCCAGCCGTCTGGCTCCCATCCACCAAAGATTCGAGCTATGCGGCAAAGACATCATCGACAGCGAAGCCAGGGGGTCAGTACTTGATCGCCTCGGCTCCCGCTCCGAGCGCCTAGCCGCGAGCAGCCAGGCCGCGGCGATGGCCGCTATGCAGCGCCAACTCGACGAGATGAAAGCGCTCCTGGATACTGGGGCAAGCGCTAGTAGAAAGCTCATCGGACCGACCGAGCTACTCGCGGTCCACATCGAGCTTGCCCCCGTGCAGCCAAGGATCGCTCCTCCCAAAACACCTTTGTACGAAGGGAGATCGGACCCCGAGACCCACCTAAGCAAGTTTCGGATCTGCATGACCGGGTGTGGGGCATCAGATGCGACCAAGTGCCAAATCTTCCCGTTAACGTTGGGCGAGCTGGCCCATATAGGTGGTACGTCTCACTACCACCACGATCGATCATCTCCTTTGAGAAACTGGCGAGTGACTTCACATCATACTTCACCACCAAGGTCGTCAGACCAGAAGGCCCCCACCGCATGATGAAAATCAGGCAGGGTGAAGACGAATCCAACGCAGATTACATCGACCGGGTGGATGAGATAGTCCTCACCGGCGAGCCCATCAGCGACGAGATTACTCTCTACTCGGTCATGAAGGGATTCTACGGTCATTCGCCCATGTTTAGGCATTTCACGAAGGACATCCCCCAACCTACGCGATCTTCCGCGCTAAGGCTGCCGACTTTCTGGCCAAGCAGAGGCTGCTCACCCTCCGCCTAGGCGAGGGAACGCCGCCTCCTGTCCGAAAGACGACGATCGCCAAAACCAAAAAGGCAGTCGCCAAGCCACCCGGCGATCTCAGGGTCTTCGAGGATGTGGAAGCCCATCTCCTCCACAAGTTCAACCGGACTCTAGCCCACATTTTTTACGCCATCAAGGGGCGCGAACCGCTAAACAAGCCAAAGGCAATAAGGGACCACGGTCATCTGGACCACAATCAATATTGTGCTTACCACAAGAGTCCCAGCCACATCACCAACCAATGTCGCGACCTCCTCAGACAACTCTGGAGATTGTTCGAGGAGGGCAAGTTGGACAGCTTATTGGCTTAGCCGGAGCCCCATCGATCTCCCGAGACGGTCGCTAGAGTCGAACGCGAACAGGTCGGAAGGCTCATACGAGCCGACCCCTCGGTCAACCTCGGCGACCGGATCTACATGCTTCAATGAAGTGGAGGGAACTTCGAAAGTCTCTCCCCGATTCCCGCCTCATCAAACCAAAGGCTACTGCCTGAGCAGACGCTTCGAAAAAGAGGATGACTCGCTCGCCCTCTAAAGTTCGTCATCAACATGATGGACCTAGGCAACGATCGCCTCCCCTAGCACAACGTATACCATCGAGGATCGTCATCTGCCAGAATATGGAAACCTGCAAAAGGAAGACCAAATTAGATCAGTTCAGAACATATCCGAACAAAGGGAGAGTCAGAACCCTTACACGGATTCCTCTCCCGAAAGCTAGTGGAAATATCCAGCTCGCCCGTGGGATTGTCGCTCGCCGATGCCTTCCATGCACCGCCGACCCAGAACCATTTCACCGGATCACCCCGCACCTTGTTCGGAACCCCAAGGATCACCCGACCAGAACGGCCTTGGATATGATAGCCGCCGACAGACCCCTTCTAAACCGTCACCTTGAATAAGTGGTTCATCTCCGATGGCGAGGGATGGCGGTACAGTCGGTGACCGCCGAACAAGGTGAGGGCACATACGATCTGGAGCCAGGCGTTCGGCGTTAGCTGAAGCGGCGCCACGTTCCAGACGGCCAGCAAATGGGAGACGGCAAACGACAGAGGGAACCGCAGCCCGACCTCTATTATCGCCTCATTCACGGCGACCATACCCTCCGGGGGTTGGTCAGCTCGCTCGTTCTCGGCCGGCGCGAAAAGATCCACATCTGAAGGGATATGGTACCTCGCCCTCCAGACGGCCAGGTCCTTCCTGGTCGCCGAGCTCCTGATCTGGCCGAGAGACCACTGAGAGCGCTGCGCGACCTGAAACAGCGACCGCTTTGCCGATTGATAGGGATGAGCGATCGAATACTCCCGGTAGTCAAACTTGGGGCACGGAGCGGTCAACCTCTCCATGATTTCAAGGAAGGCCAAATAGGCTTGGCCAAAAGCACTATGCTGCTCCCAGTACGCCTTCACCACCATATCCTTCTCCGTCAGCATACGCTTCTGCTCAGCCGCCTCCTCCCTGGCAATGTCGGCCTCGTTGAATAATGCCTCGACTTCCACGGGATTAATACCAGCGCAGATAGCCTCGGCGGCCGTATCCATATGAAATTCTGCAGAGGAGCCTCCCCGGACAGTCGGAGTCCCGGCGGCAGAGGCGATGTCCATTCCAGACGATGAAGATACTCCAGACATTCTCGAAACAAGAATAGGAGAAAGGAGTGTTTCTTACCGAGGGTTAGGTCGATCGACGAACGACAGTCAAAGCTTCAGAAAATTCTTCAGCAATATTCTTCTTCTCCGATGAAATCGCATAAGGTTCTCAACACTGTAACCCAACGCCCTTTTATAGGAGATGGCAGGGGATTCCGTGTAAATAGGGAGAATCTCGGGGGCTGAAGTGCAATCGTCGCAATTAATGCCGCCCTTGAAACCCGCGTACGCGTCGCTTCAAGGACACGCCAGACGAGGAGTCACAAAAAACCATCGGTCTCCCCCAACAGGAACCCGACACGTGCCCCGGAGACTTTTCCACGACCGCTGTCATTTCTCGCTGTTTCTGCGACCGACCAGGTCGTCCAAATTCAAAACTAATCCGCTCAAAGAAGATCGCCTGTTCCGTAAAATGCTGAGTCACTCGTCAAAGTTCAGCGATCGCCATTAGAACCACCTCACCCCACGTTTCCAACATCGGAGCGAGCTGGGGGGCAATTGTTGTGCGGCGATTTATACGCCTCGACGGCGATCGGATTAAGGGCCGAGCGATCGAGTTCACGACCAAATGAGCTACAACGACCTTGTCAGAACGAAGATAACAGTTCACCTTCGAGCGTCTAGCGATCGAATCCCAAGGTGATCGCCTTTCGGCACCTAGCGAACGACTCTGGTGCCTGACCTAGGACGACCGTCCTGTGCCACGAACAAGGCCTTCGTCCGTCAAAGTCTACGAAGACTGGATCTCAAAGCAAGCGCCCATGTGCAGATCCACGAAAGGCGCCGCAGAACGTGGATCGTTGACTCCAGCCCATTAGCAGCTGTCAGTGACAAGGACGGCCTCACCTACCGATAGACCTGCCGAAAGGTCCTAAGTTGGGGCCTCCCAGGACAGCGACACGAACGCGTGCTGGCCTCTCATTGGTTCGCACTTCTGGCAGCCAGCAACTTCTGCGGACTTTAAGGAGACCAACCCATGTGCTAAATACGATCGCCCGCTTATTATAATACAGTAGAGGCGATCGCCCAGCAACCCCCAGTCCTATAAATAGAGAACCTCCAGCAACTGAAAAAAGGTTCGGAACCACATTCAGAAAAACGTTCACAAACGTTCCTCTCCGAAAATACAGACATACATACACACTTTCAGGCTCTCGACTTCCTCTCTTGAATTTATCTCAGGATTTCTCTCTCAGCACCTCTTAACCATAAGACGGTCGGCAGAGGCAAGAACTCCCTACAGTACAGATTCAAAGAGACTCGCAAGCCCAGGAGCTCAGAATTCCAGCTAATACACACTGTGAGAGACCATCGATTTCTCTCAGTCGTCACAGCACCCCATCGTTGTTACAAGAACTCACATAGTATCATATCTGGTTCTCCCGGCAATCTTCACGCTCAATAGCTAAGATAACTAGGGTCTTTACACTCATTGTAATTGTACTCTAACATTAATATTTGTACTCCAAAGTATTTGTATTAATAATATCTCGCGAGAGCATTCAAGCCCGGGACTAACAACCCCGGCAAATCTTGTGTTATTTACTTTTTCCACGGACGTGCTCTCGCATTTGTTTGTTACTCAACCATTCCAGTAATATCATCTCCGGATAATAATTTGGGTAACAACAGAATAGAACCATGATAAAGTAATATCGTTGGTAATCCTCAAAAACATCGAAAGTAATTTCTGAAAAAATAATAACCCTCCACATTATTGAAAATTTTATCATGGAAGGTACTCATGGTAAACTGTGAAAAATAATTTTCCTTTTTCTTGTATTAAGATATGCTCTCTCTCAAGGCAACGCCTGAATTTATGTGGAAAGGATATCACAGAAGATGACATGATCCATAGAGAGTTTTTCACCTTCCCTACTTCCGCTCTTATACTAACTAACCAGTATAGGCTGGAGTATGATAATAAACGCATCACTACCTTCAGTAAGCTAATAAACCTACTGCAAGTGGTTGAGGGGCATAACGAAATGTTAGTGAGCAATAATGCCAGGTCGGTTGGGACAAAGAAAATTCCCGAGGCCAATTATGGCAAAGTGAAGGATGGAGACCACCCCAATAAATAGGGGACTGGACATGATAGGCTTCGTGGTCAAGGACGTGGGGTTCTTCCAATGTAATGCGAAGACTTGGTGCTCCCGGATCTACTAGCCAAGGAACCAAAAAGCACCTACCCATCCTATCGCCTCTAAGGCTCGAGTTGGCAATAAACTGTGCTATCATTGTGGAGATGCTGGACATGGAAGAACTGCCATGCAAGCAAGCAAGTCGCATCTCACTACAAGAAATATAGAGAGTCCAAAGAAAGGAGAACTCACTATATGGAAGAATATGATCTAGATAAGTCCCCCTATGTCAATTTCACAGTCACCAATCGTCGAATCGAGTCATACGAGCCACAGTCTATAGATTGAATCTTTGTATTATGTTTACTTTTTCGTTTACATTTGGTATAGTTGCCTCAAGACGACTGTGTTGGTGTTTTATTTTCAATAATGTCCTGATGCAATATTGTTTCATGAACAAGATATTAGTAATGCTTACGTTGGATTATTAACTTTATTTCGAAGTACTGAATATTGCTTGAATGCTTATGGTTCGAAATTTCTCTCTCTTCTAAGGAATGAATTGAGGAGAACTTGAATGTTCTTAGAATTAGGCTTCGGTTCATTGAATAAGTCGTCTGCCAAACCTCGGTAACTACGATGATTGGGTCCACCCAACTCATCAAAGGGCGAGGTAATGCCCAATTCTTGATGCCTAAACGGCAGTCTTCTAAGTTCCCGATGCTCTGTATGCATCTAGAGCCCTTCGAACCTCTTAGCTTCAACAATATACGTAGCAATGGTTTCCAGATTGAAACCCACTGTGAGAATGGAATAGAGTTTCTTTTACTAATTCTAATGAATGTGGACGTAAACGTATTTTAGAATAACTCATGAGTCAATCTAGTGGACTGTACCTCACTATTATTAGGTTTTTAAAATCCTATGTTGTCACCAACAATGTACTTTGGGGCATAGACTCATATAGGCTTTGGCACGATAGACTAGGTCATCGTGGTCGAAGTATAATGATCCATATACTAAAGAACTTGTACGAACATCATTTCTTTTCGAGCGAAAAGGTGGCAACAACTCGACATAAAGAACAATGTTGATGTTAATCGTGTTATGTCATCCAAAGAACTGGATGCATATCAACTGCCCACCACTTAGTGTTGCAAAGCCTGTTTTTTAGCCAAAGTAGGAGCGAGACCTTCCTACGCTAAAGAAACAAAAGCTAACATTCCATTCTTACGCTGAATATAAGGAGATATTTGTGGATCCATCCATCTGATATGCGGACCATTTATGTATTTATGGTTTTGATGGAATCTCCGACATGTTGGTCACATATCACTCTCCTATCCACTCAAACTGCTGTAGAACTCCAAAGATAACTTATAAGGGCTCACCTTCCTTATCACATCTAAAGGACTCAATGATGTTAGAGAGTTCACATCAAAAAGTATTTGATGTTTATTGCATGATAGAGATCAATGAATAGTATCTCGTCCCATGTGCATATGCAAACAGTCTCACATAAACCACCATCGAAATAATATGTATGGTGATTATGTCATTGGTTAGCGCACCAATTTACATATTTTTATCTGGAATTATGCAATATTGCACGCAACGTACTTAAATCGTTCTTCTTAGACAATTTGCTAACCAATTAGTTTATGCGTACCAGTTGGTAACTGGATTGCCTGATTTTTGTATTTTGGACCCAGACGGAATTGAGTGCCAATTGCGCATATTTGATTACGCATTATATGTGCCTTCTGCGCCCCACAGCGCATTGGTCTTTAGAAACGACTAAGTATTCACGTTGGATAAGAATCTCCAGACGTTTATCCGCTATTTAGAACCTTCACAGTGATCTCTTTACCGCACGATTTGCGGATTGTCACTTTAATGAGACAACCTTCCCGTCGTTAGGGGGAGGAGAGAAAATGTAATTTCTCGGGGAACGACAGGAATTGTCATGGTGTCTCCACTTTGTCTCATTATGATCCCCGAACTTCACAATGTTACTGTGAAGCACAAAGAATACTCGATCTTTAGGATGTAGCAGATTCGATGCCTGATGCATTTACTGATATCATTCAAGTGACAAGATCTCATATTACAGCTGCAAATATGTCTGTGAGGTTAGAAGTCCCCTCCAAGGGGCACATCACCAATGAACCGGGTGATGCAACCGCACTTGGTGGAGGTGGAGTTGAGGTCGTGGCTCCCTGCGAAGGAAGGGATGGAAGCCACATAGTTCGACTAAATACTCACCCAAGAAAGAGGTAGAGTATGGCACAAATTCACATGTTAACCATCAATGAACTCGTTTCATGAGATCATGCTTGATTTTATTATGTCCATGAGTCATGACGAGAGGGACGCCCTGAAGATATGATTCAGAAAATCAAAAATCTCGATGAAATTATGAGGGTGTGGCCTGATCAACCACCCACTTCAATGACATGTCATGAATCATAAAGTACGATGATGTCGAACCTCGCTCAGTTGGATGAAATCAACATAGAACTGATTGGCCTATAAGAGAAATATTCCAGGTAGAACTAGATTCTCTGACAAAGAGATAGGTATTTGGTGTAGGTAGTGCTAACCTAACCAAGTGTAAAACCTGAAGGACATAACCGAACCTTTGTTGTAAATCATAGTGAGAATAGTAGAGTCCTAATGTACAAGGTTCACGAAGTAATACTTCTCACAATGTCCTGGAATTGATTACGAGGAAATGTACTCCCACATATACGTTCTACTATTTGATTAGCGTAGTAATTTCCGATGGACTGGAAATGCAGCTAAATGGATGTGGTTACTACGTATCTCTATGTGGATCTAGATACGAAGATATATATGGAAGTGCACGATGACATTTCATTATCCAAATCAAGTGACTCTAGACCATGGAGTGCGTTTCTATTTAGATTGAAACGCTCAACTTTACGGTTTTGAAGCAATCCCTAAGGATGTGGTATAACCGTCTAAGTGACTACTTGATTGGGAAGGGATATAAGAACGATGAACTGTATTTCTACGTCTTCGCAAGTAAGTTCCGGATTCACGATCATCGCAATGTATGCCGATGACATGAACATAATTGGTCGTGATGAAATAAGAGAAACCACCGGATACTGGAAATCTGAGTTTGAGATGAAAGATCTTGGGAAAACTCGATTCTGTCGAGGCATTGACATAGAACATCGAGTTTGTGGAATTTATTCCACCGGTATGCCTATGTCCAGAAGATTCCCAAGCACTTTAATATGGACAAGGTAAACCCGACTAGCACCCCATGATAGGTCGAATATTTGGATGCAAAGGAAAGATCCATTTCGTCTAAAGGAAAGTGACAAAGAGCTTTGGGAGCTGAAATTCCCTACTTGAGTGCAATAGCGTATTATTGTACTTGGCTCAATGTACACGACCCGATATCACTCCTCAGTTAATTCGCTGACTAGATTTAGTTCAGCATCGACGGAACATTAATGGAATGGCATCAAGAATATCTTCTGATACTTAAAAGAAACCATTGACTTGGGACTATTCTTTCCCTACAAGCAGGCAAAGGAATTTGCTTGAGAAAAGGCAAATGCTAAAGTAAATGCTGGTGCCGAAGCAACTACCGCAAAGGATGTGTTGGTATGACTTGCTTATGTTTTGGAAATTGACTAAGCAAACCCCTTTTGGCTACCTCCTCGAATCACGACAAGATTATTGCTTTGCATCAGTCCGTGAGTGTACATGATTAAGAACTATCATTATACACTTGTGAGGAACTAGTGGTTAAGTACTACAATTGATGAGCATACTTACATTTATAAACATGATGTTACTTGTGTAATATCCGGATTTATTACAGTGTATTTCATCTGTATTCAAACCATGTATTATTCGGATTGGTGATTTTGATTATTGGAGTATGATATTTCATGCATTGATATCATTATACATAAGTATAGAAACTTGCAAAATTGCTCAAGCAACCTCGTGATAGCGCACGCTAAGAATGTATCTTAACGCGCACTATCGGGCCATTATTAGCGCACGCTATACAGATAGGAGTTGCGTGCGCTAAGAACTCAATTATTGAGCGGGACGGCTAACACATGCGCCAGCCGGGACATGGGTCCGGATAAGATTCCCGCTGACGCACCCGGACAAATTCTGAAGTCAACCATTATTAGCGCACGCTAAGGGATGCTTAGTAGCGTGCGCTAACTTGTCAATAATGCAGAATATTATAAATGGGACATCAACCGTTTTGGCTTTCATTTCTTTCGCCCTTTCTTCATCCTTGAGAGTTCAGAGAGCTGTAGTAATACTTATATACACTTAGAACACATGTTGTTGGTGTTTACATATTGGTTATCATTTGGGAATGATCATTGAAGAGGAATAGCACCTTGGAGTGGCATACAACCAACCGGAGTTGGATTCTACCTTACGGTTCAGTAATTTGCATCATATTAAGGTATGTTCAATCTATCTCAAGACTTAGAGTTGGATTTTAACGATTTGGATGATCATTTTAACAAGATATGGATTTTCATAGATGAATTATCCAAGTATATCATGTTTGGAATGGTGAGATGAGTAAGCCTTAAAAACCTTGATTATAATCATCATGATTCGAATCTTATTACACTAGATATGTGAAGAGGAACTTCTATCATTGGTAAACCGAATCTAATAGATGATTTCATAATAATCTTGGACTAGACGTTAACATCCTTATTGTTAGATAAATCTAAAGGTTTGATCATGGAAGGATTTATCTAGTATATATATGGGACGTTTATCAACTTCAGTATGATAATATGGATTGATGTAGAGGTGTTGATATCAACCGTTAAGCTTTTCGAATTGTCGTATGAAGATTTGAAGTCGGAATGGAATATGGTTTTATATTGGTATGCATATCCTTGAATCCGAAGTTTTCTTTATCCGTAAAATCATTCATAAGGGTATGAACTTGGTATTCATGGAAGTAACATGAATTATCACGAAAGATTTCATTGTTCCGATCATGGCAAGAGCGATTCTTGCTCGTGAAAGCGCCATGCGAATAGCGCACGCTATGCTATGCGGTTTAACGTGCGCTTCTCGAGCACTAGTTAGCGTGAGCTACGTTTGGTACGTAACGTCGCTAGACCATCGACGAGTCGATTGGTGGTCGGTGAAATCGACCATACATAGTTAGCGACGCTAGGCTTTGTTGTTGCGTGCGCTATCGAGCGAGACTTAACGACGCTACACGAGTAATTAGCGTGCGCTAAGCGGTTCGATCAGATTGCATTTTTGAACTTTTGGCCGTAAATCGAATTGTTAAACATCCGTATGACGTGAGATAAATCCTATATCATTTCTTTTGTTAAGGTTTGATCTTGTTGCGTGATTGATTGAGGAGGACGACTTTCAGTGTTCGTTTTGTGGAAGTATTGTTCTTGTCTTGAGGACCGAGGCAAGTACTCTAATTAGAATTGTTTATATTATGACAATTATTATTTGATTGTATCTTGTAAATATGTTGTGAATATATGTCCACCATGCGTTGATCCGACGGAATCATCATGGGAATCTATAGCCTGTGTCTTATTTGGATCGTTAGATGGTAGTTCCACCATGTGTTGGTCCGACGGGTTCATCATGGGAATCTATAGCTGTGTGCGCTGGATAGTTGGAATACCATCAGTATTTTGAATCTGTTATTATATGATATGTGTTGTGGATATTCTCGTTGGAGAAACTTGTTATGATATAATTGTTGATTATATCAACATTTGTATGATTATTGTACTTGTACTAGCATCGTTGTGCTAACCCCTTCGGGGTGAACATTTGTGTATGTTCGGGATCTAGGAGAGTGGGAAAACAACCCTTTGGAGGTGCATGACGAGGGTGCAGAGTGATGTTCGGCCGGTTCTTTATGCATTATTTATTGGTTATTTTAATAAGTACTCGAGTACGAAGTCTTTTGTGATGATTTGAATTTGGTGATGTATTATTGAGTTCTGTTGAACAATTGTACTATTTCGTATTGGGTCGAATCGTTGTACCGTAATTTCGTTATTTCCATTCGTTAGTATCTTTTAATGCTGTTTAAATTCTTGACCTTGTAAATCCTTATGTAAAGGATTTACGGCGTTGTAATATTCTGAATATATCGGGGTGTTACGAATATGGTATCGAGCTAAGATTATGGATATCTTGGCCGTTGGGTTAAAATAGGGTCATTTACGTCTTTTGAGGTAGCGGCCGTGAATGACATCACTTTGCCGCCTACGTCTTCATGCGAGCGGTGGTTGTAAGTTCCTAAACTCTATCTCGTTCTTTACACGTTGTGTCTCTTTATACTTGAATATTAGAACGATGTTGTTTCTGTATATTAAGTACTTGTGCTTACGGTATGTTGAGAGGCGGACGTGGACGTGGTCGCGGTCGTGGGCGACGAAGGAATCTGAATGGGAGCGTCGCCTTCTAATCGAGCTAGTCATAGCTCGGGCGAGCGCGGCAATCCATCAATAACGACCGAACTGGTGTGCCATAAATCCTTCGTCAAGTCGTGAACCGGATGACTCGGTTCGCTCAGTCGTGGACCGAATGCAAGTGGCGCGAGGTCGGCGGGGAGATGGACAACAAAGGATTCCAGAAATGGGAAATCGAGGTGACCGATGGTTACAAGAAGTGGCAAAGATGCAACCACCCAAATTTGACGGCTTTTCCGAGACTCCCACTTGGGATCATTGGTTGAAGGAACTGGAGAAAATTTTTGCTGGAATTAATTGCCCGGACGACAGGAGAGCTCCTATTGCCCAGTACTTTCTGATAGGGGAAGCATCCGAGTGGTGGGAAGCTATCCGACCTGCAGATCATAATGCCGATTGGATGGAATTTAAAATGATGATGGAAGCTCAGTATTGCCCTCGTCCTGTGAGGGAAGCCAAAATCGAATTTTCTCCGCTCAACCATCGACGAACCCGTATCCTGACGATTAAGGCGTTTAACGGCCGGTTAGCATTTGTTCGACATATGGTGAGCAGATGCGGAGATGATGATTCATATTGAAATGAGGATAAAACCAGAAAACCAGAGGTACATGTCCGGATGTGAATGAACCACTCTCCGATACTGAGGATAAGGCGTTGGCGTACGAAATAAAAGAAGCAGCAATGGAGAAGTTTATGGAGTCGAAGAAACAGAAAGTCTCTGGTACTTTTACAGAGCACAAGAGCAGTGGGCCCCGCAAGGCCCAGTCTTCTTTTTCTTTCAAGAAGCCTCCGCACCCATCTAAGAGCGGAAAGAATTACGGAACAATGTCAGCCACGACGGATACAGCTAGGAAGTGCTTTAACTGTGGTCTCCCAGGCCACCTTTGGCGTGATTGTCTGCGCACTCCAGTTACATGTTTTGAGTGCGGACAGGAAGGGCACCGTGCGACGTTTTGTAAGGACGCCACTAAGTACAATGGAACCCGTTCATCACAGCCAGTTCAGAAGGAAGTCAGTGTCCAACAAACGCAGCAAAGTGTTCAAATGCCTCAGAATTTTGGCCGCGGGCGAGGCAGAGGATAATGGGACCGAAAGGGGACATCGAGTGCCGGATCTGTTCCCCCACGTTTGTATGAGATGAGGAGGACAGATGATCAGGATGCTGCTGTCGCATCAGGTACTGTCCAAATCCTTTCCCAGCCAGTTAGCGTTTTGTTCGATACATGAGCTACACATTCTTTCATATCTTTGTCTTGTGTAAATCGTTTGAATATTTCCGGTTTTCATGCTTGTGAACCTTATGTTTTTGGTTTACCGAGTGGAGAGCGGATTGTCGGAAATTTAGAAACTAGAAATTTCCCTGTATCATTTGGGGGCAGATAGTGGCTCTCAAATCTGATCGTGATAGAAATGCAAGGAGATGACCTGATACTCGGAGACGATTGGCTTAATCGGTATGGAGCAATTGTAGACTACCGAAGGAGGAAAATTTCACTGATAGCTGATGATGGCTCCGAAGTACTGTTCGAAGGATGGAAATCGGGAAGCTCAGGAAAATTGATCAAGGCGATGGAAGCTGTCAAATTGTTGAAACAGGGCTGTACCGGGTACTGGTGTTACGCAATGAAGAAAGAAGACGAAAGTGTGGAACTTTCATCCATTCCTGTTGTGAACGAATTTCCAGATGTATTTCTGACGAGTTCTGGGACTACCTCCACGTAGGGATGTGGAATTTACCATTGAGCTGGAACCCGAGCTACACCAATTTCCAAGGCGCCGTATCGTATGGCACCTCTCGAGATGTCTGGAAGAAGAAGCTAGAGGAGTTCTTGGACAAGGGCTATATTCACCAAGCGTTTCACCACGGGAGCGCCGATTCTTTTGTCCGAAAGAAGGATGGATCGCTCCGACTGTGTATTGACTATCGAGAGCTGAACAAGATGACGATTAAGAACAAGTATCCGTTGCCACGGATTGATGATTTGTTTGACCAGTTACAAGGGGCAACAGTATTTTCTAAAATCGATCTGAGATCAGGATATCATCAGCTGAGGATTAAGGAACCTGACGTTCCGAAATCCGCGTTCATAACTCGCTACGGGCATTATGAGTTTGTAGTGATGCCGTTTGGTCTCACTAACGCACCTGCTGTATTTATGCAATTGATGAACCATGTGTTCATTGAATTTTTGGATAAATTTGTGGTCGTATTTATTGACGACATCCTGGTGTATTCTAAGAGTCCGGAAGAACATGCGCAGCATTTGCGGATTGTATTGGAACTTTTGAGAAACGAATAATTGTACGCCAAACTCTCTAAGTGTGAATTCTGGCTAAAGGAAGTAATGTTCCTCGGCCATGTGGTGTCAGCTAAAGGAGTCCGAGTAGATCCTCAGAAGATCGAAGCAATTATGGATTGGAAGCCTCCTAAGAACGTGAAAGAAGTCCGAAGCTTCTTAGGACTTGCTGGATACTATCGTCGATTCGTGGAAGGGTTTTCTAAAATCTCCCGCCCACTTACTCGACTCCTGCAGAAAACTCAAAAGTTTGAGTGGAATGAATTATGTCAGATTAGCTTTGATGAATTGAAGAAGAGATTGACGACGGCACCGATTCTATCACTTCCGCAGGGAACTGAAGGATTCATAGTTTACAGTGATGCTTCGAACCAAGGACTTGGGTGCGTGTTGATGCAGAATGATAAGGTGATCGCTTATGCGTCGCGACAACTGAAACCTTATGAAGTGAATTACCCAACACATGATTTAGAGCTAGCAGCAGTGGTTTTTGCCTTGAAGATCTGGAGGCATTATCTGTACGGGACTCACTGTCAGATCTTTACGGATCATAAGAGTCTCAAGTACATATTTAGTCAGAAAGAGTTGAACATGCGGCAAAGAAGATGGTTGGAACTGATTAAAAACTATGACTTGGAGATTTTATATCATCCAGGCAAAGCGAATGTAGTAGCCGATGCACTTAGCCGCAAGCCTGTCTCTATTCAGATGCTGGAGACGCTGACCTCCCAACTTAGCCTTCAGCGAGAGATGATTCGTGAAGGAATTGAGGTATGGTTACAAAGAGTCCAAGGACAACTGTGCGTGATGGAGATAACTTCATCTTTAACCGAAGAAATCAAATCTAGACAGGCAGATGATCCTCGATGATTCGGTTACATGATGAAGTGATCAAAGGAAAGGCCCCGGATTCATAATTCATGACGATGGAGTTTTGAGATTTGAGAACCGACTCTGCGTTCACGATGTTGATGTTCAAGCAGACAATTATGAAGGAAGCTCATAGTTCGCCTATTCTATCCACCCGGCACCAATTAAAATGTATAAGGACTTGAAGCGAGAACTTACGGTGGGGCAACATGAAGAAAGACGTAGCGGACTATGTTTGAAATGCTTGACTTGTCGGCGAGTTAAGATCGAGCATCAACGGCTGCTTTGGAATGTTGAAGCCGCTCCCGATTCTGAATGGAAGTGGGAGGACATATCGATGGACTTTATCACTAATATGCCGAAAACCGTGATGGAATGAACATGATTTGGGTGATAGTTGACCGTTTAACCAAATCGGCTCATTTTCTAGGCATTAAGGATACGTGGGGACCAGAGAGGTTGGCACGAGTATTTATTTCGGAGATAGTTCGATTGCATGGTACGCCGAAGACCATTGTTTCTGATAGAGACGGTCGTTTTGTGTCTCACTTTTGGAAAGCAGTTCATAAGGCCTTGGGGACCGAATTGAACTTCAGTACAGCTTATCACCCGCAGACTGACGGACAATCTGAGAAAACTATACAAACGGTGGAAGACATGCTAAGGGCCTGTGCCTTAGATTGGTCAAACGATTGGGAAGTTCATCTACCGTTGATTGAATTTACCTACAACAATAGTTGGCATGCTTCCATTAAGATGGCACCGTTTGAGGCATTATATGGGAGGAGGTGCAGGTTGCCCCTATGCTGGGACGATTCGTCAGACTTGATCGGAACAGAACCAGAGTTGATCGTACAGACTCGAGATAAGATAGCCTTGATTCGTGAAAGGCTGTTGACCGTCCAGAGTTGCCAGAAATCCTATGCGAACGTACGCCGCCGCCCATTGGAGTTCAGTACTGGAGATCACGTACTTTTGAAGGTTTCTCCTACTCGGGGAATCTTTCGTTTCGGAAGGAAAGGAAAGCTGAGTCCGAGATATATCGGACCATTTGAGATCCTCGAGAGAGTTGGGGAGTTGGCATACAGATTGGCATTACCGCCGTCATTGTGCCATGTTCATAACGTGTTCCACGTATCCCGATTCTGGTATATACCAGATCCCAGTCATATCATTGATTTCGGCGAGATCGAAGTCGCGCAGGATGGGACGTTTGAAGAAAGACCGGTTAAGATACTCGAGAGTCGAGTTAAGCAACTAAGGAACAAACCAATCGTTTTGGTCAAAGTTCAGTGGTCACGTCACGGAATGGAAGAAGCCACCTGGGAAACGGAAGCTGATATGAAGTCTGGATATCCCGAGTTATTTTCGTCTTGAGTTTCGGGACGAAACTCCTTTTTAGTAGGAGAGTATGTAATATCCGGATTTATTACAGTGTATTTCATCTGTATTCAAACCATGTATTATTCGGATTGGTGATTTTGATTATTGGAGTATGATATTTCATGCATTGATATCATTATACATAAGTATAGAAACTTGCAAAATTGCTCAAGCAACCTCGTGATAGCGCACGCTAAGAATGTATCTTAACGCGCGCTATCGGGCCATTATTAGCGCACGCTATACAGATAGGAGTTGCATGCGCTAAGAACTCAATTATTGAGCGGGACGGCTAACACATGCGCCAGCCGGGACATGGGTCCGGATAAGATTCCCACGCCTTGCCGGACAAATTCTGAAGTCAACCATTATTAGCGCACGCTAAGGGATGCTTAGTAGCGTGCGCTAACTTGTCAATAATGCAGAATATTATAAATGGGACATCAACCGTTTTGGCTTTCATTTCTTTCGCCCTTTCTTCATCCTTGAGAGTTCAGAGAGCTGTAGCAATACTTATATACACTTAGAACACATCTTGTTGGTGTTTACATATTGGTTATCATTTGGGAATGATCATTGAAGAGGAATAGCACCTTGGAGTGGCATACAACCAACCGGAGTTGGATTCTACCTTACGGTTCAGTAATTTGCATCATATTAAGGTATGTTCAATCTATCTCAAGACTTAGAGTTGAATTTTAACGATTTGGATGATCATGTTAACAAGATATGGATTTTCATAGATGAATTATCCAAGTATATCATGTTTGGAATGGTGAGATGAGTAAGCCTTAAAAACCTTGATTATAATCATCATGATTCGAATCTTATTACACTGGATATGTGAAGAGGAACTTCTATCATTGGTAAACCGAATCTAATAGATGATTTCATAATAATCTTGGACTAGACGTTAACATCCTTATTGTTAGATAAATCTAAAGGTTTGATCATGGAAGGATTTATCTAGTATATATATGGGACGTTTATCAACTTCAGTATGATAATATGGATTGATGTAGGGGTGTTGATATCAACCGTTAAGCTTTTCGAATTGTCGTATGAAGATTTGAAGTCGGAATGGAATATGGTTTTATATTGGTATGCATATCCTTGAATCCGAAGTTGTCTTTATCCGTAAAATCATTCATAAGGGTATGAACTTGGTATTCATGGAAGTAACATGAATTATCACGAAAGATTTCATTGTTTCGATCATGGCAAGAAACGATTCTTGCTCGCCAAGATGGCGCCATGCAGAGATAGCGCACGCTATGCTATGCAGTTTAACGTGCGCTATCGAGCACTAGTTAGCGTGCGCTACGTTTGGTACGTAACGTACGCTAGACCATCAGACGAGTCAGTTGGCTGGTCAGTGAAGTACTGACCATACATAGTTAGCGTACGCTAGGCTTTGTTGTTTGCGTGCGCTATCGAGCAGACTTAACGCACGCTACACAGAGTAATTAGCGTGCGCTAAGCAGTTCAGTCAGATTGCATTTTTTGAACTTTTGGCCGTAAATCGAATTGTTAAACATCCGTATGACGTGAGATAAATCCTATATCATTTCTTTTGTTAAGGTTTGATCTTGTTGCGTGATTGATTGAGGAGGACGACTTTCGAGTGTTCGTTTTGTGGAAGTATTGTTCTTGTCTTGCATCGAGGCAAGTACTCTAATTAGAATTGTTTATATTATGACAATTATGATGTGATTGTATCGTGTAAATATGTTGTGAATATATGTCCACCATGCGTTGATCCGACGGAATCATCATGGGAATCTATAGTGTGTGTCTTTGGATCATTGGACAGGTAGTTCCACCATGTGTTGGTCCGACGGGATCATCATGGGAATCTATAGCTGTGTGCGCTGGATCGTTGGAATACCATCAGTATGTTGAAACTGTTATGATATGATATGTGTTGTGGATATTCTCGTTGGAGAAACTTGTTATGATATAATTGTTGATTATATCACTGTTGTATGATTATTGTACTTGTACTAGCATCGTTGTGCTAACCCCTTCGGGGGTGAACATTTGTGTATGTTCAGGATCTAGGAGAGCGGGAAAACAACCACTGGAGGTGCATGACGACGAGGGTGCAGAGTGATGTTAAATAGGATTCTTTATCTGTTATTTATTGGTTATTTTAATAAGTACTCAAGTACGAAGTCTTTTGTGATGATTTGAATTTGGTGATGTATTATTGAGTTCTGTTGAACAATTGTACTATTTCTGTATTGGGTCAGAACTGTTGTACCGTAATTTCGTTATTTCCATTCGTTAGTATCTTTTAATGCCTGTTTAAATTCTTCAGCCTTGTAAATCCTTATGTAAAGGATTTACGGCACTGTAATATTCCTGAATATATCGGGGGTGTTACAACTTGTAAATCCCTTTGATTGGTGGAATGATCATAACGCGAAATATGTGAGATATAAGGGAACATACTCACATAAGTTGCACTCTTTTCCTTAGACCAAGGTTTATTTTTCCCACTGAGTTTTGTTACTTGGCAAGGTTTTTAACGAGGCAACGATAAATGAATGTAAGCATTAGGGGGAGCTGTAGAGTTTTCCAACTCTCGAGATTGATGTAAAGATCACAAGGAAATGATGATTTATAAAGAAACTTAATCACATGTGTTGTACTCTTTTCTTTGACAAAGGTTCATTTTCTCCCATTGGGTTTTGTTACTTGGCGAAGTTTTTAATGAGACAACAACTACTTGATTGATGTACAAATCAGGGGGAGATGTAGACTTGAGGAGGAGTCTTACATCCACACCGTACGTTATACTCTTTTCCTTCCAAGGATCATTTTTCCCACAGGGTTTTTATCACTTGGAAAGGTTTTTAACGAGGTAACAAGATGTACGATTTTAGGGATCGATGGAATAGTCACCTTAGTAGCGCTATGATCAAATGTAACGATCATATGAGAGGATAGATTCAAAGGACGAAGTGTAAACTTGATGTATCTAGATGGTGTACTCTTTTTCCTACGATCAAGATATCTTTCCCACTTGGTTTTTGCTTGACGAGGTTTTAACGAGGCAACATGACATGCGCTTGTAGACTAGGCACAAGGGGGGTGTTAAAGTTATAATACCCAATGTGTGCCTAAGTCCGTTACTTTACGGGCTTTCCTAGTTAGGGTAGGATTAGGCCTGCTTGTATGTATTTCTCCCTATTTAAAGGGATATCATCAATGGAATAATACACAGTATTTGCTCTACTTTTCTGTTCAGTTATTTTCCCTTCAACAACTAAAAGTATTTTCAATCAAAACCCATTATCTCACCCTTCATTTATGGAGTAGTAATAATGGTAAAAAATAGTCACTTATCTTAATAAAAGATAGATAATAGCCACAAACTTAAAAACATAATTGTCACTTGATAAGACAGAAATACCTTAGGGCATGCGCAACGGCGCCTATTTTCCATAGGCGTCCGCTGGCATGCCTACCATTTCCGGCAAGCTCGCTGCAGCTTAGGCAAGGGCGGTAACTGTAGACGTAGGGCTGTAAACGAACCGAGCTGTTCGCGAACAAGCTCGAGCTCGGCTCGTTAAGGGCTCGGTTCGGCTCGGTTCGTTATACATTAAAATATTATTTATATATATATATATAATATAACTTTTAATGATTATTTTAAAATATTTATTTTAAATAAATCAAATTTGTTATTTAAATAATTTAAAAATATATAATTATTCGCGAACAACTCGAGCTCGGCTCGAGTTGTTCGCGAACAGCTCGAGTTCGACTCGTTTTATTAACGAGCTCGAGCTCGAATATGTTTTTTGTGCGATAACAGGGCTCGACTCGGCTCGGCTCGTCAGGGAAAAAAATTAAGCTCGGCTCGTTTAGGTCAAAGCTCGGCTCGACTCGGTTCGTTTATAGCCCTATATAGGCGTATTTGCGCATTTCTCATGCGCCTAAATGGCGCTGAGGTGGCATGCTATGATTAGCCAATTTCCTTTTTTTTTTAAAAAAAAAAAAATTCTATAAATAACACGCCTAATTTACTTTATTTTTCATCTAATTCTCTATTCTTCTCCCCAAAATTTCTTAGCTTTTAAACAACTGATACCTGAACTGCCATGCATATGGGTTATGGTCCTAGCAAGTCAGGTAACAAATGGCATAAATTGTTACCATCCTAATCAAATCATGTGGAAATAATATATAATTTATAAAATATAAAAAATGCTAACAAAACCAAAAAAGCAAAAAATAAGAATTCAAACCTGAATATATGATTAGATTGCTGGAGATAGTCACTGATGGAGAATCGCCTATTAGTATAAGCCTATTATGTTAGTATTCCATTCCGATATGCATGTCATCTTTCTTTGTGTTGTAGGATTATATAATATTGTATGAATTCAGAATTCAGAAACGATTTGGAAAATATGAGATTGTTTAATTCTTACTTTGAAATTCGCCTATTAAATATTGGTTTGGAGAAATAAATGTTTATCTTGAATTCAAAATTCAAATAAAGAAGCAAAAAAGGAAACAAAACCAAAATGCAATCTTAATAATTTCAAAAATCATGGCTACAAATTTGGAAGCTTAATAATTGTTTTAAAAAATAGAATATCTAAAATAATAAAAATTCGAAAAAATAAATAATTAGGAAGAGCATTTACTAATGTGCTCTTCTTGGTCAAACTTAAATGCTAACAATTGATAATGGATCTTGTAGTTGATATGGTGTTAAGGAGGCTTCTTAAACTTTTGTTCTAAAAATTAAAGCCAAATCTTATCGATACTTTGTGCATACTCTTCGTCCCACTCATTTTGAGCATTTGCTTTTCGGTACGAAATTTAAGAAAAGCTGAAAAGTAGTGTGTAAAGTGATGTTACGAATATATATTATTTAAAGTTGTGAGAGATAAATGTGTCTTAAAAAAGGAAATGACCAAGTATCTTAGGACGGTTCAAAAAAGAATATGAACCAAAATCGATGGGACGTATTATTTTTGAGTCTAAACATAAACTCGGGTCCTTAAGATTATGGGTGTTCAAAACCGGATATTTGGACTTTCGGATATCCGGACTTTCGGATATCCGAAAATTCGGATAGTAGATTTTGATATCCGATATCCGAATATCCAGAAAAAATATGAATTATGTTCGGATATCCATATATTCGAAAAAAAATATTCGGATTTGGATATCGGATATCCGAATATCCGGAAAAAACTTCGGATATGGATATCGGATATCTGAATATCCGAATACGTTATATTATTTAAAATATAAAAAAATAAAAATTTTAAGATTTTTCGGATATTTCGGATATCCGAATATCCGATTTTTCTAAAATGTACTATCCGATATCTGAATCCGAAGTTCCGGATATCCGAACTTCGGATATATGAATTTTCGGATATCCGGAACTTCGGATCGGATATCGGATATTTTTGAACACCCCTACTTAAGATAACAACTCATTCAAATTCCATGGAATTCCATTATTTTTAGTACAAAAGTAACATATAAATTAGCAATCTCCTATTTTTAAATGCTAAAAAAAGAGAAGGTGAGTAGAAGAACCAATATACGACCAATAGAATTATCAATCCAAGTTTTAATTTTCGAATCAATTGAAATCCAGTCTTCATCAATGGAGGAAAAGGGAAAGTAGAAGAATCATCTACATGAACCGAGGACACTACAATTATGACAAATATGTGAGGAGAGTCTCCCGAAGTTTAGCGGACGTTCTGTTTGTATTTTATTCTGTATTTTTATTTTGTAAAATATTTTATGTTTTTTGTTTTTATTTTTGTTTTCAAAGTTGTTGAAAACGCGTTCTGTTAAATTTATTTTGCAAAATAATTTTTTTGTAATATTAATATTAAATTCATAAATCTTTATTTTAGACTTAATTTCAAATTAGGATAATCCAAAAAAAAAAAACTCAAAATGCATTTTGAGCATTTTGAAGATTTTTTTGTTGAAATACACACAAAACGCTCAAAACGAGATTTCGGGCATGTTGCGTTTTGTGTATAAATATTTTTTTTTGTTTTCCAAAATGCATTTTCGAAAATGATAAAAAAAACACGTTTTTAGTGTTTTCGAAAATAAAAACAGAAAATGACCTCAAAACGGCAAAGAGAACATTGCCTTAAATTTTACATCCTCCGTTCTCTTATTGCAACGTGTTGACTATTACACTGTTCACACACTGTCTTTTGACCATCTTTTGTGATTCATACATATGAAAAAAGATAGTCATGTGAGATCTTGTTAGATTCACAGCGAAATATATTTTCAAAATATTAAATTTTTATAATTTTTGAAAATAAAGAATTAAAGATATTAATAATCAAAGTTATGCATTGACAAGCGTGAAAGTTCAGATGTTGCAATTATAGTAGAACGGATGTTGTATAACTTTATGACGAGAAAACACGAGCAAGGAGGAGTGTACTATTACAAGACATGGTAATAACATGCCCTTTCTATCGAGGGGTCTTTACATTTAGAACATTAATCCGTCAGCTCATAATTTTATGTTGAGTCTTGAAACTCAAATTTTTAACTCTCTCGAAAACTCAAACTCGGTACCTCCAGATATTAGTAGTAAGTCGTTGCAAGTTTGGTAATTTTTTCCACAAGGACATAAAAATATTATGCCTCTATCCCGATATAAAATTGATAGTAGGTAATATTTGGTAGGAAATAAGAAATATTAATGACGAATATATGGTGGGGATTAAAAAATAAAAGGTAATGATTTGATTTGATTGTATGAAGTGATATATGTAAATTTATTAAAACGACAAAGTTTTAAGAAAAATATAAATCTTTAGACGGGACGAGTACTAATTTATTGACAATTAAACATTTGTGAGCAGCGTGTTAAATTAAGAGCAACAATGGTGGAAATTAGCTCCTCCATTTAGCAGACCACCTTCATCTGGAGATTCCAGTGACAATCGCAAGCCGCATACCTCAGCGGCGAGCCGCTACCCTTCTTCCACCGCCGGCATGAACTCACAACAGCCGTCCACGGCGTACTTCAGAGAGGATGGTGGGGGAGAGGTAAAAGAAATACGAAAATTTTGGAAAGGTAAAAGAAGTGGGAGAATAAAATCAGTAAAAATTATTAGGTAAATTGTATTACTTTCATCCGTAAATTTGTTCGGTATTTTCTTTTCGGTACGTTTGCAAATTTATTCTTATACTCCCTCCGTCCCAGCTAATATGAACATTTTGATTTTATATGGTCAATAACTTTCAAATTTGACTAAGAATTAATCTCAAACTATAATGGTAAAATATTTAACAAAGTTATATTATGAAACTTTAGATGTTGAAGTTTCATAATATAATTTTATTAAATATTTTACTATTATATTTTGAGATTAATTCTTAATCAAACTTAGAAATTATTTACCATATAAAGTCAAAATGCTCATATTAATTGGGACGGAGAGAGTATTATTTACAGAGATTAATTAACTTGACATGGGATCCCTTCTCTATCCATATTAAGCTGCGTATTATACTCAATAATTTATTTATCAAAACTCGTGTCAAATATTTTTAAAATAAATTTGGGAATAAATGGAGTATAAAATTAGAAAGGGACAAAAAATTAGCATTATGACCGTGTAAAAGAAACTGATATATACAGTTGTTTAGATAAGTAAAATGACAAACCTCGATAAAATTATCGACACAAAAAAGAAACCAAATTGGAAAACCTCGAAGAGTGGTCCATGGTGTAATACCCAAATTTTTTTTTTTCTGTTTATCATGAATTGTTTGTTATTTATGGATTAGTTTGTCTGTTGTCGAGCTGTTGGTATTATTTACTCGTTGATTGATATGTGTTGATATTGTGTTACCGTGTTTATGATGTAAAGCGGATATGTGGTGCCTGCATTTATATAACCGTATGTTTTGCTTTGTTATTTTTTTGTTTCCGATTTGGATTGTTGGTGTTGTCCGTTAGTGTTTCGTTGCATGTTGAATGATTGTTGTTTTGTCGAGGAGTATCGTTGTTGTGCATTTGGGTCGACTTTGTAAGATCACCACCGGCATTTATAAAGTCTAAAAATTCTGAAACTCAATAATGTGATAGAGAATCAAGTTATCTTTTCAATGGTTCAAATGGTGAGTCAATTGGAGTCCGGACGAAGGAGCTATGATTGAAATAACAAAGACTACACTGTCAGCGTATAGTGTATGATTAGCTCAAGATATCACATCTATTAGCGCGCGCTAACTGTGAGGTACAGAGCGTTCTGGCCTTCACTGGACTGCCTCGTTAGCGTACGCTAATGTTCTTATTAGCGCGCGCTAATGGTCCGAGGCAGAATGTCCTGTTCTTCTCCAGATTCGTTAGTGCACGCAAAGTAATGGATCTAGCGCACGCTAACTGAGTGCAATATATAAGTTCTGACAACAGGCTTTCCTTCCCGTTTTATTTCATTTGTTCTTTCTTTCACGACGTTTGAGACGAGGGTGATTAGGGTTTGAGTTCTTGGCCGATTTTGCTCCATCTGAATGTGTTTTTGAGGGTCTTAGGTGATTATAACTTCATCTAATCCATTGTTCTTCATCGGATCGAGGTATTTCTTGATTTTTCTAAAATTGATTTTCCTTGAGGCTTTGTTCTTGATCTCGTTTCCAATCCAGTTTTGATTATTCGATTGTTGTTAAATGTTGTTATTGAACATGTTCTATGAATTATATATCCTATCTTGGATTCTTTCTGCCTGGTTGATGATTTTGGGTGTTCTTGAAGAATCGTGAATATTTAATGTTCGGTTAAGTATTTCAATAAGTTTCCTTCGGTTGTTGGTTGTGATTTCCATTGTTATTGGTCCTTATCCTCGTATTGATTGTGTTATCGTTGTCTTTCGTGGAGGTTATAGGTTTCCGGTGTTATCTGATCGAACCGTATTCTTCAGAGGATTCACGTCGATTATCGAGGCAAGTATCTTGCTTATACGACTTGTATATTGTGAATAGAGATTACATGTTGGGTTTATAATGATTGGTTTACCTTCGTGAATATATTTCGTATGAAATGGTTATGAACTACTTGAATTGAATGTAATGTGGTGTTTATGTTATCATTGAATGTTTATTGTTGAGGAATTATGTTGGTTGTGGTAATTGCGCTGGTTTGTGATACGCTTGGATGTGTATTATGTTGTGTGTGATTGTTGAATATGTTGAGTTGACTGTGTATTATTTATGATGATAGTTGTGATAGCATTATGGTGTATTATACTATCGATTGTATAATGTGGTGTATTGATTGTAAATATTGTGTGCTGTATTGCTAAGTTTACTCGTGTGGGTTCGACGGGACCTACGAGGATTCATGGCAAGGGACCATTGGATCGGAATTTAGTATGTGGTGTTGAGGTCTAATCGTGCGGGTCTAACGAGGCCTACGATGACACATGGCAAGGGATCATGGGGTCAGGACACAGTACGTGCAACCGTGTGGGCTTGACGGGGCATATGGTGACTCCTGGCAAGAGATCATGGAGTCGGGACTGGTTGTTTTGATTATTATGTCGGCTCAATCCATGTGGGTTGTTGAACCTACGTAGACACGTGGAAAGGGATCACGGGGTCACGAGCATGATTGATGTTGATGTACTGTTGGCTCAATTCGTGTGGGTTGTTGAACCTATGGAGACACGTGGTAAGGGATCACAGGGTCACAAGCATGATTCATGTTGATGTACTATTTTGCCTCAATCCGTGTAGGTTGTTGAACCCACGGAGACACGTGGCGAGGGATCACGGGGTCATGAGCATGTTTGATGAACAAAGTTTTTGAAAATGAAGTTTTATGAAATGAGTGTTGGGCAGAGACACAAATGAATTGGGAAATGTCATCCGTGTTGTAAACTATTGAAACGTGAAATGAGATTTGGGATAAGACATTAATGTTTTTGAAAATAGTTTCTCGAGGTCCTAAAGGATTTGTGTTTCTAAAATTCCCGAGATGCTGATTTTATTTTCAAATGCTTCATAGCTTGTTTTCTAATTACTAAAATCTCTCGGGAATACTTAGTGAATGGATGTCGTATCTGATTCGTGATTATTGTTTGCTTGCTACATTTCGTATGGTTATGATACTTGTACTGGCAAATTCGAATTGCTAACTTCTTAAATGGGCGAAATGCGTTTCATGCATTTCAGGTATGTTTGGTTCGTGGGAGCACTGACAGAATCGACATGGAAAATGATGGGCTGCGATACTAATCAAGAGTTAGAGTTTAGTCTGATGTCGTTGTACTGTTTGAGTTATATACAGTCTTCCGTTGTATTGTTATTTTTGACCCTATGTGGGTATGTATTGTAAAAAGTTTTGTTTCGGTTTGATTGAGTCATTGTGACCCTACGTGTCTATGTATTTTGAATATTTGACTTTTTCGTTTCGTATCATTACGTAGTTTGACCCCGGTCGGTCAAACATTTGTCGTTTTGTAGTGATTATCCTAGTAAAACCTTGTCCAAAGGGTATACGGCGTGTGATATTCCCAATGGATTTCCGAGGGTGTTGCATTTATAGTATCAGAGCTTAGGTTGTGGAAACCTAGGATGTCGGGTCGAGTTGAGTTGTGTTTTTTCACGTCATTCGACTTGTCGATTGGCGAGTTAAGTTGTGCATTGTCATAAAATGTCGTCTATGTTGTCGGTGAGATTAGTATCGTAGGCGACCGTCATCTTCATGCGACCTGTAAGTCTCATCTTTTATATCTCATATTTAGTGACCTTGTTTATATGCATATTATGAGATGGAATTCATATTTGATACTTGTGGTATATTACATGTGTAATGAGCTGGATATACTCATGGATTGAACACAGAGTGGTTTGTTGTGCTATGAAAGTTTGAACATTGATGTGTTTTGGAAAGCGTATTGGTGTTAGAGTTTGTTGATAACTCAAATATATGGTTCGACATGTGTTCAGATTCCGGCGTTCGTAAGTTGTGTTTGACTTGTTGAATTGGTGATTTTTAATACCGTTTAGGCATATGTTTGAGAATTAGTTGTGTTTGGCTAATTGTTATTATTTACTACAAACGTGTTCCCATTGGTAATTATATCCGTTGCGTGCTTGTTTGAAAATGGTTTATTAAACTTTCATACACTTGAATATTTTGTGGAAAATCAAATTTCTGAAATGTTTTGACGCTGCAGTCAAACGATGGTTTATTGTGGATTTTAAAAGGTTGTTTGTATTTTGGCGAATCGCCTTGTATCTTCAAATAAAACCTTGTGATGGTATTTGAAAGATGTGTTTTCAAGTATTTTGGATATTTTGTAAAATCTTACCATCGCTGATCTTTTGTCGTGCTTGAAAAGGATTTAAAAAAATGATTTTTTTCTTAATTATCAGTTTTATTTTCATATAACTCGAGTCTACGTTTTTAAAATCTTTCACACCATAAGATTCTGATATTTCCAAAATAAAAATATGATTTTTACTTTAAAAAATAAATAGTGAAAGATGGAGAATCTTACTCGACATAAACTTTAAATTCGGATTTGGAAAAAGATTTATGAGATGAATCAGTTAGTGCATGCTAATTTCATTATTAGCGCGCTAACGAACCTGGATAGAACGTTTGATTATTTTAGCTCATTTTAGCTCATTAACGCACGCTAATCATAGGCCTAGCGCGCATTAAGCTGCAGTGTGTGTGCGATGTGAATTTATCACTTAAGGCGATCAGCTAGAGTCAAATCGTGAGGTGTCAAGCCGTTGCGACATATTTGTTATATTACCGTTCTTATTGAAGAATTTCGGATGAGTACCCAATTGCTGTGTTGTAAGGGTTGGATTTTCTTTGTGGCTTGTATGATGTTATTCGGATTTGATTGTTGGTTTGTATAAATAGTTAGTGTGAGTATGAACAGTTTGTCCACCCGGTGATGGTTCGGTAAAACCTCTGGGGTTTATGCCAAGGGAGCATGGCCACAGATTACCGTGTGTGCTGTTAATTGTGACGATGTTGCGTGGTAACATGTTGTTACCTTGTGTTTTGTTATTTGTGATGATGATACGTGATGACATGGTTATCTTGATGATGTTGTTTCCAAGAGAATTTGATATTACGGAATACTATTTTGCAAATGATTTCAAAACGAGACGGTTACGACCTATAGGTTATAGTTTTAGTAAAACAGCCCGAGGTATCAAAAGGATTTTCAAAACTTATTTTGGAAAATCATACGAACTCAAGGACTTTAAAATATTATTATATAAATGAATACATCGTGGAGTTTTAAAAAGTATGTTATCAATGATTGACTACCATGAGTTGTGGTTTGTTACGGCCGTATTTGTATCAGTAATGGTCCTAAGTTTTCTGTTGATATAGTCATATGATTTGTTGGTTACAACTGTAAGTTCCATTTGTTGCGGCAGTAGTTCTTGAATTTGTGTAATTATTCGGAGCGGATGTTTTTGTTGTGTTAATATATGTTGTCTTATGTGGATGTTTTGTACCGAGTTGGCATTTAGATATGTTGTTTGCGATGTTATGTTTCATTGTATTGAACGATTGCCTGTTTAGTATGTCTAGGGGCCGAGGCTGAGGCAGTGGTCGTAGTCTTGGACATAGTCAATTGATGTTGATCAACTGTTTTGGCTCAATCCGTGTGGGTTGTTGAACCTATAGGGACACATGGCAAGGGATCACGGGGTCACGAGCATAATTGATGTTGATGTATTGTTTTGGCTCAATCCGTGTGGGTTGTTGAACCTACGGAGACACGTGGCGAGGGATCACGGGGTCATGAACACATTTCGATGAATAAAGTTTTTGAAAAGGAAGTTTTATGAAATGAATGTTGTGATACCCGTACTTTTTGTAAATCTTCTACTCTTGTGCTTTGTAATTTTTACACTCATGTAAGTGTTTAGTAAGCTTATATTAATCTTGGAACTCTTGTCAATTGGATTTACACCCATTTTCTTGTTCGGATCGTCGCTGTTTTCGGATCCTTGATGCGATTATACTACCTTCGTGTAATGGGTAGCGCATGCTACGCACACCTTGTAGCGCACGCTAATTTAGTGAGGGTAGCGCACGTTATCCGTTATAATTAGCGCACGCTACTACTGTATTGAAGGCAGACAATCCAGTAGCTACTGGACTGGAAAAGGGAATTCCTAGCGTACGTTAGGTGTGACTGGTAGCGTACGCTAGATTTTGGTGGTAGCGCACGCTACGTTACTAGAGTAACGTGCGCTAAAGAGAGCAAAGCTGGGGACGAGAGGTTCGGATGGACACCGACTACCGTAGCGCACGCTATTAGAAATAATTAGCGCACGCTAATTGAAGTCATTAGCGCACGCTATGAGCGGGTGTTAGCGCACGCTAACGGAGCCGCAGGCTCTTGGATTGCACTGGTGAGTCCGATAGCGCGCGCTATTTTTCATGGCTAGCGCACGCTAGTTCCTATTTAGTATAAATAGGACATCTCCGTTGCCAAATCGTCATTTCTTCCTTCCTTCACCTCCTTGGACGATTTTAGGCGATTCCGGGCGATTTGTGAGGAGTTCTTCGAGCTGCAATTATCTAGCAACATCTTTGAGTTTCTAGTTCGGATTTATCAACGTTTAATCCTCTCCACCGCTCCAAATCAAGGTAAACTTCTCACAACCCTAGATTTTCGGGATTTGGGGATTTTCCATCCGATTTCTTCGATCCAGCTTGTTGTTATGTTAGAGTACATCGATTACGAGTTATCTACCTTGGATACATGTTTTCCTACGGATTTATTGGTATATTTCCGGAGTTCTTGAGTATTTGGGATATTTGACTTGCGATTCACTATCTAAGAGAATTATTTCCGGAACACATGTATCGGGGTAGTAAATTCGAGTGATTCCAACTTATTTTCATACCGATGGGGTTTTGATAATTGAATTACGAACTTGTCTAGGTTCGGAGTTGTCGAATCCTTCAATCTTGGTACCTTGTCGTTCGTACCCTTTTCCTCTCGATTCCAGGCAAGTGATTCTTGTGAAAGTTATGTTCTTAAATGTGAAAAGTAATGCATGTGATTGTGAGAGTTGCTTTCGTTCACTCCGAGAGGACCCGACGGGGTCGAGGAGGGTTCCGCTTATGTCGGTTCCGTGAACATTTGGGTTAGCCACTCCGAGATGATCCGACGGGGTCGAGGAGGGATTCGCGCATTGTCGAGTCCACGGTTAATCAAGAGATATCATCATTTCTAAATATGTTTGGATAATTGTATTTTCCGGAAATCATTATCATGGCTTTGAATTGGTGCATATGCTTTTATGTATAAGACTTGACATTTCACTTGTAATACTTGCCCTAACCCCTCTCGTTTGGGGAAAATTACTTTTGTGTTTTTCAGGTCCTAAGGAACCATACGAGCGAGCACCGGGATGATATGATGAGGATGGCGAGGCGTGATACTGTGGCTAGTTGTGTTTTATTTTGTTTGGTCGTTGTTCTCTTCGGTCCATTTTATCCTTGTAATAATAAATGGTACTCGAGTACTTTAGGAAAGTCCTTTTCCATTGTCGTACATCTTTTCGTATTTCTTCATGGTATTATTTGTCCGTGGTTGAACTTCCTTGTTTGTATCGAATTTTTTGATTTCCAAGTGGATTTTGTCAAATTTAATACGTTGTGAGTGAGATAAGCCTAGTGGGTCCCAGGTCAGGATTTACGGCGCTGTGATATTCTCCGAATATCTCGGGGGGTGTTACAGAATTTGGTATCAGAGCTTAGGTTTATGGATACCTAGGCCGTCGGATTGTTGGGTCTAAATGTACTATTCCAAGAACACAGTATCATCGCGCTGCCGTCATCTCGTACGACCGGTACTCGTAAGTTCCCTATCTTATTTACCCTCTTTATTCACTCACTATCATTCGATTATGGGACATGAGAAGTCCATATTCTAGATGGCATTGCTTCGAGCTATTCTTATGATTTTACTTACATTTTTTCTTTAGAATGTCAACTGGTAGAGGACATGGACGCGGCCGTGGTCGTGGCCGAGGGCGTGGCGCAGCCGGTGGAGCGACCATGTCCCTCAGCTCGGTAGAAGGCTTAGCTACGCCTAGCTTGTCGGACTCTATTCAACCTAGCACCGGTAGTCATCAGGAGCCGTCAGCCAGTCTGGGAACTTCTACAGGGAGCCAACCGGATGTGGGTGTTGCCGCCATACTGCAGCAGGTGGCGAACCAAATGGCTCTTTTAACCCAGGCGGTACAGCTTAACCAACCACCTCCTGTTACCGACACTGGGGCTGAGAAGTGGTTACAAGATGTTATTCGTATGCGCCCTCCCCAATTTATTGGTGCAAATGATCCGATCGACTGGGAAGATTGGATTAATGAGATGAATAAAGTTTTCATGGCCGTGAATTGTCCAGAGGCACGTAAGGTGCCAATTGCCCAGTACTTCCTATCAAGGGATGCGGCTAGCTGGTGGCAAGCTATTGCACCTCAGGATCGTGAGGTTTCATGGGACGAGTTTAAGGAATTGATGGAGGCCGAGTTCTGCCCGTGGCCTGTTCAGGAGGCCAGGATTCGAGCCTTTTACGAAGCTAAACCCCAGGATGTCCCTGTATCTCAAGCAATCATTGAATACAACCGTCAACTCAACCATGCGAAAAATCAAGTGAGGGAAGAGAGAGATAGAATTCGTCACTTTAACATGCGAATGAAGCCAAAAGTCCGGCACTATATGTCGGGCTTCGCTTGCACCACATTGAAGGAGTATCAAGATAGGGCACTAGCCTATGATATGTCCTTCACTACTACCGAAACGACAAGTGAGAGTAAGAAGCAGAAGACCACTGGAAAGTTTTCTAGCGGTAGAGGTGGCAACCAAATGGGATCGCAATGGAAAGCTATACAACCAAAGGGTCTTCCTGCATCGGGAGGTAAACGGAATTTCGTAGTGGTGCTAATGTGTCCAACCGGTTGTGACATGTTTTAATTGTGGCCAACAGGGCCATCTTAATCGTGATTGTGGTTTACCCCCATTGAAGTGTTTTAATTGCGGCAGAAGGCCACAGAGCCATGTATCGTACGGAAGAAGAAACTCCACTTGGAACTCGGGCATCAGCCCTACGCCCGGAGAACCGAGTGTTAATCGAAGTCATCTACGGTCAGCCATCCCAGAGTTACGGTCGAGGCAGAGGCCGTGGTCAGTCCGTTAGGGGAGGAGTCCCTAGTGCTGGTTCGATGCAACCTCGTGTCTATGAGATGAGGAAAGCTGGAGATCCAGAGGCTACCGTGGCGACAGGTATCATTTCTCTTTTGTCTCATCCAGTTAGAGTGCTTTTTGATTCTGGTGCTTCTCATTCGTTCATCTCTTTGGATTGTGTGCGTCGATTGAATATTGAGGGCTTGTCTCCTTGTGAGTCCTTTGTGGTTAAGTTGCCCAGTGGTGATAGAATCGTGGGAGACAAAGAAGTTAGAGATTGCCCGGTGTTAATCGCTGAGAGAGTGTGGTTCTCGAATTTGATATTCGTAGACATTGTCGATGAAGATCTAATCCTCGGTGACGATTGGCTCGATAGACACGGTGCAGTAATGAATTATCGCACGAAGATCATATCGATGTTAGCCAAAGACGCATCAACACCATTTCATGGGTACAAGAGGGGATGTCAGAAATTTTTGATTAGTGCCTTGAAGGTGACAAAACTTATTAGAAAGGGTTGTGTTGGGTATTGGTGTTATGCCATGAAATTCGAAGATGGGAAAGTTGAACTTCCCTCGATTCTTGTTGTAAGTGATTTTCCGGATGTTTTCCTGCATTTAATTACGGGACTACCACCGGGGCGGGAAGTTGAATTTACAATTGATTTGGAGTCAGGAGCAACCCCGATTTCTAAGGCACCGTATCGTATGGCACCTTCAGAAATGCAAGAGTTGAAGAAACAACTGGGAGAATTGTTGGATAAAGGGTATATTAGACCCAGTGCCTCGCCATGGGGTGCACCGGTCTTGTTCGTAAGGAAGAAAGATGGTTCACTACGGTTGTGTATTGATTATCGGGAACTGAACAAAGTGACCATTAAGAATAAATACCCTTTGCCGCATATCGATGATTTGTTTGATCAATTGCAGGGAGCCGCGGTGTTCTCGAAAATTGATTTGAGGTCCGGTTACTATCAACTTCGCATTAAGGAATCCGATGTTCCTAAAACTGCTTTCCGTACGAGGTAGACACTATGAGTTTGTGGTTATGCCTTTTGGGTTAACCAACGCACCGGCGATATTTATGCAATTGATGAATAAAGTATTTATTGAGCATCTTGATAATTGTGTAGTCGTTTTTATCGACGATATTTTGGTCTACTCTCGAGATGAAGAGGAACACGCTCGACATTTGCGATTGGTGTTGGAGATTTTGAGGACTCAGCACCTCTATGCAAAGTTTTCTAAGTGTGAATTCTGGCTGAAGGAAGTCATGTTTCTCGGACATGTGATTTTAGCGGAAGGGGTTCGGGTAGATCCCTAGAAAATTGAGGCAGTGTTAGATTGGGCTCCACCCAGGAACGTGAAGGAGGTTCGTAGCTTTTTGGGTCTGGCCGGATACTACCAGAGGTTCGTCGAGGGGTTCTCCAAACTTGCTCGACCACTTACTCAATTACTCCAGAAGTCCGAAAGGTTCGAATGGAATGAAGAGAGACAACGTAATTTCGAAGAGCTGAAAAGGCGTCTGACTACCGCGCCGGTTTTAGCCCTACCTCAGGGAGTCGGTGGGTATTCGGTTTATTGTGATGCATCAGGACAAGGACTTGGGTGCGTACTCTTGCAGCATGATAAGACGATTGCCTATGCTTCACGGCACCATAAACCGTATGAGCTGAATGATCCTACCCCCGAAGTGGAATGAGCTGCTGTAGGGTTTGCACTGAAGATCTGGCGTCACTATTTGTACGGTTCTTCATGTCGCATTTATACCACCACAAGAGCCTAAAGTATATTTTTAGCCGTAAAGAGCTGAATATGAGACAACGACGTTGGTTAGAGCCGATAAAGGATTATGATCTGGAAATCCTTTACCATCCAGGAAAGGCTAACGTTGTAGCCGATGCGTTGAGCCGGAAGTCGATATCTCTTCATATGCTTGAGGCCCTTACGCCTCAAGTTAAGATCGACGGGAGTTAATTGAGCAGGAGTCAAGCACGGATCCAGCGGTTCGTGGTCGATGTGTACTCTTGAGGCTATTCCGTCCTTGATCGACGACGTCGGGAAAAACAGGAGAATGACCCAATGCTTGTCCAATCAAGGCGGACGTGGAAAAGGGAAAGCCCTGGTTTTATGATCCACGAGGATGGCATTTTGAAATTTCAAGGTAGGATTTGTGTTCCGAATGACTCAGAGCTGAGACAGAGAATACTCCGAGAAGCCCATGCTACACCTTACTCGATCCATCCTGGGACGAGTAAGATGTACAAGGATCTTAAAAGGAGTTTTTGGTGGAATATGAAGAGAGATGTCACCGAGTTTGTGTCAAGGTGTTTGACATGTCAACAAGTCAAAATTGAGCATCAACGGCCGGCCGGGCTGTTGAAACCTCTCCCTATTCCCGAATGGAAATGTGAGGATATTACCATGGATTTCATCACCGGGATGCCGAGGACTAAGTCGGGGATGAATATGATTTGGGTTGTTGTTGACCGGTTAACTAAGTCGGCACATTTTCTTGGCATTAAGGACACATGGGGACCGGAGCGATTGTCCCGGATTTTTATATCGGAGATTGTGAGATTTCACGGTACGCCAAAGTCTATTGTTTCCGATCGTGATGGCCGTTTCGTGTCGCATTTTTGGAAAGCGGTCCATCAAGCCTTGGGCACCGAATTGAGGTTGAGTACTTCCTTCCACCCACAGTCTGACGGTCAGACTGAGCGGACGATCCAGACATTGGAAGATATGCTGAGGGCGTGTGCCCTGGATTGGAGTACCGACTGGGAAATACACCTACCTTTGATCGAGTTCACTTACAATAATAGCTGGCACGCATCAATCAAGATGGCACCTTTTGAGGCATTGTATGGTAGGCGGTGTAGATCTCCACTTTGTTGGGATGAAGCTTCGGATTTAGTCGGGACAGAACCCGATATGTTGATGGAAACCAAAGAGAAGATTTCCATCATCCGAGACCGACTGTTAACCGCTCAGAGTCGACAAAAATCCTATGCCGACAATCGTCGTCGGCCCTTGGAATTTGATGTGGGTGATCATGTCCTACTCAAAGTATCACCGATCAGAGGAGTCTTCAGGTTCGGGAAAAGGGGCAAACTTAGTCCGAGATATATTGGACCATTTGAGATTCTCGACAGAGTTGGGGAACTGGCCTATCGATTGGCTTTACCTCCAGCCCTTAGCCATGTTCACAGTGTGTTCCATGTTTCCCAACTGAGGAGGTATGTCCCTGACCCGAGTCATATCATTGATTACGGGGACATCGAGATCGCAGAGGATGTCACATTTGAAGAGAAGCCAGTGAAAGTACTAGAGCATCAAGTAAAACAACTCCGGCACAAAACCATACCATTGGTTAAAGTTCCGTGGTCACGACACGGAGTTGAGAAAGCGACGTGGGAAACCGAGGAAAGCATGCGCACTAGATACCCAGAGTTATTCATTTCTTAAGTTTCGGGACGAAACTTCATTTTAGAGGGGGAGGATGTGATACCCGTACTTTTTGTAAATCTTCTACTCTTGTGCTTTGTAATTTTTACACTCATGTAAGTGTTTAGTAAGCTTATATTAATCTTGGAACTCTTGTCAATTGGATTTACACCCCTTTTCTTGTTCGGATCGTCGCTGTTTTCGGATCCTTGATGCGATTATACTACCTTCGTGTAATGGGTAGCGCACGCTACGCACACCTTGTAGCGCACGCTAATTTAGTGAGGGTAGCGCACGCTATCCGTTATAATTAGCGCACGCTACTACTGTATTGAAGGCAGACAGTCCAGTAGCTACTGGACTAGAAAAGGGAATTCCTAGCGTACGCTAGGTGTGACTGGTAGCGTACGCTAGATTTTGGTGGTAGCGCACGCTACGTTACTAGAGTAACGTGCGCTAAAGAGAGCAAAGCTATGGACAGTAGGTTCTGGACTGGACACTGACTACCAGGTAGCGCACGCTATTAGAAATAATTAGCGCACGCTAATTGAAGTCATTAGCGCACGCTATGAGCGGGTGTTAGCGTACGCTAACGGAGCTGGCAGAGGCAACTGGATTGCCTGGTGAGTCCGATAGCGCGCGCTATTTTTCATGGCTAGCGCACGCTATGTTCGCTATATTTTTAACCAATCCGCAAGTGTACGGAAAATATGTAGAAAGCGGCGAGCAAGGTCGTATTCCACAGAGACTAAATATTCCTATTGTGTTGAGTACTAGATTATAATGATTCCGGTTTTATCTAGACGATCGAAAGTTGAATGGATGGTTAACGAAATAAAATAAAATGATGACAATAAAAGAAAATATCCGAATTAAGGAGAATTGCAAGAGTTTAGAAAGAAAGATTCCATGGCTCGGTTTCCGTTGATCACTAAGTTTAGTCGGGATTGGTTCCAAAAGTTCTAAGTGCGTTTCCAAAATGATAATCACAATAATATTCTAAAGTCCCTCTCGAGATGCATTAAAACGTAGATTAAACAACCTATAACAACGTCTCCGTTTACTATAAATTATCTAACTCCAAAATGTTCATAAGATTTAAACATCATCATAGCTTATCACCGATTTCTCAATCTCGTAATTTACTACGTCAAATACTCGAAACCTATTAATGCCCTCTTCTCTCGAATTATGAGCAATTAAGTTAAACATGTAAAAACATTGATCAAGTGTCTAAACATGAATTAAAACCAAGTATTTGATAAAGAGATCACACTAGATATATATAATCATCAATCCCTCAAAACCATAGCAAATCAACGTACTCCCATGCCCGGAATCTAACGAGTTTAGCCGGACATGGTAATGAAAGAAAGATTAATAATCATCATGTTCATCATGTTCATGCTAAATAAAACAACAAAATGAATAAAAGATGGGAAGAAGATAAAACTCGGATGGTTTCTTGATTTATCCCGGTTGAAGCCTTCAAATGTTCTTGAAGTGTTCTTCAAGAATTTCCTTCAAATCTCCTTCTTTTTGGATGAAAAACTCTCAAATCTTGTGTTTCTCTCTCTCCAATCTTCAGCATATTCCAAGTCTTGCCCCATATCCTCTTTTTATAAAGCTTAAAAAACCACTTTTTCATGTTCAAATCTTCAAAAATGTCAAAAAGTGATTTTTCCACCGAAAAGTGACACGGCCCGTGTCATACTGTCCCAGAAAATGCAAAAACTTTCTGGACAGCAGACCCGGTCGTGTCATTTGACACGGCCCGTGTCATACTGTCCCAGAAAATGCAAAAACTTTCTGAACTGTGAAGTCGTGGTCTAGAAGCCATATCTCCCTCAATACACCTCGGAATTTAGCGTATGATATACCGTTGCGAATCTGATTTCATGAGGAATCCATATATATATAGAACACATCCTGATTCGAAGTAATGAATCTGGAAATTAGAAAATACGACAGGTAGTGCTTCAATCTTCATCGTTTTAGGCCTCGTTCTCTCGTTTCTGCATTGCTTGATATGTATTTGGGGATTGAGACTTCGGTCTTGCTTGATAATGTCCTTAAAACACCTATAAAATCAAATAAAATATACCCAAGCGTGATCGAGTCCAACAAACACAATATGAGTACAAACGACACAATTCTACACATTTTAGGATCTTAAAATCCGGAAAAACCTTATAAAAATGTGTAAAAATGAGTGTTATCAAAATCCCCCAAACTTGAACGTTGATCGTCCCGAGCAATGCACTTCAAAATAACCACTCTTAAGGGAACTCATCCCTCAACACACCTCAAAGGATCATTATGAAAATTCATCAATACGCCTCAAGTAATAAATAAGTCGAGTTCTATAAAGTATTCAAATCTCTGGGGTGCTTCCTTAACATCATAATAAATACTTGGAAAATATAAACCTCACCGGTCAAGTGTATTCCCTCACTCTCAAAGTGTATAATGGGATAATTTACGCTCAAAACTCATTCAATGAAATAAGAATCCCCATAGGCTTGTCAATCGTCTACATCTCTACCACTAGTTGTGCATGTAAATTTGGTGAATCAAAAAGGACTTTATAGGTTGTAATGTAGGCTTTTTGGTCGGGGTATGATAAGTATGGCTTAAAGTGACTTGACTTGAGCAAATTAGAACATCATCTTAATAATCACTTCGCTCAATTAGAAGCTCAATAATCCCTTGGAATTTGCTTCCTTCAACCCCTTGATTTCAATATAATCGCACTAAGCACTTTTGAAAGTGAGAATCACAACCTTATTCCTCCTTATTGCTCCATACATCTCGTTTCTTTTGTGTCCACGAATTTTTTTTTTATGTTTTCATGTGGTGGACAACATCATCATTAAAATCACACCATTTTTCCTTCAAATTTATTTTGATGAATCATTGCATTTGAACCAACAATCTTCCCAATCGCTTCCACACATCTTTTCATTCTTTTGCCAATTTGTTCTAAGTAGCTCAAGTATAGGGACAAAAGTTTATAATGGAACGGAAAGCTCATAATGTGGTTAACAAGAAATAGGCTTTAAGCTCAAACGGGCTAACTAGGGAAATAAATTTTTCGGGTTGGCCAAAAGGTTTGAAGGGTTGTCAATAAAAATCGCCTAAAATCACTTTCACTAATTTGCACACACACTTGTAGTTTCGAATAAGATACCAGGGCAAGTTCTAGAGTCTTAAAAACATGAATGGTACACTCGAAAATGAAACTTGCATATTTAATGATGCATGAAGGCTCAAAAGCTCACAAGCTAGATTTGTTCATATTTCCAAGAGATTAAACTATTTATTCAATTTCACACCCTTTTGATTATTCTACAATTTTTTCCTCTTCAAATTATCCTCGATTTGCATATCAAAATAACAAAATAAATCCCGAGGTATCCAAGACAATAGTTCATTCTTTCGAGTTTCATCCAAGTACATGATACTCAAAACACACCAAGTTCAAAAACAACAATCCACACCAAAATCCAAGCAAATCTTCACACTAAAATTCGAAAAAAATAGAAACAAACAAATAATAAAATAAACAAACAAAACAAGGTGTTAAAAAAATAAAAAAAAATAAACGAACAATATAAGTATATCTTGACCCAATATCTCCCCCCAAACTTGAATTAAAGAATGTACACACGAATGGGGTATAGTATTTAAACAATAAAAACTTTGGGTCAAGAAATACTTACAACCGGTCATATTGATTGGGCGGAGGGAAGTGGCCTTGTTGGACATGCCACGTGTCACACCTGCTCAGATTTGCCAAAAATCGTCTGCCCACCTGACCCGACCGTGTCAAATGACACGGCCCGTGTCATACTTGCCCAGAAACTCAAAAAAACGTCTGGATGGCCAACCCGACCGTGTCGAATGACACGGCCCGTGTCGTACTAGCCTGGATAGTGCACTTCTGGTCTCCGGATCCTTTTCCTGCGAATTGGGCCGGCTACTGATCGGGCAGTCGAGTTCCTCATCAAGTAAAAATAGAAATAAAATGCGAATAAGAACAAAATAAACTAACAAGAACCATTGGGTTGCCTCCCAATTAGCGCTAAGTTTAACGTCTTCAGCCGGACGCAAGTGGTGGGTTGCCTCCCAACCAGTGCTAAATTTAACGTCTTCAGCCAGACGCATGTTTCCTTCATCCCGGATCATTCAACGAGCTCTTATAATCCGGTTTACGTGCAATTTTATCGGGAGGAGTCATCAAAAATACAACATTTTGACTATGCGTCCTAATCGTTAATTCTCCTCGATCCACATCAATTAATGCTCGTGCAGTGGCTAAGAACGGACGTCCAAGTATTACTAGACCATTTTGCTTCCCATCATCATCAAGCACTATAAAATCAACGGGGAAGGCGAACTTATAAATTTTTAAAATTACATCCTCCACAATTCCCTTTGGGTAAGCTAAAGATCGATCTATGAATTGTAAGCTCACTGGAGATGGTCTCAACTCTCCTAATCCAAGTTTCCTGAAAATAGACAAAGGGAATATATTGACACTTGAACCATGATCAACAAATACATCATTTAATGAATAACCCAAAATAGAGCAAGGAATTGAAAAACTCCCTGGATCCTTAAGCTTAGTCGGTAGGCGCTCCAATTCTTTTTTCTTTGACGCCATGTCTTGCACGAAAGCTTCAAAAATTTTCTTCTCCTTGATATGCTCAATATCGGACTGCTCCTTCACCTCATTCATGGAAACTATCAAATCAACTTTATTAGACAACACGGTTGCATCTTCGTTTTCATTCTCCGATTCTGGTAGCTCTTCATTCACAGTATACGAAAAAATAGCATTGCATTGTGCTTTTGGATTTTCTTCGGTGTTGCTTGGAAATTGGCCTTTTTGATGTTGGCTCCCCACAATCTTAGCCAATTGACCGATTTGCATTTCTAAGTTTCTCATTTGAGCTCCAACGGTGGTTGCTAATTGAGTGACATGATTTTCAATCCGATCAAGCTTTTCTTCATCTCGGGTAAACCGACTTTTTGTTTCCATCATAAAAGTAGCCAAAATATTCTCTAGATTAGAATTTGGCTTGGACTCTTCTATCACCTCACCATTCGACACTTTAAATCCCATCGATGGTTGCAACACATTTCTCGAATTCCCGTAGCTAAGATTCTCGTGATTCTTATTTGAAGGATGATAAAACCCCGGATGAGGATTATTTCGATAGTTATTGAAATTATGGTTATTGATATAATGAGCTTCCTCCAATGGATCCGGTGGTGGTGCACTTCCTTTTGGATTTATTTTTTCATTTGTACTCTTCGTCAGAATTCCCAAATGGTTGGTCAAAATCGACATTTGTGCAGTTAAAGCCTTTATAGGATCAAGTGAAATTTCAGCCACTCTACGAATATTACTCCTCTCGGTAGGCCATTGATAGCTATTCATGGCCATCTCCTCGATCAATTCATATGCTTCCTCTGCACTTTTAGCTAGCAAAGCTCCTCCGGCCGAAGCGTCAACAAGATTTCTCGTCTCTCCGGCCAACCCATTATAAAAGAAACACATTTGTTGGTCTTCCGGAAACCCATGACGAGGACATCGTCTTAACAAATCCTTGAAGCGTTCCCACGCCTCATATAACATCTCTGAATCCATTTGTCGGAATTGCATTATTTCGCTCTTCAATCTCATAGTCTTGTTGGGCGGGAAGAATTTGAAAAGAAACTTTTCGCCCAACTCGTTCCATGTACTTATGCTCCCCGAAGCAAGAGTTCCAAGCCAACAACGAGCCTTTTCTCTCAAGGAGAACGGAAATAGCTTCAATCTTATTGCATCGTTTGGCACCCCATTCATTTTAATGGTATCACAAATTTGAATAAAGTGGAATAAATGGGCGTGCGGATCTTCTGTGGCAAATCCCCCAAACTGATTTTGTTGAACCATCGATATTAATAAAGGTTTCAACTCAAAATTGAGGGCGTTGATAGGAATATGAGAAATTCCCCCATAATTTTGGTCAAGCCTCGGCCGAAATCCGTCCCGAATCGATTGAATTCGGACTGCGGGCTGCTCAGTCTGTACGCCTTCATTGTTTGGATTGTGGGCTATTGCATTATCATTGCCCATGTCGGCAATTACGTGTCCCGCTCTTTCCATTTCGTCAGATAGATCTCTTTGTAATTTCCGTGTAGCAACACTTGTTCTTCGAGCAAATGCCTCTACTTCGGGAATAAAGTTTTCCAAAGGTTCTCGAGAGGAGCGGGTGTTCATGTACGTCCTGCAACACGGCCAAAAACAATACGGAAGTAACAAAATAAAATAAAACAGAAAATATGTCTAAAGTAAGACCGGAAACACTTATCGTAATATCAATACTAACAAAAATAAATTAGTCCCCGGCAACGGCGCCAAAAACTTGTTCGCTATATTTTTAACCAATCCGCAAGTGTACGGAAAATATGTAGAAAGCGGCGAGCAAGGTCGTATTCCACAGAGACTAAATATTCCTATTGTGTTGAGTACTAGATTATAATGATTCCGGTTTTATCTAGACGATCGAAAGTTGAATGGATGGTTAACGAAATAAAATAAAATGATGACAATAAAAGAAAATATCCGAATTAAGGAGAATTGCAAGAGTTTAGAAAGAAAGATTCCATGGCTCGGTTTCCGTTGATCACTAAGTTTAGTCGGGATTGGTTCCAAAAGTTCTAAGTGCGTTTCCAAAATGATAATCACAATAATATTCTAAAGTCCCTCTCGAGATGCATTAAAACGTAGGTTAAACAACCTATAACAACGTCTCTATTTACTATAAATTATCTAACTCCAAAATGTTCATAAGATTTAAACATCATCATAGCTTATCACCGATTTCTCAATCTCGTAATTTACTACGTCAAATACTCGAAACCTATTAATGCCCTCTTCTCTCGAATTATGAGCAATTAAGTTAAACATGTAAAAACATTGATCAAGTGTCTAAACATGAATTAAAACCAAGTATTTGATAAAGAGATCACACTAGATATATATAATCATCAATCCCTCAAAACCATAGCAAATCAACGTACTCCCATGCCCGGAATCTAACGAGTTTAGCCGGACATGGTAATGAAAGAAAGATTAATAATCATCATGTTCATCATGTTCATGCTAAATAAAACAACAAAATGAATAAAAGATGGGAAGAAGATAAAACTCGGATGGTTTCTTGATTTATCCGGTTGAAGCCTTCAAATGTTCTTGAAGTGTTCTTCAAGAATTTCCTTCAAATCTCCTTCTTTTTGGATGAAAAACTCTCAAATCTTGTGTTTCTCTCTCTCCAATCTCTCCATCTTCACATATTCCAAGTCTTGCCCCATATCCTCTTTTATAAAGCTTAAAAACCACTTTTTCATGTTCAAATCTTCAAAAATGTCAAAAAGTGATTTTTCCACCGAAAAGTGACACGGCCGTGTCAAATGACACGGCCTGTCATACATCCCAGAAAATGCAAAAACTTTCTGGACAGCAGACCGTCGTGTCATTTGACACGGCCGTGTCATCTTGTCCCGAGAAAATGCAAAAACTTTCAGCGTGAAGTCGTGGTCTAGAAGCCATATCTCCCTCAATACACCTCGGAATTTAGCGTATGATATACCGTTGCGAATCTGATTTCATGAGGAATCCATATATATATAGAACACATCCTGATTCGAAGTAATGAATCTGGAAATTAGAAAATACGACAGGTAGTGCTTCAATCTTCATCGTTTTAGGCCTCGTTCTCTCGTTTCTGCATTGCTTGATATGTATTTGGGGATTGAGACTTCGGTCTTGCTTGATAATGTCCTTAAAACACCTATAAAATCAAATAAAATATACCCAAGCGTGATCGAGTCCAACAAACACAATATGAGTACAAACGACACAATTCTACACATTTTAGGATCTTAAAATCCGGAAAAACCTTATAAAAATGTGTAAAAATGAGTGTTATCACGCTAGTTCCTATTTAGTATAAATATGACATCTCCGTTCCCAAATCGTCATTTCTTCCTTCCTTCATCTCCTTGGACGATTTTAGGCGATTCCGGGCGATTTGTGAGGAGTTCTTCGAGCTGCAATTATCTAGCAACATCTTTGAGTTTCTAGTTCGGATTTATCAACGTTTAATCCTCTCCACCGCTCCAAATCAAGGTAAACTTCTCACAACCCTAGATTTTCGGGATTTGGGGATTTTCCATCCGATTTCTTCGATCCAGCTTGTTGTTATGTTAGAGTATATCGATTACGAGTTATCTACCTTGGATACATGTTTTCCTACGGATTTATTGGTATATTTCCGGAGTTCTTGAGTATATGGGATATTTGACTTGCGATTCACTATCTAAGAGAATTATTTCCGGAACACATGTATCGGGGTAGTAAATTCGAGTGATTCCAACTTATTTTCATACCGATGGGGTTTTGATAATTGAATTACGAACTTGTCTAGGTTCGGAGTTGTCGAATCCTTCAATCTTGGTACCTTGTCGTTCGTACCCTTTTCCTCTCGATTCCAGGCAAGTGATTCTTGTGAAAGTTATGTTCTTAAATGTGAAAAGTAATGCATGTGATTGTGAGAGTTTCTTTCGTTCACTCCGAGAGGACCCGACGGGGTCGAGGAGGGTTCCGCTTATGTCGGTTCCGTGAACATTTGGGTTAGCCACTCCGAGATGATCCGACGGGGTCGAGGAGGGATTCGCGCATTGTCGAGTCCACGGTTAATCAAGAGATATCATCATTTCTAAATATGTTTGGATAATTATATTTTCCGGAAATCATTATCATGGCTTTGAATTGGTGCATATGCTTTTATGTATAAGACTTGACATTTCACTTGTAATACTTGCCCTAACCCCTCTCGTTTGGGGAAAATTACTTTTGTGTTTTTCAGGTCCTAAGGAACCATACGAGCGAGCACCGGGACGATACGATGAGGATGGCGAGGCGTGATACTGTGGCTAGTTGTGTTCTATTTTGTTTGGTCGTTGTTCTCTTCGGTCCATTTTATCCTTGTAATAATAAATGGTACTCGAGTACTTTAGGAAAGTCCTTTTCCATTGTCGTACATCTTTTCGTATTTCTTCATGGTATTATTTGTCCGTGGTTGAACTTCCTTGTTTGTATCGAATTTATTGATTTCCAAGTGGATTTTGTCAAATTTAATACGTTGTGAGTGAGATAAGCCTAGTGGGTCCCAGGTCGGGATTTACGGCGCTGTGATATTCTCCGAATATCTCGGGGGGTGTTACAAATGTTGGGCCGAGACCCAAATGAATTGGGAAATGTCATCCGTGTTGTAAACTATTGAGACGTGAAATGAGATTTGGGCTAAGACCTAGTGTTTTTGAAAATTGTTTTGTAACTTAGGAATCGATGTCCTAAAAGATTTGTGTTTCTAAAATTCTCGAGATGCTAATTTTATTTTCAAATGCTTCATAACTTGTTTTCTAATTGCTAAAACCGCTCGGGAATACTTGGTGAATGGTTGTCGTATCTGATCCGTGATTATTGTTTTATTGGTACATTTTGTATGGTTATGATACTTGTACTGGTAAACTTGAATTGTTAACCCCTTAAATGGGGGGAATGCGTTTCATGCATTTCAGGTATGCTTGGTTCGTGGGAGCATTCACAGGATCGGCATGGAAGATGATGGGCTGCAATATTAATCAAAAGTTAGAGTTCAGTCTGATGTAGTTGTACTGTTTGTGTTATATATAGTCTTCTGTTCTATTGTATTTTGACCCTACGTGTGTATGTATTGTAATAAGTTTTGTTTCGGTTTGAATGAGTCGTTGTGACCCTGTCGGTCTATGTATTTTGAATATTTAACTTTCTCGGTCGATGTCATTACGCAGTTTGATTCTGGTCGGTCAAACGTTTATCGTCATGTAGTGATTAGCCTGGTAAATCCTTGTCCAAAGGGTCTACGGCGTGTTATATTCTCGGTGGATTTCCAGGGGTGTTACACATGATTCAACAATTTAAATTGGGACCGAATGTTTCAAGACGAAGTCAATGATTTCGAAAATCATTAACTGGGTTTAAACTAAAATTGTGAACGGGTTCCTGATAGTTTGGCTAAGGTTTGTGAAAATCACAAATCGTAAAGAGATGGTTCGATTTTTAATGTTAAAATATATGTTTGAAATTTTAAATTTTGGTTGGGCTGACCGACGGTCATATCATATTCCCAATATTTTTTGAATTTCAAAATCATAGTTGACAGTTCCAATTAAATGACCGTTATGAAAAATTATCGAAAACTGATGGTGATTCGGTTCGAATCGGCTGAACCGATGGTTAGTTTTTCTAGCTTTTAACACCTATAAATATCTTCACATCTACACATTTTATCACATTAATGAATTACTATATATCTTTATCTTCTCTCTACACTCCACTCTATTAATCTCGCTCTTAGATTTTACTATTAACTAATTGCTAACTAACAAAATCAAATTTGGTTGTTTTTAGATGTAAACAATCAAGTATAAGTCAAGTGATTACGTTACAGTCATTCACCTTAAGTGCAGTGCTTGTTTAATTAAGTTTCTGGGGTTAATATCTACAAATCTCTCTCAAACTCCAAATTAGCTGATATGATTATTATAAAAAAAATATCAAGTTCACCTCATTGAGAAAGAGGTTTACAATCACCCTCAGTGATCATGTTCCTCATGAATGTAGTGATCAAATTGACGAGTGCTTTAGAGGTGTCGATGTACATGTAATGGTATTGGATCCAACCATCAACGACCCTAATATATAGAAAGTCACTTGCAACTGTTGTGGCAATACGTACAAATTCAAGCAAGGTGGAAGTTATGTGAATTCAACAACCACTTAAACAAGTCGAATGAAGTTGAAGTTGTTGGAATGTAAAAACAACTATCAATATTTTCGACTGCTGGATCTTCCCACCAAGGTTGATCTTCCTCCGTATATACATATTGAAGCTACTACTACAAAATAATTAATAAATGTGTATGTGATATGTCTCTTCTTAACCATGTCGACAACAAATTATATGAAAATCTTGTTCCAATTAATTTTAATCCCTCTAGTAACAAAACTGTGCGTTCTACAGTTCCTCGCTACGTTAATGAACAGTTGGCAAATTTAAATTGACTTTAGTTATTAAATCTGCTAAATGATCGCATAAAGTTTCAATTTGTCTGGATGTTGGGGCGATTGTTGGATAAACTATTGTGAGTTAAATATCATTGGGTTGATGAATCATGGACCAATTATAGAAAATTTAATGTCTAGCATACAACACAAATTGTTTCGTATAAAATTCATATTATTTTACAAGAATATGATTTAATTCAAAAAGTTTTTTCGACTAATACCTCTACCTTAATATCTTTTAAGATTTTTGTTAGCCATCTATATATGGTAACTTTTTAAAATTAATAAGACAGATGCATATAGTTAGAGTTAAAACTGTCACTTCTATTTTAACTATTTAAATTAAGCCTAAATGCCAATTTATATTATGCCTTAAGGGAGTGAACTACGAATAATTTGATTTTAAGAATGTGATACATAAGCAACTTATTTGGAATATTTAAGTTATATTTTTTTTTTAACTTGGCGTATTTGAATTTGCTAAGTCTAGTTTCTTTTTTCCACTCCTCCAACTATTTTGACAATATGATTCGGTGAATTCTTTTTCAATTTTTCAATTGAAATAAATACTCCAAAATCAGAATTTTCTTCTTAAAAAAATTAAATGACGACCAAATTGAACTAGAACCAGTCGGTTGCAAACCAGACCGAATCGGAGTTGAGGTTCGAAAAACCGCCTCAGACCGTTGGTTCTGTGGTTCGATTTTGGTCCGAACCGTTTAGGCACTCCAACCTCGAATTGACCATATTTGATTAAAACCCACGAATTATTCAAATTCGTATTTTTTTGCCATTCCTTGTCGATGACGACTCCTTCGACTATCAATATTATGACCAAAAACACACGCCATGCATGCAGACACATATGGCGACTCCAAATCAATTCAATATTCTAATCCATTAGTTTCGCATATTGACACTAGGATAGAGTTCATGACTGATTATCGATTGAAGTTTAGTGGTCGGACAATATGTGATGAAAGAAACAATCGAAGTTGCGATTCCGAGCACATTTGATTCAATTCAACAGAGACGAGGACATCGGAGAAAAAAGAAAGATGTTCGAATGAGCGCAATTTTGTCATTTGAGTATTTATATGAATGCGTTTTATAATTCTTCCTTTTTTGTGATGGGCACACTAAAATAAATTGAATTTAAAAACTGTTCCGGAAATTATTATTCCCGTGATGTGTCTTACCTAATACTGGTTGTAGGAAGATATATAGATGAAAGGTTCTAGATCCTTCTAGAGATAGTAGGATCCTATTATATGTCTTACCTTAGGAATCCTATGTATGGAAGGACTCTCATTGTAATGCCTATATAAAGGCCCTTTTATCAGTGTTATGAATACAATTGATTGACTCGTATTTACACCTTTCTTACTTTCTCCTGAAACACGTTATCAGCACGTACTCCACCAATAGAGAGAATTTTTTTCCAGAATTCTAAAAATTCCGAAAAAAATCGATCGAAAAATCGATTTTTTTTCAGAAACCACAATTACTGTACATCTCTGCCACCGCCGCACATTCGCCGGAGCAAAAAGCCCCGTTGCTGGTCATCAGCCCTACCCCCGGTCTACAAATCCATCATTAGCAACCCTAGCCGCCGACCGTTTTCTTTACCTATCCAAGCCGCAGGTCGCCCTCGCCGTCCCTCAGCAGCGAAGTTCACATCCAGTCCGACGGCGAGTTCAAACCCCCATCCCGACGTCACCACAACCCGCAGTCAGATCGTCCACCTAGATCGCCCGTCGCCGCGACCAGCCCTTTCCCTCCGATTCCCGATCTGCTCCAAGATATGCTCCGGACCCACGACCCCTCCGACTTTCGATCCCGATCTGCAAACCAGATCGCCGCCCTACCGCACACCTCCAGTCGCGCCGCCGAGAACCAGAGACCCCCGATCGTGTCCAGCCCATACGCAACTCGTTTCCTAGATTCCGGCCAGCTCGTCTCCCAAACCCGTGAACCAAATTGGATTCCTTCATCCGGTTCACGGGTCCATCCCCCTGCTGCCCAGCCCGCTGTTGATCGACCCGACCCGACTCGCTGCGGCAGTCTGATTTGATTCCAATGCAGTCCAGACCCAGTTGCAACCTGCCGACCGGACCCGACAACTGCAACAAATCAGATTTCTTTACCCTCTCAACCATGTAGCAAGAACTACAAATTTAACGGTGAAGATCTGATTCGGAATTATATTTCTCGATGAAACTGTACGCAGAAAAAAACGAGAGACGAGAATTTCCGCGCATAAATTTTCTGGACAGCGCAGTCATACCAAAAACATGTTTTTCAATTCATTAACCGTCGGATCGGTGTGAAATGTTAACAGCAACGTTCCAATACAAATATCTATATATTCAACGGTGGAGATTCGATTTTATGAAATATTGCTTACTAAATCTGTCGCTGAACAGAAACAGATTTTTACGAGGAAATTTGGAGATCCGACTTCATCCAATACCGTGCTGCTGCACCGCCGCGCCCGAGTCCTTTTTCATCCGGTTATCGAGCTTACTAGCTCTTTTCGGGCGTTTCTCAACTCTCCATTTTTTTCTACTTAATGATTCATTTGTTCATTGATTTGTACACTTATGAATCTTACCATGTTTGTGTTTTACGTGAATATAGGAAAATATGTTGCTCATGATGATGTGCAAAATATGGAGACAAGCCATATTTATTATCCCGTTCAAGGATCAAAGTAAATATGGAACCGAGTACCACGAAAATATGTTGCTCATATGGAGAGAAGCTCCCGTTCAAGGATCAAAACAAATATGGAACCGAGTACCCACGTAAGATTTTATTAAAGTTCCCGTTTTTCAGTTCCTCTATTTGGGGATTTTTTTTTTGAGAAATTGGGGAATTGGGTTCTTTATCTCCCACGCTACTTTGCAGTGGATGAGACTATGAGAGGTGGTATCACTATCATATGTCGAAGTAAACTGTGTGACGGTCGTTGGGGAGTCACGGAGAATTGATGAAAGTCAATATTTGTGATTGTTGCATACACCACGTTTTGGGTGCGATTTGACGTCGCCGCTTTGTCGATTTCAAACCAACAATTGAATAAAATGAACATTGTCGGTAACAGTAAAGTTATGACTTGTTCGTGATTAGTCACAAATTTGTGACGTACAAATAGGACAAACATCGATTACGACGGATATGTCGTGGTTAAAATCGATTTGTGACAGATTTTGTCACATTGAATCTGCACAGGTGCGGGGGGGCGGGGGCGGGTGCGGGCAGATACGGGTGTGGGGATACAGTTTTTTGAAAATGTTAGGGTACGATACGGCAAGGATACGTCTGTTTATTTTATATTTTATTATATATAATACTTGTTAAATATAAAAAACAACAATTCAAATATCACCATAAAACCAATTCAAATACATAAAACAAATCATACAAAAAACAATTCAAAATGGCTTTGAGCAGCGGAGCTTTCTAATACTGTCCGTGAATACTGCTAAAGGTAAAAGTAATTACTTATTAAATGATTTATTTTTTGTATTTTAGTTTATTTGATTTACTTTTTAAAAATTACAAAAAAATCTAAAAAAATAAAAAACGGGACTCGCGTATCCTGGCACCGGATACGCGTATCCTGTGCCACGATACGCGAGTCTGATTTTTTTTTTTTGCACGGATTCGCCACGTGGTGAATCCCACGCGAATCGCACCCGCACCCGCACCCATGCAGTATCCGATACTGCACACTGCCCAATTTTGAAGAATCCGTGCATCATAGCATTGAATGGAGGGACCACCACATTGGTCTTGACCCAATCCCATACTTGGTCTTGTCCCAATCCCATACTTGGAAAACTCCATCTTTCATCCTATTAAAATAAAATATTGCATGAGGGGGTAGTCATGCACTGTCTCCTTGCAATATGATATATGAAAGAATGTACGAGTAATTCTCATGAACTTTAACATGTAAAGCAATGACATATTACCGTAAATACATGAATTCGTTGACCTCGATTATAGTTCGTGTGACTATAGGTCCGAATACTTTTCCGAGTATTTATAAAGGCATGTGCCTTATACATTTGACTATGTTTAGTCGATCTTATTGGATGGTCAAGACGAGTTGGTTGTGGTATATTCATTATGTCTCATGGTTCAAAATGCTTAATTATGATGCACCGCGTTGCATCCACATAACATGGCTATTACAACGTATACTTGCAAATTGAGAATTAAAATACTTGGTTGATTTGATGCATTTTAGTGGATTTTGTCTACACTTTTGATCATGACTAGGCGCATCCTCCTTGGTATTTGTTTATTCTTTGAAAGTTCAAACGGAATAAGTGGTTTTTAAACAGACTTAGCTGTACCGACATTCCTACTTTCTCTGCAAGTATACCAAGTTGGAGTTACCGAAAGGATCATTAGTCGAGATATAAAATCAAACACCCTACTGCATTTAAACGCACATATGGCTGTCATTGCCATATTTTTTCATCAACACTTATGCCATTGGATATGGTCTCAACCTTGATTTCTCACTAAATTTGGGAAATACTAAAGCAACCAATAAAAACATGCACTGTAATCTGAGTTTAATGATCCGTGTGGTGTACGATTTGTGGATAGAAAGCTACGGAAGTCCAGTTTCCAGAACATCTGACCGTTCATCCATAGTCTTCCTAACGAGGGAGTTATCGTTGTTTTAGTAAACAAAGGTCAAGTTGCGCGGAATTTTATTTCTAGCGATTGTGCTAACTTTTATCCCAACCAACTTAGTTTCCATCTTGAATTTGCAAGTGGTCTTATGACACATGTTTTTCTACCTCTTTTTGGCCGAATTTGCCACAGATGGTGCAATTTTTGGTGTGCATTGTACGCTAAAATATCATCTTTCAAATATTGAAAAACAGTTTCCTTGGGCAAGCCCAAAATACACACCCTTATAAGAAGGTCGAGCGTATGCATGGTAGTTTTACATCATGCTTGTGTCGTAATTTTGCCCCTTAGGCATCTAATCTTGTCATGTTATGCACTCAATATGACAGATCATCTTGATCGTATCAGGTATAAATCTCTATGTTGTTAGAATGTTCGCTATGCTCAAGTTTGTAAAATTTTGCAAGCGAAATTGAGTGCGTATTAAGCTATTTCCAAGGAACATAATATTTTTGGATTTCGTGTTATAAATACATTATGACTATGATGACTAGGTCATCACAATCAATGAGTAGTACAATGCTCAAGTTGTTGAACCGAATGGCATTTTCTAGTCACATATGTTCCGTAATAATTAAACCATGTTATGACTCGATGATATATATGCCAAAGTGTATCACTCATAGCATCTCATTGTGATTTGTGAGAATAAAATCTTATGCATCACTTGTATTGGATATGTGAGAAGGAAAAATATTCACGAGTCAATATGGTCCGGCTTGCATCGGTTTTTGTAACCAGAAGATATATTGGGACACTGACACATTTAGGCTTTAATAGTCCGGAGTTTGGACACTGATGATCCATATACAACGGTATTGCCATGGGCATCATTTTTTCATTGAACAAAGAAGCTAGCTGGATCAAAGACACCAAAGTACGTTGGTGGAGTCATGAGGAGGGCTCATGACCGAGGATGATATTTATGTCATCCGCGTTGTTGGAGCAAAATCGGTATTAGCTCCGTTGTGCGGAAGCGTAAACATAAAGGTGCGGAATTTAAACGACACACGGATTTATAGTGGTTCGGCTATAATCGAGCCTACGTCCTCTCTCGGTATCTTTTTCTATAGGTTGAAGAAAAACCTCTGCACCTCTCTTCTATCGGTCGACGGATAACCGTTACAATCACGTCTTCTATTTGTCCGTGATAAACCACTCGTACTTGTCTTTGTGTCGGTCCATGTTAAACCAGTTTTCTTTTCTATTAGACAAGGAATCAACCACTCTAGCTTTCTATCGGTACTAGATAAACCTCAGTTAGATATCGATTGTGATTCTAACAATGCTGGATCCTTGATCCTAATAACACCGAATTCAATTGTATCTTTTCTTTTACCTCTCGTGTATGTGTTGGATGTATAAACACTCAAACTATCAATATAAGCAAAATTACAACAACAATAGTAAGTATATCAATATCTTATGAATGTATCGTTTGCTTGAAGTTGTTGTCCGATGAATACCATTAGACGTGGTATTTATAGGCATTTCTCTTCCAACTAGTCATTAGCTCCATGTGCCTTCATTACGTACGCTATCACTCCAATATTACGTACGGTAGCGATATTACGTACGTTAACCTCTACTGGTTACGTACGTTAGCTTCTTCATAAAGCGATTCGGTGGCCGTCTTACGTATTACGTACGTTAGCCATTGTCCATTACGTACGTTAACATTTGTCAACATATTCGTTGCTCGCTGACCTATGCCATGACGTCATCTCCAACGTTCATCTTGTTTGAATACTGAAGCATTCCATTACGTACGTTAAGCCTTCTTCCTTACGTACGTTAAACATGAATTGTTACGTACGCTATGACCTCTTTGTTACGTACGTTAAGCATGCTATTTCCAGCTTTTTGCGTCTTCGACTTCTTCGATGCTTTGCTTTGCCTCCTTGTTGTTTTGTTTTGTTTATCAACTTAATCATCAAAACTCTATTAATAAATGTATGGAATAAAATATTCCAACAATCTCCCCCTTTTTGATGATTACAAAACAACACTTCGTCAATGAGATTTACCTGCAAAATACAAATATATGTATACATGTACAGACCAAAGTTTTTGACTTTGTCCGTTTCGTTAATTTCTTCTCCCATTTCTTTTTCGACTCCTTCTTTCCTTTTCTTTTTCTTTTCGAATTTTTTTCATCATCTTTTCGAAGTCTCCTCATTTTTCTTATCAACTTCCTTTTCGACTTTGCTTCGATTTCTCCCCCTTTCAGGATTAATTCCATTCTTTTCCTTTTCTCTTTTCTCCCCCTTTTTGTCTTCATCAAAAAGTGTAATAATGATAATAACATGATAATAAATGCATAAAAAGGGTAAAAACTCCCCCTGAAAAATACATCTCCCCATTAAAATATAAAAACTCCCCCTGAGTTAAATATCAATTTGATAAAAATCAATTCTTGGGGATCCAACCGAGAGTTGGTTTTTCATTCAAAACATAGACGATATTTGAAATAATTATTCCTTTAGGAACCCAAATCTTTTTGATTTTAATCGTCCGTCTTAGGCTTTTGCAATTTGAAATGTGGTGCCCAATTTTCAAACATTTGTCACATCGGGGTATATTGAAATTTAAGGATTCAGTTTTAGAATGATGTTTGAATCCCAACCCCTGTTTATTCAAAGTATATTTTTGCACCGAGAGCATTTGTTCAAATTTCTCGTTTCCACATGAGAATTTATTTGTTAAATTTTTCAGCTCGGTTTGAATTTTCAAAAGATCATTCTTTAAAATATTTTTGTTTTCAATGCATTTTGAATGATCGGTCTCGACAAATTTTCTCTTTTCAAGAATTTTGGAATTTTCGATTTCCAATGATTTATTTTTAGATTTAAGGGATTTGATCTCGGATAAAGCATTTTGAAAATCGGTATGCAGTAATTAAAATGCTTCAAATAATTGATCGTGAGACGATGTACTAACCTGGCTTTCGACGTCGCTATCATCGAATGAACTTCGGGCCATGAGAGCGAGATTATTTTGATTGATAAAATCATCATTTTCGTCGTCATCGCTCTATGTTGCAACGAGAACCTCCTTCTTGGGTTTGACTCGGCAATTCTTTGCCAAATGGCCTGGTTTACCACATAATCGACAATTGTTGTCGAATTTCTTATATTCGCCTGATATGTCTGTAATACCCGGTTGTAATTCATTAATTATCATTCAATATTTTGTCACTCAGTAATTTTTCACTCAGTAATAATCATTCATCATTCACATTCATTCATTGTATTCGCCGTTCAGAGTAGATTGTGTCGTATATCAGTGATTATTCGTCGTTCTACCTGGTTGGAGGATCGGACCGTGAATATCATCTTTGTCGTCATTGTAGTTGGCTGTGTGTGGGGAGTAGCGCACGCTACATACTCTCCTTAGCGCGCGCTAATTGAGTACGGGTAGCGTACGCTATCTCTCAGCATTAGCGCACGCTATTGTGGTTCAGGCAGACAGTCCAGAAGGCACTGGACTGCAGTTGAGTTGTAGTAGCGCACGCTACAAATGGTAAGTAGCGCGCGTTAGTAATTTGGGGTAGCGCACGCTATGCAATCGGTGTAACGCGCGATGAGGTCGAACAGGCAGAGTCCAGTGGGTACTGGACTGAATTGGAATAATTCATAGCGCACGCTATGAGTATATATTAGCGTCCGCTAATGCTGTAGTAGCGCACGCTGAATTTTGGGTGTAGCGCACGCTATCGCGAGCAGGGCCAGAGGACAGTAGGTTCTGGACTCCGGTATTCTGGACTTCAACCATCAGGTAGCGCGCGCTAACACAAGGTTAACGCACGCTAAGAAGAGGCATTAGCGTACGCTACCAAGGTATGTAGCGCATGTTAACTAGGGGTGAGCAGAAAAACCGACAGAAACCGATAATATCGAAAATACCGAAAAAACCGAAACCGAAAAACCGAACCAATAAGATATTGGTATGGTACGGTTCTTAAAATTTTGAAAACCGAATTATGCGGTTCGGTTTCGGTTTCAGATATGGATCCCGGCTTTAAAAACCGAACCGAACCGATAAAACAGATGACTATTCTGCAGACTTTGTTTTTTCTTTGTGCAGGTTGTTATGAATTGATGGACTTGTGCTGAGGAGGAAATTCAAGACTTTTGTTTGATCTGATATTGGACTTTTTGAATCCTTAGTTATTATCATGTTATTGAAGTATATTTTATTTTTATTCAAGCTTTGAGGTGGATTAATTATGTCTAAATCCTTCTATTTGAACTTACAATTGTCTGATTTAGCCCAAGTAGTTCAATTTGGGTCTGGCGCAAGCCCAACTTAAGTGGCCCATTTAATCAGCTCATTGACACCGAACCGCTACCGAACCGACACCGAACCGCTACCGAACCGACACCGAAACCGATCACACCGAGCCGATTTAAAACCGAATCATTTCGGTACTCAAATGCTAGATACCGACAAGATGCGGTTCGATATCGGTTTTAGCTAGAAACCGTACCAAACCGAACCGAGCTCACCCCTAATGCTAACGATGCAGTCAGTAGGTACTGGACTACCCGGTACACCCGTTAGCACACGCTAAGCACAGGAACTAGCGCATGCTAAACTGGAATTACTATAAATAGGACAGTCCGGCCCAGATTCATCATTTTCACTTATCACTTCTGTTGCTACCCAAAATATTATCCGGAGATAGATATTGCTGGAATGGATGGGATAGCAAACAAATGCAAGAGCACTTCCGTGAGAAAGATAAATAACACAAGATTTGCCGGGGTTGTTAGTCCCGGGCTTGAATGCTCTCGCGAGATGTTATTAATACCAATATTCGGGGATACAAGTACTAATGTAAGAATACAAATACAATGAGTGTAAAGATTCTTGTTATCTTAGCTAGTGAGCGTGTAGATTGCCGGAAGAACCAGATTTGATGCTCTGTGAGTTCTTGTAACAAAGGAGATGAACAGTCGCGGCGGTGAGAGATCGGCCGTCTCTCACGGCGAGTATTTAGCTGGATGCTTGTGCTCCTGGGCTTATGAATCCCTTGGAATCTGTCTAGTGGAGACTTGCTGCACATCGATCGTCTTACGGACGAGAGATTTAGGGAGAGAAGTCCTAAGATGGATTAGGTGAGATAGCCGGGAGCTTGATGATATGTATGTTCTTGATATTTAGTGAATGTATCGGAATGTGAGAGAATGAGTTACGAGCGTAAGTCGAATGAATTTTTAACCGTTAATGGGATGGATTTCCAACCTTTTTCCAGTAGGAGGAGGTTCTCTATTTATAGGGCTTGAATACGCCGGCGATCGCCTTTTACGCAATATAATAATCGGGCGATCGTCTTTTAGCACATGGGCTGTCCCTCAAAGCTGCAAGAGTTGTTGGCGATCATTGCTCGGTCGATGGGGAGCTTACACGCGTCTGAGTTAGTCACATGCGGCCCTACGGCAACTTTGGCGCACATGCGGTAGGTGGGGTAGGTGTGAGCTTTGGTCAAAGATCTTGTGCATTAGCAAAGATCTTGTCGGCGCCTTTTATGGATCTGCACGTGGGTGCTTTTACGAGATCCGGTCCTCGATGACTTTGTGGGCGATCATCTCTGCTCGGGCGTAGGTCGATTGCCCTTAGCGGTCACTAGAGTAGATCGCCCGGTGCGAAGGCGATCGCCTTGGGAGTCGATCGCTAGGTACGATGGTGGTTTGATATCTTCGACTTGGCGAGCTAGCCATAGTTTGGTGGAGTTGACTTGGTCGCTCGGCCTTATAGTCGATCGCTGTCGGGATGAATAAATCGTGACACAACAATTGCCCCGGCTCGCTCATACGTTGGAAGCGTGGGGTGAGGTGGCTCTCTTAGCGATCGCCGAACTTTTGTGAGCGACTTTGTGTTTAAGCTGATCGCGATCGTCTTTGGTGATATACTGCAGGTTCGGGCGACACTGGCCGCCCATTGAGCTGCGGGAAAAAACAACGGGCGTTGAAAAGTCTCCGTGCACGTGTCGGGCTTCTATTGGAGGACACCAACGGTCATTAATGACTCCTCGGCTGACGCGTCCTCGAAAAGACGCGTACGCGGGTCTCGAGGGGGTCAACTATTGCGTCGTTTGAGATCCGACCCCTGAGGTTTTCTCTTATTGCAATCGGGTCCCTGCCTCCTCCTATAAAAGGGTGCGCGGTGCTGCAGTGTTACTCACGCGTGCTTATTGGAGAAAGAAGGACCTGCTGCCGAATTTTCTGAAGATCTTAGAGCCGATCGTCGTTCGATTTCACTTTAGGGTAAGAAAAATCCTTTTCTTCTTCTCTAACTCTGAAAATGGCCGGAGCCTCATCATCGTTTGGAGCGGGTACCAGTTCTGCCGCCGGGACATCGGCTGCCCGGGGAGAAAATCCTTCCGTCTTCCACTGAGGCGGTGAAGCCATTCGGCCGGAATCGACCATTGAAGTTGAGGCTTTGTTTAATGAGGCCGAAATTGCTAAGGAGTCGGTTCTTTGAAGAGACGATCGCAGATCGAGAGATCTGGCGATCGGGGCTTCTTGGAGCAACATAGCACTTTTGGTCGGGCTATAGGGCCTTTCTTTGAAATAATGGAGAGGTTGGCCGGTCCTACTCCGAGATTCGACTTCCGGGGGTACTCGGTCGCTTATCCCTATGTGCTTCCCAAGCGGTCGCAGTATCGTGCCGCGCAGCGATCGTTGTGGTCGCTCGGCCAAATACGGAGCTCGACGACCAGGAGAGATCTGGCCGTCTGGAGGACAAGATTCCATGTTCCTTCAGATGTGGACATGTTCGCGCCCGCGGAGAATGAACGAGCCGACCAGCCTCCGATGGGTATGGTCGCAGTGAGTGAGGCCGTTATGGAGGCCGGGCTACGCTTCCCTCTGTCCTTTGCGGTCTCCCATCTGTTGGCCGCTTGGAATGTGGCGCCACTTCAGCTGACGCCGAACGCCTGGCTCCAAATTATTTGCACCCTCACCCTTTTCGGCGGTCATCGCCTGTACCGCCTCCCATCGCCGTTGGAGATGAATCATTTGTTTAAACTGACGGCTCACAGAGGGTTGGTCGGCGGTTACCATATTCAAGGCCGATCTGGTCGGGTGATTCATGGAGTTCCGAATAAGATACGTGGCGATCAGACGAAGTTGTTTTGGGTCGCCAGCAAGTGGAGGGCTTCGGCGAGCGACAATCCCACGGGCGAGCTGGAGATCCCCACCGAATTTCGGGAGAGGAATCCCGGTAAGGGTTTAGACTCTCCCTTCGTTTGGATGCGATTTGGACTGATCTAATTTGATTTCTGTTTTGCAGGCTTCCATATCCCGCGATCGGAGGCGCCTTTCGACTTTCGTTGTTTGGGAGCGAATTAGGAGCTTGTCGGACGACGACCTAGACGCCACTCGGATCAACAAGGAGAGTCGGCTGGTTGTCGGCTCGACTATTCCGTTTCGAGACATCTCGCGGTGCAGTATGAGCTTGCGATCTTCACTTTATAGGCGATCGCCTTACTTGAGGAAAGTGTCGGACCGTTAGTCGATCGTCTTTAGCTGCAGAGGTTCGTTTCCCTCGCTTTTTGGAGCCTCCGGCGGAGATCGCTATGTCGAACCCAGGAGTCTCAGGCCGTCTTCGCCATAAGAGGTCGACTCAGTTCCACCGTCGCATTGCCTATAGTTCGGAGGAGCCTCGCGTGAGCCGGAGCCTCGCGTGGAGCAGGTCGTGGTTGAGGAGGAAATTCGGGAGGAGGGGCTTCGGGCGAATCACAAGAGGCCGAGGCCGGAAGAAACCGTTTCTGCCCGGGCGATGAAGTGCCGATCGCCGCTCCTCCGATCACCATCGTTGCTCCGGAGGGCGAGTCGCCCTCTGCGGCTTTTCTGCGGGAGACGGCGATCGCGGATGCTGAGACCCCTCGAGGGAAACCGTTTTTCGGTCGGGATCCCGAGAGGGCTGAGAGGTAGATAGTATTTCTGTGTCGAAAATTGCATCTGCATAGGAGTTGTATTAACCTAGTTGTTTTGATGCAGGATCCGTCGCGCAAATCCGTCTTGTCCACCAATGGTCGTGGATTTCCTGGCGAGTCGATCTCCTCGCCATTCCTGCGACATTCCTCCCTATGTCAGCAAGGCTGCTGCTGCTCTTCCGAAGGCATGGACGACTGATCTGGATGCGATCGCTCGTCAGCGATCAGCGAGTTCGATGCACGCTGTTGTCGCCCTTTCTCTTCAAACGGCGACCATGGCCGTCCAGGCTGCTCAGGAGTTTGAGGGGCGGCCCTCCACCATTCGCCTGCAGGAGGATCTCGAGGCGGCTCGGAAAGAGAATGCCGAGTTTGCTGACAAGATCGCGGCGATGGAGAAGGACTCCTTGGAGGCGGCCAAGCGGGCGAGCCATGAGCTTGAGCTGGAGAAGAAAGAGACTGAGAGATATCGAATGGCGGTCGACCGATTCGGGACGGATGCGAGTGCCGTCCAGGCGCGGAATGTTCTTGAAGGGAGGCCGATCGCGAGAAGGTGACGATCGCTCGGTGACAGGCCCAGTGGCGGAGGCGAAAGAGAAGGTTCTGCGAGGAGGCCGAGCTCTGAGGATCGCAACGAGGCGATGGCCGCGAGAGGAGAGGTTGAGGCGACCAAGGCCGATCCCTTCCAAAACTTGGAGTATGTCGGCGAGTTCGCCTATTATTTGGCGTTCGCCGACTCGATCCGAGCGGCTAAGAAGGGAGGCTTGGAGGTCGGTCCTCTAGGAGAAGTTCAAATCATATGCATTGGAGCATCCTCTCCATTCGGCTTTCTCCTTGCCAATCTTGGACACAGCGGACATCGGCGTGGATTTGGTGGTATCCGTCTCAGACAGTCTTGCTCATCCCGATGCTCGGAAGATGAGGGGACCGCGCCGAATGCTGATGGCGAAGGCCAGGCAGGGGCCTGAGGCGCTTCCTTTTTTACGCTTTTAGCTTACTTTCTTTGTAGTTTGTAGCTTTCTTTTGTAGCACTTAGGCCTTCGGGCGATCATGTACTCCGATTTTTCAAGTAATGAAATGAGCATTTGTCTTTCTGACTTATCACTTGAATGAATGGTTATTTTTAAGTCTTTGTTTGACTTTGTACAAATGTGTGAGGAGAGATCGTTGCGAGGGTAGTTCCAAATGAATTGATAAACTCATAAAGATAACTTTTTACAACAAATTCGATCGCTGCACTACATCTGAAAAAATGACGATCTCCGTATGTGGTTGAATAGCGACGATCGTCGTGTAGGTAGTCCGCACTCTTATTGCCCCTTGTTTTTATTCACTTAGTGGAAGGAAGGGGATGAAAATAATTCCTTGAGTGAGCGGTCTTCAACTTTGTCGAGTCCTCGGGGACGGTCGTCCTTCTTGAGGAACCGTGCACGATCGCGGAGTTCGATGGACCGACTCCTTGATCATGTCTTGATGCGCGAAGATATTGAGTGTCTCGTGACTCACTTTATTATGAGGGTCCTCTGTTAGGCTGCGCCTCGCCTCGTATTTAAACGAAGGGCGTGCGGTCTCGGTCTAGAGGAGTCCTTGCGCGGCGGCGTCGGATGATTCAACTCTACGCCCGCGGCTTGTTTAGCTCTGCTTCCACCTCGGCCCACCATGAAGATGGCGAACCTCGACGGTGTACGTTGAGACGGGGGTTGTGGCGCGTCGCATTGTCCGGGTTCACCATGTTAGATGATGAACCTTTGAGGGCGAGCGATCGTGTCCACTAATTAACTTTGGAGGGCCCTCAGACTACGCCGGCCTCGTATTTAAACGAAGGGCGGGCGATCTTGGCCCAAAGGGACCTTGCATGGCCTAAGCAGTCGGTTCCATCGACCACGGGACCATGGTGCACTCTTCCACCTTGGATCGTCATGCGAGATGCCGACCTTCGACGGTGTACGTTGTGCGGGAGGCGATCTCGTGCCTTAGTCCATCATGTTAGATGGTGAGCTGTAGATGGCGATCGAGTCCTCGGTTTCTTGAATAAGGAAGGAGATCGGGAGACTTCCGAGGTCTCCTTTTCTTGATTGAAGCATGTAGAGACGGTCGCGAGGTTGATCTAGGGTCGGCTCGTATGAGCTTTCCCGGCTGTTTGTGTTCGACTCGGACGATCGTCCATAGAGGTAGGTAGGGACTTCGGCTAAACCAATAAGTCATCGACTTGCCCTCCTCGAACAATCTCGGAGTGTTTGAGGAGGTCGCGGCATTTGTTGGTGCTTGTGGCCGGACTCTTATGGTAGGCACAATATTGATTGTTGTCCAGGATGACCGTGGTCCCTTATCGCCTTTGGCTTTTGAGCTCTTCGTGCCCCTTGATGGCATAGAAAATATGTGCCGGAGTTACATTGAGCGTATGGAGGAGATGGGCTTCCATGTCCTCGAAAGCCTTGAGATCTCCGGTGTCTTGGCGATCGCCTTCTTTGCTTTGGCGATCGCTATCTTGGACAAGAGGTGGCGTTTCCTCGTCTAAGCGGAGGGTGAGTAGCCTTTGCTGGCCGGGAAGTTGGCGGCTTTAGCGCGGAAGATCGCGTAAGTTGGGGAATATCCTTGGAGAGATGTCTAAACATGGGAGAGTGACGCGGAATCCCCATGGCCGAATAGAGAGCGAGCTCGTCATCGACGGGTTCGCGGTGAGGACGATTTCGTCCACTCGGTCAATGTAATTTGCGTCGATTCGTCTTTCCCGTGCTTGATTTTATCATGCGGTGGGGGCCTTCAGTGCAGCGACCTTCTTTGGCGAAGTATGACGTGAAGTCGTTCGCGATTTCTTAAAAGATGTGATAGATCGCGGTGGTAGTGAGACGTACCATCTATGGGCGGCTCGCCCAATGTTAACGGGAAGATCCGGCACTTGGTTGCATCAGATGCCCCACACCCAGTCATGTAGATTAGGAATTTACTCAGGTGGGTTTCGGGGTCCAATCTCCCCTCATACAGAGGTGTTTTGGGAGGAGCGATCGTTGGCTGTATGGGGGCAAGCTCGATGTGGACCGCGAGTGGCTCGGTCGGCCCGGCGATCTTTTTGATGGTGCTTGCCCCAGTGTCCAAGAGTGCTCTCATCTCGTCGAGCTGGCGTTGTATGGCGGCCATCGCCGTGGCCTGATTGCTAGCGGCTCGGCGCTCGGAGCGGGAGCCGAGGCGATCGAGTACTGATCCCCTGGCGATCGGGGCGGGAGTCAGATGGCTGACCTGCGTTCGGCTGTGAGGCGGGTAGGCCGAAGTCCTGGTGACGGATTCGGATTCCGTCTTTTCAAGGTTGGAGACTGAATGCCCCGGTCGCCCGGATGGGTCGCGTCCCAAACGATTGAATATAGATCCGTCCGGTCGTGCGAGAGCCTTTCCTCGCGAATTGGGGCTTTCTGACGATCGCTCGTTCAGTAGCCCGCTGAATTTCCGTTTTCCCATGCGGCGGATGATCGAGGGAGTTATTGCAGGCGACGCACATGCTCTCCGTCGCTCCTCCAGGATGGCCATAGCCTCCTCGATCTGTTCTTTGGTTTGGAACTGATCGAGTGAGAGGTTGGGGCCATCTCTCGGATGCGGGATCGAGAGTCTCGCGTTGCTGCGGCTTCCCCCTGTCGTTGGCTGGGGTTCGGATTGAACCAGGAAACGGTGTCCGGCGGTTCGGAGAGCAGCTTTCTTCGATGGACCGGCGGATGTCATGATTCTGAAGGTTTTCTTTGAAGTGCAGTGAGTGTCACTTCAAGTATGTGCCCCGAGAACAGTGAGTGTTCTTCGGGACGGTAGGAATAAAAGTTTGAGGGTTAGATCCCCTTCCTCTAGCGCCAATTGTTGCTACCCAAAATATTATCCGGAGATAGATATTGCTGGAATGGATGGGATAGCAAACAAATGCAAGAGCACTTCCGTGAGAAAGATAAATAACACAAGATTTGCCGGGGTTGTTAGTCCCGGGCTTGAATGCTCTCGCGAGATGTTATTAATACCAATATTCGGGGATACAAGTACTAATGTAAGAATACAAATACAATGAGTGTAAAGATTCTTGTTATCTTAGCTAGTGAGCGTGTAGATTGCCGGAAGAACCAGATTTGATGCTCTGTGAGTTCTTGTAACAAAGGAGATGAACAGTCGCGGCGGTGAGAGATCGTCCGTCTCTCACGGCGAGTATTTAGCTGGATGCTTGTGCTCCTGGGCTTATGAATCCCTTGGAATCTGTCTAGTGGAGACTTGTCATACATCGATCGTCTTCTGGACGAGAGATTTAGGGAGAGAAGTCCTAAGATGGATTCCGGTGAGATAGCCGGGAGCTTGATGATATGTATGTTCTTCAGTATTTCTGTGAATGTATCGGAATGTGAGAGAATGAGTTCTGAGCGTAAGTCAGAATGAATTTTTAACCGTTAATGGGATGGATTTCCAACCTTTTTCCAGTAGGAGGAGGTTCTCTATTTATAGGGCTTGGATACGCCGGGCGATCGCCTTTTCTGCAATATAATAATCGGGCGATCGTCTTTTAGCACATGGGCTGTCCCTCAAAGCTGCAGGAGTTGTTGGCGATCAATTGCTCGGTCGATGGGGAGCTTACACGCGTCCTGAGTTAGTCACATGCGGCCCTACTGACAACTTTCGGCGCACATGCCGGTAGGTGGGGTAGGTGACAGGCTTTGGTCAAAGATCTTGTCTGTTAGCAAAAGATCTTGTCAGCGCCTTTTATGGATCTGCACGTGGGTGCTTTTCTGAGATCCAGTCCTCGATGACTTTGACGGGCGATCATCTCTGCTCGGGGCGTAGGTCGATTGCCCTTAGCCGGTCACTAGAGTAGATCGCCAGCTGCCAAAGGGCGATCGCCTTGGGAGTCGATCGCTAGGTACCTGATGGTGGTTTGATATCTTCGACTTGGCGAGCTAGCCATAGTTTGACTGGAGTTGACTTGGTCGCTCGGCCTTATAGTCGATCGCCTGTCGGGATGAATAAATCGTGACACAACAACTTCGTTGTTGGGCGATTCCGGGCAATTTTGGACGATTCGGAGAGATCTTTTCGAGCTGCACTCACCTATCATCATCTTCAAGCTTCTAAGTTGGATTAATCATCATTTCATCCTCTCCAATACATCAAATCGAGGTAAACATTTCTTGGATATAGAATTTCGAATTTTGAATGTTTTCCTTCGGATCTCTTCGTGTAAGCTTGGTTTTAGGTTGGAATATGTTAGATATAGATTATCTACCTTGGATAAATGTATTCCTACGGATTTATTGGCGTATATTTCGGATTTCATGAATGTTGGGGTTTGATTCAAAAACACTTTAGAGTTGACCTTGATATTTTGGGGGTTTTCGATTAAATGTTCTCATTAACTCGAGTTGTGGATTCCTATGGGATTATCGATATCATTAAAGGTGTTTTGTCGGATTTTATTACTCACTTGGAGTTTGGTTTCGTTATTTTTGGGGTTGGTGTAACCAAAGGGAAGAACGTTTACAAAGTATTCGTTAGAATGCCCCAATGAGTATGATTATTGTTGTATCGACATTTGAGTTGGTTATTATCATGCTTGATACATATATTGAGCATTTTTTGGTAATCATGTTATTCAAGGTTGTTCAAGCGACCGGTATTTTCCCTTAGGACTATTATTCGAGAGAGGACGTTTCATCACCGGTATTGAGGTAAGTTGATTCTTACTCGGTTAAAAGGATATTCATTCCTTTCGTTGTTGTTCATTCATAGTCACAGTTCATTCGTTGATATGTTATTCATGTCGAGACTTGTAATTGCCAATTAATCATTCAATTCACGAGGAACGACGGTTCCAATCATTTCAATGAGCTACCATTCATTTCATTATTATCTCATCTCGATGAGTCATTCTTGACCCTTGTCGGATTGTTGTTCATTATGTTCATTGGTCACTTTTTCTCTTGTTACCTTCTGGATTCATATTGCGTGGCTGGGTAGGGATGTGTGGAATTTTTAGTCGGGCACATGATAGTCATGTGATCGGGTTCACCGACACAATGGACTGTGCACACGGTAATGTACCTCCGTTAGACTAATTAGGTACAAGGGCGGGTGTGTCCGGATACTCGTCTTGTGCACTTGCACATACCATTACGGGCGTACTATAATGCCCCTCTTCAGCTTAATTTCATAATTAAGATATATCATGATTGTGTTTATTCAACTCTTGAGGATTGTTGTTACGTATGGCGGCCGTTGGGGAATGTTGTTTTCAGGTCATGGCAAGACTAAAGCACGGGAAGAGAACGTTGACGGCGAGGAGTCCCAGTGATACTAGTAGGGGCCCCCAGTCCTTTTCAGTCATTCATGCTCCTTCATTTTTATTTCCGCTGCAGATTTTCGTTTGGATATTCATTTTCATTTAGTGTTGTATATTTTATCTCCATATAAAATATACATGTATTCCGTATTTTCCTGGGCATTTCTCTTCCAGCTAGCCGTTAGCTCTCGGTGCCTTCATTACGTATGCTATCACTCCAATATTACGTACGCTAGCGATATTACGTATGTTAACCTCTACTGGTTACGTACGTTAGCTTCTTCATAAAACAGTTCAGTAGCTTCTGTCTTCTGTGTTACGTACGTTAGCCATTGTCCATTACGTACGTTAACATTTGTCAACATATCCGTTGCTCGCTAACATATGCCATGACGCCATCTCCAACGTTGATCTTGTTTGAATACTAAAGCATTCCATTACGTACGTTAAGCCTTCTTCCTTACGTACGTTAAACTTGAATTGTTACGTACGCTATGACCTCTTTGTTACGTACGTTAAGCATGCTATTTCTAGCTTTTTGCGTCTTCGACTTCTCTGATGCTTTGCTTTGCCTCCTTATTGTTTTGTTTTGTTTATCAACTTAATCATCAAAACTCTATTAATAAATGTATGGAATAAAATATTCGAACACGCGTCTTGTTTTCATAAACATGTGTGACGCCGAAGACCCCTCAATGATCCTTCTTAGCCATGTTCATTGATTAAAGCCTATTCTTTGGCACGATTAGGATATGACACCCTCATATACTAAAGATAATAATGTAGCGACTCGTATAAGCATGGTGCTGAGTCCTCCCTTTTCACCGAGTCCTTATACATACATGATCATAAGTGTTAGCATGTGTGGCTTATGATGCTATGATGGTGTTCATAAATGGTCGTACTTAAGTGATAATATTAACATGTTATGTGGTTCCTTTGACAATGATTGATAAGTTGATGAAATCTGAGTTTATGGTTGTCCAACTTGCGGACCAGTTATTGTAAAAGTCGGTTCACCCACTTTTAAACCAAGTCTTAAAGTGAAATTTTAACGAGTACTTCCTAACATCCAAGACTACCTTCTCACAAATTTTGGTGCCATTTGAAGACTTGGAAGGAGGTGAACCACTTAAATGATGTTTTCACATACCACCATCCATTCCAATGACCAGTTCGATGTCTTTTTGACCGGTTTCTGACCACAAAGTTAATGGTTTTTGATCCTAACACCCGTTTATACATGATCATGAAATTTTGTGGTGTTTGGGGCTGGTGAAGGGAGTGAAATCTTCAAGAAAGCACTAGAGGTTCGATAAAACCAACAGCCTATCATCGGTTCAATCATTTCTTTATGTTCGATCCCGGTGGTTCATGGTGGTGGTTTTGTTGAATTCTCAAGACCTGTAGGTACGGTTATGTAGTATAGGTCAACATGTCATACTCACCTATACCTATCATCATTCAAATGCTTAGTTACGAGTGTAACAATATACATTTTGTTAACTAGATAGTGTTAACAATGAAAAACCTTTATCGTCCACATGTTCATGTGCCAAAGTGGGTCACCACAACGCATTATGATGGGTTATAAATGATGAATATGACATGCGCTTTCACTCATAGTCCGCTTAAAATATACCTTGAAAGACGATCTCGTAAGTCACTTTGATGAGCCAGTCTTCCCGTCATTAGGGGGATAAGCAAACGATCATTTTCGAGTAGAACGACTTCGAATTGTCGTAGTTTATCCCTACTGTGTCTCACCAAGTTCCCTAAAGTGACGAGATTAAATACATGGTGCAAACATGTCTGCAAAGATTGTGTCCGGTCATGGAAGTTCGTCACCTATAAATGGTGATATGGTAACACCAAAAATTGTGATAGACAGTGTTACTAGGCCGTGGATCTCATCGAGTATTAGGATGCCACTTGGTTCGATAAATACTCTCGCTAAGAATGTATGCGAGTTTGATACATGAAACTTGATCATATGATCAAATGAACTCATCTGTATCATGTGATTCTGGATTATAGTCATCATTGGGGGACGCCTCAATGAATGTCAATCCATAAAGAGTACTCTATGAATAAAGCCGGTACATACAGACGTGGAATATGAGTTTAATCGAACCATACTTCGTTCAAAATCTACAACGTTGTAGCGTTTGGCCTAAACTGGAAATATATGCGACCCCAATATGAACAAATTGATAGCCCTTTTGTTGAAGTGGTGCCAACACTCCAAAGATAAGATCTATCTGTATACTTTGTTAAAGCGAGTGAGAGAAGGAGTTAAACTCACATCATGGCGCGAGGTTTCTCATGAACGCATTGGAATCGACTACGATGACACAAGACTTAGTTGTGCTATCGTAATGGATGTTATAGCATCCACTATCTTTTCAGTTAGATAGTTTCCCAAAAACTGACGTGCAACTTGTGGTTAAATCTTATCTTAGTGGGGAACTAAGTTAAGTGATAAAAGGAACTCGTGGTGGATCAGACTCAAATCAAGTGGGTCCTGACCATAGAGCACGTTGACAAGTGATTTTCGGGAACGCATACTGAGTATATACTTGATTTGGAAGAGATATGAAGCTTTTGCGTGTAAAACTGTGGGTTTATAGTGATGTACTCTTGTGATACTAAGAGATTCCGCTAAATCCAAAGTTAAGAATGAAAGGATCTTGGGGACACTTGATGATGCGTATTCATCAATCGGGTTAAGTCAATCTAAGGGATGGTTTCCCTAGGAGACGATAAAGTAATGCCTATATGATTCCCAATGACTAGTCGAAGTCATAATAACACTTGGATCACTTAAGTGATGATGCAGTCTTAAAGAAAAGTACGATATTATGTACTCATGCTTGACTTGATGTACTTATTCGTAATAATCTAGTAAAACCACTGTGATGATGGCCTAAGATGCGCTCACGCAATGTATGTGAATGACAAAAAGCTTGAAGCTCGCTCTATCTCAGTAAAAGGACAGTTCAAAACCGATACCCGAATTTGCCCAGAATGTGTTGATCTATCTCCCATATGACCTGCATGACAGCTCACTTGTTGGGAAATGGTGAAATTAGTACCATTGGAAAGGTTTGTGTCTATTTTCCAAAGCAACCAACTATTTGATCACATCCATCATGTTGAGTGACATATGACTATTTTTGCAAAGTAGGTCAGGATATGTCCGGTAATTTGCTGAGTCAACTTCAATAGAGCTTTGTGATCTGCTCAGGTCGATCTAGGTCACGTACTGTATGTGAATGAAAAGTTATAGGTGTCTAGTTTTCATAAGTTCTTACAGTTTCGTTGATACTTATTGAATCGAAGAAGTTATGACTGCTTTGTTTTTTCACATTGGGTTTTCACTTGGTAAGGTTTTTAACGAGGCGGCCTATGAGAACATTCATACAAATGATGCGTTGTACTTCTGTTCAACTTAGACAGGAGGTATTTTTCCCACTGGGGTTTTCCTTGGTATAGTTGTGGAGGGCAACTTGGCATCTGACTCCTATGATTTGAGGTACTCATCAGGGGGGAGTCGTTATGTATACATCAGGGGGAGTATACATGACATGTTATGTTGGTGCGTTGCAATCTTTTCCTCATCAAACCTTTATTTTTCCCATGGGGTTTTGTTTTGGCTTGGAATAGGTTTTTACGAAGGCAACATCTTCTGCACCATTATTGTATTAGTGCTCGACACAGGAGGAGTGTTCCGGGAGTTATTATTCCCGTGATGTGTCTTACCTAATACTGATTGTAGGAAGATACATAGGTGGAAGGTTCTAGATCCTTCTAGAGGCAGTAGGATCCTATTAGATGTCTTACCTTATTTGGGAATCCTATGTATGGAAGAATTCTCATTGTAATGTCTATATAAATACCCCTCTATCAGTGTTATGAATACAATTAATTGACTCGTATAACTTTCTTACTTTCTCCTAAAACAAAAACTTATATATAGCGTGGATACTTTTTCCCAACCTCCTCGTTTTCAAAATCTCTCCTTTAATTCCTTTTTCTTCTCCCTTTCTTTATTGAGCAAATCACTTTCTTAAACCCTACTCTTTTCTTTTCAAGTCTGCAAAATTCACAGCCCGTACAAAAAAATTAAACCTACCATGAAAAGTAGATCTCTCTCTCTCTCTCTCTCTCTCTCTCTCTCTCTATATATATATATATATATATATATATATATATATATATATATATAAATTCGTCAAAGATCTCCCTATCAGATCTACCTTTAAACTCCCCTCCAATTTTGCTTCCATCATCATTGCATGTAGCACACACTTTTCTCTCTCTCTCTCTCTCTCTACGTGTGGATGTGTGTATATATATACATTTATTTATATATATATATATATATATATATATATATATATATATAGGGGTGAGTCCAGGTGAAAATACAGTTTAAGTTAAGAAATAAAAATAAATTTTATCCATAGATCTTAATAAATGTATGACCTAAAATTATTCTCACAAAATTTTGACGATATAACGTATTTTAATACATTCTGATTCGATATACGAAATCGTATATTTAATGCATAATTGTCTGAAAACTTATGCATATTCACAATTCGCATGCTAAGAAACACTCTCATTTGATCCTAAATCTCTCTCTTTATATATATATATATATACACCTGTCTCTTTCTGCATTCAATGACTAAAAGTACACTGCTGGTGCAACAGTGTGAGAACCCATTTCTTTTTCCCATCAACTTGCCTTAACCCTTTAGTTACTTGATTCAGGTAAAAAAAAGTATGTTGTTTCCTTACGCCATTTTCACTCACCTTTCTCATCACCATTCTCAACATAGCTAAAGAACAAAGAGACTTTTTTTTTCCTTCTTTCAAAACCCCATGAAAGTTGTGCTTGAAGAAATTTATTTCCTGCCATGTACAGGAGTTTGAAGAGAGAGAGAGATAGAGAGAGAGAGAGGGAGAGAATCCAGATATTTTTGTTTGTGATGATCATTATTGTACAAGGATGGGCAGATGAAATGAGAACTGATCAGAAGTGTGTGTGTGTGTGTTCTGTGTGTGAGAGAGAGAACAATGAAAACAAAAAAAAATGAAATAATGGACCCTCAAAAGGCTGCAAGAATGAAATGAGTGGAAACTGCACAGCAATTCATAAATCGTACTGCCCCTTTTCTTTTTCCCCCACACCATTTTGTATCAATTTGTACCGGGTCGGAGCATGTGAGCGCGAGACTGAAAAAGTCACGAACTTAATTCCTCATGCCAGCACTTTTTCGATTGAGCACGTCACACAGGATTTAAACTGGTTGACGTAGTTTGCAATGATTTATCCACGCATTCAGGGGGGAGGGAGTGGGTTCGGGTAGCAAGATCTGGTAGGGATACCCGAGCGGGTACACCGCTCCCTCCACATCGGGTAGCAAAATCGGGCTTCCATTTCGGTTTGTGAAGCCGAGCGGCAAGCTGGTTTTGCAGATTTTTTTTTTTTAATTTTGTATCAAATATGTCTATCTATCTCTCTTTTCCTTCACTGACTAGCCTGCCGTTTGTGTATTTTAATTTCTATTTTAATTTAATTATTTTAATTGTCTGCTGTTTTTTTTTTCTAATTTTGTTCTCTCTGTGTTTTTAGATATAAAAAGGAATGTGCCGGTTGGTGCCGTAGGGATTTTAATCTAGTTATTTTTAAGTATTATGTTATGTTTTTTTTTAAGTATTATGTAATGTTTTTTTTAATGAAATGTTATGTTTTTATTTTAAATATTGTATGTGATTTTATGTATGAAAAAAAAAATCGGGTATTAGGTTTTATTTCTTCCTTTTTTTTCCTTTTTTAATATATAAGTAATTTATATATTAAACTATAGTATATACATGTTTACATTTTAAACCTTATAGTATATATATATATTTATATTTTACTTTTTCTAATTTGTTTTTATTTTTAATAATATGTATTTTTATTTTTAATAAACTGGTATGTTTTTATTTTAATATTGTATGTGATTTTATGTATTAAAAATATAAATAAAAAAAATCGGGTACTAGGGTACCACTCCCTCCACTTAGGGTAGTGTTAGGGTAGAATTGAGTAGTTTTGAGTTGGAGGATTTTTATTGGATAGAGGTGATGTGGCACCTAGGGTATTAGGTGACCACTCCCTCCCCCCTCATAGAATAGCGGTTGCGAATGGAAAAAAATAATAACAACTTTTTATACTCCCTCCGTCCCTTAAGTATAGTCACTTTTTTGTTGGGAAAAATCAGATCCCACATTCATCCACTAGAGATGAGCAGAAATAATCGAGAAATAACATGAAAAATAATAATAATCCACAACACAAGAATTTACGTGGAAACTCCAAAACCGGAGAAAAACCACGGCACCCAGAGAAAAAATTCCACTATGTGAAACATTATTACAATCACACAGACATTCTCTCTCCCGACCCCTGTACCCCACACTCTTACAAACCTTTGACTAACTCACACCTCTCTCCCAACTCTCCATACTAGAGAATACAAGAAAGGAATTTAACTAGAGTCAAACCACAAAGGTTAAAGTGTATTTGACTGGTGCATTTGAAACCACATCACATGAATTCCTTAAATAACCTTAAGGTTCCCACCCATTTTGTTCCACAAGCAATGTGGGACAAAACCCACTTCTTATATTTTGACACAAAACCAACATTTTTACCATTTTCGTCTGTCTCCAAAGAGTATACACACTCTATTTTTAGTAAAATCACTTTACTATTTCTTTACATAAAGTCATGTTCTTTCTCCACTCAACACATTCTTTATTAAAACCCGTGCTACTCACGCAGACTGCTGGAGTATTTTTTTTTTATTTCTTTTTGTGTGGCTGTTACTATTTCTCACTTTCTATTAAATGGGTTCATTTATTCACTTCACCCCCTAATCCCTATAAACCCTATATGATATTTCTGCAGCAAAAAAAAAAAAAAAAAAAAGGAGCCCCATTTATTATCATAATGCTTGTTGTCCTTTATAAAACCTATGACCCTTTATGTTCTTTTTTCTTTTGGGAAAATTGAATTACCTTATGGCTAATGAGAGAGTCTTGTGTATAAAGAAAGAGCCTTTTTTAAGAAAGAGAGAGTAGCTTAATTATTCTGCATCACAGAGAGATTCATGATTCTTGATTCTTGATTCTTGATGGGTTGTTTTTTTCTGCCTGAGCCTCTGATGGGGAATGCCCTTTTTCTTTGCTTGTTCATGCAAGTAAGAACAGATCACTTTATGGTAGTATTTTTTTTTTTTTTTTTTTTGGGCTTTTATTCATTCTAGTGGGGCTAGCTTATGAAGAAAAAAGTGATTTTCTTTAAGTGCATGAGGAGCTTTTGTTCATTGTTTTAGCTTTTTTTTTTTTTTTCTCTTACAGCCTTATTCTTTATGAGAAAAAAGTGAAAAAAAAAAACAGCTATAATTCAAACACACTGTTTGTGGGAAGAAAGGGTAACCAATGATTTCCTACATTTGGTGTCTGGTCATATAGAATCAAAGGTTATACTTTTATGCTTTTGTTTTTGACAATCATCATTCTGTATTCAAAAAGATTTTTTTTTTTAAATAATCTGTTCAATATGTTTGAGATCTTACATTTCATGATAATACCACAGTGAAATCTGTTCTTACAACTCTCTCTCTCTCTCTCTCTCTCTCTCTCTCTCTCTCTCTCTCTCTCTCTCTCTCTCTCTCTCTCTCTCTCTCTCTCTCTTCAAAGATAACAACAAGAGGTTTGTACTCTTTCTGTATCTTATCTTCTTTCCTGTGTCTATCTTTGAGTCTTATGTTATGTTCATCCCTCTTCAACTGGTTATGTTGAAGAAATAAATTCTAGTCCATTTTACCAAAACAAGTAAACTAAGTAAATAAATAAATAAATTAATTTGTATTTTTTACCACCATGATTCTTGAAGCTCACCAAGCTTACAACATTTTCTTTGTTGTTAATATATTGGGGTTTAATGAAACAAATAGCCAAAGATTTTCCATGCTTGTGGTGAGGGAAATTATTATAAAATGAGGAAAATATGAAAAAATCAGAAAAAAAATAAAAATAAATAAATTCTTCCAAAGTATTTTTCTCTCAGTTTTTTCTCATTGTGTATGATTTTTTTTTTTCAAAAATATTGAAAATTGCCTTTTATTTATATATTTACTTTTTTAAAAATATATATTTTTTTTTGTGAACTTGCCAGGAGGTAGAGCCATGAGAATGATTTAAAAGATCAACAAGATTTCTTCCACCCTCATAGTAAAAAAGAAGTGATTCTACCAATATGCAAGCAGATACAAATGTTTCACATTCTGTTACCACACTCTTGACTTCACTTAACTATCCCCCGGATTCATTCGACACGCAAACTAGAAACCATTCCGTCTCCGGATTCTCCGTCCCTTTAGCCCTTGGAGAATCCATGCACGGTTTCGATAACCGTGTCACCGTAGCCGATCCAGGCGATTTTTTTAGCATCCAACAAGGGATAAGGGATGTTAGAAACTTCCCTACCAACACATTATATACCAACCCTCAAGAAACCGATAGGTTCTTGGCGAATCAAAATTACCATCCGTTCGGACACCCCTTCGTGATGAGTAGCTCTCCGAACGTTGAGGAGATGCATCATGGTTACAACGAAGGCCTGCCGTACGAGACGAGCGCTAGATGGGACCAGAGCAAGTTCGTTACGAGAAACGGAGCTCAAAATCACGTCCAGACGAACGAATGGCCGACGGGATCATCCCGATTTAGCAACCGACTGTCTTTGAGTCTCGCCACGTCAAACCCTCCGGTCCACGAGCAATGCTCGGACTTGAGCTCGTTAGTGTCCGAACACACATCATGCAGCAGTAGGAACGTGTCCCTGAGCTTCGATTCTTACGAGCAAGTCCAGATCCCCGGGTCGAGGTTCGTCGGCGCGGTGCAGGAAATACTCGCTGAGATCGCCAGATACGCCCTCGAAAATGCCGAGCAGATGAGTTTCCACCCCGGGTTGGATTTTTACGGTGTGGATCGCATGATCGTGTCTCGGAACGGCTTTGCACAAGAACGGGATGCTGTAGCGGCTCGAAAAAAACATCTGCTGGCTTTATTGCAAGTGGTATGTATGTTAGTTTGTTGCAAAATGTTTCATGTGATCCCTTTTCTTTTCTATAAGTGGTAGTTAGAAAAAATATAGATCCTTGATATTTCTGTCAAATGACAGAAAACCCAGCTATCTTTCGAAATTACAATCGGCCCCTCAAGGGATGTATTTGTAATTTTTTGAAGATAATTTGTGATTTTAATAAACCTCATTGGTGTTCATTGGTGTTCATGTAACGTAACCCCTGTTCTTTTCACATGCTATTATATCCTGTTGGTGAATTGTAAAGTCACCCTTGCGGTTCAGCCTAATTACATAAAAACCCATTCAAGTTTGTAATTTTATGTTCAGTGTATTGGGGAAACTCTAATATTTATACAAATGCAAGGGGGATGTCTGAAATGCAAGGGGCCATTTTGTAATTGTCAAGAAAGTTGTGGGCTTTTTTGTCATTAGACTAAACATTAAGGGAAGTTTTTTTCCATTATCTCCTCATGCTTGATCTTGTGCTTTTTTTCTTAGGTCGACGACCGGTATAACCAATGCATGGACGAAATCCACACGGTGACCTCAGCATTTCACGCCGTGACCGAATTGGATCCTGACCTGCACGCTCGTTTCGTTCTCCCGACAATCTCTTTCATGTACAAGAATCTGAGGGAGAGAATCAGCAGCCACATTCTTGCATTAGGATCTGTGAACCACAATGAAGGCGAACAGAGAGAGGAAAAGTCGTTCGAGACGTGTTTTATCCAGAGGCAGTGGGCTCTGCAGCAGCTAAGCAAGAGAGATCATCAGTTATGGAGGCCACAAAGAGGACTGCCCGAAAAATCTGTCTCCGTTTTGAGGGCTTGGATGTTCCAAAATTTCCTTCACCCGTAAGCTCTTCCAAAATTGTGGTGCATGCTATCTGATTATCCATTTCTCTGTCCATTTAAGTTAATTACAAAAACTACCCCTGAGTAGCTAAGTTTAGTCTAATTATAAGAAAACCCCACTTATCTTATAAATTTACCAATGTACTACCGAGGTTGTATTTACCTTAAAAGTGGCCGTCATCTAGACTCTCCAGAGGATGCACTTTCTGTGAGATAAATGTAAATGTCAGTGGGTTATTTGTATGTTCGAAAGATATAACTGAGTTGTTTTTGTAATTAGACTAAACTTTCGGGGTGATTTTGGAATTATCCCTTTTCCTGTAAGTCTTTGTTAGAAATAAAACGGTGGCTTATATGTTTAGAACACTGATTATACATTTTTTCTCCGTTCATTTAGAGTTAATTACAAAAACCACCCCTGAGCAACTGAGTTTAGTCTAGAGTTACAAGAAAAAAAAACCACGTATCTTATAAAATTACAAACAAACCCTTGAGGTTCGTATTTATCTTACAAGTGGCCCCATCTAGACTCTCATTGACCTTGAGGATGCACTTTTTGTGAGATTAATATAAATGTCAGTGGCTTATTTTTAAGTTTGAAAGCTAGCAAAGCTGTTTTTGTAATTAGGCTAAACTTTAGGGGTGCTTTTGAAATTATCTCTTTTCCTGTAATTCCTAATTAGCTACAAAATGGTGACTGAGAGGTTTAAACCACCATTGATTGTCTTAAAATATCAGACAAATGTTTATTTTTTTTGTTTTAATTTCAGGTATCCGAAAGATGCAGAGAAGCACTTGCTTGCTTTGAAAAGTGGCTTGACTAGGAATCAGGTATTTAATAACTTATTTAGACATGAACTAAATGAGAAGTAGGTGTTGGGGTATAAGGGTTTATTATGGAGATCCGGATTTCCAATGAATCGTGTAAACACTTTCCGAACTGATATTTCTACCCTATGCTCGGGTTACAAGAAATTCAGCCTAGGATAATCCTATGGAACACTTACGAATCTAGGTACAGAAACGTAAGTCAAATTGCTAGAGAAATTCTGTGTTTATCAGAAAGAGAGAGCTCAGAAAAGGGTGTATCTAAGACTCAAGAGGAGAGCCTTATTTATACATGTCGATTAGGGTTACATTAGGTCGATTTTTAGGGTTTACGAGAGCGGCGCCGTCATTAGTGATCCGAAATTAGGGTTGACGGATGGTTTACCAAAATTGACGAAATTAGTCAATTTTACCATAGTTTCCCTCTAAAATTCGGAAATATCACTAAATCCCCAGTCTAAATTTCCGAAGACCTTTTGGGGCGCTGCTCTGCCCCATGGACCCGCTAGGGGCGCTGCCCCTAGACCCCGTCACCGGGGGCGCTGCCACCGGACCCCCGACATTTGGTCGTACCGGCTTATAATTCGATCTTATACATGTGTGCACTCCGCACATACCCGAACATATATTAGAATACAAATTATAAAAACCCTTAGCTCACATATTAGTTCCAATTACACAAAATGAATGGTGACACTAAAATCACCAACAGTAGGATGCTGTATTCTTGTGGTTCGATTTAGTCCGGGGTTTCGAATTTGTTTAGCAAAATATTCCAAATAGACCATACATTTGTACAAGGAACCGGTTTTAGCTAAGATAGTTTAAATATCATATAGCATGTGACATGTATTTCATTCATGCTTTGCCTGAGGTCTTGCTTTGTTACCAGGTTTCGAACTGGTTTATAAATGCTCGTGTTCGTCTATGGAAACCGATGATAGAGGAAATGTACGCGGAAATGAACAGAAGAAAAGCTCGTCGGAACGAAGAAGAAAATGATCACGGGAACCATAGAAATAATAATCTGGTGTGTTTTGAGAACAGAAGATTTACAATGGAGTGATATGGATGATGATAATAATAATAATAAGATATTATATTATACAGCTTTTGATTTAAATTCCTTATTACAAGTGTATATCTAACTCAGCTCTAAGATTACTACTACTACTACTCTCTCTAGCAGCTATTTAACTTTGACGAGTATGTCATGTAGTGGAAAAATTTTGTAAATACGGGGCGAGCCGACCGTCGGCTTCTTCAAACTTATTTGAAATTTTACTAAACTTGAAAAGATTGTGTTTGAACTTGAAGTTGATTAATAATCGAGTCAAGTTCATACGAGCTTCAGTCGAGCTTGAGTTAGTTTGATGTTTTTATACATATTTGTGATTTTTTTATCTTAGTAGAGTCGAGCTCGAGTCCAGTTTTATATCGTATGGAATAAAAAATTGTGTTCGAGCATATATCTTTTTAAAAGTTTATAGTTCGCATTGTTTATTCTGTACTTGCTTTTGCTCTTTTACGGACATTTTTCTTTAGTACAAAGAATAAGAGAAGGGTTTTGCTTTAGATTCGCAATAAACTAACATTAGTTTATCATTCAAAAAAAAATGACATTGTAAGTTTTTAATATTAATAAAATATAAAATTAAATTGTAAAAATAAGTTTAAAAGTAATATGTTACTTAATTATCCTTTTATTTATCTATTATTTTGTTAAACATTTAATTTAAAAAGATGATAAACCTTGTTAGTTGGGATGCAACATTGTGGAGATTAATATCATACGATGCAGCAATGCGCGGATTACTTCAAGAAAATTAAGATTTATCGAGTTTTCTGTAAGTGTAAAAGGGTTTCTCCCCCTCGTCATTCGTCACAATCGATCCATATATACACACACATAGAGTATTCTAGAACTTGGGCCTTAGCCCGTACAAATATACTTGGGCCTATAATAAATATATGACTAACACTCCCCCGCAGTTTGAGCGGAAGGACACCGGACACTCAAACTGGTACGAAATTCTTCAAACAAAGCGAAAGGTAGGCCTTTAGTAAAAATATCCGCGTATTGATAACGTGAGGGAACATGAAGAACTCTAACTTGACCCGCAGCAACAAAGTCCCGAACAAAGTGAATGTCAATTTCTATGTGCTTCGTACGTTGATGTTGAACCGGATTAGAAGACAAATAGACAGCACTGACATTGTCACAGTAGACAAGCGTAGCAGAAGACAAAGGAGTATGTAGCTCTCGTAGTAAATTCCGTAACCAACACGTCTCAGCAACCGCATTAGCAACACCACGATACTCAGCCTCGGCACTAGAACGAGAAATTATTGGTTGACGCTTCGATGACCATGAGACCAAGTTATTACCAAGAAAAACATAATATCCAGAGGTGGAACGCCTAGTAGTTGGGCACCCCGCCCAATCCGCATCTGAGTAAGCAACCAAGGAAGTAGTGGAAGATGAAAACAACTGTAATCCGTAGTCCAAAGTACCCCTAACATACCGCAGAATCTGCTTGAGGGCCGAAAAATGAGGCACTCGAGGATCATGCATATGGAGACACACCTGTTGAACAGCATAAGAAATATCGGGGCGAGTGAATGTAAGATACTACAATGAACCCGCAAGACTCCTATATAATGTCGGATCAGAAACCAGTTCCCCATCATCTCCCAATTTGGACTCAGTATCAACTGGAGTCCGACCGGGGTTACAACCAACCATATGAGCTTTCCCCAGTATCTCAGTAGCATACTTTCGCTGAGATAAAAACATCCCTGAAGAGTCACGTGTAACCGAAATGCCCAAAAAGTAATTTAGAGAACCCAAATCGGTCATAGAGAACTCCGTATGTAAAGAATCAATAATCCGCTGTAACAAACTATCAGATGAAGCAGTGAGAACAATATCATCCACATAAAGTAACAAAAATGCAGTATCATCACCCTCTCTGTAAATAAATAAAGAGGAGTCACAACGGCTAGGATTAAACCCAACCATAGTAATATAAGTAGCAAACCGCTGAAACCAAGCCCGAGGTGCTTGCTTAAGACCATACAGAGATCGCTGCAATAAACAGACATAATCAGGATGAATAGGATCACGAAAACCAGGCGGCTGATACATATAAACAGTCTCAGCCAAATCCCCATGTAAAAAAGCATTCTTGACATCTAGCTGATGAACCGGCCAATGTCGAGAAACAGCCAAACTAAGAACTGTCCGAATAGTGCCTGGTTTAACAACCGGACTAAAGGTCTCATCAACATCAACACCGTCTATCTGATTGCTACCATTCGCAACAAGACGGGCCTTGTAACGACTAAGAGTACCATCAGCTAAATATTTGTGGCAAAACAACCACATACTGCGAATAATATTCGCATCCGGGGGTTTAGGTACAAGAGTCCAAGTTTTGTTTCTAATAAGTGCATCGTGCTCATCACACATAGCATTTTGCCAATTGGGATCATGAAGCGCGTCATTATAAGACCTCGGTAAAGGAGAAATCGTAGACACAAGACTAGCATAACGAGGATTAGGACGAGTAGTCCCGACACGAGAACGTGTGACCATGGGGTGAATCGAAACTGTGGGCGGGGGAGCAGGTGGAGTTGGTGTATCATGAGAAACAGACATGGGAGTCGGCTGTGAGGATGGTGTAGGTAGTGGGTTTGGTGAAATTGGTGCAGTATTTGGGCTAAGAGGCTCAACAGGCTCAACAGATGTAGGAACGACTTGAGGAACAGTTTGAACATTGGGTGAAGTGATGGGAGACAATCTTAGAATATTGGAAATGACATTAGATGAGTCATCCAAGAATTCATAAGAGGAACTGGCAGTGGGAGTGGTGGTAGTAGATATTTTTGTGGCAAATGGGAAAACAGTCTCATCAAAGGTAACATGACGTGAAATAATAATTCTATTGGTGGTTAAATCTAAACAACGATAACCACGATGATTTGTGGCATGTCCTAAGAAAATTGAAGGCGTGGCACGTACTTCAAGTTTGTGAGACGTGTCAAGGTGAGGGTAACAAAGACACCCAAATGTACGAAGAAGACTATAATCAGGTTTTGTTCCAAAAAGGCGAGTATAGGGTATTTCGTTGTTAATGGCACGGGAGGGTAAAATATTCAATAAGTAAACTGCCATGTTAAGTGCCTCAAGCCAATAATTTGGTGGGAGATGAGCTTGAAAAAGTAAAGTACGTATGAGATTATTTATGGTGCGAATCATCCGTTCAGATTTACCATTTTGTTGTGAGGTCTTGGGGCAAGAAAAACGAAACTGGATACCATTAGAGTCAAATAACTTATGAAAGCCCTGGTTGTCAAATTCACCGCCATGATCACACTGAAAAGACTTGATTTCACACTGAAATTGAGTGCGAACAAAATTACGAAACAACATAAACTTAGACAACACATCAGATTTATTAACTAACGGATAAACCCAAACATATTGCGAATAATGATCTAAAAACAAAACATAATATTTAAAGCCAGAAAGACTCGGAATTGGAGAAGTCCACAAATCCGAATGAACAATGTCAAAACATGATGAAACGGGAGTACTAGAACTAACAAATGGAAGTTTCACGTGTTTGCCAAGCTGACACGCATGTCAAAGCACGGGAGACTTCTCTTTATTACATGAAATGGAATTACTAGACAAGACACGACGCAACACTTCACTACCGGGATGTCCAAGGCGTTGATGCCACGTATACTGACTTGTGAGGAAAGCAAAAGGAATACTGGACGGCTGTGTGACTGGATAAAGGTCCCCGGTGCTATCACATCGGAGGAGCACCCGTCGAGTCAGGAAATCCTTAACAGAAAAACCAAACGGATCAAATTTAACAGTACAACGATTATCACGAACAAATTGACGAACATAAATTAAGTTTTTGACAATATTAGGGGTGACGAGAACGTTTTTTAAATAAAGTGGACGATAAGGAGTTGGCAAAATACTATGACCCGAGTTGGTAACGGGAATGGAATAACCGTCACCAACTGAGACAGAAGGATAGAGGCACTTATTAAAAACATTACAAAGACTATTAACTGAATCATTGAGATGAGAACTCGCACTTGTATCCATATTCCAGTTACCCGGAGATGGATCTTGAAGAGTCATAGCATGAAAAGCACTCGATAACTGTGTTTCTTGACCCTCGGGGTTCGAACCCGAAGATGGATGACCAGATGGTGGCTGTCCAAAATTAGTTGGTGTTTTGGAAACATGTTGGACCTGATGGCTCGTTTGTGGAACAGAAGTGCCCATAATGGGCTGTGAAGTGAACCCAGGTGGAGAAGTAAGGCCCAATATTGGTTTTGGAAACTGGGCTGGGGTAGCATGTGTATGAAACGCCAATGGGGACCCAACAGTAGGCATATTACCATGCAAAGTACCACTTGTAGTATTGGTATTGTTATTAAAATGACCAGTCAAAGAAGTATTAAGAGTACCAGTGTAACCAAGTTGTGCTAAAATACCTTGTTGTTGTTTAAGCAAAGCCATCAGTTGGTCTACTGACATATTATTGGTATTCGAAGTGCGAGCAACATTGTTCGACCAAAGAGAATTATTAGCATGAACTGTAGTAGTAGAGCCCTCATGCATATACTTGCAAGCATCACCAAAACGACAATAACCTGTTGCAAAGTTAAAACAAGGCTTATTAACCTTACCCGAAGGGACATTGGAACGTCGAGTAGAAGTAGAACCCGACTTGGCTAACAAAACCATAAGAGAGGAGGACGATGAATCAACCGATGAAGCTTGAGCCCGCGACTTCAATCTCATCTCCTCGGTAGTAAGCATGGAACGAACCATCTTAAGATCCGGGAAAGGTTCCCGATGAGCAATAATGGTAGCCACACTATCATACTTGTCGGGCAAGCCTTCAAGAGCAAATGTAACAACATCATCATTACTAATAGGTGTACCAAGACCCCGTAAAATAGTAGCTATGGATTCTATTTTTCTGAAATAAGCATCGATACTCATGTCACCAAGTTTCAAAGCATGTAACTCGGCCTTCAAAGCAATGGACCTAGTTCGTTTGTTGTCACTAAAAATCTGCTCAAGAATATCCCACGCATCCTTAGCCGTTTGAGGATCGTCAATTACAAGACGTTCTTGAAGTGTCTTGGAGGAGGTTATGAAGATCCAAGAGAGTACGATGGTGTCCACCTTTAACCATTCGGCATCTTTAGAAGACGAAGTGCTAGAGGACTCTTCGTCACTGCCCATGATGTGATCCAAAATACCATAACCTTTGCACAAGTGCTTGAAAAAATAGATCCACGACGAGTAATTCATCTCGTCCACATCCAGCTTAACGGGAACAAGTGTGGTGATGTTGTTAATCGTCATAAGCTTATCCGAAAGCAAGATGACGGGTGGAGTAGGGGTGACAGTCATGGTGATATTGTGAATTGGGGTTTCCGTATGTCTATGTAGGGCTGGGAACGGAGCAGCAACAAGCAAGTAGCAAACGAACAATATCTTGCGAATAATCAAAACAAATATGGAGCAGCAACGATCACAGCAATGAAGCAGGAACAAGCAAATAATGTGTCGACTGGTAACACAACTTGTACCAACGATCGACAAATCACAAGGAACCGGATGGAGCGACTGAAAAATTTAGGTTTTAGGGTTTTGGAAGGATCGAATATTGGCAGATCGGTAGAAAATGAGTTAGGGTTAGGAATGGATCGGCTTCTCCGATACCATGCAAGTGTAAAAGGGTTTCTCCCCCTCGTCATTCATCACAATCGATCCATATATACACATACATAGAGTATTCAAGAACTTGGGCCTTAGCCCGTACAAATATACTTGGGCCTATAATAAATATATGACTAACATTTTCAATTTAACAAATTGGGTTTTATTTCTCTTGACTGTCGGGCTTCTGGGATCAGCTTGAGACTTTTTAGTTTTTCGTTCTTTTGTTCTTGCATTTGTAAATATAAATGAATTGCCTATTAAATTTTTTTTTGACAAATTTGTAGTTAGATAATCTTGTAAGAATGATATTTGTCAATTGGTAGTATAATTCATGCATGACAAATACTACCTCGACCGTTAAAAGTATGCACAATTACACTTTGACCGGTCTCTCCGAATACACCTTTGACCGTTAATAATTTTAATTATATATAAATAAAAATTATAAAACATAATATTTGAAAAATACACATTAGGACAAATCAAATAAGTACTTACAGAACTATAATTTTTTATATATTTATTATAATTTATAGTCAAAGTTTATGAATTTTGACCAATAAAAATGGAGTTAAACATAGATTTAGTGGAAAGAGAGAGTACAAATCGTAGACAATCGCATAATCAGTTTCATAAAGTTGATAACTCTTCAAAAGATCGGTGGCCGATGGCGGAGATGGTGGGGTGGTGCCGACAATCGAGGATGGGGGTGGGTTTTTTACTAAAATTATTGTGTATTTTTAAATTATTTTCATTAGGGTATTAAGTCATTTTGTATTTTCAGTTTTTTAGTTATAACGCAGATTAGATTTGCGATGGATTTGCGAGGCACTACGACACAATGAAATAAAATCAACACATAAAATATAATATTGTCTATCTAATAATATTGAATGATAAACTAACAATAATTAACTACAATTTGGACTAATCTCTAATAATCTCTAATATTGAATGATACCACCCCCACTTTGGGTCATCCCAGCAAGCCCCATATTTGGAAAGTTTATGAGAGGAGGCCCAAGCCACGTGTCGGACAGTAGTGGTGTCAGAATATTCCTATATTGTGGTGGAGAGGTAGTTTCGTGCGTGTGTTTTTTATTTCCAAAAATATCCTTATAACGGCCTCGAGGCTTGAGTAGTGAGACACCATTGTTGGTTCTCATCTGATTTCCTTCGAGTTTTCATTAAAAAATTAGAAATCATTTAGTCAATTTGTTCTCATTTGATCATTAAATCCTTTATAATTTGTTATTCCTATCATTTGGTTCCGTTGCCAGGATTACATACCATGGTGCAACCCGATACCCATGTCACTACTCGTTTACAAACTCTTCAATCCCGTCTTGACACCCATCATGGGAAGATTGAGCAGCTTACCTCCCTGAAAGACCTTGTTGTTGAACTACCCAAAGCCATAGAGAAAATTATTCCCCCCAACGAAACCCAGAGAAACAACCATAAACGGAGACCGGCACTGGTTCTTCAAACCCGAATTCTGATCCTACCCATCCCGCCATGCCGCTGTTCTACTCCGACGTCCACCACTTCCTCCGCCCTAATCACTACGACTCTTCACTTTTCTCCATGCCAAAAGTAAAGCTTCCCCTATTTGATGGAACCAACCCCCGTGGGTGGCTTACCAAGGCCGACCTCTACCTCCAGGTACATCTCACCCATGTTACATGAAAACTCCAACTCGCTCAGATGTGTAGCCCTAAATTGGTTCACCACCTTGCTGTTTAAACATCGACAAACCGACTGGTCTCAATTTCGAACCAAATTGCTGACTCGATTCACCGATGCTAAGTTTCGTAACCCCCATGAAACAATCGGCTCACTGTTTCATGAAGACGACATCGATACCTATATTGAGGAATTCGAGGCACTGCCTGCCCTCATTCCAGATCAATTGGAGGAGCAAGCCATCGGAATATTCTTGCGTTGCCTCCAGGAAAACATTCGCAACTGGGTCCGCACAATAAATTCGGACACGTGTGATACTGCGATGGATTTTGCCTGTCACGTGCGCTTAGCCATCGCCTCACAATCGGATCGGTCTGTTTCTCGGAGCAAATCGCAATCCGGATCCTCTGGATATACCCAATCAATCAACATCCACTTGGTGGAGTCCATTCCGAGGTGACAAAGCCCAATTACCCTCAAGCCCACAAACACCTAAACCTGTTACCACTTCTAATCCCTCATCCGCTACACACCCCAATCGGTTTCTTACACCTCGCCGATGCTGAAATATTACCCCATCAACACACGCCACCTTACTAAAACCGAGTGGGAGGACTGCCGTCGTCGGGGTCTATGTTTCACCTGCGGACAAAAATACACCCCACAACACTGTTGTCCGCGGGTCAACTCCCTATTTTGCTCCTTACTGACGGAGAAGATATGAACAACGATGGTGAAATCTGTTGCTCCGAGGCTCTTGATACCAGTGAACCAAATGGGGAATGCCAAGCTCTCGATCTTTGCGGTTTAAGTTCCGACCCTCCTTCTAATTTAAAAACCCTCAAACTCCATGGACATCGTAATGGCTTTCCAGCTTTAATCCTTCTTGACAGTGGAGCGACATACAATTTCCTATCTAGGAATTGGCAATAGCCCTTGGTCCCGACATTTCCCCGATTAAACCTATGGGAATACGTTTGGGAGATGGCAATCGGGTTATTATGTCTGAACACAGCACAAATATCTCTCTTGCCTTTAGTTCTTTCCATTATTTTGTTGATGAATTGGTATATGACCTTGGCCCTCTCGACCTCATTCTCGGGGTAGCTTGGTTGCGTACCCTGAAGATGTTGTCTTCAATTGGCAAACACTCCAAGTCCGCTTCTAGAATCAAGGTTCCATGGTCAGTTTGCAAGGAGTTAACTCTCCCAAGATTGACCAATCTTCCCTCCAGATTTGTATTACAGAGAACTTCACCATGCTCACTGTTGATAAACCATGATCCAACCAATCCAACTCGATTCTTTGTTGTCCGATTTCGGATCCATCTTCCAAATTCCCCACGACCTTCCTCTTAAATGATCAGTCGAGCATAGTATCAATCTTTTTTCCGGGACAGGGTCCGATTTGTGTTCGTCCCTATCGCTACCGCCACACCCACAAAGACGAAATACAAAAGCAGGTCTACAAAATGCTCGATTCCGGGATTATCCGAGTTAGCCAAAGCTTCTTCTCCAGCCCCGTCATCCTCGTTCCTCTCTTCTGCCTGTGGACATAGCTAACTCATCGTTAGTGAACCACGTAATGTTTTTTATCGCTTTTCATAATTTCTTTCTTACAATCGTTACAACAAACTGGTATCAGAGAGCCCGGTTAGGGTTTCTTCCGCAGTCTGGTAAGAAAGGTGTCTGGGTTGAACGTGAAGGTCGATAAATTCAACGGGAGGAATATCTTCAGTTTATGGCAGATCAAGATGTGGGCCTTGTTGAAACAACAAGAGCTCTGGACGCCGTTGTGGAACAAGACGGTGGATCCGAAGATGCAGAGATGGCCGTTTTGGAGAAAAAGGCACACTCATCTATCATGTTGTGTCTCGTAGATGACATCATCACTGAGGTCGCAGAGGAGGAAACTGCGGCAGGGTTATGGTCGAAACTGGAAAGTCTGTATCAGATGAAGTCGTTAACCAACAAGTTGCTCCTGAAGCAACGTCTGTTCAGTCTGCGTATGCAGGAAGGTCAGCCACTTCGAGAACACCTAGATCAATTGAACACAATTTTACTTGAATTGCGGAATATTGATGTGAAGATTGATGATGAGGATGCTGCGTTGATTCTGTTGGTGTCTCTACCCTTGTCGTATGAGAATTTTGTTCAGTCTTTCATCGGTGGAAAAGATATTATAACCCTGGAGGAGGTTAGGTCATCTCTCCACACCAGGGAGTTGCACCATAAGACGGCTGGTAATGACAGTCAGGTTGCTGGGCTGGTAGCCAGCGATAGTAAAGGGCATTCTAAATCCGGAAATAAGAAGAAGTTCAAGAAGTACGGATGTAAGGGTCCCAAGGCATAAGATATATGCAACTATTGCAAGGAGCCTGGGCACTGGAAAAAGGATTGTCCGAAGAGGAAGAAGAAGCAGGAACGGGATGCAGGTACTGCTGCTGTAGCAGAAGTTGGTGACGCCAAATCCGAGGAGGATATTGCCCTAGTTGTTTGTGGACACATAAACTTTAACGAATTGTGGATTCTCGACTCTAGGGCGTCCTATCATATATGTCCTCGTAGAGAGTGGTTTGCGACTTATAAGCAGATAGAATGAGGCATTATTTCCACAGCCACCAGTCTTATTTGGGATCGGCTCAATTAAGATACGGACACATGATGGTAGATTCTGCACATTGAACGATGTTAGGCATGTTCTATTGATGACAAAGAATCTGATATCACTTAGCGTCTTGGACAAGAAGGGTTTCACTTTCGAAGGTAACAATGGAGTTCTGAGTGTCTGCAAGGGTTCGGATGTGATACTGAAAGGTGTACGGAATGAGCATGGTACCTTGTATTTCTTGCAAGGTTCTACGTTAATTGGTTCTGCTGCTGTTGCATCATCGGAAGTTCACAAGGATGACATGACCAGGTTATGGCATATGAGACTTGGTCACATGAGTGAACGTGGGATGCAAACTCTGTCGAAGAATGATCTTCTTGGTGGTCATAAAGTCAGTGGCCTTGACTTCTGCGAACACTGTATATTCGGGAAGCTTCACCGAAGCAAGTTCCCAAAGGCTGTTCGCAGGACGAAAGGCACTCTGGATTACATTCATTCTGATTGTTGGGGTCCTTCAAGGGTGGAATCTATTGGACGCCATAGCTATTTTGTTCTATGATTGATGATTACTTAAGGATGACTTGGGTATTTCTAATGAAGCATAAGAGCGAAGCTTTTAAGAATTTCAAGCGGTGAAAGGCGTTAGTTGAGAATCAGACTGAGAAGAAGATCAAGAGGCTTCGAACAGATAATGTTTTGGAATTTTGTTCGTCTGAATTTGATGAGTTCTGTAAGGATGAAGGGATTGCTAGGAATCGTACTATTATGGAGACACCTCAGCAGAATGGTGTGGCATAACGCATGAATCAGACACTTATGGAGAGAGCTCGATGCATGCTCTCTAATGCTGGATTAGCTCGTCGATTTTGGGGAGAAGCAATTAATACAGCATGTTACTTGATAAATTGTGGACCTCACACTGGCATCAATCTCAAAACACCTTACGAGCTGTGGTCTGGTAACTATGCTTATTACTCTAACTTGAGAGTTTTTGGTTGTACTGTTTATTATCATGTGAATGAGGGTTAACTGGAGCCGAGAACCAAGAAGGGAGTTTTCGTTGGTTATGGGAGTGGTGTTAAGGGGTACAGAATCTGGTCCCCGTCTGAGAGTAGGGTTATTCTGAGTAGAAACGTGATCTTTGATGAAAATTCTATGTTTAACCCCACTGTAAAGTCGATTATTGCATCTGGAAGTGGTATTGTTGATAAACAGGTGGAGCAACAAAATGATGAATATCAACACGTCCATGCTAAATCTGAGCCGGTTGAGACGCCACCAGAAACTCAAACACCTAAGCCGTACAGTTTAGCTCGTGATCGAACTAGAAAGATTGGAGTTGAAGCCCCGAAGCGGTATGGTTTTGAGGATATGGTGGGTTTTGCACTTCAGGTTGCTAAAGAGGTGGATTCCCCTGATCCATCTACTTTTAAGGAAGCAGTTACATGTTCGGAAGCTACTCAATGGCTTGCAGCGATGGGAGACTAGATGGAGTCACTTCATAAGAATATGACTTGGGATTTATTCGAACGGCTCCGGATAGAAAGATAATTACTTGCAAATGGGTCTTTAAGCAGAAGGAAGAAATGTCAGTTGCTGAGGGTGTCAAGTATAAAGCTCGAGTTGTTGCTAGAGGATTTGATCAGAAGGAGGGAATCAACTACGATAAGATTTTCTCACCGGTGGTTAGACATACTTCTATCAGGGTGCTACTACAAATGGTTGCACATCAGGATTTGGAGCTTGAACTACTTGATGGAAAGATGGCTTTCCTACATGGAAAGTTAGATAAGAAGATCTACATGACTCAGCCAGATGGTTTTCAAGTTCCTGGAAAAGAAGAGTATGTTTGCAAGTTGAAGAAGTCTTTGTATGGGCTGAATCAGTCACCGAGACAGTGGTAGAAGAGGTTTGAAGGGTATATGACAGAGCTCGGCTATGACAGGAATCCGTATGATAGTTGTGTGTATCACAACAAGCTGGAGGATGGTACGTTCATATATTTGGTCCTGTATGACGATGATATGTTGATTGGATCCAAGAACAAGTCGGATATTGAGAAGTTGAAAGGTCTTCTCAGTACTGAGTTTGTGATGAAGGATTTGGGAGCTCCTAATAAAATTCTAAAAATGGAGATTTATAGCAATAGAAGCCGGAATAAGCTTTTTCTATCACAGAAGACTTATATTGAGAGGATATTATCTCGTTTTGGTATGTCTACAGCAAAACCTATAGATACTACGAGTGCTTCCAATATTCATTTGTCTGTTGTTTTTGCTCCTAAGTCGAATGAAGAGAAGGAGTACATGTCTCGAGTTCCTTATGCTAGTGCAGTCGGGAGTTTGATGTATGCTATGGTCTGCACTAGACCTGATCGTGCACATGATGTTAGTGTTGTCAGTCGGTTTATGGGTGATCCTGGAAAGGAACATTGGCAGGTTGTGAAGAGGATTTTTCGGTATCTTAAGGGTACGTCTGATGTGGGTCTCATTTACGATGGTGATACGAGCTGTTTAGTGGCAGGCTACTGTGATTCTGATTATGCAGGAGATGTTGACAGTATAAGGTCCATGTCTGGTTATGCTTTTACTCTTGGAGGTTCGGTTGTTAGTTGGAAGGCGACTTTGCAGTCTACTATTACTTTGTCTACTACCGAGGCGGAGTATATGGCTTTGACAGAAGCGGCCAAGGAGGGAATTTAGCTGAAAGGGTTGGTTAGTGATCTTGGCTTGCATTATGACTATGCAAATATTTTTTGTGATAGTCTTAGTGCTATTTGTTTGGCCAAGGATCAAACATCACGAGAGGACGAAGCATATTGATGTGAGGTATCATTGGCTGCCAAGTGAGAAGAGGATAAACGTGAAGAAGGTTGGGACTGTTGATAATCCCGCCGATATGTTCACGAAATCGGTTCCACATAACAAGTTCCGACACTGTTTGGACTTGTTAAATATTTCAAGTTGTTAGTTTCCCTTTGAGGGAAGTCTGAGTACGAAGTATGAGCTACTTCGTACGTCTGGGTATCTTCATTGGTACGTCTGGTATTTCTGTTGCTGAAAAGATAGTCTGGGCATCGTCATTGGTGCATCTGTTTTTGAGAGGATTCAAGTCAATGTGGAGATTTGTTGGGATGTCTTGAACTCCCGGTACGCTGAGTTGTACGAGGGTCTCGCTATAATGGTTAGGGTTAAGTTTCTTGCCTATATAATGGAGATTTGGCCTGTCCGGTTAGGGTTTAGGGTTAGGTTTCTTGCCTGTATAATGGATTGTAATCTAGCCGAAATATATCACAATATCAATCTGTAATCTCCCATCAGTAATAAAATCGTTCCTCTCTTCTGCCCGTGGATGTAGCTAACTCATCGTTAGTGAACCACATAAATTGTTTGTGTTCTTATCGCTTTTCATAATTTCTTTCTTACAATCGTTATAACACAAAGCTACTGTACCAGATAAATACCATATTCCCATTGTAGAAGAACTACTTGACGAACTTCACGGTTCCATGTTCTTCTCCGAAATTGACTTGAAGTCGGGATTCTACCAGGTTTGGGTCCGCGAATCTGACGTCGAGAAAACAGCATTTCGCACAAACAATGGCCATTATGAGTTTCTCGTTATGCCATTCGACGTAACAAATGCTCCAGCCACCTTCCAAGCCCTTATGAACGACATATTCCGACCCTTCCTCTGCAAGGGCATTCTAGTATTCTTTGATGACATTCTCATTTACAGGCACTGTTGGGCTTATCATTTGAAATTGCTCCATTATGCCCTCTTACTACTTCAGCAACATGCTCTTGTCATCAACCGGAAGAAGAGTTTCTTTGGTATCAGTACAATCGAATATATGGGACATATAATCAGTAGCAGCGGGGTGTCCATGCACCCAGATAAAATCCGCTCTATTATCGACTGGCCAACCCCACCTAATGTGAAAAGTATTCGTGGTTTCCTAGGACTTACCGGTTAACCGTAAGTTTATTAAGTCCTATGGCAAGGTGGCTCAACCTCTCACTGAATTGACAAAGAAGGACAATTTCTCGTTGGGGCCTTCTCAACAATTGGCTTTTGATTAGTTGAAAACATGCATTACCACAGCACCAGTACTCACCTTGCCCAATTTTGAACTTCCCTTTGAAATTGAATGTGACGCATCCGGGTGTGGCATAGGTGCTGTTTTGATGCAAAACCGTCGTCCAATTTCTTACTTTAGCAAAGCTTTGTCAGCGGAAACTCTCAACAAATCTGCATACGAGAAGGAGATCATGGCCTTGGCTCTTGCCGTCTAACATTGGCGACCATATTTTCTCGGCCGGAAGTTTACCGTTTATACTGATCAGAAAAGCCTGCGTCACTTATTGGAACAGCGTATCACTACCATGGGTCAAAAGACTGGTCAGCCAAGCTGATGGGGTATCAATTTACCATTCTGTACAAATTGGGCAAAGATAATTACGCTACCGATGCACTCTCACGTATGCACGAAGGGGCAGAATTGACAGCCTTAGTTTCTTGCCCCCGATGGTTAGATGCTAAACTTCTTACAGAAGGGGTCGAGTCTGGTACACACATACAGAAAATCATTCAAGATTTATCAACCCACTTTCTCATCAGTTGTACTCCTTAACTAACGATAAACTGTATTACAAAAATAAAATTGTTTTGTCAGCTTCTTCTCCTTGGATACCCAGACTTTTAGAGGAATTTCAAGCTGGGGATATTTGGGCTTTTACCGAACTTATCGTAGATTGGCCGCTCACGTCTATTGGGTTGGTATGACCAATGCTGTTCGGATATTTGTCCAGTCCTGTGCCAGTGATATAAACATTATTCACTTACCCCTGTAGGACTTCTACAGCCCCTCCTCATACCCTCGACCATTTGGGAGGACATCTCCATTAATTTTCTCACCGACCTTCCTAAGTCTAAAAGGGTATGAAGCCATCGTCGTTGTTGTTGATCGGTTGACAAAATATTATCACTTCGTGCCTCTCAAACACCCATACATATCTCGCTCCTTGGCTGAGATCTTTCTACGCGAAGTCATTCGCTTACATGGCATTCCCAAGTCAGTTTTGAGTGACCGTGATCCCTGGTTCTTAAGTAAATTCTGGCAGGAAATCTTTTCTCTGGAGGGCACTAAACTGAAAATGAGCTCAGTCTGCCACCCGGAGACCGACAGTCAAGCCGAAGTGGTCAACCGCGGTCTGAAAACATACTTGAGGTGTTTTGCTGTGGATCAGCCAAAAAACTGGTCCTATTGGCTCTCGTGGGCCGAGTTTTGGCATAATTCGTCTTACCATATTTCGACCAACACTACACCATTTGAAGCCGTGTATGGTCGCCTCCCCCCCATCGATATTTCAATTCTGTCCGGGAGAAGTCAAATGTGAAGCAGTGGCACAGGACTTAATCTATCGAGACGAGGCTTTTTCCCAGCTCAAGCACCATCTTTCCCGAGCCCAAGCTCGTATGAAAGCTAGTGTCGACATGCACCGACGGGATGTTGAGTACCATGTGGGTGAATGGGTTTTCCTCAAATTACGACCACATCGACAACAATCCCTTGTCTGACGCATTAATCAGAAACTCTCTCCACGTTTTTTATGGGCCTTTCATTATCGAGGATAAGATCGGACAAGTTGCGTATCGTCTCCGTTTTCCTGACACTTCTAAAATCCATCCCGTTTTCCACGTCTCCTTATTGAAACGTGATGTGGGCAACCTTACAGTAGAAGTCGAACTCCCTAAGGGCATGGAAATTGATTCCGCTGAAGTACCCTCTCCTGTTAAATGTTGGAACATCCGTATAGTCTCCAAAACAGAACCCACAATACTCAATAGGGGTGGCATTTCGGAACTGAAAATTGAAAACCAAACCGAAAAAATCCGAAAAAAGAACCGAAGAACCAAAACCAAAGAAGATCGAACTGAAAAATAGAAAAACAGAACCAAATCGAATTAGTTTGGTTCGGTTCTCGGTTCGGGGTCGGACAGAGCCGAACCGAACCGAAATGGACCAAAGTCAAAGTCACATACTAAAATGACATCTTTTTGTGAGTTTTCTGTGTTTGAGATTTTAATGTAATTTATTTTTATTTTTTAAGACCCTCATCGATCCAAGGAGGACCGATAATATGCTCGTGTAATTTGTTTTTTTTTAAGACCCTCATGGATCCAAGGAGGACCGATAAATTGTTGTGCAAGTCTACCTCTTATCTTGAGCATATATATAACTTTTGTTGGCTTCTTGATAAGTGTCAGTTTTGTACACTTATCCATGGTTTGTATCGATAAAATTCACCCATAATTGAGCTAGTCTACTCGTTTTTTGCTTTTAATTAATTAGTTTTAATAATTTTATTTTTATCGGATGATGATCGGATTAAATAAAAGATTTACTCAAGAAATAACATGTTTATTAAATATTCTCTTTGTTGAATTTCGATATATTCATGTTGTCGGGCTTTCCGAGACGAATTCAGCAGTCTTTCCGGATTCAAGATCAGAGTTATATATCAAAAGTTATCATCCGAAGAAGATTTGGGGCAAAAACGCAAAGTCTGAGAAATTCTGGGCTGAAAACGTAACTTTCAAAGCAACCAGTGAACAAATTTACGAAGCCAAGTTACGGCCGTAAGTCATCCAAGTTACGGTCGTAACTCCTTAATGTTACGGCCGTAACTCTTGACAGATTGTTATGATTTGTCTAATTTTTTATACTTTTTGTGTATTATTGAGGGGATGGTTGGCATTGATCCGATCAATTGTAATAATGCTGGAGTTTTGGAGCTATTAGATGACTTTAGGTGTATAAATAGACCCCTTAGATCCTTCATCATTCATCATTCATCTTATAATTTTCCATTTTTTGTAAACTTTTCTTTTTGTGTGAAGAACACACTTGTGTTCTTGAGTGATATTTGTAAGTGTGGTATAGCATATGTTGTTCAGCGAGTTTATTGCTTCTATCTCCTTTATCTACTAATGGAGTTAGGATCAATTCTTTCTCTTGATTCAACTAATAATGAACACCAAAGCTTGTACTATGTATAATAAACCCTTCATGGGCTAAGTAACCTTTAGTTGGGATTATAAACAAGGTTAGTCATGTTATTTATATTTGTATAAAAGATCTATTGTGAATTACTTATTATTGTGTGTGATTTTTATTGTTTTAACAATCTTTATTTATTTGGCCAATAAATGACGATATTTATGGTCTTCATATGTTTCGAAAGAAAATATGTTTGATTAGATCAAATGATCTTCACTCTAAGTTGTTCTAGGGGATAAAAAATACCTCTAGTCCTTAGATGATTCTTTGAGTTATTTTCATAAATCCTAATGCTATGTATTGAAGCCAATCAACATAGAAATATAGTGTATTGATTCAATATGTAAGGGGCGTTTTATAGTTCGAAAGAGAAACCGTCTTTTTAAGAAAAATCGAATCTACACAACATAATAAGTAAATTCATCTTATGATCTCCTATACATCTTTTATAACTAATGACGAACTAAGTTTGTAATCCCAACTATTTCATTTTATCGTTTAATCAATCTATTATTATTGCAATATTTTTATTTCCTTAAAATATTAGAACTATTATTGCATTTTCTTTGCAATTATTAAACCAAACTTTTTAATTGTGTGTTTCACTCATCTTAGTATCTATAAAAATAGACTAATAGTGTATAATTCAAATTATAACCAAACTTCCTTGTGGGATCGATAAACCGGACTCAAAAAGTCCACTTTACTACTTGATACAATGTCGTGCACTTGCGATAGTTACACTAACAACGTGTAAAGTTTTTGGCGCCGTCGCCGGGGAAGTATAAGTTATATTTGAAAAATTACATTATTAACTATTGTTATAAATACAACTTTTTCTTTGTTGTAGATTCTCTTGTCTATGCGAAGGACGTACAATCGCGATTTAGTTTCACTAGATCCCGAGATCGAAGCCACATTCAGAAGAAGGCGAAGAGAACAAAAGAAAAACATTATTTCTTCACCATCAATGGCGGACGAACTAAATCCACGTCTCCCCCAAGGAAATGATAACGAAAGAATTCCTCCGGTGGGGGGAATACCTAATGTTCAAAACATTCAACATCAACAATATCCTATTGTACCGGAAATAGATGAAGACAACATGCTCTTTGGTGAATTCATGAACCCCATGTTTGAGCGTTCAATCAAGTGTAATCTATCCACCATTTGGAGTGGACAATTTTCAAATTCGCCCAGATGTCATCAATCTCTTCTCCAACAACAACTCATTCTATGGAAGAACCGACGAAAATCCATATCTCCATATTAACCTTTTTGTGGAGATATGTGGAAATTTCAAATATCCAAATGTAAATGACGAGGCGATCAAAATGAGACTTTTCGTGCACACTTTGAAGGACAGAGCAAGAGAGTGGCTAGATACTTTGCCACCACGAAGCATAACAAATTGGCCCGAATTTGTCCAAAAATTCACCACTAAATACTTTCCACCAATAAAAGTGGCGAAACTCAAATACGAAATCTCTACATTTCGTCAACAAGATTCAGAATCATTCCACGAAGCATGGGAGAGATACAAAGATATGCTACGAAAATGTCCTAACCATGGTTTCAATTTGGGAGCACAAGTCAATTACTTCTATTCTGGAATTTTACCTTCATATCGAGCCAATGTCGATTCATCATCAAATGGCTCACTGGGCAACAAAACTATGAAAGAGGCTTATAATCTTTTTGAGGTTATAAGTGAACAAAGTGCAAGATGGCCAGACAGAAATATCCAAAAGAAACCAAATGGTGTTTTTGAAGTGGATTCTTATTGTAACACCCCGAGATATTCGGAGTATATTACAGCGCCGTGGACCCCTACATGGGACCCACCAGGCTACAGCAGCGAACACCCCTCGACTAACCATATCGGTTAGCGAGGAAACACAATCAAATAATACATCACATGAAAATACACCCGGAGCAACCGACTAAATGAGTAACAATCGACAGTGTAGCAATTTAAAATAATACAACACGGAGTTTGAATTTGAAAAGCCTAAGTACTCGCGAGTACAGTCTATCAGTTTATAAATATAGGAAACAACCATATCGAAGTGGACAAAAGGAATAAGTAGACCCAAGTGCACATGTCAACGACCCTGGCCAACATCCTCGTACTGTCCCAGCGCTCGCTCGTCTGGATGATCATAACCTAAAATCCATAACAAGAATTTCCCCATAACGGGTCCCCCAAAGGGGTTAGAAATTACGCTAGTACAAGTAATCAAGGCAAACCAATCGCTTACACATTTCATAGTACTTGCACCAATATCATTTCAAAAACCAAAACCAGACATGTCTTTTCCGGAAACAAACAGTCAAACAATTTGCCTTGGGAACAGAGTAATATCATAGATCCCGCCCGAGGCCTCTAAGGACCCTCCCGAGCTGGCCACATTATAAAAACAAAACACGCACATGCATCGTCTTGGGAACAGAGTAATATCATTGATCCCGCCCGAGGCCTCTAAGGACCCTCCCGAACTGGCTAGCTATACAAACTCATGAATCCAGGACTCAACCCTTTGGATTCCCTCCTTGATCCCGTCGGACCAACACGAGGTGAGCAAATCACACACAAAATACATTACCATTCCACGTTAAGCATAAAGGCTTCCAAAAATACTTGCCTTGAATAATTGACGACGCAACGAACGGAAAGGATAATCACCGACGAACACTAGGAATCAACGGAACCGAACCTAACGATTCGAAGAACATAATTACAACCAACTCTAGCCGAATATGGAAATGGAATACACCCGAAAACCCGCCTACGATTCATGTATATTCGTACAAAAATAACAACGAGGGCGGAACACAACCAAACCCTCTCAATTTCGCAAAACCATGAAAATATACCATGAATCCATAGGGAAACTAAGAATACCAACAATATTAATCACATTCATCATGAATCCACCAACAAAACGGAACGGATCGGAAGAAAATCCCAAAACCCCCAAATCGCCCAAAAGTAGGGTTCTAAGAGATTTACCTTGGATTAGGATGAAAGATTCGTGTTGATGTTGATATAATACACCAAGAACTTAAGAAAGATGTTGGATGAGATGATTGGAGGAAGAAATCGCCAAGAATCTCCCGAAATCGCCACAGCCGCGGAAGGGAGGAGGAAAAGGAAATAATACGCTCATCTCGGTCAACTCCCTGGTTTATATAGCCAGAGAGTGTTAGCGCGCGCTAATCCTCAAGATTAGCGTGCGCTAACGGGATAAAATTACAGGCCAAACAGTTAGCGTCCAGTCCAGTAGCCAGACTTTTGGCCGTTAGCGTGCGCTACTCCAAATGTAGCGTACGCTAATAACCTATCGGTAGCGCGCGCTATCGACTAATAGCGTGCGCTACCTGGGCATCAGTCGAGTTCAGTGACAAACTGTCCAGAACTCACCTGATCTGTTAGCGTGCGCTACCATACAAGCGTAGCGTGCGCTAACTGGCACCTGACCGGGTTCAGTAGTAAACTGTCCAGTACTGGACACTCACGCTAGCGCACGCTACCGGGTATCATCAGCGTGCGCTAGCCTCCCGACATTAGTGTGCGCTAGTCTACGTAGCGTACGCTAATACGCCAGTCCAGAAGGCTGGAAAATAGACCGCCACTCCTGTGGCTTGCTCTCTAGCGCGCGCTACGAATCAGTCGTAGCGTGCGCTACTAAGGGACCAGTAGCGCGCGTTATGCAGAAAAGATAGCGTGCGCTAGGTTACGAAATATAAACGGTTCACAACACCGGAATATGAACGAAACATCAAACGGAACACCTCAAAGCGCATCAAAACATAGAATGGATCCACGGCAACCCCGAAACAGCGGTTCCGCACAACAATAACGAGTCTCAGATCAATAGATGATGGGAAAGGTACACTGTAAGGTACATGAGGGTCACTACGACCGAGAAATACACCGAAAAAGAAAATACAAGGGGAAATAAAAATGCGGATATTACATTCTACCCCTCTAAAAACAAGTTTCGTCCCGAAACTTAAGAAACACACAACTCAGGGTACCTAGCGCGCATGCTATCCTCGGTTTCCCAAGTTGCCTCCTCGACACCGTGTCTCGACCACTGCACCTTGACCAAAGGGATGGTTATGCCTCAGTCATTTCTCCCGATGCTCTAAAATCTTCAAAGGACGCTCCTCAAAAGTAATATCCTCGGCGACGTCAATCTCACCATAATCGATGACGTGACTAGGATCTGGGACATATTTCCTCAGCTGGGAAACATGAAAAACGCTATGAACATGACTCAAGGTCGGGGTTAACGCCAAACGGTATGCTAACCCACCGACTCGCTCAAGAATCTCGAAGGGTCCAATAAATCTCGGACTCAGCTTCCCCTTCTTCCCGAAACGAAAAACTCCTCTCGTCGGCGACACCTTCAGCAAAACGTGGTCTCCCACCTTGAGTTCTAAGGGTCGACGACGGACATCGGCATATGACTTTTGTCGACTCTGGGCAGTCAACATCCGTTCCCGAATCAATTCTATCTTCCGCCTCGTCTCTAAAACGACATCCGGTTCGGTCCCGACCAAATCGGATGCCTCATTCCAACAAATCGGCGATCGACAACGCCGCCCGTAGAGCGCCTCATACGGTGCCATCCGAATCGTCGCGTGCCAACTATTGTTGTACGTGAATTCGATTAATGGCAATTGCTCCTCCCAGTCACTACTCCAATCGAGAGCACAAGCACGCAACATGTCCTCGAATGTCTGTGTTGTGCGGCGATTAAAACGCCTCTATAGGCGATCGTCATCACGGTCAGAGAAACCAACCATGGAAGACATACTCTGGACAAACTCCTAGAGTTCTGCAAAATACGGCGACCGTCTTTTGGTACCCATCGATCGTCTTCTGATATCTGACGATCGTCTTTAATGAGCGAACCAGAGGCGATCATCTCGTGCCACGTATGGATCCAGCATCCGTCAAAGTCGTCGAAGACCGAATCTTGGACGGTGGCCCACGTGCAGATCTTCAAAGAATACCGACAGATAGGATCTTTGACCACGGTGGCCCACGTGCGGATCTTCAACGGATACCGACAGATAGGATCTTTGACCCCAGCCTGTCACCTACCACACCTACCGACAAAGCCGCCGAAAGGTACAAAGTGGGTCCTCCCCAGACAGCTGCCCAGGATGCGTGTTGGCCTCCCATTGACTCGTACAGCTGGCTCCAGCAGCAGCCCCAGACTTTAAGGGAACAGCCCCACGTGACGGGACGATCGGCCACCTTATTATAATATAAAAACGGCGGTCGCCCGCGATCGCCTGAGGGGTCCCAACTACCTTGTCCCCTATAAATAGAGAGCTCACTGCAGCAGCAAAAGGGACACGAATTTTACTACGAATTCAGTGCAAAACACACACCAAAGAGAGAATCAAAGGCTCTTTTGGCAACCACTAATACATTCATAGTGATATTCATATACATTCATCATATATCCCAAGCAAGAACTCACAGATTTATCTATCTGGTTCTTCCGGCAATCTACGCGCTCTAAAGCCTAGATAACTAGAAGTCTTTACACTCCTTGTAATAGATTCTAACATTAATATTTGTACTCGACAGTATATTTATTAATAACATCTCGCGAGAGCATTCAAGCCCGGGATTAACAACCCCGGCAAATCTTGTGTTATATATTTTCTCACGGAAGTGTTCTCGCATTTGTTTGTTACTCAATCATTCCAGCAATACTATCTCCGGATAATATTTTGGGTAACAACAATTGGCGCTAGAAGGAGGGCATCTAAACCTTCATTTTTATTCCCACCGTCTCGAAGAACACTCACTGTTCTCCGGACATATACTTGAAGAAACACTCACTGTTCTTCAATAGAAAAACCTTCAGAAAATGACATCTGCAACGACCTCCAAGAGAGCCACCCTAAGATCTACCGGAAATCTCATTCCGGCCCGATCAATCCCACCACGTAAGGCGACCGTGGCGACGCTAGGCTCTCACTCCCGCCCCCGAGGGACGGTTCTAGCCTCTCACTCAATCAGTTCCAGACTACGGAACAGATTGAGGAGGCTATAGCCATCCTCAGTGAGCGACAGAAGGCCAATGGCTCGCCCACCATCACTCCGTCCACCGTCCGCCGGGCAAACAAACGGAAGCTCAAGGGGATCTATGTCGAGAAATCGACAAAAAGCCCCGAGCCACAGGAGAAGGCTCTCGTAAGGAGGGACGATTCCGTCTTCAGCCGCCTGGGGAGCGATCCCTCATGGCGACCCGGGCACTCAGGCCCCAGCCGGGAGACATCGGTATCCGAATCCTTTACCAGGAGTTCGGCATATCCGACTCCCAGGAGACAGGCCGGTCAGCGAGCCCCTGCTCGCCCAAGAAAGGAACCCACTGGCAGGGAGCTCGTCATTCACCACGGGGCTAGGGGATCGGTACACGATCGCCTTGGTTCACGCTCTGAGAGCCACTCGGCGAGCAGTCAGGCGACGGCGATGGCCGCCATGCAACGCCAGCTCGACGAGATGAAGGCGCTCCTGGAAAATGGGGCAGGCGCCAGGAGATCGATCATTGGATCAAGCGAACCACTCACGACTCAGATCGAGCTCGCCTACCCAACCAACGATCAATCCCCCACAAACACCTCTATATGAGGGGAGATCGGATCCGGAAACCCACTTGAGCAAATTCCGGATCTACATGACCGGATGCGGAGCATCAGATGCGACGAAGTGTCGAATGTTCCCGTTAACTCTGGGCGACCTCGCCCATAGGTGGTACGTCTCACTACCACCTCGCTCAATCAACTGCTTTGAAAAGCTGGCGAAAGACTTCACGACATACTTCGCCGCCAAAGTCGCTCGCCCTGAAGGCCCCCACCGCATGATGAAAATCAAGCAGGGGAAGGACGAGTCAGACGAAGATTACATCGACCGGGTAGACGAAATAGTCCTCACCGGCGAGCCCATCAGCGACGAGCTCGCTCTCAACTCAGTCATGAGCGGATTCCACGGACGCTCGCCCATGTTCAGGCACCTCACAAAGGATATCCCCCCGACCTACTCGGCCTTCCGCGGCAAAGCCGCTGGTTTCCTGGCCAGGCAGAGGATGCTCTCACTCCGCTTAGACGAGGGACCGTCCGAAGAAGGAAAAGCACCTTCCCATGTCCAGAAGAAGGCGGTCACCAAGCCCAGAAAGGCGGTCGCCAAGCCGCCTGGCGAGTTCAAAGCCTTTGAGGATGTAGAGGTCCACCTTCTTCACAACCTCAACTTATCTCCGGCCCACATCTTCAACGCGATCAAGGGTCGCGAGTGGCTTTCCAAACCAAAGCCAATAAAGGACCACGGTCACCTAGACCGTAGCAAATTCTGTGCCTATCATAAGAGTCCCGGCCACAACACTAGCCAATGCCGCGACCTCCTCAGACAGCTCTGGCGACTGTTCGAGAAAGGCAAATTGGACAATTTGATCACCAAGCCAGAACCCAGGACGGAAAGAGCCGGAGGGCGCGAGTGCCGACCAAGCGAAAGAATTCCTCCCAATCCGATCGCCAGAATCGAGCATGAGCCGGAGTACTCTGACGAGTCGATCCCTCCGATCAACCCTGGCGGTCGGATCAACATGCTTCAAGCGGGAGGTGGAAGCCTCGGGGGCCTTTCCCCGGTTTCCACCCTGTCAAACAGAAAGCGAAAATCCGAGCTGAGGGCTTTCGCCGAAGTCCATGTTGTAGTACCTCCGGAGCCGACCATCTCTAAAGACGCGCTCATCACCTTTTCCAACAAGGACAGGGAGGGAGTGCAATGTCCCAAAGAGGATGCACTAGTGATCTCCGCTTGTATCCTTGGGAAGACGGTCGATCGCGTGCTGGTCGACAATGGGAGTTTCTGCAACATCATATTCAAATCCGCCCTAGATCAACTCGGCAACTTAATTAAATTCATCAAGCCTTTCGACACCGTGCTCCAAGGGTTTGGCGACAACACGGTCCGAGCCTACAGGAGGATTAAGCTCTCCGTCGAGCTAATATGCTTTTATGATCCCAAGGTTAGGATTACTAGGAACCTAAGTTTTGTAATCATAGATAGGCCCAGCATCTATAATGGGTTCCTAGGTCGCCACTTTTTAGAAACCTTTGAGGCGGTCGCCTCATCTTTCTTTTACTGTATCAAATTCCCCACTGCCGATGGGACGGTCGGTAATGTAAAAGGAGATCAACTAATGGCAAAAAGATGTTTGAATTACTCCTATGTTGTTACTTCTTTCAATACTTCCCATACTATATGTAACATTGAAGCGATCGACGATCAACACATGGAGATCGACGAGCCGAGCACATCGTACCAACCCGACTCAGGGGACGCCATCGCTCATCAATCGACGGATGACATCGAGCCAAGGATCGGTTTCGAGCCAAGACTTGACATCGATCCAAGGACCGAGACCGGAGATCGCACCAAACGAGAGTCGACCGTCCCTGTCGAAGAGTTGGAAAGTATTACGATGGATCCGGTTCATCCAGAACGGGAAGTACAGATCGGCACAAGCATCGACCACGAATTAAAGAGGGATCTGATCAACTTGCTACGTAGGAACATCGGAGTCTTTGCCTGGTCGCATCAAGATATGGTTGGCATAAGTCCCGAACATGCTTGCCATTATCTGAAGATCGACCAGGCAATGAAGTCTGTTCACCAAAAGCGTAGGATGTTCGGTCTCGATAAGTACGCGACGCTCGACATAGAAGTCCAGAAGTTACTCAACAACAAATTAATCGGAGTGGCCACAGACGAACCACAATGGGTCGCCAACGCGGTTCTCGTCAAAAAGCCAACTGGCTCCTGGAGGTTATGCATTGACTTCACCGACCTCAGCGCGGCATGTCCAAAAGATCACTTTCCGATGCCTCATATTGATCACTTGGTCGATAGTACGGCAGGTTTCGAAATGATGTCATTTATGGATGCCTTCGCCGGATATCATCAAATCCCAATGGCGGAGGAAGACATAAAACACACATCTTTCCACACGGAAAAAGACATACTTTTGGGTCCGAATGCCGTTCGGCTTGAAAAACGCAGGGGCAACCTACCAGCGACTAGTCAACAGAATGTTCGCCGATCAGATCGGCAAAACCATGGAGGTCTACATTGATGACATCGTGGTTAAAAGCCTCAAGAAGGAAGATCACCTCAACGATCTCGCCGAGACGTTCGCCATCCTTGAGAAATGTAACATGAAACTGAACCCCAAGAAATGCAACTTCGGGGTGGGCTCCGGGAAATTCCTGGGGCACATCGTGAGCCAAAGGGGGATCGAGGCGAACCCCACCAAGATACAGGCGATCCTTGACATGCAGGAACCACGAAACATCAAGCAGGTGCAACGCCTCACGGGCTGTCTAGCCGCCCTCAACCGTTTCATATCACGGCTCGGCGATAAAAGCAAGCCTTTCTTCGCAACCATCAAGAACAAGAAGTTCGCATGGACGAAGGAAAGCCAGATAGCGTTCGCCAAGATAAAGGAATATCTATCTAACCCCCAGATCCTGGCAAAGCCGATCCCCGGTGAAAAATTATTCCTTTACCTAGCAGCCTCGGAGGTCGCGCTGAGTGCCGTTCTGGTGCGAGCAGAGGGACAAGCCCACTTGCCGATCTACTATGTTAGCCAGGCGCTCCACGACGCTGAGACACGTTATACACCATTGGAGAAGATCGCCTACGCCCTTGTCATGAGTGTTCGTAAGCTGAGGGCTTACTTCTTCGATCACCAAGTGGAAGTCCTAACAACTCTACCTCTAAGACAAGTCCTGCACCGACCGGACACCAACGGGCGACTCCTCAAGTGGTCGCTGGAGATCGCCCAATATGGTATCACGTACGCTCCTCGCACGGCGATCAAGGGCCAAGCTCTGGCGAACTTCGTGGTGGAATTAACGTTCCCTCACACCCAACCAGTCGGCCGACCCGCCCGGAAGTTATATGTGGATGGCTCGGCACCACCCGAGAGCAAAGGTGGATTGTCCTCATCATCCCCGACGGTCAAAGTTTCACAAATGTCGTATGCGTTTCGTGCGACCAACAATGAAGCCGAATACGAAGCTTTGGTAGGCGGGCTCGATCTAGCCCTCGCCCTAGATGCTCGTCGCCTCCATATCTTCATGGACTCCCTTTTGGTCGTGAACCAAGTCAAGGGAGAATATGAGGCGCGCGGCGAACAGATGGTCAAATACCAAGAGCTGGTCGCCGAAATGTGCACAAAATTCGAAGAAGTACTAATCGAACAAGTCCCGAGAGAGCACAACTCCCAGGCCGATGCTCTTTCCAAACTAGCATCATCGGATGGGGTAGCCGACTTCTCCAATATCCAAATCACAAAGTCAGCAAGTCCGGCCATCGACAGAGGCCTGGTTACCTCGGTCGCCATCGCCGAGGAGAACTGGATGACTCCGTTCATCAAATACTTAAAGGACGGAACGGTCCCTGACGACCGTGTTAAAGCTCGCCAACTCCAGCTTCGTGCGACCAGATATACCCTATTGGACGACCGGCTTTACAAGCGAGCCTTCAGCCTTCCCCTCCTCAAGTGTATCACACCGGAGGAAGGTCGGCTCGTTTTAACTGAGATCCATGACGGGATTTGTGGAAACCATACGGGCGGGCGAGCCCTCATCCATAAGACAACCAGACAAGGGTTTTTCTGGCCATAACTTCGGAAAGATGCGATCGCCTATGCCAGATCGTGCCATAGGTGTCAGATAATGGGCCCCAACATTAAACTATCACCCGAACAGCTCACCTCCATGTATAACCCTTGGCCATTTGCGCAATGGGGCATCGACCTTATAGGTCCCTTACCGACGGCTCCAGGGGGATGTAAGTTCGCCATCGTAGGGGTCGACTATTTCACGAAATGGGCTGAGGCCGAACCGCTCAACAAGATCGGCCAAGAGCAAGTGATCAAGTTTATATGGAAAAACATCATATGCCGATTCGGTCTGCCCCAGGCCATCATCTCCGACAATGGAAAACAATTCGACGGCCTGGAAGTCATGCAATTCTGTAAAAAGTGGGGAATCAAAAGGTTATTCTCAGCGCCCTATCACCCTCAGACGAACGGGCAGGTAGAAGCGGTGAATAAGATCCTCAAACACACGATTAAAGCGCGACTCAAATCCAGGCAAGGACGATGGGCGAGCGAGCTCCCAGACGTTTTGTGGTCCTACCGAACGATGACCCGCAATTCAACCGGCGAAACCCCATTCGCCCTTGCCTTCGGGACAGAAGCGGTGATGCCTTCAGAGATCACCGTCCTCAGCCATCGAACCGAACAGGAGGTGACGACCGACAACGATGTGGCCCGACGAATCGACCTAGACATGCTCGAAGAACGACGGCTTACCTCGGAAATGAAGAACACAATCCACAAAAGGAGAGCCGAGAAGTTTTTCAATTCAAAGGTCAAAGAAAGAAGGTTTCAGGTGGGCGATCTCGTCCTCAAGAAGATCCAAACCCACACTGGCGTTTTCGGTCCGAACTGGGAAGGACCTTTCAGAGTATCCAGATGGCTAACTAAAGGAGCCTACGAACTGGAACATCCTGACGGTACCCCGGATCAATACCCCTGGAACGCCGTGCACCTGAAAAAATACTACCAGTGATAATTTTGTATTCAATTTCAATGATGTACAAGGAATATAATGAGATTTTTTCCTATCCCATCTATTCTGGCGATCGCCCCACCAGGCATATCGCATATCGCCGACGATCGTTGATCACGACGATCCTAGGTAAAATCAATGCAGCTATGGTCCTAGAGGTCGATAGAACCGACAGCTTCGCCCATGCAAGGTTCCTTTGGGCTGAGATCGCCCGCCCTTCGTTTAAATACGAGGCCGGCGTAGCCGAAGGACCCTCCAAATTAATCAGTAGGCACGATCGCACGTCCTCAAGGTACATCATTTAACATGGTGAACCCGGACAATGCGACGTACCACTACCCCCGTCTCAACGTACACCGTCGAGGGTCGCCATCTTCATGGCGGGCCGAGGTGGAAGCAGAGCTGACAAGCCGCGGACGTGGAGTCGAATAAGCCGACGACACCCCGCGCAAGGACTCCTCCAGACCAAGATCGCCCGTCTTTCGTTTTAACACAAGGCAGGCGTAGCCTAACAGAGGACCCTCACAAAAAGTGAGTCACGGGATACACAATATCCCTCGCACACAAAGACACGATTGGGGAGGTCGGTCCATCGAACACCCCAGCCATACTTGATTCTCCAGAATCAGCAAAACGAAGATAGCTCACCTGACAGACTAGTTTTTGTTTCCTTACTTACAATAAGCGAACAAAAATAAGGGGGCAGAGATGGGTCGAGCTTATCCCAAATACGATCGAACAAAGAGGAACCACACACGATCAGCTTCGCTCAAACACACGCAGGAGGTGATCGGAGTCGTTCGACAAAAATTACAAGTAAGAATTCCGATTCAAAACATATCAATGCTTTCAACACTTAGACAATCGGTCGGATGAACAATACGTCGAAAGCAGTCATACACGTACTTGTAAAAATTGCACGCAAACATTCAGAGACGATCGTATCTAAAGAGACAGTATGAAAAGAGGAACATTTTATTCATAACGCAAGTTCCGTACATTACGGGGACCGAGGGCATTACAAAAGGAAAACAAAAAGTACAGGTTACAGAGGAAAACAAAAATGCCTCTCAAGGCCCCGCCGGCTGGTCATCACCCTCAGGATACGGATCGGCTTGGTCCCCCCCATCGGCCTCGGTATGAATGAGTTTACCAGAATACCAACTCAAATCAATCTCGAAGTCGACAAAGTCAAGGATCGGCAAGGAGAACTCCGGGTGCAGAGGATGCTCGAGGGCATAGGATTTGAAGCTCTCCATCAGGGGGCCGATCTCGATCCCTGCCTTTTTAGCGACTCGAACAGCGTCTGCATAGGCCAAGTAATAAGCGAACTCGCCGACGTGCGCAACGCTGAGGTAGGGATCGACCTCGATCGCCTTTAGATGCCCCTTCAAATCCGCGGCCGTCTTCTCGGCCTCCGCCAGCTCGACCACCTTGGCGGCGTTCTCGCCCTTGGCCTTCTCCAGCTCCTTCTTTGCCGCCTCCAGCTCACCGCTGAGCCGATCCACCATCACCTTCAGCCCGGCCGCCTCCTCCTGCGAAGCCGCGAACTTCTGGCGGGTTTCCTTCTCCTTATCACGGGACCGGTCGGCAGCCTCCTTAGAGCGGATCAGCTCCTGCTTCAATCGGTACACATCATGCTTAGCCCTTTTGGCGGTCTCCTCATACTCCTTCTCCACAGACTGGATCCGGTTGACAAGCTCGATATTTTTGTTCCGGGCGGCCTCGAGGTCGCTATGGAGACGAGCAGTGGAGGGTCGCCCCTCAAAATCCCTAGCAGCTTGGACGGCCATCGTCGCCGTCTGGAGAGCCAGGGCAACGGTCGCCTGCATGGCGTCTCCAGATCGCCGACGAGCGATCGCATCAAGATCGGTCGTCCAAGCCTTGGGCAGAGAGGTGATAGCCTGGCGGACGTAAGTAGGGACTTCGAGGGACTGTTGCGGAGCCTTACTCGACAAAAAGTCCAGCACCATAGGAGCGACGTCCAGGTCGGCGAGACGAACCCTGCGACACAAACCAAGGAAACCAAGGAGTTAGCCTATACCATGCTCAGAATGCCTAACTCAGAAAATGTTGGACCTTTTCTTACCTATTGACCAGCTCGGGATCGCGACCAAAATATGGCTTGCCCCGAGAGGTTTCCGCCTCAGCGATCGCAACCTTCTTTGTAAGCCCGCCCGATGACCGGGAGCCGGACGCCGAAGGCCTAGGGCCTGATCGCTCCGTCATCGGGATGGCAGATATAGGAGCCGCAGCAACCGGAGGCTCAAGGATGGACACATCCGCCTCAGCAATTGGCAGGGACTCCTCCGGCCTCCGCCTCTTGCGGCGCTGAAGTTGTTCCTCCTCCCCAACTACCGGTTCGGCGACCGGCGCATCAGCAGGCCCCTTCGCCAGAGCCGGGCAAGACGTCGTCGCAGGAACGCGACCAGTCTTCTTACCCAAGTAAAGGCGACCAAGAACTCCCGGGTTCGACATGGCTATCTCTGGCGGTGGCTCGGCAAAATGGGGAAAATGAACCTCTGTCAGAGAAGAGGTACAAGCAAGTTAGACAAACAACTTAAACGATACGACCTCCTGGAGACGATCGTCAAGCAAGGAAGCACCACTTAAACTCATACCTGGAACTTTCAAGTGACGAGGGAAGCAAAATAATCATGCCCCCAGCCGATGAGCTTCACTACTAAGCGAGCGAACGTCGATAAAAGAATCCGGCAGGGCTCGGATCCGCTCCCAAACGATCAAGAAATCGAAAGGGAGATCGCCGATCGTTGGAACGAGAGGTCCTACAAAAAGAAAACAAAATTAGATCAGTCCAAGACAAGCTCAATCAAGGGGAGAGTTAAAATCCTTACTCGGATTCCTCTCCCGAAAAGTGGTGGGGATCTCCAACTCCTCATTCAGCCTGTCGCTCGATGCCGATCGCCACGCTCCACCGACCCAGCACCATTTAGCCAGGTCGCCCCTAGTCTTGTTCGGCACACTGAGGACCACTCTCCCCCTTCGGCCTTGGATATGGTTACCGCCGATCGACCCCTTCTGCGCGGTCAATTTAAACAGATAATTCATCTCCAGCGCGGTAAGGAGGCGGAACAACCAGTGACCGCCAAACAGTGTCAACGTGCAGATAATCTGTAGCCAAGCGTTCGGCGTCAGCTGAAGAGGCGCCAAATTTCAGGCGATCAGCAAGTAGGAGACGGCAAATGGAAGAGGAAATCGCAGACCGGCCTCCATAATCATCCCGTTGACGGCAACCATACCCTCAGGCGGTTGATCGGCACGTTCATTCTCCGAGGGCACGTGCAAGAAAACGAAAGAGGGGATGTGATATTTGGCCCTTCAACGGCTCAGATCCTTCTCGGTCGCAGTACTCCGGATTTTTCCGAGAGTCCACGGAGACGGGACGGCGGCCCGAAAAACCGTCCGCTTCACATGTTCGTAAGGGTGAGCGGCGGAATAAGCTTCGAAATTGAATTCCGGATAGGGCCCGGCGATCGCCTCCATCATCCGAGCGAAGGCCATGAAGTAGGGGTGTTCAAAAATATCCGATATCCGATATCCGATCCGAAATATCCGGATATCCGAAGTTCGGATATCCGGAACTTCGGATTCGGATATCGGATAGTACTTTTCAGAAAAATCGGATATTCGGATATCCGAAATATCCGAAAAATCCTAAATTTTTTATTTTTTTATATTTTAAATAATAAAAAATATTCGGATATTAGGATATCCGATATCCATATCCGGTTTTTTTCGATATTCGGATATCCGATATCCAAATCAATATTTTTTCGAATATATGGATATCCGAATAAAATTTATATTCTTTCCGGATATTCGGATATCCGATATCCGTATCCGAAATTTCGGATATCCGATTTTCGGATATCCGAAATTTCGGATACGGATATCGGATATCAAAATTTACTATCCGAACTTTCGGATATCCGAAATTTCGGATATCCGAAAGTCCGGATATCCGGTTTTGAACACCCCTACCATGAAGGCAGGGCCGAACCTACTCTCTCGCTCCCAAGTTAGCCGCTCCAATTCGTCCTCATCCGCCGGCGAGCCCCTCTGCTCCGCCGTCGCCGCCGTCTTCGCCACCGCGGCCTCGTTGAAAAGCTCTTCGAGCTCTGTGGGTGCAATCCCCGCACGAATGGCCTCAACGACCGTTTCCATGTCGACTCCGATGGGAATCTCCTCCCGGTCAGGCGAAACCGCAGCGGCAGAAGAACTTCCGGCCTCGAAGGTCTTGGATCCTCCCGACATATTGTAAAGAGAAGAGGGAGATAGAAGATTGATTTTTTCTTACCTAGAAAAAAAGAAGAAAGTCGGCACAAAGAAGCTCCAGAAATTTTTGCAGAGTTTCGGCTATGGATGCAAGGTCATGTAAAGAGTAAAGGAGAAGAAGCCCTGGCCCTTTTATAGATGGAGGCAAGGGTCTAGAATGCAAATAGAAGAAATCTCGAGGGCTGGATCGCAATCGTCACGTGGGGACGTATTAAAAAATGCCCTCGGATCCCGCGTACGCGTCTTTTCGAGGGAACGCCAGCCGACAAGTCTGACAAACTGTCGGACTCCCCCAACAGCGGCGCGACGCGTGTCCCTGTCACTTTTAAAAATCCCGCCTTCATTTCCCGCCGCCCCCGGCGCGAAAGGAGATCGTCCGGATTTGAATTCAGATCGGCTGATCGGCTAAACATTGGCGATCGCCAATGCCACCTCACCCCGTGTTTTCAACATCGAGGCGAGCTGGGGGGCAATTGTTATGCGGCGATTAAAACGCCTCTATAGGCGATCGTCATCACGGTCAGAGAAACCAACCATGGAAGACATACTCTGGACAAACTCCTAGAGTTCGGCACAATACGGCGACCGTCTTTTGGTACCCAGCGATCGTCTTCTGATATCTAACGATCGTCTTTAATGAGCGAACCAGAGGCGATCATCTCGTGACACGTATGGATCCAGCATCCGTCAAAGTCGTCGAAGACCGAATCTTGGACGGTGGCCCACGTGCGGATCTTCAAAGGATACCGACAGATAGGATCTTTGACCATGGTGGCCCACGTGCGGATCTTCAAAGGATACCGACAGATAGGATCTTTGACCCCAGCCTGTCACCTACCACACCTACCGACAAAGCCGCCGAAAGGTACAAAGTGGGTCCTCCCCAGACAGCTGCCCAGGAAGCGTGTTGGCCTCCCATTGGCTCGTACAGCTGGCTCCAGCAGCAGCCCCAGACTTTAAGGGAACAGCCCCACGTGACGGGACGATCGGCCACCTTATTATAATATAAAAAATGGCGGTCGCCCGCGATCGCCTGAGGGGTCCCAACTACCTTGTCCCCTTTAAATAGAGAGCTCACTGCAGCAGCAAAAGGGACGCGAATTTTACTACGAATTCAGTGCAAAACACACACCAAAGAGAGAATCAAAGGCTCTTTTGGCAACCACTAATACATTCATAGTGATATTCATATACATTCATCATATATCCCAAGCAAGAACTCACAGATTTATCTATCTGGTTCTTCCGGCAATCTACGCGCTCTAAAGCCTAGATAACTAGAAGTCTTTACACTCCTTGTAATAGATTCTAACATTAATATTTGTACTCGACAGTATATTTATTAATAACATCTCGCGAGAGCATTCAAGCCCGGGATTAACAACCCCGGCAAATCTTGTGTTATATATTTTCTCACGGAAGTGTTCTCGCATTTGTTTGTTACTCGATCATTCCAGCAATACTATCTCCGGATAATATTTTGGGTAACAACAGTCTGGATAGTGCGTTCCGACTGTCCATCTGACTGGGGGTGAAAAGAGGTACTCAAATGCAAACGGGTACCCAACGCCTTATGCACCGCCTGCCAAAAGTGCGATACGAAACGGCCATCACGATCCGAAACAATAGACTTCGGAGTACCGTGGAGCCTCACAATCTGCGCGATAAACACACGAGCCAACTTTTCTGGACCCCAAGTGTCCTTGATGCCCAGAAAATGTGCCGACTTGGTCAGACGATCAACAATCACCCATACCATATTCATGCCCGACCTCGATCTCGGCAAACTCGTAACAAAATCCATTGATATATCTTCCCATTTCCATTCTGGAACGGGAAGTGACTGCAATAACCCAGTCGGTCGCTGATGCTCGATTTTGACCTGCTGACAAGTCAAACATCTCGCTACAAACTGTGCGACCTCCTCCTTCATATCATTCCACCAGAAATTCCTCCTCAGGTCCTTGTACATCTTACTCGAACCAGGATGAACGGAATAAGGTGTAGCATGGGCTTCACGCAAAATACTCTGTCTCAACTCTGAGTCATTCGGCACACAAAGCCGACTCTGAAATCTCAAAACACCATCCTCGTGAATCACAAACCCAGGAGACTTTCCCTTAAGAACGTTCTCTCGGATTTGAGTAATCATCGGATCCACTAATTGCTTCAGCTTAATTTCATCGATCAAAGACGAAGAAATCTCTAAAGCACAAAGTTGCCCGACAGCTCCAGGCAACAAAACCTTAACATCTAACTCGATCAAAGCCCGCCGAAGCTCAGACCGAGACGTAAGGACCTCAAGCATTCGCAACGCAATCGGTTTCCGACTCAAGGCGTCGGCCACGACGTTCGCCTTGCCCGGATGATAAAGGATTTCGAGGTCGTAATCCTTAATCAGCTCTAACCACCTCCTCTGCCTCATATTCAACTCCCGCTGAGTAAATATGTATTTCAGACTTTTATGATCGGTAAAAATCTGACATGCAGAGCCGAAAAGATAGTGACGCCAAATCTTGAGCGCAAAACGCGCCGCTAACTCCAAATCATGAGTAGGGTAGTTAAGCTCATACGGCCTCAAGCTGTCTCGACGCAAAGGCAATAGTCTTGCCGTCTTTGCATCAATACGCACCCAAGACCACGACCAAGCATCGCTATAAACGGCGAATCCTCGTTGCCACATGGCAACGCCAAAAAGGGCTGAAGTCAAACACTTCTTGATTCCTCAAAACTCGATTGTCTCGTCATTCCGCATTTAACTTCTCGGATTTCTGGAGCAACTGTGTAAGTGGCCAAGCTAGTTTTGAGAAACCCTCGACGAACCTACGGTAGTAGCCAGCCAAACCCAAGAAACTACGGACCTCCTTCACATTTGTAGGCGGTGCCCAATCCAACACTACCTCAATTTTCTGCGGATCCACACGAACTCCCTCGGCTGAAATCACGTAACCCAAAAACATCACTTCCTTCAGCCATAACTCACATTTCGAGAACTTCGCATAGAGTTGCTCGGTCCTCAAAATGTCTAACACTATTCGCAAATGATGGGCATGCTCTTCCTCATTCCTCGAATAGATAAGAATATCGTCAATGAAGACGACAATACACTTGTCCAAATACTCGATAAAGACTTTGTTCATCAATTGCATGAACATCGTCGGCGCATTAGTTAACCCAAAAGGCATAACTACAAACTCGTAATGTCCGTATCTCGTCCGAAAAGCTTCGGACGAGAACACTGCCGGCTCCTATGTCCCTACACACCACAGTTAAAGCATGTAGGTTCACGAGCGGAGGTTCCGGCGGCACCCCAAAAGCTCCCATAGAAACGAGCCGAACCGCCCGTAGAAATATTCGCAGCTTGAGATTTCTGCTGGCCTCCACTCTTGGGACCAGAAAAATTTCCGACCGACTTCTGCTTCTTGCTCTCACGAGCCAAATCACTAGCTGTCACTGACATATCATAAGCGAGGGCCCTACTCTGATAATCCTTCAAGGTAGTGCAGATGAGTCCAGACATGTAGTCCCGAATAGACAGTTTCATCCTCCTGGAAAAATGGAAAATTTTGTCGCTCTCAGCGACAACTTGGGTCTTCACATAACCCAACTCCTTGTTAAAATCGGCAATAGCTTGGGATACGGGAATATCCTGTGGTTGAGCGTCATAGAAAGCATGCACTCGAGCCTGTCTGACCGGCCACGGACAATATTCGGTCTCCATCAATTCCTGAAATTCGGCCCACGAAGCAACATGGTCTTTGGGCCCAACGGCCTCCCACCAATCCGTAGCATCCCCAGTGAGAAAGTACTGGGCAATAGGGACCTTACGGTCCTCGGGACAGTTGGTGGCAACGAAGACTTTAGATATCTCCTTGATCCATCCTTCCCAGCCGATCGGGTCCGAAGCTCCCGAGAACTGAGGAGGATGCATCTTGATGACATCCTGAAGCCAGAGATCCGCTCCGCCCCGATTAGCATGGGTCGGATCTAGATTCTGAACCGCCTGAGCTATCGCCGCCATCTGGTTAACCACTTGCTGCATAACAGCCGCAATACCAAGATCGGCGCGCTCCTGAGAAGAAGCATGACTGTGACGGTCGCCGGTACTGCCGGCTCCTGAAGAATGCGACGTGGCCGCCCCATCTGCTGCCGCACGTCCTCGGTCGCGTCCACGACCACGGTTTCCTCCGGCATCCATACTGGTGTTAAGAGATAACAGAAGTATATCGAGGATGAGTAAGGAAGGAAAAAGCAACTACGATGATAAGCAAAGGAGGGAGAATAACCACAGCTCAAGAAACGGAATACAGTACGAGAAAGTAAAGAATTGAGTAAGGAAACTTACGAACACTGGAAGTACTGAGATGCCGGCAGCGGTGTGACAATGTGCAAAACAAAACACGACTAGACCCATATAACCGACAAGCCTAGGTATCCATAAACCTAGAGCTCTGATACCATTTTCTGTAACACCCCGAGATATTCGGAGTATATTACAGCGTCGTGGACCCCTACATGGGACCCACCAGGCTACAGCAGCGAACACCCCTCGACTAACCATCTCGGTTAGCGAGGAAACACAATCAAATAATACATCACATGAAAATACACCCGGAGCAACCGAATAAATGAGTAACAATCGACAGTGTAGCAATTTAAAATAATACAACACGGAGTTTGAATTTGAAAAGCCTAAGTACTCGCGAGTACAGTCTATCAGTTTATAAATATAGGAAACAACCATATCGAAGTGGACAAAAGGAATAAGTAGACCCAAGTGCACATGTCAACGACCCTGGCCAACATCCTCGTACTGTCCCAGCGCTCGCTCGTCCGGATGATCATAACCTGAAATCCATAACAAGAATTTCCCCATAACGGGTCCCCCAAAGGGGTTAGCAATTACGCTAGTACAAGTAATCAAGGCAAACCAATCGCTTACACATTTCATAGTACATACACCAATATCATTTCAAAAACTAAAACCAGACATGTCTTTTCCGGAAACAAACAGTCAAACAATTTGCCTTGGGAACAGAGTAATATCATAGATCCCGCCCGAGGCCTCTAAGGACCCTCCCGAGCTGGCCACATTATAAAAACAAAACACGCACATGCATCGCCTTGGGAACAGAGTAATATCATTGATCCCGCCCGAGGCCTCTAAGGACCCTCCCGAACTGGCTAGCTATACAAACTCATGAATCCAGGACTCAACCCTTTGGATTCCCTCCTTGATCCCATCGGACCAACACGAGGTGAGCAAATCACACACAAAATACATTACCATTCCACGTTAAGCATAAAGGTTTCCAAAAATACTTGCCTTGAATAATTGATGACGCAACGAACGGAAAGGATAATCACCGACGAACACTAGGAATCAACGGAACCGAACCTAACGATTCGAATAACATAATTACAACCAACTCTAGCCGAATATGGAAATGGAATACACCCGAAAACCCGCCTACGATTCATGTATATTCGTACAAAAATAACAACGAGGGCGGACCACAATCAAACCCTCTCGATTTCGCAAAACCATGAAAATATACCATGAATCCGTAGGGAAACTAAGAATACCAACAAGATTAATCACATTCATCATGCACCAACAAAACGGAACGGATCGGAAGAAAATCCCAAAACCCCCAAATCGCCCAAAAGTAGGGTTCTAAGAGATTTACCTTGGATTAGGATGAAAGATTCGTGTTGATGTTGATATAATACACCAAGAACTTAAGGAAGATGTTGGATGAGATGATTGGAGGAAGAAATCGCCAAGAATCGCCCGAAATCGCCACAGCCGCGGAAGGGAGGAGGAAAAGGAAATAATACGCTCATCTCGGTCAACTCCCTGGTTTATATAGCCAGGGAGTGTTAGCGCGCGCTAATCCTCAAGGTTAGCGTGCGCTAACGGGATAAAATTACAGGCCAAACAGTTAGCGTCCAGTCCAGTAGCCAGACTTTTGGCCGTTAGCGTGCGCTTCTCCAAATGTAGCGTACGCTAATAACCTATCGGTAGCGCGCTATCGACCAATAGCGTGCGCTACCTGGGCATCAGTCGAGTCCAGTGACAAACTGTCCAGAACTCACCTGATCTGTTAGCGTGTGCTACCATACAAGCGTAGCATGCGCTAACTGGCACCTAATCGGGTTCAGTAGTAAATTGTCCAGTACTGGACACTCACGCTAGCGCACGCTACCGTGTATCATCAGCGTGCGCTAGCCTCCCGACATTAGCGTGCGCTAGTCTACGTAGCGTACGCTAATACGCCAGTCCAGAAGGCTGGAAAATAGCACTGCCACTCCCAGGGCTTGCTCTCTAGCGCGCGCTACGAATCAGTCGTAGCGTGCGCTACTAAGGGTTATGCAGAAAAGATAGCGTGCGCTAGGTTACGAAATATAAACGGTTCACAACACCGGAATATGAACGAAACATCAAACGGAACACCTCAAAGCGCATCAAAACATAGAATGGATCCACGGCAACCCCGAAACAGCGGTTCCGCACAACAATAACGAGTCTCAGATCAATAGATGACGAGAAAGGTACATTGTAAGGTACATGAGGGTCACTACGACCGAGAAATACACCGAAAAAGAAAAAACAAGGGGAAAGAAAAATGCGGATATTACACTTATTCACTTATGTTGGGAAAAATTGAAGCTCTATCAAAGAAAGTCGAGGAAATATCTTTTTCAACTCCTCAATCTGTGAAGATGGTGCAAACTCCACACGTTTCAGATTTTTCATGTGAAATTTGTGGAGCAACTCACAACAGCACTATCTGTCCCTTAGTGCAACAGGAGCAGTCACCACCACCACCAGAACAAGTGGCGTATGCTCAGAATTTCCAAAGGCAAGCATACAATCCTTACGGGCTAACATACAATCCAGGGTACAAAAATCATCCAAATTTTTCTTATGCAAACAACAACAATATGTTGAATCCAACGCATCAAGAAAAGAAGCCCGGATGGGAAGAAGCAATCACGAAGATAGCTGAACAACAACTGAAGTATCAACAACGCAATGATGCTTCAATTAAAAATCTGGAGACACAAGTTGGCCAAATGGCCAAAATACTTTCAGAAAGATCTCATGGCATGTTACCTAGCAATACCGAGGTAAATCCAAGGGAAAATGTCCAAGCTATCACAACAAGAAGTGGAGTGCAGTTGCCCGAAATTTCTATGGAAAATCATCTGGAAAAACAAAAAAATAAACAAAATCAAGAATCAGAAAAAGAATCTGATACATGACCTTCATCTCAAAAAGGTCTAGTTGCTACAAAATCTTATGTTCCACCTATCCCATTTCCTCAACGGTTGAAGAATCACAAGCTCGATGCTCAATTCGGGAAATTCTTGGAAATTTTCAAAAAGCTACACATCAACATTCCTTTTACCGATGCTCTAGCACAAATGCCAAGCTATGCCAAATTTATGAAAGATATTCTTTCCAACAAACGAAGGCTTGAAGAATACGAAATTGTCATGCTAATAGAGGAATGTAGCGCAATACTACAAAAGAAGTTGCCACCCAAGCTAAAAGATCCGGGAACTTTCACAATCCCGTGTACAATTGGTGAAGTGAATTTTGGCAAAGCTCTTTGTGATTTAGGGGCAAGTATCAACTTGATGCCCCTATCAATTTTCAACAAATTGAACTTGGGAGAAGCAAAAGCAACAACAGTTTCCCTACAATTAGCCGATCGGTCAATCAAATATCCACGTGGGATAATAGAAGATGTGCTCGTCAAGGTTGATAAATTCATATTTCCAGCAGATTTTATCATCCTTGACATGGAAGAAGATCAGGATATTCCCATTATTTTGGGACGACCATTTCTCGCAACCGGACGTGCTCTTATTGACATCTATGAAGGAAAGCTAATTCTCGGAGTGGAAGACGAACATGTCATCTTCGATGTCCTAAAAACTTTGAATCAACCCTCCACAGATGAGTATTGTCTAAGAATAGACGCAATTGAAGCCATGGTGAACAAGTCTTTAGAAAAAATTCTATCTAAAGATCCTCTTGAGACATGTATAGCAAATTCTCTAACCAGCATGGAAGAAGAATATCACTTGGCCGAAACAGTTAACTATCTAGAAGCACTACCACCCTTAAGAAGGCATTCACATTTTGAAGAATTGGGGACAAGCTCCGCTAAACCCCTCCCTTCTTTACAAGAAGCTACAATACTTGATCTCAAACCTCTACCCACACATTTGAGATACGCTTACTTGGGCGTTTCCTGTACACTTCCGGTCATCATATCTAACATATTGACCGAACTTGAAGAAGGGAAATTACTAAGGGTATTGAGGAATCACAAAAGAGCAATTAGATGGACTATTACGGACATTAGAGGAATAAGCCCCTCTATATGCACTCACAAAATTTTGATGGAAGATGACTACAAACCTTCAATTGAGCATCAACGACGTTTGAATCCAAACATGAAGGAAATTGTGAAGGCAGAGATTCTTAAATTACTTGACGCAGGAATCATTTATCCAATCTCAGATAGTCCATGGGTGAGCCCTGTACATATGGTGTCCAAAAAGAGTGGAATCTCGATCATAGAGAACGAGCACAATGAACTTATACCGACACGACCGATCACAGGATGGAGAATGTGCATTGATTACAGGAAACTAAACAAGACGACAAGAAAAGATCATTTTCCACTCCCATTTATTGATCAGATGCTTGATAGATTGGCGGGACATTCTTACTACTGTTTTCTCGACGGTTATTCAGGGTACAACCAAATCGTAATAGCCCCAGAAGACCAAGAGAAAACAACATTCACATGCCCTTATGGAACATTTGCCTATAGAAGAATCCCATTCGGATTTTGCAATGCTCCAGCCACATTTCAAAGATGCATGATGTCAATATTCTCAGACATGGTTGAAAAATTCATTGAAGTTTTCATGGACGATTTCTCGGTTTTTGGAGATTCATTTGATAAATGCCTAAATCACTTAGGCATGGTCTTGGAAAGATGTGAAGACACAAATCTAGTTCTCAATTGGGAGAAATGTCACTTCATGGTCCAGGAAGGAATCATACTTGTCCATAGAATCTCACAACATGGAATTGAAGTCGATAAGGCAAAGATCCAAGTGATTGCAAAACTTCCTCCACCAATTTCGGTGAAAGGAGTAAGGAGTTTTCTCGGACATGCAGGATTCTATCGGAGGTTCATAAAAGATTTCTCAAAAATAGCAAAACCTCTCTGTTATTTGCTTGAGAAAGATACACCATTCCTTTTCACAAATGAATGCCACGTGGCCTTTGCAACTTTGAAGGATAAGCTTACATCAGCTCCAATCATCATTTCTCCAGATTGGACTATTCCATTCATGTTGATGTGTGATGCAAGTGATTATGCCGTGGGGGCCGTGCTGGGCCAGAAGAAGGACAAAATGATGCAAGTGATCCATTATGCTAGCAGGACTATGAATGATGCTCAGCTGAACTACATAACAACTGAAAAAGAGATGCTTGCAGTGGTTTATGCCTTTGACAAATTTCGATCCTACTTATTGGGATCAAAGGTCATTGTCTACACTGATCATTCAGCTTTGAAATATTTAATGACAAAGCAAGATGCAAAGTCAAGGCTAATCCGATGGGTTCTACTTATGCAAGAATTCGACATAGAAATCAGAGACAGAAAGGGAACAAAAAACCAAGTGGCGGATCATCTCTCTAGACTAGACCAAAACAATGCTCAAGAGAAGGAAATAAATGAAGTATTTCCGGATGAACAACTGTTCCAAATCTCTAATATCCAGGAAAAACAAAATGCACCATGGTATGCTGACATCGTTAATTTCCTTGTTAGTGGAATAATTCACCCAAATTTTTCCCATCATCAAAAGAAAAAAATCTTCTCCGATTTGAAATACTATTACTGGGAAGATCCTCTATTGTTCAGACGAGGACCTGATCAAATCATCCGGAGATGCATACCGGAAGAAGAAATTGAGAAGGTATTAGAAAGATGTCATTCCTCTCACTATGGAGGACATTTTGGGGGTTCAAAAACAAGACAGAAAATTCTTGAAGCAGATTCTATTGGCCCACTGCTCAAAGATGCACATACACTTGTCTCGAAGTGTGACCGGTGCCAAAGACATGGAAACATGTCAAAAAGAAATGAAATGCCAATGAATTTCATCCTTGAAGTTGAAATCTTCGACGTTTGGGGAATTGATTTCATGGGACCCTTTCCATCATCATTCTCTAATGAATACATCCTTGTAGCTGTGGACTATGTATCTAAATGGGTGGAGGCTGTTGCATTACCAACAAACGAAACTAAGGTCATGGTAAATTTTCTAAAGAAAAATATATTCACTCGCTTCGGAACTCCGAGAGTTATTATCAGTGATGGCGGATCTCATTTCTGCAATCACCAGGTTAAGGCTCTATTGACCAAATTTGGAGTAAAACACCGTGTCGCTACCTCTTATCACCCACAAACCAGTGGACAAGTCGAGGTTTCCAATCGTGAACTAAAATGTATACTTGAGATGACAGTCGACTCATCTCGGAAAGATTGGTCGAAAAAGCTGGATGATGCGCTCTGGGCTTACAGTAATGACCTTATAAGACACCGATAGGCATGTCTCCATTTCGCTTGGTTTTTGGAAAAGCTCACACCGCCAAAGAGAACTTGAACATCGAGCCTTTTGGGCTATAAAAAAATTAAACTTTGACGAACAATTGGGTGGAAAGAAAAGGTTGTCAGCTTAAATGAGTTGGATGAAATCCGACTCGACTCATATGAAAATGCCAAAATCTACAAAGAAAAAACAAAAAGATGGCATGACAGCAGAATTCAAAGAAGAGATTTTAAAGCAGGAGACCAAGTTCTCCTTTTTAATGCACGACTGCGTCTGTTTCCGGGTAAGCTACGATCACGATGGACGGGCCCTTACACGATCAAAGAGGTGTTTTCTCATGGAGCTGTGGAGATTTATAATACAACCGATGGGAGTTTCAAAGTAAACGGCCAACGGTTAAAGCCATATCTGGGAGGAGAATTCTCGACAGCAAAGTCAATCATAATGCTGGAAATACCTAATTAATCTGACGAGAAGTCAAGCTAAGGACGTTAAACAAAGCGCTTATTGGGAGGCAACCCAATCTCTATTATTTTGCAAAATAAGTTTGGGGGTAACACGGAAAGATTCAACAATAAGAGCAAGGACCATATCATCCAGGGAGCCTTTCTTTCATTATTCTCACACATATAATAATTATAATTTTCTAAAAAACCATATTAAAAACTAAAAAAACTAAAAAAAAAATATATAAATAAATAAATACGGCCGTAAGTTATAAGTCTTACGACCGTATGTTGTTCCATTATATTTTTCCCGAAAGCACCTTACGGCCGTAACTATTGCATGTTACGGCCGTATCTTAAAACAAGGTCCGAAAAACGAATGCATCATACGGCCGTAAGTCTGGAAAGATACGGCCGTAACTTAAAAACCTGTTAGAAAAACGAATGCATCATACGGCCGTAACTTGGATATGTTACGGCCGTAAATACTGCTCGTATTAAAAACGGACTTTGCAACACATTCACAAACCAGACGAGACACTGCGACCAAAGAAGCGAAATTTTTTTCCCCCTCTCAATCTCTACTTTCTAAAAACTCAAATTCATCAATACAATTCATTATCTTATCAACATTAACACATAATCATCAGGTTTTCTTTCAATCCTTGTTTCAATTTATATATTTTTGAGTTTTAGTTTTTAGTTTTTCACTTCATATTTGTTTTTCGATTCTTATTTCCGTATGATTCGTTGATTAAATCTTGTTTATTTGTTAGTATTGTTGATATTTGTGTGGTTATTTGATTCATTGATTTGTGGTGACTTTATGGATTTGAGTTTGAATGAAAAAAACTTGTTAAAAAATTATGAACTCAAGGTGTCCGACGAAATGCCACAACGAAAATCTTTGAATTTTTTTATGTTTTTATTGGTTTTGCTTGATGATTATAGTCGTGTGATGAAAAGGAAGTTGATTTTGTTAAATTTCAGGGATGGCACCGAAGAAATCATCAAAAGGAAAAGAAAAGGTCGGTTCATCATCTCAAGGTCCGGCACCACCGCAAAGAAATCAAAACACAAAGTGCATTAACGAAAGATTGTTCAATCTTGATGATTTCATTGGCGATTCGGATAGAGACACTATCACTAGCCCTTTCATCCAAAAATTCATAGACAACGGCTGGGAAAAATTCGTTTCCGATCTCCCAAATGGTAACCCGACCTTGACCCTAAACTTTTACAATTCTTTCAACAAGTCCATTGGGCAGGTAGGGTCGCCTACTTATCACCAGACTACTGTGAATGGAAAATCGATTAATTTTTCACCGGATGTCATTAACAAGTATTTGGGGGTTAATTGTACTAATGCGGTTGACATTTCTATCTTACCTAATGAAGAGGTGCCGGATGATAGGGTTTTACGCTGGGCATTAGTGAGCGAGCTGCGTGACAGTATTGGGATGATCAAACCCCGATACTGTAAAATCCCAATATATTACATTATATAAAATATAAAGTAAATACTATTATATGACAATAATTAGTGAAATTATTTATAAACGTGATATCTTGATTTAAATGAATTATTCTAATACATAATAAATTTTAAAATATATATTTGGACATTTTCTGGGAAGTATCGTGGATAAGTATCAACTTTGAAAAAATCACCAAGGATTTTTGAGAAGTTAAAAAAAAATTCTAAAAATTAATAATGTTGTATAGAATTTAGTTAGCTTTCCAATGGTTCAAACGGCGAGTCAATCGGAGTCCGAACGAAAAAGTTATGATCGATTTAGTGGAGACTGTCAACTACCGAGCACGAGGAATCTTCCGGGAGGGACCTACGCACGTGGCTCGGCCGGGGCTGCCGATAGTGATTCGCTAGGGCCCGCGCACGTGTCTCGGCCATGGCTGCCAGTAGTGACTCGGTAGGGCCCGCGCACGTGGCTCGGCCAGTGCTGTGTGACGTAGGGCGGCTGTGTCAAATTGACTGGGCACCTGTTTTGTGCCCTATGAATACGGCCTTTTTCTAATTCATTTATACTCATAACCTATGTAACTATATTAAGAAACTTAATATTTATAAATATAAATCTTTATATTTCCGAGAAGAGTCCGTTATTCCAACGATACTGGATCGTTTTCCGGCAAGTCAGACCAGCTTTCCTGACATATTGACTGGAACCTGTCCGATTGAAATCCCCAGTGAATTTCTGAAATCCAGATCAAGGTGCTATCTTTGAGTTCGATTATCTACCAATCCGTAAGTGATTTTTGATATCTTATTCGTGCGTTTTGTAAATAAAATACATCACTAAAATATTCATTTTTGAAATCTCATATTAGACATCATTAAATACGTAAAAATGAGTGATTATGGACAAGTCAAGACTGGTTTTAAGTGCAGAAATATAACTTAAATCGCGAATAACTTTTGATCCGTAAATCATTCTTCGATTCCGTTTCGTGCGTTTTTCTCTTGAAGTATTTATATATATTTAGTTATTTTTGTTTTAATTTTTGGAAATAATAAAATTTCCAACTCCGTTTCCGTGTTAATTAAACATAAAATTTTTTTAATGATAATAGACATTATGAACAATCGAACTACGTAGCTGCCCATATGACGTACTTAAATTTTTAATGGCAATTTTAAGTATCATTATATATATATATATATATATATATATGCAATTATAAAATAATTAAACTGGAATAAATAAATTTATGTTCTTATATAAAATATCCAGAATTATTGTAAGGAATATTTGAAATGGATTTCTATTTCAACTCAAGTTATTAAGTATTAACTTTGGAAATATTTGAGATTAATAAATTGAAATCATTCTCGATGATACTTTGTTAAATAAATTATAAGGACTATTGTTTGATTTATTACAGCATAAGTAATAGTTAAATTATAAATTGTTGAAAATATTTTTAAATTATTCAAGGATGATATCTAAGAACTATTTACCAATGCATTTAATTTTTAGACGATGATTTTGTTGAAATATAAAATAAAGGGCGAGCCATTAAATTTTTTAGGACGTCTTAACAAAATGTTAATAGCATATTATTATTAGGAGATCAATACCTTATCTAGGAGCGGACGGCCGAACTCTCGAGATTTAATTGGAATCATCTTATCGACGACTCACAAGGCAAGTTCGTTCAACTTGCTCGGCCCTAGCATTATTGCAATTTTATGTGTTCATTGTGTATTGATTATGCTGTGCCAATTGTGATGCTGTGAATCTGTGTATTATGTGATGAATGTGAGAGATGCAAAGTTATGCCGTTCCAGTGGGAACAAAGAGAAATTTATAACGAACGTTCGCTCCGCACCCGGATATTGGGGGTGTGCACCCAGATATTGGGGGTGGTAGAAATTGCACTATCCGGATATTGGGGACAGGTGCTTATGTGTTATTGTATGTATATGTGATTGTGTTGTTAGCAGATACTTTTGGAACTGCAAAATTCGTACATATGAGCATATTGTTGTAATGTGTTATGACTGACCCGGGTATGGGCTGGTATTGTTATACTTGCCAGTTGCTGGAACTTCAGAAATACAGGCTTGGGAATGCGAAGGGACGGGGCGTGCTTGAGAACGGCGACTGGATAGAATTAAATTTTCCTTTGCAATTATTTCGGAAATAAAGAGCATGTATTAAATTTTAAAATCGTGTGTACTTCAACTTTCCTGTTCGTATGATGAAAATTTATTATCAATTCCAATATTATTATTTTTACCAAAAGTTCTTGTGAGGTAAAAACGAATAACCTAGCTTGGTGGGTCCCATGAGGGATCCACAGCGCTGTAGCTACCCAAGATTTTGGGGATGTTACAGATACAACCAGGCGCACCTAATTGATGATGCTTGGTACTTATGGATGTGGGCAGCCGGGAGTATTTACCCGACCTCGACTCTGACGACGGTTTCCATTGGCCACCTGCGAGGTTTATTTGCTATCCGCCGAGGGGTAAAAATGGATTTGGGTACTCACATTTATACTACGATTTGTCACTATGCCGGCATGGTCCCGACTAGGCAGAAGATGCCATACCCCTGCCTTATCACCGGTATTTGCAGGAGCCAGAGAGTAAAAATTTCGGCGGGAGGTGATATACTAACACATGGGGATCGACTGAACGGCCGGAGTAGTATTTTTCGAAGTACTCAGTTGAGGAGCAAACAGGCACGTTTGGAACCGGAAGAGGATAATAGCTACGAGGAGGAAGATGAGGCCGAGGAGGATGCCGGTGATGACCTGACGCCTTTTGAGGAAAATTTGCTTGAAAGAGTTCGGGGATTAGAAACATCCCAGGCTGAAATTTTGAGAAATTAGAATGAAATAATCGAGCGACAATTAGAAACGGAGAAGTGCTTTGAAAAGCTTTTCCGTTTTCTAAACATCCCTGACGACACATCTGGAGGATCAAAAAGCTAAAAATTTCAGGGAGTTTTCTGTTTTCTCACGTGCTTTTAAATTCTAAAAAAAACTCGGGACAGTTTTACTTATAAGTTTGGGGGTGTTTTCGTACTTGTGTGTTTTTCATACTTGTGTGTTTATTTTGTTGGTTTTTGAACTATGATGTTTATTTTGATTTTGATTGTGGTATGTTTTGATTAGTGTAGTGTGTGGTGTGTTTTTATTATTTGGCATTGATTAGGTTTAGTGAATATATATTTCTATATATATATATATATATATATATATATATATATTAATATTATTTTGATTTTTGAGATTTCTAGATCTGGCCATAACACCAATAAATTAGCTATATACAACTTCTAAAATCGTTTTAACCGGTAAAAAAAATTGTATATTCCAAAATTTTTTGAGCCTTAATCTCTTTCCAAGCCTTGTAATTATCATATAAAATCGAGTCATTCGTTACCTTGAGAAAAGAAGAATCAATCGGTTGATGAAAAATAGAACTGAAATTTACTTAATTTGTGGAGTTTTTGATTTTTCATGCTTAAACTAAGAAATGATTTTCTGCAAAAATTCTATTCCCTAAAAAATAAAGGAGTCATTGGTGAAAAGAGCTACACGTTAGCAAATAACGGTGTGAAAGCTATCACCTAAAAAAATGACGAAAAGGAGAAGTGTTGAGCAGCAACAGCTGCCTAATTTTGGAGGTCTTAAGTTTTGCGAAAAATAAAGGACTAACCATTGTTGGTGCGTAGCTGCCGTCTCAAGAAAAATTGGTGAAAAGAACTACACGTTAGCAAATAACGGTGTGAAAGCTATCACCTTTTAAAAAAAAAAGAGATAGAAATTGTGTTAGTGAAAAGAGCTATACGTTAGCAAATAACGGTGTGAAAGCTATCACTAAGGGATGTAGTTTATGAGCAGATTTGAATTAATTAGCGATTGAATTTCAATACACTCAATTTCGTGAAAAATCACAATATTTGATGACGCCAATGAAATTCTTCTTCATATTGAGTCGAAAAATAAACGAGTGATCGAGAGCAACCATTAAAGGGAGTCGTGTGTATCATGAGTGGGAAAGAAATAATCAACTATTTGGGGGGAAAACCTTGAATTTGGAATTACAAAATAAAAACCGTGTTTTAACTTCAAAAACATTAGTAGATTTATTTTGAATCTTGATTCATTTCTATCTACTATATAAAGCTGGTTGTTGTGTATTAATGGCATTTTGATCTCCTTTTCTTTTTTTATATTTTAATTTATGTGTGTATTAATTTTTCTTATTTTTGTTTTTGCAGCATGAATAATAAAGAGTCTTGCTCGGGACTAGCAAGAATTCAAGTTTGGGGGTGTGATAAGTGTCAGTTTTGTACATTTATCCATGGTTTGTATCGATAAAATTCACCCATAATTGAGCTAGTCTACTCGTTTTTTGCTTTTAATTAATTAGTTTTAATAATTTTATTTTTATCGGATGATGATCGGATTAAATAACTGATTTACTCAAGAAATAACATATTTATTAAATATTCTCTTTGTTGAATTTTGATATATTCATGTTGTAGGGCTTTCCGAGACGAATTCGGCAGTCTTACCGGATTCAAAATCAGAGTTATATATCAAAAGTTATCATCCGAAGAAGATTTGGGGCAAAAACGCAAAGTCTGAGAAATTCTGGGCTGAAAACATAACTTTCAAAGCAAGCGGTGAACAAATTTATTTAAGAAGTTACGGCAGTAACTACGTAATGTTACGGCCAGAAGTCATCCAAGTTACTACCAGAACTCCTTAATGTTACTAGTAACTCTTGATGATTGTTATGATTTGTCTAATTTTTTATACTTTTTGTGTATTATTGAGGGGATGGCTGGCATTGATCCAATCTATTGTAATAATGCTGGAGTTTTGGAGCTATTAGATGACTTTAGGTGTATAAATAGACCTCATAGATCCTTCATCATTCATCATTCATCTTATAATTTTCCATTTTTTGTAAACTTTTCTTTTTGTGTGAAGAGCACACTTGTGTTCTTGAGTGATATTTGTAAGTGTGGTATAGCATATGTTGTTCAGAGAGTTTATTGCTTCTATCTCCTTTATCTACTAAGGGAGTTAGGATCAATTCTTTCTCTTGATTCAACTAATAATGACCACCAAAGCTTGTAATATGTATAATAAACCATTCATGGGCTAAGTAACCTTTAGTTGAGATTATAAACAAGGTTAGTCATGTTATTTATGTTTTTATAAAAGATCTATTGTGAATTACTTATTATTGTGTGTGATTTTCATTGTTTTAACAATCTTTATTTATTTGGCCAATAAATGACGATATTTATGGTCTTCATATGTTTCGAAAGAAAATATGTTTGATTAGATCAAATGATCTTCACTCTAAGTTGTTCTAGGGGATAGAAATATACCTCTAGTCCTTAGATGATTCTTTGAGTTATTTTCATAAATCCTAATGCTATGTATTGAAGCCAATCAACATAGAAATATAGTGGATTGATTCAATATGTAAGGGGCGTTTTATAGTTCGAAAGAGAAACCGTCTTTTTAAGGAAAATCGAATCTACACAACATAATAAGTAAATTCATCTTATGATCTCCTATACATCTTTTATAACTAATGACGAACTAAGTTTGTAATCCCAACTATTTCATTTTATCGTTTAATCAATCTATTATTATTGCAATATTTTTATTTCCTTAAAATATTAGAACTATTATTGCATTTTCTTTGCAATTATTAAACCAAACTTTTTAATTGTGTGTTTCACTCATCTTAGTGTCTATAAAAATAGACTAATAGCGTATAATTCAAATTATAACCAAACTTCCTTGTGGGATCGATAAACCGGACTCAAAACGTCCACTTTACTACTTGATACGATATCGTGCACTTGCGATAGTTACACTAACAACGTGTCAAGTTTTTGGCGCCGTCGCCGGGGAAGTATAAGTTATATTTGAAAAATTACATTATTAACTATTGTTATAAATAAAACTTTTTCTTTGTTGTAGATTCTCTTGTCTATGCGAAGGACGTACAATCGCGATTTAGTTTCACTAGATCCCGAGATCGAAGCCACATTCAGAAGAAGGCGAAGAGAACAAAAGAAAAACATTATTTCTTCACCATCAATGGCGGACGAACTAAATCCACGTCTCCCCCAAGGAAATTATAACGAAAGAATTCCTCCGGTGGGGGGAATACCTAATGTTCAAAACATTCAACATCAACAATATCATATTGTGCCGGAAATAGATGAAGACAACATGCTCTTTGGGGAATTCATGAACCCCCCATCTTTGAGCGTTCAATCAAGTGTAATCTATCCACCATTTGGAGTGGACAATTTTCAAATTCGCCAAGATGTCATCAATCTCTTCTCCAACAACAACTCATTCTATGGAAGAACCGACGAAAATCCATATCTCCATATTAACCTTTTTGTGGAGATATGTGGAAATTTCAAATATCCAAATGTAAATGACGAGGCGATCAAAATGAGACTTTTCGTGCACACTTTGAAGGACAGAGCAAGAGAGTGGCTAGATACTTTGCCACCACGAAGCATAACAAATTGGCCCGAATTTGTCCAAAAATTCACCACTAAATACTTTCCACCAATAAAAGCGGCGAAACTCAAATACGAAATCTCTACATTTCGTCAACAAGATTCAGAATCATTCCACGAAGCATGGGAGAGATACAAAGATATGCTACGAAAATGTCCTAACCATGGTTTCAATTTGGGAGCACAAGTCAATTACTTCTATTCTGGAATTTTATCTTCATACCGAGCCAATGTCGATTCATCATCAAATGGCTCACTGGGCAACAAAACTATGAAAGAGGCTTATAATCTTTTTGAGGTTATAAGTGAACAAAGTGAAAGATAGCCAGACAGAAATATCCAAAAGAAACCAAATGGTGTTTTTGAAGTGGATTCTTATTCACTTATGTTGGCAAATATTGAAGCTCTATCAAAGAAAGTCGAGGAAATGTCTTTTTCAACTCCTCAATCTGTGAAGACGATGCAAACTCCACAAGTTTCAGCTTTTTCATGTGAAATTTGTGGAGCAACTCACAACAAAGACTATCTCGTCCCCTAGTGCAACAGAGCAACCACCACCACCAGAACAAGTGGCGTATGCTCAGAATTTCCAAAGGCAAGCATACAATCCTTACGGGCCAACATACAATCCAGGGTACAAAAATCATCCAAATTTTTCTTATGCAAACAACAACAATGTGTTGAATCCAACGCATCAAGAAAAGAAGCTCGGATGGGAAGAAGAAATCACGAAGCTAGCTGAACAACAACTGAAGTATCAACAACGCAATGATGCTTCAATTAAAAATCTGGAGACACAAGTTGGCCAAATGGCCAAAATACTTTCAGAAAGATCTCATGGCATGTTACCTAGTAATACCGAGGTAAATCCAAGGTAAAATGTCCAAGCTATCACAACAAGAAGTGGAGTGCAGTTGCCCGAAATTTCTATGGAAAATCATCTGGAAAAACAAAAAAATAAACAAAATCAAGAATCAGAAAAAGAATCTGATACAGGACCTTCATCTCAAAAAGGTCCAGTTGCTACAAAATCTTATGTTCCATCTATCCCATTTCCTCAACGGTTGAAGAATCACAAGCTCGATGCTCAATTCGGGAAATTCTTGAAAATTTTCAGAAAGCTACACATCAACATTCCTTTTGCCGATGTTCTAGCACAAATGCCAAGCTATGCCAAATTTATGAAAGATATTCTTTCCAACAAACGAAGGCTTGAAGAATACGAAACTGTCATGCTAACAGAGGAATGTAGCGCAATACTACAAAAGAAGTTGCCACCCAAGCTAAAAGATCCGGGAACTTTCACAATCCCGTGTACAATTGGTGAAGTGAATTTTGGCAAAGCTCTTTGTGATTTAGGGGCAAGTATCAACTTGATGCCCCTGTCAATTTTCAACAAATTGAACTTGGGAGAAGCAAAAGCAACAACAGTTTCCCTATAATTAGCCGATCGGTCAATCAAATATCCACGTGGGATAATAGAAGATGTGCTCGTCAAGGTTGATAAATTCATATTTCCTGCAGATTTTATCATCCTTGACATGGAAGAAGATCAGGATATTCCCATTATTTTGGGACGACTATTTGTCACAACCGGACGTGCTCTTATTGACGTCTATGAAGGAAAGCTAATTCTCAGAGTGGAAGACGAACATGTCATCTTCGATGTCCTAAAAACTTTGAATCAACCCTCCACAGATGAGTATTGTCTAAGAATAGACGCAATTGAAGCCATAGTGAACAAGTCTTTAGAGAAAATTCTATCTAAAGATCCTCTTGAGACATGTATAGCAAATTTCTAACCAGCATGGAAGAAGAATATCACTTGGCCGAAACAGTTAACTATCTAGAAGCACTACCACCCTTAAGAAGGCATTCACATTTTGAAGAATTGGGGACAAGCTCCGCTAAACCCCTCCCTTCTTTACAAGAAGCTCCAATACTTGATCTCAAACCTCTACCCATACATTTGAGATACGCTTACTTGGGCGTTTCCTCTACACTTCCGGTCATCATATCTAACATATTGACCGAACTTGAAGAAGGGAAATTACTAAGGGTATTGAGGAATCACAAAAGAGCAATTGGATGGACTATTGCGGACATTAGAGGAATAATCCCCTCTATATGCACTCACAAAATTTTGATGGAAGATGATTGCAAACCTTCAATTGAGCATCAACGACCTTTGAATCCAAACATGAAGGAAATTGTGAAGGCAGAGATTCTTAAATTACTTGACGCAGGAATCATTTATCCAATCTCAGATAGTCCATGGGTGAGCCCTGTACATATGGTGTCCAAAAAGAGTGGAATCACGATCATAGAGAATGAGCACAATGAACTTATACCGACGCGACCGATCACAAGATGGAGAATGTGCATTGATTACAGGAAACTAAACAAGACGACAAGAAAAGATCATTTTCCACTCCCATTTATTGATCAGATGCTTGATAGATTGGCGGGACATTCTTACTACTGTTTTCTCGACGGCCATTCAGGGTACAACCAAATCGTAATAGCCCCAAAAGACCAAGAGAAAACAACATTCACATGCCCTTATGGAACATTTGCCTATAGAAGAATCCCATTCGGATTGTGCAATGCTCCAGCCACATTTCAAAGATGCATGATGTCAATATTCTCAGACATGGTTGAAAAATTCATTGAAGTTTTCATGGACGATTTTTCGGTTTTCGGAGATTCATTTGATAAATGCCTAAATCACTTAGGCATGGTCTTGGAAAGATGTGAAGACACAAATCTAGTTCTCAATTGGGAGAAATGTCACTTCATGGTCCAGGAAGGAATCGTACTTGGCCATAGAATCTCACAACATGGAATTGAAGTCGATAAGGCAAAGATCCAAGTGATTGCAAAACTTCCTCCACCAATTTCGGTGAAAGGAGTAAGGAGTTTTCTCGGACATGCAGGATTCTATCGGAGGTTCATAAAAGATTTCTCAAAAATAGCAAAACCTCTCTGTTATTTGCTTGAGAAAGATACACCATTCCTTTTCACAAATGAATGCCACGTGGCCTTTGCAACTTTGAAGGATAAGCTTACATCAGCTCCAATCATCATTTCTCCAGATTGGACTATTCCATTCATTTTGATGTGCGATGCAATTATGCCGTGGCCGGGCCGTAAGAAGGACAAAATGATGCAAGTGATCCATTATGCTAGCGACTATGAATGATGCTCACTGAACTACACAACAACCGAAAAGAGATGCTTGCGGTGGTTTATGCCTTTGACAAATTTCGATCCTACTTATTGGGATCAAAGGTCATTGTCTACACTGATCATTCAGCTTTGAAATATTTAATGACAAAGCAAGATGCAAAGTCAAGTCTAATCCGATGGGTTCTACTTATGCAAGAATTCGACATAGAAATCAGAGACAGAAAGGGAACAGAAAACCAAGTGGCGGATCATCTCTCTAGACTAGACCAAAACAATGCTCAAGAGAAGGAAATAAATGAAGTATTTCGGATGAACAACCTGCTCCAAATCTCTAATATCCAGAAAAACAAAATGCACCATGGTATCTCGACATCGTTAATTTCCTTGTTAGTGCAATAATTCACCCAAATTTTTTCCATCATCAAAAGAAAAATTCTTCTCCGAGTTGAAATACTATTACCGGGAAGATCCTCTATTGTTCGACGAGGACTGATCAAATCATCCGAGATGCATACCGAAGAAGAAATGGAGAAGGTATTAGAAAGATGTCATTCCTCTCACTATGGAGGACATTTTGGGTGTTCAAAAACAGCAGCAAAAATTCTTGAAGCAGGATTCTATTGGCCCACTCTGTTCAAAGATGCACATACATTTGTCTCGAAGTGTGATCGGTGCCAAAGACATGGAAACATGTCAAAAAGAAATGAAATGCCAATGAATTTCATCCTTGAAGTTGAAATCTTCGACGTTTGGGGAATTGATTTCATGGGACCCTTTCCATCATCATTCTCTAATGAATACATCCTTGTAGTTGTGGACTACGTATCTAAATGGGTGGAGGCTGTTGCATTACCAACAAACGAAGCTAAGGTCGTGGTAAATTTTCTAAAGAAAAATATATTCACTCGCTTCGGAACTCCGAGAGTTATTATCAGTGATGGCGGATCTCATTTCTGCAATCACCAGGTTAAGGCTCTATTGACCAAATTCGGAGTAAAACATCGTATCGCTACCTCTTATCACCCACAAACCAGTGGACAAGTCGAGGTTTCCAATCGTGAACTAAAACGTATACTTGAGATGACAGTCGACTCATCTCGGAAAGATTGGTCGAAAAAGCTGGATGATGCTCGGGCTTACAAAACGACTTATAAGACACCGATAGGCATGTCTCCATTTCGTCCGGTTTTTGGAAAAGCCTCACACCGCCAAAGAGAACTTGAACATCGAGCCTTTTGGGCTATAAAAATTAACTTTGACGAACAATTGGTCGGAAAGAAAAGGTTGTCATAGCTTAAATGAGTTGGATGAAATCCGACTCGACTCATATGAAAATGCCAAAATCTACAAAGAAAAAACAAAAAGATGGCATGACAGCAGAATTCAAAGAAGAGATTTTAAAGCAGGAGACCAGGTTCTCCTTTTTAACGCACGACTGTGTCTGTTTCCGGGTAAGCTGCGATCACGATGGACGGGCCCTTACACGATCAAAGAGGTGTTTTCTCATGGAGCTGTGGAGATTTATAATACAACCGACGGGAGTTTCAAAGTAAACGGCCAACGGTTAAAGCCATATCTGGGAGGAGAATTCTCGACAGCAAAGTCAATCATAATGCTGTAAATACCTAATTAATCTGACGAGAAGTCAAGCTAAGGACGTTAAACAAAGCGCTTATTGGGAGGCAACCCAATCTCTATTATTTCGCAAAATAAGTTTGGGGGTAACACGAAAAGATTCAACAATAAGAGCAAGGATCATATCATCCAGGGAGTCTTTCTTTCATTATTCTCACACATATAATAATTATAATTTTCTAAAAAACCATATTAAAAACTTAAAAAACTATAAAAAAAATATATAAATAAATAAATACGGCCGTAAGTTATAAGTCTTACGGCCGTATGTTGTTCCATTATATTTTTCCCGAAAACACCTTACGGCCGTAACTATTGCATGTTACGGCCGTATCTTAAAACAAGGTCCGAAAAACGAATGCATCATACGGCCGTAAGTCTGGAAAGATACGGCCGTAACTTAAAAACCTGTTAGAAAAACGAATGCATCATATGGACGTAACTTGGATATGTTACGGCCGTCACTACTCGTCTGTATTAAAAAAAACGGACTTTGCAACACACTCACAAACCAGACGAGACACCAAGCGACCAGCAGTGCGAAATTTTTTTTTTTCCCCCTCTCAATCTCTACTTTCTAAAAACTCAAATTCCTCAATACAACTCATTATCTTATCAACATTAACACATAATCATTAGGTTTTCTTTCAATCCTTGTTTCAATTTATATATTTTTGAGTTTTAGTTTTTAGTTTTTCACTTCATATTTGTTTTTCGATTCTTATTTCCGTATGATTCGTTGATTAGATCTTGTTTATTTGTTAGTATTGTTGATATTTGTATAGTTATTTGATTCATTGATTTGTGGTGACTTTATGGATTTGAATTTGAATGAAAAAAACTTGTTAAAAAACTATGAACTCAAGGTGTCCGACGAAATGCCACAACGAAAATCTTTGAATTTTTTTATGTTTTTATTGGTTTTGCTTGATGATTGTAGTCGTGTGATGAAAAGGGAGTTGATTTTGTTAAATTTTAGGGATGGTACCGAAGAAATCGTCAAAAGGAAAAGAAAAGGTCGGTTCGTCATCTCAAGGTCCGGCACCACCGCAAAGAAATCAAAACACAAAGTGCATTAAGGAAAGATTGTTCAATCTTGATGATTTCATTAGCGATTCGGATAGAGACACTATCACTAGCCCTTTCATCCAAAAATTCATAGACAACGGCTGGAAAAAATTCGTTTCCGATCTCCCAAATGGTAACCCGACCTTGACCCTAAACTTTTACAATTCTTTCAACAAGTCCATTGGACAGGTAGGGTCGCCTACTTATCATCAGACTACTGTGAATGGGAAATCGATTAATTTTTCACCGGATGTCATTAACAAGTATTTGGGGGTTAATTGTACTAACGCGGTTGACATTTTTATCTTACCTAATGAAGAGGTGCTGGATGATAGGATTTTACGCTGGGCGTTAGTGAGCGAGCTGCGTGACAGTATTGGGATGATCAAACCCCGATACTGTAAAATCCCAATATTTTATATTATATAAAATATAAAGTAAATACTATTATATGACAATAATTAGTGAAATTATTTATAAAAGTGATATCTTGATTTAAATGAATTATTCTAATACATAATAAATTTTAAAATATATATTTGGACATTTTCTGGGAAGTATCGTGGATAAGTATCAACTTTGAAAAAATCACCAAGGATTTTTGAGAAGTTAAAAAAAATTCTAAAAATTAACAATGTTGTAGAGAATTTAGTTAGCTTTCCAATGGTTCAAACGGCGAGTCAATCGGAGTCCGAACGAAAAAGTTATGATCGATTTAGTGGAGATTGCCAACTGCCGAGCACCAGGAATCTTCCGGGCGGGACCTACGCACGTGGCTCGGCCGGGGCTGCCGATAGTGATTCGCTAGGGCCCGTGCACGTGTCTCGACCATGGCTGCCAGTAGTGACTCGGTAGGGCCCGCGCACGTGGCTCGGCCAGTGCTGTGTGACGTAGGGCGGCTGTGTCAAATTGACTGGGCACCTGTTTTGTGCCCTATAAATACGGCCTTTTTCTAATTCATTTATACTCATAACTTATGTAACTATATAAAGAAACTTAATATTTATAAATATACATCTTTATATTTCTGAGAAGAGTCCGTTATGCCAACGATACTTGATCGTTTTCCGTCAAGTCAGACCAGCTTTCCTGACATACTGACTGGAACCTGTCCGATTGAAATCCCCAGTGAATTTCTGAAATCCAGATCAAGGTGCTATCTTTGAGTTCGATTATCTACCAATCCGTAAGTGATTTTTGATATCTTATTCGTGAGTTTTGTATATAAAATACATCACTAAAATATTCATTTTTGAAATCTCATATTAGACATCATTAAATATGCAAAAATGAGTGATTATGGACAAGTCAAGACTGGTTTTAAGTGCAGAAATATAACTTAAATCGCGAATAACTTTTGATCCGTAAATCATTCTTCGATTCCGTTTCGTGCGTTTTTCTCTTGAAGTATTTATATATATTTAGTTATTTTTGTTTTAATTTTTGGAAATAATAAAATTTCCAACTCCGTTTCCGTGTTAATTAAACATAGAAATTTTTTTAATGATAATAGACATTATGAACAATCGAACTACGTAGCTGCCCATATGACGTACTTAAATTTTTAATGGCAATTTTAAGTATCATTATATATATATATATATGCAATTATAAAATAATTAATCTGGAATAAATAAATTTATGTTCTTATATAAAATATCCAGAATTATTGTAAGGAATATTTGAAATGGATTTCTATTTCAACTCAAGTTATTAAGTATTAACTTTGGAAATATTTGAGATTAATAAATTGAAATCATTCTCGATGATACTTTGTTAAATAAATTATAAGGACTATTGTTTGATTTATTACAGCATAAGTAATAGTTAAATTATAAATTGTTGAAAATATTTTTAAATTATTCAAGGATGATATCTAAGAACTATTTACCAATGCATTTAATTTTTAGACGATGATTTTGTTGAAATATAAAATAAAGGGCGAGCCATTAAATTTTTTAGGACGTCTTAACAAAATGTTAATAGCATATTATTATTAGGAGATCAATACCTTATCTAGGAGCGGACGGCCGAACTCTCGAGATTTAATTGGAATCATCTTATCGACGACTCACAAGGCAAGTTCGTTCAACTTGCTCGGCCCTAGCATTATTGCAATTTTATGTGTTCATTGTGTATTGATTATGTTGTGCCAATTGTGATGCTGTGAATCTGTGTATTATGTGATGAATGTGAAGATATACAAAGTTATGCTGTTCCAGTGGGAACAAAGAGAAATTTATAACGAATGTTCGTTCCGCACCCGGATATTGGGGGTGTGCACCCGGATATTGGGGGTGGTAGAAATTGCACTATCCGGATATTGGGGATAGGTGCTTATGTGTTATTGTATGTATATGTGATTGTGTTGTTATCAGATACTTTTGGAACTGCAAAATTCGTACATATGAGCATATTGTTGTAATGTGTTATGACTGACCCGGGTATGGGCTGGTATTGTTATACTTGCCAGTTGCAGGAACTTCATAAATACAGGCTTGGGAATGCGAAGGGACGGGGCATGCTTGAGAACGGCGACTGGATAGAATTAAATTTTCCTTGGCAATTATTTCGGAAATAAAGAGCATGTATTAAATTTTAAAATCGTGTGTACTTCAACTTTCATGTTCGTATGATGAAAATTTATTATCAATTCCAATATTATTATTTTTACCAAAAGTTCTTGTGAGGTAAAAACGAATAACCTAGCTTGGTGGGTCCCATGAGGGATCCACAGCGCTGTAGCTACCCAAGATTTTGGGGATGTTACAGATACAACCAGGCGCACCTAATTGATGATGCTTGGTACTTATGGATGTGGGCAGCCGGGAGTATTTACCCGACCTCGACTCTGACGACGGTTTCCATTGGCCACCTGCGAGGTTTATTTGCTATCCGCCGAGGGGTAAAAATGGATTTGGGTACTCACATTTATACTACGATTTGTCACTATGCCGGCATGGTCCCGACTAGGCAGAAGATGCCATACCCCTGCCTTATCACCGGTATTTGCAGGAGCCAGAGAGTAAAAATTTCGGCGGGAGGTGATATACTAACACATGGGGATCGACTGAACGGCCGGAGTAGTATTTTTCGAAGTACTCAGTTGAGGAGCAAACGGGCACGTTTGGAACCGGAAGAGGATAGTAGCTACGAGGAGGAAGATGAGGCCGAGGAGGATGCCGGTGATGACCTGACGCCTTTTGAGGAAAATTTGCTTGAAAGAGTTCGGAGATTAGAAACATCCCAAGCTGAAATTTTGAGAAATCAGAATGAAATAATCGAGCGACAATTAGAAACGGAGAAGTGCTTTGAAAAGCTTTTCCGTTTTCTAAACATCCCTGACGACACACCTGGAGGATCAAAAAGCTAAAAATTTCAGGGAGTTTTCTGTTTTCTCACGTGCTTTTAAATTCTAAAAAAAACTCGGGACAGTTTTACTTATAAGTTTGGGGGTGTTTTCGTACTTGTGTGTTTTTCATACTTGTGTGTTTATTTTGTTGGTTTTTGAACTATGATGTTTATTTTGATTTTGATTGTGGTATGTTTTGATTAGTGTAGTGTGTGTTGTGTTTTTATTATGTGGCATTGATTAGGTTTAGTGAATATATATTTCTAGATATATATATTATATATATATATATATATATATATATTAATATTATTTTGATTTTTGAGATTTCTATATCTGGCCATAACACCAATAAATTAGCTATATACAACTTCTAAAATCGTTTTAACCGGTAAAAAAATTGTATATTCCAAAATTTTTTGAGCCTTAATCTCTTTCCAAGCCTTGTAATTATCATATAAAATCGAGTCATTCGTTACCTTGAGAAAAAAAGAATCAATCGGTTGATGAAAAATATAACTGAAATTTACTTAATTTGTGGAGTTTTTGATTTTTCATGCTTAAACTAAGAAATAATTTTCTGCAAAAATTCTATTCCCTAAAAAAAAAAGGAGTCATTGGTGAAAAGAGCTACACGTTAGCAAATAACGGTGTGAAAGCTATCACCTAAAAAAATGACGAAAAGGAGAAGTGTTGAGCAGCAACAGCTCCCTAATTTTGGAGGTCTTAAATTTTGCGAAAAATAAAGGACTAACCATTGTTGGTGCGTAGCTGCCGTCTCAAGAAAAATTGGTGAAAAGAGCTACACGTTAGCAAATAACGGTGTGAAAGCTATCACCTTTTAAAAAAAAGGAGATAGAAATTGTGTTAGTGAAAAGAGCTACACGTTAGCAAATAACGGTGTGAAAGCTATCACTAAGGGATGTAGTTTATGAGCAGATTTGAATTAATTAGCGACTGAATTTCAATACACTCAATTTCGTGAAAAATCACAATATTTGATGACGCCAATGAAATTCTTCTTCATATTGAGTCGAAAAATAAATGAGTGGCCGAGAGCAACCATTAAAGGGAGTCGTGTGTATCACGAGTGGGAAAAAAATAATCAACATTTTGGGGGGAAAACCTTGACTTTGGAATTACAAAATAAAAACCGTGTTTTAACTTCAAAAACATTAATAAATTTATTTTGAATCTTGATTCATTTCTATCTACTGTATAAAGCTGGTTGTTGTGTATTAATGGTATTTTGATCTCCTTTTCTCTTTTTATATTTTAATTTATGTGTGTATTAATTTTTCTTATTTTTATTTTTGGAGCATGAATAATAAAGAGTCTTGCTCGGGACTAGCAAGAATTCAAGTTTGGGGGTGTGATAAGTGTCAGTTTTGTACACTTATCCATAGTTTGTATCGATAAAATTCACCCATAATTGAGCTAGTCTACTCATTTTTTGCTTTTAATTAATTAGTTTTAATAATTTTATTTTTATCGGATGATGATCGGATTAAATAACTGATTTACTCAAGAAATAACATGTTTATTAAATATTCTCTTTGTTGAATTTTGATATATTCATGTTGTAGGGCTTTCCGAGATGAATTCGGCACTTTTCCGATTCAAGATCGAGTTATATATCAAAAGTTATCATCCGAAGAAGATTTGGGGCAAAAACGCAAAGTCCGAGAAATTCAGGCTGAAAACGTAACTTTCAAAGCAACCAAGTGAACAAATTTACGAAAGCTGTTACGGCCAGAACTCAGAATTTACGGTCGTAAGTCATCCAAGTTACTAGTAACTCCTTAATGTTACTAGTAACTCTTGTGATTGTTATGATTTGTCTATTTTTTTATACTTTTGTGTATTATTGAGGGGATGGTGGCATTGATCCGATCTATTGTAATAACGCTTGGATTTTGAGCTATTAGATGACTTTAGGTGTATAAATAGACCCTTAGATCCTTCATCATACATCATTCAACAAATAAAATTCCATTTTATAAAAACTTTTCATTTTGTGTGAAGAACACACTTGTGTTCTAGAGTGATATTTGTAAGTGTGGTATAGATATGTTGTTCGAGAGTTTATTGCTTCTATCTCCTTTATCTACTAAGGAGTTAGGATCAATTCTTTCTCTTGATTCAACTAATAATGACCACCAAAGCTTGTAATATGTATAATAAACCCTTCATGGGCTAAGTAACCTTTAGTTGGGATTATAAACAAGGTTAGTCATGTTATTTATGTTTTTATAAAAGATCTATTGTGAATTACTTATTATTGTGTGTGATTTTCATTGTTTTAACAATCTTTATTTATTTGGCCAATAAATGACGATATTTATGGTCTTCATATGTTTCGAAAGAAAATATGTTTGATTAGATCAAATGATCTTCACTCTAAGTTGTTCTATGGGATAGAAATATATCTCTAGTCCTTAGATGATTCTTTGAGTTATTTTCATAAATCCTAATGCTATGTATTGAAGTCAATCAACATAGAAATATAGTGGATTGATTCAATATGTAAGGGGCGTTTTATAGTTCGAAAGAGAAACCGTCTTTTTAAGGAAAATCGAATCTACACAACATAATAAGTAAATTCATCTTATGATCTCCTATACATCTTTTATAACTAATGACGAACTAAGTTTGTAATCCCAACTATTTCATTTTATCGTTTAATCAATCTATCATTATTGCAATATTTTTATTTCCTTAAAATATTAGAACTATTATTGCATTTTCTTTGCAATTATTAAACCAAACTTTTTAATTGTGTGTTTCACTCATCTTTGTATCTATAAAAATAGGCTAATAGTGTATAATTCAAATTATAACCAAACTTCCTTGTGGGATCGATAAACCGGACTCAAAAAGTCCACTTTACTACTTGATATGATATCGTGCACTTGCGATAGTTACACTAACAACGTGTCACTTGTTGTTATATATAACTTATTCTATTGAATATAATGTTTGAATTTATATTGTGAAAAACCGAAAAAACATCAAATCAAACCAAAACCGAACCGAATATTTATAAAACTGAATTTAACCGAACCGAACTTCAAAAAGAACCGAACCAAACCGAAACCGAATATTTGGTTCGGTTATTGGTTTCGGTAAAAAACCGAACCGAATGGAACCGAGTCCACCCCTATTACTCAGTGGCTCATACGGTGGCAACCTAGAACACGAGAAGACTCCACTTGGGAAGATGCCGCTACTTTTCAAGCACAGTACCCAAAATTCCGGCTTGAGGACAAGCCTTTTCTTCAGGAGGTAGCCATTGATAAGGATCCAAATACCACCCCTCTTTGGGTCAGCCCAGCAAGCCACATATTTGGAAAGTTTATGAGAGGAGGCCGAAGCCACGTGTCGGGCAATAGTGGCATGAGTTTGTTAGAATATTCCTATATAGTGGTGTGGAGAGGTAGTTTCGTGCGTGTGTTTTTTCATTTCCAGAAATATCCTTGTAACGGCCTTGAGGCTTGGGCAGTGAGACACCATTGTTGGTTCTCATATGATTTCCTTAGTTTTCATTGAGAATTTAGAAATCATTCAGTCAATTTGTTCTTGTTTGCTCATTAAATCCTTCACAATTTGTTATTCTATCATAAACTAACAATAATTAACTACAATTTGAACTAATCTCTAACCTTGCCTTAGAATCATAAACATGACAATATCAATTCTCTTTTATGGGAATGTTAATCAAAGCCCAGGTTGAAACAGATGAGATGTCCAATGGACCTTTCAAATCTAAACTTTCGGGTTGCCAGCTCATCAGTCTTGAAATTCTTTAATAATAGTAGTAAGGCTGAAAATCCAACCAAACTAATCAAATTCGATTCAGATTTGATTGGTATAAGGTTTATTTGAATTCAGTTCGTTAAAATAAAGAACCAAGTTTGGATAGAAAATTCCTTGTTAGATACGATAAAACTCTCGGCACGATTAGAATAAAAGTCATAAAGTGCATATAAAAAATCAAACTACTCGAGCTCGATTTGTGTTCAGCTCAATTGGAATACGTTTAATCTCGGTTAGTACTAACCAAATTAAGGCCAAGTATAATTTTTAAAGCTTGATTAAATGTTCAAACGAACTTGAACAAATATATGTACGAGTCATTTGGGTTAACTTACACCCCTAAACAGTACATGAAATCACAATTCATAATTGAACCATTTAAAATTATTAAATAAAAATGTAAATCTAAAACCCCTTCTGTGTACCTTATATCCCCTTTCTATTTTCCTGATTCTTTTTTGCTACTTTTTCATTTCATTTTTTTTTTTTTTTTATCTACAAGCCTCCCTCAAATTTTACCTAAATAAATCTTCCAACCAATCATGTGTAAGCTCCTTTGTCTCATGATATATACAGAAACTTCTTTCTCAGACTTACACTTCTTTCGGTATTCTGGTTTTGATTGGCTTTAACTTCAACCCCATGCTTTCCGGGGAGAAAAGCTCGGGCGAAAAGCTAGTCGGACACAAGGGACTTCTTGGGCTGACACTGGATTGAGATGGCCTGTACAAACCATAGCCCATGAGAAAGTATTCCAACGATTCCAATATCGCATTGGGGCATTCTTCAGTAACCATTGATCCACATGCTTGAACCTGCACATGCATGCGAAAAAAAGAAAACGGTCGATATGAAAGTTTACAAAATACTGGCTTAAGGAATGCTTCTGTTTTACATATTGCACCCTCCCCCTCCCCCCTTTTCTTTTTTCTTTTCGGTAATTAAGATAAATTTTAAGAGTAGTTTTTGTTATTATTCCTTATTCTTGTAGTGTATGCATGTCGGGAACGAAAAATTGAAGAACAAGTTTGTGTACCTCAACCAAGGCGCTGAATCTCCTATCTAGCTTTGATGTCATATAGAGAGCTTCGTAGTGGAAAGGAGAGTTTTCTCCGACAACAATCAAAGTTCGACACTTTAGCTTCCCCAAGCCTTCAGCAATATCTGGTCTCCTGAAAGGCGGGATGACGATAAGAGGCGTCTTTTTTTTGACAAGAATCTAACAATGAGCAATCTGTAGCTTATAGATATTGAGATACTTTTTTGAACTTTTTTTTTTTTTTCTTGAATCAGCAGTTCAATTATTTTACAAAAAGAAGAAAAAAGATAAAAAAAACTACAAAAGTACGAGAGAGTGAAAAATCTCAAGTTGATTTCACAGGCAGCCTGCCTAGAGAAATAAAATCGACAAAAGCTAACAAGCTGAAAATAAGAAGATATTTGCCTGATATTCAACTTTGGCAAGATAATTATAAAAACTACCCCAAGGTTTAACTTGATTACAAAATTTTACAGTTAATTTTTTCGAAATTACCACCCCCCTTACAAATGTCAACCCAGTAGAACAAATTTAAAATATAACTGGGTTCTATTCTCTTCTTTTTTTATTCTTATTATTATTAATTAATTTACTAGTTATTCTTAGTTTTTGTTTAAGAGGATGCTACTGTTTACTAACGAGCGAAGTGTCTTAAGAGTTGTGAATACTTGATCTAAATGGACTTATAATAGGGAAGAAGCAAGTGAAATATCTTTAAGAAAGGGAATACCCATTGATAGCTTCAAGAAATCGGAGCACGTTTGGGCTCTGTCTTTCTCCTAACAACTGCAATCATAATTAAAATAAAATAAAAAAATGGTGGAACTTACAGATATCAAACAAATGTGGATTTGAGTTTTGATGGTCTATAAATAGACATAACTGCCATCTACTACCTCATAAAACTTTAATTATCAAATAGTCCCAATACTCAATTTTAAGTCATTTAGTCCCTAAATCTTGTCAGACTGTCCAAAACTTAGGACAAAAAGACCAGAACATCCTTAATATGGAGAAGTCCATGGTTTTTCATTTAGTCCCTAAATCTTGTCCGTCTTCATACTTGCACATTTCGAACTAAATGGCGAATAAAAAAAGTTGAAGTTGCTGCACTGAGGTGACGCATAGAGATGGCTGCTATTGGACTATATACTAAATGCCGCCTTATAAATAAGAATGGGAAGAAAAAAGCACTTACTCGTCTGCATGATCGAACGATATCTGATTCTGCTACATCCACACTGCCCCGTACTTCCTGTAAAACCATTAGAAATCAAGTGATCCCAACATTTGTATCACAAAACGAAATCATGTTTTAGAAAAATGGATGCTTCGGACCACCTTGCTGAAGTATCGCATGAGCAACAATTCCTTTGCTAAACCACACATGCCGCACATATAAAGTAAATTAGAGATTACCTGCTTTACAGTTTACCAATAGTAATGTAAGAAAACAATAATCTCACTCACACAAAGAAACACAAGTAGCAAGGTGGTGAGTGTACTCGAATTTTTTTTTTAATTTCCAGGTTTCATTACAGAAATCCCCCCCCCCCCCCCCCCCGGGGGAAGATTTTGCCTAATACAAAATAAGATAGCAATCTTTTAAAATTAAAATACCCCTTGGAAAAGAATTCTATTTCGGAAATTACACAATGGGATGTATTTGTTAGGTAAATACAAACCTCAAGAAATATTTGTAATACTTGAATGGGGTATTTGATATCTTGAATTATCACTGGAGTTTTTTATAATTAGGCTAAAGTCAGGGGGTTGTTTTTATAATTATCTCTTTTTTTAAGTTGGGATGGGAGGCAAGCCTTATTGTATAGCCACTCTGTCCACGATGGTGCTCTGCATAGAGGGGAAACAAGAATCAAACCCATAACACGCTGTGAGTACTTCATCTGCAGTAAAGCAAAATGCATAATTAGTGACGGAAAAAAACATAGAATAAAGCTATCCTAGGAGGAGAATGACTTTACAGCAAACAAGGTCAGAATATAGGCTCCAGCTGTTACCCCCAAGCACATTGATGTACCGACTCTGCAAGAGAGTGATAGCATTAGCATGTTTCACCATATATATATTTCAGACCACTTATTTTACAAAATTACAAATAGCCCCCTTGAGGTTTGTGTTGACGTCTGATTTGGTCAACGTCACGTGTGCTGATCTGGACGAGTGGATCGAAGCCACATAGAAAATGATAAACAAGATGAAAAAAGGACTGGATCACTAAATTTTATTAATGACCTTGATATGGAATAGAGCCGGGCTGAATATATTGGGCCGGTCTATATTGTTTGTGTTTGCTAATTACAAGTCTTATCTTTTCTCTTTTTCTCTCTTTTTCTCTATCTTTCTATCTGTTTCTCTCACGAAATTTCTCAAAAGTCCTCTTCTATTGTACATTCCTCTTATATATAGACAATTTTAGCCAGTCAAGAGATGACAGCTGGAGGATGTTGGGGAATATGCCCAAAACACTTGTCAATTTGTAGGTATATCTTAGACGCGTGGCGACTTCTCAGGCTTGCTTTGGGAAGAGATATGACAGCAAGCACTAATTGTCTTGTTTGCCTGTCCCGCGTGTTGCTAGCGAGGTTTATCCACTGGGGTCGGTCCTCGGGTCTCACACCGTTCTGGTCGGCCTCGTCGTAATGTCGAGTAGGAGCACATTTATCTTCGATCTGCTCGGCCCTTCCGGATCAGGTACCGGGTCGGTTTTGACATCTCTGCCCGGTCCGGTTTTTAACGAGTCCGGGAGAAAATCGGGTTCATAATTGGTTCGGCTTCAGGCTCTGCTCGGCCGGTTCAGCTGTCTGGAGTGCTTACGTGCATGCCAAGGTGGATGGGCCATCAACAGTTTGTATTACTATTACCTTCCAAAAAGTGCACCCTCAAGATCAAGAGGAGCCTAAAGTGGACTATTTGTAAGATAAATACAAATCTCATGGGGTTATTTGTTATTTTAAAACATAAGTGGGGGTTTTTGTAATTAAATTAAACCTCGTGTAGTTTTTGTAATTTTCTTTAATTATAATTATCGCATAGTTGATGCTGTGGGCTGTCCAGAGAAAATCTATACCAATAGATTCGTTTCCTGGGAGATATTATCCTTAGACAAAAAGGAAAGAGTAGAAGAAATACATGAAGCAGGTTTAGAATTATACCCAAAATAGTCGAGAATTTCAGCAATCTGATCGGCTAAATCATCAACAGATAATGACGGTTCATCGGGCCCAGCCACAGCAGCTCCTAGCTGTAATAACTCTCAACAGAGGTTACCAGATAAGAAACAGCATGCCCCACGCCACTCATGAGGAATGATTATAAATAAAAATACTCAAGGAATCAAGAGACGGACCTCATGCCCAGGAGGGCAGATATGATATATGCAAAAGTTGTCGAGAAAAAGAGAAAATGCTTCCGGGCAGAAGAAGAGACCTTGGAAACAGGACATATCTGTTTGGTGTCACATGTGCAGGTAGAAAAAGTGTCAGATTGTATGTTAATACCACTTTATAGACATAATATGTACATTTCCATTCACTAAAACACACACAATGTGTCACTTCAAGCAGCTACGAACACCATATTTCAAGGTTTAAATATAATTATTTGAAGTTTGTGGATTTCAATCAAATCGTTTCAAATTCCTTCTCTCTTAATATCAAGCATATTAAATGGCAAGGCCTAAAAATGCAAAGGGGATGCAACTAGCAGCTGTCAAAACTTGAGATTGTGCTCAGTGTCGATCAATGAGATTCCCTTACAGTTTAAGGCTAAATCGGGATAGGTAATTAGAGCAGGCTTGTCCTTGTCTCCGAAAACAACCACCGACACAGAACCACAACCAATTTTTACAATATGCTCCTGTAAGAGATCACGACAAGCAAGTTTGTTAAATACTTAATTGTGTGTGGGGGGGGAGGGAGGGAGAGAGAGAGAGAGAGAGAGAGAGAGAGAGAGAGAGAGAGAGAGAGAGAGAGAGAGAGAGAGAGAGAGAGAGAGAGAGAGAGAGAGAGAGAGAGAGAGAGAGAGAGAGAGAGAGAGAGAGAGAGATCAACGCCAAAATATGCCTAATATTCCACCAGCACCAAATTCCAGGAAAAAACTACTATGCCACATGCTAGAAAATGAGGAACAATCTTAGTAAAGGATAGTATCATTTACTTCCCAACAGAATTTCTCATGTGCAGTATCCTTTGTGAAGAATCCAAGCTAGCTTATCAGCAAACTTTCCTCTATGGATCAAATATCAATGTTTTCTTTTCTTTGTTACCAATAAAAAGGGTCTACTTGCCTACCAATTCAGGTACCAATTCATAAGACGTGCCCAATATTTGTGTTACGTCTGATTCAAATTATGAAGATGCACAAATACAAGCAGATCGATTTCCTAATTTTGTTTAGAAATCTATGACCGATAAAAAGAAACATTTACGAAGCCAAACATGATCACGACCCTCTTATCCATAAATGGAAATGGGAAAATTGCTAAAAAGATGCTTCTTTCCTTCTCTGAGTTTGTAGCAAATTAAGAACAAGTAAAGAATAAAGTAATGGGGATCTAAAGCAGATTTTATTTCACCATATCAGTAGCAATGTTTATAAAAAAAAAGTACATAAAATGAAGAACTTCTTTTAAAAATGTGGTAATAATAATCACACACACACACACAAAAAAAAAAAAAAATCGAGCATTAGCCATTATAGCGTTTGAAAGGGTGTTGATACACGATTCAAACCATGTACCTTTCAGTTATTTAATTTAATTGCTATAATTCCCTCCCTCACCCTCACACACACACACACAATTTATAAAGAAAATATTACCAAAATTAGCTGATTTCCCTCCCTCCATAATTCAAAAAATTGAAAAATAAAAACATTTTGCCGCTAATAACTCATGTCAAACACGCCAAAAACTCGAGATTACGCAACCTTCAAACTCATCAACTACATTTAAGCTACCAAAATCGACTTCCACGTGATTTTTGAACACAATCAAACACATAATAAATACGTATATAAGCGTCTGTATGTATGATGTGAGTGAAGTTCGATTTTCACCTTTCCGACGAAAGAAATGGACTCCATATCGACGGAGACAGTGTCTCCGGAGCCCGCCATATTCGCCCTTCTCTTTCTAAATTTCTTCTCAACTTAAATCGGCATTGGACTCGGGCCACTCGGCATCCGTAGCCTGAATACCAACCAACGTCTCTCTCTCTCTCTCTCTCTCTCTCTCTCTCTCTCTCTCTCTCTCTCTAAATCTTCGCAAAATATTTGTACATCTGTAAATTAGTTTATCCGAAAAATGTATATATCGGAGCGGGTATATATATAATAATTGTAAATGGTGAGTTGACTGATTGAGTCGGATCGCTTCACTGAGTCACCGACGGTTTGGGCTTTGCAGAGGTAATGTAGTGGGCCCAACGGCCCGAATTTTAACCCATGGCCATGATTTTGGTTTTAACTAGAGTTGGATGCCGACACAATTCCAGTTAATGGACCTTTGCAATGTCCCAGATAAATTGAGTTTCCCCGATTTGCCCTCCCTCTTCTCCACTAGTGGTTGCCTTTTTGATTTCGTCTTCTATTTGCTAGTTCTTTTATGGCAAAACTTAATTATATGAAATTATGTACAATTAAAAGTCGGCATTTTATAAAAATATCCATATTAATTTGACAACATTAGCTTCATATGTAAATAGGAGCTAAAGAAATAAGACGTCAAACCACTACAGTAAAAGGCGTCACATAAGTGACGTCAATGTAAAGAGGACCGTCAGGCACAGGACCGACCCTGATGTAACACCATTATGGACGCTTCACAAATAATTGTGTAAGAGTGTCAGCTTTTAATTCACAAAAGCGTCACCAATGTGAAGCTAATGTTTGTGACCGTAATAAGTGTACCAGCGTCACATATGTGACGCCATTGTGAAGTAATTTTTTTAAATAATATTATTTTACTAGCGTCACGTATGTGACACAAATATGTAGGCGTTAAATTTTTTGCTTCACATACAGAATTAATTATAAGACTTTAAATAGTATATTTATATATACCAAATCTATTTTTAATGTAATAAAATTAATATTGTATTGATTTAAATATTAAATAACTATAAATTGATAATTATATTTAAATTACTATAGTGTAAGAAATTCATTAACTATTATAGTGATTATTTACATTTAAATATTTAAAAAAATGCTTTGATTTGAAAAACAAATTAAATATAAATATGAAATACATTATAGGTATAAATAAATATAAAATATACTTATTGAATGGAAACATAGCTCAGTGGTAAAATGTCACATATTTATCATGAGAAAATTATCAAATTGTTCCCGTATGTGGGATCAATTGGCCAAAAAAACCCTATCTGTCTCCGAAGGACCAAAAAACCCCACATCTCCCCCCTACTTTAGCCAATTTAGTCCTCCGTCGCCGGCCGGAGTATTTTATGGCCACCGGAGCTGACGTGGACGACACGTGGCTAACACGTGGCAAAAAGAATATAAAAAACTAAATAATATAAAAAAATCTAAAAAAAATTAAAAATCTGGAATGTTAAAAAACCTAAATTTAAAAGAATTTAAAAAAAATTAAAAAATTTAAAATCTAAAAAATTTTTAAAAAAATATAAAAACCTAAATAATATAAAAAAATTTAAAAAAAATTTAGATTTTTTAAATTTATTTAAATTTAGGTTTTTTAATATTCCAGATTTTTTAATTTTTTTAGATTTTTTTATATTATTTAGGTTTTTATATTTTTTTTTTTTGCCACGTGTCATCCACGTCAGCTCCGGTGGTCGGAAAATACTCCGGCCGGCGATGGATGACTAAATTGGCTAAAGATGAGAGATGTGCTTTTCACGAGACATATTTTTTGGCCAGTGTCCCACATCTGACCAATTTGATAATTTTCTCTATTTATCATACAGGCACGGGTTCGATTCCTACGCCGGCCGCTGAACTATATGTTTTTTCATATATTATAAACTCAAGATAAATATATAAGAGATAGATAGTACATATAAAGATAATGGAAGTTTTTTTTTTAAACGATTGTGATCCATAATTTCTAAATGGAAGACTTGATGAACAACTGAATATATAAAAATAAAATATACAAGGATAATTAATATGTAAGTGGCGGATGAATAAACTCATATATTATTTTTATGGATTTATCACCAATGATGAAATAGTAAATATTCAAATGACAAATAATGCATATACAAAAATGATTGATTAATTTGGTCAAAGGAAATATGATTGATTAATATTCATTAGGAAATATTTATCATGGATCCAATATATATTGATCGATAGTGTAGTGTTTTCAAAATCGCTATGCGGATTCAGGTGGTTGAAGTATCGCTTAGCGACTAATTCGGTAATCATATATTAATCGGAAAGACTAAGGAGCATTAATAATATTTATTTAATATTTTAGTATAATAATTTAAATGTACACTTAAATAATAATTTTTATATGCTAACTTTATTTCATATTCTACTTATTGATTAATAAATATTATCGTAATATAGATACGGTATTCATTTATATTTATTTCGTAAGAAATTTATTAAGGTTCTTCTAATTCTTATTACAAGGAAAAGGCTGTATTTATTAACTCAGTTTTATTATTAGGGTAACTTATAGGTAGGTTTTCCTAAATATTCAAGACATTCGAGGCTATAATAAACATACTAACAATGAACTAAGCATCTTATTAGTTAATACTCTACATATAATTTGGTGCTAAAGTCGAAAAATATTTTATACAAAATCACGTCTACATAAACTGTATAGATATTGTGATCGAAAGTGTTCCGCACGTACATTATAATGTGGGTCGTGCATGAAATTTAATCACTCCGTCTACAAGAGTGTATTGTGAGGGAATCAGCACGAGTTTTATTAAAAAAATGGTAAATTATGTTTCGGGTGGAGGAAGAGATTCATCAATGTGAGATGTAATAAGGTTTATCATATTGTGATATGTGGAATCATGTATCGAAATGAAAATAATATACTCTTTATGGACGACCCTTTCGACTAATAAGGGTACCTAATAGGGCCGAGAATTTAGGATTGGGAAATCCCGAGTCCCGGTCCCGTCCCGAGTACCAACTCCCGAAATTTACGGGATTGGGACCGAAACCTGAGGTTTTGGTAATTTCGGGACTCAGGAGTCCCAAATCCTGATCGGGACTATCCCGAAATCCCGATTGAAATTTCTAATTTCAATTATGATTTTCTGCCAATTTTTTGCCATTTTTCTTTTTTGCCAATTTTTTTCTGCCAAATTTTTATTTTTTTTTCCTTTTTTGATTTCGGGTATTTTTGTCCCGATCGGGACATTCGGACGTTCGAGACATTCCGGGAAATTATCCTCTGGGACCGGGACTTACATTTATCCCAATTCGGGAATCGGGACTCCCAAAGTCCCGAACGGGATCGGAACCGAAACCACCAAATTGATAATTTTTGGGACCGAAACAATCGGGACTCGGGACCGGAACCTCGAGATTTTCCGATTCTCAGCCCTAGGACCTAAGGAGTATGTAATTTTCTATATATCATGGTTAGGTAAGGATTTTTGTCAAAAGTCTTTGTGGTGAAAAACACTTCAAGCAACTCTAGTAATCAATTTTAGTTGCTCCCAAAGGCAATTCTATGGCCGGTTATGGCCTTTAATCAATTTGTTATCATGAAAGTGCAAAGTTAGATAATCACATTCTCCCGCTCGAAATGCAATATTTGGTTGAAAAGTTATTTATTTGAAAGTGCGACATTTCAATAAATATCTCAAATCACATCAAATGATCATTTTCTTACTTTTTAATTTCCACCACACTCACCATAAATACTTTACATCTTTTAATCTACACAACACGCTCACTACTAATACTTATAAAATTTAAACATCTATCACATTCAATAATTCATCTAAAATTAGGGATAGCAAAAAAACCACGGTTCGGTACTATGTTTTTACCCGAATGGGTCCAATTCAGAATAAAATTTGGGTCCGGTCCGGTCTGCAGGTAGAGAAAAATAAGTTCGGTCCCTGGTTCCGGATATGGGGTACCCCCCCCCAACCCGCCCCGATATATATATATATATATATATATATATATAATATTAATACTTAATAAATTAAATATATATTAGTAATTAAATTAGTAATATATTTTATATATATTAAATTAGTAATAAATTTAAATTAGTAATATATTATATATAATATTAATTTGAGAAAAAAATTAATCATGCACTACTGGGTACCTTAACCGAATGCATGGGCGGACCAAAAAAATTTGGCGGAGTGCAGGGCGGGTCAAGGGCCAATTTTTAACCGCGGGTCTGGGTTTGGGTAGGCAATACCCGCCCCCGCCCCGCCCCATTGCCATTCCTATCTAAAATACAATAATTTTTTTCTAGATGTTGCAGTTGGACTGAGATGGAGAGAGTATATAGTCATAGAGAGAACTGTTATTTTAAAAATCCTCAATTAATTTCATTAATTCCCATTTAGTTTTCAGAAAATTTTACATCAATCCAATTGAACCATCATTGTGTGTAAAAATATTAAAACACAATATTTAAATTATTTATATTAAATATTAAAATAATATATCGTCGATTACCAAATTTATTATTTTTAAATACTCAAACCGTCTAAACTCGTCTAGCGATTTATAGAGAACACGAGACGAGACGATAGAGTCTCGATACTAACGATTTTGTATGCATCCTACAAGACATTTTACTTTTATGTACCCAAGTCAACTATAATCGTTGCAGTCCAAAAAGAAAGAAATGTAGAAAATATTTATATATTATTTATAAATTAATTACATATAAATCTAACATAAAAAGTAATTATTAAATATATACATTGAATATTTGTAATTAGTAAATGAACTATTTGAATATTGTGGATATCAATTTGAATCGAGATATTTGTAATTATTTTATTATAATAATATTTTTATAATTTTTATAAACTATAATAGAAAATGTAGATTATCCAAACTATTTATAATTGAGCTTGCCGTTTCATTCAACTTTAGCCCAAATTAGAGATAAAAGTCAAATTTAGGCTCGTGAACTTCATTGGGATTAAATAGTTATATATTGTTTGAGTATAAATATGTGAGGGAAAAAAAAAAGAATATTTACAATAAATTCTTTTGCTAGAATCATAGGTAGATAATTTTACGAGAGTGGATCAAATAAAAATTATCTCATATATATGAAATAGAAAAATATAAGGTCATCTTCTCTTTGCTGTTTTGAGGTCATTTTCTGTTTTTATTTTCGAAAACACTAAAAACGTGTTCTTTTTATCATTTTCGAAAATACATTTTGGAAAACAAAAAAAAATATTTGTACACAAAACGCAAAATGCTCAAAACCTCGTTTTGAGCGTTTTATGTGTATTTCAACAAAAAGCCTCAAAATGCTCAAAATGCATTTTGAATTTTTTTTTGGATTATCCTAATTTAAAACTAAGTTTAAAATAAAGATTTATGATTTAATATTAATATTACAAAAAAAATATTTTGCAAAATAAATTTAACAGAACGCGTTTTCAACAACTTTAAAAACAAAAATAAAAACAGAAAATATAAAACATTTTGAAAAATGAAAATACAAAATAAAATACAAACAGAACGCCGTCAACTTCTTTTTCAATTCTCAATTTACGGAAATAGATCATATGAAAACTAATTACCTTGTGAAATCTAGAAACTTTTGTAGGCCATTGATATTAGTGATCTAACGGCTGTAGATGAGTAGAATTATATACATTTATGTATTTTTTTTATTGCATTATTTGTTGCATATACTAGCGACCATCTTGATGCAACAAATAATAAAAAATATGCAATGAAATTACTTAATAATGCAATTGGTTTCTAAATTTCACCATTTTAGGTGTTTCGACCATAGTCAATCCCCTCAATTTACTACATGTCCATAACACAAATCCCACCCGACAAACGCAAAACACAATTAACAATAAACCTTCTAAATTTATTTTTTGGGGTCTCACATGTTTTTCACTGAATATCAATTCGTTATCTATACTTTATATTTGAACAAAAAATTATATTTGTATTTTATTTATATATATTTTATAAAAGTTTAGTTTTCTTGATTAAATTTTTTTGATCTATATTTATGTGGTACAAATCAGATAAACGGAAACGAAAACTTATTTTAAGAACCAAAATATAAAATAAAATACTAGAAATAACGACATATTAAGATATGATTGATAAAAAAAAAAATCACTCTTTGAATGAAACCATGTTGGAGTTGATTATGTATTTATTTATCTGGGTTTAGATAACTTAAAACCGAACCGAACCGAATTACTCCGAATTGGACCGAACTATCCCGAATTATTTATATTATATAAAATTTTATTTATATGACTAAAATTTTTCAACTTATAAAATAATATATCTACACATATATTGTAGTTTTGATAAAAACAATGATTAAATATATCAATTAAAGATCTATCTATTATTTTAGAACAAGTTCTATTAATATAATTAATTTTTTTGTTACTTTATTAAATAAATATATATAAATTAAATATGTTTGGGTCAAAACTGAATTTGATCGAACTAATCCGAAACTGAAATATTTGGGGAGGGTTTGAGTTTTGAGTTTTGAAAATCGAAACCGAAACTGAATTTTAAAGTTTGGGAAGGATTTTGGTTTCGAAAATTTTACCCCGACCGAAACCGAACACCCCTAATCACTTCACTCGGATCTTTTTTATACCATCCTCGAGCCGGTCTCTTTATAGTTCCCCATCTTGATTGTTGAACTCTAAAGGATCTTTCGGCATCTATCCTTGCATCCTCTAGCTTGAACTTCCTTTTCTTTCCCATTTGAAGGAAATTGGACGAAAGGTGGGTAAGGGCTAGAAATAATACTCCCTCCGTCCCGGTTAACATGAGCATTTTGACTTTATATGGTCAATAATTTTCAAGTTTAACTAAGAATTAATCTCAAACTATAATGGTAAAATATTTAACAAAATTATATTATGAAACTTTAGATGGTGAAGTTTCATAATATAATTTTGTTAAATATTTTACCATTATATTTTGAGATTAATTTGGCCAAACTTAAATTATTGATCATATAAAGTCAAACGCCACGTTAAATTTAATTTTATGAAATATATAATGTATTATATATTCTATTTATTTTATAGAATAAATTAAAACATGTAATTATAATTTACGTACATGTGAAATATCATTATGTTTAAAAAAACACTAACGACTCTTATTTTCATTACATTAAAATTAAAAATTAAATGGAATTTGGTATACATAATTAATACATATGTGTATCTCTATATATATCATTTGCAAAAAACAAAAAAAGAAAAAAAAAAAAGAAAAGAAAAAACAGCATTAATTAAAGTTGAAAATATCGAGTGGTTGTATTTAAAAGAGTGTGTCCTTTGCACTCACAAGCCTACCTTTTCCATGTTAAGCTGGTTTGCTGCTACTTCATGCACCAACTTTATAACGCTTTTTCTGATAATTCCTTTTCATATCACAAAAAAAGAAAAAAAATCATAAATCGATATTTGCTTAACAGGCCAGATCTGATAACTTTAACAAGTATACCCGAGGCTCGGACCGATAAGCTTGTTGATAGTCCATTCACCTTGGCATCTACGTAAGCACTTCAGGCAGCTGGACCAGCCGATCAGAGTAACAAATCGGACCGAGTATGAACCCGATTTTTTCCCGCACTCATTAAAGACCGGACCGGGCAGAGACTCCAAGACCGATACCCAGACCGTAAGGGCCGAGCAGATCGAGGATAAAAACGCTCCGACTCAAGATTACGACAAGGCCGACCTGAGCGGCGGGAGACCCGAGGACCGACCCAGCGGATAAGCATTGCCAGAAGCATGCGGGACAGGCACACATGCCAATTAATGCATGCTGTCATGTCCCTTCCCGAAGCAATCCTTAGAGGTCGTCGCGTGTCTAAGGTGTATTTACAGTCTGACAAGTGTTTTGGGCATATTCCCCAGCATCCTCCAGCTGTCATCTCCTGACTGGCCGAGATTATCTATATATAGGAGGAATGTAAAGTGAAAAAGGACTTTTGGCATTTTATGAGAAAAGAGAAGTGAGGGAAAGAAGAGGGAATTTGTAATAAGTGAGAAAAACAGATAGACCGGCACAAAATATTCAGTTCGGCTCTATTTCATATTAAGGTCATTAATAAAATTTAGTGATCCAATCCTTTTCATCTTGTTTATTATTTTCTACGTGGCTTCGATCCATTCGTCCAGATCAGCACACGTGATGTTGACCAAATCAGACGTCAACAGATTGGCGCTAGAAGAAGGGGGTCAAAAAAAAATATAAATACTACTCACCGGAGATGTCTTACGAAAGTTCAAAAAACCCTCAGCCTGCGACGGAGGAAGAAAACCTCCGCAAGGTAGTGGAGTGCTTTAAACATCCAGCCTTCATCCAGGGCATGACGGCCCTTATGGCACGGGTTACTGGGGGCGGAACTCTTCAAAAACCCGATGACCGTGTGGTGGCGGAATCTCAGATGACCCGCCCAGCTGCCTCAGGACGAGACAAAAAGAGGACAGCCTCTGGGGTCGCCGGGGAAAGGGCGGAAAGCCATTGCGAAAGCTCACATCCCTCTCGAAAGTGCGCCCCATATCTGTTTTTGATCGGCTCGGGGCAAGGAAGAAAATCGAAAAAGCGGCGCCGGCTCCCACTGTCCAGAGCCAGAGCCGTAAAGAAGAAAAAGCTCCCCACCAGTCCCTAAATCCGACACAAGTATTACCTTAAACTCCAGGCGATAACTCGAGTGAGATCGAGTTTCTTAAAAAACGCCTTACAGAGCTCGAAAATAAGCAACTCCAGCCATCCCAAAGTTCGGAATGGCTTAATAGCCAAGAGAGCCCCCTGGCCCCCAGTGTTCTGGCGGAACCCCTCCCAGAGAAGTTTAAGATTCCTCAGATTCCGCCATACAACGGGGAGACAGACCCCAACGCCCATCTCGGACATTATAATTCCTGGATGGACCTGCACGGGTCCCAAGACGCGTTTCGGTGCCGAATGTTCTCTTTGACTCTGGGGGAGAGGGCCCAGAGATGGTATCAGACGCTGCCCACCATTCTATTCAGACACGGGCCCGGCTCTCGGCGACGTTCCGATCCCATTTCATGGGGTCCCTAGTGCGAGTCGCCCCGCGCTCATCCATCGCTTCCGTCGTACAGGCTGAACGAGTCCCTTAAAGATTATATATCTCGTTTCAATAAACGGATATTGGAGACGGAACCCATGTTGGATGACGCGCTGGCCATTATTGCTCAGGCCGACCTCCTTAAAAATTCTTTTTTCCGCTGGATGGTGTGCCAGAATGTCCCACACACCTATCAAGAATTCTTGGAGCGCGCTAGCTCCCATATAGCTGCCGAGGAAGCTATGCCGGCACCAGTTTTAGTCATGCCCTCCGACCAAAAAGGGTCCTACAAAAAGAAAGAAGATAGGCATGACTACAGAGAGGCCCGTCAAGAATCCCGCCGGGAGAATAAGGCTCCCGCCTCTTCCTCAACAGCCCCAACAACCCAAAGCTATCGGGAGCGTAGGACCGAGCTCATGGCTAATTTCGCTGAAATATATTCCGTCGGGGCCGCGGCTATATTTGATCAAATAAAGGACAAGAATTTGCTCCCGGTTCCTCGGCCGATCTATAAAGATCAGAAGGATATGGACCAGACCCGCTTTTGTAAATATCATGAATCAGCGGGTCATAACACCGAACAGTGCCGGGACCTCGTCGCCGCCCTGATCGCGGTATGCGACAATACCGGCTTAAGGCGATTTACCCGGAACCCACCCCAGGATCGCCAGGATCGGGCTGACCCGACAAGAGCCAAGAACGATCGGGTGCCTCCAACCCCCAAGTCCCCCCGGGAAATTCTGACCATCAGGGGAACAGCCGAGGTCGATGATCATCGGTCAAAGCGGCAGAAAAAGGCGTCCATTCGAGAGGCTACCACCTCTTATCAACGGACCGAGCGCCGACCAGAGGGGTTCCTATCAGTGGTCGAAGAAGCCCCCCAAAACCCCCAGCTGGCCGTTACTTTCGAAGAGTCCGATGAAGACGGCTTGGACCATCCCCATTCAGACGCCCTTGTCATCACCATGCCCATAATAGGGATCCCGGTACACAGGGTGTTGGTAGACTCCGGGGCATATGCCAGCATCATCTACCTTCATACCCTTCGCAGGATGAAGGTAGACCAATCTTATGTCCGGCCCTGCAACGAGGACATTAGGGGATTTGCCAACTGCCGTACCTCACCATTGGGGGAAATCGACCTCGCCTTGGAGTTCGGTCAGGGGCCGATCAGAAGGACGATGATCACTACATTCAAGATCATCGATGTGCACAGCGACTATAACGCCATCATAGGCTGACTTGTGATGTCAAGGCTGAGGGCCACTCAGTCCACGTATCACCTGTGCATGAAGTTTCCCACCCCGGATGGCATCGGGGTACATAGGGGAGATCAAAGGGCCGCCCGGGAATGCAATCTCAGCATCCGGGCTCGCGAAATTAACGCCGCAGAGGGCATCCCGGAAAATTTAATGGAAGAAATGGGGGCCACCAGCTCCGAACAGCTGGCAGAAGACGCCCTACTCGAACAAGAGACCGAAGGTCCTGGGGCCGTGCAAACCCTCGAAATGGAAACTAACCAGGATGCGGACCGAGGCCGCAGGCCAAGGAAGGAGCCGATCCTAGAAGAGGATCCTGTCGACCCGCGATACCAAAATCCGAAAGGGAAAATTCGCCATGCTGAGCCAACAGAAGAGTTGGACCAGGTCGACATGGACCCACCTGATCCCGTCCGACGGCTAAAGATCGGCCACAACCTCTAAGAGACGATCCGCTCCGAGCTAATCTTCCACCTGAGATAGAATTTGGATGTCTTCGCGTGGACCCATTCGGACATGCCAGGGATTGAGCCGGAACTTGCGTGCCACCGGCTGAATATCAACCCCAGTTCAAAGCCGGTTATTCAGAAAAGGAGGAAAATGGGGCCTGAATGACAGAAGGGGCTGGAAGAGGAAGTAGAAAAGCTGATCGACAACGGGTTCATCCGGGAAGCCAAGTACCCGACCTGGGTGGCCAACCCGGTCCTGGTAAAAAAGCCGACCGGGCTATGGAGGCTCTGCATTGACTTCTCTAATCTGAATAAAGCCTGCCCGAAAGATAGCTACCCCCTACCCCATATTGACTACATGGTGGATGCAACGGCCGGGCATGAGCTAATGAGCTTTATGGATGCATATTCCGGATACAACCAGATCCCGATGCATCCCACTGATGAAGAAAACACCTCCTTCTACTCAGCCCGCGGCCTATACTGTTACCGAATGATGCCTTTCGAGCTCAAGAATGCCGGCGCAACATATCAACGCCTGGTAAATAAAATGTTCAATAGATTGATAGGTCATACAATGGAGGTGTATGTAGATAATATGTTAGTAAAGTCTTTGCGCTCGGCCGATCATGTAAATGACCTCAATAAAATGTTTGCTATTTTGCGAGAGTACAAGATGAAGTTAAATCCAAAGAAATATTCATTTGGGGTAGGTTCTGGAAAATTCCTCGGCTACATGGTGAGCCAAATAGGGATTGAAGACAACCCCGATAAAATTAAGGCAGTGACTGAACTTGTTCCACCAAATTCGGTCAAAAAGGTGCAGAGCCTAACTGGCCGACTAGCCGCGCTAAGTCGCTTTATCTCTCGCTCAACTGATAAATATAAACCTTTCTTTGAGGCAATAAAAAAGAACACAGATTTTCAGTGGACAGAACCTTGCCAAAGAGCCTTCGAAGCTATCAAGGAAGTCCTGGCAGAAGCCCCGATCTTGCAGCGACCGGCCCAAGGGGAACTTCTCAATTTATACCTCGTGGTATCCGACTCTGCGATCAGCGCCGCTCTGATCCGAACAGAGAATGCAGTTCAACATCAGGTCTATTATGTTAGTCAGGTCCTTCATGATGCCGAGCTCAGATACGCCCCAATGGAAAAGCTGGCCTATGCGCTCATAATGGCAACCCGGAAGTTAATGTAACACCCCAAACTAGGCGGATATTACAGTGTCGTGGACCACCGACTGGGACCCACCAGGCGAATGAAAACTGATGAATTACACAGGGTAAATGTAGTACCGAACCACATTACAACAATAATTACTCCGCTGAGGAGTTTCATACAACACATCCAGGATATTTCAGAATACATGTATATTTTATATGGAGATAAAATATACGACACTAAGTGAAATGAGTATTCAAACGGAATGTCTGCAGCGGAATAAATGAAGGAAACATAAATGACTGAAAAGATTGAGGTCCCCTTCTAGTATCATTGGGACTCCTCGCCGTCAACGTGCTCTCCCCGTGCCTTTGCCTTCCATGACATGAAAAACAATATCCCCAAACGGAGTCAGTTATACAGAACAACAATCCTCGAGAGTTGAATAAACACAATCATATATATGTAGTATAAACCACCAGTTCGATCAAAATGAATCGGTTAGATTATAACCCAATCTTGTTGAAAACATACGCAATCAAACATGCTGTATGAATCAACTAACAGTACGGCTCAAAGGGTGGCGCCACACTACGCCCGGGATGGAAATGTGTCCGTGCACAAGCCACCAACGAGTATCGATCGAATACACGTGTGGTCTTGTACCTAATCAGCCTCACGAGCAATCGACTCGTGTGCACAGTCCAATGTGAGGCCAACAACCAACACACGACTTAAATGTGCCCGACATGAAAATCCTACACATACCAACCGGCACGCCAGTATGACCCGGAATGCCACGATATAACAAAAGTGACATCGGAAACGAATAATGACTCACCGAGATGAAATGATACTGAAATGAATGATAGCTCAATGAAATGATTGGAACCGTCGTTCCTTGTGACTGAAGTGATTAATTGACAATGACAAGTTTTGATACGGTTAATATAATGATGAATGAGTTATGATTATGAATGAACAATAACAAAAGGAATGAATATCCTTTTAACCGAGTAAGAATTAACTTACCCAACACCGATGACAATTATCCTTCCACGAACAACGTCCTAATTGAGATATCGGTGGCTCGAACAACCTTGAATAATACAATTACCAACAATCCGTTCAATATACGAATCAAACACGAATATAACGAACTCAAAACGTCGATACGATTAAACCAAGTTCATTGGGGCATTATATCGAACACTTTGTGGCCAAACTTCGATTGTTCATAACCAAACCTCAAAAATACCAACATCAAATCCCCAAGAAGTATTTCAAACTAACAAAACATCTCCCATATGATCAATAATCCATCATGGATATCCAAAAGCGTGATTTCAACAACAATTAATCGAAAACCCCCAATTCCAACTCGATATTCAAAGGGTTCTTGAATAATCCCTCAATAATCCAATGAATCTTTATACAAACTCATAATCATATACATATCCATTCATATAACATGATTATAACGTCCAAAACATCATATCTCAACACAAAATCGAAATCCAAGATGTTGAAGAAATTACCTCTTGAAGATCCAACCACTTCGATCCGATGAACACGAGTTAAAATGAGTATCCAAGCTTCCCAAATGAATGAAGATGATGAAAATTACACACTCAAATGATTGACGATGGAAAAATCCCTCTCTCAAGTCTCTCTCTCGGAATAAAAAGAAGAAAAGGATGAAAATGAAGAAAAAGTCCCGGTCGGGTCCTTAAATACTGTCGGAAGTTACGGCCGTAAATCGGCCTTCATACGGCCGTAACATCCCAGGTCAACGGCCTTACGGCCAGAATCGCCAACTCAGACGGCCAGAACTCGGCTTCGTCCAAAGCTCGCCGGCTGCACTTACGGCCGTAACCGCTCCTGAGTTACGGGCGTAACTCGCCTTCGTCAAAAACATTTGCCGACATCCTTACGGCCGTATCCGCACGCCTTACGGGCGTAACTCGGATGATACGGCCGTATCCGGCCAAACTTACGGGCGTAAGCCCCCTTCTTCGAAAATGACCAGGCACCCTGCCTGTAGCGTACGGCCGTATCCGGCCAAGCCTTACGGCCGTACCTTCCTTGTCTTACGGCCGTATGCCGCAACCTTTACGGCCGTAAGTCCCCCTTGACCGACAAAACCTGAAATTTACGAATACCACTTACGGCCGTATCCTACCCTTCTTACGGCCGTAATTCGCCTTCGGCCAAAATGCCTGGGCAGCCTGCTGGACACGTACGGCCGTAACCGGCCAAGCCTTACGGCCGTACCTGCTCAACTTACGGCCGTATTCCGAAACCTTACGGCCGTAAGTCCCATTCGTCCAAAATGGCCTGAAATCAACGAACCCTTGTTACGGACGTAACCTAAAATCCTTACGGCCGTAACTCAATGCTGGACAAGGTAAAAAAATCCGATAATTCCGATGCCTCGCTACGACTGATGAATGATCCGACATATCATACGAATATGAAAGTGAACAATTCCAACACAAGCCAAAGATGATACTCCCAGTACAAGACTACCAATCACGATGACTATGATAATACTCCCGTCTCGATCTATAAACGGAGATGAAATGACGATCGGTAACTGATATACGGTTACAACATGTCAATAGTGAACGCAAATGGATGAATCATGAATGATGAGTGATTATTAATGAGTGAACATTACTGAGTGACAATTACAGACTGATAAATTACTGAATGAAAATGAATGAATTACAACCGGGCATTACATACTCCCCCCCTTAAAAAGAGTTTCGTCCCCGAAACTAAGGGTCAAACAACTCGGGATAACTCTCCCGCATACTCTCCTCGGTTTCCCAAGTGGCCTCTTCGACTCCGTGTCTAGACCACTGAATCTTGACCAAAGGGATCGTCTTGTTCCTCAACTGTTTGATTCGGCGTTCCAAAATTCGTACAGGACGCTCCTCGTACGAATGATCATCCGCGATCTCAATTTCGTCGAACCGAAGTATGTGACTCGGGTCGGCAACATACTTCCGCAATTGAGAGACGTGAAACACGTTATGAATTCGGATCAACGCCGGAGGTAAGGCCAAACGATAAGCTAGCTCGCCTACTCGTTCCAAAATCTCAAACGGTCCAATAAATCTTGGACTCAACTTCCCCCGTTTTCCGAAACGGAAAATACCTCGACTCGGGGATACCTTGACCAGAACGTGGTCACCCGTCTCGAACTCCAGTGGTCGACGACGATTATCTGCATATGATTTCCGTCGAATCTGAGCTGTCAACATACGACTCTTGATCAAAGCTACTTTCTCCCGGGCGGCTATAAGTATATCGGGCTCGGTGCCGATTGATTTCGAAATGTCGTCCCAACACAACGGAGATCGACAACGACGACCGTACAAGGCCTCGTAAGGTGCCATCTTAATGGAAGCATGCCAACTATTATTATACGTGAACTCGATCAATGGTAGTTGGGCTTCCCAATCGTCTTTCCAATTGAGGACGCATGCCCTCAACATGTCCTCTAATGTCTGAATAGTTCTCTCTGATTGTCCGTCGGACTGAGGGTGAAAAGCGGTACTGAGATTAAGCTGAGTTCCCATGGCACGATGAACTGATTTCCAAAAATGAGACACAAACCGTCCGTCACGATCGGAAACGATACTTTTAGGAGTACCGTGCAGTCTCACTATCTCTTTGATGAACAGCTGGGCAAGTCTCTCGGGACCCCATGTATCCTTGATCTCAAGGAAATGAGCTGATTTAGTTAAGCGGTCCACAATCACCCAGATCGTATTCATGCCACGACGACTCGTCGGCAAACTCGTGATGAAATCCATAGAAATGTCTTCCCACTTCCATTCTGGAATAGGGAGAGGTTTCAGCATACCCGCCGGTCGCTGATGTTCAATCTTGACTTGTTGACAAGTTAAGCATCTCGAAACAAATTCTGTGACTTCTCGCTTCATATTACTCCACCAGTAATTTTGTTTCAAGTCCTTGTACATCTTGCTAGACCCCGGATGAACAGAATAAGGGGTAGCATGAGCTTCTATTAAAATCGAGTTTTTCAACTCGTCATTCGCCGGTACGCACAACCGATTCTTAAATCTCAAAAGTCTATCCTCGTGGACCACGAATCCAGGGGCTTTCCCCTGAGCCACATCCTCACGGATGCGCGACAATGCTGGGTCTGAACCCTGATTCTCCCTGATTTTCTCCTCAAGTGACGATGAAATCTCTAACATATAAAGCTGTCCCTGAATTCGCTGAAGCCAAACCTCGATCTCGGGTCTAAGGAATTCTGTTGAAGCTCTTTCTGAACTGTTAAACGAGCAAGCATCTGCTCCTGAACGGACTTACGACTCAAGGCGTCGGCGACAACGTTCGCCTTGCCCGGGTGGTAAAGGATCTCGATATCATAATCTTTGATTAGTTCCAACCACCGTCTCTGTCGCATATTTAACTCCTTCTGAGTAAATATATACTTCAAACTCTTGTGATCGGTGAAAATCTGACAGGTGACGCCATAAAGGTAATGGCGCCAGATTTTCAAAGCGAACACCACGGCTGCTAGCTCCAGGTCGTGGGTCAGATAATTAGCTTCGTAAGGTCTCAATTGCCGTGAAGCATAGGCAATAACCTTCCCATTCTGCATGAGCACACATCCGAGACCTTGTCCGGACGCATCACTATAAACAACAAATCCTTCCGTCCCTTGCGGCAAGGAAAGTACAGGTGCCGACATTAACCGGTTCTTGAGTTCCTCAAAACTCCGTTGACACGCGTCGGACCACGTGTATTTCTTATCCTTTCGTAAAAGGTTCGTCAATGGTTGAGAAATTTTGGAAAATGCTTCCACAAACCGCCAATAATAACCGGCTAATCCGAGAAAGCTTCGGATTTCCTTAACATTCTTCGGAGGTAACCAATCTTGGATAGCCTCCGTCTTCTGAGGATCAACACGCACTCCATCTGATGAAATTACATGCCCGAGAAAAGTCACTTCGGACATCCAGAACTCACATTTGGAAAACTTTCCATAAAGTTGTTCTCGTCTCAACACGTCGAGAACCTGATGAAGGTGGACCTCGTGTTCCTCTCGGTTACGAGAATAAATCAAAATGTCGTCGATGAAGACAACAACAAACTGATCCAAAAAGTCGATGAAAACCCGATTCATTAACTCCATGAATACCGCAGGTGCATTAGTCAATCCAAACGGCATAACCACGAACTCATAATGACCATAGCGTGTTCGAAACGCCGTCCTCGCGATATCCGACTCTCGAATCCGCAACTGATGATATCCAGATCTTAAGTCAATCTTGGAAAATACTGAAGCTCCCTGAAGTTGATCCAAAAGGTCATCGATACGGGGTAAGAGATACTTATTCTTGATCGTCACCCGGTTCAATTCCCGATAATCAATACACAAGCGGAACGAACCATCCTTCTTCTTGACAAACAACACTGGTGCTCCCCACGGGGACACACTCGGTCGGATATAACCTTTCTCGAACAATTCCTCAAGTTGATTCTTCAACTCCTGCATTTCGGACGGGGCCATCCGGTACGGTGCCTTCGATATCGGGGACGTACCGTGCTCCAACTCAATCGTGAATTCCACATCTCTCTGTGGAGGCAAACCAGGTAACTCGTCTGGAAAAACGTCGGAATATTCCCTCACTACCGGAATATCCGACAACATTACTAATGATTTCTCGGTTTTGGTCATATAGCACCAATAACCAACACATCCCTGACTGAGTAATCTCACTGCTTTCATCAAATTAATAACTCTTCCCGAACAGCTGGGATTACCTCCCTGAAACACACATTCGACCCCATTGCCTGAAATGATAGTGACCATACGCTTACGGACACTAATGATGGCATCATGACGATCCATCCAATCAATACCCAAGATGACGTCGTCTCTCGGCAAATCTACTACGATTAGGTCCGCTGTCCATACACGACCTTGAAGCTAAATCGGACAATTCTGAATCTCACGATTTCCGATAATTCGTCTACCATCAGGTAGACCAATGACATAAGGCTCACAACTAGTAGCACTACCCAGACGTAGTCTACTCAAACATGACTCGGAAATGAATGAATGTGATGCACCAGTATCAAAAAGGGTACACACAGGCTGGGATAGAATATCGAGTGTACCTGAGATCATTCGGGCCTCTGGATCGTCGGTCTTCTTCATCTCGTAAATTCGGGGCTTGCCGGCCCCCGAACCAGACGCTCCCGTCTGATAGCTCTTGGCTCCGCCTTTGTTAGCTCCTGTCGTCTTAAACGCAGCCCGAGTGGCCTGATTCTGCACCTTTGAATGTCCTGGGGCCTGAGATGACGCTGGAGTGGGTTTAGAGTCCCTTCGGCAAAAACGGGCCCTATGCCCAGCAATTCCACAGTTATGGCACGTGACAGTCTGTTTCGGACATTTGGTGCTGAAATGACCCTGTTCTTCACAGTTGAAACAGGTGACATCCGAACTGGCCGCTCGAGACTGAGATTCCGTGGGTTTAGGCGCCATAGGAGGTCGCTCAGAAAAGGTAGAGCCCGCACGTGGTTTCTTGAAAGTGGCCTGACTTCCGTCAGACTGATTACGGTTCTTGGACTTCTTGCTAGCAGATGAAGGTTGCTGCTTAGCAATCTCTTTAGCAGTAAGCTCATAGGTAAGAGCTTTCTCAATGAATTCGGCCAACGTGGTGCAATTATGATTAAGCAACTGTAGCCGCATACGAGGTTTCAGCCTCTTGCTGAAATACTTGATCTTGCCCGCCTCAGAGTGAATGATAGATGAGGCGAACGGAAGAAGTTCCTGAAATTTTTCGGCGATGACAAGGACATCGTCGTCCGCTGAGTGGTCGGGAGTGAGTAATTCCGACAATTTAGCCTCCCTGAGTGGGGCTGGATAATACCTCTCCATCATGAGAGTTTTGTGTAATATCCGTAATTTTTCCATTTTTAGCAGTTTCCATTTTTGGTGTATGTCTATTTTTATCGACTCGCTTGTAACCGTTTCGACATTTCGAATCTATTTTGTTCTTGGAGTTTTTCCATTTGGATGAGTTTTGATGATGTTTTCACGTAATTTCGTTTTATGACATGTTTTGCCGTATGAACGTTCGATTCTTGTAAAACTCGTTCGTTTCTGTTGTTTCTTGGTTTGTACAAGTTCGTATGGTTGAGTTGGTCATGTGGAGACTTTCGGTTTGTGAATCCGACGTCGTTTCGTGATTTTCGGTCACTTGGGCCATTTTTGTAATTTCCTAATAGTTTAGGGAATCTCGTTTTCGTTGTCGCGTTACGGACCCTTGGGTGGTCGGAATTGTATTTTTCTTTCAGCGCTTAGCTCCGTCGTCTTGTATGCTTCGCGTTCATGTTCTGGATTACGGTCTCATCGTGTGTATCGTGTTTCGCACCCTCCACAGCAGCTTACTGCCGATATGACATCAGCAGATCAAGCTGCTGTGTAGGTAGCGCACGCTACCCTCTGTTGCCTTGCGTGCGCTATCGAAGAACAGATTAGCGACGCTAACCCTTATTATTAGCGTACGCTAACGAATGGTGGCGAGCCACTGGACTGCCACGGCCCCGTTAGCGCACGCTACATATGGAAGTTAGCGTGCGCTAACTTCACAAATATATAAGCCCAATAGGCGATTTTGAAAGCGTGATTTCATTCTTTTCCCTTCGTTTCTTCGACGTGCGACCTCGAGGCGATTTTCATCATCCCGATCGGCGTTCTATTCGCATTCCATCACAGTAGAGTCGTGCTAACATATCATAATCAACATAATCACCTTTCATCAGCCGAATTAAAGGTAATTTCTCAGGAACCCTAATTTTGACGAATTTGGGGGATTTCGGGATTTGAGGGTTTAGTTCCGAATTGTTCATCTATATTACGATATTCTTCACCGAGTGTGATTATTGAATGATTCCAAATCCAGTTTCCTTGATTTTAATCCGCGAATTATCAATACGGGGAGATTTTGCGTAAACCCTCACCCGTATTGATTGAACGTCTATTGTCGTTATTTGTAATCGGGGTTTTGGGAGTATTCCTTTCGATTATTGATGTCCGTTGGGACTGAGTTATGCTAATTCTTCATTTAGGAACCGTCGTTTTCCATTCGGATCATCCGTAGTCATTTTTCACTTCCGATTCTTCGAAGAATGTCTCAAAGGCAAGTACTTTACATTTGTTTACATGTTCTAGTATTTGAATTATGGCTGTATCGTGGTTGTTGTGGATGGTTATGTGTATGTTCACCTAGGGACGGTCCGACGGGGCCTCTAGGGATACGTATTGCCGTGAGTGTGCGTATCGTGAACTGTGGTTAGCCACCCAGGGATGTCCGACGGGACTCTGCGGGGTACGGTGGCCGTGAGTCTCGTACCAACGGTTAACTTTGAATTGTGATTTGTTGGAGATAATGTGTTTTGTGATTGTAAATATTCCGGAATATAAAATGTTTTCTAAAATGACTTTTTGGCGCATATATTCATCTGATTAGAATGTAGTTCAAATGGATTGTACTTGCACTAGCAGTTGTCGCTAACCCCTTAAATGGGGGAAATACTTTTTGTATTTCAGGTATTGATCGTGGGGATAAACGAGCACTGGACGTATGAGGATGATGGACAAGCATGATATTGTCCAAGATTTGATTTTCGATGTTATGTCATCGGTTACTATTGATGTCCGATTTTGGGATTTATGTATTATAAAATTGGTTTAAGTACTCGAGTACTTCTGCTTGAAATTGTTAATGTTGTGTTCCGTTTTGGGAAATGGATTTGATGTCGAATTTAATTGTCGGTTTGTAGTCTTTTATTTGAATTGTCATTTTATTAATGATAGCTTTTCGTTGTCGAATGTCTTGTTGGTATGTTAGCTGGTGGATTCCACGGTGTGGGGTCCACGGCGTTGTAATATGCCCCGAACGTCTTGGGGGTGTTACGAATATGGTATCGTAGCTTAGGTTTATGGATACCTAGGTCCGGTCATTCGGGTCTAGTTAAGTGTCGCTTTTGGGACAGTATCACCGTTATGCCATCATCTCAAGACGCCGGTGCTCGTAAGTTTTCCTAACTTGACTCGTTTCACCGCTCGTTTCTATTTCGTCTTAGTATCTTTTGCGTTTTGCGTTTGAATTGTACTTACCCGTTGCTTCTTCGAATTCTCGCCGGTAGAGGACGCAGACGCGGTAGGGGACGTGGCGCGGCCTGGGGCGGCCATGTCCGATCACTCGGGAACCGATTCGCGATGCCTTCTTTGTCGAACAGTTGTTCCCCTAGTTCCGAGGTCACAGGACTACCGCTAGCTCCGGTAATGCTCATGAGAATGTTGGAGTGGCCAACATATTACGCAAGTAGCGAACTGCATGACGCCATCGACTCAGCCGCTCGTCGGCCATGCTAATGCCAACCCGGTTCCGCCTACTGGATCCGGTAATGATAAGCTACTTCAGGACGTGATTCGTATGCGTCCTCCGCAGTTTGATGGTGCTTCTGACCCTTCTGGTTGGGAGAATTGGTTATTCGAGTTGGAGAAAGTGTTTGAGGCTGCTAACTGTTCCGAGGAGAGGAAAGTACCCATTGCTCAGTACTTCCTCGCCAAGGAGGCAGCGACGTGGTGGCAAGCGGTGAAACCGCGTGACCGGGCAGCTACGTGGGCAGAGTTTCGAGATCTGATGGAAGACGAATACTGTCCGTGGCTGAAAGAGGGGAGGATCCGAGCCTTCTTTGAGGCTAAGCCCCAAGATGTTCCTATTTCTCAAGCTATCAAGGACTACAATCAACAGCTGCACTACGTGAGAAACAAAGTCCGAGATGAGCTAGACAAGATCCGCCACTTTTATATGCGGATGAAGCCGAGGGTGCGCCACTACATGTCTGGTCTGGGGTGCACGACTTTGAAAGATTATCAGAATAAAGCGATGGCTTACGAGATGTCGTTTTCTGCGACAGAGACGGCAGCTGAAGGAAAGAAGCAGAAGACCTCCGGTCAGTTTTCGGGAGGCAAGTCAGGAGGGTATCCGAGGGCTCATTCTGGTTCGCGAGTCTTCGGGAGTCAGTCGCCATCAGTTGGTCGAGGGAACGGTTCTAGGTTTGCTCCTGCTGGTTCCGTTCGTGGTCCTACATGCTTCAACTGCAGTCGTCCGGGCCACATGATGAGTGAGTGTGATAGGCCTCCGATTCAGTGTCTTGCTTGTGGTCGGATGGGTCATCGTGCCAAGTTCTGTACGGATGCAGCTCGGGCCCAGATTACTCGGATATCTGCTCCAAGTGCAGGAGAGCCGAGTGTGAATCAGGCACTGTCAGTTCCTCACCGCAGCAGAGTTTTGGTAGAGGTCGAGGTCGTAGTCCTTCTAGAGGGGAGCTTCTAGTGCGGGGTCCGTTCCGCCCGTGTGTATGAGATGAGGCGAGCCGAGATCCCGACGCGACGGTGGCTGGTGTACCGTCCCACATCCTTGACCATCTGTTTCCGTATTGTTCGATTCTCCGTGCTACGCATTCTTTTATATCTATGGATTGTGTGCGCTGTCTACATATTGATTGCCTTGTTGCTTGTGAGCCTTTTGTTGTTAGACTTCCTAGCGGGATAGCATCGTAGGGGACCGTGAGATTAGAGATTTTTCCGTGAGTATCGGGGAGGGATTGGCCTTCTAATCGATTGCGGTAGATATTAGAGATGAGGATTTGATTCGGGTGAGGATTGGATGGACCGTCATGGTGCGATCATGAATTATAGAACGAGGACTGCTTCGATGTTAGCCTCCGATGGTACCGAGCATTCTTTTGTAGGCGAAGCGGGTAGCCAGAGATTACCGATCGCGCTTTGAGGGCGGTGAGACTCCTTCAGGAGGTTGCACGGGCTATTGGTGTTACGCTTTGAGGTCGGAAGAAGGGGAGTCGAGCCTCGTCTATTCCGGTAGTATGTGAGTATCCCGACGCTTTTTCCGGATGAGTTGCGGGTTTGCCGCCGGCCGAGAGGTTGAGTTTACCGTCGATCTAGAGCCGGGTGCAAAGACCTAACTCTAAGACTCCATACCGTATGGCGCCTGCCGAGATGCTTGAGTTGAAGAAACAGTTGGGAGAGTTGCTAGACATGGGGTATATTCGACCGAGTGCTTCGCCTTGGGGCGCACCGGTCCTATTTGTAAAGAAGAAGGATGGGTCACTTCGTATGTGCATCGACTACCGAGAGTTGAACAAAGTGACCATCAAAAACAAATATCCACTCCCGAGGATTGATGACTTGTTTGATCAGTTGCAAGGAGCGACCGTGTTTTGGTAGATTGATTTGAGATAGGGGTATTATCTGCTCCGAGTGATGGATTCGGATATTCCGAAGACGGCCTTTCGGACGAGATACGGTCACTACGAGTTTGTGGTTATGCCTTTTGGGCTAACCAACGCACCAGCCGTGTTCATGCAGCTTATGAACAAAGTCTTTATCGAGTACCTCGATAAGTGTGTAGTCGTTTTTATCGATGACATCCTGATTTACACGAGGAGCGAGGAGGAGCACGCCCGTCATTTGCATATTGTGTTAGATATTTTGAGAACTCAAGATCTTTGCGAAGTTCTCAAAGTGCAGTTTTGGTTATGGGAAGTTATGTTTCTCGGTCATGTGATCTCGGCCGAGGGTGTTCGTGTGGACCCACATAAGGTAGAGGCAAGGTTGGATTGGGCGCCGCCAAGAACGTGAAAGAGGTCCGTAGTTTTCGGGATTAGCCGGTATTATCGTAGATTCCGAGGGGTTCTCTAAACTCGCTCGACCGACTCAATTGTTACAAGTCGAGAAGTTTGTGTGGACCGATGAGAGGCGTAATAGTTTTGAGGAGTTGAAGAAGCGGTTGACGACCGCTCCTGCTTTGGCCTTACCGAGTGGTAATGATGGTTTCTCCTTATAGTGATGCTTCGGGCCAAGGGCCTGATGCGTACTTATGCAAAGATGGGAGGACGATTGCCTATGCTTCCCGTCCGATTGAAACCATATGAATTGAATTACCCTACGCACGATCTTGAGTTGGCCGCAGATTGTGTTTGCGTTGAAAATCAAGGGCGTCATTACTTGTATGGCTCGCCGTGTCGATTTTCACCGATCACAAGAGCCTCAAGTACATCTTCACGCAGAAGGAGCTTAATATGAGACAGAGGAGATGGTTGGAATTGATTAAGGATTACGATCTTGAGATCCTCTATCATCCGGGCAAGGCTAATGTGGTAGCAGATGCCTTGAGCCGGAAATCGGTATCGCTCGAGCGCTTGAGTTGCTTACGGCCCGGTCGGGACTTCAGCGAGAGTTTATGAGGTTGAGCATTGAGGTTGTACCGCAGAGAGTTCCGGGCGATTACGTACTCTTGAGATTTCTTCATCTCTGGTCGAGGACATTAAATCGGGATACTGGAGGACCCGATGTTTATTCACTTTGAAAGTGTAGAGAAGGGGAAAGCCCGGATTTGTTATTCATGAGGACGGAGTGTTGAGATTCCGAGGTCGGTTGTGTGTTCCGAACGACTGGAATTGAGACAGAGCATTATGCGAGAGGCTCATGCGTCACCATACTACCCATCCGGCTCGAGTAAGATGTATAAAGATCTCGAGGAAGAATTTCGTGGAACGATATGAAGAAAGAGGTAGTTCGGTTGTGGCTAAGTGTTTGACTTGTCGGCAAGTCAAGATTGAGCATCGCCGCCCGGATTATTGAAACCACTTCTGCTCCGAATGGAAGTGGAGGACATCTCTATGGATTTTGTCACGAGTTTACCGAGAACGAAGACCGTATGAATATGGTGTGGGTGATTGTAGACCGATCGACTAAGTCGGCACATTTTCTCGGGCATCAAGGATACTTGGGGTCCGTAAAAGTTGGCTCGTATTTTTATTGCACGTGATAGTGAGGCTTCATGGTACGCCGAGACCATTATTTCAGATAGAGATGGCCGGTTTGTATCGCACTTTTGGCAAAGGTACATAAGGCATTGGGGACACATTACGTTTGAGCACTTGCTCCATCCCTGCATCGATGGGCGATCCAACGTACCATCCAGACGCTCGAGGATTTGTTGCGCGCGCGTGTGCGTTAGGATCGAGTAGTAACCGGGAGGATCACTTGGCCTTAATTGAGTTTACTTATAATAATAGCCGCACGCGCCGATTAAGATGGCACCATATGAGGCACTTTATGGCCGACGTTGCCGATCACCGATATGTTGGGATGAACCGTCCGATTTGGTTGGCACCGAGCCGGACCTTGTGTTGAGACGAGAGAAAGTTGAATTGATTAGAAAGAGGATGTTGGCCGCTCGAGTCGGCGTAAATCTTATGCGGATGTTAGGCGTAGACCCTTGGAGTTTGAGGTGGGAGATCACGTTACGTTGAGAGTATCTCCGACGAAAGGAGTTTTCCGTTTTGGGAAGAAGGGGAAACTCACCGAGATATATTGGACCCTTCGAGGTATTGGAGAGAGTCGGCGAGTTGGCATACCGCTTGGCTTTACCTCCGTCGCGAGTCATGTACATAGTGTATTTCACGTTTCCCGATTGAGGAAGTATGCGTGACCCGTCCCACATTATTTACTTTGGGGACGTGGAGATCGAGAAGGATATTACGTTTGAGGAGAGGCCCGTCAGAATTTTGGAGCGTCGTGACAAGCAGTTAAGGCACAAAACCATTCCTTTGGTTAAGGTGCAATGGTCGAGGCACGGAGTAGAAGAAGCGACGTGGGAGCTAGAGGAGGATATGCGTTCGAGATACCCCGAGCTTTTTGATTCTTAAGTTTCGGACGAAACTTTATTTTAGAGGGGAGAATGTAATATCCGTAATTTTTCCATTTTTAGCGCTTTCCATTTTTGGTGTATGTCTATTTTTATCGACTCGCTTGTAACCGTTTCGACATTTCGAATCTATTTTGTTCTTGGAGTTTTTCCATTTGGATGAGTTTTGATGATGTTTTCACGTAATTTCGCTTTTATGACATGTTTTGCCGTATGAACGTTCGATTCTTGTAAAACTCGCTCGCTTCCGTTGTTTCTTGGTTTGTACAAGTTCGTATGGTTGAGTTGGTCATGTGGAGACTTTCGGTTTGTGAATCCGACGCCGTTTCGTGATTTTCGGTCACTTGGGCCATTTTTGTAATTTCCTAATAGTTTAGGGAATCTCGTTTCGTTGTCGCTACGGACCTTCGGTGGTCGGAATTGTATTTTTCTTTCAGCGCTTAGCTCCTTCGTCTTGTATGCTTCGCGTTCATGTTCCCGGATTCGGTCTCATCGTGTATCGTGTTTCGCACCTCCACAAAGCCTCATCGCCGATATGACATCGCAGATCAATCGGCTGCAGTGTAGCGCACGCTACCCTCTGTTGCCTTGCGTGCGCTATCAAGAACAGATTAGCGACGCTAACCCTTATTATTAGCGACGCTAACGAATGGTGGCGAGCCACTGGACTGCCACGGCCCGTTAGCGCACGCTACATATGGAAGTTAGCGTGCGCTAACTTCACAAATATATAAGCCCAGCGGGCAGTTTTCAGAGCAGCAGTTTCATTCTTTTCCCTTCGTTTCTTCGACGTGCGACCTCAGAGGCGATTTTAATCAGTCCCGATCGGCGTTCTATTCGCATTCCATCACCGTAGAGTCGTGCTAACATATCATAATCAACATAATCACCTTTCATCAGCCGAATTAAAGGTAATTCCTCAGGAACCCTAATTTTGACGAATTTGGGGGATTTCGGGATTTGAGGGTTTAGTTCCGAATTGTTCATCTATATTACGATATTCTTCACCGAGTGTGATTATTGAATGATTCCAAATCCAGTTTCCTTGATTTTAATCCGCGAATTATCAATACGGGGAGATTTTGCGTAAACCCTCACCCGTATTGATTGAACGTCTATTGTCGTTATTTGTAATCGGGGTTTTGGGAGTATTCCTTTCGATTATTGATGTCTGTTGGGACTGAGTTATGCTAATTCTTCATTTAGGAACCGCTGCTTTTCCATTCGGATCATCCGTAGTCATTTTTCACTTCCGATTCTTCGAAGAATGTCTCAAAGGCAAGTACTTTACATTTGTTTACATGTTCTAGTATTTGAATTATGGCTGTATCGTGGTTGTTGTGGATGGTTATGTGTATGTTCACCTAGGGACGGTCCGACGGGGCCTCTAGGGATACGTATTGTCGTGAGTGTGCGTATCGTGAACTGTGGTTAGCCACCTGTGATGTCCGACGGACTCTGGGGTACGGTGGCCGTGAGTCTCGTACCAACGGTTAACTTTGAATTGTGATTTGTTGGAGATAATGTGTTTTGTGATTGTAAATATTCGGAATATAAAATGTTTTCTAAAATGACTTTTGGCGCATATATTCATCCGATTAGAATGTAGTTCAAATGGATTGTACTTGCACTAGCGATTGTCGCTAACCCCTTAAATGGGGAAATACTTTTGTATTTCGTATTGATCGTGGGGATAAACGAGCACTCGGGACGTATGAGGATGATGGGCAAGCATGATATTGTCCAAGATTTGATTTTCGATGTTATGTCCGCTTGTTACTATTGATGTCCGATTTTGGGATTTATGTATTATAAAATTGGTTTAAGTACTGAGTACTTCGCTTGAAATTGTTAATGTTGTGTTCCCGTTTTGGGAAATGGATTTGATGTCAGAATTTAATTGTCGGTTTGTAGTCTTTTATTTGAATTGTCATTTTATTAATGATAGCTTTTCGTTGTCGAATGTCTTGTTGGTATGTTAGCCTGGTGGATTCCACAGTGTGGGGTCCACGGCGCTGCAATATGCCCTGAACGTCTTGGGGGTGTTACATTTTGAACTGATTCCAAGTACACGATCCTTCGGTGGGCTTCAACGACAACCACCATGAATGAGCGCTCTTACCAAGATAGTAAGCCGCAACTGAAACTTTATTCCCTTCAGGGCAATCCACCATAGCAAATAACTTCTCGAAATGCTCAAGCCAATGAACAATATCTGCCGGCTCAGATGATCCCTCGAAGGTAGGTGGTCGCTGGCGAGAGATATCGCCAATGATACTACTTACACCCCTCTCTTGCCTCTAAGGTGGCGGCGGAGGAGCCTGTTGATTTTGATTAGCTGAATTATGCATCGTCTCCATTAGTTGTGCCATCTGAGTCATTTGGGCCATCATGCCCTGCATAAAAGCGAGTGGATCAACCCGAACACCTTCTGACTGAGCTGTGCCCCGGGTACGACTCCCCGATAGTGAATGATCACGTCCAGGTGAATGAGTGGCAGCGTCGCTGCTCGATGAATTAGCATTATTTCTCGCGTTCGCACGTGTATTCACACGAGCTCTCGGGATTCGGCCCGCACCATGGCCTCGTCCTCCGCGTCCTCTTCTTGCTCTCTCCATACTGAAGTAGGAAAGTCACATGATGATTATATTCCCCGCATGAATATCACGTTATGATGACATGAGATGATGAAAATGAGCATACACGCTCTAACACAGTGATCACATGAATGATTAACTGAGGTGACATGATTATTTGATGAAATTATTGTAATGATTATCTTGAACAAGCTAACAAGATTAATTACATGATCTTCCAGATCAACAACTGAGTAATGAAATGAATTGAGTGATTAATGAGTTAAAATGACCGTCCTGGTCAAAATGAAAATGATGTTTGAGGATTGTTAACTAATGAATTATGAATGAATGATTATTGCCAGAAATTATACCATGGCGTCTTACAGTTCTTTCGGTCTGATTGGCTCGGCATCTGCACAGGTCACACGTGACGCGAAAGTCCAATGATACAAGTCTGATGACGATGATTTCAAATGAGACATGACTCGGAAGGTAGTATTCAAAACCACGTTCCGATACCAACTCTGTAACACCCCAAACTAGGCGGATATTACAGTGCCGTGGACCCCCGACTGGGACCCACCAGGCGAATAAAAACTGATGAATTACACAGGGTAAATGTAGTACCGAACCACATTACAACAATAATTACTCCGATGAGGAGTTTCATACAACACATCCAGGATATTTCGAAATACATGTATATTTTATATGGAGATAAAATATACAACACTAAGTGAAATGAGTATTCAAACGGAATGTCTGCAGCGGAATAAATGAAGGAAACATAAATGACTGAAAAGACTGGGGCCCCCTTCTAGTATCATTGGGACTCCTCGCCGTCAACGTGCTCTCCCCGTGCCTTTGCCTTGCCATGACCTGAAAAACAATATCCCCAAACGGGCCGGCCATACGTAACAACAATCCTCGAGAGTTGAATAAACTCAATCATATATATGTAGTATAAACCACCAGTTCGATCAAAATGAATCGGTTAGATTATAACCCAATCTTGTTGAAAACATACGCAATCAAACATGCTGTATGAATCAACTAATAGTACGGCTCAAAGGGTGGCGCCACACTACGCCCGGGATGGAAATGTGTCCGTGCACAAGCCACCAACGAGTATCGACCGAATACACGTGTGGTCTTGTACCTAATCAGTCTCACGAGCAATCGACTCGTGTGCACAGTCCAATGTGAGGCCAATAACCAACACACGACTTAAATGTGCCCGACATGAAAATCCTACACATACCAACCGGCATGCCAGTATGACCCGGAATGCCACGATATAACAAAAGTGACATCGGACACGAATAATGACTCACCGAGATGAAATGATACTCAAATGAATGATAGCTCAATGAAATGATTGGAACCGTCGTTCCTTGTGACTGAAGTGATTAATTGACAATGACAAGTTTTGATACGGTTAATACAATGATGAATGAGTTATGATTATGAATGAACAACAACAAAAGGAATGAATATCCTTTTAACCGAGTAAGAATTAACTTACCCAACACCGGTGACAATTATCCTTCCACGAACAACATCCTAATTGAGATATCGGTCGCTCGAACAACCTTGAATAATACAATTACCAACAATTCGTTCAATATACGAATCAAACACGAATATAACGAACTCAAAACGTCGATACGATTAAACCAAGTTCATTGGGGCATTATATCGAACACTTTGTGGCCAAACTTCGATTGTTCATAACCAAACCTCAAAAATACCAACATCAAATCCCCAAGAAGTGTTTTAAACCAACAAAACATCTCCCATATGATCAATAATCCATCATGGATATCCAAAATCGTGATTTCAACAACAATTAATCAAAAACCCCCAATTCCAACTCGATATTCAAAGGGTTCTTGAATAATCCCTCAATAATCCAATGAATCTTTATACAAACTCATAATCATATACATATCCATTCATATAACATGATTATAACGTCCAAAACATCATATCTCAACACAAAATCGAAATCCAAGATGTTGAAGAAATTACCTCTTGAAGATCCAACCACTTCGATCCGATGAACACGAGTTAAAACGAGTATCCAAGCTTCCCAAATGAATGAAGATGATGAAAATTACACACTCAAATGATTGATGATGGAAAAATCCCTCTCTCAAGTCTCTCTCTCGGAACAAAAAGAAGAAAAGGATGAAAATGAAGAAAAGTCTCGGTCCTTAAATCACGGAAGTTACGGCCAGAATCTCGGCCTTCATACGGCCGTAACATCCCAGTCAACGGCCTTACTACCAGAATCGGCCCAACTCGTACGGCCGTAACTCGGTTTCGTCCAAAAGCCTGCTGACAGACTTATGGCCGTAACCGCTCCTGAGTTACGGGCGTAACTCGCCTTCGTCAAAAACATTTGCCGACATCCTTACGGCCGTATCCGCACGCCTTATGGGCGTAACTCGGATGATACGCCGTATCCGGCCAAACTTACGGGCGTAAGCCCCCTTATTCGAAAATGACCAGGCACCCTGCCTGTAGCGTACGGTCGTATCCGGCCAAGCCTTACGGCCGTACCTTCCTTGTCTTACGTCCGTATGCCACAACCCTTACGGCCGTAAGTCCCCCTTGACCGACAAAACCTGAAATTTACGAATACCACTTACGGCCTTATCCTACCCTTCTTACGGCCGTAACTCGCCTTCGGCCAAAATGCCTGGGCAGCCTGCTGGACACGTACGGCCGTAACCGGCCAAGCCTTACGGCCGTACCTGCTCAACTTACGGCCGTATTCCGAAACCTTACGGCCGTAAGTCCCGTTCGTCCAAAATGGCCTGAAATCAACGAACCCTTGTTACGGCCGTAACCTAAAATCCTTACGGTCGTAACTCAATGCTGGACAAGGTAAAAAAATCCGATAATTCCGATTCCTCGCTACGACTGATGAATGATCCGACATATCATACGAATATGAAAGTGAACAAGTCCAACACAAGCCAAAGATGATACTCCCAGTACAAGACTACCAATCACGATGAAAATGATAATAATCCCGTCTCGATCTATAAACGGAGATGAAATGACGATCGGTAACTGATATACGGTTACAACATGTCAATAGTGAACGCAAATGGATGAATCATGAATGATGAGTGATTATTAATGAGTGAACATTACTGAGTGACAATTACAGACTGATAAATTACTGAATGAAAATGAATGAATTACAACCGGGTATTACAGTTAAGACCCTACTTTCTGGAACATCAGGTAGTCGTCCTAACAAACTAACCCCCTAAAGCAGGTCATGCACCGACCTGACGTAGCCGGCCGGATGATCAAATGGGCCGTCGAACTTGGGCAGTTTGACATAACTTTTGAATCGCGCACTGCCATAAAGGGTCAAGCCCTGGCGGATTTCATTGCAGAATTCACGACAGCGATCACACAAAAAAATAACCGATTAGAAGATTGGTCACTCTACGTAGACGGATCCTCAACCGCCGACCGGTCAGGTGCAGGAATAGTCCTCGTCAGTCCCGACCAACGTTTGTTCTGCTCGGCCATTCGCTTAGGTTTTTCGGCCACCAACAATGAAGCAGAATATGAAGCTCTCTTGGCCGGTCTGGAAATGGCGACCTCCCTTGGTATTTCTCGCCTCACTGTCTTGAGTGATTCTCAATTAGTGGTAAACCAAATCAACGGCGAATACGAGGCCAAGGAACCCAAACTGGTTAAGTACCTCAGCTTGGCGCGGGCCCGACTGCAAGATTTTTGGGGAACTATACAACACATCCCCAGAACCAAGAACATCCAAGCCGACTCCTTGGCCAAACTCGCGTCCAGCTCCGGAGCCGAACATATGGACGAGGTCAGCATAGGATATCATGCATCATCAGCCCTCGAAATGGCTGAAGTCCGGGCAGCTGAACAATCAGAACCGCAAGGATGGATGCAACCTATAATCCGATATCTTCAAAGCGACATTTTACCCGAGGACCGAGCCCAGGCAAGATCATTACGAACTCAGTCCACCCGGTTCACCATCGTAGATGGAACTTTATACAAAAGAGGATATTCGGTTCCAATGCTGAAATGTCTGTCCGAGTCAGAAGCAGAGTATGCCCTCAAATAGGTGCACGAGGGTATATGCGGTAATCATTCCGGAGGCCAGGCACTGGCCTATAAATTGATCCGACAAGGATATTACTGGTCAAATCTTAAAAAATATGCCATCACGCTCGTACGGAAGTGCGTCCGATGCCAAATCTTCGCTCCTCAGATCCGATCCCCGCCGGAAACCCTCACTTCCGTATATTGCCCATGGCCATTCGCCAAGTGGGGGATCGATTTGATCGTCCCCTTACCTAAAGGACGGGGAGGAGTACAATACGCCATCGTTGCAGTCGATTATTTCACAAAATGGGCAGAGGCCGAGCCTATGGCGCGGACAACCGAGCAGAAAATAGTTTATTTTATATGGAAGTCACTCATATGCCGGTTCGGAATCCCTCAATCTATTGTCTCCGATAAAGCAAAAAAATTTAACAATAAGAGGTTTCGGGCCTTCTGCGACGACCTCCAAATAAGAAATAACTTCTCCACACCATACTATCCGCAATCCAACGGACAGGTCGATGCGGTTAACAAAATCCTAAAGCAGCATTTCACGACACGCCTCGAAGAACTCAAAGGTTCCTGGACCGAGGAACTCCCCGGAACCTTATGGGCTTACAGAACAACGCATCGGTCCGCCACCGGAGAAACACCTTTCTCCTTGGCTTTCGGCTCTGAAGCCGTCATCCCAGTCGAAATCGGAGCGCCTACCTACCCAGTAGCCCATTTCGAAGAGCAAGATAACGACTTGGCCCTCCAAGTAAACCTAGACCTCCTTGCCGGAAAACGGGCCCAAGCGGAAATGCGGAACGCCGTCTACAAAAGGAGAAGCAAAAATATTACAACTCCAAGGTTCACCATAGGAGTTTCCAGGTTGGAGACCTCGTTCTTAAACGGGTATTAGGGCCGGATCCCGGACCACTTAAGCCCAAGTGGGAAGGACCGTATAAGGTTAGTGAAGTCCTTCAGAACGGAGCCTACCGGCTGGAATATCTGAACGGCCAGAGATTAACTTATCCATGGAATGCTATGTATTTAAAGAGGTATTATCAATAAAATTTGACGTTATTCCATTTTTAGTATTGGTGCACCTCATAAGACCGGCTCATCCGGCACTATAAGACCGGCTCATCCGGTACTATAAGACCGGCTCATCCGGCACTATAAGACCGGCTCATCCGGCACTATAAGACCGAGCTCGCCTCGGCACCTCATAAGACCGGCTCATCCGGCACTATATGACCGAGCTCGCCTAGGCACCTCATAAGACCGGCTCACCCGGCGCTGTAAGACCGAGCTCGCCTCGGCACCTCATAAGACCGGCTCATCCGGCACTATAAGACCGAGCTCGCCTCGGCACCTCATAAGACCGGCTCACCCGGCGCTGTAAGACCGAGCTCGCCTCGGCACCTCATAAGACCGGCTCATCCGGCACTATAAGACCGAGCTCGCCTCGGCACCTCATAAGACCGGCTCATCCGGCACTATAAGACCGAGCTCGCCTCGGCACCTCATAAGACCGGCTCACCCGGCGCTGTAAGACCGAGCTCGCCTCGGCACCTCATAAGACCGGCTCATCCTGCAATATAAGACCGAGCTCGCCTCGGCACTCTGAAAGTCCGGGCTCACCCCGGCACAATCAACAAATGGTGAAGAGGAAAGGCAACAGCTAAACCAACTGGGCCCAAACATCAAAAAAAAAAAACAAGAGCAACAGATGCTATAAAGAAGATTTTATTCACTTAAAAAAGCATTTATACAAAGTACATATGACAAAACAAGAAAACAAAGGAAGACTGGCACGCACGCTGTACATGAAATAAAATAAAAATCTACTCGGCCCCACCCTCCTGGCCAGCCGCCTGGAAGGACTATCCTTCAACTTCACCGGGCGGAGCCAACCCGAGATCTTCAACAACATCGGCGACCTTTGGCTCATCAGCTCCATGGATATCAACCTGCAGATCGGCCGCCTGGGATACTATATAGGCCTCAACCTCCTCAACGGTCTTCCCTCCCTTCATGAGATCTAATATCTCATAGCAGGTGGAGACGTAATTCAGGTTGATCAGCTCCTCGAACTCAGGCGTCGCCTTAAAGGCCGCCGCCCCTTCGGCAAGACCCTTGGCGTAGCCCGAAGCCTCGCAAGTATTAACACGCTCGGTCAGGTTTTCAACCTAGGCCTTAGTTTCTTTCAAATAAGCCTCGTGCTCATCCCTGGTGTCTAACCACCGCTTATGCGCCAGCTCGGCCGCTGCGGTCGTCTCTTCGACCTTCACCTTCCATATATCAGCCTCGAGGGCCCGACTGTCCAGGATCTCCATATCACCCTTCATGGAGGTTATCTCCTCCTCCAGGGACTTGATCAACGAAGGACAGAGATGGTGCTCTTCCTGAAAGGCCTTGAGATCGGCCTCCACCTTCTTATGCTTCTCGACCAGGGCCAATAGCTCGTCGGTGGCCTTCACGTAAGTGCACATGGCACGGCCAATCAGAGCGTTTCCGAATTGGATCTGCTCAGCCGGATCCATGTCATTGGTCACCATCTTCAGCTTGGGCGTCCAGCCCCTGATTGGAATATGACTGGGCGCAGCCACCGCAGGGGGAACCCGATCGAGCATCTCAGCGGTTGGGGCAGTCGCCCGGACATAATCAAGGAACCAGCGCAGACGCCGCCCCTTCATCTGGGCACAAGGTTCCTCCCGAACCTTATTAATCGGGAGATAATGACCCTCCAAGTCAATTAAGGGCTCCTTGCCAGTCGCACGATCCGTCCGGATAGGGCTCGGTGCGGATACAGGAACTTCAGGAGCTGGCCAAGCCTCGGCCTTAGTCACGCTGCCCTCGGGCTCGGTCTCCCCTCTTTTTCATTTGCCCGCGCGCTCCCTCCGCACAGCCGCCTCGGCAGCCAATCTCACCACACGCTGCGCAGGTGTCTCTTTCCTTCCAGACGGAGTCTTGGCCCTAGGGACTGGAGAAAGAAGATATGTTAATAAAAAAAAGTACCTGATGAAGACATGATACTCGGATCGGTGGATCGAAGTCCGGCCGCCCAGACCTCAGTAACCAGAAGATGCGACTTCCTCTGCTCAGCGGGAAGATCCAAAAGCTGTTCAACCCGGTCGTCGAACTCGGAGGATGTCTCTTGCGCCGGGATGCGTTCTGCACAAAAAGCAAACTATGAGCGTTAGACAAAGGAAGAACAGAACAGAAAACACGATACTTACTTATTTTGGCAATAAAATGCTCCGGGATCTGAAGCTCCGCGTCTATGACGTCGGACTCCCACTTATCCACCGAACTCCTCCAAGGCCCCCCAAAATAAAACCACTGCTCCTTCCAACTGTGGATGGTCTCCGGCACATCCACCACCTCCTTGTGCATGGCATGCCGGGCTGTCAAGTAAAACCAGCCGGAGCCGGATCTGCCGACTGATCTCCACAGAAAAAGGCTGTTGAACTCCTCGAAGCTGGGCTCGGGCCAGCCGTGCTGATGGAAAAGAACGAAAAGCCCCACCACCCGAGCCCAAGAATTGGGGTGAATCTGAGCCAGTGGAAGACCCCACTGCCTTAACCAGCGGGAGAAAGCCAAAGGAAGCGGAAACCTTAACCCGGCCAGCAAGGAAAGATAGTACACCGTCACACAGCCGGGAGGCGGGGTGTGAGGCCTCTCCTCAGAAGTCGGAACGAACATCCGCACCCTAGCCGGGATCTTGAACCGCCTCCGCCAAGCCACCAGCTGCTCTTCCGTGACGGTACTGCGAATCGAAGCAGAGTCCCACCCGGCCTCTACGAAAGGGGACGGCCGAGGCCGAATCCAAGACGCCGAAGGCTCAACCCCATCCTCCTCCGGAATCCCGCCGACCGCCGTCAACGGTACCGCCATCTCCACATCTCCAGATCCCGGCGACCTCGCAACCTCGCCTTCTTCTTCCTCGACGCTCCAGTCGACGAGAACTCTGCCTACTGACAGATCCGCCACTCCCGTGCGGTCCGGCAACACGGTCAAGTCCTCCGCCGCCCTCTCATCCCTCAACTCCGACATATCAAATAGAAAGGAAAGAAAAGCTTACCAAGAATTTTTCTCTAAGATCGGAAAACAATACCGGAACTTTTTTCTCTCTTCCGTCTATGCAACAAAACACAAAAATGGTGGAGGGAACAATAAAGAAGAAGACCTCCTATATTTATAAGGGAAGAGATGCATTAAATGCCCAGCGCGTGACGCGACGATTCACACTGAACCGTCACAAAAATCGAAGGCGCGTGAACGCGTCGTCAAATCAGATCCTGCCATGCGTCTCCCTCATCATGACACCTAGAAACCTTGAAACCGAATCGACGCGACTCCCGAAGAGGCGTCCCTTCGAGAGATCTTATCCTCCCACAAGCCGGATCGGCCTTAATACGAAACGACCCCAGCCCCGGCCAACACAGGACGGCCCTGGACTCGGGGACCCTTGTTGATAGCCCATCCATCTTGGCATCCACGTAAGCACTTCAGGCAGCTGGACCGGCCGATCAGAGCAACAAGCCGGACCGAGTATGAACCCGGTTTTTTTCCGGGCTCGTTAGAGATCGGACCGGGCAGAGACTCCAAGACCGACCCGATACCCAAACCGTAAGGGCCGAGCACATCGAGGATAAAAACGCTCTGACTCAAGATTACGACAAGGCCGACCTGAGCGGCGGGAGACCCGAGGACCGACCCCAGCATATAAGCATCGCCAGAAGCATGCGGGACAGGCACACATGCCAATTAATGCATGCTGTCATGTCCCTTCCCGAAGCAATTCTTAGAGGCCGCCATGTGTCTAAGGTGTATTTACAGTCTCACAAGTGTTTTGGGCATATTCCCCAACATCCTCCAGCTGTCATCTCCGGACTAGCCGAGATTATCTATATATAGGAGGAATGTACAGTGAAAAAGGACTTTTGGCATTTTATGAGAAAAGAGAAGAGAGAGAAAGAAGAGAGAATTTGTAATAAGTGAGAAAAACAGATAGATCGACACAAAATATTCAGCTCGGCTCTATTTCATATTAAGGTCATTAATAAAATTTAGTGATCCAATCCTTTTCATCTTATTTATTATTTTCTACGTGGCTTCGATCCATTCGTCCAGATCAGCACACGTGACGTTGACCAAATCAGACGTCAACAAAGCTAACGGGTCCAGTGCTAAAAATGGAACCTGTCTGCTAAGATTTCGAGTAAAACCGAAATCGGTTCCGTTAAGAACCGACTCGTTAAGGACCCGAAAAAACCCGGTCCGCTAAGTACCCGAATCGACCCGTTAAGCAAAATCTGGTCACTTGGCCCAAATTCGCCCCAAAATATTAGAAAAATGACAATAATAAAGAATAACCAAAATAGAAAAAAATTTAAGAATAATAAAGAATAACAAGACTCAAATCAAAATTAATAAAATAACTTTATTAAATTAAAATTGATGAGAAATTAAAATATAGAGATCATCACAACCTTGAATTTTGCCTTAGATTGAGGTAGAAATTATCTTAGAATTGAGAGAAATAATTTAGAATCAGACTCCGAGATGAATCGTTTCGAAAATACTTTGAATTTGTTGAAATTGTAAGTAATCACTAATTATCACTTCGACTTAGTTGCAACTTGCAAGAAATGAAGGATATATGAGAGAATGAGGGGATTGCAAGAAATGAAATGGATGAGTGAAAGAGTTGAGGTTGGTTGCGCATTGGACTTGAGGATGAATTTGAGGTAGGATTTCTTCTATCAATTGTCTTTTATACTCAATTACTAAGGATCTATTTGGTAATGTAATTAGGAAAAATTATGTTTTTTTTTTAGATTAACGGTTCCGGTCCTTATCGGTTTTGGTTCCAACTTCACTACTAGTATCCGGGTCGTTAACATCTTCAAGTAAGGCTCTGTTCTTTTGGACGGAATGAATTTGAACTGAAATATATATTAAGAGTCAATACTAATAAAATAAAATAATAATAATATTATAATAAATATTAAAAATAATAATATAATAAAAAAATAATAAATATAATATAATAATAGCATAATTAATTGCACCATATGAATAATAATACTAATAAGTATGCCCAAATGTCCCAAATATCACAAAAGTATGAAATATCACAAATAATAATAATAATAATAATAATAATAATAATAATAATAACAATTATAATAATGATAAATAATAATAATAATAGTAATCAACAACAACAATAAATATTATTAATAATAGTAAATGTTATTAATAATAATAATAATAGTTATCGACAACAACAATAATAATAATAACAATAATAATAATCAAGATTAATAATAATAATAATAAATAAATAATAATATTAATAATAACTGAACTGAATTGAACTGAATGGACCTGAACTGAACTGAAAAACTGAAAAATAAGTCCAAAAGAACAGGGTCTAAGTATCGATTCCGGGTAGTATTGGACGGTTCTCGAGTGGATCTCGGATATATTTGGACCGCTAATAGCCCTAACTATATTATACAAAAAAAAGGAATATGGACCGAGCCCCTAAAGTTGATGGGCTTACGTTTTGCGCTCAGCTCGCTCTCCTCTAAGAACGGGCCTGACATTATTACTCATATGATGATCATTTGTTTTAGAGGGTGAAATGGATTTAATCTGGACTAGTTCATTCATATACGAGATGTTTAGATCGACAGTAGTTGAGCTTTTGAATTATTTAAAAGTTTGATTATTGATATACTATATGAATAGTATGATTTTTTTGGCTATTACTGGGTTGAGATAATTATTTACTTTTTACAGGAAATATCGAATCTGAAAAGTCGATAATGTTGTATTATTATATTAATTTTTGTTATATTTATGTAAATATAATATAGATAAAATAGAGTAGAAATTCTTGAATGATTATATATATAGAGGGACAAAGAATCTGGGTTAAATGAGAATGACCTTTTGAGTAAAAAATAAAAATAAATATGAACTACTGATCTCTGTTTGATCTACGGTCTAAATTAGTATATGCATAAAATATATGCATTTCATTCATCAAACGTAATCCATAAAAATTATGTATTATATCCATAAGAATGTCAATACATTAAAATAATATATCGCATGCATATTTTTATGGTAATAAATATTGGCTATTTAATTTTTTTTAACAATAACCATCATTATCACATATTATTATAAGAAATGAAATCTGCTAATCAAAATATTTAGATCGTATACATTATATTTCTTAACTTAAATCATATTCTCACCTTAACTAATGTCTAAAATAGAAACATGAGTCTATATATTGAGTATGGATTCAATGCGCACATAGTGTTAGTTCGGTGATTTCGAGAATTACAATAAATGAGAAAAAGAAATCTAGTGAATAGTAATAGTGTTCTTACAAGTCGGTTACAAAATATAACTGAAAAACAGAAAGTAAAATTACATGTAAAGTTTTTGTAAGCCGAGGCGATTGAAATCTTTCCGCAAGATAATTACGTCATGTATAGTGTTGTTGGTTTTCGGACGTATTATCCCCACAGATACAAGGCCAACGTCTTCATTTTTGTAGCACACCGGAAAAGACGCTTCGGCGAACTGGAAATATGCCAGAACTGAACAAATTGTATGTATGTACTGTAACACCAACAATCCGCTTGGGAATATTACAGCGCCGCAGACCCTCTCCATGAAGATCTACTAGGCTAGAAACCAAAACAAGACATCGCATTACATTCCGACATGGTTGAATAGCGAACCATTAGACCGATTTGGTCTTTCACCACAAACATACAGCTTACATCAAATACATTTCTCTTTCAGAGCTTATACCCACACAGGGGTCTGAAACACTCACAAACTCATACAACAGAAAACACGACAGCGTAAAGAACAATACACTGAACTCCTACTAACTGCACCCAGAACTGACCTTCATGTGATTAGTATGATTCGTCTTCCATTATCCTTGGTAACGGTCCTGTATTTTGCTCCCCCAAGAACTTGCATGTACCTGGACGCAATAAAGACATCCACCTCGATTACTCGGGGGTTAGCAAAATTCCACTATTTTGCTAGTGCAAATATAAAGCGCAAATACGAGCCATACACCTCATATTCTAAGGATATAATAATCTTGAATAATCAACGAATCAAACACAGAGAAAAACTTCCCGAAATATTTCTACTTAATAAACAATTTCAATCTCTCGGCATATCATATAATTTTAATGCCATTCTAGTCAAAGTACCTCTGATAAATATGTATTATAACCCAAGCATTATGGAAAATCAAAACCATTGTGATATTCCGGACATATCACCAAGTTACAAAAGTACTATCGAGTTAACCGTGGACCCGACCATGCGCGGATCCCTCCGAGGCCCCGTCAGGCCCTCCCGGAGTGGATAACCCCAATGTTCGTGGACCCAACCATGCGTGGATCCCTCAGAGGCCCTGTCCGACCTCCCGGAGTGAACGTATATACTCTCACTCAAATGATTATAAGACCTTCAATGAAAGGGCCTTTAAAACATAAAATCAAAGTACTTGTTAGAATGGCATCCACAATGGAACAACAAAATCGAGATTAATAATATAATCCACAAACCATGAAAAGCTTTAATACAACACGTAAACAACTGGCAAAGCGTTTTAAGATCTCAGGCGTTTTAGAGGAAAATATTTAGGATCGAGGAATCCTCATCTTTCAAAAATTGCTTAGGGTCACAATCCAAAAATTTATTTTCACAAAGTACTAATCCGACAATAAGTTACAGGGTCCACGACCCAAACATCCACATCAACATACGTCCAAGGGTTATTCTCGTTCCATGCTAGTAAGCATGAACCTCGGAGTTTTCTCGTGCATACTCGAGTGAATCAATGGTAATCCAACAGAATCACACATCATCCTGACAACAGTCACACAAATAAATACACATTCCAATCCAAAACCCTAGATCAAGGTAAGAGAGTTTTTATAACCACACAATACGAAGACAACGTATTTCAGTTCACAACCGCATCACATCATTTTCATAGAATCCATTTATTCACAAAGCACGTAAGTATCTTGAAAGAAAGCCTTTATTCGAAAATATATTGAATATTTAGAAAGTTCGTTCTAAGTACTCAAATAGACGCACATAATCGATTACCAATCATTACATCTATGAAACACGAAATGTATGTGCAAGATACTTGCCTCGAATAGTCGCAAGCACGGAAAACCGGTCGTATTAAGTTGGCACAAATTATCTATGAATCCTACGACTCCACCGAGCACCAACATGCGATAATTACTACGAACGATAATAGAAACGATGAGAATAAATCCCCTAACACGACGTAAATCCATTGCACCAAATAAACGAACAACTAAGGTTCAAGAGTTTTCCCCAAAACGGTCAAGAACACGAATCGACCCGGTAATTCATGAAAAACGGAATTCAAACCATGGATTATGACCAACGAGACTAGATACAAATGATGGAACCAACAAATCTCGGATAGAATTTCGAAATCAAGAAAACCCCTAAATATTCCCGAAATAGGTTTTAGAATGATTACCTCGATTCAAAGGGAAAAGGATGATTTGATGTTGTTAATCCACACAAATACCTTGATGATTATGATGTAGGATTGAAAAATTAGTGAACTTTCATGACGAATTGCCCCGAGATCGCCTCAATAACTCTGCCCGTCACGTGAGAGTGAAAATGACAAATTCTGCCCCAAAGTAGAAAAGGCCGTTGTCTAAATACAGCTCCCTAGTTACGGCCGTAACATAATGGCCATTACGGCCGTAACACACTGGCCATTACGGCCGTTACATAATGCGTGTTGTTGTTGCCCAAAATATTTATCCGAAGATTAATACTGCTGGAAGACGGACAACAAACAACAATTGCGGGAGCACTTCCGAGAGTAGATAAATAAAACAAGATTTGCCGGGTTTGTTAGGCCCGGGCTTGAATGCTCTCGCGAGATGTTATTAATACGAATATTCGTGGATACAAGTATTAATGAGAGAAATCTAAATACAATGAGTGTAAAAAGACTCTGTTAATCCGGCTCTTGAGCGAAGCTCGGTGTTCTTCGTCCCCGCCTTAACTGGATGAGATAGCCGAGAAGTAAGACCGAAAGATAGTTGTTGCCAAGAGTTGGATGTTAGCCAAGTGTGTGTATTTGCTTCGTGTGGTATGAAAATACGAGAATGCCGGCCCGAATCCAAGTGCAGCCGCCCTCTTTATATAGGGGTTGAGGTGCCTTGTTTCCTAGTGGGCGATCGTCTTTCGGCCATTAATGTAATGGGGCGATCGTCCTAAAGGTCACATGGGCCGCCCGCCAAAAGTCCAGAGATCCAAATGGCAACACCGAGTGGCCCAAATGAGGAGCCGGCACGCGTCCTGGCATCACACAGGAGGTCCCACTTTGTTACTTTCGGCGGACTTTGTCGATGGCGGGTAGGTGACAGCCGTGGGTCACCGCCTTGTTTCGGCTCCTTTCGCAGCTCCGGGCCTGGTAGGTGAGGTAAGTGATAGGTTTGTCGCCGCCTTTTGTGGATCTCGCACGTGGGTGCCGCCTGCTTGCTCGGCCTTGGCCGACCGATGGCCATCGCCCAGATCGTCATGATGCGGTCGTCTCTAGCCGACACCGAGGATCGTTCTCGCTACCATCCGAAGGTCGGCAATGGTCGGTCACCAAGGGTCGGTCGGCAAAGCGCCGAGAGATGATCGTCCATAAGTCGGCCGCTAAGTTTGGCCGCCGAGTACCGAGAGGCGATCGTATCTCGAGGTCGATCGCCGCACCGGACTTGTCCCGGGACCTCTACCGGGCGATTCATGCTTGTCTCACGGCTAAGGCTAGGTCGCCTGGTCGCTGGTCGGCGGTTCTTCCTCGGACGCTCGGCAGTGACTCGGTTGCCCGACCTCCTAGGCGATCGCCGGTCGGAAGGTGTTAAATCTTGACACAACAATTGCCCCCCAGCTTGCTCCTATGTTGAAGACATGGGGCGAGGTGGTTCTTGCTGACGATCGTGTAAGGATGAGGACGGGCGACCTTGCTGAGCTCACTTACGATTTCGGACTTGGGCTACCATGGTCGATTGGCTTAGCTATCTTTCGGTCTTGTACCTGCAAAAACAACATTGGCCGATCCCCCATGGAAACTTGGTGGTTTCGTTTTGTTTGAGGAATCGTGCACAGTCGCGGAGATCGATGGACCGACCCCATGACCGTGTCTTGGTGCGCGAAGACAATGAGTGTCTCGTGACTCACTTTATTATGAGGGTCCTCTGTTAGGCTGCGCCTCGCCTCGTATCTAAACGAAGGGCGTGCGGTCTCGGTCTAGAGGAGTCCTTGCGCGGGGCAGCGTCGGATGAATCAACTCCACGCCCGCGGCTTGTTAGCTCTGCTTCCACCTCGGCCAGCCATGGAGATGGCCGACCTCGACGGTGTACGTTGAGACGGGGATTGTGGTATGTGTCCACTGATTAATGTTGGAGAGCCCTCAGACTACGCCGGCCTCGTATTTAAACGAAGGGCGGGCGATCTTGGCCGAAAGGGACCTTGCATGGCCGAAGCGGCAGTTCCATCATTGCCAGGACCATGGCTTTATGATGTGCGGTGGAGCGATCTTATGCCTTAGTCCGTCATGTTATATCTTTGGGTGTAGATGGCGATCGTGTCCTCGGGTTGCGGATGATGTAGCGTGATGATCGGCGATCGGGCGGAAGATCGCGATCGTCGCTCGCCCGATCGCTTTATTCGTAGGTCGATATTGGCGATCGGGCGGGAGATCGTCGTCCGGGTGCCGATCGCTGCTCACGAGCTAAGAAGAAACCTTTGCCGGCCGGAAAATCTGCGGCTCTAGCCGGAAGGCTGCGTAGGTCGTAGGTTGGGTCTTCGTGAGATGCCCGAACATAGGCGAAAAACCACGAAATCCTCCTAGGACCGCGTAGAGGGAGGTCTCATCGCTTATGGGCTCGCCATTGAGGATGATTACGTCTACCCGGTCGATGTAGTCCGAGTCGGACTCTTCTTCTCCTCGCTTGATTTGCATCATGCGGAGGGGACCTTCAGCCGGACGACCACGGTGGCGAAGTACTCCGTGAAGACGTGCGCCACTCGTTAAAGGAGCCAATGGACCGAGGTGGCAATGAAGTGTACCACCGGTGGCGAGGTCGTCCAGCGTCGGAGGGAACATTCGTCATCCGGTCGCGTCGGATGCCCCACACCCGGTCATGTAGATGTTGAACTTCCTCAGTGCACTGGGTCCGATCGCCCCTCGTACACGGGTGTTTGCGGGAGCGATCTTGTCCGCACGGGGCGAGCTCGATGTCGATCGCGAGCGGCTCGCTTGGCCCGGCGATCGTCTTCTTGGCGCCTGCCCTGGATTCCAGGAGCGCCTTCATGTCGTCGAGTTGACGTTGCATCGCAGCCATCGCCGTGGCTTGGTCGCTTGCAGATCGGCTTTGGGAGCAGGAGCCGAGGCGATCGTGTACCGATCTCCGGGCTCACGCCGCCGGCACTCGGCGAGGGGGAGCCGAGGCAGCTAGGGCGCATGCGGGAATAGGGTAGGCCGAGCTTCTGGTGACGGACTCAAACTCCGTCGTCTCGTAGCTGGGGCCGGACTGCCCCGGTAGCCAGGTCCAGTGTTATAAAAATCCCCGCCTAGGCCGATTAATCCTCCGATTAATCCCTAGAAGGTCCTTTGCCGTTCCGATTATGGCCTAGGCACTTGTACTAGGCGTTTGGGTAATGAATCGATCGTCTAGGCTGGCTGCGGGGACCTATGAAGGCAATCTAAGATACTATGGACTATTTTATACCTATATCAACCTTTCAAATTTCCTAGCTACGTGCGCGACTAGGCGGATGCCTAGGCGGTTATACTTTTTTGTTTTTTTATTTGGTTCTAATAGTACTACAAATTCCTAAACTGAGATATTATGAATAATATGGACTCATTGATATCTATATCAGTATTTCAAATTTAATATATAATTGATTATATATCTGTTTAAATCATTAAATTTTAATTATGTTTAATTATTTTACATATATATAATTTTTTATATATTGAAATAATAATAAAAAATAAATCTGCCTAGTCCGATTAATCCCCGATTAATCCCCGAGTAATCCTCTGGGCGCTAGGCGTTAGCAATCCGAACGCCTAGCGCCTAGCGTTTTTTAGAACCATGGCCAGGTCGGGTCACTGCCCAGGCGATCGAAGACAGAGGTGCCCCGGCTGGCGAGCGCCTCTTCCTGCGGACGGGAGCCTCACAGCGTCGCTCGGCGGTGACGCCTTGAGCTTCGCTTGGACTTCGGCGGACGGCCGAGGGGGCGATAGCGAGAGGCGCGTTGAGAGCACTCCGTCGCTCTGTAGACGGCCAGGCCCTTCGATCTGTTCCTTGGTTTGGAACCGATCGAGCGAGAGGCAGGGCCGCCGTCCGAGGCGGGACCGAGCGTCTCGATCATGGCGGCTACCTTCCACCATCGGTGTGGCTCGGGCCCAGGAACAGGGGGTTTGGCCGGTGGTCGGCGGCTTTCTTCGACGCGAGGCGGAAGACATGACTTCGAAGGATTTCTTTGAAGTGCGGTAAGTGTCACTTCAAGTATACGCCGAGAACAGTGAGTGTTCTTCGGGACGGTAGGTATAAAAAATCGAGGGTTGGATGCCCTCCTTCTAGCGCCAATTGTTGTTGCCCAAAATATTTATCCGAAGATTAATACTGCTGGAAGACGGACAACAAACAACAATTGCGGGAGCACTTCCGAGAGTAGATAAATAAAACAAGATTTGCCGGGTTTGTTAGGCCCGGGCTTGAATGCTCTCGCGAGATGTTATTAATACGAATATTCGTGGATACAAGTATTAATGAGAGAAATCTAAATACAATGAGTGTAAAAAGACTCTGTTAATCCGGCTCTTGAGCGAAGCTCGGTGTTCTTCGTCCCCGCCGGTAATCTGCCGGATGAGATAGGCCGGGAGAAGTAAGACCGAAAGATAGCTGTTGCCAAGAGTTGGATGTTAGCCAAGTGTGTGTATTTGCTTCTGTGTGGTATGAAAATACGAGAATGCCGGGCCCGAATCCAAGTGCAGGCTGCCCTCTTTATATAGGGGTTGAGGTGCCTTGTTTCCTAGTGGGCGATCGTCTTTCGGCCATTAATGTAATGGGGCGATCGTCCTAAAGGTCACATGGGCTGCCTGCCAAAAGTCCAGAGATCCAGCCGGCAGCCAGCTGAGTGGCCCAAATGAGGAGCCGGCACGCGTCCGGAAGTACTGTCACAGGAGGTCCCACTTTGTTACTTTCGGCGGACTTTGTCGATGGCGGGGGTAGGTGACAGTGTGGTCACCGATCTTGTCGTCGGCTCCTTTCGCAGCACAGGCCTGTTGGTAGGTGAGGTAAGTGACAGTTTGTCGCGCCTTTTGTGGATCTCGCACGTGGGTCTGTCTGTTTGCTCGGCCTTGGCCGACTGGATGGCCATCGGCCCAGATCGTCATGATGCGGTCGTCTCTAGCCGACACCGAGATCGTTCTCGGCGATCCATGAAGGTCGGCAATGGTCGGTCACCAAGGGTCGGTCGGCAAGTGCCGAGAGATGATCGTCCATAAGTCGGTCGCCAGAAGTCGGTCGCCGAGTACCGAGAGGCGATCGTATCTGAGGTCGATCGCTCGGCACCGGGACTTGTCCTGGGACCTTCGGCTGGGCGATTCATGCTTGTCTGCCGGGCTAAGGCTAGGTCGCCTGGTCGCTGGTCGGCGGTTCTTCCTCGGACGCTCGGCAGTGACTCGGTTGCCCGACCTCCTAGGCGATCGCCGGTCGGAAGGTGTTAAATCTTGACACAACACGTGTTACGACCGTAACCTGCATTCTGGCAGTAGATTCCACTCTGCTGCCCGATCAGTCCCGAACGACCCCCAAAATGCGATGACTCGGAAAATGAGACGAAACACTTACAAAGGATTCTTAGCAGCGAACTAAAGCGCTAAACAAATATGCGACTCCGACCACCCGAAGGTTGGTAAAAACGAGCAGGTTAGCGAGTACCAAAAACTTTGAGAAATTACGAAATGACCCAAAAGTCCGAAAAATCCCGACCAAGATCGAATAAAAATTCTGAAGTTCACAACACGACCACAAATGTTAATTGAACTTGTAGGAACAACAAAGCAACCGTTTCGAGTAGGATTACATGATTCGAACCCAAATACGGAAAAATCGCAATAATGTGCCTATTAATCTGAAACAATATCGAAACTCGCTCGAATGACAAAAGTGCAGAACAAGTCATGTCCAAAATATGTCAACAACCACAAGCGAGTCGCTAAAATCGAAAAATACGGGTATCACATGTACGAGTTTTCTAAATTTCGAAGTAATTATCACTCAGTAATTTTTTCACTCATTAATGATCTTTCATCATTCATATTCATTCATTGTATTCACCGTTCAGAGTAATTTGTATCGTGTATCAGTTATTATTCGTCATTCAACCCGGTTGGAGAGTCGGGCCGAGCGTATCATCTTTGTCATCTTTGTAGCTGGCTGTGTGTGAGGAGTAGCGGACGCTACGTACTTTCCTTAGCACACGCTAATTGAGTACAGGATACCTCTCAGCATTAGCGCACGCTACGGTGGTTTAGGCTGACAGTCCAGTAGGCACTGGACTGCAGTTGAGTTGTAGTAGCGCACGATATGAATGGTAAGTAGCGCACGCTGGAAGTTTGGGTAGCGCACGTTATGCAATCAGTGTAGCGCGCGCTAAGGCCGATCAGGCAGAGTCCAGTGGGTACTGGACTGAATTGGAATAATTCATAGCGCACCCTATGAGTAGATTTTAGCGTACGCTAATGGTGTAGTAGCGCACGCTGAGTTTTGGGTATAGCGCACGCTATCGCGAGCAAGTCAGAGGACATGAGGTTCTGGACTTCAGTTACTGGGCGTCAGATATCAGTTAGCGCACGCTAACACTTTGGGCTAACGCACGCTATCGGGAAGACGTTAGCGCACGCTACCAAGTTCGTAGCATACGCTAACGAGGCAGTCAGAGCTCCCTGGACTGTCCGGTTAACCTACTAACACACGCTACATATCAGGTCATAGCGTGCGCTAAGCTAGGATCAATATAAATTAGACAGTGCAGTCCAGATTCGTCATTTTTCATTTCACTTCATTCCTTCGACAGTTTTGGGCGATTTCGGACGTTTTGGAGAGATCTCTTCGAGCTACATCCAACTGTCAGCATCTTCAAGCTTATTATTCGGATTAATCATCATTTCATCCTCTCCGATACATCAAATCAAGGTAAATGATTCTTGAATCTAGAATTTCAGACTTTGAATGTTTTCCTCCCGATCTCTTCATGTAAGCTTGCTATTATGTTGTAATATATTAGATATGGATTATATACCTTGGATACATGTATTCCTATGGATTTATTGGTGTGTATTTCAGATTTGATGAATAATTAGGGAATTTTTCAAGAACCCTTAAGGGTTGACTTTGGTTATTTTGGGGGTTTCCGATGGATGTTGTCGTAACCTTGAGTTGTGGTTTCCTTTTGGATTATTGTATATCTTTGAAGGTGTTTTGTCGGATTGAACTACTCATTTTGGATTTTGGTTTCGATATATTTGGGATTGGTTATAATCAAAGGATGAATGCTTGCTAAGTGTTTGTCATAATTCCCCAATGAGTTTGGATATTGTTGTATCAACTTTTGAAGTGGGTTGTGATCATGTTTGATTCGTTTATTAAGCGGATTATTGGTAATTGTGTTATTCAAGGTTGTTCGAGCGACCGATTTCCCATTAAGGACGTTTGTTCGAGTGAGGACATTTCATCACCGGTATTGTGTAAGTTAATTCTTACTCGGTTAAAAGGATACTCATTCTTTTCATTGTTGTTCATTCATAATCATAATTCATTCATAACGTATTAACCGTATTGAGACTTGTAAATGTCAAATAATCATTCAATTCATGAGGAACGACGGTTCCAATCATTTCAGTGAGCTATCATCCATTTCATTATTATTTCATCTCGGTGAGTCTTTCTTGACCTTTGTCGTGTTGTTATTCACTAATACTCTTTGGTCACTTTGGTTCTTGTGGCCTTCTGGGTTCATATTGCATGGCCGTGTGGGGATGTGTGGAATTTTTAGTCGGGCACATGATAGTCATGTGATCGGGTTCACCGACACAATGGACTGTGCACACGGTAACGTGCCTCCGTGAGACTAATTAGGTACAAGGGCGGGTGTGTCCGGACACTCGTCTTGTGCACTTGCACATACCATTACGGGCGTACTATGATGCCCCTCTTCAGCTTAATTTCATAATTAAGATATATCATGATTGTGTTTATTTCAACTCTTGAGGATTGTTGTTCTGTGTAACTGACCCCGTTGGGGGATGTTGTTTTCAGGTCATTGGCAAGGCTAAAGCACGGGAAGAGAACGTTGACGGTGAGGAGTCCCAGTGATACTAGTAGGGGCCCCAGTCCTTTTTCAGTCATTCATGTTTCTTCATTTTAAATTCCGCTGCAGATTTCCGTTTGGATATTCCTTTTCATTTAGTGTTGTATATTTTATCTTCATATAAAATATACATGTATTCTGTATTTTCCTGGGTGTGTTGTATTTGAAACTCCTCATTGGAGTAATTAATGATATAATGTGGTTCGGTACTATAATTATATTATTTAATTCATTAGTTTCATTCGCCTGGTGGATCCCAGTTGGGGGTCCACGACGCTGTAATAGCCGCCTAGTTTGGGGTGTTACAGAGTTGGTATCGGAGCGTGGTTTTGAATACTACCTTCCGAGTCATGTCTCATTTGAAATCATCGTTCATCAGACTAGTATCATTGGACTTTCGCGTCATGTGTGACCTGTGCAAGAGCCAAGCCCCTTAGACCAAAGAATAGTAAGATTTTCTGACACCATGGTATAATTTCTGGCAATAAGAATCACTCATTCATCATTCAACGGTCAACAATCCTCAATCATCATTTTCATTTTTGATCATGTCAATCATGTTAACTCATTAATCACTCAGTTCATTTCACTGTTCAGTTGTTGATCTTGAGGATCATGTCATTAATCTTGCTAACTTGTTCAAGATAATCATTTCAAGAATTTCATCAGATAATCATGTCACCTCAGTTTATCATTCATGTAATCATTTTGTTAGAGCGCGTACGCTCATTATTATCATTTCATGATGTAATCATAATGCGGTATTCATGCGAGATCTAAAACTATCATGTGACTTTCCTACTTCAGTATGGAGAGAGCTGGCAGAGGACGCGGGGGAAGAGGCCGTGGTGCGGGCCGAAGCCCGAGAGCTCGTGCGAATACACGCGCAAACGTGAGGAACAATGCTGATTCGTCGAGTAGCGACGCTGCCACTCATTCACCTGGAAATGATCATTCACTGTCAGGGAGTTGTACCCGGGACACAGCTCAATCAGAAGGTGTTCGGGTTGATCCACTCGTTTTTATGCAGGGCATGATGGCCCAGATGACACAGATGGCACACCTCATGGAGACGATGCAGAACTCAACCGCCCAGAATCAGCAGGCTCCTGCGCTGCCACCTCAGGGGCAAGAGAGGAGTGTGAGCAGTATTATTGGGGACATCTCTCGCCAAACACCACCTACTTTTGAGGGCTTGTCTGAGCTAGCGGATATTGTTCACTGGCTTGAACATTTCGAGAAGTTGTTTGTTATGGTGGAGTGTCCCAAAGGGCACAAAGTTTCAGTTGCGGCTTACTATTTGGGTAAGAGCGCTCACTCGTGGTGGTTATCGTTGAAGCCCATCGATGGATCGTGTACTTGGGATCAATTCAAAACTCTCATGATGGAAAGATATTATCCAGCCCCACTCAAGGAGGCCAAGTTATCAGAATTACTCATTCCGACCCCTTAGCGGACGATGATGTTCTCGCCATCGCCGAGAAATTTCAGGAGCTACTTCCTTTCGCCTAATCTATTATTCACTCCGAGGCGGACAAGATCAAGTATTTCAGCAAGATGTTGAAACCTTGTATGCGGATGCAGTTGCTTAATCACAATTGCACCACTCTGGCCGAATTCATCGAGAAAGCTCTTACTTATGAGCTTACTGCTAAGGAGATTGCTAAGCAACAACCTTCATCTACTAGCAAGAAATCCAAGAATCGTAATCAGTCTGAAGGCAGTCAGGCAACTTTCAAGAAGCCTCGTCCGAGCTCTACTTTTTCTGAGTGCCCTCCTATGGTGCCTAGACCCACGGAGTCTCAGTCCCGAGCGGCCAGTTCGGCCATCACCTGTTTCAACTGTGAAGAACAGGGTCATTTCAGCACCAAGTGTCCGAGACAGACTATCACGTGCTATAACTGTGGGATTGCTGGGCATAAGGCCCGTTTTTGCCGAGGAGACTCTAAACCTACTCCGGCGATATCTTAGGCCCCTCGATAGTTAGCAGTTCAGAATCAGGACACTCAATCCGCGTCGTTCAAGACGACGAGAGCAAACAAAGGCGAAGCCAAAAGCTATCAGATGGGAGCGTCCGATTCGGGGGCCGGCAAGCCCCGAATTTATGAGATGAAGAAGACCGACGATCCGGAGGCCCGGATGATCTCAGGTACACTCGAAATTCTATCTCAACCTGTGTGTACTTTTTTTATACTGGTGTATCGCATTCATTCATTTCTGAGTCATGTTTGAGTAGACTACGTCTGGGTAGTGCTACTAGTTGTGAGCCTTATGTCATTGGTCTACCAGATGGTAGAAGAATTATCGGAGATCGTGAGGTTAAGAACTGTCCGATTCAGCTTAATGGCCGTGTATGGCTAGGAGACCTAATCGTGGTGGATTTACCTAGAGACGACGTTATTCTGGGTATCGATTGGATGGATCGTCATGATGCCATCTTTAGTGTCCGTAAACATATGGTCACTATCATTTCAGATGATGGAGTCGAATGTGTGTTTCAGGGAGGTAATCCCAGCTGTTCCGGTAGAGTCATTAATATGATGAAAGTAGTGAAATTACTCAATCAGGAGTGCGTCGGTTATTGGTGCTATATGACTAAGGCCGAGAAATCATCAGTGATGTTGACGGATATTCCTGTAGTGAGAGAATATGCTGACATACTTCCAGGCGAGTTACCTGGTTTGCCTCCACAGAGAGATGTGGAATTCACGATTGAGTTGGAGCCTGGTACGTCTCCAATATCGAAGGCATTGTATCGGATGGCCCCGACCGAAATGCAGGAGTTGAAGAATCAACTGGAGGAATTGTCCGAGAAAGGTTATATTCTACCGAGTGCATCCCCGTGGGGAGCACCAGTATTATTTGTCAAGAAGAAGGACGGCTCATTTCGCTTGTGTATTGATTATCGAGAGTTGAACAGGGTGACGATTAAGAACAAGTATCCCCTACCCCGCATCGATGATCTCTTAGATCAACTTCATGGAGCTTCAGTATTTTCCAAAATCGATTTAAGATCTGGATATCATCAGTTGCGAATTCGAGAGTCGGATATCGCAAGGACGGCATTTCGAACACGTTATGGTCATTATGATTTTGTGGTAATGCCGTTTGGGTTAACTAATGCACCTGCGGTGTTCATGGAGTTAATGAATCGGGTTTATATCGACTATTTGGATCAGTTCGTGGTTGTTTTCATAGACGATATTTTGATTTATTCTCGTGACCGAGAGGAGCACGAAGTTCACCTTCATTAGGTTCTCGACGTGTTGAGACGAGAGCAACTCTATGGGAAGTTTTCCAAATGTGAGTTTTGGATGTCCGAAGTGACGTTTCTCGGACATGTAATTTCATCAGACGGTGTACGTGTCGATCCTCAGAAGACGGAGGCGATCCGAGATTGGCAACCTCCGAAGAATGTTAAGGAAATCCGAAGCTTTCTCGGATTAGCAGGATATTACCTGCGATTTGTGGAAGGATTTTTTAAAATCGCTCAACCCATGACGAACCTTTTATGCAAGGATAAGAAGTACGTGTGGTCTGGCGCGTGTCAGCGGAGTTTTGAGGAACTCAAGAGCTGTTTAATTTCAGCACCTGTCCTTTCCCTGCCTCACGGGACGGAATGATTTGTGGTTTATAGTGACGCGTCCGGACACGGTCTCGGATGTGTACTAATGCGGAATGGGAAGGTTATTGCCTATGCTTCACGGCAATTGAGACCTTACGAGGTCACCGACCCACGACCTGGAGCTAGCAATCGTGGTTTTCGCATTGAAGATTTGGCGTCATTATCTTTATGGCATCACCTGTCAGATTTTCACCCATCATAAGAGCTTGAAGTATATATTTACTCAGAAGGAGTTAAATATGTGTCAGAGACGGTGGTTAGAATTGATTAAGGACTATGATATCGAGATACAGTACCACCCGGGTAAGGCAAATGTTGTCGCCGATGCCTTGAGTTGTAAGTCCGTTCAGGAGTAGATGCTTGCTCGTTTAACCGTTCAGAAGGAACTTCAGCAGGAATTCCTAAGACATGAGATCGAGGTTTGGTTACAGCGTATACAAGGATAGTTATGTATGCTGGAGATTTCATCGCCACTTGAAGAGGCGATCAGAGTGAATCAGGGTTCGGACCCATTTTTATTGCGCATTAGAGATGATGTGACTCAGGGGAAAGCCCCTAGGTTTGTGGTCTACGAGGATGGACTTTTGCGATTTAAGAACCGGTTATGTGTTCCGGCGGATGACGAGTTGAAAAACTCGATTTTGGGAGAGGCCCATGCTACCGCTTATTCTATTCATCCGGGGTCTAGCAAGATGTACAAAGACTTTAAACAAAATTACTGGTGGAGTAATATGAAGCGAGAAGTCGCAGAGTTTATTTCGAGTTGTCTCACCTGCCAGCAAGTCAAGATAGAGCATCAGTGACCGGCGAGTATGCTAAAACCGCTCCCTATTCTGGAGTGGAAATGGGAGGATATTTCAATGGACTTCATCACGAGTTTACCGATGAGTCGTCGTGGCATGAATACAATTTGGATAATTATGGACCGTTTAACTAAGTCAGCATGTGGGGTCCCGAAATACTTGCCCAATTATTCATCAAGGAGATAGTGAGATTTCATGGTACTCCTAAGAGTATTATTTCTGATCATGACGGGCGATTCGTGTCACATTTTTGGAAATCAGTTCATCGTGCCATGGGAACTTAGCTTAATTTCAGTACAACTTTTCACCCTCAGTACGACGGACAATCAGAGAGGACTATTCAGACATTGGAGGACATGTTGAGGGCATGTGTTCTCGATTGGAAGGACGATTGGGAAGACCAACTACCGTTGATCGAGTTCACGTACAATAATAGTTGACATGCTTCGATTAATCTGGCACCCTACGAGGCCTTATATGGTCGTCGTTGTCAATCTCTTTTGTGTTGGGATGACTTATCAGAATCAATCGGCACCGAGCCCGACATGCTTATAGCCCCCTGCGAGAAGGTAGCTTTGATCAGGAATCGTTTGTTGACCGATCAGAGTCGACAAAAATCATATGTGGATAATATTCGTCGGCCACTAGAGTTCGAGGCTACCACGTGTTGGTCAAGGTATCCCCGAGTCGAGGTATCTTCCGTTTCGGGAAATGGAGGAAGTTGAGTCCGAGGTTCATTGGACCATTTAAGATTTTGGATCGAATAGGCGAGCTAGCTTATCGATTGGCCTTACCTCCGACGTTGATCCGAATTCATAATGTGTTTCACGTCTCTAAGGCCGATCAGGCAGAGTCCAGTGGGTACTGGACTGAATTGGAATAATTCATAGCGCACGCTATGAGTAGATTTTAGCATACGCTAATGGTGTAGTAGCGCACGCTGAGTTTTGGGTATAGCGCACGCTATCGCGCGTAGGTCAGAGGACACGAGGTTTTGGACTTCAGTTACTGGGCGTCAGATATCAGTTAGCGCACGCTAACACGTTGGGCTAATGCATGCTATCGGGAAGACGTTAGCGCACGCTACCAAGTTCGTAGCGTATGCTAACGAGGCAGTCAGAGCTCACTGGACTGTCCGGTTAACCCGCTAACACACGCTACATATCAGGTCATAGCGTGCGCTAAGCTGGGATCTATAATGCACGGATTCTTCAAAATTGGGCAGTATGCAGTATCGGATACTGCATGGGTGCGGGTGCGGGTGCGATTCGCGTGGGATTCGCACGGGATTCGCCACGTGGTGAATCCGTGCAAAAAAAAAAAAAATCCGGACTCGCGTATCCTGGCACAGGATACGCGTACAGGATACGCGTATCCTGTGCCAGGATACGCGAGTCCGATTTTTTTTTTTTTTTTAGATTTTTTTATAATTTTTAAAAAGTAAATCAAATAAATTAAAATACAAAAAAGTAAATCATTTAATAAGTAATTACTTTTACCTTTAGCAGTATTCACGGACAACATTAGAAAGCTCCACTGCTCAAAGCCATTTTGAATTGTTTTTTGTATGACTTGTTTTATGTATTTGAATTGATTTTATGGTGATATTTGAATTGTTGTTTTTTATATTTAACAAGTGTTATATATAATAAAATATAAAATAAACATACGTATCCTTGCCGTATCGCACCCTAACATTTTTAAAAAACCATATCCCCGCACCCGTATCTCGCACTCGCACTCCGCCCCACTTTGTGACATATAGTGGGATCAATATAAATTAGACAGTACAGTCCAAATTCGTCATTTTTCATTTCACTTCATTCCTTCGATGGTTTTGGGCGATTTCGGACGTTTTGGAGAGATCTCTTCGAGCTACATCCACCTATCAACATCTTCAAGCTTATTATTCGGATTAATCATCATTTCATCCTCTCCGATACATCAAATCAAGGTAAATGATTCTTGAATCTAGAATTTCGGATTTTGAATGTTTTCCTCCCGATCTCTTCGTGTAAGCTTGCTATTATGTTGGAATATATTAGATATGGATTATCTACATTGGATACATGTATTCCTATGGATTTATTGGTGTGTATTTCAGATTTGATGAATAATTAGGGAATTTTTCAAGAACCCTTAAGGGTTGACTTTGGTTATTTTGGGGGTTTTCGATGGATGTTGTTGTAACCTTGAGTTGTGGTTTCCTTTTGGGATTATTGATATCTTTGAAGGTGTTTTTTTGGATTGAACTACTCATTTTGGAGTTTGATTTCGATATATTTGGGATTGGTTATAATCAAAGGATGAATGTTTGCTAAGTGTTTGTCGTAATGCCCCAATGAGTTTGGATATTGTTGTATCGACTTTTGAAGTGGGTTGTGATCATGTTTGATTCGTTTATTAAGCGGATTATTGGTAATTGTGTTATTCAAGGTTGTTCGAGCGACCGATTTCCCATTAAGGACGTTTGTTCGAGTGAGGACATTTCATCACCGGTATTGTGTAAGTTAATTCTTATTCGGTTAAAAGGATACTCATTCCTTTCATTGTTGTTCATTCATAATCACAATTCATTCATAACGTATTAACCGTATTGAGACTTGTAAATGTCAAATAATCATTCAATTCACGAGGAACGACGGTTCCAATCATTTCAGTGAGCTATCATTCATTTCATTATTATTTCATCTCGGTGAGTCTTTCTTGACCTTTGTCGTGTTGTTATTCACTAATACTCTTTGGTCACTTTTGTTCTTGTGGCCTTCTGGGTTCATATTGCATGGCCGGGTGGGGATGTGTGGAATTTTTAATCGGGCACATGATAGTCATGTGATCGGGTTCACCGACACAATGGACTGTGCACACGGTAACGTGCCTCCGTGAGACTAATTAGGTACAAGGGCGGGTGTGTCCGGACACTCGTCTTGTGCACTTGCACATACCATTACGGGCGTACTATGATGCCCCTCTTCAGCTTAATTTCATAATTAAGATATATCATGATTGTGTTTATTTCAACTCTTGAGAATTGTTGTTCTGTGTAACTGACCCCATTGGGGGATGTTGTTTTCAGGCCATGGATAGGCTAAAGCACGGGAAGAGAACGTTGACAGCGAGGAGTCCCAGTGATACTAGTAAGGGTCCTAGTCATTTTTCAGTCATTCATGTTTCTTCGTTTTAAATTCCGCTGCAGATTTCCGTTTCGATATTCCTTTTCATTTAGTGTTGTATATTTTATCTTCATATAAAATATACATGTATTCTGTATTTTCTTGGGTGTGTTGTATTTGAAACTCCTCATCGGAGTAATTAATGATATAATGTGGTTCGGTACTATAATTATATTATTTAATTCATTAGTTTTATTCGCGTGGTGGATCCCAGTTGGAGGTCCACGGCGCTGTAATAGCCGCCTAGTTTGGGGTGTTACAAGATGAGTATGATGTTGTGTGTAGAATGCAACATACTATGAGTATGATGTTGTGTGTAGAATGCAATCTACTATGAACTCGTATATACAGGCATTTACATCAGGTAGGGAATTAACTCTGTTCATCAATGACAAATTTAATGTGGTTTAATAACTACGAAACTGTCACATTAAGACACATCAATGACAAATTTGATATGGTATAATGACCACGAAACCGTCACATTAAGACACACAATCAATGTCTTGTAACCACTAACTGTTTCAAAATCAAAATAGGAGTTCAAACGTTCAAGTATCAAGTCTACTGGGTACCGAAAACTAATACAGTTAAATCTCGATAAATGAATGTTCGATAAACAAATAACCTCGCCAAATGAATAATTTTTCCAGTCCCAACTCTTTATAACATGTTCAAATTTTCTTTTGATAAATGAATAATTTCGCTAAATGAATATTTTTCTCTAGTCCCGATCATATTCATTTATCGAGGTTTTACTGTACTTGAGCCCAATCCCAAGTTCCCTCAAAGACTAATTGCCAAGATCCAAGATGTAACGCCCAAGGCCCACGACCCACGCCCACGCCGAGCCGAGCTGAGCCGACCAGACTGATGGGCGGGCGCGTGCATGCGTGTTTGTGGTCTAGTCAAGTCCAAGTCTTGGGACATAATCTTAGTCATATTGCACAATATCCAATCCTCTTCACTTTATTAAGTGTCTTAAACTTCACACATTTCCAATGTGGGATGAGATTCTTCGTGTTCCTATTCATATCAAAATGATATTTCATATGGCTAACTTCATTCATTAATTTCTCACTCACTAAAAATCAGTCTTAAGAAATTAGATGTACTACGATTATCTACCCCAAATACAGATTAATCAAAACCATCTAATTTCACATAAATTAAATATTTTAGCCATTAAGAAATTAATTTAAAGTTCATTTTTTTTCCTAATAATTCCCCACTTGAGTTGAGATTAATGTATGCATGAAAGCAGACTTTTTGGCTTAGTCCTCACGAGTCCTTATTGCACCACGTTACGTATCTTGTGACTTTGAACCTTCCTTAGTAAATATCATCTGATATACTAATGGCCTACTGGACATGATGCCTTGGTGTAATACCCGTGATTTTCTTTTTCGGTAATTTTTCGTTTTTGGCATTTTTCTAGTTTCCAGAACTCGCTTGCGACCGTTTTGACATTTTGACAATGTTTTGTTCTTCGTGTTTGGTCATCCGAGTTCGTTTCGGTATCGTTTTGTCGAGTTCCGTGCTTTTTGGCGACTTTTCCGCACTTGAGTTCGATTCTTGCGAATCTCGTCCGAAACTGTTGTTTCGACTTTCTCGTAAGTTCATTTAATTTTATTATTCATGTTGCGAGCTTTGTCTTGGTGTTTCGATCACGTATCGTGATTTTCGGGCGTTTTGGGCCATTTTCGTAATTTCCCAAAGTTTGGGGTAATTACTTTCCGTTGTCGAATTTCGAGCCTTCGGGTGGTCGGAATCGTGTGTTCTCCTAGTGCTCGGATTCGTCTTTGCGAGTACTTCGTAACCGTATCTTCGATTCGTACTCGAGTTCGGGTTTCGGAGTCGTTCGGGCCGTCGGAGTTGGTCGGCGAGTCATGGCGGACATGCTCGGGCGAGCCGATCTGCCGAGTAACGTGTAGTGATCGGCGATTCGTCGTAAGGCGATTCGTCACGTAAGGCCACGGCGTGCGTCATGCGCTTCCGGCATTTCTAGGCGATGCGTTCGGCCATGGCGATTACGTCGTAAGCCATGTCCGATTACGTCGTAACGGCCGGCGATCGGCCTATTTAAGGCACAGCGGCGTTTTCTTGACCATTTCTCATTCTTTTTCTTCCCGTGACGCTTTGTGGGTGTTGAATCATCTAGAGATGTTGTTGTACAATGAATCCATGAAGTGTTGAGGTTCATATCATCAATCATCCGTCTATAACATCCTCCGATCTACCGATCGAGTCGATTTCCTAGAAATCTAGTTTTGGGGAATTTGGGTATTTTGGTTGTTTTCGTCCGATTAATCCGATTTAACTTAGGATTATGATGGATTGATGAATATTTAGATGTATTATATCATTTCTCTTGTTATTCCATGGTTGGATCGTATCGATTCGTTGTTTTGGTCGAGTTCTTAGTCGACGCCTTGAAGGTGTCCGGTAAAATGTCGTAGAGGGATTTTCGGGCGTTCTTCGATTATTCTTCCTCGTATGATCGATGATTTATTGATTATATGTTGTTAGGGTCGAATTCTTGTGAAGAACTCGAGTCGGAACCCTCCCGTTCGTTGTCTTCTTCGGGGTCCGTGCTTCCCGGTTGAATCGTGTTCTTCGGGGTGTTCAGTAGCGGTCATTAAGTCGAGCTTTCCCGTTGCTCCGCGTGCGTTGGACTTGAGGCAAGTATCTCGTCTATATTCTTTATACTTTGAGAATGTGATGTGTCGTGAATTTAACGTGGACTCGTTAGTGACGGTATATTTAACCGTAACTTACTTTAAATGAAGATGTGATTTTATGAAGGTGATTACCAACGTAAACTTTAGTTTCAAGAATAATGATAACTACCTTTTCATGTTATTTTGTGATTAAAATAAATACTAGAAATGAGTAGTTAACTGAAGAATTGTGGAATCGCGTAATACTTGTATTATTTGCTCGTTGGCCTTTTTCCTGAATGATGGTTTGCTGTGGATGTTGTGCCCTTGTTGAAGTTATGATGCGTTAACCTATGTGTTACGTGGTTGCGGTTGTGGTGAATATTATACCTTTCTTATTGTGTATAGTAGAGAGTTGAGATGTTATCCGGGTAGGGGTCCCGTCGAGGCCTCCGGAGGCGCGTGCTTGCGAGTACGGCCAGACGTACGTTGTGACCATAAGTTTATCAATTCGGGTAGGTGCGGGAGGGCTCAGAGAATCGACACTTGCGAGTGCGATGTCATGATAACTTATGGGCGTACTTGAATGATGTTATCCGGGTAGGGTCCGTCGAGGCCTCCGGAGGCGCGTGCTTGCGAGTACGGCCAGATGTTACGATTTTACCATAAGGTTATCTAATCGGGTAGGTGCGGAGAGGGCTCAGAATCGTCACTTGCGAGTGCGATGTCAAGATAACTTATGGGTGTGTTCGAGTTTATTCTTGATGACTAATCCGGGTGGGACCCTTCGGGGCCACGGAGACGTTTATTGTTGATTTGATATCTCAGAATTGATTATGTTTGAATCTTGAATCCCGATTATATTGGTGAATATGGTATTGATCTTGAGGTTTGAGTTGAGAATAAAAGCATTTGTATGATTTTGAAAGAAAACCTTTGAAAAGGAAAAAAATTAATATTTGAGGATTTTACCGAGACCCCGAAGTCTCTAAATAATCTCTTACAATGATTTACGGAGTAATCCCCATGGTTTGTTTTAAAGGAATAAATTTTCAAAAGACTTTAGACTCGGGGATCGTGTTACTACCTTGTCGAAATGTTATTTTCATAACGGTTGTATTCTTGATGTATAATTGTATAGCTTGGTTACTTGTTAGCGATTCCATCGCTAACCCCTCGTTGGGGATTTTGTTATTTATTCCAGGTGTTACAGTGGAGAGTGAGCAACCACAGGATTGGCTCGGAGGATGATGCAATGCGGCGATACTAGTCACGATTGTAGTACGTAAATGCATCGGTGATATGTCGTTTGAGTTCTTGTCATCCTTGAGGATGGACATTTTATGTACTATGTGATCGAGTTGTAATTTAGTTTCATCGGATGTACGGTTATGCTATGTTTTGAGAGACCTAATCGGTCTACGGTATTATGTTTTGGTCAAGTTGACCGCATGTGGGTTTTGATTTGTAGTCTCACTTTGGTAGCTCCTTGTGGAAAGGGGTCTACGGCGTGTAATATCCACGAGTGGATTGGGGTGTTACATAAATGGTATCGGAGCTTAGGTTTGCGAAAACCTAGGCGGTTGGGTCTAGTTGGGTCTTGTCAGTCGTGTCTTGTCGGAGTCGTGTCTTGTCGTGTCACCGGGTGAGCGATTGTGAACAAGCGAGATCATTGCGATTCGTTGTGATCAATTGTGGTTCGTTGTGATTAGTATCGTGTTGCGGCCATTATCTCCGTGCGGCTGTGGACGTAAGTCTCCTCCTTTATGTGAGGTACACGTATTTCATGTTTTTACGTGTGCGAATTAAATGTGATGTGTGTCCTTATTTACGGTGTTGTGTAAGGGAGTTGTAATCGATGCTTGTGACGCACGGTATACGGATATGACTGAACGTATTGATGTTTTGACTTTGAACCGCCGTGTGGGGTGGTATGTTGTGAAATTTGTGAACCTTGATGGGTTTCGAAAGTATGCCCAGATTGATTCGGTGAAAAGCTCAAATGATAGTCTTGATATATGTTTTAACTTGATGCGCCGAAATGTGTTTGGTTGAATTTGTGATTTTGTTTGTCGTTTGAGCGGTGGTTTTAGTTCGATCGGTTTGTTTGGACTATCGTAATTATTCAGCGGGTAGATTTGAGAATATATTTTTGAGGGGCCATAAGGGTCGGAACATTTTTGTGAAAGTTGATTTTGAAAATATTTTTATGGTTCGATTAAACCGGCCGTATGAATTTTGAAATCGGTCGAGTTTTGTGAGTTAATCTGTATTTTCAAATGACACCATCGGGCGGTATGAGGAAAAATGTATTTTAATGTATTTCGGCACTGCAAAATATTACCGTCACCTTCGGTTGAGACCAAAAGAATTTTGAAAAATTTCGTTATATGTTTGTTATGTTGTTTTGCCGTCGGAAAATTTTACAATACCTTTCTTTATTACAATTCTATAGGTGATCATTTTCATTGCTCAATCTCTATCGACCTAATCATATGGTCCGTCTGTGACGATCGTGAACCCTAAGCTGCGATATCGATTGCACTTAGTTGCTTCACTGTGTGGATATTATTGACGTATTATATATTGTCACAATTCTTGTTAGCAAGTTATGGGTGTACGCCCAGATACGATGATTTCATAGTTCGGTTAAATTGTGTTGTTTCTTTGACGTTATCCGGATGTGGTAATTGAATGTCTTGTACATGGTTTTCAAAACGAGACAGAGATGATAATAGATTCGTAGTTTTGATCAAACTTTTCTTTTCTAAAATTCGCTTGACAAATTTTTCAAATTCGAAATTTTAAAATGCTATCATTTGGACAAGCACCTTGAAAAAAAAATTGTTTTTAAAATATTACCCATATTCGATACGATGATATGTTTGTGGTTTTGACCGTGATAAACTTGGTAAAGGTCGTACATTATGTTAACATGGCTAAGTGAATGATTTATGAATTTGAATTCTGTCGTTGCAGTGATGGTTCATGTATTCGTGTTACAACTCGGAATGAGTATTTTATTGTGTTATTGTTGGTTGCTCTATATTGATTATGTGGTGGTTGTTTTGGTTGTTCTGATCGGTTGCCCATTCAGTATGCCGAGAGGTCGAGGTCGTGGTAACCCTCCGCGCGACCAGGATCGTACTACCGGTAATGGAATTAGTACTGGTGTTGCTACTGTGCTCCAACAGGTGGCAGACCAGATGACACATTTAGCTCAGGTGGTTCAGCGTAACCATACTGCGAATGAGGATGTTGGATCGACTCGGTGGCTTAGAGAAGTGGTTCGTATGCGTCCCCCTCGCTTTGCAGGAGCGGGTGATACTTTGGGCTGGGACGGTTGGCTTATCCAATTGGAGAAGATTTTCAAGGCGATTGGTTGTCCCGAGTGTAATATCCGTAATTTTCTTTCCCTTGTATTTTCGTTTTTGGTGTATTTCTCGATCGTAGTGACCCTCGTGTACATTTCAGTGTGTCCTTCCTGGCAACTGTTGAACTGTATACTCGTTATTGTTGTGCGGAACCGCCGTTTCGGGGTTGCCGTGGATCCATTTCGTGTTATTGGTTCCCAAATATTGATTCCTATCATTTTTATTCTCTTTCCGGATCATTTTTATCATTTTGGGACCCAAAAGGGGTATGGGCCGCGGCACAAGGTGTGTGCGCCGCGACACACAAATTTCTCCAATTGTTGGTCGAGCGATGCATGCTGTGTGCGGCACACCCATCCGGCCGCGGCACGGTCCGAGTCAATGCCGCGGCACACCGTCCGGTGCGGCACACCGTGTGACATCTGCGACCAAAACCCGATCATGCGGGTGCCGCGGCTGCACGCGGTATGTGACGCGGCTTTGCGAAACACAGGAGTAAATTTTTGGCCTGTGCCGCGGCACACAAAGCGGTCAACTGTGCAATCTCGTCCTTATTAGACGAGATCGGTCGTCTTCTCCTTCATTTCACCTGCGCGAGAGAGAGAGAGGTCTAAGGGGGGGAGAACTTCTCAAGCATTCTTCATTCGGGGGTCGATTTTCATCATCTTCCTTCGGTTGTGAGGCTCGGATAATCAATCCAACGCGTGTTCTACGGATCTTAGTACTTGAATCTTCAAAGGTAATATTTCTAGAACCCTATTTTCGATTAATTTGGGGGTTTTGGGTTTTTCTTCCGATTCGTTCCGTTTTGTTGGTGGATTCATGATGAATACGATTAATATTGTTAGTATCTTTAGTTTTCCTACGGATTCATGGATATTTTGTGGATTTTTACGGAATCGAGAGGTTTGGTTGTGGTCCGCCCTCGTTGTCATTTTTGTACGAATATACATGAATCGTAGGCGGGTTTCCGGGTGTATTCCATTTCCATAATCGTTTAGAAGTGGTTGTGATTGTGCTATTCGAATCGTTAGGTTCATTTTCGTCGGTTCCTCGCGGTCGTGTTTGATTCTTCCGTTCCGTTCGTGTCATCGTCTATTTAATCGAGGCAAGTATCCTTATGAACTTACAATCTTGACATAGTAGTATTGTATGAGAAATGGTGTGTGTGTGTATGCTCACTACGGGTTAGATCCGACGGGGTCTCGGTAGGGGTCCACGGAGGGGTGGATCCGCGAGCTTGCTTTTAACCACTACGGGTTAGATCCGACGGGGTCTCGGTAGGGGTCCACGGAGGGGTGGATCCATGGTTAATTGTGGTGTATTTTTACAAATGTGATTTGATATTGGCATTTCCGGAAATGAGTGCTTTCGAACGGTTTTCTTTATTGCATGCATTTACTATATGTGTAAGATGTAAGTTGTTCATCTGGTTACTTGTACTAGCGTAATTGCTAACCCCTCTGGGGACCCGTTTTGGGGAAATTCGTTTTATGAATTTTAGGTCAGGTTCATCGGGACGAGCGGGCGCTGGACCAAGATTACGGATGATGGCCATGCGTGATGATTGTGCATAAGTGACGTCTTAATGTCTTTTTGTCTTTTCATCTTTTGTGGCTTTTGAACTAATAGTTGTACTCGAGTACTTAAGAGTTCTTGTTCGTCCGGATTGTATTGTTGCCTATTGTGTTGTGTTGGATGATGATATTATGTTGACCGGTTGAACCGGGTGGATTATTCTGTTTTGCGTCTTTATGACGAGGTGTTATTTTGTCGTTTCTGTGAGTCGATGAGTATGATCTTTGTTCGGCTGGTGAGTCCCATATAGGGATTCACGGCACTGTAATATACCTCGAATATCTTGAGGGTGTTACAGAAAATGGTATCGGAGCAAGGTTTATGGATACCTAGGCTTGTCGGTTTATTGGGTCTTGTAGTGTTTTGTTTTGCACATCATCGTCACGCTGCCATGATTCCGGTACTACCAGTGTCTGTAAGTTTTTCTTCCTCTGTTCATTAATTCCTTGTATCGTACCCTTGATTCTCGACTTGTGATTGTTCTTTTCTTGTATTGACCCTCGTATGGCTTTTGCTACTTATTTAATTCCAGTATGGATGCTGGAAGAGGTCGTGGTCGCGGTCGTGGTCGTGGACGCGGCCGAGGACGTGGGGCAGCCGGTGGGGCGGCCACGTCGCAGACTTCGGGAGTCGGCAGTACCGGCGACCGCCACAGTCATGCTTCTTCTCAGGAGCGCGCTGACCTTGGTATTGCGGCTGTTATGCAACAAATGGTGAACCAAATGGCGGCAATAGCTCAGGCGGTTCAGAACCCGGATCAGGCCCATGCTAATCGGGGCGGAGCGGACCGTTGGCTCCAAGATGTCATCAAGATGCATCCTCCTCAGTTTTCGGGAGCTTCAGACCCGATTGGCTGGGAAGGGTGGATCAAGGAGATATCTAAGGTCTTCGTTGCCGCTAACTGTCCCGAGGACCGTAAAGTCCCTATTGCTCAATACTTTCTCACAGGGGACGCTACGGCCTGGTGGGAGGCCGTTGGGCCCAAAGATCATCTTTGCCGTGGTGAGTTTCAAGAATTGATGGAGATCGAATCGCCGTGGCGGTCAAACAGGCTCGGGTACATGCTTTTATGATGCTCAATCGCGGATATCCCCGTATCTCAAGCTATTGCTGATTTTAACAAGGAGTTGGGTTATGTGAAGACCCAAGTTGTCGAGGAGAGCGACAAAATTTTCCATTTCTCCAGGCGGATGAAGTTGTCGATTCGGGACTATATGTCGGGGCTCGTCTGTACTACCTTGAAGGATTATCAGAGTAGGGCCCTTGCTTACGATATGTCTGTGACGGCGAGTGAGGCGGCCCGCGAGAACAAGAAGCAGAAGTCCGCCGGAAATTTTTCGGGCCACAAAGGTGGGGGTCAGCAGAAATTTCAGTCTGCTAATCTTTCCGCTGGTGGTGGCCCAACTCGATCTACTGGGTTTTCCCGCAGGGCTGCCAGTGCCCCTTCTCGGGAAGTAAAATGTTTTAACTGTGGCCAGCCCGGCCACATCAGTCGTAATTGTCCGAGTCCTTTGTTGACATGTAATCAGTGTGGCCAATCGGGCCATAAGGCGGCTTTCTGTGCCGAGAGGGAGAGAATCGTGGGTGCCCGGACTTCCACTCCAGCGCCTAGGGAACCGAGTGTGAATCAAGGATCGTTTGCTTCTCAGTCCCCACCGAGTGCCAGTCGAGGGAGAGGTCGGGGTCAGACCGCCAGAGGGGGAGCTTCTAGTGTCGGCTCCGCCTATCCGCGGGTTTATGAGATGCGGAGAGCCGATGATCCAGCGGCTACCGTAGCGACAGGTACCGTTCATATTCTTTCTCATCCTGTCAGTGTGCTTTTCGATTCTGGTGCTACGCATTCGTTCATATCTCTGGATTGTGTGCGCCGTTTGAGTCTCGACCGTTTGACGCCTTGTGAGCCCTTCATCGTTAAGCTTCCTAGCGGTGATAGGATCGTTGGTGATCAGGAGGTTCGAGACTGTCCTGTGTTTATTTGTGAGAAGGCTTGGCCCTCTAATCTTATTGTTGTGGGTATTGAGGGTGAGGACTTAATTCTCGGGGATGATTGGCTCGAGCGGCATGGTGCAATCATGAACTACCGCACGAGAATCATCACCATGTTAGCCGATGATGGCACCGAGCACTTTTTCACGGCGAAAGAGGGGAACCAGAATTCGTTATTAACACCTTGAAGGCGATGAGACTCTGCGAAAGGGGTGTACGGCTATGGTGCTACGCCTTGAAGGCGGAGAGTGGTGGAGTCGAGCTTTCATCGATTCCAATCGTTAATGAATTTCCTGATGTTTTTCCTGACGAGTTACCGGGATTGCCACCGGATCGTGAGGTCGAGTTCGCTATAGAGTTAGAGCCGGGTGCGGCTCCTATTTCGAAGGCACCCTATCGCATGGCACCTTCAGAGATGTCCGAGTTGAAGAAGCAGTTGAGTGAGCTTCTTGAGTCGGGGTATGTTCGACCGAGCGCCTCGCCTTGGGGCGCACCGGTCCTGTTTGTGCGGAAGAAGGATGGTTCGCTACGTTTGTGTATCGACTATCGCGAACTAAACAAGGTGACCATCAAAAACAAGTATCCTTTGCCGAGGATTGACGACTTATTCGACCAGTTGCAGGGAGTTGCGGTATTCTCAAAGATTGATTTGAAATCGGGGTACTATCAGCTCCGGGTGAGAGAGTCCGATGTGCCGAAGACAGCTTTTCGGACGAGATAAGGACATTATGAGTTTGTAGTTATGCCTTTCGGGTTAACTAATGCGCCGGCGGTGTTCATGCAGTTGATGAACAAAGTCTTTATCGAGTATTTGGATAAGTGTGTCGTCGTCTTCATTGACGATATTCTTATTTATTCGAGGAACGAGGAAGAGCATGCCCATCATTTGCGGATAGTGTTAGACATTTTGAGGACCGAGCAACTCTATGCGAAGTTCTCGAAATGTGAGTTCTGGCTGAAGGAAGTGATGTTTTTGGGCCACGTGATTTCGGTAGGGGGTTCGTGTAGATCCGCGAGAAGATCGAGGCGGTATTGGATTGGGCACCGCCCAAAACGTGAGAGAGCTCCAAGTTTCTTGGGTTTGGTGGCTACTACCGTAGGTTCGCCGAGGTTTCTCGGCGGCTCGACCACTTACACGCTTGCTCGAGAAATCCGAGAAGTTAAATGCGGAATGACGAGAGCGATTCGATTTTGAGGAGCTGAAGAAGCGCTTGAATTCAGCTCCGGTTTTGGCATTGCCGTGTGGCAACGAGGGATTCGCCGTTTATAGCGATGTTTCGGGTCAGGGTCTTGGGTGCATATTAATGCAGCACGGCAAGACCATTGCCTTTGCGTCGAGACAGTTGAGGCCGTACGAGCTTAACTACCCTACTCATGATTTGGAGTTAGCGGCAGTCGTATTTGCGCTCAAGATTTGGCGTCACTATCTTTTCGGCTCTACATGTCAGATTTTTACCGATCATAAAAGTCTGAAATACATATTTACTCAGCGGGAGTTGAATATGAGGCAGAGGAGGTGGTTAGAGCTGATTAAGGATTATGACCTCGAAATCCTTTATCATCCGGGCAAGGCGAACGTCGTGGCCGACGCCTTGAGTCGGAAACCGATTGCATTGCGATCGCTTGAGATCCTTACGTCTCAGTCCGAGCTTCGGCGAGCTTTAATCGAGTTAGATGTTGAGGTTCTGTTGCCGGGAACTGTCGGACAATTTCGTGCTTTGAAAATTTCGTCGTCTTTGATCGATGAGATTAAGCTGAAGCAGTCAGAGGACCCGATGATTACTCAAATCCGAGAGAACGTTCTTAAAGGAAAGTCTCCTGGATTTGTGATTTACGAAGATGGTGTTCTGAGGTTTCAGGGTCGGCTTTGTGTGCCGAACGACTCGGAGATGAGACAGAGTATTTTACGTGAGGCTCATGCTACACCATATTCCGTTCATCCTGGTTCGAGTAAGATGTACAAGGACTTGAGAAGGAACTTCTGGTGGAATGACATGAAGGAGGAGGTCGCGCAGTTTGTAGCAAGGTGTTTGACTTGCCAGCAAGTCAAAATCGAGCATCAGCGACCGGCTGGGCTTTTGCAGTCACTTCCCGTTCCGGAATGGAAATGGGAAGATATATCGATGGATTTCATCACGAGTGTGCCGAGATCGAGGTCGGGCATGAATATGGTATGGGTGATTGTCGATCGTCTGACCAAGTCGGCACATTTTCTGGGCATCAAGGACACTTGGGGCCCAGAGAAGCTAGCTCGTGTGTTTATCGCGCAGATCGTGAGACTTCATGGTACCCCGAAGTCTATTGTTTCGGATCGTGATGGCCGTTTTGTATCGCACTTCTGGCAGGCGGTGCATAAGGCGTTGGGTACCCGGTTGCGTTTGAGTACCTCTTTTCATCCCGATCGGATGGACAGTCGGAACGCACTATCCAGACGTTCGAGGACTTGTTGCGTGCCTGTGCTCTCGATTGGAGTAGTGACTGGGAGGAACATTTGCCATTGATCGAATTCACGTATAACAATAGTTGGCACGCGTCGATTCGGATGGCACCGTATGAGGCACTTTATGGGCGGCGATGTCGATCACCGATTTGTTGGAATGAGGCGTACGATTTGGTCGGGACCGAGCCGGATGTCGTTTTAGAGACGAGGCGGAAGATAGAATTAATTCAGGAACGGATGTTGACTGCCCAGAGTCGACAGAAGTCGTATGCCGACGTCCGTCGTCGACCTTTGGAATTCGAGGTGGGAGACCACGTTTTGCTAAAGGTGTCGCCGACGAGGGGAGTTTTTTGTTTCGGGAAGAAAGGGAAGTTGAGTCCGAGATTTATCGGCCCCTTTGAGATCCTCGAGCGAGTCGGTGGGTTGGCATACCGTTTGGCGTTACCTCCGGCCTTGAGTCATGTTCATAGCGTTTTTCATGTTTCGGTGAGGAAATATGTCCGGATCCTAGTCACGTCATCGATTATGGTGAGATTGATGTCGCCGAGGATGTTACTTTTGAAGAGCGTCCTTTGAAGATTTTGGAGCATCGTGAGAAACGATTGAGGCATAAGACCATACCTTTGGTCAAGGTGCAGTGGTCGAGACACGGTGTCGAGGAGGCAACTTGGGAAACCGAGGATAGCATGCGTGCTAGGTACCCGGAGTTGTTTGTTTCTTAAGTTTCGGGACGAAACTTATTTTTAGAGGGGTAGAATGTAATATCCGTATTTTTCTTTCCCTTGTATTTTCGTTTTTGGTGTATTTCTCGATCGTAGTGACCCTCGTGTACCTTTCAGTGTGTCCTTCCTGGCAACTGTTGAACTGTATACTCGTTATTGTTGTGCGGAACCGCCGTTTCGGGGTTGCCGTGGATCCATTTCGTGTTATTGGTTCCCAAATATTGATTCCTATCATTTTTATTCTCTTTCCGGATCATTTTTATCATTTTGGGACCCAAAAGGGGTATGGGCCGCGGCACAAGGTGTGTGCACCGCGGCACACAAATTTCTCCAATTGTTGGTCGAGCGATCATGCTTGTGTGCGCGGCACACCCATCCGTGTCGCGACACGATCTGCAGTCAATGCCGCGGCACACCCGTCGGTGCCGCGGCACACCGTGTGACATCTGCGACCAAAACCCGGTATCTGGGTGCCGCGGCACGCAGTTGTCCGCGGCACCGCCGAAACACAGGAGTAAATTTTTGGCCTGTGCCGCGGCACACTTCGGCTGTGCCGCGGCACACAAAGCGGTCAACTGTGCAATCTCGTCCTTATTAGACGAGATCGGTCGTCTTCTCCTTCATTTCACCTGCGCGAGAGAGAGAGAGGTCTAAGGGGGGGAGAACTTCTCAAGCATTCTTCATTCGGGGGTCGATTTTCATCATCTTCCTTCGGTTGTGAGGCTCGGATAATCAATCCAACGCGTGTTCTACGGATCTTAGTACTTGAATCTTCAAAGGTAATATTTCTAGAACCCCATTTTCGATTAATTTGGGGGTTTTGGGTTTTTCTTCCGATTCGTTCCGTTTTGTTGGTGGATTCATGATGAATACGATTAATATTGTTAGTATCTTTAGTTTTCCTACGGATTCATGGATATTTTGTGGATTTTTATGGAATCGAGAGGGTTTGGTTGTGGTCCGCCCTCGTTGTTATTTTGGTACGAATATACATGAATCGTAGGCGGGTTTCCGGGTGTATTCCATTTCCATAATCGTTTAGAAGTGGTTGTGATTGTGCTATTCGAATCGTTAGGTTCATTTTCGTCGGTTCCTCGCGGTCGTGTTTGATTCTTCCGTTCCGTTCGTGTCATCGTCTATTTAATCGAGGCAAGTATCCTTATGAACTTACAATCTTGACATAGTAGTATTGTATGAGAAATGGTGTGTGTGTGTATGCTCACTACGGGTTAGATCCGACGGGGTCTCGGTAGGGGTCCACGGAGGGGTGGATCCGCGAGCTTGCTTTTAACCACTACGGGTTAGATCCGACGGGGTCTCGGTAGGGGTCCACGGAGGGGTGGATCCATGGGTAATTGGGGTGCAGTTTTACCAATGAGATTTGAGATGGGCATTTCCGCAAATGAGTGCTTTCGAACGGTTTTCTTTATTGCATGCATTTACTATATGTGTAAGATGTAAGTTGTTCATCTGGTTACTTGTACTAGCGTAATTGCTAACCCCTCTGGGGACCCGTTTTGGGGAAATTCGTTTTATGAATTTCAGGTCAGGTTCATCGGGACGAGCGGGCGCTGGACCAGTACACGGATGATGGCCATGCGTGATGATTGTGCATAAGTGACGTCTTAATGTCTTTTTGTCTTTTCATCTTTTGTGGCTTTTGAACTAATAGTTGTACTCGAGTACTTAAGAGTTCTTGTTCGTCCGGATTGTATTGTTGCCTATTGTGTTGTGTTGGATGATGATATTATGTTGACCGGTTGAACCGGGTGGATTATTCTGTTTTGCGTCTTTATGACGAGGTGTTATTTTGTCGTTTCTGTGAGTCGATGAGTATGATGCTGTTCAGCCTGGTGAGTCCCATATAGGGATTCACGGCACTGTAATATACCTCGAATATCTTGAGGGTGTTACACCGAGGAGCGGAGGATTCCTAACGCTCAGTTCCTTCTCGTTGATGACGCCGCTAACTGGTGGGAGGCCGTTGAGCCTCAAGATCATGCTGTTACTTGGGAAGAGTTCAAGAAGTTGATGGAAGCGGAATTTTGCCCGAGGCCGATTCGAGAGCAGAAGATCCGAGATTTTTACCTAGCCGAGCCACAGGATGTACCCGTGTCGCAGGCTATTGTCGATTATAGTCGACAGCTCGCCTTTGTGAAGAATCAGGTGAGGACCGAGGAGGACAAGATCCGTCATTTTGATATGCGGATGAGACCAGAGATTCGACAGTACATGTCGGGTTTCACTTGTGCTACTTTGAGAGAGTATCAGAATCGAGCCATGGCGTACGAGATGGCATCGTTATCTACTGGGCCTTCACATGAGTCGAAGAGACAGAGGACGTCTGGAGATTTTTCGGACGGTGCAAGAGACGGAAATTCTTCTCATCGAGTTTCGCGTAGTCGTACGGCGAAACCTTCAATTTCTTCGTTACTGGAACCAAGAGTTCCAAGTTGTCTTCTTTGACTCCTAGTCGACCGGGAGGTGCTTTAACAGCAATGTTGTCGGTCATGTGCAAGCTAATTGTCCTTCGCAACGGATTACTTGTTATAATTGTGGACTCGAGGGCCACAGAGTTCAGTATTGTGAATTATTCCATGAAGTTTCCCAGAATCGTGTTTCGGCATCGGTATCGGGATCGGTTCGTCGGGACCGTTGAGATTTTGTCGGCCGTGCTTTGTTGTTTGTGACTTCATTTTTTTTTAGTTTAAGTTTCGGGACGAAACTTTTTTTTAGAGGGGTAGAATGTAATACCCGTGATTTTCTTTTTCGGTAATTTTTTGTTTTTGGCATTTTTCTAGTTTCCAGAACTCGCTTGCGACCGTTTTGACATTTTGACAATGTTTTGTTCTTCGTGTTTGGTCATCCGAGTTCGTTTCGGTATCGTTTTGTCGAGTTCCGTGCTTTTTGGCGACTTTTCCGCACTTGAGTTCGATTCTTGCGAATCTCGTCCGAAACTGTTGTTTCGACTTTCTCGTAAGTTCATTTAATGTTATTATTCATGTTGCGAGCTTTGTCTTGGTGTTTCGATCACGTATCGTGATTTTCGGGCGTTTTGGGCCATTTTCGTAATTTCCCAAAGTTTGGGGTAATTACTTTCCGTTGTCGAATTTCGAGCCTTCGGGTGGTCGGAATCGTGTGTTCTCCTAGTGCTCGGATTCGTCTTTGCGAGTACTTCGTAACCGTATCTTCGATTCGTACTCAGGTTCGGGTTTCGGGGTCGTTCGGGCCGTCGGAGTTGGTCCCGGCCGAGTCATGGCCGGACATGCTCGGGCCAGGCCGGCCAGCGGCCGAGTAACGTGCGGTAGTGATCGGCGATTCGTCGTAAGGCGATTACGACGTAAGGCCACTGGCCGTGTAACGCACGTGCGCTTGGCATTTCAGGCGATGCGTTCGGCCATGGCCGATTCGTCGTAAGCCGTGGCGATTACGTCGTAACGGCCGTGATCGGCTATTTAAGGCCTCGCAGCGTTTTCTTGACCATTTCTCATTCTTTTTCTTCCGTCTGCAGTGTGGGTGTTGAATCATCTAGAGATGTTGTTGGACAATGAATCCATGAAGTGTTGAGGTTCATATCATCAATCATCCGTCTATAACATCCTCCGATCTACTGATCAGTCGATTTCCTAGAAATCTAGTTTTGGGGAATTTGGGTATTTTGGTTGTTTTCGTCCGATTAATCCGATTTAACTTAGGATTATGATGGATTGATGAATATTTAGATGTATTATATCATTTCTCTTGTTATTCCATGGTTGGATCGTATCGATTCGTTGTTTTGGTCGAGTTCTTAGTCGACGCCTTGAAGGTGTCCTAGAAATGTCATAGAGGGATTTTCGGGCGTTCTTCGATTATTCTTCCTCGTATGATCGATGATTTATTGATTATATGTTGTTAGGGTCGAATTCTTGTGAAGAACTTGAGTCGGAACCCTCCCGTTCGTTGTCTTCTTCGGGGTTCGAGCTTCCCGGTTGAATCGTGTTCTTCGGGGTGTTCAGTAGCGGTCATTAAGTCGAGCTTTCCCGTTGCTCCGCGTGCGTTGGACTTGAGGCGAGTATCTCGTCTATATTCTTTATACTTTGAGAATGTGATGTGTCGTGAATTTAACGTGGACTCGTTAGTGACGGTATATTTAACCGTAACTTACTTTAAATGAAGATGTGATTTTATGAAGGTAATTACCAACGTAAACTTTAGTTTCAAGAATAATGATAACTACCTCTTCATGTTATTTTGTGATTAAAATAAATACTAGAAATGAGTAGTTAACTGAAGAATTGTGGAATCGCGTAATACTTGTATTATTTCCTCGTTGGCCTTTTTCTGAATGATGGTTTCTTTGTGGATGTTGTGCCCTTGTTGAAGTTATGATGCGTTAACCTATGTGTTACGTGGTTGCGGTTGTGGTGAATATTATACCTTTCTTATTGTGTATAGTAGAGAGTTGAGATGTTATCCGGGTAGGGGTCCGTCGAGGCCTCCGGAGGCGCGTGCTTGCGAGTACGGCGGGCGTACGTTGTGACCATAAGGTTATCAATTCGGGTAGGTGCGGGAGGGCTCCGAGAATCGACACTTGCGAGTGCGATGTCATGATAACTTATGGGCGTACTTGAATGATGTTATCCGGGTAGGGTCCGTCGAGGCCTCCCGGAGCGCGTGCTTGCGAGTACGGCCGGATGTTACGATTTGACCATAAGGTTATCAAATCGGGTAGGTCCGGAGAGGGCTCAGGAATCGTCACTTGCGAGTGCGATGTCAAGATAACTTATGGGTGTGTTCGAGTTTATTCTTGATGACTAATCCGGGTGGGACCCTTCGGGCCACGGAGACGTTTATCGTTGATTTGATATCTCCGAATTGTTTATGTTTGAATCTTGAATCCCGATTATATTGGTGAATATGGTTTTGATCTTGAGGTTTGAGTTGAGAATAAAATCATTTGTATGATTTTGAAAGAAAACCTTTGAAAAGGAAAAACATTCATATTTCAGGATTTTACCTTTGAGACCCCAAGTCTCTAAATAATCTCTTACAATGATTTGGAGTAATCCCCATGGTTTGTTTTAAAGGAATAAATTTTCAAAAGACTTTAGACTCGGGGATCGTGTTACTACCTTGTCGAAATGTTATTTTCATAACGGTTGTATTCTTGATGTATAATTGTATAGCTAGGTTACTTGTTATAGATTCAATCGCTAACCCTCGTTGGGGATTTTGTTATTTATTCCGGGTGTTACATCTGGAGAGTGAGCAACCACAGGATTGGCTCGGAGGATGATGCAATGCAGCGATACTAGTCACAGTTGTGGTCTGTCGTCTGTCAGTGATATGTCAGTTTGAGTTCTTGTCATCCTTGAGGGGATGGACATTTTATGTACTATGTGATCGAGTTGTAATTTAGTTTCATCAGATGTACGGTTATGCTATGTTTTGAGAGACCTAATCGGTCTACGGTATTATGTTTTGGTCAAGTTGACCGCATGTGGGTTTTGATTTGTAGTCTCCCGCCTGGTAGCTCCTTGTGGAAAGGGGTCTACGGCGTGTAATATCCCTGAGTGGATTGGGGGTGTTACACTTGGTTGTTCCTTCATAGTGCATATCGAGACAATAATATTCACACAACAAGTTCTCAACACATTTCCGTTCTTCGGATGTGTCCGTTTTGGCCAGAACAACAATCTGTATTCATGAATATTTACATTTCAAGTGACCATCACTTTACACTTTACACTTATATAGGTGACCTCACATCAAGAGTACCCTGCAATACTCCGCCTTATGGGTTTGAGATTCATTAGAAGTCCTTATGACTTATACTCACCACAATTCTTAGGTAAGTGCACTTGGATTGCCTTTTAGGGATGAGCTTTTGAACATCATATTATTCTAAGTGTTCACTGAATTCATATAGCTTAGTTTTTTCATTGAACTAAGTTCATGAGATCTCCATTCAACATGGTTGGATTACCACTATGATCCTTCTTTAAATTTATGGATTTTAAAACACATTCCCTCTAGCAACTATTCCAATTGAACTCGTTCAAGTCTATTTGTAAAGGGATGAGCATTATCCCTTGACTTTACATAGTCTATGAACATTACACCATTTGAGATCCATTGTCTAACGGTATTATGTCTTCGTTTATATGACCAGACTTTCCATTATGCATAAGGCTCTGTGCCATTTCTATAAATGCTTGGCTATCACAGTGAATCCTCACAGGTGGCGCAGACTTATTCCAACATGGAATCCACTATTGGATTTAGATTCTCTATCATCTTCAATCCAACTGACATTATAATACCCCTCGAGTATAGCTGAGTATATCGAGTAATGTATCTCATAGTCTAGGGTGTACTTTAAGTATATTAAGACTCTTTTCAATTCATTCCAATGCTTATTACTAGGACTGCACATATGCATACTCAACATGTTAACTGAAAAGGCCAGTAGATGTGTACATTTTTTCAAGTACATCAGACTTCCTATAACACATGAGTATTCCAATTGAGCTACTAGTTATGATTTGTTAGCTACCAGATTTATGCTCAAATCAATGTGTGTCCTGCATATAGGATCATCAAACACATTGAATTTCTTGAGCACGTTCTCAACGTAGTGGGATTGTGACGAGCTAATTCCATCTTCAAGTTTTACATCCGCAATGCCCAAGTATTTCATGCCAAAATTTCTTTTGAACGTTGTTTTAGTGTCCATGATCAAATCATGAGTACTACCCATGATTAATATGTCGTCTACATATAGACACACTATGACATGTGCATACATATAGACATACTATGACATGTGCATTTGATGTACTTTTGACATAAACTCATTTGCCACACTCATTGATTATGAAACCATTTGATAAAATCATGTTATCAATTAATATATCATTGTTTTGGAGCTTGCTTAAGTCCATACAATGACTTGCTTAGTTTGCACACTTTTTTCTCTTGACTCGGTGCAACAAACCCTTGAGGTAGTTCCCTAAATTTTTTTCTTCTAATTCCCCATTCAGAAATGCAGTCTTTGTTGGGTACCAAATCGGATATTTGCGCCGTTTGTGCGGAAGCGTAAATAAAATTGCAGGAAATAAATCACACAAGGATTTATAGAGGTTCGGCTATTAACGAAGCCTACGTCCTCTCACGATGTATCTTTTTCCTTAGGCTTAAGATCAAAACCTCTACGCCTCTCTTCTATCGGTCGAGGGATTACCGTTACAAGCTCGTCTTCTATCGGTCCGAGTAAAACCGTTTTTCCTTTTCTATTGGATAAGGAATCAACCACTCTAGCTTTCTATGGGTACTAGATAAACCTCACTTAGATATCGATTGCGATTCTAACAATACCGGATACTTGATCCTAATAACACCGAATCCAATCGATTCTTTTCTTTTACCTCTCGTGTATAATGTTGAATGTATAAACACTCAAACTAACAATATAAGCTCAATATTACAACAACAATGTAAGTATATGATTCTCAGATGTATATCTCGTTTGCTTGAAGTTGTTGCACTCAAACAATACCATAGGGATGGTATTTATAGGCATTTCCCATAAACTAGCCGTTCTTTGTTTGTTTGACTTGCTAGCGCGCTAGCCTTCTTTGTAGCGTGCGCTAGATATTTCGATTTGATCCGGTAGCTTCATTTCTTCTTTAGCGTACGTTATGCCTCCTTCCTTACGTACGTTATTTCACTTACTTAGCGTACGTTAACCATGATTGAGTAGCGTGCGTTAACGTAATATATCCGTTGCCTTTCCTTGTCAAACTATCCGTTTGATGCTTGACTTTGACTTGCTTTTCCCAACGTTCGGATTGACTAGATTCAAACAACTTAGCGTGCGCTAATCATACTGTGTAGCGTGCGCTAATGATGACTTCATTGCATACGTTATTCTGTGTTTGAATTCTTCCACAACAGTAACATGGCTCGATAGAGTGCTTTAATGCTACCGCGTAGCGTGCGCTATCTCAACAGCTGACTTCACTGCAGCTTACTTCGAAACTTGGCTGGAATGTAGCTTACTCCTCGTTAGCGTGCGCTAACATACATGCCTTAGCGTGCGCTAATGCAGTCCAGATTGCAACTTTTTGCGTCTTCGTCTGCTTCGTCGTTTTGCTTCGCCTCGATGTTGTTTTGTTGTTTAGCAACTTTAATCATCAAAACATAAATTAAATAATGTGTGGAATAAATATTCCAACAATCTCCCCCTTTTTGATGATTACAAAACAACTCTTGAATTGGATAATATGTAAAAAATAATATATGTATATTTCTACGAATCAAAGTTTTCGGCTTTGATCGTTTCGTTAGTTTCTCCAATCCTTTTCTTTTTCTTCATCTCCCTTATTTTTCAACTCCTTCGTTTTTCATTTTTCAATTTTTTCAACTCCCCCTATTTGTTTGCTTTTCGTTTCTTTTCGACTTCTTCGATTTTTTTTTTTTTTTTTTTTTATTTTTATCTCCTCTTCATCTCCTTCTCATTTTTATCTCAATTCATCTCCTTCTCCCCCTTTTTGTCTTCATCAAAAAGTAAAAGAAATATAAAGAATACCAAAAGAAATATAAATATGCATGATATCAATTTATGCATTAATAAGGGTATAAACTCCCCCTGAAAATATTATTTCCTTCTCCCCCTTTGTAAAATATCATTTGTCAAAATTTATTTTTGGGGATCCAACCGATAGTTGGTTTTTCTTTTGAAACGTAGACGATGTTTGAAACGTTTGTTCCTTTAGGAACCCAAATCCTTTTAGTTTTTAACGTCCGTCTTGGGCTTTTGCAATTGGAAATATGATGCCCGATTTTTAAACACTTTTCGCAATGGGGTATATTGAAATTAACGGATTCGTTTTTCGAACGTGATTTGAATCCTAACCCCTCTTTATTTAGAGTATATTTTTGAACACATAACATTTGTTCAAATTTATCGTTGCCGCACGAAAATTTCTTTGTCAAAATTTTTAGTTCATCTTGAACTTTTAAAAGATCATTTTTCAAAATATTTTCATTTTCAAGGCATTTCGAATGATCAATTTCGACAAATTTCCCTTTTTCAAGTATTTTGGAATTTTCAATTTCCAAAGTTTTATATTTAGACTTGAGGGACTTAATTTCATTTAAAGCATTTTGATAGTCCGTATGTAGTAACTCGAATGCTTCAAAAAGTTCGTCGTAAGAATTACTTACTTGGCTTTCGACGTCGCTATCGTCGAATGAACTCCGGGCCATGAGCGCGAGATTATTTTGTTCAAGAAAATCTTCATCGGGATCTTCGTCGCTCCATGTTGTGATTAGAACCTCCTTTTGCTTTACTCGACAGTTCTTAGCAAAGTGGCCTGATTTACCACATAATCGACAAGTGTTGTCGAATTTCTTAGGTTCGCCCGCTTGAATGTCCTTCTTTCTCCGGTTTAATAAGTGTTGGAACTTATTAATATTTTTGGCATAATATGCCATTTCTTCGCTTTCGTCCACCGGGTTTCTTCTTTCTTTTTCGACATTTTAGCATTGAAGGATATCGACCTCTCCTTCGTTTTCGGTTTGGCATTCCGAGATTTTAGAACAATCTCGTAGTTGATAAGAGAACCAACGAGAGCACTAAAATCGAGAGTATTTAAATCTTTGGATTCCATTATTGCCGTAACTGCATCCGTCCCATTCTCGAGGTAGTGATCGGAGAATTTTCTTTACTTTCTCACTACTCGAAAGTGGTTTTCCAAAACATGCTAATCCATTAGTGATGACCGAAAATCGGTCGAGCATAATCGAGATGGATTCGTGCCCTTCATTTGGAATAATTCATAATCGTGAAGGAGCATGTTTATCTTCGTCTCCTTGACTTGAGACGTACCTTCGTGTGTTACCTCAAGCATTTTCCAGATTTCTTTGGCACTATCACACGATGATATCCGGTTGTGTTCTTCCGGATTTAAGGCACAATAAAGAAGTTGAGTTGCCTTACAATTGAAATGGTCGTTTTTCCAATCGGAGTCGTCATATTCTTCAAAATTTTTAAGCCGCATCGTTGGAATTCATTGGGATTTTGGACCAAGACAAATCACTTTCCAAATTTCTATGTCGTAAGCTCGAATGAATATTGACATCTTCTTCTTCCAAGTCATGAAGTTCGCGCCATCAAAAAATGGTGGTCGGTTGAGAGCAAGGCCTTCGGCTGGAGAGATTTGAAACGCCATTTTGGATCTTCTCCTCGGATGTTAAGCCGCAGATTGAGAACCGCTCCGATACCAATTGTTGGGTACCAAATCGGATATTTGCGCCGTTTGTGCGGAAGCGTAAATAAAATTGCAGAAATAAATCACACAAGGATTTATAGAGGTTCGGCTATTAACGGCTACGTCCTCTCACGATGTATCTTTTTCCTTAGGCTTAAGATCAAAACCTCTACGCCTCTCTTCTATCGGTCGAGGGATTACCGTTACAAGCTCGTCTTCTATCGGTCCGAGTAAAACTGTTTTTCCTTTTCTATTGGATAAGGAATCAACCACTCTAGCTTTCTATGGGTACTAGATAAACCTCACTTAGATATCGATTTCGATTCTAACAATGCCGGATACTTGATCCTAATAACACCGAATCCAATCGATTCTTTTCTTTTACCTCTCGTGTATAATGTTGAATGTATAAACACTCAAACTAACAATATAAGCTCAATATTACAACAACAATGTAAGTATATGATTCTCAGATGTATATCTCGTTTGCTTGAAGTTGTTGTGCTCAAACAATACCATAGGGATGGTATTTATAGGCATTTCCCATAAACTAGCCGTTGCTGGCTGTTTTGACTTGCTAGCGTGCGCTAGCCTTCTTTTGTAGCGTGCGCTAGATATTTCCAGTTTCAGTCCAGTAGCTTCATTTCTTCTTTAGCGTACGTTATGCCTCCTTCCTTACGTACGTTATTTCACTTACTTAGCGTACGTTAACCATGATTGAGTGCGTTAACGTAATATATCTGTTGCCTTTCCTTGTCAAACTATCCGTTTGATGCTTGACTTTGACTTGCTTTTCCCAACGTTCGGATTGACTAGATTCAAACAACTTAGCGTGCGCTAATCATACTGTGTAGCGTGGTGATGACTTCATTGCATACGTTATTCTGTGTTTGAATTCTTCCACAACAGTAACATGGCTCGATAGCGTGCGTTAATGCTACCGCGTAGCGTGCGCTATCTCAACAGCTGACTTCACTGCAGCTTACTTCGAAACTTGGTTGGAATGTAGCTTACTCCTCGTTAGCGTGCGCTAACATACATGCCTTAGCGTGCGCTAATGCAGTCCAGATTGCAACTTTTTGCGTCTTCGTCTGCTTCGTCGTTTTGTTTCGCCTCGATGTTGTTTTGTTGTTTAGCAACTTTAATCATCAAAATATAAATTAAATAATGTGTGGAATAAATATTCCAACAGTCTTCACATCCATTGTAACACCCCAAGCCGGCAAAGGGTAGAAGTATCACATTGTGGTGGCATATCAGGACATACATAATAGAACGCAAGCAGAAGTTTAATCATAAATACAAAAATGTAAGTCAATGACACGGACATGGAACCCCCATGACTAGTGATAGCTCGGTTATCAAACTGAAGGGTCAAACAGAATGTCATAAAAATGACACAGAATAAATCAGTCATCAGCAAAATATCATAACATGGGTTCATATAAAGGCTCATAACAAAGGCTCAAATCATAAGTGTCAAATCAGAAGTGTCATAATAGAATGCTCAAAGCAAAGGTATCATAATCGGAAATGACTAATAATCAAAAGATATGTGAGAGTCATGAGAAACCTTAAGAGATAGGTCAGAATATCTGTACCTTAACGAATGAAATGAAAGCAAACGGAAAAGTGAACACAAGAAACAACGTCACGCCTTCTTCAACAAATCTACACGAGTTAGGATTTCGTTATTGGAATTAGATTAACATATGACCAATTATATCATAATTAATTTCAAAATTCATTTTAGGGTTCAAACATATTAAATGGTATGAATATCACAAAAACTTAGCCTCTTAACAAATTTCTGATTTTAGTATGTCCTACCCTTAATTTTACAAATTTGCAAACCATAGCTATACTCCAATCCAAAAGCTACAATGATTTATACATGTTCTTATATGTCTTGTGAGCTTACTATGAATTTTCCCAGAATTTATTATTAAGTGTATCCACTATTTCAAAAATCGTTTATCCAAACATATACAGAAAGTGAACTGCAGGTACACCATGAAAGTTTATATTTATTAGACCCACTTGAACACTTTATAAAAATCCACAAAAATTCCAGGAAGTCACAAATAACTTACATATCACTTATGAAAAAGGAGAGCTCTTAACTCCTTATAGTTTGAAAACTAAAAATCAAAAACACCAAGTGGTTTTCAGACTCGATTTTTCAGATTTGACACTTGAATTCCCAAAAATTAAAAGACCAACTTTCCGATATCCAATGACCATGAAATTAGATATACATATAGTAAACATCATGAACTTAATTTTAGAATCAAGAATAAAGCAAAAACATGTTGTGATTATTAACATAGACCTCTTTAAAAGCGACCCATTTTATGGACAGCACACTAGTGAGACAGAAACAACACCAGCTTAATCCTTTTAATAAGCAAAACCCTTTCAAAATGGCTCAAGCTTAACTAAACCGACACCATGATTCTTAAACCATTTTAAATCAGTTTGATAGCATATTTTGGACTCACACAAATGCCACACAAAACGGTCCACACACACATGAGGTTAACGAGCCAAAACAAGGTCATATTTCCCACATAAAATCATAGACTCTCGTTAACATTCATCGCCTAGGGTTTCTGATTTTAATACTTCATTTACTGTGTCATTATGGCTGATTATTAGGGCTTGTTTATGCAGTATTTATGGTCGTCCGAGGGCTGGAAACAAGACACAAACACAGTCCACAAAACCGACACAATTCATTCATATATAGGCGTATAGTTTCATGATTTTATGTAGCTTTATTAACGCGGACAACAAGGTATATCAAATATGATTTCATCAGGTTTCTTAGCATAGTTATTAACTTGTTTACCCATGTATTAGGTCGAATGAAAAGAGAATAAAAGAGATTCAAACCTAATGTCGAATAGAAAAACAATAGAACCGAATGGAACAAGGAAACTAGGGCTCGTATAACTCCAAGAAAACTCCAACAATTTGTACCCCGAACCTAGTTTATTCTTCTTCTCCTTGGCAGCGAAAAAAATGATGAAGAGTGTGTTGTTTGTGGGTCGTATGAAAGAAGAGGAAAAGAAAAAGAACCAGATCTGATAAAGGGAGGAGCGTGTGTTTTAAGAAGAAAAGAAATAATTGCAATTCAATTAGGAGCGTGATTATTGGGCTGATTATGTGGGATTTATATCTTTTAAATTGTAGGCAAATTTTATTTAACTTATTAATATTCATATCATATAGTTTTAGGCTTGTTTTAAAATATATCAAAACGTTAAAGTTCAAATTAATTAGGAAAAATGGAATCCGAATTTTAGGGTTTTACATCCATTTGGTGAATCTCAAGATTGCGTAAGGTAGCAATCAAGAGAAGCACTCGAATAGATGACATCCTGGTTAGTGGCGAGTATAGGGTCGAAGAAAGTATATCATTCCTTTTGTTTAAACCAGTTGGCAACCACCCGGGCTTTAAACTTATCAATGGTTCCATCTGCTTTGTATTTCTTCTTTAGGATCCACTTTCATCTCAAAGGTTTACAACCCGGTGTAAGATCAACCAACTTCCAAGTATGATTTTGCAAAAAATGGATCCCATTTCGCTATTAATAGTTTCTTCCCAGAGTGGTCCGTATGGACAAGATATGGCCTCCTTGACAAAACTATGATCATCAACCAACATGAAAGTGATAAAATCAGGTCCAAATGACTTATCATTTTTACTCTTTTACCACGTCTCGTTTCTACATTTTTCGATGTTTCACCACTCGGTGTAAACTCTATTGCAGTCTCATACTTCCTTTTATTATAACTATATTTTGCTCTATCTTTGCAAGGAAAGATATTTTCGAAAAATATTGCATTTCTTGATTCAATCACGGTACCCTCAGTAAGTTCATAATTTTCTGACTTGTATATCAAAAAATTGTATGCCATACTATGTATGCATATCCAATAAAGCACAATTGTCCGCCTTCGGTCCAATTTTCACTTGTTTGGGTCTTGGTAAGCTACTTTATCCAAACACCACACACTTTAAGGTGCTTATAAGATGGTTTATGGTTTTTCCTGCGGACCTCCGGCGGTCGATATTTCTTTTCTTTTTTGTTTTAACGGCATACCCGTCGACCGCCGATAGAATTTTAAAAAATAACATATTTTTTTTAGTAAGTAATCTGGTAATTTAGTTATTCTAATTTAATTATATCACCGTCACCGTGCCATTATGGCACGAATAATCTCCAGTATAATATAAAGGACAATGGTGTTTTGGTGGTAGTCCGTACCGAAAAAGACGAATGTACTCCTTCCATTCTCCCTTTTGTGTAGAATTTAATAACAAATATCAAATAATAATAATAAATTTAAAAAAATACCCTTAAAATGTTAAATTAAGTTAAAGAGACAATAAATCTTCCACAAAAAAAAAATCTTTCCTAACGGGAATCTCTGCCGGACCTCCGACAAACTAGCTTTTTCAGCGGGCCCCTTCCGACGGCCGCCCTGCTTCCGGCAGCCCTCCGACGGTCGGACACCTTTTGCTTCTAGGTCCGCCGACCTACTTTCCAGTGGACCACCGTTGGCTGCCGGCAGACCTCCGGTGGTCGATCAATTTATTATTTATTTTTAAAAATATGCTAGGCTGCCGACCTACTTTCCGGAGGGTCATCACCTTCGGTCGACGGACCAGGCTCACCGACCTGCTTTCTGGCGGACATCCATTTTTTTGAGGCATGTCGGCTTGTTTTCTAGCAGTTTGTCATCTTTTTTTCTTCTTTTTTTAAGGGTAGGCTATCGCCCGCCGATAGATCTTCAAAATCCAACATATTTTTTTGTAACAAAGTAAGATGATAACTTAATTATTTTAATCTAATTGTAACACCATCATCGTGCGACTATGACACGAATTATCTTTAGTATATGTATAAATTAAAACATGTATTATGGTACTTGTTTAGGGAGAGACACTTGAGGGGCTCAACAGATAAATTATTTCAGTAGTCATGCGTACTCTTTATTGAAATTTGAATTTTGCTTTTTCTTATTCCCGATTTTATCCCCTTTTCGATGCTATGTAGATCATAAGTGAGCTAAAAACTATTTTCTATAATTAACTTTACATTTGTTTCGGGATATCCTTCCCTTATTGGTGTCTTACCTAATACTGGTTGTAGGGGGATACAAAGAAGGAAGGTTCTAGATCCTTCTAGAGGTAGTAGGATCCTATTAGATGTCTTACCTTATCTAGGAATCCTATGTATGGAAGAACTCTCATTGTAATGCCTATATAAATGCCCCTCTATCAGTATTATGAATACAATTGATTGACTCATATTTACAATCTTTTACTTTCTCCTGAAACAGCATGAATTTTATTGCAAACACCTAAGTTGCTTATGCTTAAAGTTTTTGCTTAAAGTATATCAGTTTACAAACATCACTAGGAGTGATACGAAATTGAGTAGTCCGAATAAAGAAGACGAAGCAAGGATCGACGTCAACGGCCTTACAACGCGCCATGTACGTGCGACTACATTTTTAGGCAAGAAGACGAACACAAAACGAGAAGGAAGAAGTTGCCAAGTCTCGACCGTGTCATATGACACGACCCGTGTCATGCTGTGCCGGAAGTCTGCCGGCCGAACTCGGCCGTGTTGTCCGACACGGCCCATGCCGAGATGTCCCGAATATGTGAAACTGACTGCCCGCCGGACTCGACCGTGTCCCGAGACACGGCCGAGTCGGACTCTTCCGGAATTTGTCGACGGACTGTCTGCCCAACCCGACCGTGTCCCGAGACACGGCCGAGTCCTACTCGCCCAGAACGCCGAAAATGACTGTCCAGACACCCGACCGTGTTCTAGGCGATATGGTCGAGTCACTGCCGAACGTCCTTGTCGCGCCGCGACCGTGTCAAGCGGACACGGTCGAGTCCTGCCGAACGTCCTTGTCGCGCCGCGGCCGTGTCAAGCGACACGGCCCGTGTCCTGCCGGCAGGATACTTTATTTTATAGCCTTTTTGTATGTTTGTCCTCTCTTTTCTTCTTTTAGGGAATGTGTTTCCCCTAAATTATGATTTTGTTTTCCTTTTTGTATTTTATTTTGATTTGTTTTGATTATTCAAAGATTTTGTAATCTTTGAATTGTTTTCTTTAATTGTTAGGAAGACGTGAGATTTCCTATATATAGTCTTGTGTAAGCATTGTAAGATAATAAATTGAATGTTCTTGTGAAAGAATACACATTGTATTTCTACCACTAGTAAATGATTTTTACCGAAACTTGATTTTTATTCGATCCGTTTTCGAGTATTAATCCGATCGATTCTCAATAGGTCTTGAGAAGAAATCACCTTATCAAACTATAGGTCTAGTTTGATAATCATCATCACATTGTTCTTACTTACACGACCGAATTGCCCTACTTTCGGTTATTTCTTACGAGTGTTAAACATATTCGAGTGTTGTGAGGATCAACAATTTTTCCGCTACATTACATGCGAGTTTACGTCCATTTGTATAACGTAATTCGTATCAAGGAGCCAGTTGGTTGAGTTTGAAAGTATGAAACTACTCGACCTCAATCAACTCGATCTATTTCACTCAAAAAGAAATTCAATTCGATCAAACTCGACTCGGTTCGATTTAGTAGCGTCCCTAATTGAGTTGAATTAATCGTATGTATTTTTGTTACTAAAATGTTCCACTAGCCTGCCTGGGTCATTAGTAAAAAGCTGAATATAAAAGGCTTATTTCAACCAGCTTCTCATTATCTGATTTTCTCTCCGTCCTAGGGTTTCTACAACCCTCATCGAACTTCCCCCGTTGGAGAGCGCTCTCATACGCTATCCTCCAGTATCTGTCCATCACATTCGTACTAATGGCAGAGGAAGTACTGTACTCATCCGCAGGCGGCGATTCGAACAAGCGCAAGTACGAGGAATCGCCTCCGGCGTTGGCGGCGCGCAGAGGGACCGGTTTTTCTTCGGCACCGGAACCTGCCCATCCACCGCCTTTGTACAACAGCGTCCCTCCTCCGATGAGCGAGATCGAGATCGCGAAGCAAAAGGCACAGGAGATTGCGGCGAGGCTTTTAAGTAATGCAGATCCACTGAAAAGAGCGAGAGTTGATAACGGAGGCGGAGGATTTGATTCGAGTGATTATAGTAAGGTTTTCTGTGTTACATTTTTTCCGCATTCTTACCTATTTGGAGTCTATATTTTTGCCGTTTGACACGTTCTACATTCGAGATTTACCCTTTGTATATTAATGTATATATATCTTTACGTGGGTTGTAGCATATACGTTTATGCGTGTGTTATTGCTTATCTTTATCATGTAGAGACTAATCAAGTATTCACAAAGTTTTGGATATCTATTTAGAAACATTTGAACTACCTCGAGTGTGTATCTTTGGAGTACCTTTACATAGCCACTACATTGGGTGACTGGTGGTTCCCCGCCCCGCCCCTCAAGGTGTTAGCCTTATGAGTTCCCTGGCTACTCCCCATATTGGAGTGTGCATTTCTGCTCATATGATTGTATGGTGCAGTGTATATTTTCTATATATTTTAGTGTGGAAAGTTGATTATTAATACATTTTTGTGGTCCGCGTTGTATCTGCATCACAAATTGAAAGATTATTATTTGAAGCTTTTGGTGGTATTATGCACATGTGTAATTGTGTCTGACCTACTACATTTATTTCCTAAGCAGTTTCGCTTTAATTAAGGCAAGGGAGAAAGAACTCGGAACTTGTTGTAAACCCTGTGTTAATGCAGGTACTCTGATGCCTACAGGTTTGAGTCTTAGTGGTCAACCACAGGTTGTATCCTCTGGTTATCCCGGTCCAAGCAAGAAAATTGAGATACCAAATGGCAGGGTTGGTGTGATTATAGGCAAAGGTGGGGATACTATCAAATACCTTCAGCTTCAGTCAGGGGCTAAGATTCAGGTCACTAGAGACATGGATGCAGACCCTAATTCTGCTATGAGAGCGGTTGATCTAATGGGTACTCCTGATCAGATAGCCAAGGCAGAGCAGCTAATAAATGATGTTCTCTCTGAGGTACTGCATCTAATTAGCTTGCTACTCAAACTCTCTTTGTTTGCTTCCTACAGAAACTCTATTACTTGTTGGTTATTACAAGAGTACTTAATATCAAATTTACTTTGACTGCATGATAGAAATTGCTAGTCACCCTCTTGATGGTAAAAATATTTTAAGTGATGTAATGGGATATGGTCGAAGCCCTCCAGTTCTACCCGTTCTTTGTGCTGAGCATATGTTATTGTGAGACAGGCTGAGGGAAGTGGATCTGGTACAGTCTCTCGAAGGTTGACTGGGCAAACATCTGGGTCTGAGCAGTTTGTGATGAAGGTCGCCAACAACAAGGTATCTTTTCTTTTATGTTTGTTGATGATTTGATTGTTATGGGCCTCTTCGGCAAGCAAAGTAGCTGTTGCAGTCGAGGTTACTGTCGCACTAGCTGTTAGCTATTGTACTAACTGTTAGTTATGGCTGTCAAAATAGCCTTTAAAATAACCCATATTTCGATAAAGTAGAGCTGTTAAGTTAATAGAAGCATAAAAATGAATTATATTCTACGTTTAAAAGCTATGGGCCTGTTCGGAAAGCAAAATTAGCTGTTGCGGTAGGGTAGCTGTCGCAGTAGCTGTTAGCTATTGTACTAACCGTTAGTTATTACTCTCAAAATAGCTTTTAAAATAACCCATATTTTGATAAAGTATCGCTGTTAAATTAATAAAAGCATACAAATAAATTATATTCTACGTTTAAATGCTACTCTATAAGCTACATTTAACCAGAAGCTAACTATTTTAGCCTTTCCAAAACACTGCATCAACCACTAAAAGTCAACCTAAAACGCTTCTTCACCAAACACTACTTATTACCTTAGTAGACTTGAAAAGCTATCGCCAACACGCTCTATATATTATACATTTATATATGAAGTTTCATTTATACCGGCAATTTTCAGGTGGGTCTTGTTATTGGTAAAGGAGGTGAAACCATAAAAAGTATGCAAGCAAGAACTGGGGCTCGTATTCAGGTTAGCATGCCTTTTCCATCATCTGCTGTGTACATTTTTTATGTTATCTTCCTATCCTTTTCATTCTTCTTTCTTCCTCTAACTTAATCGGTTCGGTTGGGTTATGGTGTAAATTTATAGTTGTACTGCCGTGATCAATGCATTTCCATAATATTTCAGGTTATACCTCTCCACTTACCACCTGGTGACATGTCAAAAGAGAGGACTGTACAAATTGATGGAACCAGTGAACAGATCGAGGCTGCCAAACAGCTGGTTGAGGAAGTCACCAGTGAGGTTTGTTCAATGGTTGCATGCACTCTTTTCTTTTCTGATTTGAGTTATTGCATTCACTTTGTCGAAAAACCTAGTGCATCTTAAATCCTCTGGGTTTACTCTATATTTATTTTAGTTTTTTCTTTAGCTTCTAAGCGCAATCTTCAATGTTATGAATATTTGTGGCATGATACTTCTAAACTATAAAAAGTTGGTCTAAAGTTAATGGTACACTGATTTTTGAGTCATCATTTTGTTTATTCTTCTCATTTTTTTTTAAAAATACTTAAACCGGGAGGGGAGCGGTGGTGGAATGTGAACCCCAGATCTCTCTGGACTTTAATTTTTACAATATTTTAAATTGTGTTTGTTATAGATTCTCATGGTTTGTGCATCTTTTTCCCTTGATCCTAGATTTTATCATGGATTGAATAGTGCCTAGCTTTGTTTTCATGCACTGTTTGTCAGTATCAGAACCTTTTGCTTATTTCACCGATGCTCATTTGATTTGGCTATCACCCCAATTGAGGAAAGATTCTCGAGCTTTCTAGTATTGGAGCATCATTACCACTTCTTTAGTTATTTAAACATTACATGAAGTGACAATATAAACAGATGTTATTGTTATTCTCCTCAATCATGTTATTGGTGGTTTGACCCGTATTCTTTTTTCCCTCTGAAAAGCATTTGGCTTTCTGCCTACCCCAAATTTGCCATTGTGAATATAGGTTATTGCAGATATCTATTGCCACTACTTTCAAAAGGATCCTGAATGGAGGAAACCATCTTTTGCTTCTCTTCTTTCTTTCAGAGGCGTAGCTCTTTTTGATTTTTGGTTTGGACACAATTATTTTTCGGTTGCAGTATGGTGCTCGGATATCACTGTTCTTCCAACACTACAATATATGTCTGTATGTAGTTTTGGTATATTTGCTTCCGCTTTAATTTGATAGTGGCCGGGTTGCTGAATCATTAAAACTTTGTTCGGTGGCGATTACAAGGAGGATTGTCCTTTTGAAATGTTATGTTCCCTATTTTTTTTTTTTTTTTTTGGGAATTTTTTGGGGATTTTGATTTTGGTGTGATCCCTTTTTTGAGTTAACTAAGCAGCATATCTATCTCTTAGCACCGAGGTACATCTGGAGTTGATGAATCATTGCTAGCTGAATACACAAGTATTAATCCTCAGGACCAAGTTTCTTGTTTGTTTATGGTGGTTCTGTTATATCTGATAACTAATGTTCTTGAAGGGAGTTGTTTTAGGGGGTAGAGGGTATTGAAATTGGTGGCAACATTGGCTCCTAAATGCTGATGTTCCCTCGAAAATGTTCTGGTATGGTTCTAGCCTTTAGTCTCTCAATTTTGTGATGGTTTTTAACTAGTGATGACCCAGTTGGAAAAGAAAGAATAGACTGATGGAGAAGACAGAGTAGACTTCGGTTTGGATAATGGATTACTAACGAGTGGGGATGATAAATGTGTAGGTACCCTTGCATGTACTATTCTCAACTGTACAAGAATCGGAAGTTTGGTTTCCAATGCATATATTTGTTGTTAGACTTGAATTGTGCCAAGTTCTTGTTTATGCAATTTGTATTGTAATAATAATATAATAGCTATTCTATGTTATAATTATATTATTTTTAATGATTTATGTTTTATACTTAGCGCCAATGGATTGTCTTCATTCAGACTACAAGAATTTCTTATCTTTATTAATTTGGCACTTCCGGTTTGAAGTTCTGTGAAGGGATTGTAACTGTTGTCAGCTTGACGCTCACCAACTTTTCCAATTCTTCCTTATACCAGAACTTTTCTCCAGGTCAAATTTATTATCCTCCCTCGATGTGCCCTTTTTATAAGCAAAAAATATGAAAGCTGATCAATTCACTTTTTTTTTTCCTCACCGGGATTTTTTGCCGTCTTTTATGTTGGAAATTTAGAATCATATATTTTGGCGCTTTTCTGTTCTGGTATAGTTAATTGGCAAGAAGAGTCGTTCAGTATTTTGCTTGCAATTTTTGTGCCACTGATAGTTACTAATGGTTTATGTGAATGGAGACCTCTGGTAGGTATTTAGTTTCTGTTTATGCCGCCGCCTCATCTTTATATGGACGTTTAGAGTTGTATTTGATGTTATAGTTTCTGTAGTATTTGTATCTTTTTTGGGTACCCATTCACTTCGAATAGGGAGAGGATGGACTTCTGCGGGAGTAATCCAATAATACGTCCCAACCAGAACGGTATGTAGGCGTCTAATCTTTGTCTTGATGCTTCTGTGCTAATGTATATTGAGGTTTACCTTACACGGTCTTATTTCTATTGAAAACTTCTCATTTCTTCACGTCTTTACTTGGTTTTTGACTTGTTATGTTTTAACTCATGCATAAAAATATGATGTTTTGTGTGATTACTATTATTGATGCAGAATCGCGTTAGAAATCCAACCATGTCCTCGGGATATTCACAACAAGGCTATCAAGCTCCAACCTCAAATAACTATGGTCCACCCATGCAGCAATCTAGCTATGGGTACACGCAGCCCGGTGCATATCCAGGCCAACCAACCCCATACAACACGAATCAGCCCCCCTACTCCGGCTACCCACCCCAGCCCACTTCTGGGTATGCTAATGCTACCGGGTGGGACCAATCAACAGCTCCACAAAACCAGCAAACTGTACAGGGTGGCGGCTATGATTACTACAACCAGCAGCAGCCTTCACAACAACAGCAAACTTATGGAGGATCTAATCCTCCGTCTGACGGTTCAGGTTATAACTATAGTCAACCACAAGCCTACGGTCAAGGCCAGGTTTACCCCCAAGATGGCTATGGTAACTATCATGCTCCATCGGGTTACGACCAGCAGCAGCAGCAGCAGCAAGGATATAGTAATACAAACTACGGTAACATGTCTAATCCTACGCCCGACGGGCCCACCAAACCCACATACGGAACGCAGGGCGAACCCAATCAGGCTCCTCCACCTGGACAGACATACAGCAATGCTGGAGCTCAAAGTCAACCCGCTGCTAATCCGAATTATGCACCACAAGGTGGTTATGGAGCACAAACACCTGCTGGTTATGGTCCGCCTCAGCCTCAGAAGCCGCCCGGTGGTCAGGCGGTGTATGCACCGCCGCCTCAGGGGCAGCCGTCGAGTTATCCAGTATCTCAGGCGGGGTATGGGGCACCGCCTTACGGTGCACCACCGGCGGCTCAGCCGGGGTATATGCAATATCAACAGGCTCCAGCGTTTAACAGTACTTATGGTGGTGGATATTCCCAGCCTCCAGCCTATTCTTCTGATGCAACGCCGCCGACTCAATCGGGCCAAGCTGGTGGGCCCGTTAAGGCCTCTCCTCCCAGTTGATTGGATGAAGGAGCGATGTTTGTATTGTGATTTTGCCCCTGAGGGGGTTATTCTGTTATTAGTGGTAGTTTTGAAGCTGTTAGGTACTCGTGGACTAGTTTCTATTTGACTTTATTTATTTTTATTATGCTGTTTGTTTTACTCTGCTTTTATGGATACTGCTGTTATGAAGTTTGAACTCAGTTTTTTAATTGCTTCAGTTATGGTTCTGGCAATTAGATGTGATTTGGTTTCTAAAGTGGGTGAACTCAGAACCGAGTCATGGTCGCTTGAGGTCAGAAAAGGGAGTCTAATTTTGTACGTCCCCTTCTACGAAGGCATTCGTACCCTTCCTTTATATTGGTGTTAATTCTAAATAATTTACCACATCGAGTATGTCTGGCACGGGCATGGACTAGTTTCTTATCGAGTCGGCTTGGGTTGACCCGCTTGGGACCGGCACAGTCTATTATTATGGTGGAGCAGTTTTGGTTTGAATTTCCCCCACCTGAAAGTTTACTACCCAGGCCAACTAAGTCCATAACTAGGGCTGTAAACGAGTCGAACCGTACCGAACCTTCACGGGGTTTGGCTCGGCTCGAACTTATTCGTACCTTAGGTTCGATTCGGCTCGAAACTTTCGATCCTCAGAATTTGAGGTTCGATTCGGCTCGAAGGCTAATTTTTTTTTTTATAGTTCGATTCAATTCGGCCCGAATTTTCGAACCGTTCGAATATAGTTCGATTCGGCTCGAGTTAAAGTCTAGTATAACTCCATAAGTCTAGTATAGTTCGAATATAGTTCGGTTCGATTCGCCGAATCTGTTATGGGATCATGACCCATGCCCATTCATGATCGTGCCAACCTGTCTATTTTACAATATATTTCCAGACATATAAGAAAATTAAATTATATTTGGAGTAGTATACTTTCAAATTTCTTACATATAGCTCGTTGTTGCCAATAGCTAGTCATATGGACTGCGTGGGCTGGTTCTACATTTTTCTTCTGAAATATCTCATAATATCCATTTTTTTCCTCACCTCAACTCTCATTTCTTCTCTGTAATTTGCAATCGTTCAAGTATCAATTCTTAAGTTTTAATATTTTTTATTATTTACATATTTTGTAATTATTTATTTTTATTAAAAATTACAAAAATAATTATGTAAGTGGTTCAACGGACGGTCGAGCGAGGTGGACGATATAGAATATTTAATTATAAATTGATTTTTTTTTTACAAATTTTTGTAATTAATTATTTTTTCATAAAAAGTTGTAGAACAAAAACTAAAAATATTATAAGAGCTTCATTATTATTCCGGGATATGGTGTTAGTGGCATTGGTAGTGGCGACGGGGTGACAGTATAAATGGTGTTGGTGGTGGAACGGGACGGTGGCAATGGCGATGTGGAGGCGGCTGCGGCAGTGGTGGTGACGAATAAAAATCCATCAAAATTTTAGGAGTATATGAAAAAATTTAAAAGAGAAGACACGAAAATCTTAGGGGTGTACGAAAATTTTTTACCCGATTACAAATTTTTTATATATTAATCGTAATTTATGGTAAAATTTATAAATTTTTACCGATAAAAATCATAGAAAACAAATTTATTGAGGGATGGAGGATTAAAAACAAAACCCACCACCGGAAGTCTCAAATTTCAAGTTTCAGCCCTAGGGTTCCGCTATATAACCCCCACTCCACACTCTACACAACCCGATTCTATCACACGCCGTCCTCTCTCTCTTTCTCTCTCTCTCTCTCCCCGTATTCATCATATTGCCTATGGCGGCCACTGTAGGGAAGACACACCAACAAGCAGAAATTCCTTCCATCATCCTAACTTCTGTCCCGGTTTACAGTATTTTTTTATAAATTCCCCCCCCCCCCCCCCTCTCTCTCTCTCTCTCTCTCTCTCTCTTTCTCCCCTTATTCTTCAGATTTATTTTCTCTGGATTAGTTTTCGAGAAATTATCAATGGCTCCATACGAGTCAGCAGCAGGTGCCTATGATCCGTGGCAACCCGTCTGCCGCTTGGAGCCGATACCGATCTAACCCGTTTGAAGATCCATGAAACCACAATTTATTTCAATTGTTTCATGAGTCAATTAACTGGTCATATATTTTTTTATTTTATTTAAATTACAATTTAATTATTTTTATCGACAACCGACGGCACTACATTCAGACAACAGGAGGTTTCGTATTTGAATTTGATATTCAAGACCACCTTTTGATTCGTGCCGATATTAAATGCTGTTTATCACGATTGGGTGGATGTTTTTAGCTTCCCCTCAAATTTACAGTAGCGAAAGTGAAAATAAACGTATCTGCAGGGACTGGAAATGAATTTTTATAGTTTTATTGATCGAAACTTATTGCAGTGATGAGGCTGTAACACGTAAGAGGAATCAACTTTGTGTTGGTGCTTCGATGAAATCTACTTGTTGCGCTTGGCTTCTGAGTTTTCCTACACAGTTATTTCAATATATATATATATTTTCATTTTATTTATTATTCAATGATATATAATTCCATTAATTAAAAAATTAAATATGTAATTTTAGATACGGACTTGTAATTAAAATCTGAGGTATTTTATATTTATGTTCGATTTTATTTTTCTGTTTCTAAAATTTGCATCCTGCTTTTTCAATCACAATAATACACTGAGAATATGTAAAATAATCGTAATAGTGTCTATAATATTTTAAATTATTATTTATATCACTTTGGTCACAATACACATGCTATTTTGTTTATATATTTTTATTAGAGTTATTATTATTACATTTCCGGATGGTAATATATTGGTTATCCATTTTGAATTATTAATGTCGAATGAATTGTATTTCATTCAATGTTGTTCGAGCGATTGTTTAATTCTTGTTTGGTTATGGAGATTAGTATGTTTGTGAATGTGTACATATCATTGTATGTTGTTTTGTGTCTCGTAAATTTCGATTCATAATGATGTGCCATGTTTGATCGTGTTGATCGTTCCTTGTGTTCAAGACTGTTGTATTGCTATGATTGATTTTGTTCAAGACCACACGTGTGTTCGCTAGATATGCCTTGGTGGATTGTGCGAAAATTGTGAGAAATTAAATTATAAGAGCCTTTTCTTATCAAGAATGAATATTTGGGAACACTGTGGATATCATTTGAAAATGAGTAGTTTCGAAAGAATCGAAGTTTTGCTAGATCCTGATACTTGGGATCCTATGTATGAAGACATGACCTCTCTGGATCCCATTGAATGTGAGGAGGATCCCATTGAATGGGATTATGATGAGGTTTTGAAAATATAATAGACTTTTGGGGGATTGATTAATAATTGAGTATTATTTTGAAGTTATTTATCTATTTATATAACAGTGCGTAACGAAATGATTGAAATTTAATCTTTTATTTATAATTTTACTTAAAAATAATATAAAAATATTTTTATATTATTTTTAAGTAATTAAATTTTTAAATGAATTAAATAGTAAAATAGTAATAGTAGGGGGCGGATGTAGCCAAGTGGATTAAGGCACTGGATTGTGAATTTATTATTACGCGGGTTCAATTCCGTCATTCGCCCATTTTTTTTTACTTTTTACTTTATTGTTCAAATATTACATATGTGATATGAATCTTTTTACTTTATTACTTTGCTGTTCAAATATTACGTAGGAACACATTTTCATCCCGGGCGATGTGATTTTTGTCTTCAGTGTTGCGTTTGGTTCTTCATACAACATGTATGACCGTGTATGATTGGGCAAGATTTTGAGTTGTGATTGTTGGATGACCGTTTGGTTCTTCAAATGGGTATTTTTTAAAAACATATTTACCAATCTAGTGTATTTTTGAACATAATTACCAAAATGGTTTAGTAACCTATTTATTTGGCTTTTTAATGTTTTTTTAAATTGTTTTACTTTTTTTTTACTTAATTTTTTACTTTATTTTTTTAATGCTTTTTTTACTTTATTTTTTTAATGCTTTTTTTACTTCATTTTTTTACTGCAATTTTTAAACAATGCCAACAAAAATAAATTAAAACCAACATTATCACAAAGCAATTTCTTCCGAATATCTTGAGCTGATAATCTTTATCTGTAAAAAAAATGAGAGATAGACATATCAATATGTTTGGTTTAGAGACTCGAGTGTATGATACAATATGGACATTCGAGCAACACATTAGATTGTGTGACATGGATCGAAAGGGTTATTTATGTCATTTGCTTATCTATCTCTCATGTATTCATTACAAGTACATGATATATTATGAACCCGGTTGTTGTGCATGTTATAAGGATACTTTGCTATATTATTGCTTGAGTGGCCACGGACGCTCAAAAATGATGGTACTAAGTTAGTAGGTTTACTTGAATATACATAAATAACTTGAAACTTCAAAAGTCGAGAGGGCTTGCTTGGATAACGAATCGAAGTATATGAATGAAACTACTTACTACATGATAAGTTATGATAAATTAAGTTCGAGCAATATAACGAATTGATGTATAATGAATATGTGACAATATTTACTCATATTTATTATCTACTTTCATATTTATTTGGATCGATAATGCTTTATTGACCTGAATGCATGACATAAATTAACTCGCTAAGGTGCCAAACATCTATGGCTCTACCAAACAAAATTTACTTTTACCTTCGTTCTATCGATTTTGGTTCATATTCTTTTTTGTATCATTCCAAGATACTTGGTCATTTCCTTTTTTAAGACACATTTATCTTTCACAACTTTAAATAATATATATATTCATATAATCATTTTACACACTATTTTTCAGCTTTTATTAAATCCCGTGCTGAAAAGGAAATACTCAAAATGGATGGGACGGAGGGAGTGTTATAGTATGTGTATAATCTATATAATCTACATAAGATTGAGTTCTATGGCATAAAAGTTAGTATTAATAGTTAAAAATACAAATTAGTATATAATTGAGTTTCAGGTCATAAATATTAGTATTAATAGTTATAAAATTATAATATCAATAATAATCTTTTTACAAAAGCGATAAATATAAGAATTTAGAATTATATAAAAGAATTAAATACATAGGTTATTATATAAAGATTTGAGTTTCATGTCATACATGTTATTATTTATAATTATAAATTTGTTGTAATTAATGTATTTATTAATGAATGACCTTTATACCCCCGAAACCCTAAATGTGTACCTATAAATAAAGGCCTTTGGCCATCATAAGAATACACACATTATTCTTTTTCTCTTCCAATTTCTCTTTTTTCTCTCAAGTTTACAACACGTTATCAGCACGATACTCTACGAGTAAATTTTTTTTCTCTCTGATTTTCGAAAAAAAAAAAAAAATGCGAGCAGCTTTTCTGCACTGCGAGATCGTGCTAAAATTGCGATTCCCGTTTTGTTAACCGTCGGATCATCATGAAATTTTTAAAGTATCTTCCTGACAAGCAGATCTATAAATTCAACGCTGGAGATTGGATTCTAAAATGTATTGCATGCATAAAAAAAAAAGTCCGAACAGAAATAGTCTTTTTTTTACATTGGTGAAAGGTATTAATTCTATTTACTCCTTCAAAAACTTTCTTGCATATGATGATTTTGAGGAAAAATATATTATATTTAGTTATTAAATTTTATATTTTTGTGTGCATCATATATAAATAATATATATGATGACCTCAAAATTTATTATCAAATCATATTCCTCTTTGTTTTCGGAAGAAACACGATTCAACAATACTTAATAATCCAGAAGATTATTAAGATAAAAGATTTGTTGTAGTCCTTGAAGAAGGACAACGTTATCTCGTCATATTATAGTTGAATATGATGTGTTCATGAAGAACACTATGAGATCTAATAATTTGTGCAATTCCTAATGAAAAATACAAAATAATATTCTGAAGAATATTGTAAGTCTTTCTTGAAGAAATATTTATTTTAGTTTAGTTATTTCGGGCCTTGATTAATTCTCGTACTATTTTTTTCCCTTTGTATATTCAATTATGGATCTTAAAATTATCTCCCAAGTAGACAATTAATTGTAATATTCTTGAAGAATATTACTATTCTAAATGAATAATTCTTATTTATACATGAATTATGTGATGATACAATATTACTGAAGAATATTGATTTGTTATTTATAAATATAATAGCATAATTAAATCATTATGCCCTTGATGTAGCATGATATTATCTTCTAAGTATCGATAAATCTATGGATTTCTAAACTATCGCTTGAAATATGTATGATTCCGCGATAACAAGTGAGACAAATGACATATACAATTTCTGAAGAAAAGAAATTGGTATTAGAAAAAATATCAATGTAAATAATATTCACCACTTATTAGACCAGAAGTCTATTAATCCCAATACTTTTAATATTTACATGTTTAAATTTACGTGTTTGGTGTTAAAGTCTATTTATATTATTTTTTTATATATTATTTAACTATATGTTTATTTATGATATATATCTTGAAGATATATTAATACAAATTCACACATTGTATGATAAACATCACAAATTACTAGTAAATATCATGAAGTACATTTATACACTTAAAATTGTATTATTTTGAGTTGACCAATTTTCATCAACATCTTATAGATGTTGGATTAATTGCATAATAATTATTGCACTTTCTTCTGGAAGAAGAGTAATAACGATAGTTATTACATATCATATTGATGATGATACTTGTATCATTGATATAAAATTATTTGTAATGATTCTTTCAATACATTGCATTAATATATTTTCATTGTTTCCTGAAGAAACATGAATTTGTAATTTTAATAATCCAGAAGATTATTAAAAAGAAATTGTTGATGTTCTTGATAAAACACAACGATATATAGTCATATTTTTATGATAGTATTTATGATAAACACATCAATTAAAGTTAATATTCCTGAAAAATATTAAACAAAAAAGGCATTATTTTGAATATTTTCTACATGGCCTTGTGTTATTGAATTGCTTTTATTATCACCACATTGATATAAATTGTTGCTCATGACGTAGCACAATTAATACTTTTATTTAATATTTACATACTCTTTAGAGTAATTTATATTTTGGGTGTTATATGCTTATAAATTGTTGCTCCCAAGGTAGCATAATTGATACTTTTGAAAAATATCACATACTCTTGATGAGTACTTCATATTTTCGGTAACATATGATTATCTTTGATTTAAATTGTTGCTCCTGAGTTAGCACAATTAATATTTTTGAAGAAAAATACATGCTCTTGGAGAGCAATTTACATTTGAAGTTGCATGTATTTATTTCAAATGAAAAATACATAACTTTATGTCATATTGATTCGTTCAATTTCTACTTGAGGAATGGAAAGACAATCCCCGAAGGATTGGTATAATTTCATATGGCAATATTCTTATTGTCGGCTCTAAAAGGAGCTTTATTCAATGAGTATCGAATTAATTATAAGCGATATAATATTTTTTCCAATGATCATGTTGCGATGAATTTCAAATTCAAGTATCCATATCAAAGGCACAATATTTGGGTCACGCCCTCTGTTATTAGTGCACCTCCTGAAGAGGATTGATTTTATAATCTAATTCCAACTATCTCAGACATTAGAGGGAGATATGAAATATAAATAAGAGAAAGTCGAAAAATTCTCATTGGGTTGGATATTTAAATTTACGCACTATGAACTCGAAGTTCAACAAGTTATTGATTGCCAAATGAGTGATGAAATCTCATATACCAGTTGTATATGTACCATAAAGAATTAAAGTCGAATGTGAGCGAAATATATTTGTTGATACTCCTCGACGCCATAAGCGTGAGAGACGTATTCTTTATTGGTATTAAAGATAAAATCCGCGGAATACAAATAGATTAAACTACAACATCACTTCAAAAACCTCCTGAAGAGGATCGTCCCGGAGATGAGAATCTCAATACCTTAATTTGCACGTGCACTAAATAATTACAGTATTGGATTATGGGACGACCAAATCAAATGTTATGGGAAATGTTGAATATTTGATTTTATTGAAGTTGTCATTGACTTTGTGAATATGGGAGAATTGTTTATAAGAATGATAGTTGTCGACAACACTTTGTGTCTCAACAATTGCTAGTGGAGTGCCTGAAGCACCAAATAAAATATAAGCAATTGAGACAAAGCTTAACTCGTAAAATAAAATAAAGTGGTGAAAGATAAGCGAGATTAGTATATCAAGGGTTTAAGCGCATACCCAAAACATATTCTCCCGTTGGCACTAAATTTCGTCATTTAATATACATATGAAAATTATTATGAATATAGATATTCAATTAGTGATGTCATCACCACATTTTTCTATGGGTCATTGGACGCGAATATCTATATGAAAGTCCCTGACGGACTTGAGGTTCCTAAAGTAATAGGAACGTGAAATTCGCAACATGTACTATTTTGAGTTATGAATATTTATACATTTTGAAATAGTCTGGTGGATCAACCGACTAAGTGAATTCCTCCTGAAGAGGATATATGTGAATTATTTGAACTCGTGTCTAAATACAAGTTCAAAATAAAAAAACTTAGATAAAACTAAGTATTAGTATTGTCTCGACTTGTAGATCGAGCATATATGATGGAAAGTTTTTATCCATTTAGCTACCTAAAGGTTGTCTTACCACTTGAAGTGGATACCGACTCATATAGATCTCAAGAAAATAACAAAGATATAAGACCGGAAGTTCCGTACTTGTATGCTATTGAAGCATTACATCATCAGGCCTGATATACAAATTGAAGTTAACATGCTAGCAAAATTTAATATTTCTCCAAGAAGGAGATTGTGGAATGGTGTTAACCATATTGGTTTATTACATGAAAGAGATCGAGATTCGATATTGGTGGCTATTAGGGATTATGATTTCATATTTGTTCTCATACTGCCTATTTATTATGATGATAAATATTTTACATTTATGTGTTGCATATAATGTTTGGGCAAGTAAGATGAAACTTATTTCCACACGAGCTTCGGAAGAGCAATAATGATAATCTAGTAGATTTATTCACTAAATCTCTCCATGTCTGAAAATTATATTCATGGTATTGGAGTGCAAGATTGTTATCTTGAGGGGGAGAAATGATAACTTTTAAATTAGCTTGAAGATTATGTCGACCCTGAAGGTCAAAGTGTCCTGAAGACCAAATGGTTGTACTCTTTTTCCCTTTCTAAGTTTTTTCCCACCGGGTTTTCTTAGTTAAGGTTTTTAACGAGGCAACCAATGCAACACATGAACAAATTTATACTGTGTACTCTTTTTCTCTATCGGTTTTTTCCTACAGGGTTTTTCCGAAGGAGTTTTGATGAGGCATGAACATCATAATATTCAAGAGGAAGTATTGTATGAAGACGATATCACTTGTATCTCAAAGGTAGATACATCAAATATTCACTTAAGTGATTAGTCGGCGAACTTATTCACAAAGGCGTTGCCGACATCAACATTCAGAAGACTAGTATACAAGATCGAAATGCATCAACTCAAAGATCTTATGTAATCGGTTTCAGGGGGAGTAGCTGTACTCTTTTTCCTTTGATCAAGTTTTTTCCCACTGGGTTTTCCCGACAAGGTTTTAATGAGGCAGCATGTATTAAAGGTCATTCAAGGGGGAGTGTTGTAATTAATGTATTTATTAATGAATGACCTTTATACCCCCGAAACCCTAAATGTGTACCTATAAATAAAGGCTTTTGGCCATCATAAGAATACACACATTATTCTTCTTCTCTTCCAATTTCTCTCTTTTTCTCTCAAGTTTACAACAAAATTTATAATATTAGTATTAATATTTACAAAAGTGATAAATATAAAAATTTAAAAGTAATATAAAAGAATTAAATGCATAAGGTGTAATTAAGAGAAATGATAGGGCAACACCCTGAACCACACCCCAAACACATCCGTGCTTTATGAGTGTTGTACCGCTTGCTTTACTATTAATTTTATTATAATATTATTATGAATATTTTATCTATAAAGCATGCTGTACAACACCCATAAAACACAGGGTGTGTATGGGAGTGTGGTTCAAGGTGTTGCCCTATCACCCCTCGTGTAATTAAACCTTAAAAACTTAACAAGCGGCGTACGTAATATTAAAAAAATGTATAACAAGCTGTTAGGAAACACTGATTTAGTGCGACTCGATCCAGTCCAATCGATTAACAAGTTATAATTAACAATTTGAACAACGATTTTATCGGTATTTTTAACTATTTACGCTAAACATTTTTAGTCGATACATTAAGAAGTATTTTTAACCATTTTCGTATATTCCTTCCAATCATCATTCACAAGAAAATGAGGAAAGATCTCTCTCTCAATCTCTCTCTATATATATATATACTTCTTCCGTTATTTTATTATTGCAATGTATCGACTATTACACTGTTTACATGCTCTCTTTTGACCTTTTGTGATTTATACATATAAAAAAATATGGTCATGTGAGATTTTGTTATATTCATCTCGAAATATGTTTTCAAAATATCAACTTTTTATAATTTTTAAATATAAAAAATCAAAAATATTAATAATCAAAGTTGTGCATTGGCAAGCGTGAAAGTCAAGATGTTGCAATTATAAGAGAATAGAAATAGAGGATTCAAATTTTGTATTCTTTAAGACTGTATGTAAAAAAGCCAGAAAATAATATAAAAAATTAAAAACAAAATTAATATCAATATTTATATAATGTAAAAACATAAAATCATGTATAAATAACACAAGATCTAATAAGAAATGGAATATTAAGGTTATTTTTTATAATTCAATGATATATCGGCTAATAATAATATCAAATATTGTTCTTTCATACACGCAAGGAAAGTCGAATTGGCGGAGCATGTGATTATGGGACTGAAAGGTCACGATTTCTATTTCCTCTGCCAACACTTTCTCGATTAACCTAATCACACACGACTTTGCTTAGTGTGGTTTACTTGAGCAGCGCAGTAGTATTAACAAGCACCTCTAGCTATAATAGTATTAACAAGCACCTCTAGCTATAATACAATAATTTAAATATCAGATTCCAACTGGATTTTATATTATCTTTGTTAATTACCGCTGATCCATCAAAACATACCCTAAATTTATCACTTTTTTTTTTAATTTTTGAAATATATATTTTAATATTTTAGTGCCTTGTTTTATGAACTAATGAAAATTAAAAACAGGCAATAAATAATAGCAAAAAATTTACGAACCAATAAATCTCCCACAAATAAATCCAATTTGAAAGCCAACACCAAATCAAACAGATCTGCCCCAAACAGTAAACACAGACAAATCAACTCCACAAATCCCTAAACTACCAACGTCATATACACAAACACGACTCTACATACCGCATGAACTCTCATAAACCTTTTCAGATCCCGACAGCAGATCCGAATACGAGCGAAACAAAGGCGACGGCGAAACCGACGGCGAAAGACGGCGATGCGACTCCGGCGGACGAGGCGGGAGCAGGCGCCGGCCCCTCTTGCGCCGACGAGCTTCCGATGAGTGCGAAAATTGTCACCATCACCACCGCGACGACCAAAGCTCCGGCCTGAGACACCGCCATTGAACCTTTTCTGTGTGAGTTCGAGCGTGTATCAGTAATCAGTGTGTGGTGTATTAATTAAATAAGTGGAGAAAAAGAGAGACCGGTCCGAGGGAAAATGTCTCGCTTGTGCCCACGTTTATATAAGAGAGGGAAAGAGAGCCCGAGATGAACTCGGGCAGATGCTTTTGGGTTGTTCGGGCAGATGCCCGAATTTACAGACTGGCGAGTAGTGGAGAGACAGCTGGATGATACGACAGCGCATCTGAGTAATATGGTACGCAGGGTGTTACCGGTTCGGTCCGGGTATTGGCTTAGCGGGCCAGATCCGGTAATGTTACCGGGTATACCCGGAACCGGACCGGTAAGCAATCTGTTCTAATGTCAGAATCGAAATCGGTCCGGTAAGCCTAACGGGTACTTTAGACCTGGGACCGGTAAAACCCGAACCGGTTAAGAACCGATAAGACCCGGTTCATGTACTCATTAATTACCCGAAACAGAACCGAAAAATTACTTGTGACAGATTCAATAACCTGCCTAACTTAAGTTTCAAAATACATATACAAATTAATTACATCTAAATTAGAGCTTCAGAACATATTCTTTATAGACGCGAAATAGATAGATAAATTTTAAATAATTTCAATAGCTACTTTGCAGTTACATTCAAAATAACAGCCTCCGAACATGTTCATCATAGGCTCAAAAAGATCATAAGCAAGTTCACCAATCATCATAATTAAAATATGAGTTAAGTAAAGATATATTTGATATATATAAAATAATTAAAAATAATTAAAAAATTACCGGGTTTTTTACTGGTTAATTCGGCTTCCATCGGTTTCGGTTCTTACTTCAGTACTAGTATCCGGACCGCTAACATTTCGGGTGAGTATCGGTCCCGGGTATTATCGGGCGGTTCTCGAGTATACTTGGACCGCTAACAGCCCTACGCAGGACTGCTGTTTTGTAATCATTGTTGAAAGTTTGCGTGCGTTGTGTTTGCAGTGTATTTCCCTTTTTTTGTAGCGAGAAGGCGAAATCCCTCGCCCCTAGGGCCCCCACCCCCGGCCCGACAGAAATTGGTGGAGGAATTAAATCATGGTGACTCAACGGCCCACTAGGTGGGAGGAACAGTGCATGGTGCCCACAAGGAGCTATCCCTCACATTGGAGGGATAAAACTCCCACACTGCGGCTGCCAGGACTCGAACTGCGTCTCAGAAGAATCTGCCACACAGAGGCAGGTTGAAGCTGCCCATGCAGACTCTTTTTTTTTTTGATTTTTTTTTTTGAGTAATATGGTACGCAGGACTCCTTTTTTTGTGGTGGAGGGATAGACGGGAAACTCCCCCACCTGTATCAGAGGTCTCTTGATTAGAAACCAAACCAAACCAAACATACCCAGTATATCCTGCTCAGAGCAGGGTCTGGGAGGGTAAGATGTACACAGACCATGCCTCTACTTTTTACGGTAGGGAGGCTGTTTTCGTGAAGACCCTCAGCTAAGTGCACAGCAAAGTAATGAGTGATATATACAAAGAAACATATGATACGAAAAAGCTCAAAACCATACCTGAGCCTATGGCTTAATTCACACGAGCCTTAATTCTATTTATTAGGCGGGTGTTAAATCGAGGGATGTGCATTAGTGGCATCCCTGCAAGGAAGAGGATCAACGAGACACGAACCCAGCAACAAACCTTGCAATATTTCAGCAAAGTATTGTCACCACACGGATTCGAACCCGCAATGTCAAAGTATTTCCACCTCACTCACTTTGCAACTTACCATCAGTCTATTTCCTTAGGGACATTTGCAGTGTATTTCTCAAAAGTGGAGTGGGGGTGTAATTGTATCACTATCATTTCATAAAATATTAATTATAAGAGATAAAACCAACCATGTTTAAAATTAATTTTATTGTTATTTACACCTGTTGAATATGAAGTTATAGATTACTTTTTTCATATTTATCAATTATTGTTATTTATTTATTTTAAATAAATGAGTGCCATTTATTAATCAATTGTGGTTAGTTTTTAATTTTAAATTTATTGCTGTATTTTTTAAATTTTAAATTTTAAAGACTGTTCACATGAGACTTTTCGCATGAGCTAAACAATGTGAAAGGACTTTCCACGAGACTTTTCGCAAAACAGTTCGCAAGACAAAATATTTTAAAAGTTATAAGAGAAAAACAAAATATGTTTAAAAAAATTATACTAATTTTTTTTACAAAATACATTATTTTTTACCCGACTCAATTTTGAATAAAATTTACATCGAAACGTATATAAAAATAAGCACGTCACAACGATATATTTGAAATTTGTTAAAACATTATATTTTAAAAGATATAAGAGAAAAACCAAATATGCTTAAAATTAATCTTAACAATAAAATAGTAGTGATGTGATGATGGTGTATAAATCTCAAAAACGCTCGGCCCCAACCTAGTAAAGGGGCTAAAAGAAAAGGCATAAGAATTATTTTGATTTCTGAAAAGATTAAAACTCATTTTTAATTTTCTTGATATAGTAGATATTTTACGACTTCTATGTAGGTAGGCATAAGAATTATGATGAAAAATATAAAACATAAATTTAAAACTATTTAAGTAAAAACTAACCTAAAATTAAAGAAGAGAAATAAATAAATTAAAATTTTTGCTTCTTTATTTTTACAATGTAAATTACATAAACAACTCATCTAAATTGTAAAATAATTTTCAAAAATTTTAATAAAATTTTATGAATTCTGAAATTCACAAATAAATATGAAAAACTGCGAAACAAATTCTATAAAATATCATAATTTGAAAAGATACAAACAAATTCTAAAAAAATACAAATAAATGCTACTAATACAGAAATTAAATTCTAAAATAATGTTCAGTTAAAAAAATATAAAAAATCATTAAAATAGTTCAAAGCTAATAACATAATTAAAAAAATCTTGGAACTAAAAATATTAAATCCATAATACAAACATATATTAAAGAATGTAAAGGGCGCTTATCCACAAACTAATCCCATGCTCAGTAAAAAATAATATCCTCACAAAATAAGTCTATCAAATTATAAATAAGATGCAAATGTTTCTTATCAAAATTTAATAAATTTGTAATAATATAAGTAAATCTATAAAACAAATAATATAAATGAATTCTGAAGGAGTAAATATACAAGATAAGTAAAAAAATCTAAAGAAATAGAAATTAATTCGAAAATTTATAAGTAAATCCTGATAATTAGAAATAAAGGATAATATTAATATAAATCTTCAAAAAACTTAACATAAATCCTTTGAAATATATTTATTAATAGGTCTAGAAACACACAAATAAAGTGAAGAACAAAATTAAAAAATACAACAATTTTGAAAAATATAATTAACAAATATTAAAAAATACAATTGCACCCTTCAAAATAAGATATTTTATCATTAAATCCAAAAAATTCAGTGTGGTTTATGCATCCTACACTATTTGACCATCATAGATAAAATTAAATTAAATAGAGGTGAACTTTGAATACAAAATAGATAAGAATAATTATTCAAATTGATCATGAGAAAAATCAATTACTGAAACATTAAGCACATACTTAAATTTAAAATATATATTATATTTAGAAGCACAACAGACATGAATTACAAATAAATTCGAAAAATTACATATAATCAGCAAAATTAAATTTTCAGAAAATACTAATAAATTTAAAAAATTAAAAAATGCTAAAAAAAAATTAATCTAAAAATAATAATTAGCTTTCAAAATTATAAATAAATCTTAAAATATTATTAATTTTAAAAGTGCTACTTATTTTAGATTTTTTTTCATATTCTAGTCTACATAAATATTTTTTATTATGAAAATTAAATATTAAAATATTTTTATGTATTGTATTACAATTTTTTTAATTACTAAATAAAGTTTATTGAATTCTAACTTACTTTCCTGTGACGAGAATAACTTCCATCAGGATAATACTTTATATCGCCGCAGTACGAGGTTTAGAAGTTCATTAAATGGACATTAAGACTACCTTTTCTTATTGGGGATTTAGAAGAGGAAATTTATATGGAACAATCTGAGGGGTTCTTTGCTCCTGTACAAGAAAGGAAAGTATGCAAGATGGTAAAATCATTGTACGTATTGAAGCAGGTGTTAGCAAAATTAAAACGAATACTTGAAAAACAGTACATAATCGAAAATTTATTTTCTTAAAACCCTGCAAAAAAGTGTTGGCAAAACAAATATTTGCTGATGCCGAAAAACGAATGAAAGTCGATGTTGAGTCCAGAAGATCTGTATCCTTAAAGCAGATTCGCACTCACCACGATGTGCAACGTCTGCCTCCCAGGATAAAACAACACCTCGATGCACTGAATAGATAATCCCTGCACCATCAGCGAACTAGAATAAAATCTTTATACTATCACCGACACAGAGGAGATGAAAAACGAAGAAGAAAAACTGGACCGAAAACTGCTCTGAAAATCGAGAAAATCTTCGACTCGATTTCTCCCACTGGATCAAGCATCTCATCACTCCCCCCTATAATATTATTATGGCTATTTCATCTGTAAAGCATGCACTACAACCCCTTTTAAAGCATATAGTGTTTTTGAGGGTGTGGTTGGAGATGTTGCCCTATCATTCTTCCAATATTATCTACAAACCTGAAAATGGGTGGCGCGGGCGTAGACATCGAATTTGGGGGAGAAAACGGGCGGTGCGGGACAGCGATCAGCGGGAGAATGGGGAAAAAGACGATTACGGCCTCAGTTTTCTTGAAATAATCCGTGTTTTACAATTAAAAGAGAAATCTTGTATTCATCGGGGATTTGGTCTTATTTAGTAGTACTAGAGATTTTGAAGCTAAAATGTACATTATAAGAGAAGAGAAGATATGGGCATATTTGTAATATCTAGAACAAAAGATATGTACTCCCCCGTATCGTTCAAAACTTTACATTCTTTTTGGTCTCTTTAAAAATTTTGCATTATCACTTTTACACAATCAAATCAAACAACAATCTTTTACTTTCTAATTTCCACCACACATTTACTATCAATATTTTTTATTTTTTAATATTTGCCACATATTTATCATCATTATTTGCATTAATTGTTATTTAAAATACACTAAATATATATTTTTTATCAAGCTTTGAATGGGACAAAAGAAGTAACAAATATACACATTAATGATTTAATATGACATGAGCAATTTCTATTAATTCCACTAATTGGGGACGCAACCTCATTTCCACCAACGAGCGATGGTAGGCTGTAAACGAATGTGACTTCATGAGTACTTTTTATAGTTACCCCTTTATTATACTGACCTATGTTATGAATAAAATGTGAAATGCTCATGTGAAAAGAAGAAAGCGTTCATCTAAATGTGAAAATGAGAAATTATCAAGTCTTTATTTTTGAGCTACATTCATAGTCATATATTGATGACTTTGAAGGTTGATAATTTTGTCATTTCATACCCCAAAGTTTGCTATAAATAGATGTATTTTGAGAGATGGAATACACATCAATTCTAAACATTCTTGAGCTATAGAATTCTCCCTCATTTTCTCTCCTCTTGTAATATAGAAAACCCTTGGTAGTTTTTGCTACAAAGTTTAAGGGTTAGAATCATTGTAAATATCCTCCAAATATATTAGTGAAGTTTCGGATCCCTCCGATCGTGGACGTAGATCATTTGATCGAACCACGTAAATTCTTGTGTGGTTTATTTATTCTCGTTTTCCATAACACGTTATCAGCACGAGTTATTACTCGAAAAAAAAGGTTAGTATTATTCGAGTTTGAATTTATTTATGCTAACTCGTTTTTATCCTTGTAAAGAAAATGGCCGGAATTGAAAACAAAAAATTCCAGATCCTCGATGTCACTGGAAATAACTATCTATCATGGTGCCTTGATGTTAAATTGCACCTTCAAGGTATGGGACTGACTACTACCTTGGAATCTGTGGAACTTGCTAATGCTGATATTAAAAATGAGGCAAATGCAATGATATTCATGCGCCATCATTTATCCGAGGATCTGAAGAATGAATATATACAAATTGAAAGGCCTTCTGAGCTCTGGAAGAAGCTCAAAGACAGATTTGATGAAACCAGAACTGTAATATTGCCACAGGCTCAATATGAATGGCAACTACTAAGATTGCAAGATTTTAAATCTGTTGCTGATTATAATTCAGCCTTATTCAAAATTGAGTCTCGACTGGCCTTGCGGTACATGCCTATCTCGAGACCGATAAGTGGAAAACATTCACCACGATGCATTCCTCAAATATGGTGCTTCAACAACAATACAGGCAACGACAATTTCAAACATATTCTGAGCTAATTTCAGTTCTTCTCACGGCTGAGAAGACAAATGAGTTATTATTAAAAAATCATGAACTATGACCCTCTGGGTCCCGATCGAACTTGAAGCACATACCTGCTCTGGTAGAGCTGCCGGCCGGTTCAAGAGCCGTGAAAATAAACCCAGGCATGGAACCCGAAAAAGTGGTGGACGTGGTGGCTACCGTCAAAATAATTACAGAAATGACCGCGGCGGACGTAACTATAATAATCGTGATAATTATCATTATTCCCATCAAAATAAATATTCCGGCTGCATCAAGATACCAATTCACGGGCATCGTGATAAGGGAAAAATGCCTATGGAAAATTCTGGTGATGATCCATGTCGTAGATGTGGTATAACTGGACATTGGGCTAAATATTGTCGTACTTCCCAACACCGTGTGGATTCATATCAGGCATCAATAAAAAATAAAGGCAAAGATGCCCAGGCTCATACCACCGAAACATTCGAGCCATCCAAAACTATTGAGGCCAACACATCTGGGAACATATTTGATGAAAATCCTGACCAGGACTGGAATTCACTTGAGCTAGCAGATTTCCTTGAAGATCCTGGTTCAGTGGGACATGACGATGAATGACTGAAATAAAATATTTATGCATTTATATGTCGTATATTTACTTTCTGGCTTGTAATACTCCAGTTGTTTTTGAGTGTATTTCTTTATGTATAATATAAACATCAATAAAATCATCTATATTTTTATATTAAAATTCTCCCACTTCCAACGGTTATAAACGGCTAGTAATAGTGATTTTTGATTCTATAAATATGCACACATTTTATTCAACAACTCACTCATATCCTCTACCCTCTTATAGAAATTCTTAAGCATCTTCATCCGACTTTCTTCGAAAATGATTAACGGATCTCTCGTCTTTATTTTCACAATGATCAGCATGATCATAATACTGATGTTTAGCAAAGACTTCCCTCCGAAATTATTCTGGATTGGTGTTTCATTTATCATTTATATTGTTGGCCTTGTATCGGCACTAATGATACATACAAAAATGTATTATTGAAAAAAAAATATGTATGTTTACATTTCCATTATCAATAAAAAAAATAATTCATGTCTTAAATATTTATTATATGATGATTTGATTGAACAGGAATACAAATGGAAAATATCGAACAGATACACAATTGTCTTGTTAATAGTGCAACAACGCATTCAATATTTACAAATAAAGCATATTTCTCGAGCATGAAATTATGCAAGACACACGTTAAAACTATATATGGTCCCGTAGATATTATTGATGGCTCCGGGAATGCAACTGTGATGTTGCCTAATGGAACAATTTTACACATTGAAAATGCGTTATTATCTGGTAGATCAAAACGAAATCTACTGAGTTTTAAGAATGTACGCCTAAATGGCTATCACTTGGAAACAGTGATTGAGAATAATAAAGAATATCTATGTATCACATCCTATAAAATGGAAACTCGACTTGTCCACGAGAAAATTGAAGCAACAACTTCTGGACTGTATTGTGTCCCTATTCGAGCTTTCGAAACCTTACGCTACCATGGCTTGGGAGCTGGTGAATCCTGATATATTTGGGTTATGGCATGATCGCCTTGGGCACCCAGGAACTTCTATGTTACGTAGGATTATTGAAAATACTCATGGACATCCATTAAAGGGCACAAAAATGCTAATGTCCAAAGATTATTTATGTGAATCATGCTCACGTGGAAAACTTATTACTAAACCTTTTATGAAAAAAGTTGGTTATGAATCACCATCATTTTTACAACGCATTCATGGTGATATTTGTGGACCAATACATCCAGCAAGTGGACCATTCTGATATTTTATGGTCTTAATAGATGCATCATCCAGATGGTCCCACATATATTTATTATCTAACAGAAATATTGCTTTTGCACGACTCTTGTCCCAAATTATTAAACTCCGAGCACATTTTCCTGAATATCCTATAAAAAATATAAGAATGGATAATACCGGAGAATTCACATCAAGTACTTTTGATGATTATTGTGAAACACTGGGAATTAATGTTGAGCACCCAGTACCACATGTCCACATTCAAAATGGATTGGCGGAATCCATGATTAAACGAGTCCAAATCATTGCTCGTCCATTATTAATGAGATCAAAGCTCACTAGTGCAGTGTGGGGTCATGCAGTATTACATGCATCAACACTCATCAGATTACGCCCCACTGCTTATCATATGCACTCCCCAATGCAATTAACTCTAGGCTTTGAGCCGAATATTTTGCAGTTACGCACATTCGGATGTGCTGTTCATGTGCCAATTCCACCTCATCAAAGGACAAAAATGGGTCCTCAATGCCGGCTTGGCATATACGTTGGATTTGATTCCCCATCAATAATTTGCTATTTAAAACCAACAACGGGTGATTTATTTACTGCTCGGTTTGCCGATTATCATTTTGATGAGGCAGTGTTTCCATCAATTGGTAGGGATAAGACTGTTCTTAACAAATATGAACAAAAACCCATTGAGGATATCTCCTGGAATGTACAAAGCTTATCCCACCTAGATCCACGTATTACAGAATGTGAAAATGAGGTGAAGAGAATAATCCATTTACAAAATATTGCTAATAGACTTCCTGACGCATTTAACGATGCAAGTAAAGTGACAAAGTCTTATATTCCAGCTGCGAATGCTCCAGCTAGGATCGTTGTTCCTCATCAAAATACGAAAATGGATGATGATGCCCCACGACAAAAGCGTGGTAGACCTGTTGGTTCGAATGACACTGTTCCTCGAAAAAGAAAGGAAAGAAGTAATGGGATCACAAACCAAGATCATCCTAGTGAGCATGCTGCAGATGAATCTGTAGAGCATAATACTGCAAATAATGAAGGGATCATGGAGTCTGAAAACACCGAGAATGCCATAAATCATTACAATGAGATATGGGATCGGAAAACATGATAATCGATAATTTATTTGCTTTCTCGGTTGCACAAGAAATTATGAACGATGATTACGATAATGAACCACATTCAATAATTGAATGCCGTCAAAGGTCGGATTGGCCTAAATGGGAGGAAGCAATAGAGTCTGAATTAGCTTCCCTAGAAAAACGGATGGTATTTGGGCAAATTACTCGAACACCGAATAATATAAAACCAATTGGTTACAAATGGGTGTTTGTTCGAAAAAGAAATGAAAAAAATGAGATTGCGAGATATAAAACCCGACTCGTAGCCCAAGGATTCTCCCAGCGGCCTGGGATTGACTATGATGAAACATATTCACCAGTGATGGATATAATCACTTTCCGTTTTCTTATTAGTATGGTTGTCCATGAATGTTTGAACATGCGACTAATGGATGTAGTCACGGCATATCTATATGGTTTATTAGATTCTGATATCCATATGAAAATTCCTGATGGATATAAAATGCCAAAATCTGCTACTCCTCGTGAGCTATACTCGATCAAACTACAGAAATCACTGTATGGATTAAAGCAATCCGGCCGCATGTGGTATCATAGATTGAATGAATACCCTTCTAAGGAAGGTAATAAAAATGATCTGAAATGCCCATGTGTTTTTATTAAAAGATCCAATACTGGATTTGCTATAATTGCAGTCTATGTGGATGACATGAATTTAATCGGAACTCCTAAAGAGTTATCCGATACTGCTGAATATCTGAAGAAAGAATTTGAGGTTAAAGACCTTGGAATAACATAACTCTGTCTTGGTCTTGAGCTCGAGCATAAAGATAATGGAATACTTGTCCACCAATCTGCTTATACCAAGAGATTGCTCAAACGATATAATATGGACAAGGCTCATCCTATGAGTACTCCTATGGTCGTACGGAATTTAGATCCTAAGAAAGATCTTTTCCGACCTAAGAAACCAAATGAAGAAATTTTGGGTCCTGAAGTGTCTTAACTCAATGCTATTGGAGCACTAATGTATTTAGCACAATGCATCAGACCCGATATTTCTTTTGCAGTAAATTTACTTGCAAGATACAGTTCTGAACCAACTCGAAGACATTGGAATGGTATCAAACACATTTTTCGTTATCTAAATGGTACCATTGACCTGGGTTTATCCTATTCAAAGGAGGCTACTAACTTTGGATTAGTTGGTTATGCTGATGCGGGATACAAATCCGATCCACATAAGGCTCGCTCACAAACCAGTTATTTATTCTGCTATAATGGTACGACTATATCATGGAGATCGACCAAACAAACATTAGTAGCTACATCTTCTAATCATTCTGAGATAATTGCTCTCTATGAAGCTGGCAGAGAAAGTGTTTGGCTAAGATCAGTTATAGCTCATATACTAAATGAATGTCGATTGAAGCTTGTGACAGACACTCCCACAATCATTTATGAAGACAATACAGCATGCATAGCACAAGTCAAGGGTGGATATATAAAAGGTGATCGGACCAAGCATATTTCACCGAAGTTTTTCTACACACATGAACTACAGAAGAACGGAGAAATAAATGTTCAACAAATTCGCTCCTGTCATAATCTCGCTGATTTATTTACAAAATCATTGCCGACATCTACATTCGAGAAGATAGTATACGGTATAGGCATGAGAAGAGCTAATCTTAACCAAGATTGATAAATCAGTTTGGCGGCATATATTTCAGGGGGAGCAAATCAATATGTGCGCTGTACTCTTTTTCCCTTATGACTGACTTTTATCCGATTGGGTTTTTCCAGTTTAAGGTTTTTAACGAGGCAGCTTATGCACAAGGATTGGATCTAAGTTGTGTATTCTATTAAAATGAGCATTCCAAGGGGGAGTGTTATGAATAAAATGTGAAATGCTCATGTGAAAGGAAGAAAGCCTTCATCAAAATGTGAAAATGAGAAATTATCAAGTCTTCATTTTTTAGCTACATTCATAGCCATATATTGATGACTTTGAAGATTGACAATTTTGTCATTTCATACCCCAAAATTTGCTATAAATAGATGTGTTTTGGGAGATGGAATACACACCAATTCTAAGCATTCTTGAGCTATAGAATTCTCCCTCATTTTCTCTCCTCTTGTAATATAGAAACCCTTGGTAGTTTTTGCTACAAAGTTTAAGGGTTAGAATCATTGTAAATATCCTCCAAATATATTAGTGAAGTTTCGGATCCCTCCGATCGTGGACGTAGATCATTTGATCGAACCACGTAAATTCTTGTGTGGTTTATTTATTCTCGTTTTCCATAACAACCTAAACTTTATTGTTGGCCCGTGTTTGATGCAATGGTGGAAGCACTTTTGGGTTGTGAAGTCGAAGTACTATATACCAAAGTCCGGTATCGCCGATCCAACTCGGCGGTGAGTTGGCGGGGGGTTGCAGGGGGGCAGTGCTACTCTGCCCGAAGGCAGGGGTATTCTGGGTATTTACATGTATTAGGGTTTTTCGTTTTTGGCTATAAATAAGCCCATTGGCAGTCAGTTGTAAACACACCAAAAATTATAAGAGTCGAAACGTCTCTCTCTTTCTCATACTTAGTGAAATTCCTGGCTTGGTAGCGCCACCGGACGTAGTCAGATTTCTGACGAACTGAGTTTACAAATCTTCTGTTTTATCACTTTTTCGATTTTCTTTTTCATATTATCCCAGCAAATCCTAACAAGCAGATTAGCAGAATATTTACTCGGGAGAGTTCAGACCAATGGAGATTGCAGATTAAATGCATGAAATGAGGGAAGGCTCTTTCTATTATTAATGATGAGTCTATCAAATGAGGAATCAGTCATTAATTAAGAAACAATCCAAGTATTTACACAATCCGGAACATTTATCACATGCAATTAAGGGTTGAGATATATTCTTATTTCTCAAAATAAATTTCATTCTCATTTGATCCATTTCCTATATATATATACCGTATCGGTCGGAGGATCCCAACCCGACCCCCTTGGACCACACCCCCATTTCCCCTTGGTTTGATCTACCCATTGTTTTTGAGTTTGTCATTCATCATCAGAATTATGGGTTTTGGCAATAGGCCCTTTCAAAAACTTACATTACGGACCTGAATTATGACGCGATCTGGATTGGATGTAATATATACAGGACATGACTGGTTGGGTCGATCGAAATATTTACGTCACTTATTTATTTATTTTTACATAATTTTATATATATATTTATCACGGGTTCATAATTCATCACGGACCCGAATCCATTGTATAAATGGTCTTAAAAGTAAACATATTTTACAAAATAAAAAAATGCATGACATTTAGATGATATGGAAAGTAAGTCATAAAAAAAGTGACTTGCATCAATAATACTTGGAATTTGCATGACTTCTACACAATGTTGAATATATTAATCACCTCATCATCTGAAATTAAAAAAAAAAAAACGAAGTAGTTATTATTAATTAAAATGGAACTTAAATTAATAATTGTGCTGTTATTCGGAACTACTTTCACAGTAGTGAATGGCAGAATGGTAATTAATAGTACGGTATCAGATCAAACAAACCTTCAACATGGTCATGCAATTACGAGTATTCAGGTAATTTACATATTTATTTTCATTATTATTATTATTATTATTATTATTATTATTATTATTATTAATTGATGCTTGCTTAAATGTAAAATTTGACTTGTTAGAGCGAAGATGGAGATATAATTGATTGCATAGATATCTACCAGCAGCCAGCTTTTAATCACCCTGCTTTGAAGAATCACAAAATCCAGGTAATTATATTATTATTATTATTATTATTATTATTATTATTATTATTATTATTATTATTATTATTATTACTATTATTATTAGAATTATTTTCGTCATTATTAACAAGATCAAGATTGTAAGACAATATTGCTATATGTGAGTACATTGTAGGAATGAAGATTTTTCGACAAAATTGTGTCACACCCCTCCAATTATGGACTGGGATCCTCCGCAGTGCAGCACGGTGCTGTGTTGCACTGCATCGTGCGATTCGACACGCAAACACACACACCCGTGCGGGTGTGTGTAATCTAACGGCTGGGATGCAGCACAGAGGATCCCAGTCCTCCAATTATACCCAGACCTTCTCAATCCCGTAGATCCATGAGACCTCCTGAATTTTACGATCAAGTTTCACAATGTCCCCTTGCTCTTTTCCGTACATTTACAACTAACGGCGGTAGTTTGATGTTAGTTAAAGCTTAGTTACCCCTTATTAACCACGGTTAAGCAATTAAATAATAAAAATAATATAAAATATTAAAAACATGTAAAATTGTAAATAATATGACATAAAACTAGAAAATATATATAAAATAATCAAAGAGTTTAAATAATTATATACAATTGAAAAAAATATAAAATTTTAATATAAAAAGTTAAAAAAATGATGAAATGTCAAAAACATATTAGGATAATAAATAATATGACGTAAAATAAAAAAATATAAAAATGTCAAAATAGTTTAAAGAATATAGACAATTAAAAAAAAAAAGAAGGCAAAATTTTTATAAGAGAACATTTTTTTGTATTCTTTTATTTTTCATTCTCCGCTTCGTTTTTAAAATTTTTATTTACTTTATTGAAATTTTCTTACTTTTATTTTTGTGGTATAATAGCTTGTTGTGGTGAATATATATGTAATTGAAGATTAAATTGAACTTTTATATGTATTTTTTTGTAGCAAAATATTGAGCACTCTCATATGTAGCGAGTGGATTACACATTTGTAGTATTTTTGACGATATGAGGTCTTGTACAACCGTCTTAAAAGATTCAGGGGGTCTCATGTAATTTAAAGAATTGAGGGAGTTACGCTTATAAGGCATGATTCGAGAAGGTATAGAGCAATTTTCTCAAGATTTTTTTTGCTCAAAAAAAAAAAAAATATGGACACAAAAATACCCTTAACTTTTTCAAAATTACAGAACTTCCTTGTATTCGTTCTCTTAGATAAAATATACCCCGGGTTTAGGAATGGTAAAGGAGGGCGGGCTTGGTATCAGAAGTCTAGGGTGGTATAACGTGCCGTACCGAATTTCTTTTCGACATCGTATATTGTACCGAAAGTTTCAGTATAATAAAATTATATCGATACCGTATCGAAAGTTTCGGTATACCGAAATCTGGTATACCGAAATTTCGGCATGGCTTTCGGTCCATACCGATACCGTACCGAAATTTCGGTATACCGAATTTTATTTCGGTATCGGTGTATACCGAACTTATAGAAATACCGAAATACCAAAATTTTTAAAATTTTTATTTACTTTTTGAAATTTTCTTACTTTTATTTTTGTGGTAAAATAGCTTGTTGTGGTGAATATATAAGTAATTGAAGATTAAATTGAACTTTTATATGTATTTTTTTGTAGCAAAATATTGAGCACTCTCATATGTAGCGGGTGGATTACACATTTGTAGTATTTGACGATATGAGGTCTTGTGCAACTGTCTTAAAAGATTCAGGGGGTCTCATATAAATTAAAGAATTGAGGGAGTTTGACGCCTATAAAGCGAGAAGGTATAGCGCAATTTTCTCAAGATTTTTTTTGCTCAAAAAATAAAAAATAAAAATATGGACACAAAAATACCCTTAACTTTTTCAAAATTACAGAACTTCCTTGTATTCGTTCTCTTAGATAAAATATACCCCGGGTTTAGGAATGGTAAAGGCGTGCGGGCTGGGTATCAGAAGTCTAGGGTGGTATAGCGTGCCGTATCGAATTTTTTTGTCGACATCGTATATTGTACCAAAAGTTTCAGTATAATAAAATTATATCGATATCGTACTGAAAGTTTCGGTATACCGAAATCTGATATACCGAAATTTCGGCATGGCTTTCGGTCCATACCGATACCGTACCGAAATTTCGGTATACCGAATTTTATTTCGGTATCGGTGTATACCGAACTTATCGAAATACCAAATTACGAAAACATCGAAAAAATCTTGATATACCGATATATACCGAAATACCGAATAAAAGAAATATCGAAAAATCGATATACCGATATATATAATGAAATACCGATTTTTTTTTGGTATCTCAGTATATACTGAAATACCGAAAATAAAAAAATTCATACCGTTACGGTACCGAAAATTTTCGGTACGGCACCATACCGTACCGAAAATTCGGTATACCGAAATTTTCGACAATTTCGGTAATTTTTCGGTACGATAAATTCGGTATTTTGGCAATTCGATAAATTCTATTGAATAAAACCGGCCGCCCTAGAACTGGCCCCAGAATAATGAAAATCTATTCGGATAGTGTCCAAAATCGTAGAGAGTTCTCATTTATTCTATTTACATACATTTTGAAATAAAAAATATTAAAAGTAGAACATTTACATTTTGTACTGACTTGTTACTCTTGTATCTAATTTAATTAAAGTAGATAAATTTTTGATCCTTACGATGCTATTATTAAGCAAAAAAAATAAACGATGTTAGAAACCCTAATCTGAATGTGTGATGATAGATAAAATAATATATTTATATATATTTATATTTGTACGCCTTGTTTCATATTAATTGGCGCTTTTGGTTTTTTTCAGATTGAATTTTAACCATAAATAATTTCATCGTAAAAATCTTAAAATATATTAATATTATATTGCTAGATTCTCAATAAAAAAATACTTTATAACACAATTTTTATTATTCTTTGTCATTATATTTTGAAAAATATATTATTGTTAGAATTCAACATGAAAAAAAAAAGCAAAAAATCAATTAATAAGAAACATATGTAGTATATAATTCTATACCGGGCAGGTTTTATGGGGCTTGATATATGTATATCCAGACCGCCCGAGACCTGCGGGTCTATTAATCCCATACCAGACCCAGACGCGTACCCGAAAGTGGCTATTTGAAGTAGACCTATTCGGGTACACGGAGTCACGATTAATATTGTAATCCCGTACTCGGGTTTTGGCTGATGATTACCCCAAGTGTTTCTTAAATATAGTTCTTTAACCTACGTGTAGATAATTAAATTAAATAGCTTTATTATGCAAAATGAATTAATATGATCTTCATCAAAATTTACACTGATGTTGGCATGCAGTTGAATCCGAGCTCGTACGACTTGAAAACGGAAACAGGAGCCGGCGAGAAAATGTATTCCGGGAGAAAGAAAAGCTCTCATGTGACTGTGACCAAACAAACATGGCAGATAAGTGGAAGTTGTCCGAAGGGAACCATTCCTGTCCGAAGGATACGGAAAAATAATGTTTCTAAAGATGATTGGATTGGTACCTACGGACGGAAAAGGCCGATGCATCCGAACCACGACGACAAGCAATCACTTAACGGAAGCAAAATGTTGTATCTTCAATTGGAAAATCACTCGGTAAGTCCAAGCAAGAATCCCATATGCATATCTTGGTTCGCCATGGTATTCTCATTCTCTCTAAATTTGAAAATTGATAATTACAAAAGTACCCATGAATTGTAGCGTAATTACATAAAAGGCAGGGCCGTCTTAAACATTTCGGAGCTCCGTTCTTATAAACTGAAGCACAAAAAATTATATTGATTTTTTTTATCATAAATAAAATAAATACATATTATTATAATAACTAAGAAAAAATATAGGCCCTTGATTCAAAAAAAAAAAAAAAAAAAAAAACTAGCACTATTTTTTTGGGGGGCCCCTCTGCAGCAGCACAGGCTGCACAGGGCTAAAGACGGCCCTGATAAAAGGCGGGTTATATTTAAAAAAATTTACAAATTCCTCCTTAGGATCCGTTTGCAGACTGTATTTAATTTATTCGATTAGTATAAGCTTCAGCCGAACTCCGACTGTGATTGTTGTTATGACATTCACTGCCGGTTCCAAGTCCGGATAAAGGAGGAGGGTTGCGATAGGTCTGTGGCAGCCAGCGTAAAATACAGTCAAATAATTTGAATATCGTTGGGGTGTTTCCTCACGTAATAAACTTTTCACCTATCACTTTTGCCTTTTCATAGGACTGTTTTATTGGAGACGACTTGACGTTTTCAGATATTGATTCATGTTAGCCGACCCCAAAGTATTTTGAGACTAAAACTCCGTTGTTGTTGTTGTTGTTGTTGTTGTTGTTGTATAAGCTTCAGTCGGTACATATTTGCGACTCTAAAGCACAACTGTTTTTTTATTGTAAATAGGCAAAACTTCGGGGGTTGTTTTGCAATTTTGAACGACAAGCAATGACCTATTGCAAGCAAAATGGTTTATCTTCAAATGAGAAAAAAAACTCAGCAAGTCCAAGCAAGAATCCCATACATCTTGGCCAGGGGCGGATGCATATTGGGGCATGGTGGTGCAGGTGCACCACCAAAATTTTACCAAAATGACGTGTTTTAATCAAAACGACGTCGTTTCGATAAAAACGCCGTCCTTTCGATTAAAATAACTTCGTTTCGACGTTTTTATAAAAAAAAAGTGAAAAATTAAGATTTTTTTGTCGTCCGTTAATTTTTTTGGTGGCACGTCAATGCACCAGTAGTTTCCGGATGCTGGATCCGCCTATGACCTTGGCACATCATGGTTTTCCCACTCTAAATTTAAGAAATGGATAATTACAAAAACTACCCCTGAACTCTAGCCTAATGACATAAAACTCGGGTTATCTTCTTTTTTAATTTTTTTTTTAAAAATACCTCATTAATTAGCATTTGTTTCTCGCACGGAAGATTGCATATTTGAGGCAAATATAAACATGCGATGTTATTTGTAAATTTGAGGAATAAAAGATGTGCTTTTTTTGTAAATAGATAAAATTACAGGGGTGGTTTTACAATTATCACTTTTTGTAAATGTAGTTGGCGATCTTGCACACGGAGGGGTATGCTTATTTAGGAGGCAAGGGAGATATAAAAGTTTGGAACCCTAGAGTTGAATCAGATGATGAATATTCTACTTCACAAGTGGCTTTAAAGAGTGGCCCTTATTATGACTTTGAAGCAATTGAATCTGGATGGACAGTAAGTATTACAATTTCTCTGCAATATTTTATATATATATATATATATATATATATATATATATATAGGAATCGGTTCAGATAGGAATGGTAAATTTCATAGAAAATGTGAATAAATTTGGGACTTTGATTGAATTAGATCAATGGTTGAAATTTATACTCAATCGTGCTGCGTGTTTGTGCTGTATGTGCTACGCGAACTAAAATATATAAATTAAGTGAGGTTGTGCTATGTGTTTGTGCTGCTTGTGCTACGATGAGATGGAAGATGTGCTAGACTTTAACTATTTAAAATCTGTGCTACTAAATAATGAAATATGTGCTAAACTCGCATATTTAGAAGTTGTAGTTTTTGGAGCTAAAGTTGACGGAGTTTGCTTAATCTATGCAGCATACTAATTCTGATTGTGCTACACACATATGTAAGATGTGTTAGACGGACGTATATTTTCCTGTATTCCTACACTAAGGGGTTTCTCCTCATAACCCACCCATATATATATATATATATATGCCTTAGGAGTATATTTTTAAAATAAAATATTGATATCTAATTAAATCTAAATATAGTACTTCTTCAAAAAAATTAATTGTATTAAATAAATTACAATATTAGTTGATGAGAAAAAATAAAATAAAAAGTGAAGATATGGTTTAAAATGAATTGTACATTCGTTAAGATAACAAATTATTATTTTTTTTTTCGAAAAAGGAAAATTCATTGATATAGCCGGCATGAGAAATGCCTCAACAAACAGCAAGCAACAGCAACACAGTACAAGATAACAAATTATACTTTAAACAAAATAGACTTTTCAAGTGAGACGAAAAAAATAAATTACACAAACTGTAATTTAATGGGAAATCTAAAGTACCCATAGGTTTATACCCATAATTTACAACCAATAGTGCATTAATCCCATGTATTCAAATAACTAACATTTTAGAACTCATCCAAGGATTGCTAATGATCTAAATTAATGTGCCTAAAGTACAATAGACATTCTCTTAATTCATACTCTCTCTTTTCTAATTTGATTGGGAGGTTTTTATTTTTTTTCTAATTATTAATGACTGCAAATTTAGGCATGCACAAAAACAATAAACAATAACGTCCCGAAACGACACATATCGAAAATAACGTCTCGGGGCGAAATGGTTTGGAAAAATGACACTTTGGGTTGAAAGGAATCCAAAATAATAATGTGACAAGGGTCGAAAATAGCAGTAATATGATGTTTTTGTGAGGTACAATGATTTATCGAAATAAGGATAATTTGGGTATAAAAATAATTAATATCCAATTAATTTAATATGATGATATGGACACCAAAATCTACTCTAAATAGTGTAATGCTACATAGATACATATGTGTATACATATTCGTATTTCATTCATTCATTTATTGTAGGACCATATTAAATAAATGAATTTCATATTAAATTAATAAATAAGATATACGTGTGTACAATTAAATGTACATATTATATGTACATATTATATGTATATGTATCATTGTTCTTCTAAGTATATGCACTAGAGATAGATTAGACAAGACTAGTCCCACACAATTGATTTTCATTCTTTATCATTAAATAGCCCATATTATAAGTTTTATTTACTATTCTCAATTAATATTATAAGTTCATTATTCATTAACCAAATCGGGATTTTGTACTAGGTAAATCCCAGAGTCTATGGAGACAGGCAGACTCGGCTTTTTGTTTATTGGACAGTTAAGTTTTTCCGATTTAATGCAATGAGCAAAAATGTTTTTTGATGTATACTTATAATTATAAATACATATAAATTAGTACAAATTTAGGGGGTGATATTGGAAAAAAATGACATTGTAAAACCTGAATCTCACACATGATTAAATTATTTATTATTATTATTCTTACTACATTTTGTAATTTTATTTTATGTTTCATTTCAGGCTGATGCCTCCAAGAAAACAGGCTGTTTTGATCTAACTTGTCCGGGTTTCGTCCAAACGAACAATGAAATAGCTCTCGGTGCTGCAATATACCCAATCTCAAACCCCACTGGACTCCCATATCAAATAACTCTTTACATCCACAAAGTTAGTATTCCCGTATCCATCATCCTACTATATATATATATATATATATCCAAGTTTCAAACAAAATAAGAATAATTAAATGGGCTTTTCTACCGTCAGGCCAGAAAAATTTGGTCTGACGTTAGGCCGATGTTAAAATTATATATTTTTATATATTTTGTCGATTCCAATTAATCCATACAGTTTAATCCTAACAAGAAGAATATACAAACTTGAATCGACAAATATGAACAAATATGTAGTATAATTAAGATGTATTTTCTTATCGTAAGGTCGGAAAACTTGGTCTTATATTAGGTCAGTACTAAAATTGCATATTTTTTCATATTTGTTGATTCCTATCCGCGCATTTATATTTTAATAAGAAAAATATACAAATTGAAATCGACAAATATGAAGAAATATGTAATTTTAGCAGATGCCTAACGTCAGGCCAAATTTTTCTGTCCCGACGGTAGAAAAGCCCTTAATTGCAAGTGGTTAGTACTTTGAATCACCACATCTAACGACCCGATATTTATATTTTCCATTTACAAAAAGATCGATACTTTTCAGTATAGAAATGATCATGTAATTCTGCTCATTACGAATTACAGAATTACAAAGTACCATTGGTGATACGGGAAAGTATCACGTAATCACATTACTTGATACGAATCAGACGGTCTGATATAAATTTTTGTATTTGAACATTTTATTTATTTCTTGGGGCTGTAAATTTCTGTGATCCGTGAAATATTTTTTCAATCCAAAAACATTTTCGGTCGAGAAAACACATTTTTACGATCCGGAAAACAATTTATGCACTTATGTCATATTTCAGTCAAAACCGCTGACGAAATCTGATTTTATTTTCCACAAAATCGACTCGTAAATTTTTTCGAAAAGATGAATGGTCTATGCTAACACTCGTTTTTCTTTTTTGTTTGCACATTAAGGATCCGGACACAAGCAACTGGTGGGTGCAATACGGTGATAGAATCAACATCGGATACTGGCCACACGATCTATTCAACATGCTCAGATATCATGCAGAGACGGTTCAATGGGGCGGCGAAGTTTACAGCACGAAGATCGGTTTGAATCATCCCCACACGACAACCGGAATGGGCAGCGGCCATTTCCCCGAATTCGTGTCCCGGAACTCCGGCTACGTTAAAAGGATGAGAGTGTTGGAGAACAGCATGGTACTAAGGTTTCCACAGTGGGTGAATAGTTACTCGGATGAGTATGATTGTTATGATGTTTATTACATTAGTGATTATGTTGAGGACCCCGAGTTCTACTATGGAGGGCCTGGTAGAAATCCCATATGTCCTTAGTTATAAATTCTAGTACTATCTCTTGCATGGAACTAGAGATAATTCGTGTCATAATGACACATAACGGTAATATAATTAAATTAAAATAATTAAATTATCAAATTACTTGTTTAATTAGAAGGAACCCAAAGCTCGTACCTACGACCATCAAAAGAACTCCGCTAAACCAATTATACACGAGATAAGAAATACTTGGCTAAACCATAAATATCGTATTGTATAATGGTTTAAGCTGTTATACCGTGAATGTGGTTGATTATCACACACACACACACACACACACACATATATATATATATATATATATATATATATATTGGGGAGGGTTATAATAGAAACCACTCCCTATGTGTTAACTAGGAACCAATCTACACTCTTGATCGAATTTATTTAGACGCCTCAGATTGATTTCATTTTATTTAGTTATGAATATTGAATTGCTTAGTATCTCTTATAAATTGCTTAGTAACTCCTATGAAGGGTAGTTATGGATTTGGCTTATAACTCTCTAATTATCTCATGCAATGATTATGGAAAAGTAATTATGACATTAATCATCTTCCTATATATATCCATAATCAAGCATATGTTTATTAGGTGCTTAAATTATTGTGATATCAAAGAATTTATCTAAATTCGTATTTATAAGGTTCTTAATTCGTATTATTAAGCTTGTTATTATAATTTTAATCAAACAATGAATATTAGTTGCTTACCTTATACATAATTTAAGCTTACATACGACTACTACAATGCTTATAATTTTATTATGGATGAAGATTTAATTATATTGGTATATATAAAGGTTCTTGTAATAATTTATTAAGCAAGAGGTATGCTTATTTACACAAAATCAAATATTTAGTTTTGATTGTATAGCTTGCTATTTTTTAAAGTGATACAGTTTGCTATTTAATGGCTTATCGATTGCTTATTTATAATCAAATTGATGCTTAAATTATATAAATACAAAAGTTTTATTGTTGGTTAATTTGCCTACATGTTGCGCTTTGAAGCAAAAGTTTTTACGAAATTAATGTCTATCTATTTATTTAATTTAAATTTGTAAATTGAATTTATATTATTTTAATGTAAATTTACCTATAATTTACATGGAGATTGTAGTGTTGGTTGTATATGGAGGTTTTGTTTACAAATTTACACTTAAATGTGGTTTATTTTGGTTGTGTGAATTGCTTAGATAATAAATTTTGAATTGCTTATTAATAATGAGAAAGATATATTTACTTTGAATTGCTTAATTAGATAATTTTTATTGGTTAAGATAATTGGATTGCTTATTTATAGTTATTTGCTTACATTGCTTATTTACAATAAGAATGAGGCTTAAAATTTGCTTACACATTGCTTACCGATAATCTTGAAAGTGTTGGGTTAGTCGAATAGATAAAAGTTTATTTTCAGTTAATAATATCGAAATGGGTGAACGACAAAATAAGGAGAAAAGAAAGATTGATTTTTTTTATTAAAACAACACAATAATCTGTAAAAATATCCACCAAAATGAGAGATGAGAGTAATGGAATAGAAAATTTATGATTGAGAATAGATTAATGAACCTACCAATTAAGGATTCTACGGTTACCATTAAGCTTAAGTTACTATAATGCCATTTTGTATAATAAAATGAATGAAACAAAAATGAAAGCAGTAAATATCATCCGTTGATTTAAAAATTTGAATGGATTAGATTAGTTCCTAGTTAACACATAACAAAAAGTTTCTATTTGAACTCTCCTATATATATATATATATATATAAAGAAAATTAATGCTCAAAAAAGTAGTAATTGTCAAAGTAATAATACCCATTGCATGCCTAAGTATGTTAGTTTATGGGATTTCCTAGTTAGGGTTTGGCTAGACCTGCTTGTATGTATTTCTCCCTATTTAAAGGGATGTCATCAATGGAATAAGATACAACTTTTGCCCTACTTTCTGTCTCAGTTATTTTCCCTTCAACACGTTATCAACGCGTAGTTCCCAACTGAGCAAAGAAAAAATCCCTCCCGGTTTTTCTGCAAAATTCCGGAAAAAGAAAAAAAAAGCGGGTGCTAAAACCCTAGCTGCCACCTTCCCTGACCGACGACCGGTAATCTTCTTCCCCAACCGCCCACAATCTGCTACCCCTCATTCGACCGAGAACCCTAACTATTGCTCGCCTTTGTTTTCAGTCGACCCCCAGAACCACCGCGACCAACTCTGGTCAGTCGCTCCGATCCCGTATCTACACCAAACCACGAACCACCGCGACGCCGCTGCTCAGTGGCCCCTAATCGCGAACCACCGTCTCCTGCTCCGACCGTCTCCTGCCACCGGTCATCTTCAACCCGATTGTCCAGTCGTCGTCTCCGACCGTCCACTGCAATTTTCTGGCCCGCTCGTCCAGTCTTCGACCCGATCGCCCAGCCCATCGCTGCAGTCCAGAACTCGGCCCGCGACCCAGACCCAGAAGGACCTGACTCAACCCGGTTGCTGACCCAGACCCGACCCGACCAGACCCGACCCGACCAGACCCGTTCGACAGTCTCGTTTTTTTCCACTCCATTTTTCTGCCCCTATTCACGAAGTAAAGTACACAAGACGAACCTTACTATCTGCAATGTGTAAAATTTAGATTTCTTTATATATCTTTGATTACATACTTATACCCCGTAATTTATTTATGCTTAATTAAACCAACTAAAAGCATGATGCATTAATAATTTTAATTAAATTAAAGTAAATCGCCTATACCAACTTGGATTAAAATAAATTCACGTTGAGTTAATAATTATTGCGGCATAAGAAACCTACTTGACTGCATAATATGTGTATAGATATATTCTTAGGATTATGTGTCTATATTTATAAATATACATATATTTGCATACATATATAGATATGGCATGCAAATTAGGCTTCATCATTGGTAGATTTTAGTGGACTTATATCTACTGTCTACATTTAACTCGAACCATGATAAAGTAATTTCATTGGTTACCCTCAATAGCATCGAAAGTAATTTATTGACCATATCTTGGTTCTGAAAAATAATAACCCTCCACATTATTGAAAATTTTATCATGGAAATTACTCATGATATACTGTGAAAACTCATTTTCCTTTTTTTCTTGTCTCAAGATGGCTGATCCAACTCGTCCTGAATTTGACATCTTGGACTCAGAAGGACTTGAGTACCATATATGGGTTTCTGACGTCGAAACCACTTTTATCGCTAGGACTATAGTGCTACTATCTTTGAAAAAGCAGACGAAGTACCGTCTGACAAAACCAAAGCTAGTGCATTAACGTTCCTTAGGCGACATATCGACCCCAGCCTAAGATAGGAATATCTGCAGTTGAAATCCCCGAAAGAACTATGGGATGCCCTTAAGGGCCGTTTTGGAAACATACACAATACCTTGCTCCCAGAGTTGACCGTGCAGTGGAATGAATCCGCTTGCTTGATTATAAATGGATCAACGATTTCAACAAAGATATGCTCCGTCTGAAGGCACGCCTTAATTTCTGTAGAAAGGACATCACAGAAGATGATATGATCCATCAAACCCTTTCCACCTTCCCTACTTCTGCCATTATACTAGCGAACCAGTATAGGCTAGAGTATGACAACAAACGCATCACTACCTTCAATAAGCTTATCAACCTACTGCAAGTGGCTGAGAGGCATAATCAAGTGCTAGTGAACAACAATGCTAGGCCTGCTGGGACAAAAAAAGTTCCTGAGGCCAATTATGGCAAAGTGAAAGGTAGAAAGAACCCCAATGCACAGGGGACTGGTCTTGGCAACCTCAAACCACAACATGGAAAAGGGCACAGTGGTCGAGGACGTGGTCGAGGTTCTTCCAATGTAATGAGAAGACTTGGTGCTCCTGGCTCTTCTAGCCAAGGAAACAAAGCACCTACCCCCCATGTCACTCCCAAAGTCAGAGTTGGCGATGAACCGTGCTATCGATGTGGAGATGCTGGACATTGGTACAAGAACTGCCATGCAAGCAAGCAAGTAGCAGCACACTACAAGAAATATAGAGAGTCCAAAGAACGGGAAGCTCACTATATGGAGGAAGATGCTCTTGACGAGTCCCCCAACGTAAATTTCACAGTCACCGATAATCACAATGAGCTATACGTGTCACAGTCATTAGAGGCACCCCTTTATGACTGAATGTCATAATTATGTTTACTTTCTCGTTTACATTTGGCATTGTTACCTCAGAACGATTTTATCGATGTTTTATTTTCAGTAATGCTGTGATGAAACTTTGTTTTTCTAGAACAATATATTATTATTACTTACGTTATATCCTTAGCTTTATTTCGAAGAAACGAATATTGCTTGCATGTTTATGGTTTGAATTTTTTTCTTTCCTCTTTTTCGTAGGAATGAATCGAGGAGAACTTGAATGTTTGGTTGACAGTGGGACCACCCACACCATTCTTAGGAATATGCTTCTATCACTGAATTAGTTGCATGTCAATCCTCGGTAACCACGATGATTGGGTCCTTCCAACTCATCCAAGGGCGAAGCAATGCCCGATTTTTATTGCCTAACGGCACTCTTCTCCGAGTTACCGATGCTCTATACGCACCTAGGGCCCCTCGAACCTTACTAAGCTTTAAAGATATACGTAACAATGGTTTCCACGTCGAAACCCACTGTGAGAATGGAATCGAGTTCCTTTATATTACATCTAATGAATGTGGACGTAAACGCATATTAGAAAAACTTAAGAGTCAACATAGTGGACTGTACACCACAACCATTAGGGTATTCGAATCCTATGCTGTCACCATAAATGAAATTTGGGACAAAGACTAATATAGGCTTTGGCATGATAGAGTAGGTCATCCTGGTCGAGATATGATGATCCGTATCCTAAAGAACTCGCACGGACATCCTTTCTTTCGAGTGAAAAATGGGCAACAACTCAACACAAAGAACAGTATTGATGTTAATCATGCTATGTCGTCTAAAGAAATAGATACATATGCCCCTCCTAAGCAATTGACTATGTCAAAAGCACATCGCTCATTCTGCAAAGCCTGCTCTTTAGCTAAAGTAGGGGCGAGATCTTCCTACGTTAAAGATACTAAAGAAAACATCCCATTCTTACAACGTATACAAGGAGATATTTGTGGACCCATCCACCCAGAATGCGGACCATTTAGGTACTTTATGGTATTGGTGGATGGTCATATGTCACACTCCTTTCCACTCGAAATGCTGCATTTGCAAAACTCGTAGCTCAGATCATTCGTCTAAGGACTCACCATCCTGATCACTCTATCAAGTCTATTCGTCTGGATAATGCATGAGAATTTACATCTAAAGTATTTGATGGCTACTGCATGTCAATCGGAATCGATGTAGAGCATCTCGTTCCCCATATACATACAAAAAAGGTCTCGCAGAGGCAACCATTAAAAGAATCCAAATGGTAGCATGGGTATTGGTTTTGCGCACCAATCTGCCCATCTCTACTTGGGGATATGCAGTCCTACATGCAGCCGTACTTATTCGTTTCAGACCCACCGTTGGCCAATCATTTTCTGCGTACCAGTTGGTAACTGGATATGAGCCAGATATCTCACATCTACGCATGTTTGGTTGTACAACATATGTGCCAATTGCACCCCCACAACGCAATAAGATGGGTCCTCAGAGACATTTAGGTATCTATGTTGGATATGAATCCCCAACAATCATCTGCTACTTAGAACCCTTGACAGGTGATCTCTTTACCGCGCGCTTTGCAGATTGTCACTTCAATGAGTCAGAATTCCCGTCGTTAGGGGGAGAGGAGAAAAAGAAATTTCTCAAGGAATGACAGGAATTGTCCTGGTCCATCCCTAGTCTGTCTCATTATGATCCCCGTACCTCACTATGTGATCGTGAAGTACAACGAATCCTCGATCTTTATAACGTAGCAGATTCGATGCCTGATGCGTTTACTGATATCGTCAAAGTGACAAGATCACACGTTCCAGCTGAAAATGTGCCTGCAAGGTTAGAAGTCCCCAATAAGGGGCACATCACCAATGTACCGAGTGATGCGATCGCACCCAGTGAAAGCGCGATCGAGGCCGTGGCTCCCAAAAGGAAAAGGGGGAGGCCACCCGGTTCGACAGACACTCGCTCAAGGAAGAAAAGGGTAAGTGAGGCACAAATCAACCCATTAATCATCAATACTGGGAATCCTTCCCACGAGATTGTCTCTGACTATAGCTATATCCACGAATCATTACTGGTGGACGCCCCGAAGATCGATTCGACATTAGAGAACAAAGAGATCTCAATCAACGACAAAGTGCATCTGATTTGATGGAACAATCGACCACTCATATTGATGATGTGTTTGCATACACAGTTGCTCAAGAAATCATAGAGCACGATGATGTCGAACCACGCTCTGTTGAAGAATGTCAACGAAGAGCCGATTGGCTTAAATGGAAAGAAGCTATCCAGACAGAGCTTGAATCTCTGAACAAACGCCAGGTATTTGGCCCAGTAGTGCTAACTCCGCCAAGTGTAAAGTCTGTTGGACACAAATGGGTTTTTGTCAGAAAGTGTAATGAGAATCATGAAGTCCTAAGGTACAAGGCTCAAGTTGTTGCACAAAGTTTCTCACAACGACCTGGTATCGATTACGAGGAAACGTACTCTCCCGTAATGGACGTTATTACGTTCCACTATCTAATCAGCCTAGTTATTTCCGAAGGATTGGAAATGCAGCTAATGGACGTGGTCACTGCGTATCTCTATGTGGATCTAGATACGGAGATTTACATGAAAGTGCCCGAAGGCATTTCAACCCAAATCAAGTAACTCCAGACCACGGAGTGCATATTCAGTTCGTTTGAAATGCTCACTTTACGGTTTGAAACAATTCGGAAGGATGTGGTATAACCGTGAGTGAATACTTGATTGGAAAGGGATACAAGAACAATGAACTGTGTCCTTGCGTCTTTGTAAAGAAAACAAGTTTCGGATTTGCGATCATCGCAGTATATGTCGACGATATGAATATAATCGGCACTCTTGACTTTTCTCATTTTTAATTTTTCATCGTCTTTTCGACGTCTCCTCATTTTTGTTCAACTCCTTCGTTTTTCCAATTCTTTTTGTATGCTATCGGTTTTCTTCGATTTTCTCCCCCTTTCACGGTTAATCACATTTTCAACTTATTTCTCCATTCTCCTATCTCTCCCCCTTTTTGTATTCATCAAAAAAAAATGCAATAAAATATCAATAAATAATGAAATATGTAAAAATAAATATAAGGGTATTAACTCCCCCTGAAAATATTATCTGTTTTAAAAAAATTACCCCCTGAGTAAAATACAAAAATAAATGTTTGGGGATCCAACCTATAGTTGGTTTTTGTTTAGAAACGTAGACGATATTTGAAACGATTGTTCCTTTAGGAACCCAAATTTTCTTAATTTTTATCGTCCGTCTCGGGCTTTTGCAACTTGAAATATGATGCCCGATTTTTAAACACTTTTCGCAATGGGGTATCTTGAAATTAACGGATTAGTTTTTCAAATGAGTTTTGAATCCTAACCCCTCTTTATTCAAAGTAAATTTTTGAACACCAAGCATTTGTTCAAATTTCTCGTTTCCGCACGAGAAATTCTTTGTTAAAGATTTAAGCTCGGTTTGGATTTTAGCGAGATCATTCTTCAAAATATTTTCATTTTCAATACACTTTGAATGATCGATTTCAACAAATTTTCCCTTTTCGATAATTTTGGAATTTTCAATTTCCAAAGATTTAATTTTAGACTTAAGGGATTTTATTTCGGATAAAGCGTTTTGAAAATCCGTATGTAATAATTCAAATGCATCAAAAAATTCATCACGGGAGGATGTACTAACCTGGCTTTCGACGTCGCTGTCGTCGAACGAACTTTGGGCCATGAGAGTGAGATTATTTTGATTGATGAATTCATCATCTTCGTCTTCATCGCTCCAAGTAGCCACGAGAACCTCCTTCTTGGGTTTGGCACGGCAATGCTTAGCGAAGTGTCCTGGTTTTCCACATAGTCGACAAGAGTTGTCAAATTTCTTCGTTTCGCTCGAGATATCCTTCTTCCTCCGGTTTAATAAAATTTATTAATATTCTTGGCATAATATGCCGCTTCTTCGTCGCTTTCCACCGGGATTTCTTCTCTTTTAGACATCTTAGCCTTCAAGGCTATCGATCGTTCCTTCGGCTTTGGCTTGACACTACGTGATTTTAATACAATCTCATAATTGATTAGTGAACCAACAAGGGCACTAAAGTCGAGTGTGTTGAGATCTTTGGATTCCATAATCGCGGTCACGGTGCCGTCCTATTCGCTAGGTAGTGATCGTAAAATTTTCTTAACTTTTTCACTACTAGATAATGGTTTTCCGAACGAAGCAAGTCCATTGGTGATGACCGAAAATCATGAATGAATAACTCGAGCATATTGGTAATGGACTCGTCACCCTTCATCATGAATAACTCGTAGTCATGGAGAAGCATATTGATCTTCGTCTCCTTGACTTGAGTTGTCCCTTCGTGTGTGATTTCAAGAATTTTCCATATTTCTTTCGCACTTTCACACGATGAGATTCGATTGACCTCTTCGGGATTTAAGGCACAAAATAAAAGTTGGGTGGCCTTATAATTTAGATGGTCATTTTTCCAACCGGCATCGTCGTATTCTTCAAAAGATTTGAGCATACCGTCGGATTTGATAGGAACTTTTGGGCCGAGACAAATAATCTTCCAAATCTCTATATCGTAGGCACGAATAAAGATTGACATCTTTTTCTTCCATGTCAAATAATTTGAGTCATCGAAGAAAGGTGGTCGGTTGAGAGCAAGGCCTTCGACTGGAGAGAATTGAAACGCTATTTTTGGATCTTTCTCCTCGGATGTTAAGTCACGTATTGGAGTACCGCTCCAATACCAATTGTCGGTATAGAATCGTATATATGCGCCGTTTGCGGAAGCGTAAATAAAATTGCAGAAAATAAATGACGCAAGGATTTATAGAGGTTCGGCTATAAACGAGCCTACGTCCTCTCTTTATCTTTTTCAATAGGTTAAAGATAGCAACCTCTACGCCTCTTTTCTATCGTCGAGGGATAACCGTTTACAATCACGTCTTCTATTGGTCCGTGATAAACCACTCGTACTTGTCTTTGCGTCGGTCCAAGTTAAACTGTTTTCCTTTTCTATCGGACAAGGAATCAACCGCTCTAGCTTTCTATGGGTACTAGATAAACCTCACTTAGATATCGATTGTGATTCTAATAATGTCGGATCCTTGATCCTAATAACACCGAATACAATCGTATCTTTTCTTTTACCACTCGTGTATGATTTTGTGTATAACACTCAATCACTCAATGTAAGCTCAATATTACAACAACAATATAATGAATATCAATCTCTGATCAAGGTATAGAATGCTTGAAGTTGTTGTGTTTGATCAATACCATAAGCATGGTATTTATAGCCTCCATGAACAAACTAGCCGTTAGCTGCCTGTTCTTTCATTACATACGCTATCTGATCTATATTACGTACGTAGGCTCCTTTACGTACGTTAACTATGGCTGGTTACGTACGTTAACATCTTCATAAAACAGTTCAGGGAGCTTCGTTATTTTGATTACGTACGTTAACAATTTTTTCGTTACGTACGTTAAGCCTTACATCACTGTGTTGTTACCCAAAATATTATCCGGAGATAGTATTGCTGGAATGATCGAGTAACAAACAAATGCAAAACACTTCCGTGAGAAAATAAATAACACAAGATTTGTCGGGGTTGTTAATCCCGGGCTTGAATGCTCTCGCGAGATTTTATTAATAAGTATACTGTTGAGTACAAATATTAATGTTAGAATCTATTACAAGGAGTGTAAAGACTTCTAGTTATCTAAGCTGTGGGGCGTGTAGATTGCCGGAAGAACCAGGCATGAAGCTCTGTGAGTTCTTGCTATTGATGTTCTATGTCTGAGAATGTATTTCTCTTTCTGTATATCGCTCACTGTATTCACGATGTTGTGATTCTGTTTGCTGCCGTGTTATGAGCCTCCTATTTATAGGAGACAAGGTTGTTGGGACCTCTCCGGCGATCACGGGCGACCGCCATTCTTTATATTATAATAAGATGGCCGATCATCCCGTCACGTGGGGCTTTTCCCTTAAAGTCCGTGGCTGCTGCTGACAGCCAGCTGTACGGTCCAATGGGGAGCCTGCACGCATCCTGAGTCGCTGTCACCTACCTTTTCGGCGGCCCTGTCGGTAGGTGAGGTAGGTGACAGGCTGGAGTCAAAGGTCCTATCTGTCAGCGCCTTTTGTGGATCTGCACGTGGGTCACAGTCCAAGATTTGGTCTTCGATAACTTTGACGGATGCTGGATTTATACGTGGCATGAGACGATCGTCTCCGGTTGGACATCATAGATAATCGCCAGATGCCAAAAGACGATCGCCGGATACCAAAATACGATCGCCATGGGTGCTGACCTCTTGGTGTTCGCCCAGAGCACGTCTTTTATGGTTGGCTCTTCGGTCATTATGCCGATCGCCATCGAGGCGTATTAGTCGCGGCACAACACACTGCTGACGTCATATATCCGTTGTATGCTTTTCTGACTTTGACTCCTCCAACGTTCACTTGGTTTGAACTACATTACGTACGTTATATTACTTCCATTACGTACGTAAGGCTGCTTCATTTACATACGTTAATCATGCTGAGTTACGTACGTTAGGCTTGTGCAGAACACTATTTTCCAGCTTCGTTTTCTTCGATTCTTGGCTTCGCCTCTTCGTTGTTTTGTTTTGTTTAGCAACTTTAATCACCAAAACATTATTAATTTATGTATGGAACAAAATATTCCAACATCATTTTGGGCCGGAGATGGATGGGATCATTGGGGAAGAAGTTGACAAGCTCCTACGAGCTGGACACATAACGGAGATCCAGTTTCCGGAGTGGTTATCCAACGCTGTCATGGTAGGCAAAAGCCAGGAGAAGTGAAGGATGTGCATGGACTTCAGAGACCTAAATAAAGCATGTCCAAAGGATCACTACCCGTTGCCCCGCATAGATCAACTGGTGGACTCAACCTCGGGGTGCGAGTTGCTCAGTATGATGGATGCTTCTCAGGGATATCATCAGATTACCCTCACACCCGAAGATAGAAAGAGGGTTAGATTTGTGGTATCAAAAGGAACTTTTTGTTATGTGTGCATGCCTTTCGGGTTAAAGAATGCAGGATCCACGTATCAAAGGGTGGTTGACAGAATCTTTAAATCCCAAATCGGCAGAAACATGGAGGTGTACGTGGATAATATGCTAGTAAAAAGCGTAAAGGCGGGAGAGCATATCAAAGATCTAGAGGAAACGTTCGGAAACCTGCGCACGTACGGAATGAAGCTCAACCCATCAAAGTGTTCTTTTGGAGTGAGATTGGGAAAATTTCTGGGATATGTAGTCATAGAGCAAAGAATCGAGGTCAACCGGGAAAAGGTCAAAGCAGTGCTACAAATGAATCCTCCAAAAAATATCAAGGATATCCAGATACTAACAGGAAGAATAGCGGGGCTGAGCCAGTTCATATCACGCTCAGCCGAGAAGGGATTCCCATTTTTTAAACTCTTAAGAAAAGGGAACAAATTCGAATGGACCCCCGAAGCGCAAACAGCATTCGAAAAATTAAAAGAATATTTGTCCGAGCTGCCTCTGCTCACCAAACCAGTACCAGGAGAATAGCTCATACTCTACTTATCCTTAGGAGAGGGAGCGGTTATCTCGGTCTTGCTAAGAGAAGAAATGAGTAAGCAAAAGCCCATTTATTATACAAGTCGAATTTTGCAAGGGGCAGAACGGAATTACTCCGAGCTAGAGAAGGGAGCACTAGCATTAGTAATTACAGCCCAGTGATTGAGGCCGTATTTCCTAGCCCACCGAATAAAGTTACGAACCAACTTGCCCTTAAGAGAAACACTGGGGAGACCTAATGCGTCAGGTCGCCTGGTAAAATGGGCGGTAGAGATGGGGGAATATGACATGGAGTATGAGCCGAGAACGGCAATTAAAGCTCAGGCCCTAGCGGACTTCATCCAAGAGGGGGCCATGCCATCACCGCCATAGGGACAGTGGCTACTGCACGTGGATGGATCGGCAACAACCAGTGGCTTTGGGGCAGGGATAGTCCTTACTACCCCGGAGGGCGAGCAATTAGAGTATGCTGTAAAATTCGATTTCAAAGCATCTAACAACGAGGCCGAGTACGAAGTCCTGGTTAAGGGAATGCAGCTGGGGATAGACTTGGGCGCGCGACGACTCATAGCTTATTCTGATTCTCAGCTGGTCACGCAGCAGGTAGGAGGAAAATTTGAGATAAATGAGGATCGGATGAAGAAGTATGTCGAGGAAGTGAAAGAGGCTGCCAAAAAACTAGGTGAATGGAAGTTGATCTATATCCCTAGGGCGGAAAATGTAAAAGCTGATTACTTAGCAAAAATGGGAAGCTCTTTGGTGGATTGTCACTCATGGACAGTAATGATTTTAGGAGCAGCCCGGAGTAGCATCACGAAACAGGTGATGGAGGTGAACGAGATTGCGGACTGGCGAACTCCTTTGTTAGCATACCTAAGAAGAGCAGAACTACCCAATGAAAGGCAAGAGAGAATGAAAATTATGCAAATGGCAGCGAGGTTCTGTTGCATTAACGATGAATTGTACAAGAGATCCTACCTCGGTCCATACCTACGGTGCATCTCGGAAGAAGAAGGGCGGGGTATACTGGAGGAAATCCATGAAGGGTGCTGCGGTGACCATACCAAAGGAAGGGCGCTAATTAGCAAAACACTAAGAGCTGGCTTTTTCTGGCCGACCATGAGCAAGAAAGCGGTGGAGATGGTTAAGCGGTGCCAAAAATGTCAAATACACGCACCCTTAATTCACATCCCAGCTGAAGATATGATCACCATGGGAGCACCCTGTCCTTTCGCTAAATGGGGAATCGATATCATGGGGCAGTTTACACCTGGATCGGGAGGAAGGAAGTTTTTGGTAGTAGCCATAGACTACTTCAGCAAGTGGGTAGAGGCCGAGCCCGTGGCCACCATAACCCAGCAAAGAATCATAAGTTTTCTGTTTAACAACATTTGCTGCAGGTACGGAGCGCCCCAGATACTTATCTCAGACAATGGAACTCAGTTCAATGGGAAAAGAACCCAGTCCTGGTGCGAGGGGATGCATATTAAGCAAAGGTTCGCTGCGGTTGCTCATCCGCAGACTAATGGACAAGTGGAGGTAACTAACAAAACAATCTTGTAGGGGATCAAAACCCGTTTAGACAAGGCTGGAGGAGGATGGGTGGATGAGCTTAGCTCGGTTCTATGGTCATACCGAACCACACCTAGATCATCAACGGGGGAAACACCCTTCAGTATAGTATACGGGTCCGAAGCCGTCATCCCGGCAGAAGTTGGAGAAATGTCCCATCGGGTTCGGTGGTTCAACGAGGAGGAAAACGAAGAAATGATGAGGGAGGCGTTGGACACCATAGAAGAAAGAATAGAAGCGGCCGCAGCACGAATAGAAAGATACAAAAGCTTGACAAAAGCAGCTCACGGCAAAAGAGTAAGGTAGAAACAGTTCCAAATCGTAGATTTGGTGCTTAGGCGGGCTGATGCCCTCAGAAAAACAGGAAAACTGGAGCCAAACTGGGAGGGCCCTTATAAGGTAATCCGAATTTATGCAGGGGGAGCTTATGAGCTCGAGGATATGGAGGGACACCCCATCAAAAGACCTTGGAACATATGCCACTTAAAAAAATATTTTGTATGAAGAAGTGTTGAGGAAAGCTTGTGATGTTTTAATAAAAGTCTATTACAAAAAAAAATCTCTGAATGTGTTGATTAAGTAAAACTAGAAATGACATCTGACCAGGTGAAATGCCTTCAGATCCGAGTAAGGTTGAACCGCCCTATGACATCTGACCAGGTGAAATGCCTCCAGATCCGAGTAGGGGTGAACCGCCCTATGACATCTGACCAGGTGAAATGCCTTCAGATCCGAGTAAGGGTGAACCGCCCTATGGCATCTGACCAGGTGAAATGCTTTCAGATCCGAAGTAAGGGTGAACCGCCCTATGACATCTGACCAGGTGAAATGCCTTCAGATCCGAGTAAGGGTGAACCGCCCTATGACATCTGACCAGGTGAAATGCCTTCAGATCCGAAGTAAGGGTGAACCGCCCTATGACATCTGATCAGGTGAAACGCCTTCATATCTGAGTAAGTGTGAACTGCCCTATGACCTCCGATCAGGTGAAACGCCTTCAGATCCGTTTAAGGGTGACCCATTCAGATCTATGACTAGGGGAAATACCCTCGATTTCAGGTAAAGGTAAACTACCCCGATCTATAAATAGCCTCAGGCTTAGAGTACGAGCCGACCTATTGTTCGAAAAAACCGACCTATACTAAAGGTCGGTGATAAGGTCAGTTTGAATTACAACTTGTAAGATCGAAGTGGTCGGGTTGTATTTAAGGTGCTGCAAAATTTAAAATAATAAAGAGCATCTGAGCTATACTAGAAAGAGGACTAAAAAGCAAAGGGCTTAGACTTCAAAGAAATTTGGAAGTATTCATATTGTTTCAAACAGTTCGGATACATTGAGGTTATAATCGATGTCGAGCCATATTAACTTTAAGAAAGAAAAGTAGTTTGTAGAAACAAGTTATGTTTTCATAAGCAAGTTACGTTAACAAGGCATATCACTATCGTACAGATCCAAAATATATTCAACTCAAAAGACTTCTCATTAAAAACAGTTGTACCAGTACAATGAACAACAAAAAGAACAAATACACAAAATTAATAAAAGACTAAGCTACAGGCTCGGAAGATGGAGGGGGCGATGAAGGAGAGGCATCAAGGTCGGTCCCAGCCGCATCTGGATTAAGAGTCCTGGCCTTAGCTGGCGATTTAGGAGGGATAGAAGGCAGCTCCAAATCCAAGCCGGATTCCTTTATAGACTCTCCAACGGCGTCCTCCCACCAGGCTGCCTCAGGAGATTCGTCCACATCACCAGACCAGCCCGAAGGGACGGGAGCCCCGTCCAGTGCAGCATCCCGGTCTAGCTCACCCATGAAGCCCAAACCAGCTAGTTGCTCACGAGCGCAAGTTAGAGCAAAATCGAAGTACTGCGTCGCAGCAGGAGCCAGCTTGACTAGAAAGGTGGTGGAATTGTGATACCGGGCTAGGAGAGCAGAACGGTAAGCCCCTAGGAAATAGTAGCCGACGTCGCTGGTCAGAAATCGACATCGACCATCCATCACTCCGCGCTCATAAGATGATCCCTCGGATCTAGCCTCGACTAGTTGAGCTTCAAGCTGGGCGACCTCTGAATCTGCTTTAGCCTGAGCCTCAAGTTGGCGACCTTCTCCAACTCTACTTTAGCTTGGGCCTCGAGCTGGGTAATCTTTTCAGATTCGACCTTAGCTTCCAACAACTGAGCCTCGAGCTGGCCCACCTTCTCCGATTCTGCCTGAAACTGGGCCTTTAACATTTTCAACTCTTGATTCAGCTGAACGTTGGCCATCTGAGCCCGTTCCAAAATCGCCTCCCGCTCGGAACTTTTCTTAAGGGCAATATCTAAGCGATATTCCCTCTCCTAAAGCTGAACAGAGAGATCGGACTTAGCCTCCAGGGCGGCCGCCAGATCGGCTGCCATCTGGGTAAGCTGGGAAGAGGACGAAGCACCGATTTTATGATCTTCCGCGAAGGTCACAAAGTGGGCACAGAACTGCGCAAAAAAAAAAGAAGAAAATCACATCAGGACGTCAAAAGGTAATAATAAACATAAAAGTAGTAAGGAAGAGGAGGAAGGAAAAAAGAGGAATACCTTCCCAAAATACATCATCATGGCATCAAAACGAGGGCCCTCTGCGGCATCTCGTAATGCCTGCTTATCCCTAGCTGGGATCATAGAGCTGAGATACGGAAGAAACTTCTCCCGCTCTTTACAACGGAGAAAAGTCTCCATAGCCGGACCTGAGGGATCTGCAGTCTTCAGCCGCTTAGAAACAGGGAAGCTGGGGGAATGGGCCTTCTTGGTGACCTGAAGCTGCCGAGAGGAACTGGCAGGGCTCCGCCCAGTGGTCAAGGTAGGGGCCAGGTCGGAGGGGAGAGTCACCCCAGCTTTGGAGCGGGAGGAGAGATTCTGCTTGGTTTTTGACGAGCCCTCCGCCCTCGATTTGGGGGCCTTCTCCTTCATCGGTACAGCCGGCTTGGAGGCATCAGACTGGAGGGTCCGCATGAATCGATCTACGAAAAGCAATACAATAGGTCAGTAGGATAGCCAAAAAATAGAAAAACAAAGATTATACTATGAAAAGAGCCGTTAAAACCTACCAATATCAGGAATAGCTGGGTAAGGATTCGATCTCAGCCCACAATGGAATAGAAGATCATGATATTGCGTCAGCTGGAAAGTATTGTAAGGAATGGCATTCCATTCCCGAACCTTCTCGACCCACCCAGCTCGGATAGAACTGCGCCTGGGAATAGGAGCTTGGCTCGGAGTGGCTTGCGTCCATTCTGTGGAATCCCCATGAGTCAGTCAAAGGGAGCCGAAGAAAAAAGAAACGCGACCTCCAGTCCTTCACGTTGGAAGGGAGGTGAGTAAAGAAATGGGCATTGTTTCGGGGAAGTTAAGTAAAAGGAGACTTTAAAGCTCTTTAGCCCGAAACAAAAATAGAAAAAATCCAGGTCGGGTTCCTCGTGTCTATAATGACACAATACGAGGAAACCGACCATATAACGAAAAGAATTGGGAGAAAATTGGTTGAGGGGAAGATTATATATAACAGAGAGAGAAACAAGGAAGGGGTGAAGAGGGAAGCGGAGACCACTGCTCACCTGATCTACGAACCGTGTAATATGATCTGGAGGAGGATGATCAGGGGTGTCACGAGTCTGGGGCGTGACGAATTCCCACCCCAGAGGAAGTCTAAGAAATTTTATAAAACTAGCCAACGCGGATGGACTAGTCCTAGATAGAGGGCGAGGAGGAAGAACTCGAGTAGCTCCTGCGACCGCTTGATACGGATCGGCTAAAAGGCCGGTCACAGTTACTTCACCCATAGGAGGAGGGGAGAGGGGATCTACGATGACCAGAGGAATGCCGAAGGGAAGGTTAGAAGGGATGTCGCCCAGCTCGGACCAATCTACATCACCTAGGGGTTCATCTCTAAGACAAAGGGAGGAGCCAACAGCTCGCTCCGACCTACCCCCCGAGTCTCCATCGGAAGAGGACAAACCTTTTAAAAAGGAGTCCACGGCCGACTGGCCGGAAAGGTTCTGAGAATCAGAGGCAGACGACATAATACAAGGAAGAAAAGGGAGAGGGAGAAGAAAGGAAAATATAGGTAACAAATAAAAAGAAAAAATAAAGAGGAATAGAGTACAAGTGTTTAGATAGACATACCCATAAGATTGGGTGGAAGAGCGTCGGAGGAAGATAGTAGAAGCACCACCGGAGGCAGGAAACTAGGGTCGCAGGTGTCGCCGGAAAAACTCTCACAGTAGTGTTTAGCAAAATAAAGAGCGGAAGTGGCTGAGAGGGTAGAGGGTCTCTTTTTATAGGGAGGAAGGGCGAAAACCAAGAAGATAACGGGCGATCTCGAGCGTCCGATGCCTTCTGTAAAAGAACGGCTTGGATCTGACACCGCCTCATCCGACCTATAGCAGGCTGACACCTGGACCTAGCCATAGATGCGACGGTTGGGAGGCGAGAAAAGGAAAAGACATTGATATAAAGGCGCACGAATCTCGAGGAACCTCGTTTCCTGGGAACGGGAGTCCCAAAGACTACCGTATCGAGGTCGTCAGTTTGTAAACAAATCCTACTCTACTCGGTCTTACGGCTCGACTAGAGTAGGGGGGACTGGTTGATAGGACGACGAATGTACACTTTCTAAAAACCCGGTTTAAAGAAGACCAATATAAACTGGCGTACCGATTTTTGAGTAAAGGAGGGGAGACCTAGAATAATGAAGTCCGACCTATGTCCTCAGATAAAAGGGTGCCGACCTCGGAAGGCTCGCCGATCTATAACCTCAGATAAAAGGGTGCCGACCTCGGAGGGCTCGCCGATCTATAACCTCAGATAAAAGGGTGCCGACCTCGGAGGCTTCGCCGAAATACGGACTTGGATAAGAGTGTCCCGACCTAAGTGACCCTTTATAATATGAGACGACCTACTAAGTCATATCCGGAGTCGGGAATCGCCGGGCTCATGAAGGTTGAACTCTCAGAAAATTAAATCTCAACTCACCTGACAGAATCCCAGAGATTCGGGGACTGGAAGCCCATACTCCTCAATCCCGGATATCCAGGGATGGAAAATCGCAGCCCGAATCCCTGGATATCCGGGATCTTCCCTAAAAATAAGGGAAAAATCTTAAAGGATACGCGGATTTTCCTTTTATAAAAGGAGGAGGGGGCTATCCTTCAAAGGCCAAGCACAATTGTGAGATTACAGTATTTTTTAGAGAGAGAAAAAAAGCAATACTTCATACATTCGGGTTTTCTTAGATAAACTTCTGAGATTAACCCGGTTCTTGGTGGCCGATCCGCTGGGTTACATCATAATATATTGATAAAATAATTACTGAAAACAAAATTTAATATATATATATATATAAGCTATTTATTATATATAAGCTAATTATGTACTATAATAAAATATATATTTTATGGTAACAAAACTATGATTAAGGTATATTTATTAAACTCAAAATTATTCTGGTTAATAGAATTTATCATAATAATATAATATTTGTTGTATATATATATATATATATGTGTGTGTGTGTGTGCGCGCGAGCGCGCACGCGCGTGTTATGGTAATAAAATTAAATTTATGGTGATTTTATTCTAACATAGATTTTACGGTAATAAAATTTTATTTATGTTATATTAATTAAATATCTTTTAATATACTAATTGATAGATTTCTAATTTATAGATCCTTAATATAAACTATTATCAATGTATTGCAATCAGTACGTATTAGATGATAAAAAATAATTTTTTTAAATATATGTTAATTTTGATTACAAAAAGTAATATATTTTTGTTATATCAGGTAAACACAAAAATAAGTTTTATTATATTATTACATTCAAATAATTTTGATATATAGATTTTATGGTAATCAAATTGTTATCTCCCCAATCAGGGCCGGCCCTCGTACCGGGCGAGGTGGGCGACGGTCCAGGGCAGCAAACTTTTGGGGGCATCAAATTTTAGGTTCATGTATATTGGGTAGAAACAAAATATGAAAGAGTAAAAAAGATATAATGGTGAAGGAAGAAGATGATACATTAAGAAAAGAGAAAGACAAAATAAAAAATAATATTTATTTAAAGTGTTGTGTAAGATTACCCATGTGGGCAAGGGCGTTAACATGTAACCGATAGAAATAAAGTTTTTTTTTAAAGATTATTGTAATCAAATATATTTGTTTGTACTTTTACTTTTTCCCAAAATTTCACTTGTCTGCTTATTGAGTTGTGTGCTTCTTTACTTGTACAAAAAATTCAATACTTTGCAAAGTACTCATAGAATATATGAATTCACCATTATTCTCATGTATAATATGGATTAAAGATGTAGAAAAACTCAATCGTATTAGTTTATTATATTACATATTAATATCTTAGAGTATGTGATGATTATGTTATTCATTTTATATGTTGGAATTCATAAGATTTGTTTTCATTTACGGTTGATTATGATATTTGTTTTTCGTGATATGGTGATATTATTTTAGCGAATTGTGATTATGATGAGATAATCGATGGTTTTTTCTCAAGATACAAGCGACAACATCGTTTTAAGTGTTGTATTTTGAAATTGTAATTCGAAGTTTATATCTTATACCATAACAGTTTATTTACTAGTGAAAAAATTGGTGTGAGAATGAGCGACGTAACTTGCCGAGGTTACGAATTTCTAAAAAATAGTGTGTTGTACGCTTACGAGGGGCATTTTTCTATCGCCCAGGGCATCCGAAAACTCAGGACTGGCCCTGTCCCCAATGTACTAATACATAATACGCTGAGCCTAAGTGACAGCTTCTCATATTTCGGCTGCCACATGTCTTTTGTTGGTGCTTCATGTGCTTTTGTGTCAGTCTCTCACGCTTCAGCTGACACATAATCAATTACTGGTCTAATCATAATTACATTAATTACATTATAATTATATCTCAAATAACTCCTACCTATCTTATTAATTTTTACAATTAAGGAATATGAATTATGAATAAATAGGAATTGATTATATTTACAAAAACATTTCACATTTTCATTAATTAAAAAATATAAATCCCAAACAAAGAGAAATTTAATATAGTAGTGTGCACTATATATTAAAAACTTAAACCTAAAATCTCGCGGAAATATTATATATTCTATTAATAGTTAGTTTATATTAGTTAGTCACTATAATTAGGTAAATCAATAAAAGAAATATCAACTAAAATGAAAGATGCTTGAGAGTATTGCAAAATAAGTGTTGAATATATATAATCAAAAAGGTACTTGAAGTCCTAATCAATTAAATAAATTGAAATATTTATTCAAAAATATTATTGTAAGTATAGAAACAATGGTTTTAATTATTATTTATAAATAAATCAAAGAAACTATGGAATAAATCAATTAGTCTATTTTAGTTTTAAATCTTATTTAATTAATATAAAATAACAAAATAAATAAAAAACTCATATTTACTAAATTATATAATTACTTATTTTATGAATTTTCAAAGAGATATTCTAAATATATAAGAAATTAAATATAATAATAATACACTAATCTGTAGATTCATCTTTGTACAAAAAGAATTTCAGAAAATAAAAATTGATCATTTTAAGTGATTTTTTTTTTGTATTGAAAGATTTATTAATTTATTTACTTTGGAAATAAACTATATATTTTTGAAAGTTTTGGATTTGCTTTTGTATTTTAAATTATATCCAAATAATTTATGTATTTTTTTTTCAAATATAAGGATTAAATTATCTCTTTTTTGGCCGTTTAATAGAAACTGTTAAACACTTAATAATTTGGACCATTTTAGCAAAAAAAGGACCAAAAAGAACGTGGAACTAAAATTTCATCAAATACAGTTTAATACAATCATATGTAAATTGAGTTTTTTTCTAATACGAGTTTTCGAAATTATTAAAAGTGTCCAACTATTTATGTATTCTCTTGAATGTAAAATGCGCCAACTGCAGTACTTCTATATATTAAGTTAAATATTTAAAAATAATATCATATAAAAATGATATAAAGTTTTAACTGAACCAAATGTCACTTAGGTTTTTTGTAATACAACACAAATTACAAAAAATACTCTAATTATTTTTCTCTTATTTTGAATGTAAAATTTCTTGAATTTAGTACTCTTAAATATGAAGTTCAATGCCTGAAAAGTACCCTATAACTTTTCCCAGCTCATCTTATATTACAAAAAAAATTGGGCATTTTTTTACTTTTAAAAAATGCGGATAATTTCATTAGGCTAGGATCTGGATGAGTACTCCCCTTCGTACTGACACGGGTAACATGATGATCATCAGGTGTACGTAGATCGGTGTGGGGCTGCTGTGAATGAGCACACAAAGACTCCAATGTTTGGCCAAATGTCTTCATCAAATTTTGTGTCACATCATATGTGATCTTCTTCGTTAGTTCCTCCAACACACTTGATGATGCAGATCGACGTGAAGATCGTCCAAAATAATCTAGAATGCCTACACCAAATCCAATTCCACGAACACGGCCAGGGTGCTCCGGTCTCCCAATGGCCTCGGCCAATATATCATGTCGTCCTTCGGGAGTGAAGCTACTCTGTGTACACTGTGCCTCCAACTCATCCTACAAAAGAACGTTTTTTTCGTAAGTGTAACACAAGTGTGAAGCACATAAATGAACAGTTAATATTTTTGTTGTAAGGATAAAAAAAAACTTTGTTTCATAAGTGAAACATAAAAGTGAACTTTTAAAATTTTATTCACAACCTTTAAATATTTCAAATTAAATATTACGACTTTTATTTTTTTCAACAACAAAAATTTAAGTTATAGAATTTAATTGCAAAACAAAAATTTCCACAATCAACTTTTGAAAAGATAAGAAAACTAAGTTTATTTAATTTTAAGTACATTGTCAAATATTAAATGATTTTTTAAACTTACGATCTTAGTAATAATCTCTCGTGGTGCATCTGATGACACTCCTCCAGATCTTTTTTGGCGACCAAGTTTCCACCTCTAATGACGTGAAGGAGGAGATGGAGGATCAATAATAACATCTTCTCCAGACTTTGACGCTTCTTCTTTACGCTCCTTCATCTTTCTCTCCATCTCCTGTACCTCCACAAAATTGTATCCGCCTCGAGCCATAGTATGGGGAGCATTGTTCATCTTCGCTATATCTTGTTTCTTGATTCTCTTTTCCTGGAAAAAATATTTGCAAGGAATCGAAATAATATGTAAGTAAATGATACGAGAGGTGGAATCGATCTATAGAAAATTATTTGCAAGGAATCGAAATAATATGTAAGGAAATATCTGCAAGTAATCGAGCTACAGAAAATGTCTTTTGAATTCAGATCTACCTCCCAAGTAGGGTCCTCACGAGTCTTTTTGAATTCTTTCCAATCGTCCTCCGATATACCATATTTCTCGCACGGAGACAACCCTTTCGACAGACCATATATATACTCGCCGGTCAAATCAGTCTTAAATTGCCTCCACAACCTGCCAATAGACTGCAATGTCTTCGTGTGAAATTGACCAATATTGCTAATTTGACTGACATCAAAGTTGGCCTACATTGACAATTCAAATTGAAACATTATCAATAATACAATTTTAAATTATTTGCAATAATTTAAGTTTTCATAGAATAATTTGATCAAATAATGTTTTTTCATAAATTTTAATTTTATTCCAGATTATTTATATTTAATTCAATTTTTTAAATTATTTTATTTAATTTCAGTTTTTAGAAAATAAATTACTTAAATTAAGGTTTTTTTTATAAATTTCAATTTTTTACCTAAAATCAGAGAGTAGCACTAACAAAAGGGATCAGAAGATAATTTCATTCATCACATCATATTATCAATCAATTATATATTATTATTTTATTTAATTTCAGTTTCTGTAGAATAATTTAATTAAATTAATGTTTTTTTTAATAAATTTTACTTTTAACCCATATTTATATTTAATTCAGTTTTTTAAATTATTTTATTTAATTTCAGTTTTTATAGAATAATTTAATTTAATTTAAGCACAAAGTGAAACACATAATTAATCACAAAAGTAATGCACGTACCAATACATCCTGCCACAGCATTTCCTTACCGGGCTTGTCCAGTACGTGATTCCATCGATCGTACAATATAGAAACATGATCTTTCGCAAGTTTACCCAAATACGTACTCAACTTGATTTTGTGCTCGTACTTAAGTTTCCCCTGACTGGATCGATATCAAGAGGTAGCTTTTTCCCATCTACACGTCGTTTGGCCATACTTCTACATCTTGTTGGATTTCTCGATGTAGTAGTCTGCGTATGAGGAGAAGCAGCGGAATGAGGAGGAAAATGGCGACGAGTATGTGGAGAATGAGAAGGAGAACGAGAAGGATGCCGAGGAGAAGTCATGTGCCTGTATAAACAAATGAAAATATTGTCAAACACAACATAAACGAAAAAAAAAATAATATTTGTCAAACACAACATACACCAATAATATTTTTTGTTTGAAAAACTATTTGTCAAAAAACTAATACTTGTCAAACACAACAATAATATTTTTTGTTTGAAAAACTCTTTGTCAAAAAACTAATACTTGTCAAACACAACATATTACCTAGTTGTCTAAATTGAATCTTATTATAACTTAACATCTAATTGCCTACATTTTGATTAGTAAGTACAAAATCTACCGATTTGTAAGTGAACACCTACTCACTTTATAAGAGGAGAATAAATTAATTCGGTTAGACTTAGAATGAGAACAAAAATGACATATGTATCTATGCAAAACTTAGATGTAGTCATCATGTACCTGATTTTTATTTATCTTTTGAGATAACATAGTTCTCCCATAAACCTTCATCATGGTCATTTCGAATGGCATGTATTTCGTCAGCTTCATTTTTTTCAACGATAGTGGGTAACTGTGTTGACAAAGGAATAAATTCACAATTGTCAAACGTTGATTCTTCAGTTTCATTCATATCCACACTTCTACCAGGAATAACCACAGACAATCTTTCATTACATGGATGTTGACATAGAACACCTGTTTTGCTTGGTGTGCCATGACAAAAGGCTCGTCTTTGTAAGCTACCTTGTGAAGATCTACCAAAGTAAATCCTAACTCATCGGTTTCCACACCTGTATTATTATCAGCCCACTTGCACTTAAACACAGGCACTCTAAACTTAACATAATCAAGTTCCCAGGTCTCTTCTATAACTCCATAGTTACTCGTCGATGCCAAAACTGGGTTTTTGTCTTTTGAGCTTGAAAAGTGCATAGACTCGGCTTGAAGAGTAACTCCACTATTTTGAACCGTACTCTTGTCATCTTGTGACCTTGTATAGAATGATATTAAAATCGTATCCACTCCAAGTTACGACATCAGATTTGGGTCCGTAAGCTAGCCATTGTAATGTTTCAGATGCACTGCTAGAAATTTGTTCCTTAAACCATCTCAAGAAAGTCTTATTATGTTCGATCAACAATCATTTTTCACTCATTCGGGGATTCTTTATCTTCAAATGATTCTTGTGAGCTGACAAGTAGGGAAGAACATCATCAGTGTTATTCAAAATGTACAAATGTGCTTGAAGCACCTCATCTCGACTCTTGGTTACAACTTTAACACCTCGTGTACCCTTTCCTCTAATTCTATCCTCATGTCGAGACTTAGGAAGCCCTACAGATTCCACTTGTGACATGTAATCTGTGCAAAACTCGATAGCTTCTTCTGCAATGTACCTCTTCACAATAGATGCTTCCGGACGAAATGGGTTTTTGGTATACCCTTTGAAAATCTTCATGTATCGCTCAATGGGGTACATCCATCTCAAATAAAAAGGGCCACACTCTTCAATCTCTCTAACTAGATGGACAAGTAAGTGAACCATGATATCGAAATAAGGAGGAAAATACATCTCCAATTGGCATAAGATAACAACAGCCTCATTTTTCCACTCATCCAAAACTAGAGGATCTATCACTTTGCTACATATAGCATTGAAAAAAAAAAAGCACACGGGAGTTATGACATGCCTCACTTTTTAGGCAAAACATCACGTATAGCCACTGCTAGAAGTTGTTGCATCAAGACATGACAGTCATGGGACTTTAAGCCAACCAATTTAAGAGTTTGCAACGACACAAGACTCTTAATATTTGAAGAGTAACTTTGTGGCACTTTAATGCCTTGTAAACATTTACAAAAGCTGATTTTCTCCCTTTTTGATAAAGTATAACATGCTGGGGGGAGATAAGTTCGTTTACCAATTGATTGCGGATGCAACTGAGGACGAATACCCATATCCTCTAGGTCTAGACGAGCCTGGACATCATCTTTTGTTTTGTCTTTAATATTGAGAAGTGTGCCAATCACACTATCGCACACATTTTTTTCGACATGCATAACATCTATGCAATGTCTAACATCTAGTTTGCTCCAGCATGGAAGATCAAAGAATATGGACCTCTTCTTCCATATGTTTGTCGCAACAGACTTTTTTGTAGCTTTCCCAAACACAGTATTGGTATTCTTAACACGATCGTAAACTTGCTCACCTGTTAATGGTATCGGTGCAAATCCCTCCTCCTGGTATCTATTAAAAGCTTTTCTCAATCTACGATATGGGTGATGGCGCTTGAGAAACCTCCGATGTTGAGTGTAAACTATTTTTTTTTCGTGTTTCAACTGAACGTAGCTTGTGTTTTCTTCACATATAGGACATGCATAATGCCCCTTCACACTATACCCGCTCAAGTTTCCATATGCCGGAAAGTCATTAATGGTACAACATAACATTGCACGTAGCTTGAAACTTTGTTGGTGGTACCCATCAAATACGTCAACCCCTTCATCCCACATCATTTTCAAATCATCAATCAACGGACTTAGATAAACATCTATGTCATTTCCTGGCTGCTTTGGGCCTGAAATCATCATTGACAACATAATATATCTCCGCTTCATACATAATCAATGAGGTAAATTATAGATCACAAGTAGGACGGGCCATGAGCTATGCTTAGTGCTTAAATTACCAAACGGATTCATCCCATCTGTGGCAAGTCCAAGCCTAAGGTTTCTTGCCTCACCCCTAAAATCCGGAAATAAATGATCTATTTTCTTCCACTGTACAGAATCAGCAGGATGACGAATTAGTCCGTCGCATTTTCTCCCTTTTGCGTGCCATATGAGATTCTTTGCGTCATCCTTATTAGCAAACAGTCGCTTGAGCCTTGGAATAATTGGAAGATACCACAACACCTTCGTTGGAGGCCCTCGTTGTGTGCTCTCTCCATCACTAGAATCATCATGCTTCACTTTGTAGCGTGATGCCCCGCACCTAGGACACTTATGCAATAATTCAAACTCTTTTCGGTACAATATGCAATCATTAGGGCAGAAGTGTATTTTCTTATACGCTAAACCCATCAGACACAAAACCTTCTTCGCCTCATAAGTACGGTTAGGCAACTTATTACCTTCTGGAAGTATCTCCTGTATCAACTCTAGTAATTCGGTGAAACTTTTATCACTCCACCCATTTTTTGCTTTCACATTAACCAACTTCAACACGGCAGACAAGAATGTAAATTTTTTACAACCCGGATATAAAGGAGTCTCTGAATCACTTTTCAATGCATCATAAACATGCACTCGTCGGAATGATTCTTCCCCAACATCACGAATCATGTCTTCAAATTGATCACCATCTATATCTACGTGTGTGTCTTCAGTTGGAATGTCTACTAGTTCGCATGCCATATCCAAATCGTATAGTTCGTATTTATTCCCTCACAAATAAGATGTTCACGGATTATGTCAGCTTCATTTCGTCTCCCGTTCATACACTTGACACAAGGGCAAAAATATCTTTCATCGGGTTCCGGGCGATTTTGTCGGGCGAACTCAAGAAATTATTCGATTCCATTATCATACTCATCACTGTTACGACTTGCATTCATCCAACTTCGATCCATTTTTCTTCTTTTCTGTTGTACACATAGTGAAATTCAATTTGCAATTCCTTTAGTTAGAACCAACCACATTTAGTGTTATTTTAATCTTCTACCAAAAACATACAACTGTTATTGCTATTAATATACTATGTCATCTCACTATTTTATAAAGATTGTCACATTTTCCTACATTAACTATTGGGAGAAGATCCTTAAAATGAAAGTTAACATCTATCCCAAAGGGAGAAGATCCTTAAGAAGTTAACCACATCTATCCCAACGTAATTCATGCTTTAAAAGGTAACAAACAAAAACTGAAAGACACACAAGAGTAATCACGCTATCCTTCTCGACTATATAGTAGATATACATTTAGGTCAGAACATACATTTTAACTCATAAAATTTTTTTAGAATTTAACATCTTAATAATTTTCTCTGTGTTAAACTACTGATTGGCCATTACCGATACTTATTGAACTCAAGTGACTATCTTTTATTTGTAAAGAAAATTTGGACATAAGATTCCTACGAGAAGTATCTCACTTCAATTATCTCAAGAACTGAAGATGTCTGGCCTAAATAGAAGTGCAAAGCAGAACTCACGGTTAACTCTACCAGAAGTACAAGTACCCGATATATTCGAAATTAGCCAAACAAAATGAAACCAATATGCAATGCAAACTAACGTAGGGTACAGAAAAATATAAAAAAAATGGAATAAAGCCGGTAAACGCTTACCTCGGCCGGCGCCTTAAAATCCGAGAAGACACCATGAAATAGAAGTGGCCAACGGTGGGGGTAGCTCGGAGATGGTCGCTCAGGCCACGTCCAGCGAAAAACGGCGAAGGCTCCGGCGGGATTGTTTGGGGCCAGGGGTTAATCGTCCGGCGAGATTGTTCGGGGCCAGGGTTATTCATCCGGCTAGATTGTTCGGGGCGATGGGAAAAAATCGAGATGCACGGCGACGGGAAGGGCGACGGGAAGGGCGGCGGAGTTTGGGTCAGTACAGTAGAGAGAGGCGGAGGAAGGAAAAAATCGAGATGCACGACGACGGGAAGGGCGACGGGAAGTTTGGGTCAGTACAGTAGAGAGGCGGAGGAACAAAAATCAGATTAGGCGAACAAAAATAATGACCACGAGAAATAATACTTTCAAACAACAACGGTTGTTAAGAAACAGCCGCTGTTAATTTTCTTTTTTTTTTTTTTTTAAAAAAAAAGAACAGCGGTTATTGTGTAAACCGCTGTTAATCGTCACAATTTTAACATCGGTTTTCCTTAATAACCGATGTTAAATTGCAATTTCATTTTTTTTTAATTTTTCGGGGTAAATTTAACATCGGTTATTAGAAAACCGCTGTTAAGTTGCTATTTTAACATCGGTTATTTGAATAACCGCTGTTAATTTGTTGCACACTATTTACAAGTATGCCACCGCGTCATTTTAACAACGGTTTTCGAACAACCGCTGTTAAAAGGGCGCTGTTAAAAGCTAGTTTTGTAGTAGTGAGTTTTCTTAGTTAACCACGCGATTAGTATATTTATATTTACAATAAGTCATACAAGTGATTCACTTATATATACACACACACACACACACTACGATGATGCTACTTCTTTTTTGTTTTTTGGCAAATTGGGAACTACTTAATTTTAAGTTATAAGTCATAATCTCCTTACTTTGTAATTCCAAAACCTATTTTAAAATGAATATACATATAGTTTCACTTAAGTCAAATGCGGTCGAGATTTTTTGTAATACAAGTTTCAAAAATTACTAAAAGTAATTCAACTCTTTTTCTATTTTTTATGTAAAATGGGTAGATTTTAATACTCTTAAATATGAAGCTAAATGTTGAAAAAATATCATATAAACATAAATATGCCGTTTCACTTCAATCAAATCAATTGAGTTTTTTATTTTGTAATTTTCTAAAATTTTAAGGTCGTTTTTAATTTAAACAAAATTCTGATGTATATTTTTTAAGTTATCCAAGTTATTTTTATATTACAATCTATATTTTAAATTTCTTGGTAAGTTTAAGGCTAGGATTTGGATGTAGTTTTCTAAATTAACATGTATATTTATAATAGGTCATACAAGTAATTAAATTATATATACTAATATTATGTTTTTTTATTGCAATTTGAGAAGTGCTTAATTTTAAGCTATATGTCAAAATATCTTATGTATTTTCAAAAGCTTTTAACATTTAAATATTACTAAATTTACCCTTGCCACAATTATTTAGTATAATTCTACATATAAAGTTGTACCAAAGGACAATGCATATATCAGTTATTCAAGTATAAGCTCTTTTTCACTTTAGCAACATTGCAAACTCATAAGACTGACCAAGAATATGAGATTAATTGTTGGACAAACAATGTCATTTCACCATCTACAAGAAATTAAGGACTTCTCCGAATGAATCCTTAAAATTGTAGATGGTGAGTTGGGTGAAGAAGTCGATAGAGAAACCTTGATTGATATTTTTGACATTTACTATTCTGGAATGCCGAATATCATATTGCAGCCATTGTTGAAGGCACTATCAGTCACTTATAAGTAACTTTCCATAAAGTAATTTCTTGAAGATAGAGCAGTCCAGGCGCCAACAAACGACGTTGTGGAGATAGTAAACGATTACGTGATGTCTATAATTTCAAAAGACAAACGGATATATCTCAGTTCTGGTAGTATATGCAAAATTTATGCGACCTCTAAAAGTCAAAATCAAGTATATCCAATGGATTTTTTTGAATAGCATCAAGTGTTCTAGAATTCCAAATCACATCTTGAAATCGCAAGTTAGAGTTTCAATTATGCTAATTCAAAATATGGATCATCATCAGGATTATGCAATGTCACATCATTAATAATTATCCAAACCCGTAACCATATTATTAAACAAAAATATTAGGGGAATAATTTTGAGAGTAAAGTACTTATTTCACAATTGATATTAAGCCCGTTAGATATCAGATTATCATTTAAATTTCAAATACGTCAGTTCCCACTTATTATGAGCTTTGCCATGACTATAATTAAGAGTCAATGTCAAACGCTCTCTCATGTCGGTACGTATCTTCCAAGATTCGTATACGGTCATGGTTAGCTTTATGTAGCCATATCAAGAGTGGAGATCAGGAAAGACTAGAAATATTTTGTTGCGATGAGAATGGTGTAATCATAAACAAAACAAATAGTGTAATTTATAAATAAGTATTATGAAATTTATAATGAACGATTTACATACTATATATTTACATAAGAGTTCTTTTTTGTGTTTCCGTGTACACGAGGGTTATACTAGTATGGTATATTGGTATATTACTCAAACACAAAAATAAATTATATAGATATATATAATATTAATTTTTCATATTTTTAACAAAATCATATTTATGGTATATTAATTATATGAATCTATTTCAGTATATATATATATATGTATATTATGAAATTATTTTAATATAATAAGATTTTTATGATAATAATTTATATTCATGATGTATTCATTAAATACAAAATTATCTTGATATTAATATTTTATTGCAATAAGATTATATTTATGGTATATCGGTTAAATAAAAATTATTATTTATATATATGAATTGAGAATTTATTATTCCTGTTTGTGATGCATTAGATCTATTTTTATATATAAATTTTATAGTAATAAAATCATATTTATGATATATTATTTAATGAAATTATTTTGATATATGTATATGGATTTCAAATTATTTTGATAAATTGATTTGATAGTACTAAATACAAAGGCAATATATATATATATATATAACGAAAATCATAAGTTTTAGGGCAGGATGATTCATGAAAAAAATAAAAAAGACGCACATTAGACAAATTAAGAAAATGCTGGTTGAACGACGATAGCACATGATTATTTTTCATAATTCTTTTTCTCGATGCACCTTAATAAAATTAGTATCATTCACAAAAGTACAAGATCTATCACAGAAACAATGACTCAACTTAAGTCGTACTCTCTAATCATGAATTGCATTTGAAGACAGGGACGTATGTAATGCTATTAAGAAATATAGACCATTCGATGAGATTATGTAACGAGACGAGACTTATGATTACGAAACTTAACACACACGTACTAGAGTATAAAAGGCTCAACCGGTCTTCAAATATCGTTTATAATTATACAAAGATAATTTCCTTATATGATTTTCTATTATATGGTTATAAATAAGAGTCTAGACAAAATCTCTCTCCCTCATATCGGGCTATACCTTAAGAATCCGATCTTTAGTAATGGCCATCTATATCTGACTGTTTTTCGAATGACTATAGCTTAAGAATGAGAGTTGTTGGTTCACACTTATGATAACTCAAAAAGCAACCAAACAAAAAATATAATATATAAAGATACTTAAAAATATATGAAATTTTATATGATATGTTTTACTCTGTGTAGTGCAAAATTATATTAATATTATATATTTTCTCACTTTACATTACACCCGTGCATTGAACGGACCTTGCACTAATTCTATTAAACAAGGCAATTTCAATTCCTTTGAATTAATTTACGCTCTTATCTACACTATTTAAGAAGTTTGTGTAGTAAATTGGTCAGGTATAAAATATGAAACTGTAAATAAAAATGTAAATAATTCGGATAAGTAATTTATATTCATTATTATACGCCTAGATTATAGGGATATGTCCAATTTTGCAATTTCTTTTGAATTAATTTAAATTCTTGATTTGATTTGGTCAAAAGTCTAACATAACTCCATTTTCAGTCTCACACGTGTTTTTTTATTATGACTTTATTATTATTATTATAATTATAATTATTAATTGAGAAATGTTATACTACCCATTTTGTGAGTCCCCAATTTTCCCGAATCTAATTCTGATCGGATCCTTCGTGTATAAATATTAGTCCCGCGAATTAAAACACGATACGTGTCATTCGGGAACATATTTTGAGACCAATTTCGGGATGTGTAGCACAACTCTTATTAATTACTCCATCCGTCACAGCTAATATGAGCATTTTGACTTTATATTGTCATAATTTTCAAGTTTGACTATAAATTAATCTCAAATTATAATGGTAAAATATTTAACAAAATTATATTATGAAACTTTAGATGGTGAAGTTTCATAATATAATTTTGTTAAATATTTTACCATTATAGTTTGAGATTAATTATTAGTCAACCTTAGAAATTATTGACCATATAAAGTCAAAATACTCATGTTAGTTGGGACGGAGGGAGTATTATTAATAATAACAATATTATTAGTTTTATTATTATGATTATTTTGAATACAACCATCTGTTTCGGAGGTTCTAGGTTCTGTGCTATCCAAATATCATCGGGTCCCACAGAAAAAGCTCTTTCCTTCCCTATTTTCAGACACATCCATTTTTTTTTTTTTTCTTCTCTGAATCTATTATGATCATGGTGCTCAAAGAAGGTATTTTGTTTCCTCATGCTTTCTCGTACGCCTGTTAAATATTTTTTTTCTTGGGTGGGGTGGGCGGGGGGTGGGGTGGGTGGGGGGGTGGGAAAAGCGGGGGGGAAACGATTTTGGTGGTGAATTTATGCTTTCTGCCAAGTGGGCTTTCGTTAATCTTTCAAAGTATAATGATTTTTGTGACAGATTTACATATTTTTTTTTCCTTGGATTATTCATTTTTACAAGTTCTTCGTAAACTGCAGCAGTTTCTTGAGAAATTCTTGATTTTACTGGCGAAAAAAATTGGAAAAGATCTGATCTTGGCATCTGGGACATGGTATACTGTGATTGTCTATTCGAATTTGTGCTTGGAAGAAGAGAGAGAAAGAAGGTGTAAAGAGTGAGAGAGAAAACAATGAAGAGAGAGAAAGATGAGAAGATAAAGGGGCCTTTGTTTCCAAGGCTTCATGTGAATGATACAGACAAAGGAGGGCCAAAAGCTCCTCCAAGAAACAAAATGGCACTTTATGAACAGCTTAGCATCCCTTCTAATAGATTCACTCATGCTGCTGCAAGTTTGGTTCATCCTTCAAGCCAGGTGATTTGTGTGTGTGTGTGTGTCTGTGTGTGTGTGTGTGTGTGTTTTGAGCTCTTGTATATATTTGCACCTTATGCCTTTTTCTTTTAGATAGTGTTTGGCATTATAGTTAAATTTGGATATTTTTTGGTGGCTTGATTACCTCCTTGATATGACTTCCGGTTTATTCTGAGTTTGATTTTCATTGGGGTTGCGGCGCAGCTTGTTGCCCGTTTACCTGTCATGCGCTTGTAATTTCAAATTTAATTTAAACAAAAAAAAAATGATATATGTAACCGTTCATTGATGAATTAATATAGACGCGCAAGTTCTCCGTTCGATGCTTAAAAAAATTGAAAAATTATAAAATGTTGCTAGTTTGTCCGAGGTTCCACGCTTACGCGTGAGTGGTCATCGTCAGAGGCGGAATCAAGGGGAAACGGTACGTGTTTCAGCATAGGGGAACATTTCAGAAAACCCGAATGTCACTTGAGAAAAAAATAGTTTAAACCTCTCATGTCCTATGTTTTACTGTATTAACCCACCTTTTAGACAAATCCCGAGTCCGCTTCTGGTCCTCAGGGAAACAGCCACGGCCCCTCAGAACTACCCCCATTTAAACTGCGAGAAATGCACCCTCGCGCCTACTTTGTATGCGATGATTAATTTTTACAAGTATATGAAGATGAGAAGCATAGAATGTTCATCAGGCATTTAGCTCGAATAAGTGTATAATATTTATTTATTAATTTCAAGTATAGGAGATGTAGTGTCGCTCACGCTTAAACATTAAGTGGTACGCAAGAGATTTCCGACTTAGTGGATGAAGTTGAATCATGTCTGTGTTTTTTGTTCTTTGGGAAGGCCTTTCGTCATATTAAGGGAGTGTTAATAAACACTTGAACAATGAAATTGTTAGCTTTTAAGTAGAAAAAAAAAATAGTTTTAGCTCTGGATTTGATTCTACTTATAGTCGACTTTAAACACAAAATAAGCTTGTTTACAGCTTATTCGTTGGAGGAATAAGTAATTTTTCTAGCTTGAAAGTAGTGTTTAGCTTAATCCTCGATTCTACTTATACTATCGCTATGTTTTAACCTATCCAACTATTTGCTTAATAAAAGTCACTTCTTTTTAAAAGCATAAAGCTTTTTACGGACAATCACTACATTATACTTGCAGGGTGTTACAAATGAAAGGGATATGTTTTTCTCGTATAATTTGCCTACTCGACCTCAATCCAAAAAGCAACACACTGAACATCCCGATCCGAAGACTCCATTGAGACAAATCGAGCAGAGAAAGAATTCGGATGACGATGAGTTTACAGTTCCTATTTTCATTCATTCCGTCCCAAATAGTCAAGAATGTCTTGAATACACTAATTTCAATCACCAGTTAAAATGCCAGAAATCCAAGAAGTTGAGCGTGCTCGAGAACAGTGTAAAGCAAGAAGGCCAAAGCCGTGATGACGAGACTTCGGAAAAAATCGCGACTGATCGGACTCAACCGGTCTCTACCTCATCAACCATTGAGAAGGATGAGTACAAACGTGATAGCAAATATAACACCTCCGTTTCAGAAAAGAACCTTGCGGCATTAGAAAATAAAATGGAATTTCAAGACCGGACGTGTGGAGTGCAAAATAAGAGGAATTTGGAGAGTGTCGACAGTTTGTCTGAAAATTCTGTTGTGGATTCGGTCTCTGGAGTGGATATAACGCCTGATGATGTGGTGGGAGTAATAGGTCAGAAACATTTTTGGGAAGCCAGAAGAGAAATTATGAAGTAAGTAGTTGCATTCGATTTTGTTCCCTCATATTTGTTGCTGTTTAGAGTATCTGAACGAGATTTTGCGTTTTCTTTTTCATCTGCAACTTGATATGTACTGTTAAAATGTGGCCAATGCTAATGTTACTCCCTCGTTCCCCACTTGAACAGTGTACTTTAATTTCTGATTAAAACATATACAATATTTCTTAAAATTAATTTTTTTTATTATATAAATTACAATTAGTTGTACCTTGACTAAAGTAGACTCTTCAAGTGGGATGGAAACAGTATGTAGAAATGGGCTTTCTTTTGAATCACCGGAAGAAATAAATAACCATTCTTCCTTTAACTGGTTCTTCTTAGTTTATATCAGTTGTTTCATTTATGATTATACTAGTAGCCGTTAACAGACTTCTTGGATTATATTAAGTCAGTGCAGTTAAAAACAAGCCACCCTTTGAACTCGAAATTACAAGGAATTTGTCTCACGTAGCAAAATTGGAAAAAATCTAGACGAAAATGGTGGATGGTGGATGGAATCTAGACGAAAATCTATACGGATGGTGGATGGAATCTGATTCTTTTTTTTTATTCCTATTTTCTTTTATTTCATGTTATCTTTTAATTTATTTTTCAGGATTTTTTTTTTCTTTTTTCTTTTTGTTAACATTCATTCTCCTTTTTTTTGGCTTTTTTTCTCTACTCTTTTCCCTCTTTTTTTTTCCTTTTATGTTATTTATGTAACGATCATTGACGGTTTCAAAGTTTGATTCATGTTAGCCGACCCCAGATCATTTTGGGACTAAGGCTTAGATGTTGTCGTTGTTGTAAACCATCTTTGGATAACAATTCGAAAATGATCGCGAGTCGTGCAATTACCTATATTATGTCCTTGTGTCTTTGAGAGATTTTAGTTGTGGTTCTAATGAATGTGGTTGAAGATAGTTGTTAAGAATAATTTTTATTACATGTAGATGGATTATGTTTTGTCCTTTAAGAGGACATATTATATTTAGGGGTGTAAATTAATCCAAACAAGCCAAAAATAATGTCCGGAAAAACTTTATCGAGCTTTAAGTATAATGTTTGACCTTGATTTGATAAGTAATCGATCCAAGCTCGAACGAGCTTTAATCGAGCCGAACATGAATCTAGCTCGAGTGTTGATTTTCTTAGATGCATTTTATAATTTTTATTCAAATTGAGCCGAGCTCAGGCTCAGGTTTATATTACTGAACCGAGCTCAAACGAGTTTTTTTTACCAATCAAGTTCAAATCGAGTATCGATTAATATTATGTTTATGGAATAAATTGTTTTTGCTGAATTTTATGTATGTTATTTTTTCACTTTTTTCATTTTCTTGTCTGCAGTCAACAAAGAATTTTCGCCATTCAAGTATTTGAGTTGCATAGGCTGATACAGGTGACGAAGTTTATACTCTTAACCCGATTATGATCACTGTTGTCTGTTTTGCTATTACTCGTTTTTTCCGATTTTTCAGAAGAAAAAAAAAATGATTTTTCCAGCATCTGAGTATAGTTTTTTTTTCAGGTTCAGAAACTGATTGCTGCATCACCGCATCTTTTGCTCGACGACTCGTCTTTTTCCACCGAACCATTAAAAGCTTCGCCCGGAAAAAGGAAACTGTTAAATAATAATCCCTTTATAGAAATCCCGTGTGTTGCCAAGCAAAAAGGCGAAACGGAGAAGCCAATGATTTGCAAGAACAGAAGCTCCGTCGAAAATGCTGCTGAAAAAGAAGCATCTTTTGCTTCGCCTCCAAACCTCCGGCCCGTGATTGGCAACAACCCATCACCATCTATAAGCAGCGAATGTAACTCCGGGCCGTGGGGTTTCAATCAACCGCTGCTTGGAGGAAACCAGTGGCTGATCCCGGTGATGTCTCCTTCTGAAGGACTGGTTTATAAGCCGTACCCTGTGCCTGGGTTCGTGGGTCCAGCATGTGGAGGATGTGGGCCGCCCGGATCGAATCCGTTGGTTGGTAGTTTTCCAGCTCCGTCTTATGGAATTCCAGCTCCACAAAATTTGTCTTTTCCTCGGGCCGGGGCGCACGGCTATTTCCAGCCATACGGAATGCCGATCACGAATATTGCTGGGTTTTCGGGCTCGTCCGCCAAACAGACGCGCATGCCACTTTTTCCGGATCAAATTTTGGCTCATGATCCAGACTTGTCCGCTATCCCGGGCCACAAGAGCCGGGCTTCTCCGGATGTTTTGGACGATCTGAATGGGTCCGAGAATATTGAAGCACAAGCCAGCATCGCAAGTAGCCCTGTTGAGAGATTTAAAGATAATGGAGAGATCAAATCTGTGGAAGAAAGAAATGTGCTTCCACTATTCCCCGTGTCGTCGCCTGCCGATGGCCCGAGATTGAGCCCGAAGCCTCTCGGACCCGAGCGCCCGACTCAAGTGATCAAGGTTGTGCCTCATAAAGCCAGGTCAGCAAGTGAATCTGCAGCTAGGATTTTTCAGGCCATACAAGAAGGAAGACAACAGTATTGATGTGGTGTAAGCCCTTCAAAGTCTTGTACGGTCTACCAGCCCGGACTGGCCCGGCCCGATCCGACTAGTTGACACTGTTCTGGTGTGTACAAGTCTGAGATTTGATGTTCGATCGATTGTGTGCATGCATGAGTGTTAATTACAGGTTTTGTTTTCCCTTTTTTTTCTTTTTTTTCTCCCACTTTTTTTGTGTTCAGATTTTCTTTGTTGGATAGAATTGTGTGCAAATGTGCAATAAAGTCATATAAGTGAATATTGGTAGTGGTTTAGATTATTTTTTGCGAAAAAACGGTCTTTGTTCGATTTCTACGCGTTCGTTTTCTACGGAGTCGAGCTGGATTGCGATTCGACGTATATCGACAAGGTTTTATATTCCTGTCTTTTTATTTTCTTAATCTAAATTAAGTAAAGTTCACATAATCAGTATGAGCAAAATTTACTAGGGCTGGGATAGTTCGGTTTCTTGAAAAAAAAGCAAGGAACCGAAGTTCCAAATGTGTTATGTAATTCGGGTTCGGTTCCTGACTTTTTTCTCCAGGAACCGAATTTCTAGGAACCGAAGTAATTTTACCAAAAACCGAAAAAACCGAACCGAAATTTACAACCCGAAATTTTGAAATAACGGAAAACCCGAAATTTTTACATTACTTGATTAATTTTGAAATAACCGAACGAAACTTTTATTACTTGAAATAACCGAAATTTTCAGAAATAACCGGAAAACCTGAAATTTTCAAAAATAACCGGAAAACCCGAAATTTTGTTCGGTTATTGTCACTAATTTCGGGTAGTACGGTTATTGAAATTTTAAAATTACAATAACCGAACCCGAACCCGAAATTTATTGCAGGACCCGAACCCGAAATTTATAAATAATTTTTTTCTTAAAACCCGAACCGAACCGAACCGAAATGTCAATTTCGGTTCGGATCTTCGGTTATTCGGGTCCAAAGTCCCAGCCCTAAAATTTACTAGTCTTGTGCTCAAGGGGCTTAAACGAATTTATTTAAATTCGTGGTATGTGTAATTAATTAATTGTGCCCCGAGAATTATTTTATTGGGCAGATAAGTGCTTGGTCAAGTTTTATTTATTTTTGGGTAGAGATTAGAGGTGGCCAAAACGACCCAACCCGCCGGGTCGACCCACCGACCCGGACCCGGCTGACCCCTGCAGGATTCGGACCCGGCTGACCCGTCGGACCGTTGACCCGGACCCGTGGTATACACGGGTGGAGTCCGGGTCTAGGTTTTGTCTACCCGGCAACCCGTCGGGTCCGACCCGCCGACCCGGCGGAAAAGATTTTTTTTTTTTTTTTTTGAAAATTGGCTCAAGTAGAACAATCACTTGAAATATATTATAATATTTTTAAAAATTTGGGTTTTCCTAATATTGTGGATAGTGTTGAAAGTCAAACTTTATTTGAAAATATTCCCAACGTTGAACAAGTAAAAATTGATTTAAAAAATAGTTTAGAAACTGTTTTTTCTGAATATTCTTCTAAATATGGTGATAAGATTCAAACTCAAAAAATAAGAACCAGAACTACAAATACATTTAACATGGAATTCGACAGAATTCCCACTAACTCATTTCAACAACAACTCTATAATATAGCAAGAAATAGAGGCGGTAGTAACGTCGGTCAAAGAAATGACCTTAGTCGATATTATGCAACTAGTTTTGTGCCGGAGGATGACAATGCATGTACATTTGATCTGTTGGATTGGTGGAAGAGAAGGGGAACCGAATTTCTCATACTTTCCATTATGGCACAAGAAATTATTGCAGTGCTCGCATCCACAGTCCCCGTTGAGAGTGCTTTTAGTGAAGGAGACTATATGTTGGACAAGCGGAGATTCCGAATGACGCCAAAAAATCTCGTGATCCGGCGGGTCGGACCCGGACCCGTGGTCGACCCGTCGACCCGCCAACCCGTACATTTCATATGTACGGGTGGGGTCCGGGTCTTGTCCTGCCGACCCGGCGGGTCCGACCCGGATCCGGACCCGGACCCGGCATTGGGCACGTCTAGTAGAGATTGGGACCTATTGGGGATATTTTCACCGGATCAATTTCGGTTGGGGGTTGGATATTAATCCGTGTAAAGGTGTTCAATGGATTAAAACTGACGTTTTTTTTTAATTGGCGTCAATCGGTGGGTTCGGCTGGCTAAAATTTGGACCCGGAACCGAACTGCTTTATGGCGGTTCACGTTCGGTTATGAACCGGGAAATGTCGATTCCGAACCTAACTGGAACCAGCGACTCACGGTTCACTTTTTTTTTTTAAAATTATAACATTAATTTTTTACATTTAAAATAGAAAATGTAAGGTAAAAAATGGACTTGAGTTTTTTAAAATATCTAAAATGTAAAATTAGAATTTTAAATATTTGAATTAAGAGTCTATGTATTTGATAACTGTATTTTAGAGTTTAGGAATCAAATTCAAAGTCCTCGCAGTTTATTATTAAAATTGGGGGGAGGGAGAAAAGAAATAGACTTGACTTAATTCAAATATTTAAAGTTAAAATTATAAATTTTCAATTTTGGATATTTGAATTAAGTTGCCTGCATATCTCCTAAGTTAGGAGTGAAAGTCTCCGTAGTTAACTTACCTTATACTTAACTTAGGGAGCGTAGGCAGCGAGGAGATAGTTCAATCATCCAAATCAACCGAATCATTGCTAGATCCGGTATTATATGTGTCGCTATCTACTAGTTTATTGTAATTTGGTTCTTATTGGCGTAATTCGGCCTTCAACCAATCATTCATTAATGCTTGAGCTTCAAGATCTTGAGTCGTCAATCGAGATCGCCGTTCATCCAGAATGTAGCCTCCTACACTGAATGCTTACTCAACAGAGACTGTTGAGGTGGAGACAACTAGTATTTCCTTTGCGATCATGGCAACTACAGCAAAAATATAGATATTTTTGCCAATCACTTAAGAAGATTGTTATATTACCATTTGGTCCACGTTCTAAAGCTCCTAAATCAAATAGTTAATATTTTTCAAGTTCTTGATATGCATTAGTTTGATACCTTGTTCATTTTCGCGATAAATCTTCTTGATAGACATTCCATTCACCAAGACCAGGAATACCAAAACCAAAAGAAGATATACTACTACTAGTAGGAATGTGAAAAGAAGAAGAAGATCTCGTACTGAGATCAAGACTACCATTATAATTACAAGCATATTCGCGATAAAGATCAGATAAATAAGTTGACACTTTGAACACAATCACTTGGATATGGAGTATTCAAATTAGGAATATGAAATAAAGCAGTTTAGTAAAGTGTAAGCAATTTAAGCAAACCGTTCATCTCTAACTTGGGGATCTAAAGAGTTCGGCAACTAAAAAAATAGAAAGAATATTGATGAAATATTTTCCCAGTAATCTTTCATTTAAATAATACAATGAAATAAATTAAGAACGTTTTTTAAGTAAAGACTTGAAAACAAGTACAATTTAACACAATGTTCAACAAGTGTAGAAGTGTGATATTAAACACCGGACAAAGACTCAAGTGCCTCTTTAAATTTTTTTTAAAGGTGTCATTAGACTAGAGTACTTATCCAATTGAGTTGGCAATAAGCAAAAGGGTACTTCTTCTTCGTTATAAAAATTACACAATGCATGTCGATATTGATAACTACTCCGTCCGTCCGCCAAAAATTTGCCCCAGTTGGAATGACACGGATTCTAAAAAAAGCTAGTATAAAATGATTTTAATGGAGAAAAGAAGAAAAAAGAGAAAAACTTTCCTTATAAGTGGAGCAGGTTTTTGGCGGACACCCAAATAAGGAAATTGGGGCAAGTTTTTGATAGAGGGCTCTGGAGAGTCGGTTGCCCCTATGGAGCAAAAGGCCACCTCTCCTGTAAGGGAACCCACACCCCTACAGGATCCCTCTCCCATCAGGGTGCCATCCCCTGTTAGGGATCCCTCTCCCATCAAGGTACCAACTGTAATATCCGCAATTTTCGATTTTTGGTAAATTTCTTTTTTCGGCCGGAGTCCGTTTTGACGGCTCGCTCATGACCGTTTCGTCATTCTGAGAATGATTAATTCTACACTTTTTGTCATCCGAGTTCGTTTGGGTGTTGTTTTGTTGAGTTCTGTGCTTTTTAGCGACTTTTTCGCACTTGAGTTCGATTCTTGCAAATCTCGTCCGAAACTGCTGTTTCGAACTTCTCGCAAGTCCGTTTAACTTTGTTAGACGTGTTGTGAACTTTGGTTTGGTTATTCGATCACGTATCGTGATTTCTGGGCGTTTTGGGCCATTTTGTAATTTCTTGAAAGTTACGGGTATCCATATCTGTAATTGTCATCTTGACCCTTTTCTTGGTCGCGTATGATTAATTATTGCATTACGTTTTCATCTCGAGTCGTTGATGTCGTCCGCGAACTTTTCGTCGTGTTCGTTCCGTGCGTTTTCGGAAATCGAGGCATCGGTGGCGGGCGGCGAGTGCCGGTCGGCGCCGTGGAAATCTTGAGGCAATCTTGGCAGCCGAAAGGTGCCCAGTGTAATATGTCGAACAAATCGCATCGTGTGCCGCGCACACCCATCCGTGCCGCGGCACGCTGTGCCAAAGCTGCAGACACTGTCCGGTGCCGCGGCACACTCGTGTGTCTTCCGCGACCAAAAACCAATCAGACCGTGTGCCGCGGCACACGCAGCCGTGCCGCGGCACAATGCCAAAACCTGGGAGTGAATTTTCGGCCTGTGCCGCGGCACACGAAGCGGTCAACTGTGCAGCTCGCCTTTATTAGACGAAATCGGTCGATTTCTCCCCCATTTCCACCTGCATCGCGAGAGAGAGTGAGAGAGAGGGGATGGGTTCTTCATCTATATCCATTGGGGGGTTGATTTTCACCATCTTTCTTCGGTAGTAGAGCCCGGGCAATCAATCTAACGCGTGTTCTACGGATCTTGGTACTTGAATCTCCTAAGGTAATATTCTAAAACCCTATTTTCGATTAATTTGGGGGTTTTGGGATTTTCTTCCGATTAGTTCCGTTTTGTTGGTGGATTCATGATGTATACGATTAATATTGTTAGTATCTTTAGTTTTCCTACGGATTCATGAATATTTTGTGGATTTTACGGAATCGAGAGGGTTTGGTTGTGGTCCGCCTCGTTGTTATTTTGGTATGAATATACATGAATCGTAGGCGGGTTCCGGTGTATTCCATTTCCGTAATCGTCTAGAGTTGGTTGTGATTGTGTTATCCGAATCGTTAGGTTCATTCGCGGTTCCTTGCGGTCGTGTTCAACTCTTCCGTTCCGTTCGTGTCGTCGTCTATTTAATCGAGGCAAGTATCCTTATGAACTTACAATCTTGACATAGTAGTTTTGTATGAGAAATTGTGTGTGTGTGTATGCTCACTACGGGTTAGACTCGACGGGGTCTCGGTAGGGGTCCACGGAGGTGTGGATCGACGAGCTTTGCTTTTAACCACTACGGGTTAGATCCGACGGGGTCTCGGTAGGGGTCCACGGAGGTGTGGATCGACGGTTAATTGTGGTGAATTTTACAAATGTGATTTGATATTGGCATTTCCGAAAATGAGTGCTTTCGAACGATTTTCTTTATTGCATGCATTACTATATGTGTGAGATGTAAGTTGTTCATCTGGTTACTTGTACTAGCGTAATTGCTAACCCCTCTGGGGACCCGTTGTCGGGGAAATTCTTGTTATGGATTTCAGGTTATGTTCAGTCAGACGATGGCTGGGATGGTACGAGGATGTCGGCCAAGGTTGTTGACATGTGCAATTGAGTCTTGTTATTTCCTACTGTCTCTTTTGATGTGGGTGTTTTCCAAATTGTAAACTTATAGATTGTACTCGCGAGTACCTTAGGCTTTTCCTTTCAAATTGTGTTTGGACTCCGTTGGAGTTACTGTATTTGTCGGTTGATGTTTATTATGTCGGTTGTACCGGACGTGTTGTTTTATGTTCTGGTTGTTAATAATTGTTTCCTTGCTAACCGAGATGGTTAGTCGAGTGGTGTTTTCTTGTGTTAGCCTGGTGGGTCCCATGTAGGGGTCCACGGCGCTGTAATACACCTCGAATATCTTGGGGGTGTTACAGAAAATGGTATCGGAGCCCTAGGTTTATGGATACCTAGGCTTGTTGGTTATTTGGGTCTAGTTGTGTTTTGTTTTGCACATTGTCACACATATAGGCATCTCAAGACATCCGGTGCTCGTAAGTTTTCCTTACTCGATTCTCTTGTTTTCTCGTATTGAAATTCCACTTCTTGAACTGTGATTGCCTCTCTCGTACTTATCGTCGAGTTGTTTCTCGACCCATCCGGTTTGTGTACTTTTGATTTTTGTATTGCGCCGTCCTTTATCTCTCTGGAATATGTGCGCCGTTCGGGCTTGACCGTTTGTCGTTTTGCGAGCCATCCATCGCTAAACTTCCTAGCATTGGTGGGATCGTGGGTGATCGAAAGATCCGAGTTTTGCTCCGTGGTATATTGTGAGAGGGCTTGACTCTCTAGTCTTTTGTTGTATGATGGAATCCGTGTTTGGTAATTGCGATATACTAAGTGTATGTTGAGCCGAATGTACCGATGAGTTGGACACCGAAGGGTGCAGTATAAGGTAGAAGTTTTGAACATTGATATGTTCGGTATAGGTATTGATGGCAGAGTTGTTGAGAAACTCACATAGCTGGTTTCGACATACGTCCAAATCGGTGATCTTTGGTTACGTTGTTAAACTTGAAGAGATAGTTTGACATATGCTTGGAATTGGTATTTCCGAGTTGCGCTTTTTGAACTAGTGATTTTTGAATGTCGTATATGAGTGTGTCCGGGAATTGTTGGTACTTGGCTAATTATTGTTATTTACAACCAATGTGTTTCTATTAATAATAATACATGCGGCGTGCACGCTTGAAAATTTCATAGACTTGATCGTATTGTGGGTTTTGAAAAGTGACATGAATTTGGGCGAGCCAGCCTTGTATTTTCAAATAAAACCTTGTGTCTGTATTTAAAGGTTTTGTTTAAAAGTGTTTTAGGACATTTTATAAAATGCTACATTTGTTAAGCCCTTGTCGTGTTTGAAAGGGTCTTGAAAACGATTTTTAACTTATTGGTTTTATTTTCGAATAACTAGAGTATACGATTTTAAAATCGATTAGCTGGGAAACCTAGGTTGTCGAGTCAAGTTGTGTTTGTTGAGTTTTGTCTTGTCGGATTTTGTCTGACTTAGTCACATCGCGACGCGTCGTTTGAGATCATTGGTCGTGATTAGTATCGAGTGGTGGTCGTCACTTACGTGCGACCTATGGGTGTTGAACTCCATTCCTTGTGTTGTGCCTCGCGTGACACGAGTTAATTGTATGATTAGTCGTTGAATGATGGAATCCTTCTGTGGATTTTGATTTCACGATATGTGTTTATTAGACTCTCGTATTTGGTTTATACGAGGAGTGTCGTCACTACTGATGTATTTTCGTACCGTATTTTATCCGCTGCGTGAGTTCTTTCAAACGGCTTTCGGTATTTTGCAAACTGAGTTTTATTTCGTAAAACCGATTCCTTAAATCAAGATTTGGCATTTTGGCCTTGAATATTTCATGATGGTTTGACAAATGATTTTGTGAGCTTTGGGAAAATATTACCGTCATTGGTCTTTTTAGCATTTTCGAAATGACATGGGAAATTGTGCTTAGCCTGGTAAATCCTTGTGAGAAAGGTTTACGGCCTGTAATTTTTCTGATGAGTTCTGTTGTTGTCTCTGTGGGTCGTTAGAGCACGCTACGCTTTGCAGCTAGCGCGCGCGAGAGTGCGTTGGTGGCACGCTAAGGGGAGGATAGCGCACGCTACCTAGTAGTTCAGGGCAGTCCAGGAGCTACTGGACTGGGCCCGAAGTTCTCGTTAGCGCACGCTAACAGTGTATTTTTGGCCAGGAGTTTTGTTTGGTACCGTGATAGCGCACGCTAACCTTAATGATTAGCGCACGCTAATTATGTCCAGTATAAATACTGGACACCAGTCTAGAAGTTGCATTTTTCTTCATTTCTTCTCCTTCCTCCATGAGTTTGAGACGTAGCAACTCGGTTTCGCATCTGGGGTGATTTTTTCTTCCATCCAAAGGTGTTTTGGAGTATCCTAGATGATTTTTAACATCATCTAATCCATTGTTCTTCGCCGAATCTAGGTATTTTCTTGAATCCCTAGAGTTGACTTTTTGGAGTTTTGTTCTTGATATCGTTTTCCATCCAGTTTTGATAAACCGATTGTTGTTTTAACGATGTTGTTAAACATATCCTGAGGATTGTATATTACTGTCGTGATTTTGAGCGATTTGATGCGTGTGATATGATGTGTTTAAGTGAATGTTGATACGTGCGAATTTTGGGCATTTTGGCCTATTGTACTTCTGAAAAACCTTGAGTATCTTAGAAAATAAAACTCGAGATGTACTTTTAAATGAATTAATTTCTCACAGTGCTCTCAAGATGCCTACTAGTGCTACGCTATGTTTCAAAATTATTCTACTTTGAGGACCAAAATATTTTGAGATATTTCTAATGATTTAGAAACGCATTCGTTTAGACCCGAAGGTCGAAATAGCTAAAAAGCTTTAATTTAACGAAAGGTGTCTTCATTTTTTTATTATTAAACGCAAGATAACTTCTTTTAAAAGTCTCGATGACGATGTTTGTACTACTTTTTGTTATATGATACTCAAGATCAACTGACGCTTGCAAGTTATTTTCAAAAGATGGTTTTCGTTTTTAAAACCTATCATTCCTATTTGTGGTCTGGGAATATATGCGTAATGTTCGTGCTATCGTTAGGGTGTTAACCCCCGAGTTGTTGTTGAATTGGCGGTGTGAGCGTTGAGTAGTTCGCCACACAGTCATCGTGGTAGCCTCCGTGAGGGGTGTGATACTGGTATTGGATGTTGTCGCCTCGTAGTGGTTTATGCGTTATCGCACATATGCGAGCTGTTAGAGCTCGGGTTGGTATGATTATGTGCATCGGTGATTGTTCCGCGTCGTGTCAATTGCTTGTTATATTGTTACCTTGGTTCCGTTGTTGTGAGTTTCAGGAGCGAGGTCAAAGGTAATACCCGTACTATTTTGACTTCTATATCTTCTCTTTCTCCAGTCTATCGATTCGCTCGTGTTCATTGATACCTTCTGAACTCGATCTATACCTTGGTTTCACCATTCGAACGAGCTGTAATCTGGTTTTGAGTCGATTTGGTTATCGCTGTGACTTTTCCGAATCCGGTTCGACTATTGTGAATCTTGTTCGGAGGTAACGTCTTTTGGTTCTAATAGTTCTTTTATTCAAGTGGATCGGATTTTGAACGTCTGTATTTTCGGCTCTATCAACTCGTTTATGCTCGTTAACATTTCTGAACTTTCCCTATCCTTTGTTTTTTGTTGATCGAACGAGGGTGGTATTGTTTCGGAATGACTCGTTTGTCGTTGTGACTTTTCAATCGCTATTCCCTTTCCTGTGGATCTTATGGGAATGCACGTCTTCTTTATTCTCACCGGGTTATCACGGGAGTTGTTGTTTGAATTTTATTACCCTACGTGTTTCGGACATGATCGTTCGATTTTTGTTGTCTCAAAACTTTGTGTGTTCATTTATTGTTCCAGGTCGTGAATTTTGAGCGTTTAGGCTCCTTCGTAATTCCCTTAAGCTCGGGAAATTAGTCTCGTTTTCGATCTTCCAATCTTTAGGCGGTGGAATTCCGTATTTGTTCAGCGTTTGGCTCGCATTTTGTTTGATGAACCGTTGGGTTGGTCAATCATATTGATTTTCGTTCGTTGTGTTTTGTGATTGCTCGGATAATTGACTTGATTGTATTATCTGTTTAATGACGCTTGTGACTCGTTGATTTTATTATCTCTACCGGTGACGTCGTGTTAGTCGCCCTAGAGCGTATTTTCTCGCCGTATGTCTCTTTGCGTTCCTTGCAGCGTTTCACCGTCGGGCGCGAGTCTTCGGTTTTTTTTGTATCTCGTCGAGTTTTCTTGGCAAGGGATATTGCTTCTCCCTACTTATTTTAAGTTTCGGGACGAAACTTCTTTTAAGGAGGGTAGAATGTAATATCCGCAATTTTCGATTTTTGGTAAATTTGTTTTTTCGGAGTCCGTTTTGGCTCGCTCATGACCGTTCGTCATTCCGAGAATGATTAATTCTACACTTTTGTCATCCGAGTTCGTTTGGGTGTTGTTTTGTTGAGTTCTGTGCTTTTTAGCGACTTTTTCGCACTTGAGTTCGATTCTTGCAAATCTCGTCAAACTGCTGTTTGAACTTCTCGCAAGTCCGTTAAACTTTGTTAGACGTGTTGTGAACTTTGGTTTGGTTATTCGATCACGTATCGTGATTTCTGGGCGTTTTGGGCCATTTTGTAATTTCTTGAAAGTTACGGGTATCCATATCTGTAATTGTCATCTTGACCCTTTTCTTGGTCGCGTATGATGAATTATTGCATTACGTTTTCATCTCGAGTCGTTGATGTCGTCCGCGAACTTTTCGTCGTGTTCGTTCCGTGCGTTTTCGGAAATCGAGGCATCGGGTCGTGGCGGTGAGCGGGCCGGACCGGTGCGGCCTTGTCGGAAATCTTGGGCATCGCCGAAAGGTGCCAGTGTAATATGTCGAACAAATCATCTTGTGTGCCGCGGCACACCCATCCGTCTTGCGGCACGGTGCGAGCGATCCGCGGCACACTGTCGTCGCGGCACACTCGTGTGTCTTCCGCGACCGAAAACCGACTGTACCGTGTGCCGCGGCACAATGCCAAAACCTGGGAGTGAATTTTCGGCCTGTGCCGCGGCACACGAAGCGGTCAACTGTGCAGCTCGCCTTTATTAGACGAAATCGGTCGATTTCTCCCCCATTTGCACCTGCATCGCGAGAGAGAGTGAGAGAGAGGGGATGGGTTCTTCATCTATATCCATTGGGGGGTTGATTTTCACCATCTTTCTTCGGTAGTAGAGCCCGGGCAATCAATCTAACGCGTGTTCTACGGATCTTGGTACTTGAATCTCCTAAGGTAATATTCTAAAACCCTATTTTCGATTAATTTGGGGGTTTTGGGATTTTCTTCCGATTAGTTCCGTTTTGTTGGTGGATTCATGATGTATACGATTAATATTGTTAGTATCTTTAGTTTTCCTACGGATTCATGAATATTTTGTGGATTTTTACGGAATCGAGAGGGTTTGGTTGTGGTCCGCCCTCGTTGTTATTTTGGTATGAATATACATGAATCGTAGGCGGGGTTCCGGGTGTATTCCATTTCCGTAATCGTCTAGAGTTGGTTGTGATTGTGTTATCCGAATCGTTAGGTTCATTCCGCCGGTTCCTTGCGGTCGTGTTCAACTCTTCCGTTCCGTTCGTGTCGTCGTCTATTTAATCGAGGCAAGTATCCTTATGAACTTACAATCTTGACATAGTAGTTTTGTATGAGAAATTGTGTGTGTGTGTGTATGCTCACTACGGGTTAGACTCGACGGGGTCTCGGTAGGGGTCCACGGAGGTGTGGATCGACGAGCTTTGCTTTTAACCACTACGGGTTAGATCCGACGGGGTCTCGGTAGGGGTCCACGGAGGTGTGGATCGACGGTTAATTGTGGTGAATTTTACAAATGTGATTTGATATTGGCATTTCCGGAAATGAGTGCTTTCGAACGATTTTCTTTATTGCATGCATTACTATATGTGTGAGATGTAAGTTGTTCATCTGGTTACTTGTACTAGCGTAATTGCTAACCCCTCTGGGGACCCGTTGTCGGGGAAATTCTTGTTATGGATTTCAGGTTATGTTCAGTCAGACGAGCGGGCGCTGGGATGGTACGAGGATGTCGGCCAAGGTTGTTGACATGTGCAATTGAGTCTTGTTATTTCCTACTGTCTCTTTTGATGTGGGTGTTTTCCAAATTGTAAACTTATAGATTGTACTCGCGAGTACCTTAGGCTTTTCCTTTCAAATTGTGTTTGGACTCCGTTGGAGTTACTGTATTTGTCGGTTGATGTTTATTATGTCGGTTGTACCGGACGTGTTGTTTTATGTTCTGGTTGTTAATAATTGTTTCCTTGCTAACCGAGATGGTTAGTCGAGTGGTGTTTTCTTGTGTTAGCCTGGTGGGTCCCATGTAGGGGTCCACGGCGCTGTAATACACCTCGAATATCTTGGGGGTGTTACACCAACCCCTGTTGGGATTCCCTCTCCAATACAGACTTCCACACCTGTTGCGGATCCCATCGATATAGTAGACCCAACTACTGTAAGGAGTCCCTCCCCATCGGCGCTAATCATTGAAACTCTTCTCCAGGTACGGATTGAACAAGCCTACGAGCGCTTTGTAACTTAGAAAAGATACAGGGTCGCCCTGTACGACGACCTATACAACTGGGAAGAGTGGAAGGAGAAAGAACTTTTCGTTCTAGAGTTCACGAACACCCAGAATATCGAAGTCTTGATTCAGTGGGAGAATTAATTTTGCCGATAGCTGATTATAAATTTCTACCTGGCAAAAGAGAAGGCTCGATTGAAAGGGAAGTCCCAATCCGATGACAAAGCTCCTTCTGATAGCCACAAATCCGATCCCGACTCTGACGCCGACGACGGTGCTCTACAGGCCGGTCTACGGATCAGCCGCAAAGAGGCCAGGGAAGGAGAAATGGCTCGTACGCAAAGCCAACAGGGTCAGGGGACCTCCGAAAGACATCAGTCCCCTTCCCCTAAAAAAGAAGCTGCTCAAGAAAAACAGGAGGATTCAGTCCCTCCTGTACAGCAAACAGTTCCCGAACAGGCAGCCCAGCCTGTCTCGGATCATGAAGAAGAAGCCCGCGCCATCCGCCAAGAGGAATCAGTCCCTCTTCCGGAGCAGGCGGAAGCTGAGAGTCAGCAGGAGGATTCAGTCCCTCCTGTACCCCCGACTACAGAAAATCAAGCCGAACAAGAGGAATCAGTCCCTCCTGTCCCCGAGACTGAACAGCACCCTCTGCTGTTCCACCTCAAGATGTCCCTGCATCTCCCATCTCTGTGAGCTCAAAATCCGGTTCGTCCATGAGCGAACCATCGCACCGGTTCCGGGGCACCTGTTGGGGCCTGAACCATTGTGATGGTTCAAGGCTCTACAGGTCACTGGTCGCACCCCTTCCGTACAGGCACACACAGGATATAAAATAGGCCTCTCCCCCAGACGATTCATTAATCTGATTTTCGAATCCAATTCGATCATTTTCATTCATAGCATTCGATTAGTGTGTTAACACAGAATCGAATTTATGATATCATTCATCATCCTAGTCGAGTCTAGGAGTAATATTCAGTCCCGAGTATCTATCGTGTTTGACCGGAACCACGACCCGCAGTGCAGCGTCTCGTGTTCATACCGATTGTCGTTGTATCTTGGGGACAATTGTTGTAGACCGTTTGCACAAGTACGGAGCAATATTGTCTTACGGAGAGAGAATTTATTCTCGTCTCGACTCTCGTTATAGTCTTTATTTTTTCTCCTCGTATATTTCCATTTCCGACACCACACATAAATAACAGTAATCTGGAACAACCTTGAATGAAATACAATTCATTCAATATTAATAATCCACAAAACAATTGGTTTCTTCAACAACACCAAGAACACCAGAAACACCAAGAATAATTTATCATCTCTCTTCTAAACATGATAATATATTCCCACAACCTAGGTTATTTCAGCTCATAATCGAAAATAACATCATCATCTACGATTATATCAACACATAATCTAATCCCTCAAGTTCATAATCCAACATCAAAGCGTTCTTCAGCAAAATTGCAAAAACCTCAAGGAATAATCTTACACATCTCATAGTCATATATCTACACTCATATACATCATGATTATAACTCCATACATATTATAATCTCTTCAAAGACGAAATCAAGTTGAAGAATAATTACCTGTTGAAGATTCGGATGGATATCGTGGGTTGAATCCGCTCCAATGCCCTTCTCAAGCTCAACAACCATTATAGACGGTCAATTCCACGAACACGCGAGTTGTTTGGAATTCTCAAAACTATCCAATGACACTTTTTTTCTCAGAAACGTGAAGAAATGTGTGAAATGAACAAAAATGTTCCGCCCGCGACCTTAAGTATTGTCCCAAAGTACGACTGTATCACCAAGCATTACGGCCGTAACTGGTAAATGAACGAGACCATCACACAGCCGTATGACACGTAGCTATCATCAACTCACATAGAAGGTTAACGGCCATACGGTCGTACCTCAGCCACATGCGACCATATATTCCATATATATGGTCGTATCCATGCAAGGTACGAGCATACAAACCTTAAACTGAAAATTACGAGACCAACAGGCCTGTGTATATGGCCGTAACTTGACATACATACGCCCGTAACCCAAGCGACATACGGCCGTAACTTCCACTTACATGGCCGTACTCTTCATTCCACTAAAAAATACGAACACAATCCAGTAGCTCCAGCGGCCAACATACACGTATATCCTCCAACAGTAACATTCACATATACGAGCATATTCCAACATATACGGCCATACAAATACGTCAAATACCAACAACACAGTCCACCATACTAAAATCCTTATACGACCTTATCATCAATGGGCAACGACCGTAACAACCGTGTTTATGACCGTAATTGGCCTCTAATCGTACAACACACATTAATACGTTCAATATACGAATTGAGTAAGAACAACAATAATCCAATATAATTACCCAAAGTACGAATACAATGCGAATACCAATTGTATAACCGTACAAAAATAAAAAAATTACACCCTGGTATTACAAAAACTTGCCGACACTTTGGAAAATGAGGGGTATTATTTTGTGACAGTTATTCGATGTGGATAATTGTCGTGTTGGAGGTGAGATGATGTATGGGGATCGAAGGATGGTTCATTAGTGATGTATTAGTTAGTAGATTAAGAATGTGATGCGTAGACATGTTGAATTTATTCTTTTAAATATTTGAGATATTTGATCATGATGCATGGTTTGTGTTGACCCAATGAATTTACATAATTATTCTTAGAAGTTCTTAATTATAGGAGAATTGTTGAAAGTGTTTGGAACTTAGATATTAATAGGATGTTTTCTTAAAAGCGTCCTCCCGTGTAGGGGTGGACACGAACCGAACGAACCGAACTTTTGATGTTATTGACCGTTCGTTCGTTCGGTTCGTGTAGTGTTCGGTTCTTGTTCGTGTTCGACGAACATTACAAATTAGTGTTCGAGTTCGGTTCGATATATTTTTTATTGTTTGTGTTCGGTTCGTTTGTGTTCAATTGTTCTGTTCGTACGCTTTGTTCGTTTGTGTTCAATTGTTTCTGTTCGTGCCATATATATATATATATATATATATATATATATATATGTATGTTAACGAACAGTTCGCGAACACCGGATCAAAATATAAAATGTTCGATGTTCGGTTCGAAAATACTCGAACATGTTCGCGAACATGTTCGGTTCGGTCAAACCGAACTCGAACTGACCGTTGACCGAGCTTTTTCACGAACAGTTCGCGAAGGTTCGGTTCATGGGCCACCCCTACTCCCGTGCAACGCACGAGCAGAAGAATGTTAATATTATATATAGATTGTTTCATAAATGATTTATCTCAATAATTAATCCTTATAAATTTAATGCTATGAATCTATTTGTTACTGGTTTTTTTATCCCGTGTAAATTTAATGCGCAACTTAAAGTTGGAAAGAACATGATTATAAACAGGGCTTGTATTAATTAATATGCGTTTTACTATAACACTATTTATCATGTTTTATCATAATAATCGAATTTAAGGATTTTACTTTTTATTAAGATTAAGAATTGATTCTTTATATATATCTATAACAGGGACAACGATATTTGTTTGTCGTCATCTTGTAATTGTACATTTAAAAAGATTATTCTATCATTTTATTTTCATTATATTAAATTTAATAATATCAATATTAAATAATAGTAAATTTGTAAATGTACCAATAAATTATTGAACTACTCTTCGAAAAAATTCGTTCTTCACAGGTTCTCCGATGGACCTCTGACATTGCAGGCCGTCGACCGATCAGTTTTTCTTTTTCTTGTGGCCAACCTACAAACATATTTTCCAGCTGACCTCCAACGGCCGACCGCCTTCTTGCTTTCCGACGCCCGCAGACCCCCGACTTTTTTTTACGCCAGCTTGCCGATCTAATTCCCGAGGGGACCGTCGACAAACCTCTTGCGACGATCATTATTTTGTGCAACCGCATGGTAGCCTGCGGGTCGGGGAGCCGCCACTGACAGACCTCTGCGTGACAATCTATTTTTTATATCAATGTAATCTCGTAATTTAATAATTTTAATCCAATTATATCATTGCTACAGGGTTATTTTTAGTATAATATAAGGGATTGATAATTTTTGGTCGTCGTAGTGCACATCTGAAAAACCCAACGTACCTCTCCGCAATAATAAACTTCCAAAAGAAACTTAGAATATTAAATTCAATAAAATTAATATTAACTAGCTATTTTTTTTTCGGCTGCCTACCAACCTGCGAGCCAAGCCGTCATTAGCGGTGGTCGACACTCCGGTGCCCCCATTGTATTTTTTCTGCCGTCGGTCTACTCTCCGACGAGACCGACACCTGCTGCCGGCAAATTTTTGGTGACGACCAGTTTTTTTCTACGGTCGGCCTGAACCGCGATAGGGCCTCCACCAGTAGGCCTCTAATTTTTTTTCGGGGGGAAGGCATCGACAGATCTCCAATGACGATCAATTTTATTTCTTCATCGGACCTATCATCTTATTCTAGTGGATGTCACTAGACCTGCGGTGGACAATTGTTTTATTTTTTGTGGTTGTATGTTCATCTATTTTCCGATAGGACCGTCGCTGATAGCCAACAGACCTCCAACTATCGGACAACTTTTTTTCTATTTTCTTCGGCTCCAGTGTCAATCATTGATAAATTTCGAGTGACCTATAATTTTTTTATCTCTAATCGCCAATATGTTTTTTTTAACCAAATAATATGGTAAATTTGATAATACTTCCCGAGAAACTCTTGGAGAAAAAAGCATAACTAAGTCATGTGTCAAATGCAACCATTTTCTTTTTTATATCAAGTTTAAATGCTTTATCTTGATTAGTTACGAGATAACGATCTGGCCTACAATCTTTCTTAATTAAATCACGAAATATGTATTTAGTTCTCAAATTTTTAAATATCCCTAACTACTACACACAAACAGTCGTCCTCAACGTGATTATTATTATTCATACACTTGTGGTTGGATTGAATGGGGACGTATTTTCCAACATCATTATATAATTTTTTATCCATATATAATCATATAAGTACAATTTTGTCGTATCAATGGACTTGTTTTCTTGCGGGGTTTAGAGGTTTTTGACCTGTACTATAGTGCGTACGTGGGTTCTATAACTTATTGCTAAATTTAACCCCTCTCCATATAAAATCCATGGTACGAGCAACCTACCAAAACGGTTGGGTCCATGGTACAGCAGATGTAGTGCATTTTTTATTGGATACAATACACGTGGCGTGCATGGACGGTGCAAATCGATGTTTTATCTAGTAAGATCAATGCATGCCGTCATGCGTCACGCGTGTAATGCATCCGACGAGAACGCACTACGTGAGAATCTGTGGGATTTACTCTAAAACAATCCACACCCAAACTTGTGGATAAGGTTTGATTAGGGTTGCCACTTGATTTGTTAATTATCGAATCGATTGAATAGCGATCGAAAATTTTTAGTATAGTAAATCGAATTTTAATAACTGAAAGCGAATTTATTGAAATTAAAAAAAAATAGTGAAAAGTTGGTATGGTATTGATAAATACCAAAATTATCAAAATGACAATTGTTTGTGTATATATTTTGAGTATTCAATACTTGTAAATATGTTCAATTATGTAACTATAGATATTTTTATTATTTTGATTTTGGAATTTACATTCTTCTTTTTTCGTTGTTATAACTTGTATACATTTCTCTATAATCAACGGTATACATCAGCACAGGCTCTAATAATTTGAGGCCATATGCCAAATTCTGTAAACGGCCCCCGAATAATATTATTAAAAAAAAAAATCGATAAAGTACATGGCAAGAAAATTAAATTATATATTGAATATCGATAGTATTTTTCAAATAGAACATTAATAAACCGGAAGGGGGAGTTCCTGGGTGGAGCTGTATCCTCAATAGCTAGAAGTTGCGGACAGTGATTATTTTCGTGGCATTGTTCACTCCACCCATCTTGTAATATCTCCAAAAACTCCGAGTGATCAGCAATAGCATTAATAAACCGGAAGGGGGAGTTCCTGGGTGGAGCTGTATCCTCAATAGCTAGAAGTTGCGGACAGTGATTATTTTCGTGGCATTGTTCACTCCACCCATTTTGTAATATCTCCAAAAACTCCGAGTGATCAGCAATAGCATTAATAAACCGGAAGGGAGTTCTGGGTGGAGCCGTATCCTCAATAGCTAGAAGTTGCGGACGGTGCTTATTTTCGTGGCATTGTTCACTCCACCCATCTTGTAATATCTCCAAAAACTCCGAGTGATCAGCAATAGCATTAATAAACCGGAAGGGGGAGTTCCTGGGTGGAGCTGTATCCTCAATAGCTAGAAGTTGCGGACAGTGATTATTTTCGTGGCATTGTTCACTCCACCCATCTTGTAATATCTCCAAAACTCCGAGTGATCGGCAATAGCATTAATAAACGGAAGGGGAGTTCTGGGTGGAGCCGTATCCTCAATAGCTAGAAGTTGCGGACGGTGATTATTTTCGTGGCATTGTTCACTCCACCCATCTTGTAATATCTCCAAAACTCCGAGTGATCGGCAATAGCATTAATAAACGGAAGGGGAGTTCACAGGTGGGTTTGTATCCTCAATAGCTAGAAGTTGCGGACAGTGATTATTTTCGTGGCATTGTTCACTCCACCCATCTTGTAATATCTCCAAAAACTCCGAGTGATCAGCAATAGCATTAATAAACCGGAAGGGGGAGTTCCTGGGTGGAGCTGTATCCTCAATAGCTAGAAGTTGCGGACAGTGATTATTTTCGTGGCATTGTTCACTCCACCCATCTTGTAATATCTCCAAAAACTCCGAGTGATCAGCAATAGCATTAATAAACCGAAAGGGGGAGTTCCTGGGTGGAGCTGTATCCTCAATAGCTAGAAGTTGCGGACAGTGATTAGATATCCCTCTCTCAAGTATCTCCACAACTACATTACTATAAGTTAGACACCAGTTCCTGTTTGCAATACATCTGTCAATAAGAGTATAAATCCTAGCTGCTCACACTTGATTGTTGCACCAAGTGTATGCATTGCCTGACATTCTCAAAGGAGTGAGATCATTAGTCAGCAAACATTCCTTGAAGTCTTTTGTCTCAGCCTCAGTAACTAAATTTCCTTGATATCTATCTTCTATGTTCAACTATTGAACTTTTACTTATGTCTAAAATTCAACCTTTTTGATTTTAGCAAATTCATTTAGTTTATCTGTTCAAATCGGATGTACTACCACTCACCGCTACAAAAGTGCGTCATTTTTGTTAGGATTGTATACTGCAAAGCATACTTTATGCTTGTATTACCTAAATTCCCTGTTACTACCTATGAGAATATTAATTACATTTAATCACATGTTTTGCATATTAATTCACGTCATGGTTATGCAAATGAAATGTCTAATTATTTTATATTGTAGATAATGTGGTGTGTTGGTGTCACACGGAAGATCACATTATCGGTGCCTTATAAAATAATATAATAGTTCACAACCTATATAATTATTAGACAAATTATATAAAAGGTTGTAGTGTGTGCTTGAGAATAGTTGGTCTTGACTATTAGCATACATTAGGGTATTTGCATACGTTGAACTGGATCGAGGTGAGATAGTGTCTTCTGTACTGACTGTAAGAAGAACTAAATCTCGGATAATTATTATTTCTTAATTCTAAGTATATAATATTTAATTGTGTATTTTTAATAATTATTGCTTTGATTTATCATCGGTGAGAGTCAAAATGATCGACTCAATAAGCCTCGTATCTTGGGCAATAATATTATTTATACTGATTATTATTATTACTAGAAATCGTGTCCCGACTCGTGCGGGTTGATGATGTCCCCTTGAGGAGCTCGATAATGATTATTATATTAAACCTATGGTGGATTTAATTAGATATAATAATAAGGTTCGAGTGGTACTACTCTTGGATAAGATATTAATTAATTAAAGCTGTCAGTAGCTTATAATTAATTAATGGACATTCGATATCTTAAACACGGGAAATAATATATTTAATAAGGAGCCCAATTTCGTAATTTGAGATTTTGGTAGGAAGTGCAATATCAAACTTTTTAGTGGACTAAGTTGATATTAATTAATTCATCATATATTAGGAAGAGTCCTAATAAGGTAAGATGAATTAATTAGGAGTCCTTCCATAATCCTCCTTAAGGTCCCTAGTAGTAGTCCAAGAGCCTATAAATAGGATATATGGGGCTTGGCCGATTTTATCACATACTTGCACAAGAAATTTCGATTTTTCTTCTAAGTGTTTAATTGTGGATCTTGACTTGTGTCTTTGATTCCACAATTGAGAGAACACTTTAATTCTTACTACACATCGGAATTACTTGAAGAAAAGAAAATCGAGAGTTGTGAGGCATAAGAATTCGGCCGATCCCATAGGTGTCCAAACAAGATCCGGTAGCTCGTTGCCCACACAACGTCCGGTTCAAGGCGGATCATACTCTAGAAGATCTGAAGGTAGAAATACAAGGCGATCAAGAAGGAAGTAACCAACCCGCTTCAAAAGGTAATATCCTATGATCTTGGATCTAGATTAGGATATTTTAATTAATCAACATATTTAATTAATAAATAATAAATAATATTTAAATTGTTTATTAATCTTAGTAATTAATTAATTAGCATGCCTAAATAGATCTAATGCTCGTAGATGCGTAAAACGCTATTATCAACTTTCCCAGACTTTGCTTCCGCTGCGTTTTACTTCCCAACAATTGGTATCGGGGCCGGATTTTTAGGCTTTTGCTATTTTAATTAATTTTAGTGATTAATTGATAGCAATTTAAATATTCATATATTTTGATGTTGGAATATTTTGCTAGATGTGTTCTTGCAGGTGATATGATCCAATTATCATGGTTTATATGAATGGTGTATTTATTTATTTTTATTAATTATGCAATTGTTGGTTTGGCCCGTTTTTGAGGTATGTAATGGTTTTTCCCGTGAGAAAATCTGCGGGTAGTTCTAGGTATTTTTATTTTTTTCGTGTAAATCTTGATGTAATTTCGATGTATTTTATTTTGTATAAAATTGTAATCGAATTCGGAAAAGACGGGATCACGAAGAAATAGAGCAGATCCGGATCGCCGGGATCGCTGGCGGCCGACAAGAATGCCCGGCCAGCAGTACGCGAAGCAGCGGCCGCGGCTGCCAAGCAGGCGATTATTGTTCGGCCGGTCGCCCATCTGGTCCGATCTTGGTCCGTTCGCTGCGTCGTTATTGCGTCATGGGAAGTCGGGATTTAAAATTAAATTTTTTTATGTAATTAATTTTGCATAAAAGTGATATTTTAATTTTGGAAATTCACGGCCCGGCCGGGAAGGAGCGACGAGATGCTTGATTTAGTGGGAGAGATCAAGTCGAAGATTTTCTCGGATTCAACTCAAGGAAGAAGACCATGATAATTGGATAAAATTTAATTATCCATGCTTTATTTTGGTTTTTATTGTTTTGATGTATGGCATGTATGGATGTATGCGTGATATGTTTCCTTGCATGTTAGGACGAGATAATTAAAAACCTTAAGGCTAAAATAACTAAGTGATTAAATTGATTTATTTTTTTTAAAATAAGATCAAATTGGCCTCCATAATTAATTTAAATTGTGAAGTAATTAGCATGCGCGTTGACATTAGAGTCTTCCTCCATATCGGATGTGCTAATTATAGGTTCACTAGTTTTAAATTTTAAAATGATAACATAAGGTAAATATTATTTTTTATGATAGGACCTCTCCATCTGTAGGACTATTATTTAAAAGATAATATTTTAAGGATGTTAAATTATGGTGTTCACTTAGGTGTATTAATTAATAAGCTCCCCATCGGAGTCTATGTTAATTAATACATGGCCAAGAAGAACCAACTATTAATTTTACTTGTCATAACGTAATTTGACTAGATAGTAAAATTAAAGACGTAAAACTCTACTTGAAAAATATGTGTGTAAACGTCCACACGATCGTGGCTTGCATGTGCGGATTTTTTGAGGTGTTGGTTGCTAGCATATATATTGTGTTTTGAGGTTTTTCGATATACTTTGCTATGCATTATGTGATGGATGTTTTTACTTTTTATTCTCAGATGTCTTTCAATCCACTAGCTGTTATTCTCAAAGAAAATAAACTAGATGACACTAACTTTGCCGATTGGAAAAGAAATCTTGACATTGTCCTGACTGCTGAGGGGCATAAATTTGTCTTAATCGAGGAGAGCCCTCTAGAACCAGAACCGGATGCCACTCCCGAAGAGTTGGCTGAATTCCGAAAATGGAAAAAGTCAAATGAGATGGCTCGCTGTTACATTTTGGCTTCACTAACAAATGTATTGCAGCATCAGCATCAGACGATGGGCTCGGCCGCGGAAATGATGAAAAGTCTCACCGAGATGTTTGGTCATCAGAACCGGGCGGCTAGACAAAATGCAATGAGGGTATTGATGACAACCCAAATGTCTGAAGGGACTCCAGTAAGGGATCATGTTCTGAAAATGATGTCTCATTTGAACGAACTGAGCATATTGGGGGCTACTATCGATGCGGAAACGCAGGTCGATATTATCTTAGGCAGCTTACCTAGAAGCTTTGAGCAGTTCCGCCTTAACTACAATATGAACCGTATGACATATAGTTTGGCGGAACTTCTATGAAACTTGATCTGCTGAAGGTCTCTTCAAACAAGGTTATCATCAGATTCTTGCGGCAACCGGTGCTACTTCTTCCAAACCCAAATGGGGAAAGAAGAAGAAGCAGGTTGACCAGAAGCAAGTGGCAACCCTCAAGGTGAAAAGCAAGGCTCCTCACCCCGAGGCGAACAAAAAGCCAAAAGGAAAGTGCTACAAGTGCGGTCAGAAAGGACATTTTAAAGCGGACTGCCCTGCTCTTAAGAAAGGTATGTCTCGTGCACTAGTAGTCAAAACATGTTTGGCAGCTTGTTCTTCCACTTCGTGGATAGTTGATTCAGGCTCCACTGATCATGTTTGCTTTGACTCGCATGGTTTTCAGGTAACCAAGCAGCTTAGTGCGGGCGAGATTACAATTAACTGGGTCGATTATTCCAGGCTTATGGCTGTTGCAGTGGGAGTCGTGCAGTTGAAGATTAATGATAAATTATTAGTTCTCAATAATGTATTATTAGTACCGGATTTTAGAATGAATTTAATTTCGGTTTCTAAATTAAAAGGCGATGGTTATTCAGTTTCTTTTGATGATGATGCCATTATTAAGAAAAGAAGCGGTGAATATATTTGCAAAGGTACTTTTAATGATGGACTATATGTCGTTAATACTGCACAAACTCCTATGCATAAATCACTTAACTCTTTGTCTAAACCTAAAAAGAGAAAAGAACCTTCAAGCATAAACCAAACATATACATGGCATTTACGGTTAGGACATGTAAACCTTGGAAGGATTCAAAGATTGGTAGATGATGGCCCATTGGATGATCTCCAAGTTGAGTCATTTCCAATATGTGAATCTGTCTGGAAGGTAAGATGACCAAAAGGGTTTTAAAACCAAGGGAAACCGTGCTCGAGAATGTGTTAGAATTGGTTCATACGGATGTATGTGGTCGATGAATATCCAGCTAGGGGTGGTTTCGAATACTTCATCACGTTTATAGATGATTATTCGAGATATGGATACATCTATTTGATGCGACGTAAGTCTGAAGCCTTTGACAAGTTCGGAGACTTCAAGGTGAAACGGAGAAGCGTCATGGGAAGAGTATCAAGTCGCTACGATCGATCGTGGTGGCGAATACCTTAGTGGAGAGTTTTGGATTTCTTGGCGAATGAGGATTTCGTCCCACTCACCGTCTGGGAACTCCACAACAAAATGGTGTGGTGAAAGAAGGAATATGACTCTTTTAGAAATGGTTAGATCAATGATGAGTTATTCAGATTTACCTATTTCGTTTTGGGGATACGCCTTAGAAACAATGGCGTACATTCTAAACACGGTGCCTTGAAATCAATTCCAAAAACACCCACAGTACCGTGGTGTGGGGGTAAGCCCATTCTAGGACATGTTCGGATTTGGGGTACTCAAGCACATGTGCTGAATAAGGAAGCTGATAAGTTGGCATCTCAAATGCAATGCAGTGTTTGTGGGATATCCTAAGGGAACGAAGGGTGGCTTATTCTATAGTCCCCAGGATCAGAAGGTCATTGTTAGCACCAATGCCCGATTTCTGGAAGAGGATTATATGATTAGTCACAAGCCCATGAGCGAAATAATTCCGGAAGAGCTGAGGGGCGAGACTCCGACTATACCAATCGTACAAGCGCCAACTAACACTGCACCACGTATCGATTCTGAAACTTTTACACCAACTCAGGATTTGCCTCGTCGTAGTGGGAGGGTTGTTCGTCAACCCGAACGATTCATAGGCGTGGGAAAGTCTTCGGACTCAATCCCAGGCGAAGATGAATCAGTTTCCTGGACCTATAAGGAGGCAATCCAAGATAAAGATGTTGACTCCTGGCAAGAAGCAATGGAATCAGAAATGGGATCTATGGATTCCAATCAAGTGTGGGAGCTAGTAGAGCTACCTGATGGTGTACAAGCCATTGGGAGTAAATGGGTCTACAAGCGAAAGAAAGGACGTGACAGGAAGGTTGAAACCTTCAAAGCGAGGCTTGTTGCAAAAGGTTACACTCAGAAAGAGGGTATCGATTATGATGAAACCTTTTCGCCGGTAGCCATGCTTAAGTCAATCCGGATTCTTTTAGCTATAGCTGCGCATTTGGATCTGGAGATTTGGCAGATGGATGTCAAGACTGCATTCTTGAATGGGAGTCTAGACAAGGAAATCTATATGCGCCAAGCAGAGGGATTCATTGCCAAAGGAGAAGAGCACTTGGTGTGCAAACTTAAGAAATCCATTTATGGACTTAAGCAAGCATCTAGATCTTGGAACACTCATTTTGACGAAGTTGTCCAGTCATATGGATTCGTCCAATGTCCGAGTGAGAGTTGCGTGTATAAGAAATGCGATGGAAACGTGTTGGTGTTTCTTGTACTGTATGTAGACGATATCCTTCTGATTGGAAACAACGTGAAGGAATTGTCGGACGTACGGGTATGGCTATCTGAGCAGTTCGATATGAAGGATCTAGGAGAAGCAGGACACATCCTTGGAATCAGGATCTTTCGTGATCGGAAGAAAAGGATGTTGTGCTTATCCCAGGCATCCTATATCGATACAGTGCTGAAGCGGTTTAGCATGGAGAATTCCAAGAAAGGTTTTCTACCTTACAGACATGGAATTCAACTATCTAAGAACATGTGTCCTAAGACACAAAAGGAGATAGATGACATGAAGATGGTCCCTTATGCATCTGCTGTGGGAAGTCTCATGTATGCTATGCTTTGCACTAGACCAGATATCTGTCATGCAGTGGGCATGGCTGCTAGATATCAGTCAAACCCAGGACCAGGATATTGGATTGCTGTCAAGCACATACTCAAGTACCTGAGAAGGACTAGGGAGTACATGCTTGTATATCAATCAGACGACATGCTTCTGGTGGGTTACACTGACTCAGTTTTTTCAGCGGACAAAGTAAAGTCCAAGTCTACTTCGGGTTATGTGTTTAGCCTGGGAGGTGGAGCCATTAGTTGGAGGAGTGTGAAGCTGAAATGCATCTCGGACTCTTCCATGGATGCCGAGTAAGTGGCGGCCTCTGAGGCGACGAGGAGCGATGTGGCTCAAGTACTTCTGCAGGACTTAGATGTGATTCCCGATTTGCGAGGGTATTACACTTTATTGTGATAATCTTGGTGCGATCGCAAATTCGAGGGAACCACGAGCCCATCAGCAAGTAAACATATCAACCGCAAGTACCACATCATACGACACTTCGTAAAGGAAGGAGACGTAGTTGTAGCGAGGGTTGCATCGGAAGATAATCTTGCTGACCCTTTCACGAAAGGCCTACCTTCAAAAGTTTTTGAAAGGCATGTGGAAGTAATGGGATTACGGTGTATGGCAGCATTGCTTTGAGTATAAGTGGGAGAAATGAGAGACTATGTAATAGAGTAGTATACTTAAAAGCATGCTTTGAGTATAAGTGGGAGATTGTTAGGATTGTATACTGCAAAGCATACTTTATGCTTGTATTACCTAAATTCCCTGTTACTACCTATGAGAATATTAATTACATTTAATCACATGTTTTGCATATTAATTCACGTTATGGTTATGCAAATGAAATGTCTAATTATTTTATATTGTAGATAATGTGGCGTGTTGGTGTCACACGGAAGATCACATTATCGGTGCCTTATAAAATAATATAATAGTTCACAACCTATATAATTATTAGACGAATTATATAAAAGGTTGTAGTGTGTGCTTGAGAATAGTTGGTCTTGACTATTAACATACATTAGCGTATTTGCATACGTTGAACAGGATCGAGGTGAGATAGTGTCTTCTGTACTGACTGTAAGAAGAACTAAATCTCGGATAATTATTATTTCTTAATTCTAAGTATATAATATTTAATTGTGTATTTATAATAATTATTGCTTTGATTTATCATAGGTGAGAGTCAAAATGATCGACTCAATAAGCCTCGTATCTTGGGCAATAATATTGTTTATACGACAGTTATTATTATTACTAGAAATCGTGTCCCGACTCGTGCGGGTTGATGATGTCCCCTTGAGGAGCTCGATAATGATTATTATATTAAACCCTGCAGGTGGATTTAATTCCGATATAATAATAAGGTTCGAGTGGTACTACTCTTGGATAAGATATTAATTAATTAAAGCTGTCAGTAGCTTATAATTAATTAATGGACATTCGATATCTTAAACACGGGAAATAATATATTTAATAAGGAGCCCAATTTCGTAATTTGTGATTTTGGTAGGAAGTGCAATATCAAACTTTTTAGTGGACTAAGTTGATATTAATTAATTCATCATATATTAGGAAGAGTCCTAATAAGGTCAGATGAATTAATTAGGAGTCCTTCCATAATCCTCCTTAAGATCCCTAGTAGTAGTCCAAGAGCCTATAAATATGATATATAGGGCTTGGCCGATTTTATCACATACTTGCACAAGGAATTTCGATTTTTCTTCTAAGTGTTTAATTGTGGATCTTGACTTGTGTCTTTGATTCCACAATTGAGAGAACACTTTAATTCTTACTACACATCGGAATTACTTGAAGAAAAGAAAATCGAGAGTTGTGAGGCATAAGAATTCGGCCGATCCCATAGGTGTCCAAACAAGATCCGGTAGCTCGTTGCCCACACAACGTCCGGTTCAAGGCGGATCATACTCTAGAAGATCTGAAGGTAGAAATACAAGGCGATCAAGAAGGAAGTAACCAACCCGCTTCAAAAGGTAATATCCTATGATCTTGAATCTAGATTAGGATATTTTAATTAATCAACATATTTAATTAATAAATAATAAATAATATTCAAATTGCTTATTAATCTTAGTAATTAATTAATTAGCATGCCTAAATAGATCTAATGCTCGTAGATGCGTAAAATGCTATTATCAACTTTCCCAAACTTCGCTTCCGCTGCGTTTTACTTCCCAACAATTTTACCTTTATCGTTGACATTGTTCCTACATTACGTGTAGCATATCAACGTTGTTATTTGACCAACAAAATGCATTCTTCAATACTTTAAGAATGGATGTAAATATTTGTTTGTGATAACTTTTCATTATGTGAGAAAAGGTTAGAAGTGACTATTTACAGTTTGTAAGAAATCATGAATTGTAAGTTTTTTACTTTTTTTTTTATTTATCTTCAGTTAATAATGCACTTTGATCTAATTAATAGAAATTTCATCAATTCATAAAAATATCATCTTTCGTGGTATCTCGATGAGCTCTTCTAAAGGACAATTTACTAAGCTACATTAGATGTGGCTAACTTATTAAACCAAATAACTCTCTACGTATGAAAATGAAGTCGCGTTGAGTTTGACCAATTAACACTTCAAATATGTATATTTTTATGGTTATAAACAACTAATTATACCGTCAATCATAAGATATGATTTACAAATAGCATATTTTAATAAGTAAATAAGCGCATAATAGTGTTTAAATAAATCGGTTTAATATCACTTTATTCTTTTATCTTGCACTATATCACTCTCAAGTAGTGCTTTGCTCGTCATATGTACCAACTAAATATTCATTCACTTTCAATGTACCAAATCTTTCGTATTGCATTCTACTCTCGTTTATAGCTATTGCCAAAATAAAAACACAATAAACTAAAGATGAATCAAGCATAAATATTCACTACTCAATAATGTTTGTGACCTTACTGGCTTAGAATGATTTATGATATCCAACATGTGCTAAGCTTTTGATCGACATTGGAAAAATAAATGTGAACTTACTTAGAATTATGTAAGAGTTTCATGCATGTGTTGCTAAGCCTTCGATCAACATCGACGAATAACCTGCCAATATTACAGATGAAAACGCGGAAAGAAAATAGATCAGAACTATTTTATCTCATCTTTTCGTCAACTTATGAAACACTTGGTGGCCATATATGATAGAATTATTATATAAAGATAGCTAAAACTAATTTTGTGACCAAATGACCATGCATAAACTACATATTTATACCATATACTCCATAGAAGTTGGGGAGACTTTCTAAATTGTGATATGAATATGAGTTTTATGAGAAAATTCAATGTATGAGTACTTGATTGGACACGGAACTATATTGAACTCAAAATTAGTTATAGCATTTAATCTCTTAATTTTTGTTATAAAACTCAAAATTATAAAACTTTAAGACTTAATAACATTTAATTAATGATATGAATTATTAAGATTAAATATTTAATATTGTGACTCAATCTTTTAGTATATATAAGATGTTTTCTTAAAAGTGTCCTCTCCGTGCAACGCACGAGCAGAAGAATGTTAATGTTATGTATAGATTGTTTCATAAATGATTTATCTCAATAATTAATCCTTATAAATTTAATGCTATGAATCTATTTGTTACTGATTTTTTTATCCCGTGTAAATTTAATGCGCAACTTAAAGTGGGAAAGAACATGATTATAAACAGGGCTTGTATTAATTCATATGCGTTTTACCATAACACTATTTATCATGTTTTATCATAATAATCGAATTTAAGGATTTTACTTTTTATTAATATAAAACTACTTCGGGTGATGGGTGTTGCATGGTAATTAAGAATTGATTCTCTTTATATATATCTATCACAGGGACAACGATATTTGTTTGTCATCATCTTCTCTAAGTGTACATTTAAAAAGATTATTCCATCATTTTATTTTTATTATATTAAATTTAATAATATCAAATATTAAATAGTAATAATTTTGTAAATGCACCAATAATTTATTGAACTACTCTTCGAAAAAATACGTTCTTCACGGGGTTCTCCGATGGACCTCCGACATTGCAGGTGTAACACCCCCAATCCACTCAGGGATATTACACGCCGTAGACCCTCTCCTCGAGGATCTACCAGGCTGATAACTAAAATCAACATCTAAACATCGCCTTTAAGGCTAAAATGACTCAGTAGACCGACTTGGTCTTTCAATAATAACATACAACTCATTCCCAACACATACCCACGCAGGGGTCAAAATAAAATAAACTCCCGTACAACGGGGAAAAGATCCGCATGACGGAAAAAGAAAATACAAGCTGGACCAATACGACATCAACGGAACCTCGTGTGATTAGTATCGTTCATCTTTCATCATCCTTCGTGCCGACCACCTGTGCTATGCTCCAAAACCCGAATGCAAAATAGACATCCACCCCGAATACTCGGGGTTAGCAAACTCCACTGTTTTGCTAGTGCAAATACAAGTGCAAAAATACGAGCCATACAATACAAGTTCCAAGAACAATAATAATCAGAATCCTCAAAGATCCAAACGTAAAGAAAAGTACTTCCCGAGGCAAGAGTTTGGGTAAACATTTCCAAAACCGAAAGATCGCAAATAAGGGAAACAATTTACAAAGCAGTTTAAAATGCCATCGAGAGTTTTAATAGAAAACAATTTAGGATTATAAAATCCTTCTCTTTCCAAAAGATCGATAGGGTCACATTGCAAACGTTTGTTTTCGCAAATAGGAAATCACCAACAATTTACTGGTCAAAGCCCAACATCACGTGTCCTCAACGGACGTAAAATCAACGAAACATAATCACGCACGCGCATCGCCTAGACCGGGACGATACCACCGACATCCCACTCGAGGCCTCGAAGGACCCTCCCGGTGGCTAGCGAAACAAATCACAACATCTCACGGTTGGATCAATCACTTGTTGCATCCTCGGCCACATGATCGCATGCCATGTGCCACCGTAGATTAACTTTGGCGCTCACGGTTGGATCAATCACTTGTTGCATCCTGCCACATGATCACATGCCATGTGCCACCGTAGTTTTCCTTAGGCTCTCATGGTTGGATCAATCGCTTGTTGCATCGGCCACATGATCACATGCCATGTGCCACCGTAGGCCCCGCCCACATTCACACAATCACACACATATCACAATGCAACAAAGATATCGAATAATTCATCCAGAGGCATCAACACTTAGCCAAACACCACGTCAAACCACAACGCACCGAAATGAAATAATATGCGCCCACACGCAATACCAAGTGCAACATCAACACCAAACATATCCATAGAGTTCACATAGTCATTCTCAAACCACACCATTTACAAAACACACGCGTTTTGAAAGCAAACCTTTAACAAGGCTAAACCGAATCTTTTGAAAGTTCGAAACACACGATCAAATAAACACATAGAGACGGTTACTAATTATCATATCCACAAAACAAGAATTGTATGGACAAGGTACTTGCCTCGATACCACGAGCACGGAACCACGAACGGATACGGCTCAGCGGAAGCTTGGGCGCCCGATGCTAGCGAAAAGGGAATACGACGAGCGGAGCGGAAGAATCAAGCACGGCCGTGAGGAAGCGAAAATGAACCTAACGATTCGAATAGCACAATCACAACCACTTCTAAGCGATTATGGAAATGGAATACACCGGAACCCCGCCTACGATTCATGTATATTCATACCGAAAACAACAACGAGGGCGGACCACAACCAAACCCTCTCGATTCCGTAAAAATCCACAAAATATCCATGAATCCGTAGAAACTAAAGATACTAACAAGATTAATCATATTCATCATGAATCCATCAACGAAGCGGAAAGAATCGGACAAAACCCCAAAATCCCCAATTATCCAAAAAGGTAGGGTTTCAAGAGATATTACCTTGAGTGATTCAAGTGTTAAGATCCGTAGAACACGCGTTAGATTGATTATCCGAGCCTCACAACCGAAAAGAAATGATGAAAATCGACCCCGGATGAAGAACTCTCTCCTCTATATCTCCTCTCTCGCGGCGCGATGGAAAAATTGGAAAGAAATGAGCTTCACGCTCAAAACAACGCATTTAAAGTGTAACACAGCTGGACCTATCGGCCGGCCTATCGGCGATAGGCCCAACCGATAGCCATCTTGAATGTAGGCGGAGAGTCTATCGACCCCCTATCGGCCGAAAGGCTCTGGAAGTGCTCGGCCAAAACTGAAACGACCATAACTCTCTCGTCCGGACTCCGATTGACTCACCGTTTGAACCATTGGAAAGCTAACTCGATGTTCTATAATATTGCAAAGATTTATAATTTTTGGAGTCATCAAAAATTAATGGTGATCTAACAAAGACGAACTCATACTTAGAAAAGTCGTTTAGTAATCTGAATTCAACAAAGCGACAACGAAACCCGAACACGAATACGAACCGAAGATACGGTTACGAAGTACTCACAAAGACGAATCTAAGAGCTAGTAGAACACACGATTCCGACCACCCGAAGGTTCGGAATTCGACAACGGAAGTAATTACCCAAAACTTTGGGAAATTACGAAAATGGCCCAAACGTCCGAAAATCACGATACGCGATCGAAACACCAAACCAAAGCTCGCAACATGAATAATAACATTAAATGAACTTACGAGAAACTCGAAGCAGCAGATTTCGGACGAGATCGCAAGAATCGAGCTCAAGTCGGAAAAGTCGCTAAAAGCACGGAACTCAACAAAACAACACCGAAACGAACTCGGATGACAAAAAGTGAAGAATTAATCATTCTCGAAATGACGAAATGGTCATGAGCGAGTCGTCAAAACGGACTTCCGCCGAAAAAAAAAGAAAATTACCGAAATTCGAAATTGCGGATATTACATTCTACCCTCCTTAAAAGAAGTTTCGTCCCGAAACTTAAAACAAGTAGGGGGAAGCAATATACCCTGCCAGGAAAACTCGACGAGATACGCAAAAACCGAAAACTCGCGCCCGACGGCGAAACGCTGCAAGAAACGCAAAGAGACATACGGCGTGAAAACACGCTCCACGACGACCAATACCACGTCGCCGTTAGGAACATACTAAAGTCAACAAGTGACAAGCGTCAACAAACAGATAGTATAATCCAGTCGATTATCCAGACAATCACAAAACACAACGAACGAAAATCAACAGATTGACCCACAGCGGTACATCAATCAAAGCGTGGCGGCCGAACAAATACGAGAATTCCACCGCCCAAGGGTTGGAAGATTGAAAACGAGACTAACTTCCCGAACTTAAGGGAATTTGAAGGAGTCTGAATTTTCAACTATGACGAAACGAGATCAACAAAGCCGAACAATCAAGCGATCGAACCACAAAGATCGAGACAACAAAAATCGAGCGATCATGTTCGAATCACAAAGAACAATAAAGTTCAAACAACAACTCCCGGGACGATCGGTGAGAACTACAAGACATGCATTGCGAAGATCCACGGGGAAAGGGAATAGCGATTGAAAAGTCACAACGACAACGAGTTATTCGAAATAACACCACACTCGTTCGATCAACAAAAGCAAGGAGCGGGCAAGCTCGAAATGTCAACGAACATAAATGAGTCGGCAGTCGAAAACACAAGAGTTCCAAAGCCGATCCACTTGAATAAAAGAACTTGTAGAACCAGATGATGTCACTCCCAAACAAGGTTCACAAGAATCGAATCGAACTCAAAAAAATCACAGCGATAACAGATTGACCCAAAACAAGATCACGGCTCGTTCGAGCAGCGAAACCGAAATACAGAACAAGTTCGAAAGTATCAACGAACACGAGCGAGTCGATAGACTCGAGAAAGAGAAAATGCGAGTCTAAAAACAACACGGGTACTACATTCGACCTCTTATAAAAGAAGGTCGCCCCAACTTCATAGCAATGAAATCAAGGTAATGACACAACAAGCAAGCGAAACATCCTTCAAAGGCCTCTCAAAGCCGATTCCGATGGTGTCTTTGAGCGCGAACTTGAAAGTCTCGGTAGCTAATTCGCAAAGCGGAATTCGGTGTCCTCGAGTCCACACTTGAAATGTGTCACCGACAGAAGGACGATTTACACGTGCATGCCTGGCACATCACGGTTGAAACGTCTCGGCTCGGCATACCGAAAATACAAATGCTAGATCTGATAGGGCACAACGTCGCAAAATAACATAGCGGAGATGCCAACTCGGCACAACAAAGAATCATAACACATACTATATACAACGATTACCATCATAAAGTAATACACACAAACACTATAGCAAGCAGCGGTATCGTTCGGCGACCTCGGCGGCCCGAGCGATAACCAAGACATAATTTCAACCATCATGAAACAATCACACATGTACACAAACGTACAAACTCAAGCTTCAACGGCTCACACCGTGCGACAACACGCAAATCACCACGAGGCGACAAACAGTAAATACCAGTTCATACCTCTCACAGAGGACTAGTACAACAAATGCGTGGCAACGCCTCGACGTTCATGCCACCATTTCGATCACAATTCGGGGTTAACACCGTAACAAAAGTTCGAAAACCATACACGCATTTCCGGTCCATAAGCAGGAATGATAGGTTTTAAAAACAAAAACCACCTTTGAAGACAGCTTTGGAAACACCAATTGATCTTGAGTATCATTTTACAAAAGTTGAACAAACATCATTTTCGAGACTTTGAAAATCATCTTGCGTTTGAACAAAAATGAGGACACCTTCTCGTAGTGAAAAACTTTCAAAAATATTCGACCCTTGGGTCTAAGCAACTGCATTTGAAAATATCTCAAAAATATTTTTGGTCCTCAACCGGAAATTTTTTTGAAATGTATTGCGGCATTAGAAAACACCTTGAAAACACCGCCAGAAAATAATTCGTTTTAAAAGTACGTCTCGAATTTTAATTTTCTAAGACACTCAAGGTTTTCAAAATAATTCAATGGGCTAGAATGCCCAAAAATTTCAGGTAATTACAAGGAACAATATAGCGCCGTGGGTCCGGCGCCGGAACCCACCAGGCTAAAAAACCATTCACAAAAACGCCAAAAAGGCCGATGACGGTAATATTTCAAAAACTCATAAAATCCATTTACAAAATACTAAATACCGTCATAAGAATTTCGCCAAAATGATCAAGGCCATAATGCCAAAAACTCGGTTAATGGAATCAATTTTGAAATAAAACTCAGTCGGTAAAATACCGAAAATCATTACAAAGGAACTCACGCAGCGGATAAAAGGAATAAAGTCAAACATGCACAATCCATCAACACTACTCCTCATATGAACGAAGTATTAGAGTCGAGTAACCACATATCACGAAATCAAAATTCATAAAAGAATTCCGTCGCTTAACAAATAATCATAAAAAAAATAGCTCGTGTCACACGAGGCACAACACAAAGAAGGGAGACTTACATTACAGTGTCGCACGAAGATGATGATCGCCCCACGATACTAATCACGACCAACAAACTCATACGACGCGTCGCGACACGACTCGATCGGATAAAATCCGACGAGACAAAAACTCGATAGACACCATCGACCCGACGGCTAGGTTTCCACAACCTAAGCTCGATACCATTTATGTAACACCCCAATCCACTCGGGGATATTACACGCCGTAGACCCTCTCCTCGAGGATCTACCAGGTGATAACTAAAATCAACATCTAAACATCGCCTTTAAGGCTAAAATGACTCGATGAGACCGACTTGGTCTTTCAATAATAACATACAACTCATTCCCAACACATACCCACGCAGTCAAAATAAAATAAACTCCGTACAACGGGAAAAGATCTGCATGACGGAAAAAGAAAATACAAGCTGGACGATACGACATCAACGGAACCTCGTGTGATTAGTATCGTTCATCTTTCATCATCCTTCGTGCCGACCACGTGCTATGCTCCAAAACACGAATGCAAAATAGACATCCACCCCGAATACTCGGGGTTAGCAAAACTCCACTGTTTTGCTAGTGCAAGTACAAGTGCAAAAATACGAGCCATACAATACAAGTTCCAAGAACAATAATAATCAGGAATCCTCAAAGATCCAAACGTAAAGAAAAGTACTTCCCGAGGCAAGAGTTTGGGTAAACATTTCCAAAACCGAAAGATCGCAAATAAGGGAAACAATTTACAAAACAGTTTAAAATGCCATCGAGAGTTTTAATAGAAAACAATTTAGGATTATAAAATCCTTCTCTTTCCAAAAGATCGATAGGGTCACAGCCCAAACGTTTGTTTTCGCAAATAGGAAATCACCAACAATTTACAGGGTCAAAGCCCAACATCACGTGTCCTCAACGGACGTAAAATCAACGAAACATAATCACGCACGCGCATCGCCTAGGACCGGGACGATACCACCGACATCCCACTCGAGGCCTCGAAGGACCCTCCCGAGCTGGCTAGCGAAACAAATCACAACATCTCACGGTTGGATCAATCACTTGTTGCATCCTGGCCACATGATCGCATGCCATGTGCCACCGTAGATTAACTTTGGCGCTCACGGTTGGATCAATCACTTGTTGCATCCTGGCCACATGATCACATGCCATGTGCCACCGTAGTTTTCCTTAGGCTCTCACGGTTGGATCAATCGCTTGTTGCATCGGCCACATGATCACATGCCATGTGCCACCGTAGGCCCCGCCCACATTCACACAATCACACACATATCACAATGCAACAAAGATATCCAATAATTCATCCGGAGGCATCAACACTTAGCCAAACACCACGTCAAACCACAACGCACCGAAATGAAATAATATGCGCCCACACGCAATACCAAGTGCAACATCAACACCAAACATATCCATAGAGTTCACATAGTCATTCTCAAACCACACCATTTACAAAACACACGCGTTTTGAAAGCAAACCTTTAACAAGGCTAAACCGAATCTTTTGAAAGTTCGAAACACACGATCAAATAAACACATAGAGACGGTTACTAATTATCATATCCACAAAACAAGAATTGTATGGACAAGGTACTTGCCTCGATACCACGAGCACGGAACCACGAACGGATACGGCTCAACGGGAAGCTTCGGGCCGATGCTAGCGAAAAGGGAATACGACGAGCGGAGCGGAAGAATCAAGCACACGACCGTGAGGAACCGCGAAAATGAACCTAACGATTCGAATAGCACAATCACAACCACTTCTAAACGATTATGGAAATGGAATACACAGGAACCCGCCTACGATTCATGTATATTCATACCGAAAACAACAACGAGGGCGGACCACAACCAAACCCTCTCGATTCCGTAAAAATCCACAAAATATCCATGAATCCGTAGGAAACTAAAGATACTAACAAGATTAATCATATTCATCATGAATCCATCAACGAAGCGGAAAGAATCGGACAAAACCCCAAAATCCCCAATTATCCAAAAAGGTAGGGTTTCAAGAGATATTACCTTGAGTGATTCAAGTGTTAAGATCCGTAGAACACGCGTTAGATTGATTATCCGAGCCTCACAACCGAAAAGAAATGATGAAAATCGACCCCGGATGAAGAACTCTCTCCCTCTATATCTCCTCTCTCGCGGCGCGATGGAAAAATTGGAAAGAAATGAGCTTCACGCTCAAAACAACGCATTTAAAGTGTAACACGGCGGGACCTATCGGCCGGCCTATCGGCCGATAGGCCCAACCGATAGCCATCTTGAATGTAGGCGGTAGAGTCTATCGACCCCCTATCGGCGAAAGGCTCTGAAGTGCTCGGCCAAAGCTGAAACGACCATAACTCTCTCGTCAGGACTCGATTGACTCACCGTTTGAACCATTGGAAAGCTAACTCGATGTTCTATAATATTGCAAAGATTTATAATTTTTGGAGTCATCAAAAATTAATGGTGATCTAACAAAGACGAACTCATACTTAGAAAAGTCGTTTAGTAATCCCGAATTCAACAAAGCGACACCGAAACCCGAACGAATACGAACAGAAGATACGGTTACGAAGTACTCACAAAGACGAATCTAAGAGCTAGTAGGACACACGATTCCGACCACCCGAAGGCTCGGAATTCAACAACGAGTAATTACCCAAAACTTTGGGAAATTACGAAAATGGCCCAAAACGTCCGAAAATCACGATACGCGATCGAAACACCAAACCAAAGCTCGCAACATGAATAATAACATTAAATGAACTTACGAGAAACTCGAAACGACAGTTTCGGACGAGATTCGCAAGAATCGAGCTCAAGTGCGGAAAAGTCGCTAAAAAGCACGGAACTCAACAAAACAACACCGAAACGAACTCGGATGACAAAAAGTGAAGAATTAATCATTCTCGAAATGACGAAATGGTCATGAGCGAGTCGTCAAAACGGACTTCCGCCGAAAAAAAGAAAATTACCGAAATTCGAAATTGCGGATATTACAGCAGGCCGTCGACCGGTCAATTTTTCTTTTTCTTGTGGCCAACCTACAAACATATTTTCCCGCTGACCTCCAGCGGCCGACCGCCTTCTTGCTTTTCGACGCCCGCAGACCCCCGACTTTTTTTTTACGCCAGCTTGCCGATCTAATTCCCGAGGGGACCGTCGACAAACCTCTTGCGACGATCATTATTTTGTGCAACCGCATGGTAGCCTGCGGGTCGGGGAGCCGCCACTGACAGACCTCTGACAGACAATCTATTTTTTATATCAATGTAATCTCATAATTTAATTATTTTAATCCAATTATATCATTGCTACAGTGTGATTATGGCACGAGTTGTTTTTCGTATAATATAAGAAACAATGATAATTTTTGGTCGTCGTATTGCACATCTGAAAAACCCAACGTACCCCTCCGCAATAATAACTTCCAAAACAAACTTAGAATATTAAATTCAATAAAATTAATATTAACTAGCTATTTTTTCGGCTGCCTACCAACCTGCGAGCCAAGCCGTCATTACCGGTGGTCGACTCCTGCTGCCGGCAAATTTTTGGTGACGACCAGTTTTTTTTCTGCGGTCGGCCTGATCCGCGATAGGGCCTCCGCCAGTAGACCTCCAATTTTTTTTGGGGGGCAGGCATCGACAGATCTCCAACGACGATCAATTTTATTTCTTCATCGGACCTATCATCTTATTCTAGTGGATGTCACTAGACCTGCGGTGGACAATTGTTTTATTTTTTGTGGTTGTATGTTCATCTATTTTCCGATAGGACCGTCGCTGATAGCCAACAGACCTCCAACTATCGGACAACTTTTTTTCTATTTTCTTCGGCTCCACTGTCAATCATTGATAAATTTCGAGTGACCTATAATTTTTTTATCTCTAATCGCCAATATGTTTTTTTTAACCAAATAATATGGTAAATTTGATAATACTTCCCGAGAAACTCTTGGAGAAAAAAGCATAACTAAGTCATGTGTCAAATGCAACCATTTTCTTTTTTTTATATCAAGTTTCATGCTTATACTTGACTAGTTCTCGAGATAACAGTCTCGGCCCTACAATACTGCTACTAATTAAATCACGAAATATGTATTTAGTTCTCAAATTTTTAAATATCCCCAACTACTACACACAAACAGTCGTCCTCAACGTGATTATTATTATTCATACACTTGTGGTTGGATTGAATGGGGACGTATTTTCCAACATCATTATATAATTTTTTATCCATATATAACCATATAAGTACAATTTTGTCGTATCAATGGACTTGTTTTCTTGCGGGGTTTAGAGGTTTTTGACCTGTACTATAGTGCGTACGTGGGTTCTATAACTTATTGCTAAATTTAACCCCTCCCCATATAAAATCCATGGTACGAGCAACCTACCAAAACGGTTGGGTCCATGGTACAGCAGATGTAGTGCATTTTACATTGGATCTGATCTGGCGTGGCGTGCGTGGGCCGGTGCAGATCGATATTTTATCTAGTGCATCAATCTGCGCCGTCCATGCACGCACGTGTAGTGTATCCGACAGGAAATGCTCTACATGGAGATGTACCATGGACGGTACCTACCAAAACAATCCAAACCCAAACTTGTGGATAAGGTTTGATTAGAGTTGCCACTTGATTTGTTAATTATCGAACCGATTGAAATAGTGATCGAAAATTTTTAGTATAGTAAATCGAATTTTAATAACTGAAAGCGAATTTACTGAAATTAAAAAAAATAGTGAAAAGTTGGTATGGTATTGATAAATACCAAAATTACCAAAATAACAATTGTTTGTGTATATATTTTGAGTATTCAATACTTGTAAATATGTTCAATTATGTAACTATAGATATTTTTATTATTTTGATTTTGGAATTTACATTCTTCTTTTTTCGTTGTTATAACTTGTATACATTTCTCTATAATCAACGGTATACATCAGCACAGGCTCTAATAATTTGAGACCTTATGCCAAATTCTGAAAACGGCCCCCGAGTAATATTATTAAAAAAAATCGATAAAGTACATGGCAAGAAAATTAAATTATATATTGAATATCGATAGTATTTTTCAAATAGAACATTACAATCAACTTTTAAAAAATTATTTAAAAAATGGAACTCTTTTAGCATTCTTCAAAGCAAAATTATTGATCAACTCTTCGTAATCAAGAGCTCATTTTTGCGAATGAACCTACTTTTTAAGTAGAAATAGCTTGTTTTGCCCTTTTGTATATAGCAATATTCTTTTTTGTCCCAAGTTTAGTAACAACTCTTTTGATACCCAAATTGTCGAAATTGACCTTTACTCGAATAAAATTCGAGTCATATATTGTAATTTCGAGTAACATAATTTCGAGTCAACTTAAAAAAAAAACAATATCGAGGAAGATTGAAAATATGGGTTACCGGAGTCCGAAATTTCGGGTTACATGAGTCCAATTCGTGTCACCCGAATACAATTCGGGACATGTAAATAAAAAAAAGTCTTCCGAATTCATTCGGGAGATGTAAAAAAAAAAAAAAAAAAACGGGTTACACGAGTCGAATTCGTGTCACCCGAATTAAGAAAAAAAAAAGAAAAAAAAGAAAAGAAAAAGACATGTCGCCCGATTCATTCGGGAGATGTAAAATAAAAAAAAAAAAAAAAAAAAAAAAGAAAAAGTGGTCTCCCGAATGAACGGGAGATGAAAAGAAAAAAAAAATTATGTCTCCCGAATTCATTCGGGAGGTATGAAAAAAAAAAAAAGAAAGAAAGGTCAATTCGTGTGACACGAATGGTATTGAGTGACACGGGTGGACTCGTGTAACTCGTTTTTTTTTTTACATCTCGAATGAATTGGAGACTTTTTATTTACATGTCGGTGTATTCGGGTGACACGAATTGGACTCGTGTAACCCTTTTTTTGTTTTTACATCACCCGAATGAATGCGGGAGACTTTTATTTATTAACATGTCCCGAATTGTATTCGAGTGACACGAATTGGACTCGTGTAACCCGAAATTTCGGACTCCGGTAACCCATATTTTCAACCTTCCTCGATATTGTTTTTTTTTAAGTTGACTCGAAATTATGTTACTCGAAATTACAATATATGACTCGAATTTTATTCGAGTAAAGGTCAATTTCGACAATTTGGGTATCAAAAGAGTTGTTACTAAACTTGGGACAAAAAAGAATATTGCTATATACAAAAGGGCAAAACAAGTTTTCTCCCACTTTTTAATTCTTTCTTTTTTCTCACGCTTTTCACAACCTGAAACTAGGGGTGTTCATAACCGGGTACCCGGTTTTTCGGGTACCCGAATTTACGGGTACTCGGTTTTTCGGGTATTGAAAAATTCGGCCCGTGACCCGACCCGAAAAGTCGGGTACCCGAAAAAGCGGGTACCCTATTTTTTCGGGTCGGGTCATAGGGTACCCGGCCCAAAATTTAATACCACTAATTTTAAATTTTTATAAATAATTTGTAATTTTAATATAAATTTATTTTAAAATTTATTATATAAATTAATTCCCTGAGTACTAAATACATTATAAATATTTTCCATACAATAAGTAAATCTCAAAACTGACTAAATTTTTTTATATATATCATTTTTTTATTATATAATTATGCTTAATTCAATATTCAATTATATATATGAAAGAATATATTATTTTTTATTTAAAGATTTTATCTTCTTGTAAATTTCCAAACTAGTGAGAATAAATACCATTACTGAAAATATAATTAACATGAATTCTCATATCAAATATAATTCATATTATTTGAAAGATAAAGTTTCATATAATTACAAATTAAATAATAAAATTTATAAAAAAATAACTATTAAAAAATAATCGAGTTTTCGGGTACCCGAATTTACGCAACAAGTCGGCCCATGACCCGGCCCGATTATATGACTTTGAAAAAACTTAAAATTTTTAAAAATACCCGGAATATTTGTTTCGGGTCATCGGTTAGTTGGGCCGGGTAGTTCGGGTCGGGTATTTTTGAACACCCCTACCTGAAACGCATTTTCTAATTTTGGGCAGCATAACGATTATTTAAAAAACAGGTCAAATAACAAAGAAAAAAAAATTATACTTGAGCATTGATTCTGGGCATGCGCCTCAAAAGAGTTGAGGCCCTATGCGGCTTAACATACCGCATAGGCCCAGAACCGAGGCTGGTATACATAAACAACATTAGCAAGTATTTTTATAAATTTCCTAGCAAAACTTATGTTCTCTTGTAATATTAATTCACTACATATAAATAAAATACTGAATACAAATCCGTTCTTTAGCAATAATCGAAATGAATAGTAATTTAAAAATATGTATGTAAATAATGGCTTTGTTGGGGAGTACTATTAATTATAGAGTAAAGTGCAATTTGTGTATTTGAACTTTACTCAAGACACCACTTAGTGAATTTTAATATCTATCACTTGTAATACTGAACATTCACTTTACTCAAACTTCGTGTACTGCCGTCTATCTCTTACTAACTCCGGTAAAAATCTAAGAGCAAAAATGGCAAATCATATTTCAGTGGTTATGTTGCTTCTTCTTCACTGAAATCGACTATACTTGCTTATGTATTTGCAGTGGGCACTACAGAAAGTTCACTGATGGAGAAACCCTACACGTTACTTTGAACACAGAACAAAAGTTAAAATCCAATGTTAGCTTTGTGCACCCAAACAAGAAAGTCCTTGTATTTGGTTGATTGCCTATATAATAATAATAATAAAAGAATAATTACACCTAGTCACCCGTAGAGCGTCTATCATTTCATATGGAGGGTGAAGAGTCTCTCACATTCAAATATGGTGACTTGATTACGGATTTATTAGAGAAGCATATCGCTGCGGAGACAAAGTTCCTTAAATCGATGGAATTCAACAAGCATCACCCCGAGGCACGTAAGTATCAATATGTTGAGTTCTCTAGATATTACATGCGGGATCCTAGAGGTAAAATGTTGAGAGATAGGAAGAACTTCAACAACAAAGTTGGACGAATTTACCAAGTTCTAATTAAGACTAGTACATTATATTTTATACGGATGATGTTGAATCACATTAGGGGTGCTACTTGCTTTGAGGATTTGCGAACAGTGGATAGTGTTGTTCACCCTACATACCTTGATGCATGTTACGCTTTGGGATTGCTTGATGACGATAAAGAGTATATTCATGCTATAAAGGATGCCAGTTTTGGGGGTTTCGGTCATTTCCTTAGACATTTGTTCTCCATGCTTATACAATCTGACAGTATGTTCAGGCCTATCCATGTTTGGGAAAGTACATGGGAGTATATATCAGGCGACATCCAATACATTATGCGATGGAAGTTGAATAATCCTAGTATAAATTTTAATAGATTTTTCATGTCAGAAATTCTATATGAAAGTTTTATTTGTTATTTACTATACTGACTTTATATCTCAATATTTCAATATAGAACTAGAACTAAATGAAGAACAATTGAAGAATTTACTCTTGCTGAGATAGAAGAGCTTCTTTCTAAAATGGATTTAGCTTGACTCAGATTGAAGGTATGTCCATTCCCGACAATGTAGTGATAGATAATGGTATGAATAATTTGATTGCTGAAAAAATGTCGTATGATATTGATGAGATGATTGAGCTGCACAGCCGTTTGTATCCATGTCTCACGGATGAGCAAAGAACTGTGTACGATACTATTATGGATGCAGTCGATTCTGGTAATGGTGGGGTTTTCTTTCTATATGGTTACGGTCAGGGCCGGTCCTGAGGTTCAGGATGCCCATGGCGAAAGGCTAGAAAAATGCCCTTTTATTACGCAAATGAAATTTTTGAAAGGGGTTTGGAACCTAGTCAAGCTAGGCGGGTCATTCCCACGTGGGATACTAAAATTAGTCATATGTTCTGTACTATTCTCATGAATGTTTAGTCTTTGACCAAGTCGTTTCCAACAATTTAAACCATCACTTGCTAATTGATTTTTTAATCGACCATCTTTGAAAAGCTTACAACAAAAACAAAAGACTTTATCTAACTCTTTAGAATAAACCAACCATTTTCTATCATAGCAATCACCATTTCTTAATTTACGAACATAATATTCAGAAGAGAAATGCCTACCTATATTATCTTTTGGAAATACAATGTTAGTTCCCCTAAATAGGCCCCTTTTCAACAAGCAAGTCTCTTATTTTTTAATTCAACCCATCCCAAACTCTAGGATCAAATATATTGACACCAATATCATCAACAAGAGGATTTTTACAATCACGAGCATTATTATTATCATCATCACAAGCATTATCAATATTATCACCATCACAAGTATTATCACTAGCAAGATCATTTCAACCGGATGCTCAACCGGATTTTCAATAGGATGCTCAACCGAATTTTCAGATATGTTTGATGGTCTAACAAGAAACATACTCATAGATCCTTGCATCGATTTCTCGATTTCTATTTGTCTTTTTTTCTTTTTCTATTTTGAGCACCCGATGATTGTGATCTAGGAAACATATCTAAAATATTGAAACAAATATATACTATTTAATAAAAGGATAGAAAACACATGTAACCTCCAACAGGAAATCGTCCGGCCCTGAGCTATTGTCAAGGATCAAGCACAAATGGCCATCAAGCACCTGTCAAGGATCTGTTGCAATTCCGCAAACATGCAATGAGGCAAAAATGAAACAGCAACTTCAACAAGTCAAGTTAATACCGATCGAGGGTAAGAGGACGACTTTTCTCCCAGACGAGCAGAAGAAAGAAAAAAAAGATAATACCGGTCGAATTAGGGCTGCAATCGACATCAAACAACCTACCTCAAAACAGTCGTGAGCAGCAGCAACAAATGCAATCAGCCGGCGACCGCAAACAACCTCAAACAGCCATGAGGTGAGCAACAATCGACTTCGATTTAACGATGCAAATCAAGCTACGAAAAATCGATAAGAAATTGAAAACACCAATCGATTTAGGGCTGCAAGTGAGAAATGCAATCGACCGACGACCGCAAACAACCTCAAACAGCCGTGAGGTGAGCAGCAATCGACTTCGATTTAGGGATGCAATTCAAGCAACGAGAAATCGATAAGAAATTGAGAACACCAATCGATTTATGGCTGCAAGTGAGAAAGATCATCAATCGATGAATATGATGAATCGGATTTTCAGAATCGTGAGAGATTGATTTGATGATTCTGTGATTCGTGAACAGCGACTAAGTTATGGGCAGATCCGCGATTCCGCAGATCGACTGAAGCGGTCAAAAAAAATCTGGGGCTGGAATGAAGACCTAATAATACACTATACTAATATCTGGGCTTGAAGAAAATGATGCCCCTATGGGCCTGCTGCCCATGGCCAAAGCCATCACAGCCATGGGCCAGGGCCGAGCCTGGTTACGGTGGCACAGGAAAGACATTTTTTTGGAAGACACTATGTTATGCATTGTAACACCCCCAATCCACTCGGGAATATTACAGCGCCGCAGACTAGGGGTGGACTCGGTTCCATTCGGTTCGGTTTTTGACCGAAACCGAGAGTCGAACCAAATATTCGGTTTCGGTTTGGTTCGGTTCTTTTTGAAGTTCGGTTCGGTTAAGTTCGGTTTTATAAATATTCGGTTCGGTTTCGATTTGGTTTGATGTTTTTTCGGTTCTTCACAATATAAATTCAAATATTATATGCAATAGAATAAGTTATATATAACAACAAGCCAACAAGAGTTATATATATGTTCAAGATAAAAGCTAGAGTTGCATAGCAATTTCCAAATATCTCAAAATATATAACAATCGTAAATCACAGTAGCTCATTCTCTCAACCTAAATTAATTGAATCACAAATTCATGAGCATATTATCGGTCCTTCTTGGACCCATGAGGGTCTTACAAAAGGAAAACGAATTATACTAAAATTCAAACACACCAAAATCACAAAAACAAGGTCATTTTAGTATGTTGAAATTTGACTTGGTCCATTTGATGCAGTTCGGTTCCGCTCGACCCCGAACCGAGAACCGAACCAAATTAGTTCGGTTCGGTTCTGTTTTTTTGTTTTTCGGTTCGGTCTTCTTCGGTTTCGGTTTTTCGGTTCTTTTTTCGGGTTTTTTCGGTTCGGTTTTGGATTTTCGGTTCCGAAATGCCACCCCTACCGCAGACCCTCTGAGTGAGAATCTACTAGGCTAGATACCAAAAACAAGACATCAAAACAAATGCCAACATGGCTAAATACGAATCAGTAGACCGGTTTGGCCTTTCATCAATAACATACAACTTAAACTTCATATACATCTCTATCCGAACTCGTACCCATGCAAGGGTCAAAATACGACACTCCCATACGACGGGGAAACACTACAGCAGAAAAGAATAATACAATTCGACCGACAAATCCCAATACTGGCCCTCATGTGATTAGTATCATTTGCCTTCCATCATCCTTCGTACCGATCTCGTATCATGCTCCTCAGGAACCTGCACGTACCTGAATGCAATACAGACATCCCCCCCCCCGATTACTCGGGGGTTAGCAAAATTCCACTATTTTGCTAGTGCAAGTATAAAGTACAAATACGAGTCATACACAACATATTCCAAGAGTATAATAATATAAACCAAACAATGGTACATAACTTAGGGTCACATGTAGTCGATGGTGAAATAAATGTAATCGTACAATTCAAGATTAGTATTCCGGAATAACTAAATCTCATAGCATCACATTCAATACATACATGATTAACCGCGGAACTGCACCAGAGGCTACGGAACCCTCAGAGGACCCGTCGGTCCGTCCCAGAGTGGTTAACCCAAAATATTCGTGGAACCGCACCAGAGGCTACGGAACCCTCAGAGGACCCGTTGGTCCGTCCTAGAGTGGATATATACAATAATATAAAACTCGATACTAGTATTTCCGGAGTAATAAGTCTCACTGTGCGTCACATTTCAATTATATGCGTGATTAACCATGAAACTGCACCAGAGGCAACGGAACCCTCAGAGGACCCGTCGGTCCGTCCCATAGTGGTTAACCCAAAAATATATTCGTGGAACCGCACCAAAGGCAACGAAACCCTCAGAGGACTCGTTAGTCCGTCCCAGAGTGAATATATAGAATGATCACAACCACGAGGAGATATAATCCCAACAACACCAAATAGTACCACCTCCTCACAAGGGAGTCGACAAGCAATACAACACAACATATGCGCACTCCTCAAACGAATACACATTCGATCATACACCCCTTAACAAGGGAGAAAGGGCTTTCATAATCACGTAGCATGAAGGCAATATATTCCAATTCGCAACCACAATACACATATCCGTAGAACTCATTTATTTGGAAAGCAATCGGGCGTTTTTGTAATACCCGGTTGTAACTCAGTAATTATCATTCAGTAATTGATACTCAGTAATCTCATTCATCATTGATCATTTGTCACTCATATTCAGTCATGGTATTTATCATTCAGAGTAATTGTATCGTGTATCAATCGTCATTCATCACTAATCTGATTGGAGTTTCGTGCCGTGTTTATCATCATTGTCATTTTCGTTGCAAGCTGTGCTTGAGGAGTAGCGCACGCTACATACTCCTTTTAGCGTACGCTAATCGGGTATAGGTAGCGCACGCTATCGCTCAGCTTTAGCGCACGCTAAGGCTACCTTGGCTGCAGTCCAGAAGGTACTGGACTGCAGGTGAGAATATTTGTAGCGCACGCTACGAGTGGTAAGTAGCGCGCGCTAACGGGTTGTAGTAGCGCACGCTATATGTGTGGAGTAGCGCGCTAGGGGCGGATCGTGTTGAGTCCGGTGGCTCTTTGGATCGCATCGTTAATTCATAGCGTACGCTATGCATTGTTGTTAGCGTACGCAACCGATATATTAGCGCACGCTAAACAATGGTTGTAGCGCACGCTATTGGGGTCAGATCAGAGGTCAGACAGTTTTCTGGACTCCAGTACTGGGCGTCAAATATTTCGCTAGCGCACGCTAACAATGGATATTAGCGCACGCTAGTAGTATGGCCATAGCGCACGCTACAAATAGGTACGTAGCGCGCGCTACCGTGTTCGGACAGTGGGTACTGGACTACCCAAATTACTCGTTAGCGCACGCTATGCACAAGGGCTAGCGCACGCTAACCTGGACTGAGTATAAATTGGACAGTTTAGTCTGAGTTCGTCATTTTTTATCTCATTTCATTCCTTCGGTAGTTTTGGGCGATTTCGAGCGATTCGGAGAGGATTCTTCGAGGTGTAATTATCAATCATCATCTTCAAGCTCATCTTTCGGATTGATCATCATTTCATCATCTTCATCACATCGAATCAAAGGTATTAATCTCTTGGATCTAGAATTTTGGATTTTTGGGGTTTTCCTTCCGATTTCTTCGTGTAAGCTTGGATTATCATTGGAATATGTTAGTTATGGATTATCTAACTTGTATAAACACGTTCCTACGGATTTAATGGTTATTTTCGGAATTATTTTAAGAACCCTTGGGGTTGACTTCGGTTAATTGGGGATTTTCCGATTGATGTTGTTGTAATCATGAGTTATGGATTCCTAATGGATTATTGATATCCTTGAAAGTGTTTTGATGGTTTGAAATACTCATCTTGGAGTTGGTTTCGATTCATTCGAGCTCGGATATCGTTGTGTCGACGTTTGAGTCGATTATGATCGTTTTTTTATTTGCGTAATGATCAGTTGTTGGTAATTGTTGTTATTCAAGGTTGCTCGAGCGACCGGTATATCGATTAGGACGTTGTTCGTGGAAGGACTTTGTCATCGGTATTGAGTAAGTTAACTCTTACTCGGTTAAAAGGATACCCATTCCTTTAGTTGTTGATTGCTCATAATCATAATTCATTCATCATAATATTAATCATTTTGAGACTTGTGGTTGTCGAATAATCATGTCATTCACGAGGAACGACGGTTCCAAATCATTTCATTGGGTTATCAATCACGTCACTATTACTTTCATATCGGTGAGTCATCTTGGTTTTGTTTAATTATTATTCATTGGTATTCATCATGGTCATTCTCGTTCATGTGACCTTAGGGTTCATATTGCGTGGTCGGGTGTGGGTGTGTGGAATTTTTAGTCGGGCACACGATGGTCATGTATTGGGTTCACCGATACATTGGGTATGCCTGCAGTAACGCTTACCTCCGTGAGACTAATTAGGTACAAGGACGGATGTGTCGGACATTCGTCTTGTACACTTGCACAGAACATTACGGGCGTACTATGGTACTCCTCTTGGCGTAATTCATAATTAAGAATATTTCATAACTTCGTTAATTCATGATTGTGTAATTTCAACTCTTGAGGATTGTTGTTACGTATGGCGGCCCGTTGGGGATTTTGGTTTTCGTAACGGCAAGGCAAAGGCACGGAAGAGCATGTTGACGGCGACGAGTCCAAGTGATACTAGTAGGGGGCCCTATCATTCCGTTTGTTCGATCATTTTGATCATTTGATCATTTGATTATTTACGCCATTTGTATTTTCATTTGCAAATTCCGTTTGTAATGTTTATTTATTCGGTGGTGTATTTTATCTTCATATAAAATACACTAGTATTGATATTGTCTGGTGTGTTGTACTTAAACTCCTCATCGGAGTGTTTGGTAATATAATGTGGTTCGGTACTACAATTATATTATTTAATTCATCATTTTCATTTGCACGGTGGGTCCCAGTCGGGGATTCACGGACCGTAATATCCGCCTAGTTTGGGGTGTTACAGAGTTGGTATCGGAGCGTGGTTTTGAATACTACCCTCCAAGTCATGTCTCATTTGAAATCATCGTCATCGGACTAGTATCATTGGACTTTCGCGTCACGTGTGACTGTGCAAATGCCGAGCCAATCAGATCAAGAATCGTAAGATTTCTAATGCCATGGTATAATTTACGGCATTAATCATTCATTCATAATTCATCGCTTAACAATCCTCAATCATCATTGTCATTTGGACCAAGACGGTCGAGTTAACTCATCAATCACCAATTCATTTCATTATTGATTGTTGATCGGGAAGATCAATCATTAATCTTGTTAACTCATTCAAGATAATCATTTCGGTAACTTCATCAGATAATCATGTCACGTCAACTAATCATTCATGTAATCGCTGTATTTGAGCGCGTATGCTCATTTTCATCATTTCATAATATAATCATAATGTGATACTCATGCGAGATATATAACCATCATATGACTTTCCACTTCAGTATGGAAAGGGCTGGCAGAGGACGTGGAGGACGAGGCCGTGGAGCGGGCCGAATCCCGAGAACTCGTGCAAATGCCAGGAATAATGCTAACTCATCGAGCAGCGACGCTGCCACTCACTCACCTGGACGCGATCATTCACTGTCAGGGAGTCGTACCCGGGACACGGCTCAGTCAGAGGGTGTTCGGGTCGACCCACTCGCATTTATGCAAGGCATGATGGCCCAAATGACCCAGATGGCTCAGTTGATGGAGACGATGCATAACTCCGTCAATCAGAATCAGCAGGCTCCTCCGCCGCCACCTCAGAGGCAAGAGAGGAATGTGAGTAATATCATCGGCGATATCTCTCGCCAGAGGCCACCTACTTTTGAGGGCTCGTCTGAGCCGGCAGATATCATTCATTGGCTCGAGCATTTCGAGAAGTTGTTTGCTATGGTAGAGTGTCCCGAGGGACACAAAGTTTCTGTTGCGGCTTACTACCTGGTGTTGGTAGTCGATCCGCCTTGGCGTCCACCTAAGCGCCTCGGGCGTCCGAACGGCCGAGCCGATCCCGGAGCCAGACCGGTCATAAACTTGATCGTTTCTCGGGTTCGCACAAAGGGCCGGACCGGGCAGAGACCTTGGAGCCGACCCGGAATCCGGACCAGAAAGGCCGAGCAGACCCTATATGAAAACACCATAATCACGAATAAGGCCGACCAGAGTAGCAGGAGGCTGAAGGGCCGACCTCATTGTCGGTCATAACAGATAAATATCGAAAGCCCGAAGAACAGGCAGACAGGACGGTAAGTGAGAGTTGTCATATCCCTACACAAAGCACACTTAAGAAGACGACACGTGTCAAAGGAGTCACCTCCATCGCGACACGTGTCATCAGCATATTCATCCCAATCGTCCTACTGTCCTCTCATGAATGGCTGGAAACACCTATATATATGCCAGGAGAAGGCACAAAAAAGGGGACTTTGGAAAAAAGGAGAAAAAATACAGATATCGAGAGACAGAAATAGAGAGAGAAAAAAAAGAGATAAAAAAGAAAGAGAAAGAGAAAAGGATAAGACTTGTAAATAACAAGCACCAACTGTACGGACCGGCCAAAATATTTTCGGCCCGGTTCTACTCTTTATCAAGATCATCAATAAACATTTAATGGTCCAATATTTTTAATTCTGTTTATACGTCCCTCTTACTATTTTCTACGTGGCTTCGATCCATTCGTCCAGATCAGCACACGTGACGTTGACCAAATCAGACGTCAACAGATTGGCGCTAGAAGGAGGGGTGCGGCTGCGGCGGAAACCGCCACAACCCATGCTTTTCTCGTTCATATTGCAAGCGACCTTGTGGTTAACCGCCACAACCTACGCTTTTCTCGTTCATATTGCAAGCCAATCCTATGCTTTTCTTTAAAAGATTTTTTGTTAAGTATAGGATTCTCCATCTCTAACCACAAGTGACGAATTACCATCAGGCCCGTCCAAAGGGCCCGTTATGCGATGGAGGACACCGTTATGAGGTATACACGCTAAGAAGTTCTCTATCATGCATGGACGTATCGGACTATTCTTAGTGTGCACAGGACGAACACGGCTTCAAAGCGCAATCAAGACGCAGATGTTTTGAAAGACATCGATGGCGGAGCATTTTGACACACCTTGTGTTCATCCGGAAATAACCACGCCCACCAAGGGATGGTAAGATGAAAGCATAGGAATCATCGTAACTACGAGTCGAAAGCATAGGAATCATCGTAATATGAAGTTGAAAGCACGGGAGCCATCGTGATCACGGGCTCTGCTCGCTCAGTGACCCCTTAGAGGTCATAATTTGAAGGATATTGAGCGTCGCTCAAAATTCCAGGAAGGTCTCAAAGAGTCCTCGTGTCCTTCAAATTAAAGTTGCGATCAACATACACCGCAACATCGAAAACTCCTTGAATTCCCATCCACCCGCGAGGGTCTGGTAATCCGAATGGTAATGGACCGACTAGAAAGCATCTCCGAGTATTGAGCCATGTGTTAGAAAAGCAGTGGCGGCCCTTACCAGGGAATTGGAAGTCAAAGCAAAAGTAATCCATAAAGGAGGTTTCCCCATAATCACCCGACCAGCGATCGTTAGGAGGCCACCGGCGAGACTCAAAACTCCAAGTGATGAAAACGCCGTGAAAAGGGGAAAATCCCGGTGAAACTAAAATGAGCCGAGGAGTAATCTGTAAGAAAAGAGGGGCCCGACCGACCGAGTCACTGACCGTACTGCGACGGCCGACCCAAGAAGAATCCCAGGCGTTCTACGATGACCCCGGTTGAAATTGGGATACACCCATAGGAGAAGTCGTTTCTAAGAACAAGGTCAATATGACCCCGAGAACTTGGACCTCGTCGCCCAAAAAGGCGGAACGTAATCTACGAAACATCCGAGGATTATCAGAGTTTCTAGGCTAATGACCTCATTGTTAAAATGAGCACTGGGGCCCGATACGGGACCTCCTGAATCCCAGTAACGAAGCCCGTCAGAACGGAGGTTGCTAGCTAGAATATGTAAGTGACCAAGGGTCAATTCATTTGTTGAATGCCATTAGGGTACAGTCAATAAAATTTGATTTTATGTTCACCTCGGAAACAAAATGCACTATAAGACCGAGTTCGCCTCGGCACCTCGAATGACCGGCTCCTCCGGCACTATAAGACCGAGTTCACCTCGGCACCTCGAATGACCGGCTCCTCCGGCACCATAAGACCGAGTTCGCCTCGGCACCTCGAATGACCGGCTCCTCCGGCACTATAAGACCGAGTTCACCTCGGCACCTCGAATGACCGGCTCCTCCGGCACCATAAGACCGAGTTCGCCTCGGCACCTCGAATGACCGGCTCCTCCGGCACCATAAGACCGAGTTCGCCTCGGCACCTCGAATGACCGGCTCCTCCGGCACTATAAGACCGAGTTCGCCTCGGCCCCAGGTTTCGAGGGTGAGATCAAAAGTTCCAACCACTACGCTTCAAGAGGTAAATATCCTGTGATATTATGATCTTTATTAGGATATTGATTTCACCAAGAATATAAGACCGGTCCACCCGGCACTAAAAGTCCGAGCTCGCCTCGGCACCTTATAAGACCGGTCCACCCGGCACTGAAAGTCCGAGCTCGCCTCGGCACCTTATAAGACCGGTCCACCCGGCACTAAAAGTCCGAGCTCGCCTCGGCACCTTAAAAGACCGGTCCACCCGGCATTGAAAGTCCGAGCTCGCCTCGGCACCTTATAAGACCGGTCCACCTTGACCGAAAGTCCGAGCTCGCCTCGGCACCTCATAAGACCGGTCCACCCGGCATTGAAAGTCCGAGCTCGCCTCGGCACCTTATAAGACCGGTCCACCCGGCACTGAAAGTCCGAGCTCGCCTCGGCACCTTATAAGACCGGTCCACCCGGCACTAAAAGTCCGAGCTCGCCTCGGCACCTTATAAGACCGGTCCACCCGGCACTAAAAGTCCGAGCTCGCCTCGGCACCTTAAAAGACCGGTCCACCCGGCATTGAAAGTCCGAGCTCGCCTCGGCACCTTATAAGACCGGTCCACCCGGCACTAAAAGTCCGAGCTCGCCTCGGCACCTTATGAGACCGGTCCACCGTGCTTGAAAGTCCGAGCTCGCCTCGGCACCTTATGAGACCGGTCCACCCGGCACCGAAAGTCCGAGCTCGCCTCGGCACCTTATAAGACCGGTCCACCCGGCACCGAAAGTCCGAGCTCGCCTCGGCACCTTATAAGACCGGTCCACCCGGCACTAAAAGTCCGAGCTCGCCTCGGCACCTCAACAGACCGGTCCACCCGGCACTAAAAGTCCGAGCTCGCCTCGGCACCTTATAAGACCGGTCCACCCGGCACTAAAAGTCCGAGCTCGCCTCGGCACCTTATAAGACCGGTCCACCCGGCACTAAAAGTCCGAGCTCGCCTCGGCACCTTATGAGACCGGTCCACCGTGCTGAAAGTCCGAGCTCGCCTCGGCACCTTATAAGACCGGTCCACCTGCACCGAAAGTCCGAGCTCGCCTCGGCACCTTATAAGATCGGCCCATCCGTGAAAAACGCGATCGACCCATAGAGCCCAAACACAAAAAGGCAACAAAAGCTATAAAAGATCGTATTCACTCGAAATAAGTTCCATACAAAGATCAAGGAAGAGTGGCACGCAGGCCATACATGGAATAAAACAAAAAGTCTACTCGGCCTTGTCCTCTGATCGGCCGCCCGAGAAGATCGCCCCCACCTCCTCCGGACAAGGTCTCCTCAGGATCTTGACGGCTTCGGCGGCCTTCGACTCATCATCCCGAGAGCTTCAACCTTGAGTCGGCCGCACAGGACTTTATGTAGGCTGGACTTCCTCAACGGTCTTCCCTTCCTTCATGAGATCCAACATCTCATAACAAGTGGAGACGTAGTTAAGGTTGATCAACTCCTCGTACTCGGGCGTCTTTTGAAAAGCGGCCGCTCGTCGGCAAGGCCTGTCGTAACCCGCAGATTCGCAAGTCCGTACCCGCTCGGTCGATTGCTCAAGTTGGGCCTTAGCGCTTTGCAAGTGAGCCTCGTACTCGGCCACGATGTCCAGCCTTTGTTTTTGCGCCTTCCCAGCCGCGCGGCCATCTCGTCGGCCTTCCCTTTCCATATCTCGGCCTCAAAGGCCCGGCTCTCGAAGCTCCATCTTACCCTTCAGAGAAGCCATCTCCTCCTCCAAAGATTTGATAAGCGAAGGGCGGAGATGGTGTTCCTCTGTAAGGCCTTGAGATCGGCCTCTGCCTTTTTATGTTTCCCAGTGAGGCATCGGCTCCCAGCGGCCTTCACATAGGTGCACAACGCCCGGCCGAATAGCGTTTCCAAAATGGATCTGCTCGGCCGGATCCATATCGTTGGTCACCATCTCCATCTTTGGCGTCCGGCCCAAAAGGGGAACATGGTGGACTCAACCACCGAGGGGGGAACACGATCGAGCAGTTCGGCGGTGGGAGTGGCCGCCTGGACGTAGTCAAGGAACCAGCGCGGTCTCCGCCCTTTCATCCGGGCACAAGGCTCTTCCCGATCTTTATTCATCGGGAGATAGTGGCCCTCCAAATCAATTAGGGGCTCCTTACCCTTTGCCGGCTTTGTCGGCGAGAGGCTCAGCGAGCACGACGATCTCGGGAAGGGGAAACCCTCGGCCATGGTCAAGTTATCCTCGGGATCGGCCTCTACTCTCTTAGTTTGCCTTACGCTACCTACGCTCGGCGGCCTCTGCAGCCAGCCTCGCCACCCGCTGCGCAGGCGTCTCTTTCCGTCCAGTCAAGCTCCTACCCTTGGGGCCTGGATGAAGAAGAAATATCAATAAAAAAAAAAAAAAGGGCTACCTGATGAAGACATTCTGTTCGGGTTAGTGGATCGAAGCCCCGCAGCCCAGAGATTGTCCTCAGTAATCAAAAGGTATGACTTCCTCCGATCAACGGGAAGATCCAAGAGATGTTCAACCCGGTCGTCGAACAAGGAGGAGGTCTCTGAAGCCGGAATACGTTCTGCACACACCACAAATTATGAGCGTCAGACAAAAAAGGTACAGCAGCGAAGAACACAACACTTACTCATTTTGGCAACAAAGTCTTCGGGGACCCGGAGCTCGGCGTCCATCACGCCAGGTTCCCACTCATCAACAAGGCTCACCACGGTCCCCCACATAGAACCACCGATCTTTCCCGGCTATGGATGGTCTCCGCACCTCCACCAAATCCTTATACATCGCGTGCCGTGTCAAATAAAACTAGGAACCGGATCGGTACCCGACCTCCATAAAAAGACTGTTAATCTCTTGAAATTGGGCTCGGGCCACCCATGCCGACTAAAAGAATTAAAAGACCCACCATCCGGGCCCAAGAATTCGGATGAATTTGGGCAATGCAAAGGCCCCACCGCCTCAACCACCGGAAAGAACCAACGGCAGAGGGAACCTTAGCGGACAACGAGAGCGGTAGTACACCGCCGTGCATCCAACAGGGAGGGTGTGGGGTCTCTCCTGCGGGTTCGGAACAAACATCCGCACCACCGCGGGTATTTTAAATCGCCCCGCCAAGCCTCCAATCGCCCATCGGTGACCATGCTGCATATCGAGGCCGAATCCCATTCCGCCTCGACAAAGAGACGGCCGAGGCGAACCTGCCGATCTCGCCACTCGCCGTCAACGGCGTCGCCACCTCCACGTCTCCAGAAATTGCATCCCCGAATCAAGCGACCTTGCAACCTCGCCTCCATTCGTCGCTCCGGTCAACGGGAGCACCACCTATCGACAAATCGCCACTCCCGTACGATGCGGGGACACAACCGCCTCCTCGCCGTATTCCTCCGCTCCGACATCGTAAAATAAGAAAAAGAGGAGGAAGAGCAAGCTTAGGGAAGTCTGCGAAACAGAAAAGAAGAAAAATTGGGAAAAAGCTCTCTCTCTGCAGTAAAAATGGCGAAGGAAGCAATGAAGAAGAATACACTCTATATTTATAGGAGGAGACAGGGGCATTAACTACTAAAGCGGCGATTCATAATCATCGCAAGAATTAAGAACGCGTGAGACACCGCGACGAATTACATCCCGCCACGCGTCCCCCTCGCTGTGACTCTTGGAGATCCCGAAGTCAAATCGATGCGACTCTCGAAGATATGACCCTTCAAAGGATCTTATCCACCTCCAAATCGGACCGACCTCAATCGAGACGATTCCGGCCGCCAACCCGGCACGACCACAGACTCGGGGCCCTTGTTGGTAGTCGATCCGCCTTGGCGTCCACCTAAGCGCCTCGGGCGTCCGAACGGCGAGCCGATCCGAGCAGGCCGGTCATAAACTTGATCGTTTCTCGGGTTCGCACAAAGGCGGACGGCGAGAGACCTTGGAGCCGACCGGAATCCGGACCCGAAAGGCCGAGCGGACCACATATGAAAACACCATAATCACGAATAAGGCCGACGGAGTAGCAGGAGGCTGAAGGGCCGACCTCATTGTCGGTCATAACAGATAAATATCGAAAGCCCGAAGAACAGGCAGACAGGACGGTAAGTGAGAGTTGTCATATCCCTACACAAAGCACACTTAAGAAGACGACACGTGTCAAAGGAGTCACCTCCATCGCGACACGTGTCATCAGCATATTCATCCCAATCGTCCTACTGTCCTCTCATGAATGGCTGGAAACACCTATATATATGCCAGGAGAAGGCACAAAAAAGGGGACTTTGGAAAAAAGGAGAAAAAATACAGATATCGAGAGACAGAAATAAAGAGAGAAAAAAAAGAGATAAAAAAGAAAGAGAAAGAGAAAAGGATAAGACTTGTAAATAACAAGCACCAACTGTACGGACCGGCCAAAATATTTTCGGCCCGGTTCTACTCTTTATCAAGATCATCAATAAACATTTAATGGTCCAATATTTTTAATTCTGTTTATACGTCCCTCTTACTATTTTCTACGTGGCTTCGATCCATTCGTCCAGATCAGCACACGTGACGTTGACCAAATCAGACGTCAACACCTGGGTAAGAGCGCACATTCTTGGTGGTTGTCGTTGAAGCCCACCGAAGGATCTTGTACTTGGGATCAGTTCAAGACTCTCATGATGGAGAGGTATTATCCGGCCCCACTCAGAGAGGCCAAGCTGTCAGAATTACTCACCCCCGACCCCTCAACAGACGAGGATGTTCTCGCCATTGCCGAGAAATTTCAGGAACTTCTCCCTTTCGCCTCATCCATCATTCATTCAGAGGCGGATAAGATCAAGTATTTCAGCAAGAGGCTGAAACCCCGCATGAGACTTCAGTTACTTAATCATAATTACACCACGTTGGCCGAATTCATTGAGAAAGCTCTCACCTACGAGCTTACTGCTAAAGAGATTGCTAAGCAGCAACCTTCGTCTGCTAGCAAGAAATCGAAGAATCGAAATCAGTCTGAAGGCGGTCAGACAACCTTCAAGAGACCCCGTGCGGGCTCTGCTTTTTCTGAGCGACCTTCGGTGTCGTCTAAACCCGCGGAATCTCAATCTCGAGCGGCCAGTTCGGCCATCACCTGTTTTAACTGTGGGGAACTTGGTCACCTCAGTACCAAGTGTCCGAGACAGACTATCACATGTCATAATTGTGGGATTGCTGGGCATAAGGCCCGTTTTTGCCGTAGGGACTCCAAACCTACTCAGACGTCATCTCAGGCACCTAAGCAGTCAGCCGTTCAGAATCAGGCCACTCAATCAGCGTCGTTTAAAACAGCGGGGAGCGACTAAAGGTGGAGCTTTTAGCCGCCAGACGGAGCGTTCGGTGCCGGGACTAGCAAGCCCCGGATTTATGAGATGAAGAAGACCGATGATCCAGAGGCCCGAATGATCTCAGGTACACTCGATATTCTATCTCAACCTGTGTGTACCCTTTTTGATACTGGTGCATCGCATTCATTCATTTCCGAGTCATGTTTGAGTAGACTACGTCTGGGTAGTGCTACTAGTTGTGAGCCTTATGTCATTGGCCTACCTGATGGTAGACGAATTATCGGTAATCGTGAGATTCAGAATTGTCCGATTCAGATTCATGGTCGTGTATTGACAGCAGAACTAATCGTGGTAGATTTGCCGAGGGACGACATCATCTTGGGTATTGATTGGATGGATCGTCATGATGCCATCATTAGTGTCCGTAAGCGCATGGTCACTATCATTTCAGACGATGGGGTTGAATGTGTGTTTCAGGGAGGTAATCCCGGCTGTGCTGGTAAGGTCATTAATTCGATGAAAGCTGTAAGGTTACTCAATCAGGGATGTGTCGTTTATTGGTGCTATAAGGCCAAACAAGAGAAATCATCAGAAATGTTGACGGATATTCAGGTAGTGAGTTAATATGAAGATGTTTTTCAGACGAGTTACAGGTTTGCCTCCACAGAGGGATGTGGAATTCACGATTGAGTTGGAGCACGTACGTCCCCGATATCGAAGGCACCGTACCGGATGGCCCCGACCGAAATGCAGGAATTAAAGAACCAACTTGAGGAATTGTTCGAGAAAGGTTATATCCGACCGAGTGCGTCCCCGTGGGGAGCACCAGTGTTGTTTGTCAAGAAGAAGGATGGTTCATTCCGCTTATGTATTGATTATCGGGAGTTGAACAGGGTGACGATCAAGAATAAGTATCCCTTACCCCGTATTGACGATCTCTTAGATCAACTTCGTGGAGCTTGGTATTTTCCAAGATCGACTTAAGATCTGGATATCATCAGTTGCGGATTCGAGAGTCGGATATCGCGAGAACAGCGTTTCGCACGCGCTATGGTCATTATGAGTTTGTGGTTATGCCGTTCGGATTGACTAATGCACCTGCGGTATTCATGGAGTTAATGAATCGGGTCTTCATCGACTTTTTGGATCGGTTTGTTGTTTTCTTCATCGATGACATTTTGATTTATTCTCGTGACCGGGAGGAACACGAGTTTCACCTTCATCTAGTGCTCGACGTGTTGAGACGAGAACAACTTTATGGGAAATTTTCTAAATGTGAGTTCTGGATGTCCGAAGTGACTTTTCTCGGACATGTAATTTCATCAGACGGAGTTCGTGTCGATCCTCAGAAGATGGAGGCTATTCGAGATTGGCTACCTCCGAAGAACGTTAAGGAAATCCGAAGTTTCCTCGGATTAGCGGGTTATTATCGGCGGTTTGTGGAAGGATTTTCTAGAATCGCTCAACCCTTAACGAACCTTTTGCGGAAGGATAAGAAATACACGTGGTCCGACGCGTGTCAACGGAGTTTTGAGGAACTCAAGAACCGGTTAATGTCAAGACTGTACTTTCCTTGCCGCAGGGGACGGAAGGATTTGTGGTCTATAGTGATGCGTCGGACGGTCTCGGATGTGTACTCATGCGAACGGGAAGGTTATTGCCTATGCTTCACGGCAATTGAGACCTTACGAGATTAATTATCCGACCCACGACACTGGAGCTAGCAAAGATGGTGTTCGCTTTGAAAATTTGGCGTCATTATCTTTATGGCGTTACATCGGATATTCACCGATCATAAGAGCTTAAAGTATATATTTACTCGAAGGAGTTAAATATGCGCGAGACGGTGGTTGGAATTAATCAAAGATTATGATATCGAGATCCTTTACCACCGGGCAAGGCGAATGTTGTCGCCGACGCCTTGAGTCGTAAGTCCGTTCGGGAGCAGATGCTTGCCCGTTAACAGATTCGAAGGAGCTTCGAGAATTCCTTAGACTCGAGATCGAGGTCCGGCAGCCGAGTTCGGGGGACTTTGTATGTTAGAGATTTCATCGTCACTCGAGGAGGAAATCCGAGAGAATCAGGGTTTGGATCCATCATTGTTGCGCATCCGAGAGGATGTGGCGCGGGAAAGCCCTGGATTTGTGGTCCACGAGGATGGACTTGCGTTTTAAGAATCGGTTGTGCGTGCCGCGAATGACGAGTTGAAAAACTCGATTTTGAAAGAAGCTCATGCTACCCCTTATTACATTCATCCGGGTCTAGCAAGATGTACAAGGACTTGAAACAAAATTACTTGGTGGAGTAATATGAAGCGTGAAGTCGCGAATTTGTTTCGAGATGCTTAACACATCAACAAGTTAAGATTGAACATCGGCCGGCGGGTATCTTTGAAACCCCTTCTATTCCCGAATGGAAGTGGGAAGACATTTCTATGGATTTCATCACGAGTTTGCCGACGAGTCGTCGTGGCATGAACATGATCACGGGTGATCGTGGACCGCTTAACCAAATCAGCTCATTTCCTTGAGATCAAGGAAACGTGGGGTCTAGAGACTTGCCCAATTGTTCATCAAAGAGATAGTCGAGACTCCACGGTACTCTAAAAGTATCGTTTCCGATCGTGACGGACGGTTTGTGTCGCACTTTTGGAAATCGATTCATCGCGCTATGGGAACCCGGCTTAATCTCGATCTGCTTTTCACCCTCGGTCAGACGGACAATCGAGAGAAGGACGATTCAGACCTTAGAGGACATGTTGAGGGCATGCGTCCTCGATTGGAAAGACGATTGGGAAGCCCAACTACCATTGATCGAGTTCACGTATAATAATAGTTGGCATGCTTCGATCAAGATGGCACCTTACGAGGCCTTGTATGGTCGTCGTTGTCGATCTACGTTGTGTTGGGACGACTTGTCAGAATCATTGGGCACCGAGCCCGATATGCTTATAGCCGCCCGTGAGAAGGTAGCTTTGATCAGGAGTCGTTTGTTGTATTTCAGTCGGCGAAATCATATGCGAGATAACCGCCGTCGACCATTAGAGTTCGAGGCAGGTGACCACGTGTTGGTCAAGGTATCCCCGAGTCGTGGTATCTTCCGTTTTGGGAAGAGAGGGAAGTTGAGTCCGAGGTTCATTGGACCGTTTGAGATTTTGGATCGAGTAGGCGAGTTAGCTTATCGATTGGCTTTACCTCCGGCGTTGAGCCGAATTCATAATGTGTTTCATGTCTCTCAGCTGCGGAAGTATGTTGCCGACCCGAGTCACATACTTGATTCGAATCGAGATCGCCGACGATCATTCATATGAGGAGCGTCTATACGAGTTTTAGAGCGGCGAATCAAACGGTTGAGGAATAAGACGATTCCTTTGGTTAAAATTCGGTGGTCTAGACACGGAGTCGAAGAGGCTACTTGGGAAACCGAGGATAGTATGCGAGGAGTTATCCCGAGTTGTTTGACCCTTAGTTTCGGGGACGAAACTCTTTTAAGGGGGTGTATGTAATACCGGTTGTAACTCGATAATTATCATTCAAGAATTGATACTCGTAATCTCATTCATCATTGATCATTTGTCACTCATATTCGGTCATGGTATTTATCATTCGAGTAATTGTATCGTGTATCAATCGTCATTCATCACTAATCGATTGCGGTTTCGTGCGTGTTTATCATCATTGTCATTTTCGTTGCAAGTCGTGCTTGAGGAGTAAGCGCACGCTACATACTCCTTTTAGCGTCTAATCGGGTATAGGTAGCGCACGCTATCGCTCGGCTTTAGCGCACGCTAAGGCTACCTTGCTGCGATCCGTAAGGTACCGACCGCGGTGAGAATATTTGTAGCGCACGCTACGAGTGGTAAGTAGCGCGCTAACGGGTTGTAGTAGCGCACGCTATATGTGTGGAGTAGCGCGCTAGGGACGGATCGGGTTGAGTCCGGTGGCTCTTTGATCGCAGGTTAATTCATAGCGTACGCTATGCATTGTTGTTAGCGTACGCAACAGATTTATTAGCGCAGGCTAAACAATGGTTGTAGCGCACGCTATCGGGGTCGATCGAGGTCGAGCAGTTTTCTGGACTCAAGATCAAGGCGTCAAATATTTCGCTAGCGCACGCTAACAATGGATATTAGCGCACGCTAGTAGTATGGCCGTAGCGCACGCTACAAATAGGTACGTAGCGCGCGCTACCGTGTTCGGACAGTGGGTACTGGACTACCCAAATTACTCGTTAGCGCACGCTATGCACAAGGGCTAGCGCACGCTAACCTGGACTGAGTATAAATTGGACAGTTTAGTCAGAGTTCGTCATTTTTATCTCATTTCATTCCTTCGGTAGTTTTGGGCGATTTCGAGCGATTCGGAGAGGATTCTTTGAGGTGTAATTATCAATCATCATCTTCAAGCTCATCTTTCGGATTGATCATCATTTCATCATCTTCATCACATCGAATCAAAGGTATTAATCTCTTGGATCTAGAATTTCGGATTTTGGGGTTTTCCTTCCGATTTCTTCGTGTAAGCTTGGATTATCATTGGAATATGTTAGTTATGGATTATCTAACTTGTATAAACACGTTCCTACGGATTTAATGGTTATTTTCGAATTATTTTAAGAACCCTTGGGGTTGACTTGATTAATTGGGGATTTTCCGATTGATGTTGTTGTAATCATGAGTTATGGATTCCTAATGGATTATTGATATCCTTGAAAGTGTTTTGATGGTTTGAAATACTCATCTTGGAGTTGGTTTCGATTCATTCGAGCTCGGATATCGTTGTGTCGACGTTTGAGTCGATTATGATCGTTTTTATTTGCGTAATGATCGGTTGTTGGTAATTGTTGTTATTCAAGGTTGCTCGGCGGCCGGTATATCGATTAGGGCGTTGTTCGTGGAAGGACTTTGTCATCGGTATTGAGTAAGTTAACTCTTACTCGGTTAAAGGATACCCATTCCTTTAGTTGTTGATTGCTCATAATCATAATTCATTCATCATAATATTAATCATTTTGAGACTTGTGGTTGTCGAATAATCATGTCATTCACGAGGAGCAGCGGTTCCAAATCATTTCATTGGGTTATCAATCACGTCACTATTACTTTCATATCGGTGAGTCATCTTGGTTTTGTTTAATTATTATTCATTGGTATTCATCATGGTCATTCTCGTTCATGTGACCTTAGGGTTCATATTGCGTGGTCGGGTGTGGTGTGTGGAATTTTTAGTCGGGCACACGATGGTCATGTATTGGGTTCACCGATACATTGGGTATGCCTGCAGTAACGCTTACCTCCGTGAGACTAATTAGGTACAAGGACGGATGTGTCCAGGACATTCGTCTTGTACACTTGCACGAGAACATTACGGTCGTACTATGGTACCCCTCTTCAGTAATTCATAATTAAGAATATTTCATAACTTGATTAATTCATGATTGTGTAATTTCAACTCTTGAGGATTGTTGTTACGTATGGCGGCCCGTTGGGGATTTTGGTTTCAGTCACGACAAGGCAAAGGCACGGGAAGAGCATGTTGACGGCGAGTCAGTGATACTAGTAGGGGCCCAGTCATTCCGTTTGTTCGATCATTTTCATCATTTGATCATTTCGATTATTTACGCCATTTGTATTTTCCATTGCAAATTCCGTTTGTAATGTTTATTTATTCAGGGTGGTGTATTTTATCTTCATATAAAATACACTAGTATTCGGTATTGTCCTGGTGTGTTGTACTTAAACTCCTCATCGGAGTGTTTGGTAATATAATGTGGTTCGGTACTACAATTATATTATTTAATTCATCATTTTCATTTGCCTGGTGGGTCCCAGTCGGGGATTCACGGCACTGTAATATCCGCCTAGTTTGGGGTGTTACAGTTTTGAAAGAAAACCGTTAATGGGATTGTATCAATCATCTTGAAAGTTCGTTATGAGTACTCCAACTAAACACACATAGTCGATTATCAATTTATATCTACGAAACATGAAAAGTATGGGCAAGATACTTGCCTTGAAATTGGCACGCAAATACTCCGACGAACACGGCTCGGTCGAAGTGCCTCGGAACCTACAACTTCCATAAGAAATAATGAAAATACGATCACAACGAGGAGCAAGACCAAGACAAATGGGAAACGCCTCAAATCAACGAAGGAAAACTCATATGAACATTTAATCGAACAATAAATATTCACTACACCTCAAGAACACCGAAATCACCCTTCGGGTTGAAACGAACCGAAGATATGGATATACAATCTATAAAACAAGTTTAATAACAACATCTAACACCAATTGATTTATCAAAATCGGATGGAAAACGAAATCAAGAACAAAACTCCCGAAAAGGTCAACTCCGGGGAATCAAGAAAATACCTCGAATTAATGATGAAGAAAACGAATTGATGTTGTTAATCCACACCAAGAATTTGAGAAGGATGATATCTCTGAGACAAATCACCCAAAATCGTCCAAACAATCGCCCAAAACGAGAGGAAGAAGAAGAGAGGAGAGGAAATGAAACCCTCTCCCAAAATCTCGCTGAAATAGGGTTAATCTGACTCGCGTGCCGCGGCCCGGACTGAGTGTGCCGCGGCCCATGGTTAAAATTGCGAGCAGCAGCCAGCTTAGTGCCGCGGCCCGGCCAGCAGAGGGTCGCGGCCCGCGGTACAACCGCGCTAGGCTTACTGTGCAGTCTTAGCTATTTCGACCATAACTCCTTCGTACGGACTCCAATTGACTCACCGTTTGAACCATTGGAAAGCTAACTTGATGCTCTATAATACTAAAAAGATTCAGAACTTTTGGAGTTTTCAGGAATTGATGGTGATTGTACAAAGTCGAACTTATATGCGGAAAAGTCGAAATAATACGTCGATTAATCCGAAACAATATAAAAACTTGCTCGAATGACGAAATGTGCTGAACAAAACATGTCCAACTCCAAAATGTGTCAATGAACACAAGCAAGTCACTAGAATCGAAAAAATATAGAAATGGAAAGTACGTGTATTACATGCATTACGCGGCAGGCATGATATTGTTATCCCGATTGCTTCGAGTGGTATAGCTTCTCTACTTCTTTCTGGGAACTGCACTGCTCATGCTAAGTTTAGTATTCCTTTGCAGGTCAATGAAACTACCATGTGTAGTAGGATAATCCCCAATATCAATCTGACAGAACTTTTGAAGAGTACAAAGCTAAGCATATGGGATGAGGCACCCATGACTAATAAGTTTTGCTTTGAGGCTCTAGATCGCAATCTAAGATATATAATGAGAGGTCATCATGGTATAGAATCGAACAAGCTGTTTTCATCCATGGCTAGTTCTATGTTGCATTTTCCAGAGTAACAAGCAGGGATGAGCTCAAGGTTTTAGCATTGGATGAGGAAATCAATCCCAGCGACACGATCACCAACATTGTATACAAAGAGATGTTTACAAAGCTTTGAGGTGTTATTGTTAGGAGTATGCCCTCGAATGCCACTCAGAGGTTGTTGAGTGAGGGCATTGTACTTGTAATTATGTAAACCATTTATATAAGGCAAATGAATGTTTCTTTATTTACTGGTAGTTACTGGCATTCCTAACTCGTAAATAAACATATAGAAACTAGTCCCTGTATTTGAGAGCAAAACTTTCCACTCCTTATTGGATAAGGGGGTCGGCACTGGAAAGGTTATAGCTCAAATACTTAATCGTTCGCAAGTCGATAAAACTTGACTGGGCATTAAGTTTATGTGAAGACTTGTATGACGTGTTCTTTGACATGGAGAGTGCCTGTCGAACACTAATGGTTAGTGGGAGCACACGTTATAGGTATGCTAATTGGATTAGTATACTCGAACCGACTCACCCTCGATTCGTCACATAGATTTCACTCCGGGACAGTCAATGACGGAATCGAAAGGTTGTGATAGGTATTCGTGAACCTTCGACTTGAGGATTTAGTAGGGATGTGCTTGTGACGTCAAGATTTTCATTAGAGTAGTTCGACCACGTAAACCGGAAGGCGGGGTCAACCTCGGCGTGCATCTTGACGGCAAGTAGCAGTCTACTTAATACCAAGATAGAATTCTTTCTCCGTTAGTGAGCGGGTTATATGTCTATGCGGTTATTGGCGAGATGAGATCATAAGTCTTTGGCCAAAGCATTGGAGCTAGTTGTATTAGATACACGGACTCGATGATCTCGATTTGCATTAACGCATGCATAGCGTCAAGTACGAGATAGGGTTTGACCGTGACCTATAACTTGATCGGGACATTTGAAAGAAGGGTTTATACGTATCTTGGTATTCACGACGAATGGTTCTTGAATGATCCCAATCATTCGTTCTCGGTTAAGTGCAGTGTAGGCCGCCAGTGGCTAGGTGGTGCTACTACTCTTTGGTTCCTCCCATTCTTCGAGACGGACCTACGAGTCGCGCAATAGGATTGACGGAATGATTCAAGCTAATTCTCTCATTATGAATATTAGATATTGGATATCTAATTTTGGAACATTGGATGTTTAAATCGATTTATTGGATAAATTGATTTACGACCTAATGAATTAAATAAATTACTGGGTGATTAATTTAATTCATGTATATAATTATTTCTTGGAGAAATTAATTATATTATTTTGTATTTGATATGTTTAATTAATTGGATTAATTAATCGATATAAATACATCGATACGGAATCGGAGTTTATCTGTTTAGACCCTCGGGAGTCCGAAACGAACCGAACTCGTCCGATTTCTAGCATGGGCCGCCCCCCACATTCCACCCACCTTCCTTTTGGACTTATGTCTCCATTCTTTAATGTATTATTATTGTGGAGGTGGGGTTAGATTCCCACATGCATGAGTTGTTAAAGGTAGTGGGGAGTTGAATAAATAAAGGAGGATGACTATCACTTAGACACACCAGCTACCATACGTGAAAGTGAAATAGAGAGAGAGAAAGAGAAAAACCTTTTTCTCAATTATCTTCATCATCTTCTTCATATCATCTTAATTGTTCTTGGAGAAAATTGAGAGATTCATTGAGAGTAAGTGAGTTATACACTTGGAGTGTTGTAATCACAAATATATAGCTTCATCACTTAGCTCTAGCCGTATCCTCGGAGGATAGCAAGGTGATTGTTGTTCCGGTCGTTTCTCCGGCGCGTGGCAAGTAGAGACGCGGTGTTTTCGGCGTTGGATCGTTCAAGAGCTTGGGGAATAGCTCAAGAGAAGGTTATCCATTTAATCAACGGACTACGAGGGTATGTTTCTCGTATCTCTTGTATTTCGTTTTGATATTCGTATATACGTAGCTCGATCGATCCTCGTAGGGATTCGGATCGAATTAATTTTCGTTTTACTGCTTCCGCTGGGCCTTCGTTTTAGGCACCGAATTCCAACAGTGGTATCGGAGACAGGTTTTGCAATCGTATATACGATATTTAGTATTTGGAATGCTTATTTTGTGATTTAGAATCACTTTGATAATCGTAGATATTTTATTGTTCGTCGTAGTGTCGTTTTTCCGTGATTTTATGTTATGATATAAATCAGGTTTTTCTTGGAAATATGATTTATATTAATAATATTCAGATCAGGAATAACAGGAATTTAGAAATGCCAAAAACGAGTGTATCGAATCGTTGGACGATTTTCCATACACCGCCGAGTGTGGCCGAGCACGTCCGGCCGTGGCCGACGCTTTGTATTCTGCCGAGTCCGCCGATCAAGGCCAGATCGAGCCGAGTGCTCATTGGATCCGGCCGACGCTTGTCAGATCCGCCGAGCGTTGCTGGTTGCCGGGTCGATCCGAGCGCGCTTGCTTTATCCAGCCGAGTGCTTGGCCGAGCGCGTTGTCAGATCCGGCCGAGCGTGGCCGGCTGGGTCACGGTCTGCCGAGCGCGCTTGTGTATCCAAATGAGTGCTTACCGAGCGTTCTTGTATCAGTGAGCGTTGTTGTTGCCTTCCGGCCGGCCGGCACGTCCGTATCTGCCGGCGTGTCCGGCATGATCGAGCCCGCTTTCTGTCCTGAGCCGGCGTGGCTGTAGGCTGCAGGCGTGGCTGTAGGCTGCCGGACAGGGAGCACGGTGCCGCCGCGCTTCAGTGCCGTCGCACCGGGTCTCGTTTTCAAGATATTTTCGATTATTGAATTTTCCCGTATTAAAATCATTAATTTGGAATTTTTGATGATGAAAAACTCAAAGAAAATATTTTATGGGTACACTACTGGACGAAAATTAAATTGTCGATTATTGTTGAATTGATTGGATCAATTCTATTTATTGTTGATTATTGATTGGATCATATGTAATCTTCTCGCTATCCATTTATTGAGTATTTATTGGATGAATGCTTTTGAATGGGGATGTGGTTCATGGACTTAGTTTGAATCGTTCGTTTTATTCGATTGGGTTGTAATGGCCGTTTTGAGCCTATTTATTTTACTAGAAATATTTGTATCTAGGATGCAATTTTTCAATGTAAAATTTATATGTAATGACGAAGACCGGAGGAAGATCCATTTCGAGAAGACGAAGATTCAAGACGAAGACTTGTAATTAGATTACGGAGTTTTTGTTTTCTAGAACGGTCCAAGAACCACATGTTGGTAGCAAATAGGTTGAGAATGGTTGTTACATATTGTATGAATGCAACAAAAGCGCTAAAATGATTAATGTGCAAAGTGTAACGTTAATCGTGAAAATACTCCCACAACAAATTATTAATTTTATAAGGTTTCAAGTTTTCCTTCCTCCATCGAGCTTTGAAATTGAAATCCAAACCGGATGTGCTATGCTTCCGAGTTATCGGGTAGTCGTCGGGAGGACGGATAAATTAATGGAGCGCATTGATGGCTTCGGTTGGAGCAAATTTTATCCCTAGAAACACGATAGGTTGCCGATAAGATTCAATTGTGAAACCGATTGCGTCGATGGTATAAACTTAACTTGTTCACGAACCATAGAAACCGTATAGGTTGAGGGGAGTGAACAAGGGGAAAAAGAAGATCGAATCATTCATTAGATGGGTTGGTGTTGGACACCACTTTATGAAAATTAATAGACTAGAAACATTTCGGTTGCCCTCTATTAAGATTTATAAAGAACTCGATCACCACTATGAAGTAGTGCGACGATACTTCGGATTTCACATGGGAGTGTGTTGTTCCGATAAAAATAGTGGGAGTCGGGTAACAAGAATAGAAAAGACCTTAATTCTATACTCGATCATAATATAACAAGTCACTAATTAACTGTTATACTTAATGCGACAAATCTCAATATGACAATGAATCCACTCGCAATTCTACTCGAAAAGAACACCTTAATGGGACCTAACTTTGTGGATTGGCTCCGCATCGATGATTGTCCTCGGTATAGAGGCACCGGGATACGTCTTGGAGACGGACATTCGGCGCCTCCTATGCGGACTCGAGCCAATCAGAAGAGATTGAAAACCACGAAAAGTGGGTTAAGGATGACGTGAAAGTCCGTGCTTATATGATGGCTTCCATGTCTAATGAGCTTCAGAGAGCTCATGAGAAAATGACTTCTAGGCGATTCTATCTCACTTAACCGAGCTTTATGGTGAGCACGCAGAATCGCTAGATATGAGATATCCAAGCAAGCATTCGGTGCAAGGATGAAGGAAGGTGAGAAGGTTGGGGAACACGTCCTCAAAATGATATCCATGATCGAGAGATTGAGGCTCTTGATTTTAAAATGGATACTTCTCTCAAACCGACCTTATCCTAGAGTCTCTCACGATTCCTTCTCACGGTTTGTTATGAACTTCAACCGCAATGAGATTGCATGTAACTTAGTGGGCTAATGAACAATGGTGACCGCTCGCCTCGATGAAGACACCGCGGATGAAGGAGTGCACTTGTGATTTCTTCCGGACTTCTAAGTCTAAGAATAAGAAGAAAAAGACCAAGAAGCGGACTGGACCACAAGCTAAGGACCTTAAGGGAAAGGGCAAGGCCCGATGGTTCCAAAGAATAAGAAGAAGAAGGATGCTTGTCTCAAGTGCGGTGAGCCACCGGGCTAGAGGTCCCGATTCTTCATGGCACTTCTGTGCAGAACTTTTAGTTTTGGAAACAAATTGTTCTGCCATCGTATTTTCTACTTCTGGATCTTGGATTCTCGTGCTAGTTCTCATATTTGTACCGTGAATCGGGATCTGGAACAAAGTAGGAAGCTTGGAGCCGGAGAAGTTATGATCACGGTCGGAAGCGGGCATAGTGTCGAGGCGACCACATAGGATCACTTCTTTTGGGTTTAGAATCCGGCTTTGTTTTGACTTTAGAAGATGTACTTGTTTTGCCCAAGGGGCATAAAATATTGTATCCATTAGGTCATGGACCGAAAAGGCTTTTCATTTTCATTGGTGATGGTTCCTGCAAAATTTATTTTAGAAATAAACTAGTGGGTACTGCTACATTGTTGAATGTATTTTATCATCTAAATCTAAGAAACAAAGTATTTTTTAATACTATGACTTGAAAACTTGTTAGGGATGAAACCAACCAAGTTTTGAAATGGCATCTTAGACTTTGTCATGTTGGTCAGACCAAGGTTTACAAGATGGAAAAAGATGGACTTATGGGTCCATTGGGATCGGATCCTTTTCCTACTTGTGAATCTTGCCTTAAAGGCAAAATGACTAAGTCCCCCTTCACAGGGACTTTTGAAAGAGCCGCTGATAAATTGGATTAATCCATACCGACGTTTGTGGTGCTTTGAAGCAAAGACGTGACGGATATCAATATTTCATTACGTTCTGATGATCATACTAGGTATGGTTATGTATACCTAATGAAACATAAATCCGAGGCCTTTGAGAAATTCCAGAATTCAAGGCCCTAGTCGAGAAACAAACCGGTAATCATATCAAAGCACTTCGGCGGACCGAGGTGGCGAGTATATGAGTACGGAGTTTGACGAGTTCCTTAAAGAACATGGAATAGTTTCACAACTAACACCTCCAGTACTCCTCAATTAAATGGTGTGTCGAAAGAAGGAGGACCTGACTTGAACATGGTCCGTTCCATGCCGGGCTATCTTGACTTGCCGATTTACTCGTGGGGGTATGCACTCTGACTGCCGCGTATATCTTGAACAGATGTCCTTCCAAATCCGTTCCTAAAACTCCACATGAGATGTGGGAAGGAAGGAAACCAAGTCTTAATCATATTAGGATTTGGGGATGTCCCGCTTATGTCAAGAAGACTAAGGTGGAAAAGTTGGAAGCTAGGTGCGAAGGGACGTTTCATTGGATTCCCGTGCGGGACGATGGGATATCTATTCTACATGCCCGAAGATCGAAGGATCATTGTTGCTTTACAAGCACACTTCCTGGAAGATGAGTTCATTCAGGAAGGCGGAGCAGGTAGAAGTATTTCTTTAGAAGAATACAATGAAACTCCTCGAGAGACACCTGTGCAAGAAACTGGAACCGAACTTTCTGAAACACAAGTACAACCACCTCGTAGGTCTAGTAGGGTGTCTCATTTACCTGAGAGGTATGGGCTTGTGCACTTAGAGGAGCTGGGTCTCCATGAGGTTCCAAGTGATAGCCAAGAGACCAACCCAACAACCTATGACCAAGCGATGGTGGATGTAGACTCCGCGAAATGGCGTGAAGCTATGGAAGCTGAGATAGACTCGATGCATGTCAATCAGGTCTGGACTCTAGTAGACCGCCCCAAGGGCATAGTGCCTATTGGGAACAAGTGGATCTACAAGAGAAAGACTGATGGTGATGGCAAGGTTGACGCCTATAAGGCCAAAGCTTGTGGCAAAGGGTTATACCTGAAGGAAGGGATCGATTACCACGATACCTTCGCCCGTAGCCATGATCAAGTCTATTCGCATGATGCTTGCTATAGCCGCCTACCATGATTATGAGATATGGCAAATGGACGTAAAGACGGCTTTCCTTAATGGATTCCTCGAGGAGGAAATCTATATGGAGCGACCTAAAGGCTTTGTGTCCGAAGTCGATATTCGTAAAGTGTGCAAGCTTCACGTTCCATTTATGGATGAAGCAAGCGTCGCAGAGTTGGAACCTTCGCTTTGACGATGCGATCAAAGAGTTTGACTTCGTGCAAAATGAAGAGGAACCTTGTGTATACAAGAGGGTTAGTGGGAGCAAGATCGCATTCTTAGTACTATATGTAGATGACATTCTACTAATAGGTAATGATGTGGGAATACTCGATTACGTGAAAGCTTGGCTTTGAGTAATTTCTCCATGAAAGACTTGGGAGAAGCTACCTATATTCTTGGTATTCGACTCACCGGGATAGAGCGAAGAGAACAATAGGTCTTTCCCAAGCCCTCTATATAGATAAAATCTTAAAGCGATTTAAGATGGATGATTCTAAAAGAGGGTTCCTACCGATGCGACATGGAATAAAACTCACCTTGAAGATGTGTCCTCAAAATGAGGAACAACGAAAGGAAATGAGTAATATACCATATGCTTCGGCCGTGGGTAGCCTTATGTATGCTATGTTGTGTACAAGACCTGACATCGCGCATGCTGTAAGCGTGGTGAGTAGGTTTCAGGCAAACCCAGGTAGGGAACATTGGACTGCCGTGAAGAACGTTCTCAAGTACTTGAGAAGGACTAGAGATATGGTTACGATGTATGGCGGTGGAGATTTGGATGTGGTGGGATTCACTGATTCGGACTTCCAAGGACTGAAGGACGACTCGATGTCTACTTCTGGCTACATATTTACTCTTAATGGAGGAGCAGTATCTTGGCGTAGCGCCAAGCAAAGCGCGACTGCTGATTCCACCTGTCAGGCTGATTATCAAGCAGCCTCGGAGGATTCCAAGGAAGGGTTCTAGATTAAGAAGTTTCGGGAGAACTTCAAATAATACCATGTCTTTGTCAGCTGTTCCACTGTCTTGCGACAACGACGGAGCCGTAGCGCAGCCAAGGAGCCGAGGTTTCACAACAAAGACCAAACATATTGAGAGGAAGTATCATCTCGTAAGAGAATTTGTTCGCAAGGGATACATTGTCTTGCACAGAGTAGACTCGGCCGACAACGTCGCCGATCCACCGACTAAGCCACTTTCTCGGACTAGCTTGGAGCGTCATCGGAGAACATGGGTATTAGATACCATAGTGTGTGGCATTGAGTGCAAGTGGGAGATTGTTAGGAGTATGCCCTCGAATGCCACTCGGAGGTTGTTGAGTGAGGGCATTGTACTTGTAATTATGTAAACCATTTATATAAGGCAATGAATGTTTCTTTATTTACTTGGTAGTTCTTGGCATTCCTAACTCGTAAATAAACATATAGAAACTAGTCCTCGTATTTGAGAGCAAAACTTTCCACTCCTTATTGGATAAGGGGTCGGCCTTGGAAAGGTTATAGCTCAAATACTTAATCGTCGCAAGTCGATAAAACATGACTGGGCATTAAGTTTATGTGAAGACTTGTATGACGTGTTCTTTGACATGGAGAGTGCACTCGAACACTAATGGTTAGTGGGAGCACACGTTATAGGTATGCTAATTGGATTAGTATACTCGAACGACTCACCCTCGATTCGTCACATAGATTCCACTCCGGACACCAATGACGGAATCGAAAGGTTGTGATAGGTATTCGTGAACCTTCGACTTGAGGATTTAGTAGGGATGTGCTTGTGACGTCAAGATTTTCATTAGAGTAGTTCGACCACGTAAACGGAAGGCGGGGTCAACCTCGACGTGCATCTTGACGGGCAAGTAGCGAGTCTGCGAATACCAAGATAGAATTCTTTCTCCCGTTAGTGAGCGGGTTATATGTCCTATGCGGTTATCGCGAGATGAGATCATAAGTCTTTGGCCAAAGCATTGGAGCTAGTTGTATTAGATACACGGCGGCTCGATGATCTCGATTTGCATTAACGCATGCATAGCGTCAAGTACGAGATAGGGTTTGGTCGACCGTGACCCTATAACTTGATCGGGACATTTGAAAGAAGGGTTTATACGTATCTTGGTATTCACGACGAGAATGGTTCTTGAATGATCCCAATCATTCGTTCTCGGTTAAGTGCAGTGTAGGCCGCCAGTGGCTAGGTGGTGCTACTACTCTTTGGTTCCTCCCATTCTTGGCCGAGACGGACCTACCGAGTCGCGCAATAGGATTGACGGAATGATTCAAGCTAATTCTCTCATTATGAATATTAGATATTGGATATCTAATTTTGGAACATTGGATGTTTAAATCGATTTATTGGATAAATTGATTTACGACCTAATGAATTAAATAAATTCTTGGGTGATTAATTTAATTCATGTATATAATTATTTCTTGGAGAAATTAATTATATTATTTTGTATTTGATATGTTTAATTAATTGGATTAATTAATCGATATAAATACATCGATACGGAATCGGAGTTTATCTGTTTAGACCTGAGTCAAACGAACCGAACTCGTCCGATTTCTAGCATGGGCCGCCCCACATTCCACCCACCTTCCTTTTGGACTTATGTCTCCATTCTTTAATGTATTATTATTGTGGAGGTGGGGTTAGATTCCCACATGCATGAGTTGTTAAAGGTAGTGGGAGTTGAATAAATAAAGGAGGATGACTATCACTTAGACACACCAAATTACCATACGTGAAAGTGAAATAGAGAGAGAGAAAGAGAAAACCTTTTTCTCAATTATCTTCATCATCTTCTTCATATCATCTTAATTGTTCTTGGAGAAAATTGAGAGATTCATTGAGAGTAAGTGAGTTATACACTTGGAGTGTTGTAATCACAAATATATAGCTTCATCACTTAGCTCTAGCCGTATCCTCGGAGGATAGAAAGGTGATTGTTGTTCCGGTCGTTTCTCCGGCGCGTGGCAAGTAGAGACGCGGTGTTTTCGGCGTTGGATCGTTCAAGAGCTTGGGGAATAGCTCAAGAGAAGGTTATCCATTTAATCAACGGACTACGAGGGTATGTTTCTCGTATCTCTTGTATTTCGTTTTGATATTCGTATATACGTAGCTCGATCGATCCTCGTAGGGATTCGGATCGAATTAATTTTCGTTTTACCGCTTCCGCTGGGCCTTCGTTTTAGGCACCGAATTCCAACAGTTATGTTATCATATTAATACACTTTATGTCTAAAGTAGCAATATACAATTATTTGGTTTTGTATTGCTTACTGACTTATACAAATATCCTTTTGCAGTTGGTCATTATTCAGATGTCTACATTGATTTTACATGTTGACTTTGCATTCTTTTTCATATTTTTCTAAATAGTGAACATTTATTTTTTTAATATTATTTATTATTTGAATGATATTTTATTCCACATATTATTATTACTAGTTAGAGTGTATAATACAACGTTGTTTTGATATAGAGTTGTGCTACACACCCCGAAATTGATCTCAATATATGTTCCTGAATGACACGTGTCGTGTTTTTATTCGCAGAACTTATATTTATACACGATGAGTCCAATTAAAATCCATCTGATTAGGATGTTGGGAAAAATTAAGGGATCGTAAGGGATCGTAAAGTGGGTAGCATACCATTTTCTTTTTATATATATACCAACTCAAAACTCGAAACATCTATCGTATTGCCACGACATCACCTTTCGCTTTCATCCGCTACATGCCACCACACAGTTGTACTTGTACATAAATCTGATCACCTATCTGTTCTCTGGGAGTGTCCGCATCACGTGGCGGCCGTACGGATTTCCCCTTATATGAATATAAAACCAAGAACCTTATTAACATTAAACAGGGGTGTTTGGGTAAAAAGAAAAAGGAAACTCGCGTGCATAAAACAAAAAATTACGAAGAAAACGGAAAAAGTAAAAGTACTCGCTACCGTCCAAAATCTTAAAGATCGAAAGAAAGAATTTATATTCCGTTCGGTTAGAAATGCAACATTTAATCTAAAAGATAATTTTTTAAGTACATTCACAGTAATACTTTTTATCTTTTAATCCGTACCACATACTCATCATCAATACTTAACATTAAATCATTCTTCAAAATTACATCATTCTTATTCAAAATGTTGCACTTCGACCAGAACAAAAGTATTATTAGTTTGGTATTTTCTAAATAAATAATTGAATATATGGATTTGTAAGTTATATACGTAATGATTGTGAATATATGGTGGAAGTAAAAAAGTATTGATGCTGAATAACAGATGAAAATTACGTGATGTGATTTTAATTGTTTAATATTTGTGTGCAAGAACTATAACTATATATTTAGTAATTTAGTTGATAAGATAGTTGATGACTGGTAAACTAATTTAGTTATTTGAGATGCTATTTTAAGTAATATATAAATTAGTTTAAAATTAGATTAGAAATTAGTTTATAACGTAGACGTAGTAAATAGAGCTTAGAGAATAGACACAAAACTTCTACCAGTGGTTGCGTTTCCAAAATGAAGCACTTTATTCGTCAACGCAACAGCGAACATCTCCTTGTATTTTAGCCATGTACCCTCAACGTAGGATATCACCTTAGGATTCCATCTCCATGTATCCTTCATGAGTTGCACCGCTTGATCGTATTCCTCTTCGGTCGCCGCTTCCATGATTTTCTTCCATTTCCCATTTTTAAACATTTGGCCCATTTCTTTATCTTTTCCACAAATTCTGTAGACCTTGTCTTCAACATCCTTATTAATATGTCATGTGCAAAGCAAGTGGGCACTCTGTGGAAATATCTCTTCAATAGGACGCATCAATCCCAACTCGCGATCCGTAACAATAGCCGTCGGATGAACATCAAACCCAAGCAAAATTTTCAACTTCTGTAACACCCACGCATAGCTCGATTCGGTCTCATCTTTCATAATTGCATAGGCGATTAGGAAGTTCTTGTTACATGGAGTCATCCCGACTATCTCGAGAAATGGCATCTTATACTTATTCGTTTTGTAGGTGGAATCCATGCCAATGAAACATCTGGAGGTCCGGATTAAGTTGATTGATGTTGGATGTGCCATGAACACGTGGGTATGACATTTGTATCCGGTCGGCTGTGTCCAATATGCGTAGTTATTCGTCATGACGAATGGTGAAACCGACCGACGACATCTCTTTCTTCAAAATCATGCTTCCTCAAGTGGTCTCTATAATTATAGATATGTCGTCTAGTCGGTTTGTCCTCGGGAAATTTATTCGAATGGCCGCCAAGATGGCACACGGCAGCTTGGCAAAGACTCATCTCACGAACAACTTGTTTGGCCGATTTACTCAGTCCACTCATTTGACGATGCCCCTCCGGATAAACAATAAATGAGTGATTGTGCATACCCTTACTCACAGAGATCGGTCTGATTATCCAACCACTCAAGTCATGCAATTGTTCGGCCTTTATCTGAAATGTACACTTGCATGCTTTCGTCTTTGTGTCCTTTCGAACAGCGACATCCAAATCTCTTAATACCCCTCTGTATCGTTCACCACAGTTACATCTCAATAGCTTTGTCTTTCCTTTATTCTTGTACGATGAAATGATCAACTCGAAACCAATTTGAAGAGCAATTTTTTTCGCCCAACCAATCGCATCACAATCACTAGCGAATATTTCGTCATTAACGAAATAACCACTATAATCAACGCCTTCACCTTCAAATTCTTCCAATATAATCTGAAATTTTTAATTGACAGAATGTTAATAATAATATCAATAATATTATTATTAAAATTTAAAATCAGGCAAAAAAAAGGGTCCAGGCGTCCAAAAATTGCGCCTGGACCATGGTCGAGGCGTCTGCTGGGCCTTTGGCCACGGTGACAGCGTCTGAATCGGACGCCTAGCCATGGCACAGGCGTCTGAATCGGACATCCCGACCATGGTTCAGGCGTCTGGTTTAGACGCCTAGACCTAGGACGGAGCGTCCGCACCAGATGCCTGTACCATGGTCTAGGCGAAATCTGGGGACGCCTGTACCATGGAACAGGCGGAATATTCAGACGCCTGCATTATTTTCTCCGAAAAATTACCTCCAGATGCGAATTCTCGTCTATTTTCGTAGTTGTCGATGATATTGACGATATATATTTGATTGTGCGTTCTGTAGAATAAATGAAAAATTGTTTCTAGATTTCAATTCGAAAAACTTGAGCTTGAAAGATTTTGGTGTGGTGTGGTATTTAAAAATAATGAAAGATTTTGAAATAGACAAAAAGGTAATCTTATAGAGTGGTGTCTAATAATTTTGGACGGTGTTTAGTAATACTCTAAAAGTATCACATTACACCTATTTTGATGGTTATTTAGTGATTTTCTTAATATGTTTGAAACATCCTTGAGCAGTTATAATAGGCGGTAGGGAATAAATTAGTAGTAATTTAATTTATTCTATTTTATATTTATTTAATATTGTACTTCAACTGAGACGGGATAGTATATTCTTGTTAATATTTAATTAAAGAGAAAAGAAAATATAATTAGAAAAGGGAGAAAAAAAATCCAATCAAGACTTTATTTGTTGCATTTTAGTCCCCAAATCTCAATATTTAACATGTTTATTTTAAAATTTAAATTTCAAAATACTTAGCCAAAAAAATGATATAACTATTTTATGTCACATTATTTTATTCTTTTATTTTTATATTTAAAAAATACAACTACTTTCTTCTCTCCTATTTTTCTTTCTAAATAATACAACTAACTACTAAAAATCCTGGTAGTACCTATCTACTATACGATTAACACGTATCTCTTAAGTCTTGGGGGTTAATTTTTAAAATCAATTGGTCGCACTTATATATAGCAAGATATATATAATTTCCCAATATGAGATTCATACTTCGACATTGGATTAGAATATTGTGGGTCGTTGAGCCCGTATTTATAGAGAGTGTTCTGATATTATGTTAGAGCCTGATGATGTATTACCGATCTATTACTATTATGCCAACGGGCATATGCCGTCGTGGACATTATGGGGTCCCAACATATTCGGTTTACCAATATATTCTCAATAAATTAGTGAAGAACTATCGACCAAATTCTTAAATATATTTGATGCGATGGTCTAAAAATAAATTTTGGACGAACCGAATATCAATTTGTATCTTTCATGAGTCTAATGTATTTGGGGTAGAGCTGTCAAATCGTGCGTATTGGGTCTATATCGCGTCGACACGATAACAACACGATTTGTTAAGGCCAAACACGAACACAATTCGTTAAGAATTTGTTCAACACGACACGAACACGATCTGTAATGTGTAAATACGAACACGAAAATGACACGATTTCTTTCGCGTCGACACGACATGATTACGAGACGATCACGATTAAAAACTGATTTTACACGACAACGACACGAACACTTTTAAAATTTTGAAAAATGAGGTTTTCTAAGAATATAGGGTAAAAATAAATTATATTAATTAAATAATAATGGGTAATAGAAAATTAAAATACTAAATAAATATTACCGGTTACACAAACGCGACACGATAATATCGTGCTCTTATCGTGTTACACAATAACGACATGAAATCCGATAAGACTTTACACTAATTCATTAATATCGTGTCTGTTCGTGTTGGGTTATCCTGTCACGTCGAAAATTGTCGGTCCTGATTCGGGGTAAACATTTACTTCCGTAAAATCTCTAATCTTGGGTTGTTGATCATTTTTTACTGCCCTTTGGATCTTAATGTTTTTCTCCAACTAGTTTGTTTGTTTTCTCTTTCTTTGTATGCAACAATATTACATAATGCATGGCAAAATAAATAATTGCCACAAATAGATTGAAGAAAGAAAGCCAATTAGGAGAATTTAGAAGAAATGCAATAAAAAAAAGTATATTTCGAGCAATGTACGTCGAATTTCCTAAGCTAGAAAGACCTGCCTTATTGCACTAGAAACATAAATAGGTACATGCATAAAATTTTTCTATTTGTAGTTAGCATCGTGATTACTCTTTTTATTTAGTTAATTACAAATAGAGTAAATTGCAAAAATTATCTTGTGGTTTATTAGTGCGCGTTTAGATTCTTGTGGTTCGTTAGTGCGAAGATCGTCCTTATTTTGCATTGTTACATACGACTTTGGCCCTTCAACGGTGAAATTTGGCAAACCACAAGGACGATTTTTGCAATGATGGAGGACCAAAGTGCACGCATGCTGAAATAAGGACGATCTTTGCACTTAATGAACCACAAGGACGAAACGTGCAATTTGACCAAACCACAAGGACGATTTTTGCAATTTACTCTTACAAATAAATGGATCATGTTCGTTCCAATTTAATATTACGGTTCAGTAGTCATATTGTTACAAGAATAATATCGCAATATTTAGTTTTATCTCGTGTTGATAAGGAGACTAGCCCATGATCTTTATATATTGAGTGCAATGCTTGTAATTACCCGATCTGGGATTAATGATTCAACACACCACCTCACGCGTAGCCGGAGTTAAGACTTACAGCCAGGGGCGGATCCACCCTTTGCCTGGTGATGCACGTGCACCACAAAAATTTTACCAAAACGACGTCGTTTAACGTCATTTTGGTTAAAACGACGTCGTTTTGGTTAAAATGACGTCATTTTGGTTAATAAGACAAAAACGGCTCGTTTTAACATCGTTTTTTATTAGAAGAAGTGGAAAATTAAGAATTTTTTTTGCCGTCCGTTATTTTCTTTTGTGGTACATCGTTGCACCAGTAGTTTTCGGATGCTGGATTCGCCTATGCTTACATCCTGGATTTTTTAACTCGGGTGATACAGAGCTAGAACATCGTGGGCCGTTCGTTGAGCTCCCACGTGTAGAGAGCCTTATCTGATACCATATTAAAGTCTGGGGTTCCATCTCACAACTAACTGACAATTAGAGAAGTAGTTCAAGATTTTTATATATTAAATACAAGGTTTGCATTTAGAATTAATGCTTCAACGGTATTAGAATGAATGCTTCCGGATAGCATTCTCATCACAATGGCTGATCGCCGGAGAATCTCCGAACGATCGATCTCGGCCGATATTTTTTTTTTAGTAGAATAATTTGATAATTCAAAATTATAGTTTTTTTATTTATTTTAATTACTTGCTATATTTTTATACTTGCTTATGTATGGGCAGTGGGCACTACAGAAAGTCGCTGCTAGAGAAACCCTACACGTTACTTTGAACACAGAACAAAAGTTAAAATCCAATGTTAGCTTTGTGCACCCCAACAAGCAAGTCCTTGTATTTGGTTGATTGCCTATATAATAATAATAAAAAAAATAATTACACTTAACCCCTCTAATAAACACTATCACTCGTTTACATCCCTATCTTCTAACAATAACAGGTTACCCGCAAGAGTAGTCAAGTTGGTAGAGTAAGTGAGCGCGGGACTAAAAGATCACGAGTTCGATTCCCCTTACCAACACTTTCTTGGTTGAGCCTGTCACACAGAGATTGCCTAGTATGGTTTACCTGGTTGGCGTAGTTTGCAGGCTATTACGCCCAGCCCGAGAATTTATCCAGTACGCACTCCAAGAGTAGCGGCTGAGGGTTCCAGGTCATAAAAAATACAATAATAGATTGATCTACTTTTTGCCATTTTTGACCATTTTTTGAATCATTCTGTAATTAATTTAGTATTTTTCTATACTTTTTGGACTATTATATTATTGTTAAAAAATTGAAAAATAAATATTATTATAAAAATTATTAAGGGGACCGAAAGAAATTTGCCCCAAAAAACTATTAATATGGTTATTGCTACATTGGGACCCAACAAAACCTGCCCCCTACTCCAAAACTTATAAGCATTCTACATTTAAATGATAACAAAAAGGATCATATATATGAGACGTTTATACATTTTTCTCTAACCATTATACATTTTTATTATTAAAAAGTTCTAAAAATACAGAATAATAAAATGGAAAACTTGAGATTTAAAGTATGTCCGAACATTTTTGGAGGTATTTTTAATTTAGTCCCGTATCCTGCACGATATTACCAAAAAATATATTTTCGATGATCCGTGGAAGTATGCCTCCACCGTGTGGCCAAAAGTAACGGTTGTCATTGGTGGTCGACGACAGTGATTATATAATTATTAAGTGGGAGATCCGGGTTCGAGTCCCTCTGAGGACAAGAATTTTCAAGGGTTTATGACTCTTTAATCTATGATTAAAGAAGAGACCCTAGCCCTCCGAGGTACGGTGGTGGAACAATTAAATATTGAGTGCTTCAAGCGGCAGTGTGGGAGGCCAGATCTCGGTGGGACCCTGTGGTTGGATTTGAGGGGGTCCAGCATGGAGCAATCACTTGGGGGACGACTCATTGTGCGCGGTAGTTGAGGATATTTAAGAATCTGGGAGCCAATTACAAATCTCGCGATTTAACTGGTAACAGTACTATGGGGCCGGGGCTGTTATCCCAATGACTAGAAACGTGGCTTTCCTGAAATTAAACCCATACATGAGGACCTATATGTAAGTTGTCCCAAAAAATACAGAAATAGAAGATCAAATATGTTCTCATAAAAAAAACTTCGATTTTCTATTTAAAAATAACTGTTATAATATGTCTTCACGAAGAATGTGGTCTTATTATTTTTTTATCTGTCCACAAAAGTGTAATCTTTTTATAAATGAAAATGACACCACTTAAACTATTATAATTTATCTATTCGAAAATACATTTCTCATCTATTTCATTAAAGCCCATATTAATTCATTTGAATTACACTTTTCATGGTCGGAGAGAGTATACCATTTCCATTATGTTTTTGATAAGGAAAAAACTTAACGTGACTCACTTGTGCGTAGGGCTGTACACAGTTCGTTTTGGTTCGGGTATTGTCTTTCAGGGTTTGAACCGTTAAGGCATCGAGTATTATCGATTTCAGTCCTTATCGATTTCGGGTCCCAACTTCAATACTTATATTCAGACTGTTAACGTTTTAAATGAGTATCGATTCCGTATATTTCAGACAAATTCGTATCTTGAAGGTGGATGGAGAAAATATATTTTCTTCATAAAAAAAAGTTTCCTATAAGTTGAAATGATTATTTTCTTCATAAAAAAAAGTTTCCTATAAGTTGAAATTAATCATTTTAAAAGATGACACTAGTCTTTTTAACCCACTTGTCAGCTAGAGAAGGAGATCCAAAAATAAAATAAGTAAAAAGTCGGTGCAAATTACGTTTGACCTGACCATAGTTGGCTCAAACCCTTTAACCATAGTTAAGAAACCAGTATATATCATAACCCCAGCATGCAAATCATGGTGAAGACCATGACAGTACTGCCATCAGAGAGTGAGGTGAAAAAGCAATACATTCTGTAGGAAAAAAAAAAAAGAGAGAGATGATGATGATCGGTGAACATCCCGGCGCAAATCCCACCGTCCAGATCCCACCTTGGGATTACCACTGCGCCGAAGACCCGACGGCTCAAATTCACTTCGAGAAAGCGATTGCGGCGCTGCAACGCTACCTGCCGTCAAACAAGGACGACGTCGTTACGGCGGAGGATGCTGGAGGGGAACCCGACGACTTTGATGTTCCGGTGGACGCTTTCTCGTGCGACGATTTCCGTATGTTTGAGTTCAAGGTGAAGAAATGCGCGACTGCGAGGTCGCACGACTGGACGGAGTGCCCGTTCGCTCATCCCGGCGAGAAGGCCAGGCGGCGGGACCCGAGGAAGTATCTCTACTCCGGCGGCGCGTGCCCGGACTTCCGGAAGGGCGAGTGCAAAAGGGGCGACGCGTGCGAGTACGCGCACGGCGTGTTCGAGGCGTGGCTCCACCCGGCGCGCTACCGCACGCAGCCGTGCAAGGACGGGACCCACTGCCGGAGGCGCGTGTGCTTCTTTGCCCACACGCCGGAGCAGCTCCGCGTTCTGCCGTACCCCGCCAGCCCCGAGTCGTCGCCGCCGCTTTCGCCCAGCGAGCCGACTAGCCTGAACTCAGTGAGTCAGCTCGCCGAGTCCATGCGACGCCTCCAGCTCAACAAGATGAAGCTAGGCCTTCGCTGCGGCATGAGCTCGATTGGGAGTCCGCCGTCCTGGGCTGGGCTGGGATTAGGGTCCCCAAGGAGCCCGCCCACTATCAGACCTGGATTCATGAGCCTACCTTCAACTCCGTTTCGGTCCCAGATTCAGCACGGGCCCAGCCCGTTCGATGCCTGGGGGACTATGTGTGAAGAGGAGCCCGTGATGGAGAGGGTCGAGTCCGGCAGAGAGCTTCGTGAAAAAATCTATGACAAAATCGGTAAGGAGAACTCTCTGGACCGAGTCGGGCGGGTCGATCAGGTTTCTAACTCGGGTCCTGATTTTGAATGGGTTGTGGACCTCATTGAATGAACGGGTCGGGTTTGGGTTCGGGTGCGGCAGCCATTTTGATTTTGACTCTCTCGGATATTTTTGCTGACTGATTTTGTGAATATTGCCTCGCCACTCCATTGAGCTGGGTAAATACGGGTCATCGGGTCGGGTTGTGGTAGCTTAATTAATTATCTATTTTGTTGTGGTTATTTTGTTATTTTACCAAAAAAAATTAAAAAAAATATTGTGGTAGCTCATTTTTTTTTTTTTACATTTTTGTAAATGTTAAATGTTGATGGGCTGCTCAAGTGTGGTTAGGGGCTGCCTTTAATTGTGTACTACGGTATAGGGATTAGGGAGTATTTGCATCGAATTCTATTTGAGCTTGTTTCACACTTTGTCGAACTTTCAAATATTATGCTTGAGTTTGATTTTATTAATAGTCGAGTTGAGTCGAAACGAGCTTTATCAGAACAAATTTTGATGGAGTTGGACACAATAATTTGTTCGAATAGTTTCAATGGGGGAGCCAGGATTTCTTAGTAGGGCGATACTAAATTTATATTAATAGGTAAAACTATACTAATATAACTCACAAAAATACATTCAAGCCATTCGAGTAATATATTCGAGTAATTTACTCGATTAACTTAAAACACGAGACTTGAATTACATTCGAGTGACTCGAAGTACATTCGAGTCACTTGTTTGAGTGATTCGAAGTACATTCGAGTTGCCAAAAATACATGTTCTGAGTCACATATTCGAGTTATCTAATATATATACTATCTCTGTTCTTTTATAATTGCAACATCTGAATTATCACTTGTCAATGAATAATTTTGACTATTAATATCTTTAAATTATTATTATTTTAAAAATTATAAATTGACATTTTGAAAATATATTTCGAGATGATTCTAACAAGATCTCACATGACTATTTTTTCATGTGTATGAATCCTGAAAGTTGATTAAAGAGAGTATGTGAAAAGCGTAATACTGAGCACGTTGCAATAATAAGAAAACAGAGGAAATTTGAGTCACCTATTCAGATATAATTAAGTGATTTAAATAGGAAATTCAAACCAACTGCCTTGGCAGTTGGCCACCTGACCTTCAATTTAGTTGGAGGTCAGTGGTTCAATTCCTAGTGGCAACACTTTGGAATTGAATTTCAATGATCCCTTAGTCTTTGACTAAGGGTTAGGGCCTAGTCCTCCGGGGTACGCTGGTGGAACAATTAAATATTGAGGGCTTCAAGCGGCAATGTGGGAGGTCATATCTCGGTAGGAACCTGCGGTTGGTTTTCGGGGGGTCCAGCATGGAGCAATCACTTGGGGGACGACTCCTTGTGCGCGGTAGTTTATGATTTTTAAGAACCTGAGAGCCAGATACACATCTCGCGATTTAACTGGTAGCAGTACTGTGGGGCCGGAGCTGTTATCCCGAGAATTAGTCAGGTGTAAGCTTGTAACCTCGGAATAAAAAAAAAATAGGAAATTCAAATATATTTTACTCCCTCCGTCCACAATTTATGTTCCCCAACTTTTTGAGTTCGAGTTTTAAGAAATGTTAGGTGAATGTGATGTGAGTGGAGTTTGGGTCGCATATTAAAAGTAATTTAATGTTAATATGTGGGTCAGCCTGATAAAATGTGAATATATAAAAAATATAAGAATATTTTAGTAAATTGTATTGTGGGGTAGTATTTAAAAATAGAAAGGGAATATTTTTTATGGACATACCAAAATGGCAAAAAAAGAACATTGATTGTAGACGGATGGAGTATTTTTAATGGTAATCGAGTAAGTGATTCGAATGTATCCTTTGATGCTTTCGAGTAAATGTTAAATCTGATTAGTTTAGTATGAGAAAATTAAAATGTTGGGGACACGGGGTGTTACTTTATCACATTGTACTATACTTTTGTTTTTTAATTGTTTATCAAAAATAGGGATAAGAATGATATAGGACGTGTTTAGCGGTTTAAGGGTCCACGATGCATATGATACATCTATTCTTTGACCAAATGAAGCTCTAATTACTAGGTCCGACTTAGATAACTTAGATTATCTAATTATAAAATACTAATGTAGAGCCGTCGAAAGTCGATGGGTAATCACTTTGTATTGTAATTATAAGTAAAATTTTAAAAATAATTTAATACTTTATTATTTACAATCGATTCATAAATAAACACACCAATAAATGTAAAATAATGAGGATGAAATTCAGCCACCGAACTCATTTAGGATTTATGTACTTCTACTCATCCTACACCTGATTGATTACACCTGATTGAAAGATAATTTTACTACTTATTAGGTTCAAAACTCATATAAGAATACACTTAAACAACGAATGTATGCTACAAATATCCAGACATGTTTAAAATCGTTATACCCATATTCATCAAACTCGATTAAAAGATGATTTATTATTCGTTTATATCCCATACTCCTATATAATATCCGCTAATTATTCAGCGTATTTAAATCATATAATTTGAATAACTAACATAAGTTGCTAAAGTAATTAATTGGTTAATCCATCTCAATAAAAACTCAAACATTGTAAAATGAAGGTTAAAAATAAATATTATGAATGACAAAAAATTAAAAGTTAAATTCCTAGTATAATTTTAGAATTATACGATCTTCAAAAATCCTTTATAATTTATATACCTATACTTTGATGTGGGATTCAAGATTATAGATAAAGAAGAATAAAAAAATAAAAAAACTTCATGTAGGAGAGAGAGTTAACGTGGTACTTCGAACGCATATTGCTGTTAGATACTTTATATATTTATTTGTAGGGCTGGGCACTTGAACCCGAAATCCCGATCCCGTCCCGATCCCGTCCCGAAAACTAGCGGGACGGGACGGGATAGTTTATTAAAATGGCAATCCCATCCCGTCCCGTCCCGCTCTGTTACTATTCAAATGGGACGGATGGGATCGACCGCCCCGATCAATCCTGCCTGGCCCCGTAATATTTAATATAATCAATTTTTATATATATTTTAAATATGTAAACCCTAAATTGATGTATGATGTATGAAACATCAAAGTTTGATTTTAAATTTTCGCTTTTAAGTTGATGTTTTCTCGCACTTTCAATTTGAATTTTATCTTCACGTGTTGATTTTGATGTAATATGCACTATGCATTTGGATTATTGATCTATTGTCCTTTATGCGTGTTTACGTTACTATCTATTTTGTTGTGTATTTTTTAAGTTTCTAATGGATATTGAGAGTCATTTTTTTTTTGGAATGACTAGTTTGGATTTTTTTTTTTAATTTCTACCTCATTCATTTGATAATTCTAAAATTTATAGTTGTCTCATTCGTTTTTTTAAATTTCACAAGGTCAATAAATGTGCGGGATATCCCGTCCGTGCCCCGACCCGAACCCGAACGGGATCGGACGGCGGGATGAATTTCAATATACGCAATCCCGTCCCGTCCCGTCCCGGTAATTTATTTTCGGGACGGGACGGGATTCGCCCAATCCCGACCCATCCCGTCCCATGCCCACCCCTATTTATTTGTAAGTGAAGACAATCGAGCTTATTAAAAAATATATAAATATAGAATTAATATTTATGCATGTATAAATTAGATATTAAAAAATAAATATGTACATATTTAATTAATAATTTGTAAAATTTAATTTTCTAAAAGAATAAAATAATTCATTTGACCAATTCAATAGATGATCAAATTCAAGTGGTGATTTAAAATAATTATGGATAAAATACATACTTATTTTAAATATTTATTTAGTTATTCAATGAGTGAAGTGTCATTGAAAATCAAGATGGGTAGAAGCAGGCTGTCTCAAACAATTTGGAGGCCCTGTTCAAATTTTAAAGATTTTGTGTATTATTCGTTTTAAATATATCGAATATTATTATTATATATACATAAAAATTTTTTTCGGGCCCTGAAAAAATAATATTAGGCTAGGGACCTGTGCGGTAGCACAGCCCGCACAGGCCCAAAGACGGCCATGGGTAGAAGATTTAAATAAATAAGAATCTAAAAAATAAAAAATACCACGTATAAAAGAGTTAATTAATGCAAAAACTCGCCAATGATACTTATGATTTAGGTTCACCATTCGAGTTCCTTACCGCAAGAGAACACAATGAAAACCAAAAGATGAGGCAGGATTCAAATTTGGACTGTTTATAATTTATATAATCTGCATTCAAAATCACTTAAATATGAATTTACTACATATTTTTATCCCCAAATCATATAGTGATAACCGTAACAATACAACTAAGGTTCAATCATGAAACTAATTTATATATTATATACCTATCTAGGTTCCAAAAAATAATTTTAGTACATGCTTCCCTCACAAATTTGTATAGTTATATGCTCTAATTGCCCAAATCTATTAAAATATACAAAATCTAAATAATTAAATTTAAGTTGTTACGTCTGGCTTTAAAAATTGGTTGTTACGTCTGGCTTTAAAAAAATTCCAAATTTGCTCAAATAATTATATATTGATAAATAAATTAAATTAAACGTCAATATATTAGTCAAATTAATTTTTTAATACAAATATTTATATGGCCAACTTAATGATTTGTCAAATTATATTTTTAATAAAAATAATACTATTTATTTGCTAACTCGATAATTGGTCAAATTAATTGGGGATGAAAAATATGATGGTAAACTACATATTGATTATATGAATGAATTACCCAAATCTATTAAAACTTATAAAATCTACATAATCAAATATAAGTTATTACAATAATTTTTTTTTTCCTTTTTTTTGTCATCAGTTCTCCAAGGTGAGTTTAGCATTGTTACAATAATCAGTTGTTATGTCTGACTTTAACAAAATTCAAATTCGCTTAAATTGTTAGACATTGATAAATTGGACAAATTAAAATAAATAATAATAATAAAATTTAAAAGAAATAGGATTATTTATTCGGTCAACTCAATAATTACCTAAAATTCATTTTCAATAAAATAACAATATTTATTTAGCAAACTCAATAATTGATCAAATTACTTGCATATGATAAATGTGATGGTAAAATACAAATTGATTATATTATATTATATTATATTATATATATATATATATATATAAGTAAAACTATTTATTTCGTCAACATAAAAATTGACTCAATTAATATCAAAGAAATTTGTTATGTCTAGGCAGAAAAAATATTGATCAAATTAAATTATTTGGTCAACTCAATAATTACCTAAAATTCATTTCAATAAAATAACAATATTTATTTAGCAAACTCAATAATTGATCAAATTAATTGCATATGAGAAATGTGATGGTAAAATACAAATCGATTATATTATATATTATATATATATATATATAAGTAAAACTATTTATTTCGTCAACATAAAAATTGACTCAATTAATATCAAAGAAATTTGTTATGTCTAGGCAGAAAAAATATTGATCAAATTAAATTATTTGGTCAACTCAATAATTACCTAAAATTCATTTTCAATAAAATAACAATATTTATTTAGCAAACTCAATAATTGATCAAATTAATTGCATATGAGAAATGTGATGGTAAAATACAAATCGATTATATTATATTATATATATATAAGTAAAACTATTTATTTCGTCAACATAAAAATTGACTCAATTAATATCAAAGAAATTTGTTATGTCTAGGCAGAAAAAATATTGATCAAATTAAATTATTTGGTCAACTCAATAATTACCTAAAATTCATTTTCAATAAAATAACAATATTTATTTAGCAAACTCAATAATTGATCAAATTAATTGCATATGAAAAATGTGATGGTAAAATACAAATCGATTATACTATATTATATATATATATATATATATATATAACTAAAACTATTTATTTCGTCAACATAAAAATTGACTCAATTAATATCAAAGAAATTTGTTATGTCTAGGCAGAAAAAATATTGATCAAATTAAATTTTAGATAAATAGGAATCCAAAATTAAGAGAATGCCACGTAGGAGAGAGAATTAATCTAATGCTTCGAATCCGTAACGCTATTATATATATATAGATACTCTTTGAAAATTTATAGATACGAAGCAAAAAAAATATATTTTTTTGGATTACGGGGAACCCGCAACCGCTACTCTTCGAATGCGCACGAGATAAACCCTTCGACTGAACGTAATAGCCTGCAAATTACGCCAACCAGTTAAACCACACTAGCCAAAGGCCTGTGTGACAGGCTCAACCAAGAAAGTGTTGGTAGGGGAAATTGAACTTGTGAATTTTCAGTCCCGCGCTCACCTATTCCACCAATTTGACTACCCTTGCAAATTGGCAAAAAAATATTTCTGCTAGAGTAGTAAATGACATTCTTAATATAATACTTCATTCATTCTCTTATTATTGCAATGTGTTGACTATTACACAGTTTATATATTTTTTTGATCATTTTTTATAATTTATACATATAAAATAGTATAGTCATGTGAGATCTTGTTAGATTCATCTCGAAATATACTTTCAGAATATCAACTTTTTATAATTTTTAAAAATAAAAAATTAAAGATATTACTCTCTCCGTCCCATACATCTTG